>OX421247.1:65000-1370000 GCA_949125135.1 Alcis repandata
GAGTTCGAAATTATTCATTATTTCGGGATGATTTCGGACCTTACAACATATTTTTTTAATCTTATTCCTAAACATATATCGCCCTATCCGTGGAAGACTGCCACACTGGCGGTTGTGGCTTTTTTCTTTTATTGCATTTTTGGAATCCTTAAATACATACGCATCTACTCACATTTTCAGAAAATCGGAAAATCCAGTATTTGATATAAAAAAACACGATTTAAAATTTTGACAAAAAGCCACGCTCCAAAATACTCCGTAGAATACAGCCACTAACGCCACTGCGTCCAAATTTATCCGGCGATTACGGCCACACTCGCCTGCGCGGCCGTGTTCGACGGTAAAAGTTGCTTGGGGAGTCGGCCGACAGGGTCGTAAGCGCATCTGTGCCATTACTTGACGGATTTACCGGGCGTGCGGGCGCGTTTGAGTAATTAAACGTTCCAGGAAATTGGTTAATATGTCACGGGAGGGTGAATAAAATTCAAATATTCTATATTTTGATCTTCATTCTTTATTTGTGCAATAACTTAATGGCTAAAAACAATGCTACTCACAGTAGATAAAATCGAAGAAAAACTTGTTTTCTAATGCTATTGGGAACTGGGTGTACATGAACTACAATTTTTAAAATATGTTACATTACAAGTCACGCGCCAGTCAGAATCAACGCTAAAGGACTAAACAAAAATAAACATCTTTGTATACCTACATTTATATATATAAAAAAAGACAATAAATTAAATAAATAAGTCTATATTTCTTCTACCTTATAAAACATATAATTTTAATTAGTTTGTATCATAGAAGTGGCCTCTGCGGTGTAGGCCTCCCCTAAAACTCTCCACTCTTCTCTCTCTCTCTCTCGTCTTCCTCGTCTGGTCAGTATTGTTCCGTAAATAATATATGTCTCTCCATCTGTTCTTTTGCTTTCCCTGGTTTCTTTTTTTATCTCTTGAAATACATTCCGTAACTATTTTTGTCCATCTGTTGCTTTCCATCCTACATAATTAGGTATGTAGCCTGCCCATTATCACAGACCACATATTTAAGTAGTGTTATCGTTGTTGTCTTACATCTTAACATACATCAGGTACTTTGATTTTGTTTCTTACAAGTTATATTTAATCTGTCTGTTTTTTTTTTTAAATCTGATAAACTTTTCTGCATATTTCTCTTGTAGAACTTTTTCTTCATCCATTTAACTCAAATACCATGTTTGACACCCATATGTTAAGCATTTCTTTATGACTTTATTTCATGATTTGTCCAGTCTGATGAAATTCTTATGTGTACCTCTTTTTCTGTACAATCATTAAAAGAAACCAAATGTCCAAGATAACATAGATGTTCTCATACTCAATTTTTACACCTTCAATGACATGAGACTCACGATTAGTAAGGTAACCTTTATTTTTGTTGCATTTATTTCTAGACCAACCTTCTTGCTCTCTATTACTAGTTTGCTAACCATGGATTCCAAGTCTAATGCATTTTCAGCAAATACCACATTCAGCAAATCGTAAGTGGCTCAGGAAATATTCATCTATCTTCGCTTTTTTGTTTTCCCATTTCAGACTTCTGGAAACACGCCCGTTCCCCGCCCGTTTCTATCACAGCCGAGAAGGTTTTTGATGAAATAGGGTCGCCTTGCCTATCTCATTTTTCCATTGGGAACTCCATGCTTTCCCGCTCTAATCACATTCTGGCTATGCCTTTAGAGTATAATTATGTTGCAGATCACGTTAATGTAGGGCTTTTGGCTGGTCAGTGCTTTGTTATTTTAGTGCAGTCCAGATCATGTTGTGGTCTACAGAATCGAATGCTTTTGTGTAGTCTATAAAAAGCACATAAATAGCGGTTTCCCGTTTTCATTGGATTTTTTATCAATTGAAAGACTACACCTGTATGTGGTTCATTGTTGAAAACATTTCGAAAACCTGCCTGCTCTCTCGGTTGGTTTTCGTCTAGAGTTATTGTCAACCGGTTGAGTAAAAAAATTGAGAATATTTTATACAAGTTTGTCATTAGGCTGATTGGTTTATAGTTTCTAATGTCACATTGGTCTCCTTTTTATGTACAAGTATAATAATAGACTTCGACCACTGTGCTGACGTTGTTTTTATTTCAATAACTATGTTAAATAGTTGCCGTAGTGGCTTTATCAACAGCATTCATAATGATTTTAAAATTTCGTTAACTATTTTGTCGGAGGCTTTAATATCCCAGTACAAATTATCTAACATTTTCGTTGGATGTCTTTATTTCCAGAGTTGTAGTTTTATCCAACACGGTTTTAAATTTTAAAATATTGTGTTTCAGAGGTTTTGTCAATAAGAACCCAACCTCGTTTCTTCCGTTTGTTCACTTTGTTCCAGGTGTGCGGAATAGAATAAAGTCCAAGTATTCTTCTATGGTTTTTTTTATGTCTGTGGTCTTCTAGTTTCGCATATCCCTAGGATGTCCCAATTTATAGATTTTATAGAAAAACTTAGTTTGGTGATCTTACTGTCTACGATTAGAGTGTTTGCATTATGAAAAGCCTGAGTCTTCCGGTCTGGTTTAGCGGGTGCTGGCTTACTCCTCTACGGTGACTAAGCGATTTGAAAGAGTCTTTTGGAAGAGCCTTTTGGTTTTTTCTTGGCTAGCAGTTGCTTGGGGGCTAAGCAGTCAAGGTCTTAAGGAACCTGTATGTCTTGCGTCTTATTTATTCTTTTTGGTAGTAGTTTTGTGTTTCTTTCGATTGTTGCACTTCTAGCCCCTGCTTCTTCAGGAGATTCTGATATAAATCTCTTATTGAAGTATTTAGATCCCGTCGCGCGTCTTATTTGTTTGTGTGAGTCTAGTACCACTATTCGGTCATAACAAAGAGCTACTTTATACATCCACAATCAATATACATGCGTACATACACACATAAATACATACATATCCCTCTTTTTAAGCTTTGTTGCAGTTAGGTAAAAAATAAATCATCTCGCGGTCAGTCGACGCTACTTTATTGAAAACTAGCTTCGACCACGTGGACACTACTCTTTAAAAACCGTTTATTTTTTGGGGTTAAATTTACTTAACCCTCCTTTTTTGAGAGTATGTCAAAAGCGTCATAATGGAATTAGGGACCTTTAAAACCCCCAGATACAATAAATCAGCCCCCTCGGACCATTTTGAATTTGTTATCTTGGATTTTCGTCGCCACCATTTAGTAGCTCTCGCAAACCCCTATAACATTTGGTCAAATACACTACCTTCAATAGTTTCGGGAATATAGACCCTCAAAGTTTGTTTGTTTTATTTTGTGTTGTTTCAATTTCCCCAAAAAAGTTTAAGGTTTTGGAGTATTTTTAGTCTTGGCGCTTTGGTAAAAGCGTTTTGAATTTTCGAGATAATTAACAATCTCGGGGGGGGCGAGAGTGTGACTTTTCGAAGATTTTGGGATTCTATTATAAATTTAGTACATCTGTGTAAAGTTTCATTGACGTAGCATCATAACAAATTTTCTCTTCGTGCCATATTTACCACGCCATTTCACCCTCATAGGGGTTGATTTCCAGAAAATGGTGAAATACGTGATCAATATTTTCTTAAGTCAAATTGTAAAATTTTTAAATTCGTGGCATCAAAAAACAAAACAAGTTTCTCCATATACACTTTTACACCCTATTCCACACCTTCAGGGGTTGAATTTCAAAAAATCCTTTCTTAGTACATACCTTTGCTCATCAAAACAAATACACCCTCCAAAAAATTTCTACGACCTGTGGTTTGGCTTTAAGTCGTCTGTTAGTCAGTCAGTCAGGACTTGTTATTTATATTTAAAGATTAAAATATATTCTGATATAATTAACACGGGATTACTAACGTCAAATTAAGTCGTTTATAACGACTAGTTTTGATCATATTCGGTGATCTTCATCAGGAGATTACAAGCGTGACGCGCTCGTGGTCAGGTCAAAATAAAAAAAAGTCGCGCACAATTATAATATCTAACATCCAACCATTAACAAAAAAAAAAAATACAAACATCCGAATTTTAGAACCTCCTCCTTTTTTTGGAAGTCGGTTAAAACAACATTGTTTTTCATCTCTTGTACACGAACACTAAAAATTAAACCGCAAATTCTAATATTTTTGTCGTAAGAAGGCCACCACCCAGCTTTTTACGTGGAATAAAGGCGCAATGTCTCTTAAATTCACCGCATTTCTCATTTCTCACTCGGAAAAAAGCCCTCATGGCGGTTAAGCCGACGTGATCTTGAGAAAATTCCGTGGAGTAAGGTATTAAGGGACAAAACACGTACAAATACTATCGTCAAAAATTAAAAAAAAATATGATTCACTGCCTGTTGTGTTAAGGAATTGTTTAGTATACTAAAAAACATACGTTGTCTAAGAAATTTCCGAGATAATCAGAAAAAACCGCCTCCTGGAAACCTAGGGTTTTGCAACTGTGGCTGTCTTCCACGGATACGACGATATAATATAAAGCAGAAGGTTAACATAATGCAAAAAGACAAATTTCCAATATCAATTATCTTATTATCTAATTGATTAACATAGTTCTTATCACTAATCTTACTTCCACTTTTCTGCAATAAAAAATTAAGGAACCGCGTCTCAGTCAAATCGATACTATTAAGGTCAACAGGTTTTCGCTGCATACAGGCTGCCGTGTCCGTCAGTGTTGCAGGCAAGTTGATTACGTGAAAACTGTTAACCACGTCTTTCCATTGAGTTTCTTGATGCTGCCTAATCTTGAGATTCTTGATTTTGATTTCACAGTTATTATCTGCAATTAAAATGTACGTGCCGAAAACGATGTGATGCTTTACTTCATCTTCACAGTTTTCAATGAGAGTTGTTTCCACTTTAGAATACAGGATCCAATAGTTCGGTTGGAGATTGAAAGCCTTGACGTCGTCGATAATTACTGGAACTGAGTTGCAGCTCGTGATGTTGCTCTTGAAGTTTATCAACTCGGTGATACAGTTATCTTCGATTAGTGATGATGCGTCGCTCTCGTAACATAGGAAGCGATCCTCGTCTATCTCGCTGCATGGCTGGGATAGCAGTTGCGTTTTCAACCCTTTCACTAGGAGGTAGGGATATTTGGGAATGATGGTAGAGGTGAGGCCATAGGACTTGTGGTAGATAGGTAATGGGATCAACTTGTAATAATTAAACGGTTGTCTAATGTTTGCCCGAAGAATATAAGCAATAATTCTCAAATGCCCGAATTTTACTTGCCCGAATTTCATTTGCCCGAATTGTTTGTTTACCATAAAAGTTATCTGAAATACTCTTGTTTGCCCGTACATTAGATTTAATAATGATACGAGTGCCATACGTATTATTATCCATTTTAATAATTGCAATAATATTATTTAACAGAATATTTCAACGCCATACTAAATTAATTTCAAATACATCCAGGCCCAAAAAAAAAAAAATCATTAAAAAAAAGCCATTAAAATTGTTTTTATTTCTAATACCTACTTATCACTATAATCGATCCATGTCGCTTCCGTAGAAAATTAACCTAACGCCTTTGTCCTAAAAAGCGATTGGCTTTCTAGCACTTCGCCGGCCGCTGCCGCGGCACGCTCGCTACGCTCGCTCGGCTCGTGCGTTGTTTTTCATGTTCTAACATAACCTAACCTATTGATCGTTTTTATTTCTAATACCTACTTATCACTATAATCGATCCATGTCGCTTCCGTAGAAAATTAACCTAACGCCTTTGTCCTAAAAAGCGATTGGCTTTCTAGCACTTCGCCGGCCGCTGCCGCGGCACGCTCGCTCGGCTCGTGCGTTGTTTTTCATGTTCTAACATAACCTAACCTATTGATCGTTTTTATTTCTAATACCTACTTATCACTATGATTGATCCAAGTCGCTTCTGTAGAAAATTAACCTAACGCCTTTGTCCTGAAAAGCGATTGGCTTTCTAGCACTTCGCCGGCCGCTACCGCGGCACGCTCGCTACGTTCGCTCGGCTCGTGCGTTGTTTTTCATGTTCTAACCTAACCTAACCTATTGATCGTTTAGTATAAACCGATTTTATGATTTTTTTCTAGAAGTAATTTCGATGGCAAATGATGTTATGGCATATGATAATTACGCCTTACAATGATGATAACAACTGATATTATTGAAATTGACTTTATGGAAAACAAAGTTTCTAGCACGTGACTAATATAGTAAACAATGAGTATAACATATAAAATTATGAGAAACAATATTATGTCTGTTGACCAGTATAGCAGATAAAATTATGGCAAATGAAATTCTAGCAAATGGGTGTATACCTAACTAGCTTCCGCCCACGGCTTCGCCCGCGTGGACTATACCTCGGGAACCAAAATTTTTTCCGGGATGAAATTAATTTATCCCTCTTTTTTGAGAGCATGTAAAAAGCGTCATACAACGGAAGCAGGGACCCCAAAAACGCCCGGATGCAATAAGCCAGCCCCCTCGAATCATTTTTAAAATGGCAGCCATTTTGAATCATTTGGATTTTCGCCACCACCATCAAGTAGCCCTTGCTAACTCCTATGATGACATTTAGTAAAACACCCATCCATCTTCAACCGTTTCGGAGATATAGACCCTCAAAGTTTGTATGGCGGCCATGTTTTTGAGGCGACTATGTTATTTTTAATGGCTCCAAAAAGGTCCGAGGTTTTGGTGACTTTTTAGTTTCAGCGCTTTGGTAAAAATGTTTTTAGTTTTCGAGATACTTTTAGCAGTTCCACCTCGAGGATGTGACTTTTCGAAGGTTTTGGATTTTTTCCGGATGCTGTTTACACGCCTTAAGTTTGGTACATCTGTAAAGTTTCATTGAGTTAGCATCAAAACAAATTCTTTCTCCGTACAATCATTACCACGCCATTTCACCCCCACAGGGGTTGATTTTCCAAAAGTGGTGAAAATGGTGAAAAATGGTGTTCGTTATTTTTTTAAGCTTATTATATTTGTAAAGTTTCAATACCGTGGCGTCAAAAACAATGCTTCCCCATACAAACTTTAACACCCTATTTCACCCCTTTAGAGGTTGAATTTCAAAAAAATATTTCTTGGTACACGTTTACTCGTCAAGACAAACACCCTCCATATTTTAAATTTCTACGACCAGCGGTGTAGGATGTGCCTTGTCTGTCAGTGAGTCATTACAATTCTCTCTCCGTACTATATTTACCAAGCCATTTCACCCCCACAGGGGTTGATTTTCCAAAAATAATGAAACAGGTATCTATTATTTTTTTAGCTTAGTACATTTACAAAGTTAAATAATCGTAGCATTAGGAAAATAATATTTTTATACAAACTTCAATACTCCGTTTCAGCCCTTTAGGGGTTGATTTTCAAAAACGAAAATATAGGTGTCTATTATTTTCTTTAGCTTAGTAAATTTGCAAAGTTAAATAATAATCGTACCATTAAGAAAAAAATATTTCTATACAAACTTTAATACCCCGTTTCACCCCTTTGGGGGTTGATTTTGAAAAACCAAAATAATAAGTGTCTATTATTTCTTTAAGATTAGTATATTGGCAAAGTTTCGTAATCAAAGCATCAAAAAAAATCTTCATGCAAACTTCAATACTCCGTTTCACCCCTTTAGGGGTTGATTTTTCAAAAATGATGAAATAGGTGTCAATTATTTTTTTAATTCTAGTATATTCGCAAAGTTTGATAATCGTAGCATTCAGAAAAATATTTTTTTCATACAAACTTAAACACCCCTTTTCACCCCTATAGGGGTTGAATTGGGCAAATCCTTTTCTTAGTGTGCGTCCGCTTTTTAGTGTAAAACTTCTGTCCAAATTTGACGTTTGTAGCTTAAGCGGTTTAGGCTGTGCGTTGATCTGTCAGTCAGTCTCGACATTCACTTTTATCTGTTTAACCCTTACAGGGGTGGATTTTCAAAAAATAATGAAACAGGTATCTTATATTTTTTTTAGCTTAGTACAATTGCAAAGTCAAAAAATCGTAGTATTAGGAAAAAAATATTTTTATACAAACTTCAACACTCCGTTTAACCCTTTTAGGGGTTGATTTTCAAAAAACAAAAAAATAACTGTCTATTATTTTTTTAGGCTTAGTATATTTGCAAAGTTTCGTAACCACAGCATCAAAAAAAAATTCTTCATACAAACTTCAATACTCCGTTTCACCCCTTTAGGGGTTGATTTTCAAAAAATAAAAAAATAAGTGTCAATTATTTTCTTTAGCTTAGTATATTTGCAAAGTTTCATAACCACAGCATTAAAAAAAAAATCTTCATACAAACTTCATTGCTCCGTTTCACCCCTTTAGGGGTTGATTTTTTAAAAATGATGAAATAGGTGTCAATTATTTTTTTAACTTTAGTACATTCGCAAATTTTGATAATCGTAGCATTAAGAAAAATATTTTTTTCATACAAACTTAAACATCCCTTTTCACCCCCTTAGGGGTTGAATTGGGCAAATTCCTTTCTTAGTGTGCGTCCGCTTTTTGGTATAAAACTTTTGTCCAAATTTGACGTTTGTAGCTTAAGCGGTTTAGGCTGTGCGTTGATCTGTCAGTCAGTCACGACCTTCACTTTTATATATATAGATTAAACGTTTCGTCGTGAATCAAAGGAATCTGCATAATTAGTTTTATCTGATTTTGTTTCATGTAAGCTTTTATCTCCATACTTTGTTCGATTTTGACAATGTTTTCTAAAGTTACAGGGAATACAAGGTTATCGGTCTTTTCAATTTTCTTCAACAATTGTATCAGTTCGTCGGTGTCTATGATCGATTGGTGTAACTGATTAACTTTAGCAAAAGCAATGGCTGTCTCAATTTCACTTAATCTTGTAAAAAGCGTTTGAAAATTATGTATATATGCATGATACATATTTATAATCTGATTGTTAAGCTGAAGTATCTTGGTTTCATTTAAGCTCGAGTATATATCCTGCATATTTTGTTGAATTATTTCAAAATTGTTTTTGGTAGAGTTAGCGATTTTCGTGAATGCCGTCAACATTTCAGAGACTACCGTGATTTTATAATTTAATTGATCTTGTTTGACTTTAACTTTTCTGATTAATTCTTCATATTTTATTGCGTCATCGTTATCCAGATTGCCAGTAATTGCTTTGACAAGCGATCCAAGTGGGTTGATTAAACCGCGCCTAGATCTTACAGATGGGATTAGTTCTCTATACTTTTCAATGGTTATGTTCATACTGTAGTCGGCCTGTGATTCTACTTCGATTAAATCATACTTGATGGTTTTGTTGAGAAAGTTAACTTTGACTTGTTCCTTTAACCCTAAATAACTATTTATATTAATGTCTAGTTGCTGGTATAATAATTTTAAATCTAATATCTTAATTACGGTCCACGAGTTATGGCTTACTATGGCTTGACCTTCCTTTATAGGTAACAGGCCTGGGTTCTTGTCAATCCGCTGGAGCTGAAGGGCTGCCGCGTGGGCCACCAGGAGGATAAACCTGCGGAGGACGTTTCACGTCTTTAATAGGGACTTTAGTTGGTCGGTTCTTAGTGACTACCGGTACTACGTTCCTATTTGTCACTCCAGTCACTTGAGCTTTTTGATACCGTGGTTTGTCCTTACCTCGCCTAACGTTTACGCCTTTTATAAAAATCGTATCGCCGGTGTCAATGTCGAATTCGGTTTCGCCACCTCGCCTTTTAATTTCGGCTCTCTTTTTGTCGATAATTCTGTCAGTTAAGTATTCGTATAGATGTTTAGTTCGCTTCGCGTGTTCTTTTACCAATTGCTGCGTAAATTGCTTGTTAAAATCTGTGTGGAACGTGCTATTTGATTCAGTGTGTCCGAAAACTACCTCGAAAGGTGTTAGTCCCGTGGTAGAGTGTATTGTGTGGTTGTATGACATTATAGCGTAGCACATAACTGAGGCTGCGTCTGTTGTCTTTTGTTCGTACTTCGCTATCCTGTAGATTTCGGTGAGGGTCGAATGAAATCTTTCAACTACTCCCATGGAGTTTGGATTATGTGGTGTGCCTATGTGAAGTTCAATTTTGTAAAATGATAGCATTTCTTTCATCAACGTGTTGTTAAACTCGGAACCTGGGTCTGAGCTGATTCGATTCGGGGTACCATATAGTGAGAAGTACTTTATCAAAGCTCTAAGTACTTCGGGAGTTGATTTTGTCTGAATTTCGAACGCCTGGCCTAATTTACTAAAAGCATCGACTATCGTTAAGTAGCTTTTGCCATCTATTGTGAATGTATCTATAAAGAGTTCTTGAAATGGTCGTATCTGCGTTTGCGTGAGCTGAAGCTCGGGTTTTAGCGGTTTTCTATCATATTTCATTTTTTTACACGTTTCGCATGCGTTAATAACGCTTGATACTGTTTGTTCCATGTTTTTCCAGTAATAAGTTCGTCTTAAGTGCACGAGTGTTTCTTTTATCCCTCTGTGACTGTTCTTACCGTCGTGGTATTTAAGTATGATTTCGCGTTGTTCTTTTTCGTCTTCTATGTAAATTACTCGGTTTTTACATTCATAGAATTTTACAGTTCCTTTTTGGAAAAGGAAAATCGTTGCTTCCGAAAATTGTTTGCGGTGTATGTCGCTTTCGAAGTAGAAGAAATATTTAATCTTGGGTCGAATGTAGTTTTTCAGGAATCGTTTTAATAGTTCAGGATTGTTTTCAGGTAAGTGGACTTCCAGAACCTTTTGTTTGTCTCGGGATAAATCTTTAACCGTTAATTCATTTCTTTGCCATGTATGTACGAGTATTTGATTGGGCTTGGTATCGATAGCCTCGTTCAGTATTAGCATACCGTCGGTGTCAAGATCTTGTGCTGAGTGTACGGTATTTATAGAGTCATTGTCGTCACGGCCTTCGGATGCGGTCGCGGTGTCGCTACTTATTGATGGTACTGAGTATGGTGAACGTCTACCTCTTTCGCTGTGTAGAGATACGGTTTTCTCAGAATCGGATGAGATGACAATAGGCGATTCTGATCGTTCACTTGTCGAAGCCTCGGCGGTCTGACGTTTTGGTCGTTTACCCTTTTTATCGACGTTAACTTTCATCGATACATCGTCGTCGGTTAAGGCGTTCACTTTTATACGCGACAATGCGTCGGCATTGCAGTTTTTCTTGCCTTCTTTGTGTTTTATGTCATAGTCGAATTCTGAGAGACGCAATTTCCATCTCGTCAGCTTGCTATTTGGTTCGTTTATTGATTTGGCCCAAATTAATGGTCTATGATCGGTATAAATCGTGAATTTCCTACCATATAAGTACGGTCGGAAATGTTTGGTTGCCCAAACGATGGCTAGCAATTCTTTTTCGATTGTACTATAGCGGGTTTCGGCGTCGTTTAACGTACGACTTGCATATGCTACGGGTTTGTCGCTGCCAATAGGTCCTTGAGAGAGGATGGCGCCTACTGCATAATTTGAGGCGTCTGTCGTGAGGACAAAAGGTTTGTCAAAATCAGGGAATTGTAAGAGCGGTGCGTGTGTTAAAAGCTCCTTACATTTTTCGAATGCTTCTACGTATTCGCGATTTGTTACGTCAATTTTTTTTCCTTTTTTCAAGCATGATGTCATAGGCTGAGTAAGTTTCGCGAAGTCTTTTATGAACTTTCGGTAATATCCTACTAAGCCGATAAAGCTTTTTATTTCCGTCGGTGTTCGCGGAAGTGGGAAGTTTTGGACTGTCTTTATTTTATCGTTGTTAGGCATTAGACCTTCCCTGGTGATCGTATGACCAAGGTAAAGTACTTCTTTCCGTAGAAATTCACATTTGTCGAGCGTTACTTTAAGGTTCGTTTGTCTGAGACGATCAAACACTTTCCGTAACTTCTCTATGTGTTCTTCTAGGCTGGTGGAAAAGACTATGATGTCATCGAGGTAAACTAGACAATGCATACCTTGGAGGCCTCTAAGCACATTGTCCATAGCTCTCTGGAAGGTAGCTGGTGCGGTTTTTAGACCGAAAGGCATTCTCTTGAATTCGAAATGACCTGCTTGTGTGGTAAACGCGGTCTTGGCTCTATCCGCTTCGTTGACTTCAATTTGGTGATACCCACTGGCTAAATCGATTGTGCTGAAGTACTGGGACTTCCCGATTTTATCAAAAAGATCAGTTATATTAGGCAGAGGGTATTTGTCGTCTACCGTAATTTCGTTCAAGCGACGGTAATCTATTACCATCCTAAACTTTCGTTCTCCTGACGCGTCCAATTTTTTTGGCACCAGGTGGACAGGTGCACTCCAGGGTGAGTGTGACTCTGTGATAACGTTGTCCTTCAACAATTTATCGACCTGTTTCTGAATTTCCTGGTTTACGACTGGCGGGTGTCTATAAGGTCTTATATGTATAGATCGGATCTTCGTTGGTCGTTCGTATGTTGTGTTTTACTTGATTAGTGAACGTCAATGGTATGTCTTCGGCATAGAAAATGTCGCGGTATTCGTGGCACAGATTGTAGATACTATCGCGTTCTTGCGTGTTCGTATGTTCGAGTCTTAATTTTTGTAAGTTTTCAACTAACAAGTTGTCATTCATGCTTTCCTCTTTCATGCAATTTATCTCACATTCCTCCAACTTACACATTGTTACGTCGAATGGTTCTTTAATTTCGATTGTTATATCTCGATCGTTTGTGTTTTGAATTACCGTTTCTGCAAAATAGCTTTCGCATTTTACTAGTGCGGTAGGCATTCTGACGCCTTCGGTGAACTGTAAGTACTCTAAAATAGCTTCGCCATTTTGTAATTGTGTAGGGATTCGAACCCTAGTTTCGGAACGCGCTGGTATCTCTACCTCATACGGTGGGCTGTATAAAATGGGTATACGCGCATTGCGAGTCTGAAGGACTTGCTTATCCATATCTATCTTTGCACCTAATCTTTTTAGGAGGTCGACACCTATTACTCCATCATAACGTTTGTCTACTTCATACACGTAAAACTTTTGTATCATTTTGCCTTTGAATGTATTAGGTAATGGAATTGCAACTACTTCGTCATGCGTACTTTGTGCATGTGTACTGACCACTGTAAACGGTTCGTAGGATTTATAGTTGTTAAAGAACTCGTCGGCTTTTGCTGGGCTTATGAATGATCTGCTACTACCGGTGTCTATAAAGAATTTACTGTTTATTTCCGGGATTATAATGTGCGGCAATTTTAATATGTTATCAAGATGATTGAGTTGTATTATTTCACCGTTGCATTTGTCGGAGCTGTGTGAAAATTTTGTTCTTGTTCGCAAGTGTTTTCGTAAGAATAGTCAGGGTATTGTTCAGTTTGGTAAGCGAATTCTTGTTCGTCAAATTCTTGTCCGTAATAACCTGCGTAATCGGTCTCGTCGTATCCATATTCTTGGTTTGTCTCGTCAAAGTAAGAATCGTCAGTCAGCATGTTTTGTCTGAAAGGTGCTGTTCTCATAGTAACGTCTGAGTCTGGTAATGGTCTTATCGGTTGGTTTTGTACCGGTCTATTTTGTTGGTTAGTCGGGATTCCAAATTTATATCCATTGTTTTGGAATGGCGCACGTTGTGTTTGGAATGGTCGCTGAGGTTGGAACTGCCTCTGCTGTTGGAATGGAGGTCTATAACCGAATACTGGCATAGTCTGTCGTGGTTGGTTATTTGTGAAATTAGGTCTATAACCAAATTGCTGTTGCGTCGCGTTTTGAGTGGGGTTGTTCCCGAATCTAAAATTGTTATTTTGAGGTATGCCGAACTTGAAATTCGGTGGTTGTGTAGGAACGAGCGCTGATTTGAAACCAAATGAGTTTGTTACATTAGGTGGTTTAAATGAATTTTGCGTATGTGGTTGTGAGGTTCTATTTAATTTGTTTTTCGCGTCATATTGGTATTTGAAATTGACCTCTTCTGTCACGACGCTTAAGGCATCCTCGAGTGACGGACAACCTTTAAGTCTTACAATCCTAATCATATCTTCTGGCAAGTTATACAAAAACACATTTAACGCCATGTTGTTGTATACGATCATTTTCGCTGCTTTTATTCCTTCATCTGTAAGTCTATTCACCTTTGCAAATAACGAACTTCTCGATTGTTGGATTCGTTGGCAAAACTGGATATACGTCTCGTGTTGTTTGATTTTCAGAGACTCTAGCTCTATCGCTATACATTCCTCGGAACGAGGGTCTCCGAAATGTTGCGTCAGTAGTTCTTTTAACGCCTCGTATGATACTACATTTGGGCGGTCACTTAGTAGTGACGCAGCTTTACCCGTGAGTCTACTTGTGATGACATGAAACAGGTAAGTTTCCTGGCTTAAATTGCCGGTGATACGGCTGTTTGCAATCACGTAGTCGCATTTGGATAAAAACAGGTTTAGCTGACTTTCGTCACCTTCATAACGAGAGATTAGGGAAACGAATTCCTTTGATACCAACCGGATTTCCGCCATTTTAACGTTTAGTTTAAATCTACTTACTATTTCTATACAAATCTAAAACGACACTAAAGAGACTTAGCACACTTAATTAAATAAAATAAATAAATAAATAAACGTTAAATTAACGTATCCAAATTTTTTTTTTAATTACAGTTATTGATATCTCGATTTCGTAAATATCAAATCTTATAACTATCGATTGGGCGATTTTTGACCGAATCAATTAGGTACTTACTTATCTAATATTTAATACACATGTAATAATTTTAATTTACATAAATGCACCAAAATCAGATAAATCTAATAAAAATTATAATTTAATTAGTTTCCGCGATGGAATAATTAAATTACCCGATTAAGTTGATCGGTGGGGACTATGGACAGATGGGAACGACACAGTATAGTGAAAGTGTTTACTCACTGCAAGCTGCTGGTCCGCATTGTCCACAGGAGTCAATTGTGATGCTGCGCCGAACGTCGGGGAGTCTTATTTATTTGTTTAGGTTCTTCTCTCAGTTGAACCGAAAGTCTTTACACTTGATTTTTGATTTTTGAAAAATCGCATAGACCGACTTTCGCGTTTTTTGAAAGATTCCGCTAGGCTGCGCCAGACATAGACGGGCGACGCAGGAAGAACTTTTTAAAAAGCGAATTAATATTTTAATTACGTCTTTATTCAGTTGATGACAAATTATGACTAAACTTATTCTCTAACTTATGTTTAACGAAAGCTTGGGTGGCGTGATTGATTACTTGGAATTGTGGGCAGGATGTGCTTATCGCATGCTGACATTTCATAACATACTCTTTCTTATAATTCTTATAACAATATTTATGAGATTACGAATACAGGGTTAGGTTCGGGTTCAGGCGGTATAACTAGATATTATATATTTTGTAGATACATTTTGTATTGACAGACATGAGTAGAGTGATTAGCATTTTGATCATATCTTAGAAAGCACCCCACGCTTTTTTGAAAATAAAATACATATATTTATTTATTTACACTATTATTAATTTATATTTATTGAAATTTTCAACCCTATTCTTAATTTAAATTTATAAAATTTTATTTTCTATTTTTTTTAGTTCGGTTTTTTTTATAAAAAGCGTGTTTTTTTAGTTTTTTTTTAACTATTATTTATTTTTCGCTTTTTAGTTCGATTTGCTAACTATTAACCATCCTTAATATGTACAAATGTGCTGGTGTTATCCGATTTTGGCCGTCTGCTCAAGCAAATTAAAAATAAAATTGATGCGTAACAAAAAATATTGAGCAAAAAGATTTGTAGCCGCGTGGTTTCGATCCTCAGACCTCTGGCCCAGCACGCATCCACAAAAATATTGAGCAAAAAGATTTCTAACGCGTGGTTTCGATCCAAGGACCTCAGGGTTATGAGCCTAGCACGCTTCCACTGCACCACTCTGCTCTCTGACACGAGTGACGAAATTATAATTTGTAAATTAAACGGTCTTAAACGTTAAAGAAACTATACAGAAAAAGCGTGTAAAAAAAAAAAGTTAAAAAAAATAAAAAACACGATTTGTTTAGTGTATTGTCATCGGTCCTCGATATATCTACAAAGTTTGAAAGAAATCTGACCGTTTAAAGTGGGTCAAAATCGAGCTCAAAGGAGTCGGTTACAAACATACATACAAACATACATACATACAAACATACATACAGGTGAAGCTAATAAAAGCGTGTTAAAAACGCTGACGCGCAGGTGTATCGAGGGCAAAAAAAAGGCGCGCGGGGTGCAGCAAGCGGTTAATTACAAAAATTAAATAACTATTCCTCTTTTTTAATAAAAAAATACTCAACTCCACCTCTCACTCGCACATATTTTTTTACTTGTGTATGAATAATGATCGGTAAAATTATAGTAATAGGTATACAGTCTGTTTGAGTATTGACTAGCGATATTTGAAAGGCGTATAAAACAGTCAATTTCATCGACAATTAATGTTTACATTAAATTTGTTTTTAAATGTTTAAATTATTATGTTTTTAATCAATTGGTTACAATTATAACGTAGGCGTGCTTATCACACGGGTCTAATTCAATAACTTCGTTCAGAAAATTGAAGTTTCAAATCTTTGCTCAATCAATGACGAAAATATATCATTCAATATGATTATAATAAACCAACATAAATGAAAAACTTATTCTATTTCTCTTTAGAAAACGGGGGTAGAAATAAATAACCGAAAATAAAACGGTATCCTATAAATTTTAATACTGATATAGATAACAAGTTCACTTAAAATATCGATATCATTTTCCAAATTGAAATATGCATGCATAATACACAACGGGTAAGTAAAAAAACGTGTCATGTACCATTAACCCAACTACTACGTTTGAGTGAAAGTTTAATGAAAATGCGCGCCTTGGTACTGCCAAGGAGTAAGCCTTGGCCAAGTACCCACACGCACCTGCATAAACTTTTAATGAAATGAAATTACCAAAAAGCTACCCAATTCAAAAACGGCACGTGAATTTTACCCCAATGTATAAATATTTGCAACATCACATTTTATCAATTTGCATTGATTATTTCAGCTTTAAATAGAAATACTTCGTTAACAGTTAGATGAAGAGAAAGAGAAAATAAAAGCTGATTAACATACCTTTTTTTCCAGGTGTATCCACGGCGAATATGGTGTATGTAACGGCGTTCACACGTCTGCAGTGCTGCTTCTTTAACATTTTCGTTTGCGGCGTGGCGTGAGTTTTTAACACATCTGAAGTTTAGTAAAAACACCTCTTTTCACGCCAGGGTGGTATATATTCATTTAACACTTTATATTTCACAATTATATTCACAGTAACAGTATTACATCGACGTCTGATCGAAACTAAAGCTAAAACCGAATTGCCTTTCACTTGTCAACATGCCACCTCACCAAGTCTTATCCCCTCCCATTTACAATCATTGCGTTTACTGGGCGGGGCGACACGTTTCCGGTGACCATTCTAATCAAAAGACTGTCCAAATAAATACAGAATAAATAAAATGTTGAAAAAGACAGAATAAATAAAATGTTGAACGTTTTGCGCTACTGACATTTTGCTCTTTGGTCTTTGTTAGCTTTGGACATTTTGCTTTCTAGTCCATTGTACGCCTTAGACGTAATGGTCTTTAAATATTTTGCTCTTTGGACAATTTTCGACAGTTTGTCATTTTGCAACTAAATATATTTTAAAATTAAAATTTGGCGCCACCCTAAAAATTGTCGAGCGTGCGTTCGCCCTGCTTGCAAAATGCGGACTGGATTCAGATTCGGACGGATTTCAGATATGACCACAAGTGCTTTGGATCTTTTTTAAGGTATAGTTGGATATGTTCTATGTATAATTCAAAACATTTTTTCAGATTTTTTTTTTGCCTATCTCTTAGTATAGAAAATTCGTCATAATCTCTAGGGTTATTTTGTGCTTTCCATCGTGAGTGGGCCTTTGTTTTGTCTTTAATAATAATTATGAATAAGTGATCGCGAGTGCCAGATCGTCTAAGTACTTGAATTTGAAATAACCTTTTTTGGAACATATTCATCTAAGGCCCTACGAATACAAGAATAGAATTGCTCGATGACTTTGTCCATCGAATTAGCATTTAGGAGGATATCCCAGTCTGTATTTGCAAATGTATTATTAATGCTGTCATAATCTGCTTTTTACAATAGCTGAGCTTTGTAAAAAAAAATTAGTACTTGTTCAAAACCTAGCAACTTAAAATTTGCGACTCTGTTGGTCCAGACGGCTCCCACCCTCTGTGTTGAAGCGCCGGAACTAAGACGCGAGGATGCTCACGATGTGAACACTGCGCTGGTCCAGTAAGGTTCCTACGAAAACTCTCGGAGCACACAAAATGTTAGAATGCGTCGGTAAGTACGTAACCCGCCGCATAGATGGCGCTGCAGTATAAAAAGTGTGGGGTTATCTTTGGAAAAAAGATTTTCCCTTTTTGAACTCAGCGGAAAATAGCCGTCATCACATTTCTTGAATCACTCCACAGATCACCGAAACCGATATAAAATATTAATCTCCGCAGTTGTTTTGATGACGATTCTTTGTTGACGTCGGAGGGGCCAATATTGTCTCACGAAAAATCGGACAAAATCTTCATATACAATGAACGGTACGCCGAATTGTAGACTTTCACACAGTATCCGAAGGGAAATTCTTTCACAAACTAATTTAATTATTACGAGCTGCGTTGTCGTTTGGCCTATCCCCGTTTGTTTTTTTCTAAATGGGCCAAAAGCCCAATAAAACGCAAGAAAAAAAAAATTACAAAGTGCACTCACTTAGTCAATGTGAGTGCACTAGACACATCCTTACATGCGACCAATGTGGACTTTCAGACCACGTACACTAAAAAACGTGACAAGTCAATAACGTGGATACCGGCCCCGGCACTCATGATGTTCCAACACTTTGAAACAAATTATGAAAATGTTGGTAATCAGTACCTATAACTAGCAATTAAAAATTATAATAATTATATAAAAATAATGATGCAAAGTATGTAGTTTCAATAACAACAAAATCGATTCGAAAACAACGTACTCGTATCTACATGTCAAAAAGAAAAATAAACCAAACAGAATAATATTAATGAAATTATTACAATTAAAATTATTAAAATCAAAGTTATTCCTTTTTCTAATTACACAAATTTAATGTACTCGTATTAGGAATTGTTGGAATAACATCAATTGATCTATATATATATAAAAGAAAGTCGTGTTAGTTACACTACTTATAACTCAAGAACGGCTTTCCCGATATGGCTGAAAATTGGTGAGGAGGTAGCTTAGAGCCAGGAGACGGACATAGGATACTATTTATTCCTATTATACTATTTATTTCTATTAAATAAATTCGATAGCATTCAAGTGTGAATTGACATAAAACATCAGTCACTATAAAACGAGGTATAACAAAAAAGAATCAAGACTTGGAATAACAAAACGACTTATTATACTCTTTGCGCAAATGACAGCTATGTAATGGACGTATGGATGACAATTTGATTTAACAATTTAACAGCTAAACAGATTTTGACGAAATTTGGTATGAAGGTAGCTTAAGCCCTAGGTAATATGTAGATTACTTTTTACCCCAGAAAATTGAACGGCTTTCCGCTATTCTTGCAGGACAGCGGGTGAAACCGCGGGGCGCAGCTAGTATTATTATAAAATTTATTACACACAAAACAGTTGAAAGGAGCTGCCGCCGTGCGTTACTTGTCTTTGGTCAGTTTATTTCTGCAACAGGTAGCGCCATCTATGTAATACAGCTGGAACCGACTCAAGGATGACCACAGGAAGTAGATCGCAAAATTCGTCGACGGCAATCGATTGCAGTCAGTTACCGAGACAGTGCACCAAAAATCCAGAGATAGCGCTGTCCAAACAAATCAGAAAAGGTGTTTGAGAAAAACTATAACTTTTCCAGTCGTTTTTTTAACACGCTTTTATTAGCTTCACCTGTATGCTTGTATGTATGTTTGTAACCGACTCCTTTGAGCTCGATTTTGTCCTACTTTGAACGATCAGATTTAATTCAAACTTTGCACACCTGTCAAAGACCGATGACAATGCACTAATTCGATTAAAATATCCAATTATATTATCCTAATTAGATTCGCCAGGATTAATTAATTTCTTTTATCTCGAAGCATCTAGATTAGGGCGTTGCTCCTATTTATATGAGACACCCAATCCAATATAAAGTGAGAAACGTGCCGATGGATGAATGGCAGAGGGTGTTAAAACATGTCATGTCGCTAGCGTCAACCTCAGGGCACCAGGCACACCCTGTTGTATTAGTGCCTTACCCTTGTATATGTAAATATAGTTGCACCACCATGTGTCTCGATGGTTATGTTGGCATCATAGAAATCTTTGAGTATGTGTTCTTAACCAAGATACAGTTAGCAACACATTTGTACATATTTATTAATATAGTTAGCAAATCGAACTAAAAAGCGAAAAATAAATAATAGTTTAAAAAAAACTAAAAAACACGCTTTTTATATAATAGAAAACCGAATTAAAAAAATAGAAAATAAAATTTTATAAATTTAAATTAAGAATAGGGTTGAAAATTTCAATAAATATAATTAATAATAGTGTAAATAAATAAATATATGTATTTTATTTAAAAAAAAAGCGTGGGGTGCTTTTTAAGATATTATCAAAATGCTAATCACTCTACTCATGTCTGTCAATACAAAATGTATATCTATTGACCCATGCACCCCACGCTTTTTTTTAAATAAAATACATAAATTTATTTATTTACACTATTATTAATTTATATTTATTGAAATTTTCAACCCTATTCTTAATTTAAATTTATAAAATATTATTTTCTATTTTTTTAGTTCGGTTTTCTATAATTTAAACAAGCTTTTATTAGTTTCACCTGTGCACTTGTAGGCGACACTTTTAGGCTCGATTTTGCCCTTCTTTGAATAATCAGATTTAATTCAAACTTTGCACACCTGTCAAAGACCGATGACAATACGTGTTTATTAGTTTTTTTAACTATTTTGTTATTGTTACAACTTTTGCACGTCCAGTCGAGACTTCGCAGCGGTATCCTAAAATATTTTGCCATGCCTAATGGATTTGACAGAAAACTAGACGCTTACTACGCCACCTACTAAAAACTAGACGCTTACTACGCCACCTACTAAAAACTAGACGCTTACTACGCCACCTACTAAAAACTATACGCTTACTACGCCACCTACTAAAAACTAGACGCTTACTACGCCACCTACTAAAAACTAGACGCTTACTACGCCACCTACTAAAAACTAGACGCTTACTACGCCACCTACTAAAAACTAGACGCTTACTACGCCACCTACTAAAAACTAGACGCTTACTACGCCACCTACTAAAAAAAACCACGAACTATTTTTTTATTTGCGAAAAATATTTATGCGTTTCCATTTATGCTGAATTATTATTATGCTAGTGGCTTAATATGCGAAATGAAATTATGTTTAACAAAAGTACTGTGGCTCTGCTGTCATGGCTCGATTGTTGTGGTTTATACGAGTACCTGTGTTATTGAAATTCTGTATGCAGCAACAGTTTATTTACATTAAAATAATAAAATCCTGATTGAGTTACCTAGCTGACCTATAAAAAAACCGTAGTCAAAATGTTTACTGTAATATTTCATTTGGTGTTGGCTGGCGCCGACTCAAAAACGAACTGATTCTTTTATATCTCTAGTTTTCCTTTAATGTTCTTTGCTTTAAACTAATTAAAATTTTATTTTTTACTTTTTACTTTAAGTCTTGAAGTCGGTTTTTGTTGTTTTTTTTTTTTTTGTAAAAATAATTTTATTAGGTATTATGTATACATTTGTAAATGTTGCCGTATAACATAGGACACGGCGCTGTATTTATGTTGTGGCGGCCTGTAGGCTATACTTGACTAGGTAGTCGAATATTGATTGAGGTCGTTTGGCCACACGATGCTTATTCTCAAACTCGCACCTAGTGTGATGCTTCCGCGAGCCACGCTCCGGCGCGCCGGGCCCGGGTCCGGGCCCGGCGCGGGGCTGCGCCGCCTCGTTACGATGCGGCGATCAGAACTGAGCTGACTCGGTGAAGAAGCGCCCGAATCCTAACTTTCAATTTAAATGTAAATGTTGAGTTCATAAAACTGTCATCAACGAGTCGCAGAGTCCGCGCTCGGCGGCCCGGTCGGGCGGCGGGGGCTCCCGCTCTACCTCTCGACGCCAATTCCCTCGGAATATAAAACAATTTGTTCGGAGCACAAAAGGGCCGTTCGTTCCGGAGTTCTGTTCACTATCCGCTTGCATTTACATAATATTACAGCTGACAGAGATTTCGTATGAGAATCTGAAATGGAAGCGAACGTCTCGCTCGTCGACGGCCGACGTCTCGTGGCCGTTCGATGTGGTCGCCGCGGGGCTGTCGGGCTCCGATATCCGATTAGTACATGTGCAAAGTGAACGTCAAACCGTCCTTTAAAGAACAGAAAAGAGCGAGGGAGCGAGCGGTGGCCGGCAGCGAGCGGCGCCGCGTGCGCGGGCGTTACTCTCGCGGCGGATACTTAATTCAAACTGCGGCGTTTTGAAGATCCCGCGGGATCAGAATAATGATGAGATTCGCCGCAATTTATTTAAAACGATAGACGCACTCTTTCTCCCGCTGGCGGGGTGGAGGGTTCCTAATGACCCGCGGCTCGGCGGCG
Organism: Alcis repandata; assembly: GCA_949125135.1. Lineage (NCBI taxonomy): Eukaryota > Metazoa > Arthropoda > Insecta > Lepidoptera > Geometridae > Alcis > Alcis repandata. The sequence goes on from OX421247.1 coordinate 87,674, forward strand.
GCGGGACGTGTGGAGTGGCGCGCGGCGGCGAGCGGCGGTTAGCGCTTGCACTATACGTGGTCGGTAATTATGTCAGCCGCGGGACTACTGCCAGCAAGTTCATCAGCAGCGTGGTGGCGTGTGTGAGTAGAAATGTACCTACGGGGGGGCCTAGGTTGATGATGATGATGACATATTCTGGAGCGGGGCGGCACGCACCGACACGCACCGGCACGTCCCGCACCTTGTTTTAATTTCGAGAAAGTTTTTATTAGCAAAGTTGTCGGAGGAGGCGTCGCTCGACGGAAACTAAAAGAGATGCGTTGATGAACTTTTTTAATCAGCGATGTTCACGGAACCCGCTCGCGAGGAGCCCCGCGCCCCGCGCCCTGCGATACCTGCGAGTACCTTGTACGAGAGTAGCTCGTACATCATGCTCATATAAACTTACTAGGTTCTGGAGGCACGAAGTCAATCTAGGTGAATCTTTTTTATTTGCATTTTGCAATTTCTTTGTTTTATTTATAGTGACGAGTGGAGAGAGCCTGGATACCAGGTATGGTGGAAACATTGAGCACATCAAAGGGCCGGGTGCGGCGCGGGGTGAGGGGGGGGGGGGGGGGAGGGGAGGGGCGAGGTGCACAACACAAACATCTTCGCAGGAAACTTCAAACTCAAACAACATAATTGCGCGGTCGCGGTCGTGCGGCACTTCTATACTTACCTAATTAATATTTCGACACAAGCCACGCCACGCGCGTGACTCGGCCCGCGCGTGGAGTGAAGTCGGGGGCCGCAAGATAAAAAAATAATTGGTAAAAACTATTCCAAAAACAAAAGTCATCTGCACTCTGTGACGCCGAGTGTTAGCAGTGGTTTCTGTCGATGAATAGTTTGGATCAAAGAATGGTTCGAAGCGATATCTATCAAATTCTATTACACAAATAGTCGTGGGAGAAGTAGCGAGCTAATTGAACTCAAACATTTAGGAATGAAAATCGAGCGGCGCCGCGCGCAAACACAGGTTCATTACCCGAACAAACATCCAGTAATTGTGTAAAAACAAACAACTCCGGCCTCCGTCGTAGCTCGTAGTGCGCGGAGCTACGGCGTAGCTCTCGTAGCAACGCGTAGCCCCGCGCTACTATTCGTAGAATTCGTAGCGATCCTTCTAAACAGAGATTAACTGGAATGAACCCATTTCACATTATTCTCCCGCAGCAGCGTGCTCGCGCTACTTCGTAGAATATTTTATTGAAGATCGACCAGTAAAAATATTCGTGATCATCCTAAATTTATATAAAACCACTATCCTATTATACTTTACTGTGAAAATTCGTTGTTACCACGTATTGCCGTCCGTCACCGCATAACCAATTTTGATGGAAATGTATATGGTTTAAGTCTGGAATAACATATTATATAGACTACTTTTTATCATAATCTTCAGCACGGCGCGGGAGAAACCGCAAAGACGCAGATAGTGAGACATAATGGCACGAACTTTTCACAGCCTGCTAATTGCCTATCGATATTTCAATCTTGCAATTGCTACGTGAACTTGGTACGAATTTTTTGAACGTCTTTCAATGTACCAGCTTCTTAAATGGAGCTACCATCATGAGGATTAATAGATCGTTCATTATAGGTGAGAGTCAAGTACTCTTAACTATAGAGTCTTTCAAATAGGGCGGGTCGATGTTGACAGTTTGTGGCGGCCGTATTGTTTTGGCAGCATCTGTCAAATGCGTTGTTACTTCTTCAGTTACTGATGCGAAATCACCATGACAAGTTACACGATTGAGCAGCACGTCCAAATGATAAAACTTTATTATCAAAATAAGTGTTCGTTAGTGCAAACGTTGCGCACATTACGTCTATTTCACCTCAGACGCGGTGGCCCTTCAAAGTCGACTCACCAAGATCGTGCGTGAGACCCCGCTAGATTTTTTCTTGTAGGGTTTTCTCAAGTAGCAGGTCTATGCCAATAATCCGCAATCAACCGATGCCCTGAAAGTCCACATAACGCAGGCCATCGCTCAGATTCAGCCGGATCTATGCTAGAGTAATTGAAAATTGGACCTCTCGGGTATGTGCCACCGTTCGAAGCCACGGTGGACATTTAAACGATGTCATATTTCATTAAAAATGGCATAAATGGGGCTTTAAAATAAAAAAAAAATATTTCTTTAATATCTCGCATACAACTTGTTATATTTAATTTCAACATCGACCCGTCCTTGTTGAAAGACCCTATATTATAATGAACGTCATCGCATTGAAATCTACATTCGCAAAAAGCTATTTAAGTCCTATAACGCACGCTCGCCTCACTGCCCTTGTCCCCGCGACTTGTCTTCGTCCTCGTTCCCGTCCTCGTCCTCGTCCCCGTCCCCGTCGGCGGCGGCAGGTCGGCCCGGGGTGGCGGCGCCTCGTAAAAGGGGGGGTTCTCAACCAGTCACACCAAAACGAGTCACAGTGTGACTCGTTGGGAATTTTTTTCCCAACCAGTAACACTGTTAGACGAGTGTGACTCGTTGGGAACCCCTCCGTAAAAGCACCGATACCGCGCTTTACTGTTATTGTCGACGCATTATAAAGTCGTGAGTGATGCCGTTGAACCGAGCCTGCAACCGATCGGCCATACGCGACACTCGGCGGGGCGGTGCGACTCTCGATCTTACCACGCTGCACATAAGGGTAACGAGCCCGCGAAAATGAACACTCAGTCAATATTTCAGGTTTTATGAAGGCGCGCGACGCGAAACGGTGATCCACTCAGAATAACGCCGATCGACGATTGAGGGCTTTTTAAGGGTTTTATGGTCGACGAACTAATCGGTGGAAAACATCGAGAGCGATGAGACCGTTCACTGAAGAGAAACAGTTAAGTAGTAGGTGGAATAGGTCGAGTGGCAAGTCCTGGTGCCAGAGTTTATATACCGCCTCAGTAGCGGTATACCACCAAATATTTTCCTCAAATATGTATAAGAGCGGCTCGCACCGTGTCGCCCGAGCGGCGCTAGTCGTGTGCTCACTCTGCAATAATGTGAGAGTATCGGACGCGCCGGGTGTCCGCCTCTTGCTACAACTTTTATTTTTAAGCTGGAATTATCAGTTTATTTGCCACTTTATCTCATTGCCCCGAGAGGGGGGTCTCGCCCCTAACCCCTAGACCCCGATCCTGGGCCCGAATCATTCTCGTCTGAACAGTTTCCATGAAACATTTATTTTTCTGTCGCTTTGTGTCCCGCCAAGATTTTAATGCAGTTTGCAGCCGCGGCCGCCGGAACAAATTTAGCATTTTGAAACGCACAAAAGAGCCGTGAAGAGGGTGCTTTCTGTACCATGAACGGGTTCAGTAGGTCTGAGACCGCGCTGCGAGTACACATGGAGTACACTGATATGACAGATATGACTGATGATCATAACTAAAATGACAGATGCGAAAATGGCTTTCTTTCTTTGTTACATTTTTTCGCTTGAACCACTCAAACAATCATTGTCGTGATCGTTTTCATCAGCGCGCGGCGCAGCTACTCGCAGTACCACACAAACATGTAAACATATCTGTACTCGCTTTTGTTGTAAGTTAAGTACAATATTTGGTTAAAGAAATATGTATAGAGTAAGAGGGTTATAATTATTATCATAAATGGCCACCATTGCGCCAAATATCTGCCTAAAACGACCTGACGACCTGTTTGGCTCAGCGGTAATAATATATATCCGCCTTATAAGCCAGAGGTCCCGGGCTCAATTCCCGGCCCGGCAGATGTTTGAATGATGAATTTAAATATCTGTTCTGGGTGTGGACTGTGGGTGTTAGTTGTCCTTGTCTTTGTGTGTTCCATGGCTTTCCCGACACAGGATTTATCCTAGCTATGAGTGTGGAACGTTATTTTTTAATTTAAAAAGATAAGGGTGCCAGTAATGTTGTTGCGTTAGTTAGCAAAAATCATAAACGAAACGGTAATAACAGTAATTTTTATATCCTTTATTTGTAATTTTTGGTCTGAACACTCTGAACTATAAAGAGTTTATCATACAGACCTATACATATACATGTAGTATATACAGGTAGTATTGCCAACAAGCGTCCCCAACAAATCAATTTAAATTGAATATATTTTTTAAAAATTTGATCCTTCTGTATTAAAACGCTAACTAAATGGATATACGCATTATCAGATCTGTAGATCTTCAGCAAGTAGCTCAGTCTGAGTGAAAGTAGTCTCCGAGTAGTTGTGCCGATAAGCGATGCGGGCGGCGGCGGCGGCCGCAATCAGCGGGGCAGGGCTGTGCCGCCGCGCGCCGCGGGCCGCCAGCCGCCGGAGCTAAGCGGTTACAGCCGTCGGGTGCCGTTGCACGGGTGTAGGTTCAACTTTGTACTCTGTACTCTCAGGTCAAGTAAAAAGGATGATCTAATGATGATGATCTAGACACGCGGTAGCGTGTCAAGCCAAGTTCAAGTTACAGAACTGGCGAGCAGCACCGTGTGTAATATTACACGAACCATTTGGAGCCACTTTCTAACACCCAGAACCAGAACAACAACTTGACTTGTTGAACTTTGTACTACAATGTACTTAGCTACTGATGGTGTAAGCTATAATATTATGGTCAGTGGGATATTTCTCATATTGCGTGGCCAACTAGTGACCCGGTCGGGTTGGTAATCTGCCGCCGAGCACGCAGCGATGTGTTTCGAGACATTCATTTACAAACTCCAAAAATGTTTGCCATTTTCAACTATGCTATACCGGTATCAGAAAAGTCGTGGTTTAACAAAGACTACTATGAAATCTAGACTTTTAATGTAGACAAACAAGCTACAAAACAAAACTAATTGTTTGAAGATTAGTAAATTTCCAATCTCACTGTAAATGTCTAAATTTATTTTTGGATCTAGCGCAATTTGAAGGAAATACACTAAAAGTCCAAAATAAAAGTAAATTTTTGAAGATAAACTTCCACGAAGTAGCGTGTGATCCCATAAACTATTTAAGCCACACAGCTCCATCGTAGACCGCATCGATGCTTACCATCAGGCGAGATGGCAGTCAAATGCCTATAACTAAAAAAAAGTTATATTTGTCGTATACCGGGGCGGCAGCCGCGCCGCGCCGCGACAGCCCTGCGCCGGGCCGAGGCCCGTATTTGCATATCTTTTGTCCTCCGGTCCGCTGATGCCGCTCCATCGGCTCGCGAATACACTCGTCTCCGACATTACACCACTCCAGCAAGCTTCGATAACCATCTTCTAACAATGCACACTCGTTGTCGCTAGTACATATTTATTATTGCTATCAAACCTATCCAACAGCAACGCAGCTAAAGTCAAACACCATATTTCAAATGATATTCTGTGAGCTGTCGAATGCGATTAGATAGATAATAATGCCAGAATATGCGTCGCTAATAATACAGTGATAATACGTCTGATGGCATTTTAACGGCAGATATTAGCGTTATCGCCGTGTTGATGCGTTCTCAGCGCGATATAAGCGCGCGCGGCGCTCACCGCTCACAGTCACGCCCTGCTGCACTATGAGGACTTTGGTCAGTATACAGAATTTAGTAATTTAGATTTTAAGCTAATCCTGATCTAACAATGATGTTTAGTGTTATAATCGTGATAATATTGTATTTCAGATATTGTGTGTGTTGTTGTGGGCTGCGTGCGCGCTGGGGGCGCCGGCGCCGGCGCCGCCCGCGCGCCGCGCCGCCGCGGGGTGGTCCGACAGCGAGGAGCGTGAGAGAGAACTGATACAAACCTATTATGATACACTAAAAGACCTAATAACGGGCGCCGGTGAACCCGGGAACCCACTCGATGTCCCGGAAGGCGACCAACAACCGCTTCTAGCGTTGTTAGGTCGACTGAAAGATATAACGCTCTCCAACGTCGGTGGTAAAACACTGCCCAGCGAGATTCGAAACAAAAAGAAGTTCCTGGCCGTATTAGACGTAATAGAAGAACTGACAAGTTTTCACGGCAACAAGAAAGAGCTGACCTCCAGCGATAAACGCGATGTAGAGGAGTTTTTGGCTATAATAGATGAGATACGAGCCGTGGTGAGGGCGCAGCCGGACGACGCGGCGCCGAACCGCGACGACTTCAAGCCGGTGCTGGAGCGAGTGTTTGAGTTCGTGCGCGCGCGCGGCGCCTCCGAGGAGGATATACAGGAGTTTCTAGCGATCTTTCAATCAGTATTTTTAAGTGCTGTGCCGAGACCATGAGAGTTCGACGGAGTGGCCAACTTATGGTAATCGTAATGCCGTAAGTAGGTACATTATGAAGCTTATTAATGAACGAGTCATTTTTATACTGATTAAATGGTTATTGCAAGAATTGTATTTGATTTTATTGATATTGGTCAGGTCGACCAGCTTCCTTGTCGGAAAACTTCCTCTATATTTGATTATGTTGTTTAGGAGTTGTCTCCGCGTACGCGTACAAACAACCGCTTCATCTCAGTGGTGACAAGTCTGCTTTAGGAGCATAACGTCGCAAGTTCGATTCCCGGCCGAGCAGATGTTTGGAGAATTAATTGAAGTATTGGTGGGTCAAGGGGCTAGTTGTTCTTGTTTGTAATGTGTGTGATACGTGCACCCGAGACGGGGCGTCGCAGCTGCGAGCTGAGAGTAAGAAATGTTGTTGTGGTTGTTGAAGGTGACGCAACCATAATATACAAGGAACAATATTATAGACGAGATGAAACACGATGTGCTTGAGGTTGAGGGTAATAAGGAGGGTATCGTGTTTATGCACCTAGGTCTGTCTGTTTGCAAACTATACGTACAGTTGGGAAGCTGCAAACGCGAAACTTAGAATGAACCTGTAGATAGCTAAACCAGAAGCCTTATTCTGGCGAGTGAGATATCTCGGTTATAGAGTGAGAGTGACGGCGATAGTCTCTAACGGCGCAGAGTACCTTCTTTGATGGTGATGATGGACAGTTTGGGAAATAACGTAAATTATTACGACAAAGTTCTCTAAATGTCCCTCCGCCCTCCGTGCAGAGTTCCTTAACGTAAACTTGTCAACAAAATAAAAAACTTATAAATATTTTATTGCCGTTGTATTTTTTTTTACTATATGCCTCCCAAGTCTGGAATCCCTGCTATGATAAATACATGCTCCTCCTTGAAAAGCCTCAAAGGAAATTTTTGCGCTTTATTAATATCAAGGCAAAAATCTCGAATAGGGGCTTTGATTACGAAGCGAGCTGTAGGCATCATCACTTATTACCCCTTTTTAAAAGAAGGGAAGCTGCTGACCTCTCTTTTCTGCACAGCATAGTGTTGAATAGAATTGACTGTTCCTCCTTACTGTCAGAAATAAGGCTTGTCACGCCATCTACATATATCTTCGCGTAAAAACTACATTCGACTTCATATTCCTTGTTCTCGTACGAATTACCGTAGGAACTCCTTCTTCTCCCGTACATTTTCAAAATTTAATAACCATTTTTCCGAACATACTGATCTTTTTGCAACAAGGCACAATATATTTAAAAACCTAATTAATAATACTTTTTTTGGCAACAGTAATCATAAAGGCAATAATTAAATGCATTATAAAAATTAACATAAATATGTAACTGGCTCTTAATTAATTAATTAAATTTTAAGGTAAGTTATATCTAAATTTTATTTCTAATTCTCTTATTCTATGTTTAAATTTTCGTTGACACTATGTTTGTATTTTCTTTTTTTTTTTTTCTTATTTTTACTTGCGCATTTTCATTCTTATGCTACTAGTGATAACTATTGAAGCCTAGGTGTGCCTATCAAACTTTATTGTTTAATTATAAGAAGGCTGTTTGTTATCCAAATAAAATAAAACAAAAATATCTAGGTAAACGATTGTCCGTGATGGTTTTGATAATCAAGAAGAAAAAATATTTCAAACGAGAATATAATTGATTTCAGGATGCTGATATTTTTCTTGTATGTTAGCTAATCATTTTATAGTAGAGATCCGTCCAGTCATTCAATTGGGTAATATTAGCTGCAATTATCGTTATCGCCGTGTTGATGCGTTCTCAGCGAGCTGTAGGCGCGCGCGGCGCTCGACGCTCGCCGCTCGCAGTCCCGCGCCGCTGCACTATATGAGGACTGTGGTCACTATACAACATTTTATAATCTACAGTTTAATCTGTGGCGGACTTATAAAGGTTTTATGCACTCCTACAATATGGGTATCAAATGAAAGGGCTTGCTTTTATTATTTTAAGAGCATCTAGAAAAGTTGTTTTATAAAAAAATGATACTTCTAATTACTATTTTTCAAGTTTCTAATTTTTTTTAACTCGCATTCGTACTCTCAGCAAGCCCTTATTGGATACCCATATTGTAGGAGCGCATAAAAACTTAGGCCGTGATCTTTAGAAGTCCACCATATTGGATTTAGAGAGACGTCGCTTTATTATGCGAGTTATTCTTGGCAATCAGAAAAGAGAAGTGCTAAAAGTGTTTTTCTTACAAGAATCACATCTAATAGTCACCTCACCACCTACAGTGGTTGTACACTACTAGCCGCGGCCCTGAGCGTCGCGTCGCGTCGCGCCGCGGAGCGAGTGCGGGTGTTGCATGCGACCTTATGTTGGGCTGAGAACAGCACAATGTTTCTTAATTGCTGTGACAGAAACAATAATTAAATAAATGGCAGAATTTATTAGCTGGCATCGAAGTAACAATTTATTTCTTCAACAGTAACACGATAAAAACCATTTGCTTAAAAGAAAAACTTGGCCAATTATTATAATGCATTTAGATACTCGTAACTAAACGTTCGCACCAATTCCTCTCCAATATGCGAATGATGTCAGTCTAATCAAGCAGAGCAAAATAAATATTTTTATTGTGAAACTTATTAAAAGTAAAACCGGACCGTTGGGCTTCTTGGTGCTAGAAATAAACAAAATCTTACAAGGTTTCATTTATTGAGATTGAGTTTTGATTGGTTTTTAATGGCGATTTAATTAGTTCCAAGAATGTAATCGCAACGACTATGTTAATGAAATATTTGGTCGCTAATGTGTGGTCGCCTCATGACGGGCCGCTATCGCCGACATATCGATATAAGTGCTGGTCGGCGGCGCAGCGAGCACTCGCCCGCGCCGCGCCGCGCCGCTATGAAGACCACGGTCAGTATTCAATATTATAGAGGTACAATGACTAGCCGAGGTTTCACTCGCATTTTTGGGGGTGAAAAGTAGCTTTAATATTATATTATTACACGATATAAGCTACGTTCATACCAAATTTTATCCGTTCAGTCACTTTTGCGTGATTGAGAAACAATTAACAAATATCCAAACTATACATCCAAACTTCGACGCTTATAATATTAGTTCCATCACACTCTTCAAGTTGGCTGCTAGTTATTTCAATATTACAATCCATGTTTTCATGTATTTCAGATAGTATTGTGTGCGTTGTTGTCGGCCGTGTGCGCGCTGCCCCCGCGGCCCCCGCGGCCCCCGGCACGCGGCGAGTGGCGAGACTCCTCGCCGGACACCTCGCGAGACATCCCGCCACAGAGTGGAGAGCGCTCCGACAGCGAGGAGCGCGAGAGAGACGCGATCCGCTCCATATTCGATGCGATAAAGGAGTTATCCGGCGGCGAGGCGAGCCCGGCGCTGCCGCTGCTGGACCGGTTCCGCGAGATCGCGCTCGCGAGCACCGACCGAGCGCTCTCTCCCGAACAACGGAGAGAAAAATACTCGTCAGCCATATACAACGAGTTAGAAGACTACGCGCGGACAATCAGCGACGAAAAAGAAAGGAATCAATTTCTTTCCATTTTGAAACTGGCTAGGAACACAGCGAAAAGTCAATCGTATGACCCCAATACATTTGACAAGAAAGCGTATTTATCTTTTATGGAGAATCTGTTCGACGAAGCCAACGCGCCCTTCCCCAGCGGACACTGGGGCGCCGACCCCGAGCAGCAGGAGACAGACAAGCAGAACTTCCTCGCCGTGCTGGACTCGGCTCTCGATGATATCAAGATGTAGAAGTCTACGGAGAAGTGTGTGAAGTGATTGCTTTGTATTATTGTGATGTAACTATAACTCGGTGTATATTTCTGTTTATATTAGGGCTTTGTTTTAGTTGAATGTCTTTTTTCTGTAGTTTTGACTTCTTAATTTTACACTGTTATCAACAAATTAGAGGTTTTTATTCTGATGTAAAAAAGCAGTCATCTCAATTAAGTGGCGTGGCATATATTTATTCTATCTTTATAAAAAATTCAAGCAATATCCGTGTAAGACAACTTCCACTTGTCAATAAACGGGCATATCATCAAGTTTCGTTAAAGATATTAAGACTCAACGTTTTACCATAAAGAATGAAAACCACTCTTAATAGCAGCGCTACGCCGTAGCGGGAAGTCTACGACGTAGCGCTACGCAGCGGCGCGAGAGCACGACTAGTTTCACTGAAGCGTGGCTGCGATACGCCGCTCGAGCGCTCGAATGATCTAATTAATGAACATTTCAATTCACTTTAATTCACTCTACAATTCCTTGCAAAACAAGGCTATCCCGGAAGGATATGCTAAACCGAAAGGTTGTGCTTAACGCTATAAACTACAGTTACCGAGTGACCAACCTGAAATTATCTTTAGTCCTTAAGTTTAGTATTAAGCTTAAATAAGTACGATGAACATTAATCACTAAGATATTAATCATTTCGTAGTATACAACTGCATGGCCTTTATACCTATACACCTGATATACCGCTACGTGTAGATCTTTTGGCAAAACAATACAAGTTCCTGCACCGCCCCGGGACACGTCCCGAACCGGAATAATGAACGCGGGACGATGTCGTCATTTCAAATATCATCCGAATGACATTAAGTGGGTCGCGCGCCCGAACCGCGGGCCTTCCTAATCATTCATCAATTTAAAATATTATTACATATAATTTGTTTCATTCATTTCGATGGAAAAATCATCACATTTGAACTTCAGAAATGTCCTTTGTCTTTTAAACTGAATTTAACCCTTTTTTCAAGATGTCGGAAAACCCACAAGGTTATTTTGGTCGACATTTCGAACTTAAGCTTAACCCCCACGTAATATCCAAAATTTGGTTGTCTCGGTTCATTTGCATTTCCAAATGTACATAACTGGAGTATTTGTTTTAAAATAACAACAAACTGTCTGTGATTAGATCATACTTCATTCATGTTATCTCAGTTGAGACAAATTTAAAGATGTGTATAACGTAAATTATTATACATGTATATAAAAATTAAATTAGAGTATTTTTTCATTGTAATGTTTCTATGTATCAGCAAGCAAAAATAGAGAAGCGGAAGATGCATGACACTGTTTAAAAAACGCACCGCCCCCATTCCTCACCTTTGCCAATTTAAGGCTAAGCGTATACTGAGACGCAGGTGACGCAGCACAGAGCAGGCGAGACAGACATAGGAGTGGTAGAGCAGAGTAGAGCGGGACAGACATATAGTATGTCCGCCCCACATGTGTCTACACCGCACATACGCAGCTCTCAGTACGTTCATGCAGTACTGAATCTGCCTGGCGCTGCGGGGACCTGCGTCACCTGCAGCCCAGCACACGCTCAGCCCGATTCCGAGCTTGCAGCTGTAGCAGCAGGAACCAGCCCCTCCCCGCGATCGCCGCCGCCGCCGCCGCCGCCGCCGCCGCCGCGCGCCGCTCCACATTGCTCCTCTCAAAGGGAATACATTTCACGATGGAGTGGTTCATCACACGCGGCATGCGGCGGGACTCCGTCTGTTTGCTACGCGCTGTTTTGTTTGAAATGTCAGTTGGTAATTGATGCATTGCTGTAATGCAGCTGTATTCTAAATCTCGATGGTGGGAAGGTTTACCCGCTCATCGATGTACAAACATAGGCCTACTGAGATTGGACACGTTCATCCGAAAACCACCTCTCATTGCTTTTCAAATTCGGGAGCGAAACAGAACACTTACAGTTTCACCGTGCTCATCTACATCACGGTCACTTTATTTTGAGACTATAAGGCTTTTTGTACCGATTAAAATTTCTTTGAAGCGTCCAGTTGATGGGATCTGAAAACAAGTAACGTTTCTGTTAATGAGCGAGTTTCCGCAGCGGTTCGTTCAAAGAGTGCTCGCACAGTCCCGGGCGAGGCGGCGCGCGGCGTCTCGCGGGACCTCATTACCGGGCCGCGCCGCTCGGCGCCGCTCCTCTAAGATAAGGTCTCCACGGCCATTGTCCCCGTAATGAATAAAACGCTACCGTTAATCTCCAAGTATTTTTATTTAATTATCCTTCGCAGATGCAACAATGACCGCTTGTTTCGAGTTTCTGAGAGTTTTTAAGAAATTTTATCATTCGAGATAACGACCGGCTGCGGCCCACCATTTGCATTTTATAAATGAAGAATCGGGACAAAAGAAACGTCGGAAAAGCAGGCGGCCAGGGTTCCCTCGGAGTCGGATCAAGAAATGCGGTGCAGAGGTCAAGGCTGCTCTGTTTGTTTTCATTTCAATGAAATTAGAAAATTATATCACAAGCTGGCCCTAAGAGTTAGCATACGACGGACTTACAGCCGGCGGAAAGTATTGAACTGTGGCTCTTACCTATGCAAAATACATGCAATAAAATACACTAAAACCACAATATTCATGATTATTATAAGTTGCGGCGCCGAGTGCGAGCGCGGGCGCCGCTGCCGCTGGCGGCGCGCGGCGGTCGCTGCAGCTCGCGTGGCGCGGCCGCAGCGGCGCGCGGTCGGCGTCGAGAACGCACGCGGGTCAACGCGGGAGAGCCTCTCGACACCACTCTACATTGTAATGAGGCAGTTCGCGGAACACATTTGCATTTGTCGCTTTTTTCCGAGTCCTAATCCGTCATTTGTATGCGGCGACACGGCACGAGGCGCGGTGCGGCGAACTCGCCTTAATTAAATTCAAACTACGTCGGGGTCAATTCGAGCCCGTACGGGTTCTCTAATAGTCTAAACGGCTTTTATTTTGTGTCACGAATTCGGGCAAACGGACGCAAGTTTTGGGGCCTCGGAGAAGGCTTCGCTCGAAGCGTTTTCACGCGATGAGTTTTGTTTTAATTAGCTGTGTAATTAATTAGCTAATGTATGAATTAGGCGGCGCTCGGCGAAGCTCCATCGGGCTCGGCGCGGCGCGGTGGTCGAGCGACACCTTTATTGGAGTTTAGAATTAAAGTTGCTCGTCTGTTCAGCAGTCACGTAGCTGTTGACCTCCTTTTATGCGACCCTTTACTGACTGCTATTCTTTTGCAAACAATGACATAAAAAATCACTTACCTGAAAACTTGAAACCCATTTTATTTCGAATTCGATACGTACGTATTGTTGTACTTTATTCAGCGCTAATACGACGACAGTATCCGTGACCCGCGGCTCCGCCCGCCGCGCGCCGCCGCCGGACTTCATTACATTAGCGCGGAGCACATACGAGTATAACACCGATACAGCGGGCACCGCTAGAAACGATCTTGTTTTGGTGTTCACAGACGCCGACTAAATTGAATTTCAATATTGCGTCTGCACTGAGGGAGATCCATTTAAAGATAGAATCGTTTGGCAAGTTTCAGTGCGGATCGAGCGCGGGTGCCAATACGTACGTTTGTTTGAGGGATCGGCTGCATGTATCGGAATGAGGCTTTTAGGATTACCCGATGTGCTCACTTCCTCGCTGCGAGCGATGAGACCAGCCAGCGAGTGGAATTAGTTCGAATAAAGTTTCGTCGCTCTCGTGACGCTGTGAATGAGCGCGAAGTTTCCGCGGCCAGATAATAAAGCACGCTGTAAGTTTTAATTGTGAAACTGAAATCTCCGTTTCACCCGCGTCGGTTGCTAATTGCGACCACTTATCGAGTTGCCCGTTGGTCGGGGAGTGACCGCCCCTCCTCTCCCCGCGCCCTTTATCCGTGACTTCATTATAATAATGATCGTGGAGACAGAATTTAACGTGGTTAGATAGCAGTATCGGGTTTTAACTATGGCGATTAAAGGTACACAGACTTTGCAATAGCGCCACAGCAACGTGTGCCGCGGGCTAATGTTTTTAGCGAATGACTTTGAATACACGTACCGCGGTGGTGGTCGCGCCAGCACCCGAAAACGTCTCTCCATCGGAGCCACGTGTCCAATACAACTCCGTCATTTCTCTGCGCGACAACAAACCTAAGTTTCAAACGGTTCGATAGTCAATCTAACGGTAAGTGACACGCGGCCGCAACAAGTGCTACTCAGTAATTATTGCCACTTTTCTATTTTTAAAGGTACGTTAAAGTGCTGGATGTAATCGACGCCGAGCTGACCGTGCGGTGTCGGGTCGCGTCGCGTCGCATTTAGTCGCAGCGGCTTTGTCGAGCGTGTCGTATTGTCGTCCCGTATATTAAAGCTTCCATTGTCTCATATCGGCGGCCGGCGGCCCGGCCCGGTTCGGCCCTGGCCCGGCGACGTGCGCGCTCCACAAAGGAACACAATCACGTCCCTGCCCGGCGCGGCGCGTGTCCGCTAGATCGCTTTCTATCAAATGAATTGCTGATAAGTCGGACGTTCCACTGTCTTTTCAATTGGGTTTGGGAACGTTGTGTGTGAAAAAAAGAGTGCGGAGATTTAATAACTTTTATTAGAATTTATACTTACTTGTAACATAGTTACGTTTTTTTACAACTCTTAACGATCATCATGATTTATATTATAGGAAGATATACTTTAGTACCTATTACTGATAAAGTCTAATGAAATTGTTTTTTAACGTAACCAGTTACGGCCAGGTGAAGTGACGTCTTGATCAAATTGTGAAAAAAAATTAGACAAATACAGCTTATGACGTATCAATACTCCCCTACTCACGGCACTGTAGAGCTTGTGTTCGTAGAGGTATATACGCGTGAAATTAGGGGAGTTCTTGGCTTTACCCAAATCTAATGCAGTGCTCCATCTTTCTCTCTAAGTCTGTCTGAAGCCATATAGGTGCTCTGAAATTGAATGGTCTCGAAGAAAAAATACGATTTATTAATGTTTTCCCATCCCCCGTCCCCCATCCGCTCTCTATTGAGATCCAGATTTATGAAAGGAAAATTATGCATAATTTGCAGATCCCTGTTCGAGTTCCGGACAAATAATGCGTATTCATAGAATTTTAGGTGGTCATTAGCCGAGGCCGGCGCTCCAATATAGAAACCTATACACCTCCATACCTTTATCTATTTCACGAATTCATATGATTTTTGTAGTATTTTTAAAGGAAACTGGCTGTGCCCTTGGTCGGTCATACCCGCTTTCCTATCGAAAACAGTATTGTATTCGGAATTAAAAGTTACCTATGTATTATAACCTTTTTCTTGTTACTTATTATAAATTAACTACTCTCATACTAAATTTAATCTAGTTACATTTAGAACTTATATGTAACTGAGATCATCGCAGTTCTGACTAATAAGCTCTGTGGCTAAAGGATGAGGAAAATCGGTGGACACACGCGCTCTATCGGTCTACTGCACCGTCACATATTACATATACGAGTATGAGAAGTCGACAAACGGTAAAATTGGGAAGAAAAATAATGTTATAGCTTTATATTAATAGTGATCTAACCCCACCGTGACCCGCGCTCGCCGGGCTCGTACCACGGTACGAGCCCGGCCGGATCCGCAAAGCCCTGCCATTCTGGCGCGCGCTGCCGGAGTATCACCGCTGAATGGCGCCGGCACAAAGCCATCTCGCGCCTCCTTTATTATATTCGCCATCCATCTTTTGAACCGTGACGTCACATTAAAGCGTAAATAAAACGTGTCACGGCGGAATAATGCGCTCGATCTCCGTCGCCTTTATTTTCCTTTCAGGCGGCGATGAGACGCGGCTTTCGGTAATTTCAATGTAAGCCGCCGCCGCAGCTGCCGGCCGGGCGTCGGCGTCGCCGCCGCGCGCCGCCCCGGGGCGGAGCGGCATTACGCTCGGAGGAGCGCTCACCGCTCGCATTCAATCACATCCAGCGAGAGGCTCCGGTTAATCTTTAATTAGAAAAAACTATCATAATGTTTGTAATGTCTTCTCGATCTTAACCAGTGGGCAAAGGTGACGGGCCGGAACCCTCTAGCTAGAGAGTAGGTACCCATGTTCGGAACGCGGTGCGTGAGAGAAAGGGACTTTCATCTCAATAAAAAAATTTGTTCGAAGCTTTCAATCTTTCGTTTGTTATTTTAATTAAAAACAATTATTGTCGGGACGGCTGGAAACAATCGGCGGTCGTTGATTAAGATTTTTCTATTGAAGGATATTGTGTTTTCGCTTCAATTTAGTAAAATATTTTATACAAGAACATTATTTTTACAAAACAAAAAACAAAAACCGACTTCAAAAGACCGACTATTGAGTTATTCATCTATTTGTCGCGCACGTACTTAATGCAAATTTAAGACTTATATGGTTTTCTCATGGATACCATTATCAAAACTGGACTAAATTGAAATGGGACCAAATGGAAAGCGTCAGCTTTCTAATAAAAAAAGAATCATCAAAATCGATTCACCCAGTCAAGAGTTATGAGGTAACAAACATGAAAAAAAAAACATACAGTCGAATTGATAACCTCCTCCTTTTTTGAAGTCGGTTAAAAAAGGTGCGTTTACCTTTTTTTTCTTACCAAAAAATATTGGTTAATTTGTGTACAAGTCCTTATTATAATGAACGTCTTCAAAACTGACTCCAGACCGTTCTATCTTTTTGTGTAGTTTTCACGAAAAGCTCAACAAATTGCCGCCCCTGGCGCGAAGCAAAATAAAAAGATACGCAACGCCACGACGGCCTATAAATATAATAAAGAAAAACGTCAAATTAAACGTCGGACACATTGACAAGACACGCGCCGCGCCGCGACGCCACGCCACACGACGACACGCGCCCCACGGGACGGGGCGGCCGTGTGGCGAGACTGTGCTCTAACAAGGATAAATAAATCTCGTGCCATCGATACTCGACACGTGATTGATTGCTCGCATTCACTCGCAGACAAATGGTTGATTGATCCTTCTTCACGACACTTCTTAAATCCTAGTACTTATTCAACTCTAAGCATTGCACGCTTTACTAGTTACGGTAACAATTAGCTGCAAGACAAAAAATGTTTATTGCGCATCAAATAATTAGCAATTTTACTACCCCATCGGTCCCGTACACTTAGTCGAGCAACGCTACGAGCGCTGGTCTCGGATTGATGTACTGTGATGATAAATTATGATAGCAAAAATTAGAATACACGGGATTGAATGAGTAACACAAAGTACAAAGCTACGTAAATGGCAGTTAATTTGAGAGCGCATTCCGCGGGATATTTAGTAGTACGTAGTTTTAAACCCGTAACGGCAGTAACAAGCAGCGAGCGGCGCTACTCGGGAACAAAGAGCTTTTTACAAGAATAAGCTTTGTTTTAAGCGAGGAATTTTAATATTGTTCTATGTTTCAGCTTTGTGGCGTGTGGTGGAGTGTCGTGGCGTGGTATGTAGTGTTTTAAACTGACTTTGGTATATTAAATTATAAGTGCCACAGTCACTATGGCACTTATTGGTAACTCGAAAGTAACCCGATGAATGGTAACTACTGTAGGTTCCAATCCAACACATATTTTATGTATTATCCTGGTTTATTCATTTGGTATTTCTAGTACTATTTATTACACATTAGGTATAGGTACTATAGTAATATTATTCACTTACATTACATTTTAGAACGAGTACGTCTGTAATCCAATAAGAATAAATAAACTTCTCATAGAACTCAACTCAACGTCTAGAACCCAGATTCATATTTAATGATAGCAGTCGAACGCCACGTCTCATATCAATAACTCCATAAAAGAATTAATACTTCCATCACCTTCAGTTACTTCACCTAGGAGTTAGCAGTTTCACTGTTGAATTAAAATAAAACATTTTAGTTGAAAGAGCTGAGCTAATTAGAGTGCTAAGTGAATACTATAAGCTGCGAGGAGAGAGAAAATCCTAGTACATACTCGTATTATAGAAGTTAACGTTGATTTCATGAATATGTAAACAGGGGCTGCATATATTCAACCGGTTATATTTGAGTAGGTGAGTGGCGATAGCTTCACGCTTGGTAAATTTATAAGCCATAAGTGTGTACAATAAATTTGAGAGATTTTTTTGTCATTTTCCTGCTCCACTGAGCTGCGAGTTGACGGCGCATTGATTCAAAAACGTCGCGTAAACTTTCCGCGCCTTAAAAATATTCATCAGTTGCATAAAGTCAAAAAGTTGCGTCCCTCGCGGAGCTCGGCTATTCAAAATGGCGGCTATTGAGTCAATTATGCACGTCGGCGGTGCAGCTGCCAGGAGGCGATGTATTCAGGCCGCTGCCGGCGCGGCGCTGAATAACCCAGCGCCTCGAGCCGCGGCCGGCCGGCTGCGGCGCGGACCCGGCCCTATTCTTAGCTGCCCGACATTACCTCGGCCACTCTCACTCTAATCATGTTCGTAATGAGAGCGACAGTGACAGAGATAAAATCTCACTTGTCAGAGTAGGGTCCCAGGCCTGGTTTCATGCGAATGTATGCAGCGACGCATTCCAGTTATGCCTAAGTGTGATTGTGTGTTGTTCGCGTTTCTGGTTATACTCGTATTCAGAGCGACACATCCGGACACGTGGACATAAAAACGGGTAGTCATCGTCTCATGAACGCGCTAACTACGAAATACAAACCCAAACTTACAGCCAATCACAGCACGATAATCCAGATTGACATCCAATCACAGTTTAGTAAGCCGATTGTTCGCCGCTAAGTAACTTTCACCTTATGCTACCGCTATTTCGGTGCGTGGGTTTGTATTTTTAAATTAGTTTTAATTAATAATAAATTAATAATATAACAAACACGGATTTTTTCCATCCAACATGTATTTCTCATTTTCAGTTCAATATTACGTCAGATTACAGCAGTTATTTTATGGGTGTTGTGTAAAAGTGTCTGCATTATGCAACAGCTCGCGGGTGCGAGTCTGGTCGCGCCGCGTCCCGAAACTTGCCGTAATTCGCGCGACTCGTGAAATATGCAAAAAATACAACGCGACCTGAAAAAGCTTTAGCTTTAGTCTGGTATTCTCCAATCGCTCGCGTGAATTTGTTTGAGCGTCGGAAAGGTCTCGATGGGAAACCGATTCGTTTTCGACAAATAGTTTTATAAAACCTAACATGTGACTGTAACCGTTTGATCGCTGTCAGCGGCACCGCGGGCGGGCCATGGACCGGGGGCCCTATTCTGGGGAGTGAGATATTATCTCGATCACTGTCGCACACACTACTAATTGTCATGAACTCATGACAGTGAAAGTGACATAAAATGAAATAACCTCGGGCGCCTAACATTAAGGTCTCAGATACGAAGAGGAGATGACATACCAACATGTTTGTTCCCAGCCGAGCGCGGCCCGGGGCGCCACGCGGAGCAGTGCATCTTTCTGCTTTCGATTCATTCACGCTGATGCTGAAGGATTTGCTCGTGGGACGTTGATGGAGCCGAGTTCTTGAGGCCATTCCCGCTTATACTTCTCTCATCGTAGGTGGTGAGGTGGTGACGCATCACTGTCATCGATCAAATCAATTAGTCTATAAAAACTACCCTTATACTACTTATTTTTCTTGTCCACGTTCTCTGAACAACTGACGTAAGAATTGACGATTGATTCGGGTAATTTTTATGCGTCAAATGTGTGCTTGTTGGAGTATACGTACACGGGTAGTAGGGTAGTTTTTTTGGTTTCACCTGTATCTAAGGCGGTACTATATCTGCCTTCCTACTTGATCTGAGCTTGTGACACGTCTTTACGATTTATAGAATTTGCATTGAGCAAAGCCGCCACGTAATGTGAGCTCTAAACCGTAACAGATCGGCGGACGCGGGAAGCGCATCACACCCGCGTAATCAATCACCATCGCAATAATCACGTATGTTTACGTTGATGAAAACGTATGAGGGAAAATTTAACAAGAAACAATAAATTATCTCTACAACATTTAACAAAGTTCCTACTTATTACATGTAATAAATCCACTTTAAGCCGGCAATCTGTCAAACGATACAAAAGAAATAAAGGCCGTGTCCACACACGAGTGGGGTTCGGATGCCCCTCGGAGGTAGTAGTACCGAGACGCGCGCTGTAGAGGGCGCTCTTCACTAGCTGGTGTGGAGTAGCACTCACTCGACACTAGGGATGGGGTTGCTGGCTGAATTAAACGATAGCAAGATTTAGCAATGACTTGCTAAGTTACGCTAATTTTAACTTAGTGTTTTGCATGATTAGGAGTAATGGATTCTAGTGCTGTTGTTTATTTCGCTTACTTTTATTTAACTTAACGTATCATTAACTTTCTTTATCGAATCTAATACGTTTTGAATCCCCTTTTCGTTGCCGGTGGCGAGCGCTATCTCTTTGAGTCGCTCTAGCACAGCTTGATATGCTTCTCTGTCAACTGCTCCGTCCGGTCGTTCTCTGTGGTCTCTGGCGGTCATTATATTAACCACTTCATCTAACACGGCTACTAATGCTTCGTTGTCGCCACCGGCTTCTCCAACCTCGTCTATTATATCCAATAGGAACACAATGATTCGATCTTGGTCCTTCGGCTCGCTGTAGGTGTACACCTGTACTGAGATGGCTCGCGAGCGATCTCCCGGCGGCGAGGCGCCACCAGTCGCCAACAACGCGAACAGTAATAATAATATCTGAAATACAACATTACAACTTTAATAACTAGACAGTAACGAGAAAACTACAAGTCAGAGTGAGACCGACCGCGTTCTTCATGGTGTCGCGAGGCGGCGAGTGTCTCGTGTGGACTGCGGAGCCTCACATGCTTATATCGGTTACATCACAGCAGCCTAATGATGATATTAATTGCCGCCGTTATTATGCTGTTACAGCGTCCGTCAATGTTTTTAGTGACGGAATATTTTTATAGGCAATTAAACAATCATTAAGAACAAGTTATTCAACCTAATAAAACCATTTACTTAATTGTATGTATTTACGGATCTGGGGTTTATTTTAATAACAATACAGTTTGCTTTTGAATGCGCCACGCTGTGCATACGAGTACAACCTTTACAAGAACATTATTTTTATAAAACAAAAAACAAAAACCGACTTCAAAAGACCGACTATTGAGTTATTCATCTATTTGTCGCGCACGTACTTAATGCAAATTTAAGACTTATATGGTTTTCTCATGGATACCATTATCAGAACTGGACTAAATTGAAATGGGACCAAACGGGAACCTTCAGCTTTCTAATAAAAAAATAATCATCAAAATCGATTCACCCAGTCAAAAGCTATGAGGTAACAAACATAAAAAAATAAAAAAAAACATACAGACGAATTGATAACCTCCTCCTTTTTTGAAGTCGGTTAAAAACAAATAGGTAGTTATGTATCCCCCACAGCCCTCTGCTCTAGAATAAATAGCTGACACTGCAGTTAGCCGCCGGTTCTGAGTAACGGCCACCGCAGTGCAGACGCTGAGTATGCATTCCTAGATATAAGACCACCTTAGTCGAGTAAGTTTCGTTATAAGTAAAATATGTATTAAGATCATTAAGAATAGAGCCTCTGAATCGGCTACACGTAGTTTTATTTTAGTTTTTAAAAAACCATTTATCTGCTCCCCAAATTTAACTGGCGCAGCCGGTAGGATAACTGGCTGTCCTAACGTGAGTGTCTATACTTGTACGACGAGTTACCGCGTTAGAACGGCAAAGTGCGGTTTGCCTACAACAAAGGTGAAGTGCCGAACAGTTATCCAACGAACTAAATAAATGTGTTAAATAGTGGACGCTGAGAAAAATGATGCTGGTCGGTTGGTGAGTAGACCTTTTCGCCATCCTTGCCTATCCCGAGATTCTCCTCGAATTGTGTAATTAGTATATTCAGACCTTAGTCATCGGTTAGAATTGTGTAACTAGGTTAACTTCATGAATTTGGGTCTCAAATCGATCGGAATTATTGTTAAAATAGTGTAATTAAGTAAAGTAAAAATTATATTTTTGTCAAAAATAGGTTTAACATTTTATATTATTAAATCGTGTGTGTAAATTGCCTATACCTGCTCATTATACGCTAAAATGATGGCACAACAACAGCAACCATTAGAGTTCAGGGCCATCCCTCGAGAAATATTAAACCTCATCCCCATTTTTGGAGGTGACAAAGCGCAATTAAATTTATACCTGAGAAAATGCGAATATGTAATAAGCAGATATAGAGGTGATGCAGCTCAGGACTTATATGTGTTCAACGCCGTGACAAGTAGACTCAATGACAAAGCGGCTTCGCTCTTGTCCGAACGAGATGACATAAACACCTGGTCCAACCTAAAAGAGGTACTAAAACAACATTTTGGGGACCCGCGAAGTGAACACTGCATAGGTATTGAGTTGGAAACGCTAAAAATTAAATCCGGTGAAAGTTATCTCGATTTCTACAAACGCATTCAAAGTGTTAGATCCACGCTTATTTCCAAGGTCAACATGATAGAAGATATCAATTTAAGACGCGCTAAGGTAGTGATATATAACAATACGGCACTTAACGTATTCTTATACAACCTATCCGAAGATATGGTACGCATAGTCCGGCTAAAAGCACCAACGAGCCTAGAGGACGCTTTAAGCACAGTTTTGGAAGAAGTTAATTTCCTAGACCAATATAACGCGAGAAAACGCATGTACGTCTATAACAACGCCGCGCCAAGGCCAACCTTTTCACCCGCGCACACGGCGAGTGGTTTTAAATTCCAGGCGCCTCTAGTAAACGCCGCGCCTAAATTCAATTTTGGTACACAACCTGCACCAACAAAACCACACCAAGCGCAACCACAAAGTTTTGACTACCGCCCACAGTTTGGAACCGTACCTCAATTTGGGTACCGTCCGCAATTTAATTCAGCACAGCAACAGGGATTCCGCCCTCAATTCGGAACCACCCCTCAGTTAGGCTTTAGAACCCAAATTGGGAATCAACCCCCGGCTCAGAGTGGATACAGACCACCGCAACAATTTGGGTATAAACCACCACAGTTCGGATACAGACCCCCACAGACAGGGTACAAACCACCTCAAACCAACCCTCCGCACCTACAATCGACAGACGTATCTATGAGGACAGCTCGTCCCGCACTGCAAGGCTTCAAGCTTAACGAGTTGACAGGTTTAGACGACGAACAGTACCAAGATTATTACTACCATGACAACGACTATAACCCTGACTATGACATGTACGACGGACAATACGAGTATACGAATGAATCTGAAAATGACGTATATAACGAGACGACATACGAGACGCAACAGACACATTACCTTCGGGAACAACCGGCTGGAAATTTTATAACACCAGCCTCTATAGAGGAAAAGAAATAATAGAACTGAACTGCGACCCTACACTAAAACTACCTCACATTTACATCCCTGAAATTGACGCAAAGTTTATGATAGATACAGGTAGTACTAGAACATTTTTGAGCCCTCAAAAAGCATACGAGTTTTTCTTTCAGAACGTTAAAAACGAACCTTTCGAAGTAGTTAGCACACACGCGTCAAGTCGACACAACGAAGTAATAGAGATACCGCTTTTTCCAACCTTCCAGACTAATGAAACTCACAAATTTTACCTATACAACGTCGACTCACGATACGACGGACTAATTGGAAATGATTTACTGAGACAGCTTGGCGCCATGATAGACCTGAAACACTCTGTGCTAATAACGAAAACCACGCGCATCCCTATAATCAATACGAATTTGGATTATGAAATTCAACTGCAACCCCGATCGGAACAAAGAGTCAAAGTACCGATAGACCAACACTTAGGTGAAGCTATATTAGACTATAGAAAGTTTGGCCCGGGAGTACGAATGCCCAGTGCCCTAGTTAACTGCATTAACGGATACGCGACCACCGTTATACAAAACACTTCGGATGAAATAGTAACCCTTACGGTTAAACGACCCTTACAAGTAACTAAGTACACAACCACCAGGTGTAACCTTAATGCGACTAACGCTACTAAAGCTACAGACATACAAATGGACAAAATACTGACTGAAAATCTGAACAAAATAAGACTAGACCATACCAACTCTGAGGAACGCGAGAAAATTTACAGACTCTGTACAGAATACAAAGACATTTTCCACTGCGACAAACTACCTCTTACTTTTACCAATCAAGTAAAACATGAAATTCGAACAAAAAATGAAGACCCTATTTACATGAAACCGTATAGACAGGCCCCTGCCCAAGCAGATGAAATTAACAGACAAGTAGAGAAAATGCTGCAGGACGACGTAGTCCAAGAATCGCACTCTCCGTGGAGTGCCCCCGTACACTTAGTACCTAAAAAGATCGACGCATCAGGAGAACAGAAATTTCGTATGGTAATAGACTACAGAAGACTCAATGAAATAACAATAGACGATAAATACCCACTCCCCAATATAACCGACCTGTTTGACAAATTAGGAAAAAGTACTTACTTCAGCACAATTGATTTGGCAAGCGGCTACCATCAAATAGAGGTTGTAGAGCGAGATAGACAGAAAACTGCCTTCAGCACACAAAATGGTCACTTTGAGTTTTTACGAATGCCGTTCGGCCTGAAAACGGCCCCTGCAACCTTTCAGCGTACAATGGACCATGTCCTACGAGGCCTGCAAGGATTACACTGTATGGTGTACCTTGATGACGTCATCATTTTTTCATCCAGCTTAGAAGAGCACTTACAAAAATTAAGACTAATTTTCGACAGACTGAGACAGACAAACTTAAAGGTACAACTAGACAAGTCAGAATTTTTACGTAAGGAGGTATTATACCTAGGACACACCATCACTAAAGACGGACTGAAACCGAATAATGACAAAATAAATGCAGTAATGAATTTTCCGATCCCAAAGACTACAACGGAAATTAAAAGTTTCCTTGGACTCGTAGGCTATTACAGACGCTTCATACCCAATTTCGCTAAAGTAACCCAACCACTGACGTCATGCTTAAAAAAAACGCAACAAAATTATCATTGACCAAAGTTATATTGATGCCTTTAACAAATGTAAAGAACTCTTGACACATGCTCCACTCTTACAGTATCCTGACTATGGAAAACCTTTCATCCTGACAACGGATGCCTCAAACGTAGCCCTGGGAGCTGTCCTTTCCCAAGGACAAGTTGGTAGTGACAAACCAGTTGCATACGCGAGCCGTACGTTAAGCGACACAGAAACACGCTATAGTACCATAGAGCGAGAGTTGCTCGCCATCATCTGGGCAACAAAACATTTCCGCCCTTACTTGTACGGACGAAAATTCTTCATCTACACTGACCATAGACCCTTAGCTTGGCTAAACTCCCTGAAAGACCCAAACAGTAAACTGACCCGATGGAGGCTACGCCTTCAGGACTTCGACTTCGAGATAATATATAAAAAAGGAAAACAAAATACAAACGCGGATGCCTTAAGTAGAATCAAAATCAACGCCCTGACTGACGAAGACGCTAATTCAATGAGAGTAAACCTAGACAAAAAACGACAGGACTCAACGACTACGACAGTATCAGAAATAAGCGAGACAATAAGCATATCTGACTCGTCGGAAGCCACCGAGATGCTAACAGAATTGGAAATAGAGAAACCCGTTATACCATCCCCCTCAGGGAGCTCTAAGTCACAGACTATACACTCTGTGGAAGATCTAGATTCAAACGGAATACCGATTTTACATGAAGCCATAGATACAAAACCGAACCAAATCTTAGTATATTCCTGGCTTAAAAATGAACTCCACGTGAAAAACCTATCGTATGAAAAACACAAAATTCTAGAAGTTTTCCTCCCCCTTAATAACGTAGAACTAGTGAAAAACTTCCTCAAGGAATATATTAGACCAAAAATTAAATATTTTATATATTTCGAAAACGAAGAACACCGCATACAATTCAGCAATGTTGTAATAGAAATTTTCAGGAAAGGAACAATAAATATATTTGAATGTACCGAAAGAGTAGTCTGTGTAGACAACGAAAGCGAACAAAAGGCAATAGTTTTAAAATACCACAACGGTAAAACATGCCATCGCGGGATTAAGGAAACATTAGTCAGAATCCGTAGAAATTATTATTGGAATAAAATGGACGAAATTGTTTCAGCTATAATTAATAACTGTGACGCCTGTAAAAAGACAAAGTATGAGCGAAAACCACTAAAACCCATGTTACAATTGACGCAAACGCAGAATGCCCCGTTTCAAGAAATCTTCATAGACATTTTCACAATCGAAGGAAAATATTACCTAACCCTAATTGATGCCTTCAGCAAGTTAGGGCAGGCTATTGAAATTACGAATAAATCCACCCCTGAAGTCGTACGAGCGCTACTGAAATATTTCTCATTCTACGGTATACCCAAGAAAATTAACTCTGACCCCGGTACCGAATTTAATAACGACCTCATGAAAGAATTTCTCAGTCTACACAAAGTAGAAAGACACATAGGCACCGTAAATAACCCGAACTCTATGGGACTTGTAGAAAGATTTCATTCAACCATAATAGAGATATATAGACTGGCCAAGTATGAACAAAAATGCACGGATGCCGCGTCCGTCATGACGTACTCAGTCATGGCTTACAATCACGCCATACACACAGCGACAGGATTAACACCCTTCGAAGTTGTCTTTGGACACACCGACACTGATAACCCATTCGACCTAGAACTTGAAAAACTTTACACTCAACAACTGATTAAAGACCACAAGAAACGAACGCAATTCCTATACGCACACATAGCCGAGAAATTAAAAGCCGGAAAGGAAAAGGTTAGAGAAAAACGAGGCGGCGAAACTAATATAGAACTTCCGGAGACCGTCTTCGTAAAAGACATAAATAAAAGATTGAGCAAAGAAAAACCGAGGTACAAAAAGGCAAAAATAATAGGTATGACCGGTAAAAACGTTGTCCCAATTAAAAGAGAAGCTGAAAAGAAAAGCACGAAAGCTCCTATTAAAAACATAAAACGCCCTCCGCAGGTGCAGTCTGATGCTAGCGACGTCGACAGCCGCCCTTCATCTTCAATCACTTGAAGGAAACCCGGGACTCCTGCCTGTAAAGAAAGGTCAAGCTTACATACAAACTGACAACTGGACAATTCTAAAAACCATTAAATTAAATAATATCTGGATTGACCTAAAACTCGTCAACTCGAAATTTACTGAATTTCAGCGATTACTTTCATCCAACAAAACTTTCCCTCACAAATTTATTGATATATTCATGCATGCAGAGTATATGCGCGATATAACTATAGATAAATATTACCAGCTAATTCCACAACGCTTCAAGCGAGGATTAATTAATCCATTAGGGTCCATAATTAAAATAATAACCGGTAATCTAGACCATGATGACGCAATCAAATATGATCAGTTGACCTCCGAACTAAGCCACGACCAAACTATTACTTCAAAGAAAATCACTATAGTCTCAAAAATGTTAGATAGCCTCATAAACGCAACAGAATTAATCTATCAAAACTCGATAACAGTAGACACCCGTTTGAAAAGGGTTGAAGCAATCCTTAAGGAGACAATAAGACAAGAAAATAATTTAGCTGAGTCCTCCTATGTGTTAGGACTATATAATTTGTTTTTAAGTAGCTTTAGAACTATATTCATTAGGTTAAGTGAAATTGAAACCGCACTAGCTCTAAGCAAAAGCTCTATATTACATCAGTCTATTATTAATTCTACCGAACTATTATATCATTTAAAAGTAATAGCGAATTCAGAGAATTTGGTGTATGTACCCACCGAATTAAATTTAGCCAAAATAGAGGAAACTATTTCTGTGAAATCTTATATGAAAAGAGACCAAATCACTTTTGTCATGGAAATTCCACTAACCGATAACTATAAGTATAATTATTTCAAAATGTACACTTTACCTATTTTCCTCAAACCCACAAACCTAACCGTAGCCATATTCCCTAAATACCCTTACCTATTGGCGAAAGGATTGAAGTACCAGCCGATCGTGAAGCCGTGCCGCCCACTCGCTGCTGGAGACGAGTTCCTCTGCAACGACGACAATCGAGCCTTGTACAGCGGACTCTCTTGTGAAGAGAAACTCATGGTGTACGAGAACAACATCACCAGCTGCAAGCAGTACCCTATCCATATAGAAGACGTAAAGCTGCAGAAAGTTAATGACAACAATTGGATACTTTTCACCAAAGCAGAAATCACCCTTACGGAAATATGTGGGGAAGAAGTCTCTAAACAGCCGATATCAGGTACGTACGTCGTGACGTTAAACAAGCCCTGTGACGTCAATGTTAACGGCCTCACCATCCGACATCACCGAATCTACACCGAGACGGATGCTGTTAAGCCGCTACCCATCATCAAGCTACCGAGACTGCGCGCGACCGAGGACTTATCCGATGCACGCGCACTTAACATGCACGAGGTTGGACTAGACGAAGTGAAATATATGGCTTTCGCCCTAAAAAATAGTGACGTGTTTGAAAAAGTGATTAACAGAGAAAAGGACTCTAAAATCAGTGTTATAGCATTAGGACTCGTAGCACTATGTATAGTTTTAGTTATTCTATATGTTTTATACTTAAAAGTAATTCCGTGTATACAAAATTATCGAGGTCTTTCGCAAATCGAACGCCCCGATAATTTTCCACTTAGGGAGGGAGGAGTTATGTATCCCCCACAGCCCTCTGCTCTAGAATAAATAGCTGACACTGCAGTTAGCCGCCGGTTCTGAGTAACGGCCACCGCAGTGCAGACGCTGAGTATGCATTCCTAGATATAAGACCACCTTAGTCGAGTAAGTTTCGTTATAAGTAAAATATGTATTAAGATCATTAAGAATAGAGCCTCTGAATCGGCTACACGTAGTTTTATTTTAGTTTTTAAAAAACCATTTATCTGCTCCCCAAATTTAACTAGGTATACATGTCAAAACAGCGTTATTTATCACAATCAAGTTCATATTATTCCCGGTCTACAGACAGGTAAACAAAATTAAGAGCGTCAATAATAATAAGCCTTACAGAACAGCGAGCAAACATTTTTCCAGTGTTTTGTAGCAGTAGCTTTTCACACGTCA
The DNA here is from genome assembly GCA_949125135.1 of Alcis repandata. NCBI lineage: Eukaryota > Metazoa > Arthropoda > Insecta > Lepidoptera > Geometridae > Alcis > Alcis repandata. Next base: position 116,867 of record OX421247.1, read on the forward strand.
CGTTATAATTATAGGGCTATATTAAAATTTAGCAATACTAGGCATCTCTAGCGCGGGGCGCGGCGCACGGGTGGGACACTCGAGAGCCCTGGACACGCGCATATTTGGGATGAAAGGATTGTTTATTAAATAATATTACTCTGTGAATAACAAAAAAGGATCTTTCGGGGCTCGTATCTCGAGAGAAACCCTGAAGGGATTAGATCACTTATTCGTCCATTTAGTGAACTTGCTTTTGATGAAAATTTTAATACCAACTAAGTTGTATTTTTGTATAGGTATAGGATGACAATTAGGATATTTATCAGAGGTAATCATTTCAGATCCCTGAGGGAGAGTGCCCGAGTCAAGAATCTAGAATACGGCCTAGTCACCCTTCGAGGAAGATCTGTATTCCAGCAGTGGAAGGATTAAAGGATGAATATGATGAAGATGTCGAGGGAGAGGCCAGCGTTCGTGGAGACGGACCCCGGCGGAGGAAAGTTTCCGGCAGACCGTATCTACCAACAACGCATCGCGCTCTCGCATCTCGCAAACAAAACTCTAAAACGTAATTGTTTTGACTTTTATTTCGCAGAGAAACGGTACTTCCGGTCGTCGGATGAAATATCTGTCGCTTCCGGCCGTCTGTCTCTCCTCTCTCTGGTAATTTCAGGTTTAGTTTCGTGAAATACGGACGTATTTTGAACATTTTAATGTTTTGAAGACGATAAGCCGATTACGCGGCGGTTTCACACGAGTATACCTACACTGCATGACTGCATGTACTCGTGTATAGGTACAGAAACTTTACTAAAAATGTTCTTTCATAAATTTTATTTTAACACAGACGAACAATTTTTATACCGAATAAAATAAAATGTGTAGTTTATTATAGTAAGCAATTCAGCAGGTAAATTGCAGTAAGTAGGAATATAGCTCAATCGGGTTCCGTGCAGCGCCGTACACCGGAAATACTGCGTCCCTTTCAATAAAATTCATTTTACGTTCCTCCGAGTAAATATACCTATTTGAAATCCAAGCTATTTTACGACAACGCGCCGGAGCGACGATAAGGGATTATCTGTCTGAGCTGTACATCGACCACTTTTTTCGCGTAGAGTAATGGAACCCGCTAGCGACGCAGCGATGTACGTGCCGTGAAAGAAAATGCCCGCAACTTTTTCTCCCGAAACGTATTAGTATCCAGGTAAATGGAGGTAGGTCGTAATATTTTTTTTCATGTCGGTCATTTGTCTGACGCACGTGGCTTTTTGTAGACATTAAGCGCCTTAAAAAGGGCATTTACTTTTGTGCCGCGGGAGGGAGAAAAACTCCATTGTTTCCATTTAGCGCTGAGAAAATACACGACGTATTGTCCGACGGAAAACGACGACACAGTAACGTTGCCGTCCTACTGTTAGTGCGGCTTTGTTGTTCGGAACTCGTTCCGCGGGTGATATGAGGGTGACGATTGACTATGGATAATAAAGCAATTAACAAATGAAAGCCACAACAACACGAGTTCATTAACGCCATAACACTTTAACACCGTCTCCTCAGTGGTAGGTCTATAAATCAGCCTGGCCTCCCCCCCCCCCGCCCCCCGGCTCCCCCCCGCGGGTCCGCCGGGCCCGGCCGCCGACACTCCACAACAACACTAGAATAGCAGCCGTCATGTCATAACTCACTCGGCTCCGCTATTTCCCCAATAAATGTACTTTAGCGTCATATTTCTGTGTTCCTCAAGATTATGGAGATTAGACAGGCATTCGCTAAGATTTTATGCCGGATTTTGGACTTATGTTACACTTAATTTATGTTTTACAACTTGGATCTTCGTGTTTTAGTCTTCTTGTCAGTCCATCACATTCATATTTATAATTATGTTGTGTTCAAGAACATTTGTTCTTATTTAATTATTTACTATTAATTTTGTTTCGAGGTTTGAAAAAATAAGAACACGCTCATAAATATTCACAATTTCACACCTAATTTATGTTTCTAAGAAAATTACGTTTCCTGTAAGACTGCAATTACACACACATTATAAATTATACCTATACCTATTAATTGCACGGTTTTTCTAAGATAGGGGGTAAAACCGCGAGGCGCTGCTGGAGCACAAATAAACGTCGAATGTTTTGGAGCTAAAACGTAACAGCTCCATATTCGTCCAAAAACAGTTATTGTCCCAGCAATGATGCGACACAGAGGCCGCCGGCGCTCGCCGCCGCTGGAGCCGTCTCCCGGGCGCGGTACAGGGTCTGTGAGACCCGCCGGCTAGTTTCGAACACGCTTATTTTGGGACATATTTGCTTACAAATATCTGACAAGTACAAGTAAACAGCATGTTCAGGAACAATTAGGCGTTTAATTCTCGTAAAATATTTAACGTTAAATTCGTATTACTTTGGATGTACAGAACAGAATTAGAGCAAGTCTTAAATAGCGGTGGAACAGCAACCCGAGGCTGCTTTTCTTTATTTTAGAAGCTAAACAGTTGAATATACGATTGCTAGGAGAAACAAAACGAAACTTCCTTAAAATATTGTCTGTAGTAGGTTTTATCAGCTCTAGGTAATTAAAAAAAGTAATTAAAAATTATTTGTTAGAATTGTCTTTTTATAATTTTTTAATAAGGCAATAATTACTTTTTTGCATAGTTATTGCAATTACATATTATAATATAGACTGGCTCTTTCATAACATTTAGTGGCTCTTTCAATACCTGAATTGAAAGAGCCGAAAGACACATTTAAAAAAAATGAATATTTCACTGATTTCTGTGTTGCGTTTAAGGTTTTTTCGTATGAAATTACCTACTTTAATGAATAAATAACAATTAGAGAAAAAAAAAATCATCATTTCTTTCATTAAAAGTTCTTTCTTCAGTAAACTGGCTCTTTCATGCCACTTCTCCCCTACGTTACTCGTACATTACCTAAAATAAAATGACCCCGGATCAACTTTGTATCTTCATCTCGTGGTTTAAAATAGTGTACTACATAGTCGGTAAATCCTTTGAGCAGAAAAGAGATAAATCAGTCGCGAGACTGCTCCGTCATTGTTGATTGTCTCATTCCGCAAAGTGAATCAGATCTCGAACAGTAAAAACTAAGTTTCACCAACGCGCGACGCGACGGCAGCAAAAGATTTCATTTTAGATAAAATTGTTTTTCCAGCAAAGTCGAGAAGTTTTCGCTCAAATGAATATAACCCTTTGAGTTGGGAATAGAGGAGTTGTCTACAGCCGTGCAGCCGAGCAGCGTGCAGTCGTGCAACCGTGCAGTCGCGGGCTGAGGAGGCACGGCGGGACCCGATTATCGGAGACCCTTTGTAAAACAGAGTACTGTCCTGGGCTCGGCTCGGACCGGTCACGGCTGGAATCCCACATTTATGACTGCCCTGCCTGTTAGCCGTGTGCACTGAGTGTCACAATGTCTCGGCAGGAAGACCCGACGTAGTCTAATGATCATTGTTCGAGAACAACTTTGACCTGCTTGCATTTAGCGAACTACGGAACAGCGGATTCCAATTCTAGTGTAAAGATGTGGTGCAGCTGGCGTCTACTACGGAATAGTTATAGAAAGCTACTCGTATTTTAGTGATTTTTCCCCGACGGAGCAGAACTATGAATAAGATATGCCAATAATTTTGGTACACCGATATGCTCGCAAAGAGGTCGGCAATACAGGGTTATACAGAAGGGGTATGCTAAGCCGAAAAGGGCTCATAGAACTTATCAATCTCATCATTATGAACAACTTTTTATAGGACCAAACAGGAATTCGCGAAATAAATCAGCTCGTCCATACATTTTGCCGAGTGTCGTTGTCATTTTTCAATGGAACAGCTGATTTTTTTTGGCGAATTCCAGGTTGGTAACATAGTAAAAGTTGTTCACAATGATGAGCTCCTTTCGGCTTAGCATACCCTTTCATACCCTTTCTGTATAACCCTTATTATATCGGAAAAAGTTCAAAGTTATGTACTTCGATAAACAAGCACAGTTAGGTACGTAGCCCGCCGCGCGCTTATTTCGGATTTGTCTGATTAAAGCAGTAAGTTCACAATTTAAATATACCTATACGAGTACATATTATGAAATTTACAGCTTGCATATTTATCGATGCATCGGTAAGTAAATAAACAACATTCAGCACAATCATTTACTCGAATAAAAACCACTGCATAAAATTACCTAATCAGGAGAGACTTAATGAACGTTTTATCAGCTGGAATATTATTAACATAGCGTCGACGCAAACAATCAAATTCAATTACACAGTGCGGAGTGCAGCGCCGCGCCGTGCCGCGCAAAAACGGGAGAAGAAAAACAAACACGCGAGCGAGCCGCGGGAATAACCGGGCTGGATGTGACGTCATGACCGGACGTGTGGACAAGTGGGCATACACCCTTGTGGTAACCTCCATACTTCAAAACTAATGAGTAGGGACACAACAATAGACACTTCGGGAAATAAACTAAGACGAAGTAACGAAGAGAAAAGAGTTACAAAAAATATATTTACATCGGTTCCTTGTAAAGTACTGTAAAGTTGTGAACCGCGAGACTCGACTACATGTTCCTATAAAGTTTCAATGTTGTTGTCCAGAATGTGTAATTCTCCGAAATACAAAACGAGTTGGCCGAGAACTGTAACGGCGCGCGGCGGGGTAAAAGTTAACAGTCGTCGCGAGCCGAGTCAAATGTTTCGCTAAACTTACTTTATTTTCGCAACATTTGCAGATATTGGCTGCACGCAACTAAGTACAGCTCCTCTAATAAACTTTTATTTTTGGCGGTTTTAAAACAAACAACTCCGAAACTTAGTTTCAGCAGTCGGAGTAGTTCGCCGTTGCTCGCTCGTAAAAGAGTTTAATGTCACATCCATTATTTTTGTGCCGATGTGATATCCGTAATGAAAATAGAATTTTAAAAGCTTTCGTTTTGTATGGGGAAACCAATCTCTATTTTGCAATTAAATCTATGAGTGCTCAATGCTCATGTCTCTCTAGAGATCTCTCGCTCTGATTTTTGTGATATACTCGTATACAAAGTGAGATGCTAAACTTGTATTCTAAACGACATGCAGTGTAACCTAAACAATAATACTCGTAACCTAACATTCCAAATATTACGAGAGACACTGGTAAAGCGAGCCATACGCTGACGTTTATTTCTGCCCGAAAGTGTGTTCGAAGCGGATAGAACGGCAATGGGTTGCATTGGGGAGGCTAATGAGAATATTCGCTAATTTATATTTGTATAATATTTGGACGTTGTTCTGTGCAGTTCAGTAGAAGTGTACGTGAGCCGCCGCCGAGCCCTGTCGTGGGAGGATGGCGTCGCATCACGTCACAGTCATGACGTAACTGCCCGTTGCAAATGGCCTCTTCATCCGGCCACGGTAGGTAGTTTTGTTCGTTTTCTAGCGATTTTAGAAGCACCTGCGTCCGCCGCCACCGACCCGCTTCCGCTCCCGCTTCCGCTCCCGCCGCCGCTCCGCTCCCCCGCTCGGCGGTGGATCGCTGCCAAAACTGGGCGCCTTCTTTTTGCTTCCTGGAGCCTCATCCGCGCGGCTCCGTATCAGGTCTAAGTAAATGAACACTAACTTAGTTAATTAACTCGCAGACTTACGTAACTGGAACTGGTGTTCGTTGGACTCATTATTCAATTTACTCGCAGTGGCAGTTCTTATTCTGATTTACTCGTAATGGTGCGGTGTGGGTGTGATAATGTTTTCATCGATATTCGGCTCCTTCTCATATCTCAGGCTTAGGGTTGGTGTTGTGGTGGGTGTCAACTTCGGACACAAACACGGCAATCTAACGTCACCTATTTTGTCAACTATGAATGTGTTCATATTTTTTTAATGAACTCTAGATAGGATAATCTAATATTAGGTGCTCCTAGCTGCAAGTAGAGGTTTGCCCGTCAGCTCAAAAGAAGGAAAAAAAGAATGGTTCGAGACTGCCCAGCGCTGTAGGAGCTCTACTTTATTACAAAGCTAGTGAAAACTGAGCCAACTACAAAGCAAAACTCAGCTTAAAAATGTTTTTTTAAATCTTTCGCAACAATCAAGTGCTTCGTCGAGCTTGAACCGAAGTTGTCGCTAAAAAAGACTAATTCAACTCGATAGTGGCAGATTGATCCCCATCCTAGAGGAGCTCGTTCTTGGCACCGGTCCACGAGTGACCGACGTCACGCCACGCCACGCCACGCTTCCAGTGGCGCCGCAGGTGCTACGTCAATCAACTAAATAAACAAAACGCTCGGAGAAGAGGAAGGGGCTTATAGGGGGCGTCCCGAGGACGCGGCGAGATACCCCCGACGTGGCGCGACGTGACGCTGGCACGGCTCTATCCCCTCGCTGCACTCTGATAGCGGCGACTTGACACGCGCAACATTTTTAAACAATGTAAAGTAAAACGAAAATTCCAGCTCTAAGTAAATTCATAAAACTCCCGATCGGTTTCAATACTGTGTAGAGAAGATTACAACATCAGAAGCCAAACGCACATTGAAACATTTTGTAACGTAGAATGATTTATTATTATTAAAAACCAATATAAAAACATTTATTCATTTTCCCTGATTGGTATCGAATGTTTGTACTACTGACTAAGCTATATACTCTGCATCTCTTTTAATTTTAATAAGAATATTGCGACAAAAAAAAATACTGACAAAAATAGTTTCATAAAAAAATAGTTCAATAGTGGATTCTATTTACAGTGGTTATTTTCATGGGGATTTGTCCCGTAAATAGCTCAAAACCAGGATTGATCGTAACAAAATACAATCCTCTATGAACACAGGTCGTATCTGTACAGCCGTGTATACAAATACATAAACTACAACATGCAATGCCATGAGCAAAGCAATATTCAATATAATTCGCGAGTCAAAGCTACGTAATCGATTTCACTCGAAATCAATCAATAGATTGTTGGTTTTTCGGACGAGCACAAACTAGCCGCGCTGCGTTTGCATTGCATGTCTGTCTGTACACAGTTTAGAGCGTGGGTATGAGTATTGCAAAAAAATAATCTACTAATAATGTGAACGTTCGTCTATAATGTGTTTGTGAATGTTTGTTACTACGTATCACTGTAACTACTAAACCGATTTTGATGAAATTTGGAAAAAAATATCTTATGCCCAGGATTAACACACAGATAGGCTACTATTCGTCATCACCATTTTATATCACCGCGCGGGTGAAACCAAAAGATACGAGTGGAACAATATGTTTTCAAAAAATGTGTCAATTAGGACTAGGGGTTAGGCAAAGTGTCACCACAGAGCCCTATTGGTCGGTCGTCTGCGGTCGTCCTCGGCCGGTCGCCCGCGCCGGTCACGTCACAGCCACAGCTCACCGCGCCGCGCGCCGCGCGCCGCGAGCCCACACGTCGCCTCGCTCCGCTCCGCAGCGCCTCTGCTACCGCCAGCCGCTCCGTGCTCCAGCGCCTCATTTATCGCCTCACCGGGAGCTCGAATTATGCCATTAAGGCATCATTACTTCCAACTCCACCGCCTGGTTATTCGTTTTTATTAATACGCTGCGATTTCAGGCCGCGATTCTCGAGTTTTGTGAAGCTCTTATTACATTTTCATAACGAGAGCGACTTCAAGGAAGCTCGACTCCGCCGCATTCTCTTTGTAATGGTTTGAGACTGTTAATGACTAGCTTTACAACTTGAATGTCGGTGAGCTCAGGTACTTATGTAAATTCACTCATATTTTACTACCTCTTAACTGTCACATTGTGATGCTAAATATTTAATGGGAAACAATTAGTCACTCATCAGAATCAATTGGCGCGCATTAAAATGTATTCGTTGATTGATGTGCGTCTAATTGTAGTACCTAGTACTCGTAGTAGTAGTGGTAGGGCTCTTTTGCAGAGCCCGCCTGGGGAAGTAAGTACTACATACATCTTTGCCAGTTATTCCACCGCCAAGCAGTAATGTGCAAACATTACTGTGCTCCGGTTGGAAGGGCATTGTTTCCAGTGAAATTACAGGGCAAATAGGAGATTAAACAACTTATATCTCAGGGTGACGAGCGCAGTGCTGTGCCACGCAGGGTCTTGAATTCTGCGAGTTCAAAGTTTTGGGTGGCGCAGACCCGTTATGGGCAAACGTGACGTTTAACATCAGGCGAGCGATTTGCTCATCTCATCACTCAATTACATAAAAAAAAAATTAACACTTTTTATACTTGTTTTGTTGCTCCATCATAAAAGAGTCTAAGAAGACTCAGGTTGAAATTGCCGTCGAGATAAGTTATTTTCACAATTTCTATTCATTTTCAGTATTTATATTTAATTATTTTAAATAATGCTTAATTAAACCAAAAAGCAGTACCTATTCGTTGACAAAAAGGTGTATCGTAGGTCATTTATAAAACACTAGATCGTTGAAACAAACAAGTTTCTAGACTGTGAGTAATTCGCTGTCATTGTATTGTAAATTAATAAATTCAAATTCTCTATTGTAATAAAGCAATGGGTTCGAAATTTTGTCGAGCAGTAGAGGCTCGAAGTTGAACTCACCTGTACCTTATTCTGGAATGATCTCTGTTACTCTCACGGATTACATACCCAATACCCAAGCTATCTTCGGACAACATTGAAGATACCTTGGGTGTTGAAGGTGTTCATAGGCAGCAGTGACCACTTACTATCTGGTGTCCCGTTGCTTGATTGTCACTTATTTTTATCAAAAAACATTGGTACCTTGCACCTGGCACCTGATACCTGTTACCTGGCAAGCGCTAGCATGAGGGCTCCTGGGACCCTCTGCCTGGGCGCACAACATTATGTCATATCAACCTCTCTCACATGACATTTCTAATGAGAGCGACAGTGACAGAGACAACATCTCGCTTGCAAGATTAAGGCCTCTATACTAAGCCGAGCTAGTTAGCCCGAGCTCGTCTCAAACTCGTCCGACGTCAATTACTGCCAATTTATTCAGTCGCCTGACTCGACGCTTGATGCGTGTCACCAGTTGGCTCCTACTTCGACTACCTCTATATACGAATAGTATCGAAACTGCTAATGGCATATTTTACAGGAGAGCAATTTAAAGTCCAATTTTGACCTAAATTAATAACTTAAAATGTGTAATATCAAAACTCAAACGAAGAGGTTTGATTCCACTTTTATTTTGCGCACTGCTAGAGTGTTTGCCTGAGTGGGTGTTTTCCGATAGATATAATCTGGGTGTTTTCAAGTCACGAGTAAATCGTTTTCTTCTAGGCGCGCGTGCTCCATCGTTGACCGCATCGTTGCTTACCATCAGGCGAGATGGTGGACAAAATCAAGCCTATAGTAAAAAAATATATGTCAATAATATTCGATTTAAAAATTTTGTTTAGAATTATTTGTTTTTCTAAAAGTATTATATTATGTTATATTAAATATTCGTATAATTGGTGCAATGAAGAAAATCGTGATTAGCAGTTTCGATAGTGTTCGTAGCAGCTGTCGACTTTACCCGTTACTCCCCGATGTAAAGTAGGTATGAAGCTAAACTTAATTGTAGTGTAAGTTCGTTGTAACGATGAGTCGCTCTGTTTATTTGGAAGATTTGTTTGTTAATTTCTGAGCTGCAACCGCGTTATGTCTGCATCTCATTTATATCATAGTTATGAAACTTGTTACTAAGTCGTTGTTTGCAACTTTTAAAAGTGATAGCAAATACGCATTTACTTACACGATTGAAGTTATATAAAAGTTTTAAAAAGTTTTTTTTCGATTTCCTTTTTTTTTCTAATTTTAAATCTATACTAATATTATAAAGAGGAAAGATTTGTATTTTTGTATGTTTGTGTGGAATAAACTCAAAAACTACTGGACCGATTTCAAAAATTCTTTCACCATTCGAATGCTACGAGTACATCCCAAAGTAACATAGGCTATATTTTTTTATACACAGCGAAGCGTGGCAGGGAACAGCTAGTTTATAATAAAATTGTCATGTACCAATCTAAATAATTCGCTTTTTGACGTGACAACGTCTTATAAATTGGTTTGCCGGGTGACACTTCAAGAAACTGCGTTACGCTCCGCTCACGTTATGCGCTCACAATGAGAGCGAGTGAGAGGCACGCGTCCCTTCCACTCGGGCATGGTTAGCCCGCCTAAGAGCGAGAGAGACAGACATAAAAACACTCAAAGTCGTTGTCACGTAAAACTTTCGCCCGTATACCGACTTTACAGGCAACCAATTTTTACTTTAATCTTCAATCTTTAAGGTTAATTAATTAAATTATTAATTACTTTGGATAATCTGAAAAGATGTGGTCATATCATATCTTGCTCTTGCTTGGTGATGCTGGCTGTGGTGTCTTGTTGGTGGTTTACTGTGCTGGAAATAATCAGGTCTAGCGCCTGGCAACGAGCCTCACTACTTTACATACCTACTAATGGTATACTAAAAAAAGCGACCCCCGTGCGTCCGCGCTGCACCGCGCCTCGCCCGCGGCCCGCGACCCGCGGCCCGCGGAGCCGGGAGCCCGGCCCGCGCCGCCGACGCGACGCTTATACTTTTTGTTTCCTTTGATTGCACGAACTCCGGCCTCTCGAAGGCTATCTAAATAACTTTCACTCCTGTCGAATTTGAAAGGGAAATTAAAAAGACTAATGAGTAGAAGATTTTTTGTACCTTTGTTCGTCATTGTAATGAAGTAGGGGTCAAAATAACACATAAATTTACAATTCGTACTTATACCTAATTTTATTGTGAATTGTTTAGTGTGCAATAAAAATATATCCTTCAATATTCTATTCGACTGACAAGAAATCACCTATCTGTCTTTTTGGTGTGAACAATAAAGAGTTTATTTATCTATCTATCTAGTTTTAGACATTTCGTCTTAACAAAGTAAACAGTTAGTAGTAATAAAAGTTTTGATCAGATCAGGTCACGGCATTACCATCGAGTTAGTAACTGCATAGTAATGGTCTACTCAGTCAATGATAAAAGGTATCAGAAAAAATATAGCAGTAAAGAGTCGTCGCTCCTCCACACCGGCGGCGGCGGCGGCGGCGGCGGCGGCGCGGCGTGTTGCGCGGAGTCGGCGGAGGCGGCGCTATCCATCATCCTAATGCCCTTGTTTTGTTGCCCAATCGCGAGCACAATCTTCACAACTATCCTGCTTGTAACGTGTTGTTTGCGAAATCTATGAATTGATTCTCTTTTGATATGTCCTAATATTTTTTTTGTTTTGGTGAAAATATTGTTACCTTTAGAAAAATATTTTGAAAAATACGATGTTTTAAAATGTAAATGCACGCAGACCTAGGCTTTTTAATGATGACTGGCAATCCAACATGCTTTTCCATAGACTAATATTCTGCTCACTGCAGTTTTAAGCAGTCAAGTAACCTTTCTTCACACGGTTATTATGTATTAATAATTTGAGCAAAACTTGGTATATGTTGATTTATTCCACATCTCGCATTGTTCGGCGCCAGTTTGAGAAAAATGTGCACGTTTAGTTCGCGCGGCGCGGCGTCACCTGACACAATATGATTTAGTAAAAAAGCCGCACCGCCGTGCACCGCGCCGCCCGCCCTCGCCGCCCGTGCTCCCGCCCAGGCCGCCGCCGCCCAAGCCGCGGGTTTGCTCGCAAATTGTGACCACAAGACGTCTACATGGAAATATGCGCAAACTCACGCTCCACCACAGCGCTCCACACGCAGTAGGGAATACCAGCTAAAGTAAACTGCATTGCACTATGCTTGAGAAGTCAATGTTTTTGTGCGTGACCGTCGCACTGCAGCCGTTTCAAGAGAGTTTGACAAAACCAGCTAATGTACAGGATTGAAAAGATATACTAAGCCAAGAAGGGCGCATAGTACCTGCTCTTTATTATGATCTACTTTTACAACGGGACCAATCCTGAAATCGCGAAATAAAAATCATCTAATCCATATTTTATCGAGTGTCATTGACATTTTTCTATGCATACTGTTTATGAATTCGTAAAATAGCGCAAACAATAATTAATAGTTAATTCAGTATAGGTACCATGCAACAATGATTTTCTTAAAAAGCCGTCATCGGCAGCGAGTATCCAGTCTGATCTGCCGCCACACTGCGGCACTCCGCGACTTGAATTTCAACCGAGTGACGAATTTCCAGCGTATTTTTCAGCTCGAGGACTCAAACGTGTTATTCTAATTTTTATGTTTGACACGAACCAAACTTGAACACGAACTTTGCAAACTATTTTTAAGATTTGCAGATTTTCCACATAAATAATAAAACGGTCTGATTTCTAGGATGTTGTTATTAAAATTTTGTTCCGTTAAAATTGTATTTGTAAAGACTGCGAATGTCGCGGGAACTATAAAATAAATATTGACCAATTATAAAATGGCGCGCTGCCAGCGGTTCCATTAAATTTTATTGGTCTGTTTAGTAAAACAGAATATAGAGGTGAATAACAAAGCATTCGTGTTAACGAATCACTTGTGAAAGTCCAGCGGAGCTCTGTTCAGCGCTATTCAGCGGTATACAGCGCTGTAGCGCTCGTTCAACTGAAACCACAATAAAAGGTTCAATGATTTGCCTACAGTTTCTCGGCATTTGTTCAGTTGAAATAGATACAAGTAAAGGTTAATGGAATAAAAGACACCTTAAACAATCGGGCTATTTTCAGACGCAAATAAATAGACTCTGGTGTCGTGTCACTTGTCACATGTCACTTGAACTTGGCTTGACACGCTACCGCGTGTCTAAATATGGCCTAATCACCCTTCGAGGGTAGACTTGTATCCCAGCAGTGAGAGGATTAAAGGCTGAGTAGATTCGTAAGGATGTGTTTGTATTGCGAGTGGTCACGGATGGCCCCGCGCCAGCCGCCGCGCGCCGTGCGCCGCCCCGGCGCGGGATCTCGGTGCTCGTGGAAACTATTCACTAGAAAAGTGCACTCGATGCAATATCGAGAGTGATACCAAACAAACGGTAATGTCGAGTTTCTTGATGTGAACCCGGGTTAGTGGCGAGACGGGGGACTGCGTGCGGGATACTACTTTGTACCACATTGGTCGTACTCGTATCTCTGCATGTATAAGTGCATACTAAATATTTTTATACTACTTACAGTTGTTTTTGAAGAACAGGCGAGTTGATGATCAAAAGCGGACTTAATGACGATAAAAAAGAACCTTGCGGTCTGCCAAATGATAGGATTCCTTGACCTTATAGTCGTGTAAAGGCCGAAACTTTTTTTTAAATGGATTTGACACACAATACAGTGTTATAAGAAAAGAGTATGCTAAACCGAAAAGGACTCACAGTACTTATCATTTTGAACAACTTTTGCAATGGGACCAACCCCGAAATCGCGAAAAAACAGAACCGCGTGAGCTGTTCCATAGAAAAATGTCAACGACACTCGACAAATGTAAGCAACAGTTGATTTTGTTTTGCGATTTCAGGGTTTGTCCAATAGTAAAAGTTATTCATGATGATATACTATGTCCCTTTTTCGGCTTATCATACCCATTCCTTATAACCCTGCGTTGGTTCTCCCTAGCTACGTCCCTGGCCTCTATTGTTTTATCGTAAATACATCTAAGTACTATAAAAACCAACGTGGTTTTGAACATTCTCGTGTTAATTAAAACAAAACACCTAAGCACGATAAAATTCTATAAATTCATAAAAGATAAAACATCCAGTTTAAAAAAGGCAGAAAAGAACAGCTCACGCTATAGCTGGACCAACTAAAATGTTATTTTATTATTCGAGAATATTCTCACAATGTATTTTTTCGTGAGAACGAGATGAAATACGAGTAATACGTTCCAGAAGTTTTTCTTCGGACTGAACGGAAGCCAAAAAAGTGTCACAATAATATACGACGTTAATACCGTTTAAATCATTATTCCAGCGGAGACAGCAATAACAGTAAGTAAACATAAATCTAAACATAGGAGCGATGGTTCCCCTGTAGCCACATACACTCGAGCATGCTCGGACACGGAATCAATTCGGGGGATCGACAGCAACACGGCGAGTGCGAGCGAGGAGCGAGGAGCGCGAGGCCGGGATACTAGGGATACAGTAATCTTTTACTGTTGTACAGAAATCGGTCAGAAAAGCTCTCCTAAGATAGTGTTGTAAATGAAATGATTTTGGAAATTATAGAGTTATCAACAAAAGTATCGGTACAAAATTAAGTAATATCGGGGTTTATGAATAAAATAGCATTTTGAAATTTAATTTAAGCGCTTTCATTACAGTTTACATAATTTGTTTAAATAAATTAGTGACAGAATCTCAAGAAAGAAAACAGTTTATTGGGCTAGTCTCTCTATTGCAAACAGGTTTTTATTTTTACCAGCAATTGTATTATGCTATAATAAGAGGAAAACAGAGTTCAACTATGTAGTAGATGAGATAAATAGCTCCGGATATAATATCCTCTACATAATATACTGTCTTCTGTACTATAGTGTAAATATACTAAGGTATCAGCTAGTATCTTGCCCATTTGAATTCCCACAGTTGATCCGGTTAGAATTTCGGGAAAGAGGAACCCAGGACGTCAAAGACGATAATAGCTGGACGACAGTCAAGTGAACTTGACTAAGCTATCAGCATTTGAAACGCACAACAAAAATTAGCTTATTGACCTTCAAACTTTAATATAAAGATATAGAATCTGGCGATGACGATGAGTTTGTCCATCTGCACCCGCTATTGTCTTATGACACAGTCTACGCGTAGTTAATAGAGTTAGAGCGGGCGCCGACAGAAGGTCATGATAAACGGGTGAAGAGGTTTCATACACTAAGTAAACATAAATCAAGCTCGCGGCCGCTGCAGTGTAGTGGTACCAGGACGTACATTATTACAAGTTACTATTTACATTGTCATAAATATTTGAGAGTAAGCAGCATATCGATAAACTATTATAAATGTGCATTCATTAATTTTTTAACAATAATAAAACGAACACTGAAATAAGAAGGAGACAAAGAGGTACAACAAGAACAAGCCAGTTCATCCAATTTCGAATGAAGCCGTTAAGTTTGACTCCGTGTCAAACTGCTGACCGCCAATAGTCAACTTGCAGACGATACGGTCGGCGGTCACTTCAGATACGGTGATGAGTCACCTTGCCCCCTTCGACCTGGGATTAGAAGACCTTAAACTTGGGTCACGACCTCAGACCCTATTCTTAGGCGCTCGAAATTATCACCGTTACTCTTATTGTCATGACTTTAAACGAGATAGTGACCGAGAGATATATCAGTTGTTAGCAAAGGATCGGACAGCAGTTTATAGTTCTTGACCACATTCAAAATATTAAAAAAAAACCTATTCTATCCCACTGCTAGCCAAAGGCCTCCCCCAATTTCGTTCAATTCTTTCTTGGGCACCGAAGGAAATTAAATAAAAAATTATGACTTTCATTTGGTAGCAACCATAGATTCAGAATTAGCTATACTCATTAATGACCTACATAAAAGGTGTATGATATTACAAATAATTTATTGCGGGTAGTTGTAAAAGCTCGGCTAGACGCCAGTCGCGATGACGCGGCTCCACAGAGCGCTCTAATTGATGGCTCGATGAGATTGATCCATCGATACGATTGATCCACTTTCTCAGTATTATTTATCAAAAGGCGTTTAGCCTGAATTTCGCACTAATTGGATAGAGAACGAGAACAATCTCCCCGAGTAATAACGCTTGCAAACTACATTACCAAGGTCAGAATTAACATTCAGATCACATAACACTAAACTACAGCCTCCGTGAGTAGTGGTATGTGTGACGCACACACGCACAGCTCGCGTGTTCACGCACACACACGCGGCGCGCCATACATCAGCGACTTTGATACAATTTGCCGTAGAAAGTCGCCACTTTGATGTATTACCGGAAAAATAACAGTACCAGATTAAACGGCGGGACACATCCCGGCGGCGGCCGCACGCCGATCCGGGCTCTATGCGGTCAGGGATAGGGCTCAATACCGAGTACGCACTTTTTATTTTCCCGAAAAATCGCGCCGCCGCAGAATCTTTACAAATTGCGTCTTATCTCCGCGAGATAGAGCCTGCTATCGGTCGCCGGGCGCGGGTTGATCAGAAAATTCAGCCATTACTCCGTCGGATGACTTCGTGAAATTTACTATTGCGAGGTTTTGTTCGTAGCGATTGTTTATGGCAGATTAAGGCGGAGGCCGATATGCTCTCGGCTCCTTTATGTTCTACCGCCGGCTTACGTTACTGTGTTTACGGATTTTCTCGATAAGCGGATAAAAAATACGTCTAGAGCTTTTTGTGTATGAAAAATAAACGATATTTTTATGCGTATCCTTCGGGTCCGATTCGGCTTTGAGGCGGAGAGGATTATCTCTTTATCGGAATATAATGTTGCCAGTTATAATATTTTATTGAGCCACACGAGGAGGAGCAGCCTGGTCCTCACTCTACCAGGACTACTCTGCCAGGAGCGGGCTCGGAGTAGCGACCAGTGGGGGTTGTTGGTGCAGGAGCGAGACAGGTGTAATGTGTTTGTGTATGCTCGAAAAAGTGAGAGACCATGCTCGAGTTCAGAACAGCTTAGGATCTGCAATAGGACGAGACACAGTCGACTATCGACTCGCGAGTTGGGAATGAACCGATGAACAGCAATCACGATCAGGGATCCTCCCTAAACTATAAAATCAAATATTATTTATTTCCTACGCCCAAACCAGTTTTTTTCCAATTCATAAGAGACTAGCTCCACCAGGGAGGGTCCCGGTTTCGTTGTTAATTGTGTGTTGAAAAAAGTTGTAAACAGCGGCGCGGCGCGCTCGGCTGCCCGCTAATAGTGCGGCTCTCGGCTCGGGTTCTCGCTACTTGAGCAGAAAGTACGGAGAGCGCGCGATTGTTCGAACAATGCTGGAACTTGCGAGAGTGCAGCGCTGAAGGCAAACAACTTGCCACGAAACGTTTAGAATTGAAGAAAGTATTGCTCTGGAAGTACGGTTTTGAACGAATTGTTCAAAACCGTATTTTTTTCAGGACCTTTAATAAATGAAAAGTGTAAAACTTTCAAACCTTTTATTATTAAGCTATTGCATAGCTTCTATCGCGGGCCTTGAGCGAGGAGACCGAATCCAGAAATTCCGTAACGAAAATAACCTAACACTCCGACCGGCACAGCGGTGATACTTTTTAGTTTTGCCATCTATCGATGAATAGCAGAACTTTTAATGACTTTTTGAAATATCACGCTTGTCTCTTTAGTTCAGCAACTCGCCTCTAGGTGTCGAGTGTAAGGTTTCGTTGACTTTTCGCCTATTTTATTTTATTTTGAAAATTATTTATAACTATTACAGAAATTCATTTGGATACTTTTTTGAAAAATATGCCTTGCAATATTTATACAAAAAAGGGAAGATATAAAAACTTAAACATTTTTTAAAAATAGAACTACGGGGGTACATTTGGAAGAGAGAGTCATGACAAAGAAAAAAACAAAGAAAGGTGGAATTTTGGTGACAGACAACGATAGACTGCGAATTGTAAAATTAGGAGTAAAACTGGTATATATCATTGGTTTTTTTTAAGATATATTTTTTAGTAATATACGAGTAACCTCCACTCTAGTTTTTTGTTTGGTACTCGTAGTTGAATAATTTTCTTAGGACTGTCTTGTACAAAAACAAAACAAAAACAAATTAGTGGCTCACTGCCAATAAAAAAAATCCACAACCACATTTGCCTTGTTACTGGGGCATACTGCTATAATTCGCCTACCAACGAGCATAAAAAAACAACCAACGAGCACAGAACTGTTTGGCTAATAAAAACACACAAGCACCTGCACCTAGTAGTACAATAGTAGCAACGAGGTAATTCTTCTGCAGCGGACCTCTCCCGACCCGACTCCCGACCGCAATAGCTGTAACATGAAGTTAAGCAACACTCCACCACGCTCGGCCGCGAGCCTGTGGCTACCTCACCAACGGCTTACGGACTTTTTGCCCAAAAAACTGTTATTTGAGTCCAAAATTGCTAAACAAGTACAAGTACGAATTTAACGAAACTCCCATAACATTTTTTAAGGCAATTACAATAGAACTACAACTTTATAGACACCACAACATGCATTACATAGGGGCCTGAGACTAAAAATAGGCACGAAGCAGAATTTTTGTGCTGTTGGTTTTAATTTGTGACAATAAAATACCGATAGCTTGTAGCGCTTACTATCATAGCCATGGCATGAGCGTTCTAACATACTTCATCATTATCGTCATTTTTTTTTTCAAATGAGAAATTGTTTGCAATTTTTATTTGTTGGGTAACTATACGGCTTAATTCCAATATTGCTAATTGAAAACAATATGCAAGTCTTACCTACTGTTTTCAATTAGCGAGACAAAGGATTTTATTCTCTCTCAAAGGGTAATAATTTAGTTCATTCTAAAAGCTTTATTTTTTTGCTTTTAAACGATATAAAAACTAGAACTTTAATTAATTAGCGAACTTCATTGGTGGCAACTGCTCATGACTGATCTATAGCATTACTTTATTGTTCAATATTATTATTTTAAAATGGTCAACATTTTAAAAATTACGCTAATAAAATTTGAGAAATTTTGACATAACGAATTAATTTTAAAAAATTTATATTTTATAAATATCTTTGCTTACTCTACAGGGTTATACAGCAAGGGTATGCTAAGCCGAAAAAGGCTAACAATACTCATAATTATGAACAACTTTTACTATGGGACCAACCCGGAATTCGCGATAAAAAATATCAGTTGTTCCATATATTTTGTAATTTTTCTATGGAACAGCTGACTTTTTTTAAATGATTTCCGAGTTGGTCCCATTGTAAAAGTTATTTATAATGGTGAGTTCTATGAGCTATTTTGGGCTTAGCATACTTTTTGTGTATAGCCCTGCATAATGTGGCGATACTTTAACTAAATAAAACTAGTTAACTTTCGGCGAAGGTATTTATAGTAACTAATTAAGTATAATATTATTAGCGTGTCTGATAGTTTAGTGGCAGATTGCTTCTAAAAATAGACCTGTCTAGAATATTACACGTTAATAGAATTTTCTTAGGAGTTTATTTATAAACTACTAGCGGCCCATCCCGGCGTCGCACGGGTGGACATTGTCTCTGATACATAGCATGTACTACAAACCAATATTTTAAGTAGATGGCGCCGGTGCGTGAAAAAAGATTTTCCCGCTTTTATGTTGAAATTTTTTCTGAATTTTCTTTGCTATAAACCTCACGGAGCCCGAGACCTTTCCAACGAATGCAAAACCGTGGAAATCGGTTCGTGCGTTCTGGAGTTATAGCGTCAGGAAGGAAAACCCGACTTATTTTTATATAGTAGATGAGTGAAACTAACTAGTAGCACCCCGCGGTTTCATCCCTTGTTCTAAAACAGTTTCTTATGTTAGTGGTAGAAAAGTAATCTATGTGCTAACCCAGAGTATAAGCTTTTTTTAGCATTGAGGTGTGTATCTAAAGATGGTGTTAGGAATATTTCATTCCACTAAGTTTGATATCTCTCAACCTTTGATCATCCCACTGGTGGGATAAAGGTCTATCTTTGATAAGTCAGGCAAGCCATTTGCTCATCTCGTCACTCAATATTATAAAAAAAACTTGTTGGAACAACAAATGTCAAAGAATGAAATCGGCACATTTGGGTGAAACAACGATTCTGAGAAGATTGTTTCTGTACGCAGAACAAGGTTTATGCAAGAAACGTTCCGAGCTCGCATGTTGATGTCAACATAATTATTGCGAATACGAGCGTACAGGGTGTGCGGCGACGTACTTCGGGGAACTGTATGCAGCACACGATAATGAATCTAAAGTTATCTAAAAAAATAATAATAAACTTGATATGATTAAAATGTACGTACAGGTCGAACCTGGATCCGATTGGCGCAGGATCGAGGCAGATGGCACAGCAAAAGAGAGGCCTATACCCAGCAGTGGGATAAAGAAGGCTGTGGATGATGGTGATGACAGACAGATTAGCGGAACTAATCAACTTCAGAAAAAGAAAACAGTCCTGGTGTCAACATTGTTAGGCTGCTCGAAGCCCTCCGACACGGCTTGGCTGTTGTTGTATAGGAGATAGGACAGACAACCTACAATTTAAGGTGACACTCATAATTTCAGTCCATCTATTTTTTGTGTCATGTAATAATACGCTAATAAAAAAGTCAAGGTAGCTCAGTGGGAGAACAGCCGCTTTACATTCTTGAGGTGGCGGGTTCAAATCAAACCCCGACTCGTACCAATGAGTTCTTTGGAACTTATGTACGAATTTAATACCACTGGCTTTTCGGTGAAGGAAAATATCGTGAGGAAACCTGCATACGTCCGGAGAAAAAATTCAGTGGCGTATGTGAATTCACCAACCCGCACTTGGCCAGCGTGGTGGAATACGGTCTAACCACCCTTAGGGTAGACCTGTATCCCAGCAGTGGGACGATTACAGGTTGAGAATGATGAATGAATAATATATATCGCGAATATTATTACATACAACAAAAAATAGATGGAATCTAATATGTTCGAATAGGTCGACCGTTTATCCAATATTATTATCACCCTGTAGTGGAGCGGTATGAGGGTAGTCGTGAAACGCCACAATATCACGTTCGCGGCGACTCGTCTCCGCAAACAACGCATCCGTCCACTGTTATTATTGTCTCGGTTCCGTGCTGGATGTCATTCATTCGAAGATACGTCACACTGTAAGCACAAAACACGAGTACAGAAGCTAAACTTTACATGCGCGCTAGAGCAACGCACACATAAAAAAAAAGCGTTTCACACTCATAGCTCCCCACTGTAACATTTCTAGCTGTCCTACCTAGCTAGTAGCAGAATAAAACAGCCTAAAAAGATAATCCTATGTCGGGGATGCCATGGAACACGCAAAGACAAGGACCACTAACGCCCAGACCCAGAACAGATATTTGAATTCATCATTCGAACATCTGCCCGGCTGGGAATCGAATCCGGGACCTCTGGCTTATAATCTGGCCGAGTACATCAGAAGACAATGTGCACAAATTTGTGCAACATAGACTGGGAGTGGCGTCGCCGATTGTGGAGATGCAGCGCCTGGAGTCGACTGTCCGTAGGACTTGTTTCAAGTCTTACGTACTCCGGGTTCCTGTGAAACACAAGGTGGCACTACTGTCACCAGATTTCTGGCCAAAGGGGCTAGTGTTCCGGCGTTACTGGGAGACGGTACGAGTAACAAAGTCCCAGAAAAATGAAGAAAAATGAATAAACTTTATTGTTTTATTGATATGTATGTTAGTTTGTAAGGTATTTATTTTCTATGGGCCTCTGTAACTTGCATTGTATGCAAGTTATGTTCCTCAATATTTCGTGTTATAAACTACTTTACTCATTCATAGTAAGAAGAATATACGTTACGTTTACTTACTAAACAAATGTCTCGATCTCGTGTGATTAAACTTAGTAAACGCTATGTAGGTCAGTCATGTCGTTAGTTGGACTTAAAGGGTGAACAAGGCGTAACTTAAGGGCTTTTACTTCGCATGAAGTTTCCGACGTAGTTTTTCAGCAGGTATTATGAGGTAAATAAGTGGGACCTACAATTTAATACCTATACATCTTATATACAGGGTTATTCATGAAGGGTATGCTAAACCGAAAAGGGCTCATTGTTCTAAATTAACCAAGCAACCCTAAATTGGTTGGTCCCATAGTAAAAGTTGTTCATAATGATAAGTAGGTACTATGAGCCCTTTTCGGTTTAGCATACCCTTTATGAATAACCCTGTAGATGTTAGTAATTCTACGTCTATCGGTAGACCACAGGAGAGATGCTGTTTTCAACGCTAGTCATATGTTTTGTAGGGATCATTATCACCATCATCAGCCTATCTAATGTTTGCCCACTACTGGACAAATACCTCTCCCAAAAAACGCCACAAGGCACGATCTTCTTAAGCATCCACTTGCTCCCTGCCGCCTCACGCAGGTCGCCGCAGGGCGCCCTACTCTACGTTTGCCGATTTGTGGTGTCCACTCTAGAACCATCTTTGTAGGGATACGAGTACACCTTGCGAATACCAATGATGATGTCATATTGGATAAATAATCGTATTACCTCCCACTTCATGAGCAATGAGCAAAAGGTGCCGGGTTCGATGTTTGAATATCTGTTCTGGGTCTTGGTGTTAGATATCCTTGTCGTTATGTGTGTTCCATTTCATGGCATTCCCGACCCAGGGTATCTGTGTCTCTTTAAAATTACCTTTTCGCAGAAAGTAAATTGTGTTGAATGACAAGATCTTAGTGAGAGCTATGAGTGTGAAACGTTATTTATTTTACTTATTCATTATTTACTTACCAAATAATTTTATGCTTTGTAAGTCGACTTCAGATAACAGATTACGAGCTTGAGAGCTTTGCAAACCTTCCTGGAACTCTTTATGAGAGTTATAATTCTAAGAAAAAAACAAGTAAAAAGCTAAGCGAGCTACGAGCAGCTTTCATCTTCCGATGAACAGATTACGCCGGGATCGCTTCTGAGGACCCGTTTAAATAAACAATTTGATGTTTCGAGTAGATATTGTGATGATTTCTACGTAAGAGTTATGGAAAAGTAACTAATCTAAGCGAAGTGGTGCTCATCGTGCCTTCTCACTTGCACTAGTAGGTAAAACTGTGGGGTTGTTCGAAACTAACCTATTTCTAATCACAAGGCTAAAAGAGTAAGAGCATAATGATGTAAAACTGCTAGAGCTCCTTTGTAAGTCTGTTATAAGGAGTATCCTGGGCCGTTTGAGATTATTTCGGTCATTTTCACTGTCATGATACATATTTCTAATGAGAGCGACAGTGACCGATATATCTCACTCGCCAGAAAAGGACCCTTGTTTTTGTATCTAATTTTACGTTATGCAAAATATATGATAAAAATTTCATTTAACTAATCTGTGTAAAAAAATGGCATTCTGTGGTGTCCGAAGCCAAGAACAACTTTGGGCCTCTGCGCCAGAAGAGTAATGAAATAATTTGTACTTTACCTCGTGAATATTATCCATCCATAAGGAATATTCGACGTATCTCCCAAGTTGTAGCATCAGGTAGTAATATAGGATGAGTCGTCATTACTTCCGAAGCAGATACTTCGATACCGTTTATGAATTATGGAGTATTATGGAGTACCGCGTCGCGAGACGCGGGTAATTACTAGCTGTATTATACCATGAATTATTGGTCTGATTTATATAATTATTATATAATATACCTAGCGGCCCGTCCCGGCTTCGCACGGGTAGACACTATAAAAATATTAAGATAAGGATTTCTTCAATTGATACTTTAACAACTACTTTATTTATCTGACAAAAAATATCTGATAAAAACTTTATTAATGTAACACTAAAGTAACTGTCAAAAATTGACAAATGGTAGTTTTTATTATTTATACGTCAAATGCGGCTGACATACCGTAAGCTGTTGATATTCAAGAATGTTTAACCATGTTCAAAAACTATAAATTGAGACGTGAGCTATCCTATCTCTTAAGTTAGATCGAACTGCACACGGTGTGCAAATTTGATTGAAATCGGTTAAGTAGTTTAGGAGTCTATAGCGGACAAACAACGTGACACGTAATTTATATAATATTACTAGCTGACTCGACAGACGTTGTCCTGTCAAAAGCCATTGCGTAACTATAGCAACCGTAGTATGTTGATGCTAACTTGTCAATTTATAGTAAAAATATGAATTATCAGTATATATATAATTTGCAATAAATTAAAATTGCGACTATAATTTGAGATTTAAACTATCCTATCTCTCAAGTTGGAGCGAACTGCACATGGTGTGCGAATTTTATTATAATCGGTTAAGTGGTTTAGGAGTCCATTGAGGACAAACATTGTGACACGAGATTTATATATATTAAGATTAAGATAAGATAAGACAAGATAATATAATATTGAATTCTGTTACGAAAGTAGAAGTACTCAGCCTAGGTATAAACTTGCGTAATCTTGATGTTTGTAATGAGAATATAATAGAATAGCATTTATCATCCAAAAAGTCACTATTTGCACATTCCAAATATTAAAATAACATAACAATATACAAAGACAACATTGGGTTCTTCAAAAGAGCTGTCAATAGAGTCTTAAAAGGTCAGCAGCGTATCATTTGTGATGCCTCCAGTGTTACAGGTATCCAGGCAACGGTGATCGCTTACCATCAGGCGGCCCGTTTGCTTGTCTGCCACCTATGGCATAATAATAAATATATATTATATATTTCTACTGCTATTTGGAGTTTCAAACAGTGAGTATTATTATTGGTCTATTGGTTTTACATAAAGACATCACTTTGATTGAAGTGTTTTGTGTAACTACGGCTGGACAAGGGGTTCAAACGTCGTGATCCGACTGATCTGCTGGCAGGCGACTCGAGGAATGTTGTGGCAGAATCTTTGAACTACCGTGAGACGCTTGACTCAAAGAAAGTGTCAAGTATTTTTAAATGAAATAGTTTTGAGTATTATTCCATTATTTGATATTTAATTTAATTCTATTTAGACTTGTGTTTATTTATTATTTGTGTTTCAGTGATTATTTGTAATTTTTATTTTAATACGACAATTTTAACTTAAAGGTGAGCATCGCCATACAACGTGGTAATGGGGCCAGCATTTTGGGAACAATTCTCACTGGCAGCGGCCTTTTAGATTAGTTTAGTTTAGTTTTATTGGTTTAGTTTTTAATTTAATTACATTTTAATTTTCATATGTATTTTCATAATTTAAGTTTCATACTCGTGTAAGCGTCTAATTGAAATAAATAAATAAATGATATTTGTTCTAAATATTTTAATATCCGAACTAGTTACATATTAATTTCTCATACACTTTACAAGGAAGACACTCTAACACTTAACACAGACACACTTGCTCCTGATAAACATGTGACAGAAAAGCACAAAAGTTATTTTAACATTTTGAGTGTTATTTCAGTGAAATTCACTTTTATTGTGGCACATCTAAGTTAATGCTATACGTTACCATTTGTTCGTATGACTTGTATTACATAATGAACACATCCATAACTCGTAATGAAAATAATCCGAGTTTACTTCCAACGGCCCGTTAAAAGCCGCTCCCGCGGACAAACGAGCGCGAGACTCTCCTAAGGCTCTGCGCAAACTTGTGTACAGTGTGTCTCGTAACAAATATGAACATAGACTTTGACGTTAATGATTAGTTCAGGTTACGACAGAAACAACATGAAAAAATAACAATATACTCGTAAATGTCACCGACTATTTATGTCCTGAGGCCCTATTGTGTGATATTACCTCGGTCACTGTCGTTCTCATTAGAATTGCCATGGCAGTGAGAGTGACGGAGATAGTCAAGAGTGGCCAAGAACAGGGTCGCTGAGTTCAATACTCGAATCGACATCGGACTCAAAACTTGCATCCAGCGTCGGTACAAAACATGTCTAAAGTCCCGAGACCCAGTCACACGTTTGCGTTCCGCCTTACCAACAAAAAAGCATACTAATTGACATTGTAAAATACATATTTTCCAGTTACGGTCCCGCGCGTCAGATAAATGGAGAATGAAAAGAAATATCCAACGTCTGACGTCATTCGGGAGCTAATGCCTCGTTCCGACGCCACGCCGCGCCGTGCGCGCGACGTGACGAACCGATTTTTGGAGACAAATTTTATCACAAATATTTTATATCGTTAGCTAGCAGATCATTGATTCAACTAAACACTCCTGACTAATTTAGATTTCAAACAAAAAAAAACAAAGTCAAAATCGGTTCATCCGCTCAGGAGCTACGATGCCACAGACACACACACACACAGAGACACGACAAACTTATAACTCCCGTTGTTTTTGCGTCGGGGGTTAAAAAAGTACTTTAAAACAAAGTACGAGTAAAAAGAAAGAAAATAACTTTTCAATGACTATTTGCTAGTAATAAAATCAATTGGTTTTATAGTGCTGGAGTAGAAAGCTAGATTGGGAAATTGATGTTATTTAGTCAACAAGTCGCGAGTAAATCGGTTCCTTCTAGACGCGCGTGCTCCATCGTAGACCGCATCATTGCTTGCCATCAGGCGAGATGGCGGTCAAAAGCCAGCCTTATAACAAATCCAACGAATAACAAAGTCGTACTAATGTTAAATATGTCAAAGTTTGTATGTTTGGATTTTTGCTGCTCAATCACATAAAAATATCCGAACGGATTTCAATGAAACATAAAAACACATAACCGCATTAACTTTACACATTTTATCCCGGAAAAATAAATAAATAAAAAACATCAATTTCCTAGTTTTGATCGGATTAAAAATCATCCTGAATCGCCAACAAATCTGCTTCAAAATAAATATTCCATATATTTGCGGTTCGGCCGCTGATGGCCTCATGCATACATTACTCTAACTGCGCCCTATTCTGGCGAGTGAGATACTATCTCGGTCTCTGTCGCTCTTATTAAAAATGCCATGAGAGTGAGAGTGACCGAGATAATCACGAGCGCCCATGAATAGAGTCCCGGAGGCTTTCGCTTTCTTAATATTAATTAGCATTAGGATATAAAGTCCAAATAAAAAATATTAAATACTAAACTTGGTTGAGTAACCACTTTATATAGAGTTATGTTATATGGTTATATGTTATATGGAACGAAACTGTACGAGTATACTAAAATAATTCATTATGTTAGGCGCAACAAAGCTCCCTTTCAGCTTAGTACCACCGGTACATATAACCTTGTACACTCCTTAGCTCTATTATTGTTATAAGCTGCTTACTATAATGATAAAAGAAGCTTATTTTACAAAAAATACTATCAATTACGCCAAAATAACTTATGACAATAACTTACGTCTGTTACTTTGATGTCTACGCCAATGCTACAATAACGCTACACCGATAAGAAAATTCAACGTAGCGAAATCGTAGCATCTACTACGTAGTTGCTACGCTGATGCCTGCTACGAAAAAATCCAAAGTTATGTACTAAGTTATTTACTTTATAAAGTCGTAGAATCTGCTACGTCAAAGCTACAAGTTTCTACGTCGATATTCAATTTATTTTTACCAAAACTCCAATAACTCGGATCGAAGC
Organism: Alcis repandata; assembly: GCA_949125135.1. Taxonomy (NCBI): domain Eukaryota; kingdom Metazoa; phylum Arthropoda; class Insecta; order Lepidoptera; family Geometridae; genus Alcis; species Alcis repandata. The sequence continues at coordinate 144,034 of OX421247.1, forward strand.
TGATAATGAATTCATAGATCAACCAAACTAAGCGAATATTGTCTGTCTGCGAAACTCGGCGCCATTTTGTATATATCTCCTCGTTAAAAATGCAAGAAGTTTTAATTTAATTATTTATATCTGCGCTTTTAACGGGCGATAGAACGTCGTGCCAGAAACAATAAAACCCCTCGAACGATATCGCCGCGTCCTGATTCCGTTAATGGCGGCGTTAAATATTATCTGGCAGTTACTATCGCGGCATTTGAATATTTTTAAATTAATATTTAGTGATACCGTGTTTTGTTAGCTCTAGATGTCTTTTACGTTGAATCAGTCAACGTTGCCTGGAAGAGATCACTCTTAGCGATAAGGCTGCCAGTTGTTGCACTACATTTAAGTGTTGTTTTCGTTTTTGATGCTTGTAATTTCTGATGTGGACAATTCGATGTTGTTAGGCACAAACGTAAACATGGGTCCTGGGTCCTGGGTCCTGTGTCCTGGGTTGCTATTAATTTTTTCGACGAAAAAAATTTTGTAAATAATAGTCTAAACTCATTAAAATAAAAAAATATAGAACAAGGCTATGACCTACATCAGATATGCGAAATATCATGAAAACGGGTAAACCTTTAAACGTTATGCAAAAATCAAAATACGTTCATCAAAAAATTGATCACTGAACTAGATTGGTCATTCTACGAATTGAACATTTCTCGTTAACTAAATTGGTCTATAAATCCGCAATTACTGTAATAAATAAATAAAAACTGTACCTATTCTGTAACATAACATGTTTTTTTTGTTTTTTAAATTAATTTGGTAGTTTTTTGTTTGTGCATCAATTTTAACAAAAATTGGTAATTACGATTTAGAACTAAATTATAGAAGGCTGTAGATGATGATGAGCTCAAAGACCTTAGCTTAGCGCTGTTTCGAGTGTTGTGTTGTGTAACTATACCAGCTACTTCTAAGTAATACAGGGTTATAAGGAAAGGATACGTTAAGCCGAAAGGGCTCATAGTTTCTACTCATGATTATGTTTGTGTTTTTCTTGTATTATGGGAAATACAAGAAAAACACAAAGAAAAAAACAAAACAAAGAAAAATCAGCTGTCCTTTTACTTTGTCGAGTGTCATTGGCATTTTTCTATGAGGAGCTCTTTTTTTTAGCGAATTCCGTGTTGGTGCCATAGTGGAAATGATTCATAATGATGAGCACTATGAGCTCTTTTCCGCGAATCATATCCTTTCCTTATAACCCTGTATAGAGACCATTAAGTATCATTTCATCAATCTTCATCTTTTCTATATTTCTCACATCCAAGTTCATTGGCACGACCCTGTATCCGGAGAGGAGAGGTTCCAACAACGCAATTACTGAAGAGCACTGACATAAACAAGTGGGAGGAGGGGGGCGGGGGCGGGGGGGGGGGGAAGATCAGAGAGTGGACACAGTTTTAGAGTTAAGACCTGTCTGAATATATTCAATAAGGAATAACAATTTAATCTCGTTATGGAATATAAAGGGTTGCAAAGAAAGGGTATATATACCAAGCTGAAAAGGGCTCATAGTACTCATCAATAAGAACAACTTTTACTATGCGACCAATCCGGAACTCGCGAAAAAAATCAGCTGTTCCATAGAAAAATGTCAATGACATTCGTCAAAATGGTAGGAACTATAAGCCGTTTTTGGCATAACCATACCTTATAGCCCTGTATACGATTAATGTGTAACGCTAAATTGAGATTTATTGCGATCTCTGGTGTCAGAGGCCAAGACCCACTTTGGGTCGCTGCGCCAAAAAAGTGAGTAGGTAGTAAAGTTTTTCTGAACTACACACATCACCCGACACTTATCTGAAAACTGATCGGATTTTCCGCTGATGATGTGTTAGAATGACTTATTTGTTGTACACTTACCAGTAATACTATTAAACAATGTTTTGTAAAGGAATTATTGATATAGTATGGTTTCACTGATCCTGGTTTCTCAAAAGTTCTCGCCATTTTTGATAATCTTGTGAAATAACAAAACTCTTGGACACATCTAATGCATTTATCGATAGTAGGGCTGCCCATCTTCATTTGTGAAGTTAGACCGCGCTGCGGACGAGGTGAGGTGAGACGATGCTTGTGGCGAGGTGAGGTGAGGTGAGGTGAGGTGAGGTGAGCGAGGTGAGCGATGAGTCTCCGAAGTGAGCCGCTATCGCGCGCCCGATGATTTATTAGCTGAGATTATTACTGCGAGGCACGAGGGGGGGGGGGGGGGGGTCGAGTGCGATTGTTTATTATCGTTATTAAATATACTATCAGAAAACGGGGTGCATGTACAACTTGTTGTAGGTATCACGTTTGCATCTACTGTACTATTTATAAATAGACTAGCCCCATAGTTTCGCAGTTTTATTGGCCAGAAGAAATAATAGTATATTTTAGTTAAATTTTATAAGATTTATGTATGTTATGTAAAGTATTTGTTAATATGGATCTAGTTGTCTGAAACAAATAAATGATTATTCCTATAAACTTTTTTTTTTTTTTTTTTTTTTTTAATTAACCTATGCTGTCCCACTGCTGGGCAAAGGTCTCCCCCAATTTTTTCCAGTTACTGCGGTCTTGGGCCAGCGCCGTCCAGTCTTTTTTAAACCGCCCGAGTTCGTCGCGCCATCGCGTCGGGGGGCGACCTGGGGGTCGACTGTCCAGGGGCACCCACTCTGTGGAGACCTTTGCCCATCTGTCTGGGTTCATTCGGCTCGTGTGACCCGCCCACTCCCATTTGAGCTTGGCAGATGTGCGTCCTACATCCCTGATGCCTGTTATGGAACGCAGTATGGTGTTACGGACGCGGTCTTGTCGCTTAATTCCAAGAATACTGCGTTCCATTGCTCTTTGGCAAACCCCAAGACGGGACCTCTGAGATTTGGTAAGCGACCATGTTTGTGCACCGTAGGTTAGGACAGGCAAGATACACATGTCAATGAGTTTGCGCTTCAGGGAGATTGGAAGATCTCCCTTCATTAGCGTTTTCATGGACCAGTAGCTTTTCCAGGCATTGTCTATACGACGACTGACTTCTTTGTCGTGCCTGTTGTCGAAAGAAACTATCTGGCCCAAGTATGTATACTCATCGACATAGTGTATGGCTTGCCCATCTACCTCGACCCTACGTTTCGTGCTGTTCGTCATTATTTGTGTTTTTGACCAGTTCATCAGAAGTCCTACCTCGAGGCTCGCCCTGCTCAGGTCTTGGAGCATGAGCTCTAGTTCAAGCGCCGATGAGGCAAAAAGCACGATGTCATCCGCAAATCTCAGATTTGTTAGACGTTTGCCACCCACATCTATGCCTTTTGCTTCCCAAGCTGTTGCCAGAGTTTTAAAAACCTCTTCGAGGGTGCTCGTAAATAATTTGGGAGAGAGTGGGTCGCCTTGCTTAACTCCTTTGGATATTTTAAATGAAGGACCAGAAGATTGCAATTTTATGTTGGCTGTGCTATGGTTATATATTACTTTCAGAAGGTCTATATATGTAGTTTCGATATTTTGCTGTTGTAATGCAGAAAATAAGGCGGAGTGTTTTAAGCTATCAAAGGCTTTTGCATAGTCCACAAAAGCTAAGTAAAGTGGTCTTTTGTACTCTATATGCTTTTCTATGATTTGATTTAGTGTGTGGAGATGGTCAGTGGTAGAAAAATGAGGGCGGAATCCAGCTTGTTCAGGTGGTTGGTGTCTGTCGAGTGTTCCAGCTATGCGGTTTTGTATGACTTTCATTAGAATTTTGTAGATGTGAGAAACTAGACTTATTGGTCTATAGTTACTAATGTTGGATACGTCACCTTTCTTATAAAGCAAAACAATATTTGAATGGCACATATTTTGGGGAATCTGTCCTGTCTCTAGAATGGAGTTGAATAAGTTTGTCAATGGTGGTATTAACGTTGGTGACCCTATTTTCAGTTCTTCTGTGGTGATTCCATCTTCACCAGGGCTTTTTCCGTACTTCATAGTTTTTAAGGCATCGTGAACTTCTTTACCTGTTATAAAAGGGATATTATCGGAACGAGAATACTCTATATTTGGGTGGCTATTTTCTTCGTCTGTGTACAGTTTTTGGTAAAAGTTTGTGCAAATTTCCATTACTTTGTCTCGACTATTGTGCTTTACTCCTGAATCATCTTGCAAACTATTGATCCATCGTCTTCCTTTTGATATACCTTGTTTTGCTGTCCTGAGTGAAGTGTTCCGTTCTATGGCCGCTTTTACTAAATCACAGTTAAGTTTCCTTATATCGTATCGAATGCTGCGTTTGACTAATTTATCGATTTTTCTGTACGCTTCGGTGCCAATTTCATATGTTTGTCTATTTTCAATTAAATTTTTGGATTTTTCTGATAGCTTTGCTTTGTGTTTCTTAATAGTCTTTATTTTCTTGCAGCTGTTCTTAACTTGAGTTACTATAGTATTATATTGTTCATCTACATTTTCAATGTCTCTCATATTTAGGGTTTGGAAAGAGTTAAAAAGTTCTAAGTTAAATTGGTCTGAATGTTGTAAAAGTGTTAGTTTGGAATGGGTTTTCGTAAATTTAGTAAAAAGCTTTGTGCGATGAATTTTGAAATCGAATCTTATTTTTGCGCGTATTGGTCGGTGGTCTGAGCTGAATTTTAATTTACTAAGGCACGACACATCTTTAACTATTTGCATATCTGATGATGTGATGTAGTCTATTTCATTTTTGGTAATGCCGTTAGGTCCCTTCCAAGTCCAGCGTCTTTGTGGTTTCTTTGAGAAGTAAGTGTTGGCAATGTGTAAATTTTGTCCGAAGGCGAATTGGATTAAACGAGCACCACGATCATTTCGGGTTCCAAGACCATGTTGACCGATTGTGTTGGTACAATCCATATCGAGCCTTTTTCCGACCTTTGCATTAAAATCGCCAATACAGATGTTCCATGTACTTCGGTTTTCGTCACTGGCTTTATTTAAAAGTGTATAAAAGTCTTCGACTTCGTCGTCGGGATGTGAGCCTGTTGGCGCATACGCTTGTATGACAGTAAGGGTATTAGTGGGTGTCAATAAAAACTTTAGGACTGCAATTCGTTCTGAATAACCTATGAATTCGACAATATTATTTATCCACTTTTTGGCTACCAGAAATCCCACTCCGTAGAGTCCTTTGGTTTCGCCGTAGTAGAAAAATATACTGTCGTCTCTTTCTTCTGTTTGTTCGCCTAGTCTTCTCACTTCTGAAAGCCCAATTATGTCCCAATTTATGTCCTTGAGGCTGTTTTCAAGTTCAATTAAGCGACCATCTTCCATCAGTGTTTGTACATTATATGTTAAAATGTTAAGCAAATCGGTATCCTTTATAACGCAAGCCGTGTTCGTTTGACGGGTGAGCGATCTCGCCCGGAGATTCTTAGCACCCCTGACTCCAGTGCTGGGCCGGTTTCCGTCGCGACCAGCACAGCAGCTGGAGTCGCCGGGAACTTGGGGCCTTGGCTTATTGTTGTTATTCATACTTTCCTAAATTGGGGGGTTTGGACCGAAATCCGCCGCGCTGGTCCAGTGCGTGTTGGCGGGTCGTCAGAGCCTCGTTTGTTATTTAGCAGGGTGCACCACGTGCAGGTGAGGTTGACTTGGGCTACGTGAGATGTTGGTTGTAACCCCTTACACCCTAAACATAAACTACTAACTATAAAATATTAAGTACTTAGCTAGTTTGAAACGCTATAGATATCTAATATCATAACTAAAATTAGGTATGTGAAAGTGAGTTTCTTATAAAGCTGCAAAGTAATATAAGTTCTCATAGTAGCTTACTTACTTAGTTACTTACTTAGTTACTTACTTAGTTACTTACTTAGTTACTTACTTAGTTACTTACTTAGATTACTTAGTTGCTTACTTTATAAATATATTAATTATTGTCACCACGGAGTTGTGAGATATTCCAGATATTCATGCAATACCATTACTGTACTCAGCCATCGCCTCGAGTAGCAGCGTTCAAGAACACATTACGGTAAACACCGCGAGTGCTCCGCAACCGCCACGTCTCTGCGCCATATTCTTTACCATTCGAGATTATCTTGGTCACTCTCACTCTCATGACAACTCTAATGAGAGCGAGAAGAACCGAGCAAATATCTGACTAGCCAGAACAGGCCGCAGTTCAGCGAGCCTCGTTTATTGATACAGTCTCGCGCCATCAATATCGCGGGATCGAGCAAATCCACGCCCATTGAAGACGACAGCGGAGGGATAAGATAGCAGCCTCTTAACTAGTTCTCAATTTAGTATGAATATGGTGAAAGAAAGTAGGTATGAATATGGAAAAATTGTGAAAGAAAGTGCTACTACGTTTTACTTTGAAAAAATCGCTCCCGACCTCTGGTCCGACTGCTATGACCACCTGGTTGGACCACGGATTAGTGAAACTGTCCATTTTTTTTTTTTTTTTTTTTTTTGACACATGGAAAATCCTTTATGGATACCACGCCCGCCCCGGGGGAGGCAGGGTGGTTATGTGGGAGTCTCCGCCCTAGTGGCGGCATACCCACTAAAAACCCTGGGGTGTTCGGCATCCGCCTGATGGGGCAAGGTGGGGTCGCGTTAGCAATCGCCACCTCGCCCCGGCGATGGGCCCGATTAGGGCCCCCTGCACCTATGGAGGGGTGACCCTGTTCCCCAGGATCACCCCCCAGACAGTCAGTGTGGGGTCGTGCAGGCCGGGAGAGTCCCCCGACTCTCCCGGCAACCCCACTGCAGAGGAGCGAGGAAACGGGCGAACCGCCTCCTCGCTCCCCCGTCTGTGCCGGAGCGGATCAGATCGGGTGTCGTCCTCTCCGACCCGCTCCGCGGCCTCCTTCTGCGTCATCACCTCTTCGCAGAAGGAGACCCCGGCCTGCCACGATCTCTCGCCGCCGAGCACAGCTTTCACTACGCTCGGCAACGAGAGATCCCGGCCTATGTAGGCCGAAAGCGTATGCCGCTGGGGGGCCCCATGCGGCACACGCTTCCAGCGCTTCCCTCCTCCTTTCCTTGCACTCCCGACCGCAACCCACATGCGGCGAGGAGCACAAGGAAAACCCCCCTGGTGGCAGCAACGCCACCGTCCAAGCCATCACGCTGTGCCCTCTGCCAGTCAGAGGGACACGCGGATGGGCCCACCGTGTCGGGTTATTGGCCACCGTGCGGTAATACTGCATAAAAGCTGCAGTATTACCGCACGCTGTTGCCCAGGGTGCACCACGTGGAGGTTACCCGACCTAGCACCCCAGTGAAACTGTCCATGGTTCAACTTAACTTAACTTAACTTAACTAGTTCGCAATTTAGTATGAATACGGTGAAAGAAAGTATGAATATGGAAAAATAGTAAAATAAAGTAGTGAGACAGTTTTTCTCGGAAAAAGTGCTGCTACTAAAATATTATGATACAGTCACAGTTAACCATATGCAGAGTAAACCTGCACAGCTTTCCGCTGAATATTTATGTAGGTACTAACTGTGCTCCCTGGTTTTACTCGAGTGGTGATGAAACACGGTGATATCTCTTAAAAAGTGTATGCAATCTTATGAAGATCGGTTTAAAAAATTATGAAGATCAGTCCGATCAATGAAACTTACAACATAATGTTTAGTAATATTCAGGAGCTTTCCAATTTTATCCTTTCAATTATTTACCTTGTTCCTAAGAATGCCGTGTGCACAAAGACTTCGCAAATGAACGCGTATAAAGTGCGCAGCGTCTCTTACACTGAAAAATGCGTTTGAAGACTTCAAGCATTTGAAAAAACATTTATCTTTTTTCACCAAACAAATAATCAAGAGATGTCCAATCAGATATGTCAATCCAAATAAAATATCGATAATCCTCGATAATCTCGAATAAATACATTTTAATGTAATCCCGGTTGCACTCGCTCACAGATCCTCTGAAATCGAAAGCAGTTGCGTCCAGTTTTCAATTTTATCGATGTCGATGTACTTACCGGCCAACGCGTGTAAATATTCAATGCAATTTAATTAAATAGGCTTTGTTGGAATGGAATACAAATAATAAGGAGCTGTGGTCGTTTTTAATTTACTTTTGTTTGTAATTTTCATGTATTTGGTTTTATCTGACTGATTCTGAAAAAGGATAATTAATATTTTTGGGTAATTTAATGAAATCTTCTTCTGTTATATTATTATGTATAAAAAGCTTGTTAGCTCTAAAATTTATCGTCACTTAACTAGTAGTCACAAGATATATTATATTTAAAACCGACTAGCTATACTCCACGGTTTTACTCGCTTTTTTGTCTAAGCCATCCTGTGGAGTCGAAACAAAACAAAAAAAACATCATATTGGTCGAGCGATTTTCGAGTTTTTGCAAGACTAACGAACAGCGATTGATTTTGTATATAAAAAAACATTTGAATTGAGAACAGGCTCTTTTTTGTTAAAAAACAAGTCGGTTAAAAATAAGTGCTTGTGCAACCGGATTTTTGTTTTTCGACTAAAGTTAAATATGAAACGGTAGATGTTTGACGCGACATAGGTACCTAGTACCGGGACCGGCTGTCGTGTAAGTTTATTTCTGGACTACGATTTTTCTCTTTATGCTCTTGAATCGTTTCCAAGTGCAGCGCGACACGAGACACGAGACGCGACGCGGCGTCTCACCCGGCTGCGAGACATGATCGGTCGGCTGGATCTGGCGCTGGATTTTCTGTTTGGTAAATCGTTGATATTATAGGCACGGAGGTATTGGTGTTTGTATATAATAAGCTTTGTTTCAAAATGTAATGCTGGCACTTGACGTTGCTATTTGTGGTCGTGTATTTCCCGAATTAAAAGTCTCTTATTTTTTGGTAAATATGCATACGAATAGCGATGCAAAGTGCCACCATGAGCTCTCCAACCTTATGTTATGAATTAAATCCATGTTTTATACAATCTTATAATAGTCCAAAGTAAGTATGTAATGTTAAATTTTTGGATTCGACATCCTTTATTATATTATGTTAGTTTATCATCATTATTTTAACAATTTTCACAGATTTGAGTCCGACAGGAAACGTGCCACACGCACTGGCCACTTGTTATGTAGCCCACGATCTCAGTTATTCAAATCAAGACGTACTCGTAAATGATCCCATGATCATGATTTGTCTACTACCTACCACAATATATCCCGGTCTACTTACAATGCAGACGTTGAACCCAACAGCGCCTGCACTACACGATCCCGCGAGACGCGCGAAAATAAAACATCCTCGCGCACCGGAAGTGCGTCTTGAATTATCGCATTAAATTTAAATTGTGGAAATATTTCCCGCCATCTCATAAATCAGCCGCTTCCGGCTCCGGCGCCGGGATTAATCACAACAACTACCAAGTTTTAACGCTTTCTTAAAACTAGCCGGTGATAAGAATATGGCGAGTTTCAGCGATTACTCAGTTGAGAAGTTTTTGGTAATTTCATAGTTTGTTGGTAAACTGTGGAAATATAAAAGAGCGTAGTGAGTTTAATAAAAAAACATCCAGTCTCGTTTTTGCACCCTTACTACAGTAAGATAAACGTTTCAACCATAGATAGCGAGTTTGTATTTTTTTACAGGATCCATTTTGGGGAATTTATTTTAGAACTCGCTGACTTATTCTATGATCCCCTTTCTACTACAGGACCAGTAGTAAGACGCCCTTACACCGTAGATTTTCTTTAGATTCCTACGAAACCTTTTGAATCTACTTTTGTAATCCGTACAGCCAAGGAATGAAGCAGTTTGGCGGCTTCTATGTTGTTCGAGAGATATAATCTTAGGCTCATCTAGCTTAGAGTGAATAGGTCTAATATTTTCTAGGTCTGCGTGTTTCATCTTCGACCACAGCATCGCTTAACAACAGGATTGATAGTCAAGCGCGGACTTATTCGTGATCATATACAGGGTTATTCATAAAGGGTATGCTAAGCCGAAAAGGGCTCATAGTACTCATCATTATGAACAACTTTTACGAGTACTATGGGACCAATCTAGAATTCACAAAAAAAAAAATTCGGCTATACATTTTCTCGTCATTGACGTTTTTCTATGGAATAGATGATTTTTTTCGCGAATTTCGGGTTGTTCCCATAGTAAAAGTTGTTTATAATGGTGAGGACTATAAGCCCTTTTTCGGCTTAGCATACCCTTTATGAATAACCCTGTATTGGAAACTAACGTGGTTTACACACATTTTTGTTATAATTAAACACGGGAATACTCACGTAAAAATTAAGTCGTCTACTACGACTAGTTTCGGTCACATTCGGTGACCTTCATCAGGCGAGTTTACAAACGTAACAACTAGTCGTGCAACTAGTCGTAGTAGACGACTTAATTTTTACGTGAGTATTCCCGTGTTTAATTATAACAAACACCCTGTATTTGCTTATAATACCTAGTTGTTTTTCAACAAGATCAGTTCAGCTTCTTATTGTGATTCGCCTCTTATGTTTTTGCTCATCACGCAGATCCACAATATCACAAATTAAACAAAAGATCGTAACTACAAGTGCCCCAGTAAGATAAATCACTCGGAATTTCTCGATCTCGCTCAAAAAATATTTTCCTCGAGCCAACCCTCCGGTTTTTCAAAACAACAAAAGGGTGCAACATATTCGAGTTTATTCTCCACAAATATTCTTAGTACACTTCTGCGAAAACACGTGACTTTTACCGAACCTTGTCGAAATGAGAATAGAGTGAATAGTCATGTGGAAACGGTTGAACTTTCAAAGCAGTTTAACTGTGACAAGGTTGTTCGAGGGGAGTATTTTTGTCGGCGGCTCCGTATAAGACACAGGGCTATAATCGTTACATAAAATATTCGGAGCTCGCACTAGCGCCGTTAAAAAAATATCTGGCGGCCGCTGCGGCGCGCACAGACTGTGTAATGCATGCACTCGCGATAGATGGGACACTTACACCTTTACTAATATCACTCTTTGGGTGTTCTGAATTTGAATTTAGAGTAGATTTGAGGGCCACAGATCTCAAAAAGTACAAAGCGCAAAGTGTTAAAATGTACTAAGCTATTGTATTTTGAATTTCTTAAAACGAGTAATTCTAACTCATCCTAGGTAGGCAGATTACGATTTATAACTAGTTAAAATGAGGTGAAATTGCTTGACAAAGTGAGCTAGCCGAGGTATAGCTATTGGTAAGCTGACATTCACTCTCATTGCGCTTCATCCGTAGTTTTTGGAAAAATCGAATATTGATGAACAACTGTTGAAGAAAATTGAGATTGTAATTTGTCGAAGATTAACCATCTTCGATAGGCCAAGTTATAATAGAGTTTAAAGGTTTTACTTGACAGTTTTAAACCAACTAAAAATATAGCTGTATTTGTCATTGCAACGTATTAGACAAGGACATCAATACTTTTAGAAAAATTAGATCTGTCAACTAAAGCCTTCAAACTTGGGTCTATTATGCATGTATACAGCAGTAGGCACAAAACATTGGCCCGGCGCGCGCTGCCCCGGCGCTCTGTGCCGCGCGACTCGCGCCGCGGCTGCCAAATGTGCGCGTTGCAGGCGACACGCGCTCGTTGTCGCCGCAACGACGATTTACTCCGCGCCTGCACTGAGGTGACCACACGCAGAGATATTTAATCTCACTAGCACATCTGACCGTGTCATAAGAGCCTAATAGTAATGTAACCTTATAAACAAAAAAAAGGTGCCGAAGGACAATATTATGACAAAAATAGATTATTTTTAAAACTACGCATTCAGCAACAAATCCTCTAAGCCAAACTACTTATTATGGAATAAAAAGATATGGGTATAATATTATAGGCGGCCACATCAATTAGCAGAAAAATCTAGCCTTGTCCATCATCACACAAAGAGACCCAAAAAAAAAATTCCACATGCTGAATGAATTTGTAAAAGTTTTTTTTTCAATAACTCCTCGTTACGTTGCGAAACCAGTTCCATCACCACTTAGCGAGCAATTTACGCGGTTCTCTTCCATGCACCTTCAACTCACTAGTAAAACGCATCAGTGAACGCCACCGCTCTCACACATCACGATATACGCACATTTGTACTCCTGGTACTCTGACGATTGCCTACTCAGCGCCGCCTCCTACTTGTTTCTACTCGCTGGATTCAAGCACGCTGCCAAATTAAATTATTGACTCGCTTCGGAAACAAGACAACACATGAAACGATTTCGTAAGTATCGAGTTGAAGCTGCTTCTCGAGTTACCAACAAAAGATTTAAATAATTTTACGTACGTCCCAAATTAAATTAAATCTGTTCTGCGAAGCTCTCAGCCATCGCCCACTAAATATTCTATCTGATGTCAGAACTTCATAAAAACAGACATTACACGTGTCATCATTACACAGACTCAGTACCGCTGTATAACATAACATCATTACCCCCCCCCCCCTCACCCCCTTCCCCAAGTCACGTGGTTACCCTTCCCCGCTCTCGCCTCGACCGCATTTCCCAGCCCTCAGTTAACAGACAATTATTTTTGTTTAACTTTTTTATGATAATACTGGAAGCAGGCGCGAGCCGCGAATTAATTAAGCTTATGATAATGAATAGGACTCGTTTTGTTTGGACTCGCTGCTTTATTGTGTAATTTGAGACTTGCGATCATTGCTGTTAAAATACTGGTAATCAATCGCAAATTTGACGTTGACATTGACAGTGACAGTTGCGTGACTGTTTTAGGTTAACTTTTGTGCTACCACTTTCTAGTGGCGCTAGCGTCTATGCAACGCAATTAGCAATTGTTACAAGTCAAATAGATTTCACATGTTTTTTGTATGAAAAATTACAACTTTTAATTTGCGACTTTATTTTGAAGGGACGGTCGCAAGTCGCAGGTTCCGTAATAGCGCAGAGACCTCGCAAGGCCTGCCTCGCAGTAAATACTCAAGGTCACCACGAACAACGTTTTATTTTTACAGGATTTCAGGTTTAATTGCTAATTCTATTAAGCCTCATTTTGGATTTTTTTTTGTGTGAATACGTGGTGAACACTAATCGGTACAGTTTTTTTTACTTTATTATGAATCAAATAATAAGTTGTAATCAGAATGTTGGCATCAAAATGAATTTCGTTGGTGAGATTTTTTTTTCACGAATTGGTCTGTGTTTGACCAACTCGAGCGATGGTGAACGACTCAGTATTAAGTAAATTAATTAATTAATTGACTGTAGAGCTACTGTCCACATATTATCACTTAGTTTTAAATTGTGAACACACTTTAAAAAATCATTTAAGTGGTGTTAAAAGTGGAAAGTTTATGTGTTATGATATAAAATATCGCCAAACCGATTTGTCGCACGAACTACGACAAAACAATGCTTACCAATAAAGGAGCGCGACTTTACAACAAACTACCCTCACAAAAAATGAAAATGTTAATTAATTTCACGCATTTAAAAAACAATTAGCTCAACATTTCATCGATGGTAAATTACAACTACAATGAGAACAAAATACATGAAATCAGTTATAGCCGACGCAATAAATAACGGGAGCGTTCCCGCTTTGATTAAAACAAAATCAATTGAATATTATGTTCGACGAAGACTAAAAATGTAAATCAATGTTTTTACATAAGTGACAATTGCCTTCTTAACAATGAGGTTCTTTAACCTAAACCAGAAACAGATGGGTACAGAAGTCAATCTACATACATGAAGCAATGCACACATAGACACCGCTCACGGACACGATATTTCGGACCCATTCGAACCAGTACGAGCGCCAGTGCCGTCCGCTTGAGACACGCGTCTGTGAACGCCGAGCATAGGTATGAAGAGTGAAGTACATACATGTGATTGACTTCTGTACCTATCTGTTTTGTGCTAGGAACAGGAACTGCCGGAGCCCCCCCCCCCTCCCCTCCCTCATTCAGCACCGCAGTCAGCATGCTCTCCACGTGCCGCCGCTCACACACCGCGCTTCATCGCTGCATGCTAATCACTGCTACCTACATAAAGATGAAGTTACACCAAGAGAGTGTGCGGCGTTGTGGCATGCTACATGATGGCATGCGTTTTTTTTGGTATTGAGTGACAAGACGAGTAGATCGCTCGCTTGATGTTAACGTCAAGTTTGCCCATAACACCCAGAATATTAAACTCTTAGAATTGAAGATGCTGCGCGGATCAGCGCTGCGCTCGTCACCCTATGATTAACCTCCTATTTGCCCTGTAACTTCACTGGAAACTTTGCCCTTCCAACCGGAATACAGTAATGTTTGCATATTACTGGGACATCTAATAGCGGCAGCATTATGCAGCTGATGATACTCGTACATACTCCAATTACACAATGCTACGAGTGTATCGTCTACCAAAGTTATAATATATTCTATGTAATGAGGCATGCTCTGTCTATGTAGTAGCACATTACAAGCTGCAACATCAAATGCTATAATTATACCCAAACCATAAAAAAAATATCCAAAAAAAGTGGTCGTGTCAAAACCATTATTTTTAAAACTGTGTAATTGTAGCATGGGGCCAGATGATATGATACTAATCCGCAATATGTTGTCTTGGTGTACATTTACCCTAATGCAACGTTAGTGACTGCCACTCACTCACACGTCGCGCTGTTTAGTCAGGTTTGTTAAATAGCATTCCGAATTTGAAATATAGCATTGTGCTACAAAGAGATATGTTAATCCACCTTGTAATCAGGTATTTGGCGGGTTTTGATGGGTATTTGTTATATGAAGATATAGTTATAGGTAATGCACCAAATCTTTTGCTGCTCAGTGCTCAGGCGTTACAGGGTCTCCACCTCAGATTTGTCTATGGCCTCCACATAGATTTAAGTTTTTACAGATAAAATGGAGATATAATTTTAGTAGCTATGTACCTCTATATTGTAAAAAGGTATCTCTAAGACAATTTATCATAAAAACTAGCGGCGCTCTACGGTTCCGCCCGCGTTTTTCGGGATAAAAAGTAGCCTATATGTTAATCTAGACCATGAACGACCTTCATTCCATATAAATCCGTTCAGCTGTTTTAGCGTTCATTAGTAACAAACGTATACACTTTCACCTTTATAACATTAATAAGATAAGATAAGATAGCTTTGAAGACTACTAGTACCTACCTCTGGTATGAGGTGGCACTGATTAAAGAAGTAAAGTTAAAACGCTTTCGTCGTATTCACTCCACTAAAATTTCATTCCAGAAATCGGTAGTTTACCAAAAGCATCACTCGAAGCTGATCACAGAGGCTGCATCTCTGCGCAGGTGAGGCTGGTCTCTCTCGCCGGCGGCGGGAGGCAATCACGACCCCGGACCAACAAGTGTCGGACACTGGGTGTCTCTCATCACGGAGTGAGCAGGGTACTGGTAGCAGTGAGAGGACTTCGGCGTTTGTAAGGTTAAGTACGAGTGTGTGCCTGTGTGGTTGTTTGTGGCGTCGTAGCAGATAAACCGATTTTGATTTCGTTTTTCTTGTTTGAAAGGTGAGTTGATCGAGTCAAGAGGCTTTCATACTAGCAAAATAAATACGATAGTTTTGTTGCTCATTACGCAAAACAGTTCTATCTTCAGAGGCAGATTATACCCTGGATTCACAGATAGACTAGATCTTGGAAAAATTAACGGTTCCTTTAAGATAGCGGCTAAAATCGCGGATTGCAGCTACTTAACTTTAATTTAATTTAATAAATATATACTACTAGTGGCCCGTCCCGGCTTCGCACGGGTAGACACTATAAATTGAGATGTGAGCTATCCTATCTCCTAAGTTAGATCGAACTGCACCCTGTGTGCAAATTTGATTGAAATCGGTTAAGTAGTTTAGGAGTCTATAGCGGACAAACAACGTGACACGTAATTTATATATATTAAGATACCTATATATAGTGATATTATCAATATCTCACTCGCCAGAATAGGCCTATGGTCTAATTACCGATATTACTGCTGAGACAACAAAAAGTAAAATTGCCAATAGAAACACTAGAACTGCATTTGTCTTCTGTCCGCACTGCACTGTGGCAGCATGTCTAGTTCGTTACAATGTCCGCACTGCATGTCGCCGGTGGTGACGTCACCTCCTCGCTGACGTCACGCTGCTGATTGCCGCCCGCTTGTAGAACCGGCCGCAGCGCTCACGCAGCGACGACTGTTACGTTTATTGAGAACCTGTTTTGTATACAGGGTTCTATGTAAAGGGTATGCTAAGCCAAAAAGGGCTCATAGTACTCATCAATCATTATGAACTACTTTTACTATGGGATCAATCCGGAATTCGTGAAAAAAATCGGCTGTTCCATACATGTTGTCGAGTGTCATTGACATTTTGCAATGGAAGATCTTTTTTTTTGAGAATTCTGCGTTGGTCCCATTTTAAAGGTGGTTCGTAATAATGAGTACTATGAGCACTTTTCGGCTTACCCTTTCCTTATAGCCCTGTAGACGTACCTACTTACAATGCGTATAAACAAGTAACAGTTCACCCCGAACTTTGCCTAAATATTTTGCTTTCTCAAGCTTACATTATTTTTTTCCCAAATACCTTCCATTCGACAGTGTACTCATTCCCACACATTCATAATTTAATACACAAACAGTAATTTTCGAACAAACAGATAGCTTAAAGCAGAAACGTTTACTGAAACCAAACAACGTATATATACAAACGGAGTGTGTGTCGGAATGGTAACCAAAGCAGCCAGACAAACAAGAACTCTATTCAAATACACATTAACTTCGTTTAGGGGTCTCTATTAAGTGGGAATGCAGTAAATAGCTGTGTGTGAATGTGATAATAGAATGTGATTGCGACTTTATTTTCTGTGCATACAACGTGTTTTTAAGTTATTGCATAGCTTCTATCGCGGGCCTTGAGCGTGGAGGCCGAGTCCAGAAATTCCGTAACGAAAATAACCTTAGCCTAAGACCACCCACTCCGACCGGTACAGCGGTGATACTTTTTAGTTTTGCCATCTATCGATAAATAGCAGAACTTTTAGATAGATAGATAAAATGACTTTGAAAAAAAAAAAAAAAAAACAAAAAAAAAAACGCTAAATATGACGCTTGCCTCTTTAGTTCAGCAACTCGCCTCTAGGTGGCATTGGTTAATGAAATAATAATAATTAGATATAATTGCCTAAGTTGATAAAAAATGCTATGCAATAGCTTTACCGCGGCAGTCCCCGAGTGCCACACGTCTTTTTTTTTTTTTAAATAAACTGACAACTTCGAAAATATAAAACAACCTTCGAAATAGTTATCCATGTTTTAAACTATTTCTACAAATCAGCCTTTATTTTTTGTTGGTGTTAAGATTTTTAGAAATAAATAGATCTTTCGCTATTCTAACTGAAACTATAATAACAGTTTTGGTTTGTGTTTGTATGACTATACAATATACAAGTATACAAGCGTCAAGGGTGTGATAAGAAAAATACATAAAACTGGCAAAATTAGACTACTGCTTTGCTCACACTAAAACTCCCAAACTAAAACAAAAAAAACTCTTTTTCTTAAACTAAATACATAACACATTATTTTGCGACGGTACGGAACCTTCAAGAAACAAGACCGATTTGCATTTGACCGTTTTTTTCCGTATGTAAATAGCTTGCTTCATAACTGGTCACCTCGTCGAGTAAACTCGCGCACTTTGTTCGATCTCGCGGACCCATCCATTCTGCCATTAGATTGCTATGCGTCGATACTCTATATCATTGGGAATTTTTTCCTCAAATAAAACGATTAATTTAATCATTGCCAATCCATTGCGTAGCCAAAACTACCGGAGTATGAAAGTTGTCATCTCTAGCGAGCAATGTATGCTGCGCTGATTGTGACAATGGGGTGAGAGCCGGGGTTTGTGGTAAAAAAGTGAAAATGAATTTCAGCTATGGGAGGTCACGTAGTGGATGTAAAAACCGTTGTTTATAGTGAACCTTCGAGCGGAGCTATACCTCACTCTTGTTTGAAGGAGAATGTATGTTTGTTAGTTTGTAGAAGCATCTGTTGCGGTTATTTCGCTGGTTTTAACTGATCAGATCATTTACAGAAAAACTATACAGAGCCGAATGATCTACTACTTTCAAAATCATACCTATAGCTTAGATGAGTTCTTAAGTGACAGGAGTTTCTGACTATTAATGATATTACATATTATAAGTTTGATAAGTATTATTTTTCATTTCACGCTTGTAAAATTAAATTCTTTATTTTACGCTTGTACGCTGGCAGGTGGGATCTGAAGATATTTTTTTTACCTAAACAATTTTGTAACCCAGACTCACAAGCATAAAATAAATTGAAAATTGTTTTTTTTTTAAATCTGTAATTAAAAAAAAAGTTCAGACAGTTTTGAAAACATGATTGCATCAATAAACAACAACAACAACAACAATAAACATTATTTTCACTAGTATTTCACTGTAGAATATGTAATAAGCTAAGTGATTTTTTTTCGTTCAGAAGGCACAGCATTAACTCGGCTCAAGTGTAGTGTATAGAAATAGTTTTCTGTAAGAAATATTTGTAATTGAGCGCTGTCGTGCGTCGGACAACGCATTAAACGATAGGTCTTAGCTATTCGTACAGATGTAATTTGTAGCACAAAAAAGTTCAATAGCTGTAATAAGAGTGTTAAAATACTTGACTGGTGAAATCAGCGTTCTTGTGGATTGGTCAAGTGAATCCACAGCGCAGTGCTAGTGCAAGTATACTCGTATCTGTGAAACAGAGTGTCGGAACTGGTTTATCGAATAGGTCGGCGCATATTTTTTTACAATTTGTTGACGTATGATTGTTTATGGAGTTTTTCGAATAAAAGTGAAATTTGGAGTCGACTAGACAAAATTTTGGGAATTTATCGCAACAATGTTATGCGAGTGTACATAAAACCAGTCAAGCCATTTAAGTGGTAGATGGGTAAACAAAAACATATACACATACATACACTTGTAATTAATCTCGCGAACTTTGAACGCATAAACTACGAAAAGAAAGTACACGCAGAAAAAACATTAAAATCTTAGAGGGTAAAATATTTTATCGCTAAGACTTGTCTCTGTCAAAAAACCTTCGGTAAGAGGTAGTGTTTTTTTGGAGTAGGTATACCTATAAACAAGCTTGAAATTAAATTCTAAAAGTGTATAATGGGATAAAACTATCATAACGAACAAACAATTCTTAGGCGGATAATACACACAAACACACACTCACCCACACCACACACCACACACCACACACCACACACCACACACCACACATCCATCACATCCTACACATTTCTACACATATCTTTTTCCACCGAAAGAATTCGTTTTACTGACGATCCATAAAATGTCATTCTGGATCGTCAGTAAAAGAAATCCTAACAACCCTACAGCAACAAAACCCTGTGAACTACATTCATTAATAACCAAATGATCCCAATTAAGGAATACAGCATATAATAGCGGAGCGTTGTCAGACAAAGAGACGCGTCGACTGCGGAGACTAGTGCGGTGCCGGGGCGGCCGGGCACGGGGGTACGGGGGGACGGGGCACTAAAAATAAAAAAAACCGCATCATTGCTTACCATCAGGCGAGATGGTGGTCAAACGCAAGCCTATATTATATGAATTAAAAAATTGTTTATTTTTTGTTTTATTTTTCTATTGGTTATTGCTTTAAAGCCGGCGACTGACCTGAGCATTTTGCCGTAACGTAGCATTCGAGGCGAGCGTGGTGGAGCACGCGGCGCTCCCAGCGAGCGGATCGGCTCGCTGTACTGACCTGCAACATTTCGTCGTAACGTAACCGTTACGTTACGACGAAATGCTCAGGTCAGTCGCCGGCTTAATAGATCTTAACTAGGACTAAATTCGGCTACAGGAACTAGTGCTGTACTGGGAGGCGGTCAGAGACGGGGGACGGGGCACTAAATTATTTTACAATACAAACATAAACCAACCTCAAGACTAACATACTTGTAAAAACTAAAAAGAGAAAATAACATTGTACGAGTACTTAATTTAAAGCCTAAAGCATTAATGCACAACTAACGAAGTAATTGATAGTGATACACCTAACATACGAGTTTATAATCAGTTATTTTTGGAATCAGAGCTAGTCGAAGTAAAATCAACAAAACTGTCCTCGGCTGGCATCACTTGGCTTGATTTTTTCTAAAACTCTGTATTAATTTAGATAAAATTAATAAGAGAGACCTGTGAAGTATGGCCTACTAAACAAAATACCAATCATCAAAATCAGTTCCCAATTGACAGTGTAATCGCGTAACAAACATACAAAAAAAATCAACAGTCGAATTATGAATCGGCTGCTTTTTGAAGTCTGTTAAAAATAAATGAATTTGTCTATTGTCTATTGCTTTAATGATGTTTACTCATAACTAATTCAGCTACAGGAACTAGTGCTGTACTGGGAGGCGGTCGGACACAGGGGAACGGGACACTGCTTGAATAGGGGTTACCTAAAACTAGAATTTATTCTGACCCTTATTATGCTCTTGTAGCTTATGTCATGTCGCTGACATTTATTTCCTGAATGCTCGATTCAAACGATGAGGAAAGTTTAAAGATTCAAAAGTTGTAGTCTTAAGCTTTTAATGTACTCTGAATTAACACAGTGATTGTCTTCTCAGTAAGTCTTAATGGTATTTGTTTATGTATAAGTAGATGTGAGATAGTCTTTTTAATATAAAAAAAACATAAGGTTTTAAACATGGTATCTACCAGGAGGCATTAAATGTGCTACTTTTATTTATTCAAGCATATTGCAAGGCGTACTGAAGCTATCGCGTATCCAACACACAGTGCTTGTATTCCACGGTTCCTACAAAAAGTCTTTTAAAACTTCCGAAACTATTCAAAATGTAGTCTATCGGTAGTCTGTATTCGTAGCCTCGTATACGAACAGCTTTTCTATGTTTGAGTCAAGTTCCGTTTACAATAACGGCGTGTATCAAGTCGGGCGTTGTTCGACGGAGCTCCGTCAGACATCACCTACTGAACAAGCTCGCGAGCAAACATCTAGCGAGCTCCTGATATATTTGTTGGCCTAGTTTAATTAGGATGTTCTGGTTCGTTAATTAGCTAAACATCGGGCTTGAAATTAAATAAAAATATTCTCGAAACATTTAGAATTCATAGTTTGAAAACGGTTTCCACTGTACAATGCCCATCACTAGTATCGCTGTAAGCTTAGCAAATTCAAAATTCAAAGTGAAGATTTGTTGACAAATTAAATTAGTATAAAAGCTAAAATTTAGCAAAATGATAAATACCTCGACTTGCTTGCATTAGTTCACGGAGGAAAATTTAAATAGCAACCGATTGTGCTGAAGGCTCGGAGGTAAGTTTCATTATAAGTTGATGAAACTCCCACTCGTTACGCTAAGATTTCCCGGGAGCCGAGCGGCGCTAATTTATCGTTCAATACACTCTCAAAATAAACCCTAACGGCGGCATAACATTATCCGTTCCCGTTTAATCCGCGCCGGCGTCGTTTAACGTGGCACGTGTCGCGTCGCAACGCATCTGCATACATGACTCCAACTTTATTAAACGAAATAATGTAGCGAATGTCGGTCGACGCTTCGGCATAATGAGCAATCTCGTAGCCCTCTACGGTGTAGCCTTCTACGGCGTAGCGATCTACGTAGAGCCACTACGGTGTAGAGCCTCTACGAGTGTTCAGTAGCCGCTGAGACCGCGCGCCGAGCGCACGCTACGCCGGTACTACGATGAGCTCGTAGCGCCGCGATCAATCGTAACGAACGTTACCCTTAGTTTGAATAATTAAGTTAGTAATAAATGTTGAAGTAATACTTACAAAGTGAATAATTGTGATCCTGATTACCTCGTTTTTGTGTAGTTGATGTCCGTTAGTTAAAGTTAACAAGTGTTGCCATGTTCAAGATGAAAAGGATATGCCACCTCATTTTTAGGTTGCTGTTTTTGCTTGACGGTAAGATTTAATTTAAGATTATTAAATTTAAAAAAAAAATATCTGATTTTGAGGTAATATTATAAAATTTACAATACGGACCGCAGCCAAATATTACTATATTAATTTAATCATATTGGCGCTCTTAAGAGCAATTTAAACATTATTTATTGGATATAAACTCGCCATACAAAATTAGTCAACGTTGTTTCAGTCAAATATTTATTACTGGTTAAGTAATGGACGCAATTTTAGGTGATATTATTTTTTAAGTATTTGTTTAAGGGTTATTAAGACAGATATCGTTTTTGGAGTAACTCGATGTGTTCACAGTTCTTGATAGAAAAATAGAAAAGCTGTTAAAACGCTTTTTTTCAATAACTGCTCAGCGAGTAAAGAAGATTTAATTTTATGAATATTTTTGATAATAACAATGAAAGCATTAACTTTTTCTTACAAAAACTAAACATATCATACCTAGCTGCACCCCGCAGTTTCACTCGCGCGGTTCTAAAAAACCGGTTCTAAAAAATATTGAAATGTACTCGTAGTTAATGTTAATCAAGAGCGTAAGCTCCATTCTATTCGTTTTTTTAAATCGGTTTATTATTTACGAAGATACGTGATTACATACATTCACACACACACACACACAAACTTTCACATTTATAATATAAGTAGGAAGTAGGATATTCTTGGTATTAGTTATCTACAAGTGTATGTTGTGTGGAGTACGATTGGTTGCATTCGAACTTGTGGCTAAAAACCAATACGGGATGAATTTAATTATCTATACTAATATTTTAAAGAAATGTTTGTAACGAATTAGCTCAAAAACTACTAAACCGATTTTGAAAATTATTTCACCAATTTAAAGCTACATCATTAGCTTCGATCTATAAACCGACTTCGATACTTGAATCCTACTTCTTGCTGATTTCATACATAAAAGTTCAACAATAGTCAAATTCTTACTAAAACCCCGACAAAACATAGCTAAGAACCCTCCCGATTAATTCATACACATAAACTACTTTTTATGAAAGGTCCCAGAAAAATTAAGTTGCCATATAGCGAGTGAAACCGCGGGGCACAGCTAGTACGAGTAGAAAATAAAGAAAACTGGTTTCGCTGATATAAAATTTTATTGTAACGCTTCTGATGTTCACGAAAACTCAATATTATTCCAATTTCGACTAAACCGTTTGACAGAAGCTGTGAAAGCGTTTATTGCGAAAAAACATTGAGAAAATCGAATTTCCGGAACAAAATGAGCTTAACGATGACGTAATTAACGGGACGAGCCAACACGAGCCGTTACGCTTCATATTCATTTAGGTATCGTGTCATGATATTATAAACTATGGATTTCGGCCCGCTTTTAAAAATCTTGGCTCAATATTCTGATTATACAGTTTGTGTGATCTGTGACCAAATCCATAATAATCTATAATCTACTTATGTAATCTGTGTATTTAGACACCAAATATTAAAAGCTAAAGTAGGTCATGAAATAAAGTTCAAACTTGATTGTCGATATTTCTAACTCTAAAATGTAAAATATAAATACATACTGACATAATATTAGTACATAACACGTTTTATTTTCCGTATTCTAGTTAATATGTTTTATCGTTTAAAACGCGTTTTTATTGGGTCTCTAGTAGGTCTATAGGAAATTTAAAACGGCTTTTACTGTAGTTAAAAAAAATCTAAACCAACAACAAAGAACATCGAAGAACAAGTTGTGAACAATAAAGAGTTTATCTATCTATCTAAAATCTAACTCTTATGTAAAAAAAGACGTGTGGCACTCGGGGACTGCCGCGGTAAAGCTATTGCATAGCATTTTTTAACAACTTAAATTATAATTATTTCATTAACCAATGCCACCTAGAGGCGAGTTGCTGAACTAAAGAGACAAGCGTGACATTTCAAAAAGTCATTAAAAGTTCTGCTATTCATCGATAGATGGCAAAACTAAAAAGTATCACCGCTGTGTCTTAGGTTATTAAAATTTTCGTTACGGCCCGCTCAAGGCCCGCGATAGAAGCTATGCAGTAGCTTAAAAATCTTATGTACATACGAGTAAACCCCTTTTAATATTTTGCCAGACCCGACATATTGTGTCAGTGTCCACAGTGTACAGTATCATCGTTTTAATATTATTGTTTATTTATAGTTATCACACATATTGTGTTGACTCGCAGCATGTTCCGAGATTCACATGCGTTTTACTTCAGTAAAATTATCGCTTCCCAAGCTTATATTACTTATATTATATTACAGATTCGATAAATACCTACAGATTAAAATAAACTGACGTGTTATTTGAAATATCGCGCTGTTTAGATAAGCACTACTACGAGTATAATAATAAACACATTTCAGTTTAAACTACAGAGATTAAAATGATTCGAACTGTTCATTTTGTATTCTATTCGTAATGGATGAGTTTGAGCACTCGAAAAATAAATGCGAATATTTTGCGAGTGTTAGAGTGTTTGTTAAATCTCAGTAAGCACTCAAAAAATAAATGCGTCTATTGTGTGTTTTAGTGTGTTTGTTAAAACTCAATTTAGTGGATCAGGTTTAAATGAGGTAAGCACTTTTCCAAAATTAGCACAACATTTTATTTTTCTATACTTTTGTTTGTAATTTTAGATGTGAACCAAAAACGTATCCATCTATTTATTCTGTAAAATAATACAGTTCTGTGTTGGAGCTGGCAACACCGCCGGACGCTGTTTATTTAGTCGTCGGACGCGACCTAAAGTGGGTCTTAGTCTCCGACGACAGAAAGAACGCCATCGATCTTATGCAGGCAGCTCGCATATTAATACAAAACTAGTCGCCAAAGTGCTCTTAACGTACTTTTTTAATAGAACTACAATGCTGGGTTTTTACGTCTAGGGTAACCAGTTATGAAACTTAGTTTTCGTTTGAAATTCCTAACTCTTAAAGTTCCCGATATTGCCCGGAGGTTTGTTATACTTTTTACTCTATTTTAAAACAATCCTAACTATTCAATTTCCTCTGTTTCTCTGATAGAGGAAAAAATCATGTTTTTTTGACAGAGGAAAAAACCTTAATCCCAGTTTGTTTGACAGAGAAAAAATTGTCATCTGACAACCCTGCACAATATAAATCGAGACGAAACAACATAAATCGAAGCAAAACAAAGATACAATAGTAAAGCTCTCAATCTGTACAGCATCAAATATTTAGCGAGTAGGTACTTTGTGCTTGTATTATCAGATTGGGCTCGCCTGAGATCGACTGCCCCTGCGGACACTATCGAAACTGCAAATGGCACTTTTTACGGGAAAGCAATTTAAAGTAAAAAGTTAACCTTAATTAATAAGTTAAACAATTCAATTTGGGAACAATTCCTACAGGCAGCGGCCTTTTAGATTAGTTTATTTTAGTTTTTAATTTAAGTAATATACCTATATATTTTATTTTTCGTATGTATTTGTGAAATTTAAGTCACTGTGAATAAATGATACGTGTTGGTCTAAGATAAAAAAAAAGGTAATAAGTTGAATAAAGATTTTATTTCGATTTAAAAAATTACAATTTTATTTCAATTAATTGATTCCCTGGAAGTACAACCCGGGATTGTTCATAAATAGAGTGAATAGGTTTTTTCTAGGCAAGCGAGCTAAATCTTCGACCACATCGTCGCTTCCCATCAGGAGAGATTGTAGTCAAACGCATGCCTAGTCCGATATAAAAAAAAACGACGGGTTGCACTCCGGGAGTGCCGGCAGAAGTGAAAACTTAATAATTAACGTTGTGCGTTTTGGATATTTTGGAATGGTTAGGGAATAATTTTGCACGAATTGCTTTAATTATTTTAATAGAAAAATGAATCGATATCGTGTCCACTATAATCACTAGGTCACAACACTATAACTGTCAAATTAGAACATTCGCGCAAGCGCCCTGCGCCGCCTAAACGAAACAGCCGGCGCAGGCATACATTTTCGCCACACCGTAGAAAGAGAGGGGGATACTAGCTGTCTACTCTCCATCCGTCTTACGAATTTTCGATCAGGTCACGTGACCCTGTCGCGAGTTTAACATTTTTTACCCATTCCAAAAAAGTGTACAACGCCGCTAAAGAAGTTTTCACTTCAAAAAAGATGAAAAAATTGTGATTTTGCATTTTCGATAGTATTCGTAGGGTCAGTCGAGATATCGGCCGCCGGTCGAGGATGCCAGAACGTCGGGAATGCCAGAACGTCCCGATGACCGATGGAAGATCGATTACTCGAATAACTCAACTAATGCGTCCCGATTTATCAATACTTTGCGCCGCCATTCCGAGAACTCTATTACTTTACTTGAAAAATTGGATTTTCTATGAAGTAGGCTCGACCAGAGTCCCGGGAAAATGGAGTAAAATCAGCCCGTTTAAGTGCACCGTCTATTTAATTAAAGCTAAATTGTTTTCTACAATAAAGTCTTTGTGTCTTTATTCTTTTTAATCTATTAAAAACGCAGAAAACAGTAATACCGTCGGGGTCTACGTTAAATGAAAAACAAAACACTCTGTGTTCTTTAGCTTTGATTTGTTTTTCATTTCAGAATTAATAGCATTTAAAACAAATTCCTTTTAGATTTAAAAAGACGACTGCGAGTCTTGCAGTCGTATAATTTTGAGCTCATTATGCAGCTCTACTCGTACCTATATAACTATGCGCACAGGGTTATACGGAAAAGGTATGATACGCCGAAAAGGAAAAATTTAGTAGTTCTCATCAGCATACATAACTTTTCAAATTCAAATTCAAATTCAAAATAATTTATTCAAATATGGGTACATCAATGTACACTTATGAATGTCAAATACAATTTTTACGAATAAATTAATACACAATAAATTAAATGTCAAAGAAAATAATATTATTAGAATGTCAAAAATTATATAAAATAATTGCAATGTCAAAATATCAATGTATAAAATAACTACAATAGTAGGTATAATTAGTCAAGTATTATTATTACAGTCTAAATACAATTTACGTAAAGAGACTTTATCACAGATAAACCCGCCTGCCCGACCGGGTTCGATTCCCGGTCGGGCAGATGTTTGAATGATGAATTTAAATATCTGTTCTGGGTCTGGGTGTTAGTTGTCCTTGTCTTTGTGTATGTTCCATGGCATCCCCGACACAGGAATTTATCCTAGTGGGGAGCTATGAGTGTGAAACGTTATTTATTTATTTATTTTTACAGATGAAGTCTTCAATTTTGTAGTAAGCCTTTTCAATTAAAAAGTCTTTTAAAATTCTTTGAAAATCTGTGTCTTTCTTATTTACTAGAGTAACAGGCAACAAGTTATAAAATAGTACGCCGTTCATTACAAAAGAGTTGCCAGTTTTGGCTAATCTAATTTTAGGTAGAACAAGTTTAAACTTGTTCCTTGTTATGCTAGTATATTGACTTCGTTTGTGATATTTATGAATATTTTTACGCACATACATAATGTTCAAGAAAATATACAAACATGGTAACGTTAAAATTTTCACCTGCGCAAAAACTTGTCTAAGAGATTCTCTATAACCTAGCCTATAAATAGCCCTAACAGCGCGTTTTTGTAAAATAAAGATGCTATTTACGTCTGCTGCATTACCCCAAAGCAATAATCCATACGACATAACAGAGTGGAAGTAACTGAAATAAACAATTCTTGCAGTTTTAATGTCTGATAGTTCTCTTATTTTCCGCACTGCAAATGCTGCGGAACTCAATTTGTTAGACAGTTCCTTGATATGTGCTCCCCATTGAAGTTTGCTGTCAACGATAAGGCCAAGAAACTTAGCATCCTTCGACAAAGTAAGTTGATCGTCGTCAATAACTATACTAGGCAAGGAAGGATTATTAGTCAATGTGAATTTAATAGCTTTCGTTTTCTTGGCATTTAGCATTAAGTTATTGACGCTAAACCACCTATTAATTAAACTAAGCGACAAATTGATTTTGGATATATCATAGTTTTTCCTATTGATTCTAAATAACAGAGATGTATCGTCGGCAAACAAAATAATTTCACAATGCTTACGCGCTAAGAAAGGCAGGTCATTGATATAGACTAGAAAGAGGAATGGGCCAAGAATTGAACCCTGAGGGACCCCGATTGAAACGTTAGCCGACTCCGATCGAACCCCATTTATGTCAACATTTTGGGTTCTACCACACAGATATGATTTCATCAACATTAACGCATCACCTGTCACGCCATAGTGTGAAAGTTTACATAATAGAATTTCATGGTTCACACAATCAAACGCTTTCGACAAATCGCAAAAGATACCTAAAGAATCATGCTGAGACTCCCAAGCCTCGTAGATGCTCTCTACGAGATTCGAGGCTGCGTCCACAGTTGAACAGCCCTTAGAAAAACCAAATTGCTTATTAAATAATAAATTATTAATACAGAAGAATGAAGCTAACTGATTTAACATTATTTTTTCAAATATTTTGCTAAGACATGGTAAGATAGATATTGGTCTGAAATTACTAGGGTCTTTCTTACTACCACTTTTGAACAAAGGTATAATCTTGCTACACTTCATAAGATCGGGGAACTCATTACTGTCGACACTGCAGTTAAATATATGGGCTAAATAAGGAGCTAAGTTATATATTATTTCAGCAACGAAACAGACTGATAATCCCCAGAGATCTTCCGATTTCTTTGCTTTGATCGATTTAAATGTTTTGATAATCGAGTCACTTGAGACTTCGTGGAATTTAAATTGGTTTGGGCTGGCAGCAACATTTTCAACTAATAAATGAGCAGCTTCCGTACAATTGGTTGCCAGTGATTCAGTGGTTTTATAAGGTATATCCCCAAAAAAGCCTAAAAATTGATTTGCAATATCTTTTTTATCACTAATTATTTCATTATTTTTCTTAAGCTTGTATTCCGATTCTCGACTTTTGGTTTTAGCAGTTTCCGTTTTTATGATAGACCAAACAGTTTTAGAGGTATTTTTTGACTGCTTTATTTTGTTAAGTATATACAAGGTTTTTGCATATTTGCATATCTTTTTAAAAGTTTTACTGTATTTGCGAACATAATTTATCAAACGGTTGTCATTACTCCCTGACTTTTGATTGTAAAGTTCATACATTTTATCTCGACTAATTCTTATACCTGGAGTTGCCCATTGATTGAAGACTAATTTTACGTCAAGTTTTTTGCAAATAATGGGGAATGTGGAATTAAAGTTTCGTATTAGAATTTGGAATAAATTATTGTAAGATTCATTTGGATTATTGCTAATTTGTAATTCAGATAAAAAGTCATGTTCTATATTATTTTGAAACTGATTAATTTTTTCTGTGGTAATATGCCTTTTACGAATTTGTATTTTAGGGTTACGTCTATTTAGCGGGACAGTAATAAATTGACCAGTATGATCCGAAGTGAGGCATTTAAAGATAGATTTGTATAATACCTTGTGTTCACAGAAAACATTGTCAATACAAGTTGCAGTTGTATTAGTAATACGCGTGGGCTCGTTAAATTGAGGAAATAAATTGTAACTTTGAAACAGGGCAAGTAAATTATCTCTACTATTTGAATCCTTCAGCAGATTTATGTTAAAGTCACCAAGTACTATAACTTGTTTTGTTTTGTTGCAAACTTTACTTAATACTTCATCGGTTACAGACTCAAAAATATTATAATTACTAGAAGGTGGTCTATATAAGCTTACTATTATGTATTTATCTAATTCTACGCAGGATATTTCAGCATGACGTTCGGACGACAGACGTTCAATGTCCTTTCTTTGTTTGACTTTTAGAGATTTTTTTACTACTATCAAAGAGCCGCCATGAGTTGCAAGCTTTCTGCAGAAACTACTAACTATCTGGAAATTCTCGAAGTTCATTAACACCTGATGTTCTTTTAGAAATGTCTCGGTAATACACAATACATCAATATCGTACTTTTCCAGAAATAGGCCAATTTCCAGTTCCTTGTCTTTCATGCCTCCTTGAATGTTTTGGTGAGCTATGGAGATAGTATGATCACTTGATTGTGGTCTAAAAAATTGGTTGGACGTAACGGTATGCATTGTTCCATGATTTCGCTTTGCGCAGGTGGACCTTTGTTGACATCATGATCCATATTTGGGCTACATATTTACTCGATTTCATAAGGTTTTCAGCAGATTGTACTAATAGGGTACTATATCTATTTTGTAGTGTGTTGTATTGGTCTTTCATATCAGCAAGTTCTTTTTTCAATGGGTTCATACTTTTCATTAATTCGGATTCGTATTCATTGTTGATACCAACTAATTCTTGGATTTTGTCTTCTAATGAATGAACGTCGGATAGTTGGTCATTTTTAAATGATTCATAGTCTGATAGTTTTTTCTTGAGTGTACTTATCTGCTTACACATATTTTCAAACTCATTAGAGTTATTTTCATGCTCTTCTGTTAATTGATCTATTAGTCGATCTTTTTCCTTTACATCTAATTTGAGGACATTAATAATTTTCTCGTATTCTTTGTTAGTTTGCTCTAAATCCCTATTTTCATGTTTGGGAAGAGATTGTATTTTTGCCGAGGCAGCCATTGCTTTTGCTCGTGTATTCATGTTGAATTTAGATTTCGATCGCTAAGGTAGTTTCTACTATAATGGTAGAATTTTAATGGTAGAATTTTACAAGATGCTGGCAACCCTTTTGATGTCAGATTAATGCAACTGTCAGTTTCGAATTTGTTTACGTTGATATTGTCACTTTTGTAATGTCATTTGAGAGACGTCTGTAATAGAATTTGTATTCACGAGCAAAAATGTTAGTCTTGGTGGGAACCGAGCACGGTACCAACAGCTTGCCAGCCAGTCACTCAGACCCCTGAGCCACTCGTTCGCTATTGAGATTGACGAAAAAGTGAACTGGTAACTGGGTCTAATTGTTGGATCGCAAAGGCAGTTAGCGGTGACTCAGTTCGCCACAATTTAGCACTGATTACGCCACACTCCGTTGATTAGTTTATGCACTTTGAGGGTGTTTAGAAAAAAGTTCAGAAATTTTAATTTGATTTTGAATCTATTTTGTTTTATTTTTCAGTCTTTATCACTGTTCCCTCAATTATTCTTAATTTATTTACACACAGTACAGTTTATAGTCACAGTCACTTATATTAAAACACTATTTACCTAATATTTTTGCTACTTAATTTTGATGAATTTATAGGAAATCCAGAAATAATTTAGTTTAGAAAACACTATCACTATATTATTGCAACTAAATTTACACGTTTAACTAATTGGATAAGCTTAAAACTGCTGTTTTATATTTATAAATATTTTTTAACACGGAGACGATACGTTCGCGACGGCACACACACACGCACCCAACTACTACGGGCCAACCTGAAAAATACGAAAAAAAAATTAGCTGTTCTATAAAAGTCGAGTGTTATTACCTTTTTCTATGGAACATCTGATTTTTTTACGTGGTTTCAGCGTCGGTTTCTTAGTAAAAGTTGTTCTTAATGATGAGTACTACGATCCCTTTTCGGCTTAGCATACCCTTTCCTGACAGCCCTGTATAGAGCCGGGTCCGCGAGTAAATAACGAGTTTTATGATTACCTGTCCGGCGCCGGCCGCCGCCGCTGCTGCGCGCGAGGATGTTTTGCTGCTAGTTTTTACCGACGAGGACGCGGGGAAAGCGTGAGGTTGTCTATGTGGTAGAAAATAAAGTGAGAAAATCGGACGCACTTAAAATTAGAACATATTAGCCATTTTATCAAAGTAATTGTTTATATGTCAATTACTATTTTTTACTGGACGACTCTGTTTAAATCAGATTTTTAAAAGCAAATTTCAAATTCGATTTCAGTAGATTTTAGTTATGTTTGATAGTACAAGTAATACGTCCAGCCGTTTGAAAGTTAGCTCTTTTCCGAATTGATGGATTGAGCAAACAACTCCGCAATACAAAACTTTATCGTGAAGAAGCAACAAACTAACATTCAGAACCTTTTACAAATTATTAAATTTATCATACTACTAGTTGCGCCCCGCGGTTTCATTCGCATTTCCTGAATTCCTGAATCCGTTCAGCTGTTTTAGCGTAAAGGAGTAACTAACTTACTCACAAACTTTCTCTTTAGATAATATTTGAGATAAGAGAGACATGAGATGAGATTACCGTCTTTATGATTAGTATGGCTTATTTCAACAAGAATGGCGAGCGATTTGCTTGTCTCGTCACTCAATTGCATAAAAATAAAAAAGGCAAACATGCCGTACTCACAACCTTCCAATTCCCACCTCGTCACATCCGACCTACTCGTAAAAATCAGTTCCGACTCCTGATGGCGAGCGTCACGTCCCGCAACCGGCGCTGAATGACTCCGCCGAAAAGAGGCGCATCTAAATGACTCCGTCGAAAAGAGGCGCATCCAAAAAGGTCGAGCTAAAGTGGTCACGTACTCGGTATCAGGACGGAAGCTTTGGCGGCACGATTAGGATACTTGCAGGAATGACTCGAGATATCTGAGGAGCTGAGAACGACAATGTTCAGCTTTATTTAAAAATAGTGGAAAATAAAGTTTCATAAAGAGAAGCTTTTATTCTTCTCTAATGCTTTTGCTCGTTTTTAGACTAATACCCCTAGCCAAGTTGCATTCTATTATCGCAGAGGTACCTATAGAAAACTAATACAATGTATGGTAATACTCGTACAATAATATTTCCAAAATTCAATATATAAATATATTCTATGTAGAAATGTCATTCTCATATTCGTACATTGCCTTAGTTTTGTGTGGCGTTTGCGATCATTGAATTTCAACTTGGCTAGGGGGGCAGGTTTACTTTGTAATGTTCTTATTAATAGTGATATTTTAGTTTACATCCCATGCAGTAACGTCAATTCCGTTGTTCCGTGTTGTACCGTTTTCTGAACTATTTAGAAATTACACCTCTAAAATTACGAACGTTTATTTTTATTTTCGTTTTTTTTCATCCGACGAAAAACTAAAGTTCGGGACGTCGGAACCGTTGTAATGAAGTTAAAGTGGAGTTGGGCGGGACACGTTGCTAGGCGGGGAGACGCTAGGTGGAGTAAGGCAGTGACGGAGTGGTGGCCGAGGCAAGGCAAGCGGAGCGTTGGTCGTCCGGCGACGAGATGGGTCGACGATATAGTCAGAGTCGCGGGTCGAACCTGGACCCGATTGGCAGTTGACCGAGGCAGATGGCATAACGGGATAGAGGCCTATACCCAGCAGTGGGATAGAGAGGGCTGTGGATGATGTGATGATGTGATTTTCATTTTCCGAAGTGAATGGCAACAATTTGAGAGACGCCATGTTAGATTAAAAAGATTACAATAGAATTGATATTATTATTTATTCAATCCAGCCAGCTGGACTGCCTGGCTCCTCCTTCCCACGTTAGAGCAAGACTCTGCTCCCACGCGTCTTACGCGGATCAGACAGAGTTGTTTCAACCTCCGACGAATAATGCAGGTGTTATAAGTTTGCTGTTTGTCTGTCTGCGGCACCGTAGCTTTTAAACCGTAAACCGATTTGGATGCGGTTTTATTTATTTGGAAACAGGCTTCTTAGCAGTATGTCTTAGATATGTTTTAGTAAAATTGGTTTAGCTGTTTCAACGTTGGGGTCTTTAAATTTTTAATTAAATAGTCATATCTTATTTTAATCGGGGCTAGACTGTGACGGCAATAAGGAACGAGACGAGTTTTATGTCAAAAAGAGAAAGGGACAAAAAATTACGTCACATAAATAAAACTATTACTTTTTGTTTTATATGGTCAATGCATGTTCACATTACAGCTAAGTTATAATAACATTTTGTCACAAGGAAAACGTTGGACGAAATATCTCCACATCGGGCGAATAAATACCAAAACAGAATTCATTTTCCTCGTACAATATATCTGGAAAAAGTATTAGACGTAAAGGAGTTTTCGCTGGTTATATTTATAATTAGAAAACCAGCGAAGTGTAACCTTGTACAATAATACTGTGTATTTTAAGACGTAATCCGACAATATACCGATGTGTGACGGCGGCCGGGGACTTTGCTCGCGTGCTCGAGATTATCGTGGTCACTGTCATTCTCGTGACACTTGTAAGTAGAGAGACAGTGACCGAGGTAGTCTCGATTGACTGAGAACCGGCCCTCTGTGCTGGGCAAAACGAATTACGAGCGAGTCCGTCCTGATTAGTGCCGCTTGGTTTCCGCTTCGTCCGGGGCCGAGATATCGATACGGAAGTCGATGCTTACGAGTGTATCACTATTCGAATCAAATTAAGGTGCAGTGAGCAATGTTTCAGTTAACACTTCGGCTTAAAACCGATTTTTAATCGGAAGGTTTTGTTAAATGTTCTATTGGTCGGATAATGCTCTGTAAGTCAAAGAAATCGGATTATATATCAGTTTGATATCATGAAACAGTTAAAATATAACAAGATAAAAACGGTGGTTATGTCTATGTATCCTCTCCATCCTAAAGCTGCCTGAAAGAGATAGGTCTTAACGATAAGACCGCCAGTGGTTGCTCTAGTTTTAAGTTTTGTGATCCTTTTTGTCTGCAATCTCTGGCGTAAACAATTAAGAGTTTATCTATCTATCTAGTTAGATAATATGTCCACGGCTCATAATAACCTACTGTAAGGTGTAGTTATCCTCTCTTTACAGCATTACTTCCAGTCCTCTGCAGCCGTCCCTCCTCGCGCGTCGTTTCACAATAAAACAGCAGAATGTCACCGTGATAAGTATCGACACCGACAGTAACCCGCCGGAGCCGTCCCCGGCCTAATAGGCCATATGCCTGAACAGATAAACATAGAGAGAAAAATGGAGCACTGAATTAGATTTGGATGAAGCCAAAAACTACCGATTGTGCCCAGATTACTCTAAGAAAAGATTTCAAAATACTCAATGAAAAAAACTACTACCTATTACTTCACGCTACTGGTTTCTTCCTCTACTTTTGCGCATACATACACAAGCTCTACAGTGCCGCGATTAGGGGAGTATTGATATGTCAACGTGTGCGTCTTTTTGTCATAATAAAAAAAAATCAAGTTGTTTGTTACGACTAGTTTCGATCACATTTAGTGATTTTTTACTTTATTTGAATGACTAAATGCTGTTGGCCACTGAAGTCTCTACAGCGTACCAGGTCGGTGATCTTGTGTGCATACGAAAGAAGAGTTCTTGGCTTCGCCCAAATACAGTGCTCCATCTTTATCTCTAGTTTTATCGTACGCCGTATATTTATTGGACATTTTCTCTCGCCACCTGAGCGGGTAACTAGCTCCCGCGCGCGGCGTCCCTCGGGACCAAAAGCTAATGAAAGTTGCCCAGTTCGCTCGGATCAGCGATACTTTCATGTGTTTTGGAAACTTACGTAAGCAGGGTTATGCATAACTGAGCAGAAGTTTTAAGGCCTTTTTGACTACGTTATTAATATGTGAGGATGTTACGAGATTTGAAAAATATTTACGAGTGAAAAAAAGGGTCGCACCAAAAGTTTAAAATAAAATAAAAGTAATTGAAAATTGTACGTACGCGAACAAAATACCCGCTGTCAAACATGCGCTGTGAAACAAAATACCCAAAATACTCGTATACCTAAACTTACCTGTTATGTTGTTGTCTGTAAAAGTTTTATGTTAGGTGTGCTTTAGTTTTAGGTGGTGTAGGCGAGTGGTTTCACTTTACTTAAACTTCGGTCATAGTTGCACTTTTATACAGTTTAATATGTTTTTATTAACAGCATTTACAGATAAAAATACAGTACACTTAAGTTAAGTGATACAATTAATTTACTTATATACTGTTAAATAAGTTAACAATATTCCATGGCTGCTATCGTAGCGTTGGCTATTTCTATAAATTACTTGGTGTTCGCGCCGTCTTCGCGACTTACTTAAATAACTATATCTGTCAACTACCTTTACAAACATAACTACTTTTCTACATTATAAACTACAGTAACTATAAACTAAAAGCTTAACAATCATTGTCAACTCAACATACATTCAAAGTTAAACTAACCACTCATTCAAAAACTTCATTCAATAAAAATATGCACAGGTGAACCTATATAATAAAAAAAAAATTAAATATTAACAAGAAAAAGAAGTAAACGTAATTCACTAGAAGAATCTTCGTTTCATTGTTCTTAACGAACACTTGTCTTTTTTGTTAAAACAACTACCAAAAAGCACCTTCAATCGTAGTTCTAGTCTAAAACAATTTATTATTTATCTCGCTCCTATTAAAGCACTTCGAATTAAGAGTTCACTTAGATCTACATTAGGTACTCTCTTTCTGTTGCTTACTTAGCTTTGAAACACCTAATTCTCGGACGCTCGAGATTAACTCCGCACGTCTCACTCTCATGACATTTCTAATGAGTGGTACAGGGATCGAGATAATGCCTCGCTTGCCAGAATGGGGATCCAGACTCAGCGATGCTTCCACGATCTGAGAGGGTAACGCGAACTCTGGAATAACTAATTATGCTGTAACTGTAGTGGCACGTGTACTGAACAAGTGAACACTGTACGTGGATTTAAATAATGTTTTATTTGGATACTAGGTGCGCAACGCGGTTTCACTCGCGTGGTGGGGAAACGGTGATATTGAGGAATATCCTTTGTGTTAATTCAGAGCATAGCAGCAGCTATCTTTACCTCAAATATAACGAAATCGGTTTAAAAGTTACAGAGATTTAAACAACAAACTACCGCTTTAATAATATTAGTAGGACTGGCTGTACCTCGCGGCTTCACCCGCTTCTCTACAGGAACCCTTACATTTTCCGGGATAAAAGTAGTTACACTAGGCCCCAGATTGACGTAATAGGTTACTTTTTACCCGGAAAACTCTAGAGTCTAGGGTAAGCACTACCCCTATACCAAATGTCGTCCAAATTCGTTTAACCGTTTTTTCGTGTTTCATTAACAAACAACCAAACATCCAAACTTAGATATCTATCTCGAGCTTTTAGGTGTCCATCTAAAGTCGGATTTGAACTTTGGCTCGTACATTGGGTCTAAAGCCAAAGTTGCTGCTAAAAAACTTGGCATCCTGGCCAAGGTAAGGCGGTACTTCACACCAGAACAGCTTCTAACTCTATATCAAGCACAAGTTCGATCGTGTATGGAGTACTGCTGCCACCTTTGGCATGGGTCTGCTAAGTATCAGCTTGAGGCTTTGGATTCCATAGAAAGGCGCGCCAAAAGGCTGATCAATAACGACTCTCTGGTGAAATCCAAGCTCCTGAGCCTGTCGCACCGACGTGAAGTGGCCAGTCTGTCGGTGTTCTATAGAGTGCACCATGGAGAGTGTGCACAAGAACTGCATGACCTTGTCTTGCCTTCGCCGTTCTTTTATAACAGCACCAGACGCACGAAAAAGAGGCACCCTCATACGGTGGAAATTCCATGTAACCGTACTAAGCGTTTTCATTCGTCTTTTTTAATCCGAACGGCAGAGGTATGGAACTCACTGCCCGCGTCTGTTTTTCCTAGAAAGTACAACCCAGGGATGTTCAAAAATAGAGTGAATAGGTTTTTCCTAGGCAAGCGTGCTACATCTTCGACCACATCGTCACTTCCCATCAGGTGAGATTGCAGTCAAACGCATGCCTAGTCCGATGTAAAAAAAAAAAAAATATATTTATTAACATATAAGTACTTGTAGGATTGTATAATCGTAAAGCAACTTAACATAATTTTCCTAGAACTTTCTCTCGCTTAGACTGGAAAATAAACACATTTCTGTTTTATTTTGTTTTCGAACTAGTTTCATTACATCTAATAATTTCAGATGGGCATATTTTTTCAAGTTTTGTTCTAATTTTTTTTTCATTTTCAGTTTGTGCGTGTTCTTGAATATGTAAAATTACTTGATAAAATAATGTTGAAAAAGATAAACTTACCTACTTTTTATATCTAGTGAGTAAATTTTGTGAAAAATAGTGTTAAATTATAGGCTGAAATTTGAATTGTTTATTATTATATTACTATCAGAATTAAATTCAATTTCATTTGCGTTTTGCTTGAATTTATTATATTACTAATTTGCATTAAGTAAACAAACGCACTGTTATTATAATTGGACCAGCTGGTGGCTAATAGAACTAAATTAATTAAGTGAAATTGTAGAATATTTAATTAGATTGCTTTTATACAACTATTATTATTTACAATTTAGTAATAATTAAATATTTGATGAGTCCTGAACTCAAATGAGAGTTTAAATATTAATTTAAATTTAAAGATTTATTACCAAAAGGGCAAACCGAGTTGCCTTCATTATTTAATAAAATAAAATCGTGGAGCCGTACTGAGAACTCTCAGCGCGAGTCGAGTACGCTCTTGTCTTGCTTTTATCTAAATGACGTAGCAAGACAAAAGTCAGGACAGCCCAGATTAGGCTCACACTAAGAGTACAGCCCCTGGTAGTAAAGGCTTCTCCTATAATTACAAGCTATTACAGAGTTTCTTACTTACAGCTATAGTCTGGGTGTCTTCAAGTCGCGAGTGAATAGGTTTCTTCTAAGCGCGCGTGCTGCATCGTAGACCGCATCATTGCGATCAGGCGAGATGGCGGTCAAACGCAAGCTTATCTCAGAATAAAAAGTCGGTCACAGGTATTTATAGGCGACGCGGCGACGGTGATCAAGCGACCCGTTTGCTTGCCACTTATGGCATAAAAAAAAATATTGGTTGCCTGTAAAGTCGGTATACGGGCGAAAGTTTTACGTGACAACGACTTATGTCTGTCTCTCTCGCTCTTAGGCGGGCTAACCATGCCCGAGTGGAAGGGACGCGTGCCTCTCACTCGCTCTCATTGTGAGCGCATAACGTGAGCGGAGCGTAACGCAGTTTCTTGAAGTGTCACCCGGCAAACCAATTTATAAGACGTTGTCACGTCAAAAGAATGGTAGCTGGTTGTTCTGGTCTCCATTTTACCAAAATCATTTTCAAAATCTTTTTATTGTGCCGTTTTGCACGCAAAAATGTCGCGCACACCATATCCTAATCAGTATTCTTGTCAACACAAGCAAATAAAACAGGTACAGCAACGAGTAAAGTTTGCCAATCTCCCCCTGCGGTGCAATAAAAAATCGCTTACCTACAAGCAAGCAAATCGACAAATGATTTACGTAGTCGATAGCATCGAACGCATCCGACGTGCCGGCGACCCGGACCCCGGGCCGGGGGTCGAGTGACGACGAGACGAGACGGGGACTTCATATCATAGAGACGTTACATCAAAGTTAATCGAAGTACAACGAACTGACAATCAATTCTCAATCAAAAAATAAATAAAAATTGTATTCTTTCAATTATTTTGCTCTGGGTTTGGATGTTAGTTATCATTGTCTTTGTGTGAGTCCCATGGCATCCCCAATTAAATACAGGGAGTCCTAGTGGGGAACTATGAGTGTGAAACGTTATTTAATTACATTTGAAAATATAATTAATTTCGATTAAAATAACATAAATAGGCATAAACAGAATAGAAAATCACAAACTAAAAACAGAGCTCAAGTCAGTATTCGCGGTTAAAGTACCCAAAAAGTTAGCGACGTTACGTTGATTATCAATACTAATTCTCTGGCTGAAGTAAGCAACAGCCCTTTTTTGTGCTAATATGTTAACAGAAAGTCCTTGACATCTCAGTCTATAGGGCTTCAGTCGTCGAGCCCCGATGCACGGTAATGCGCCGCCGGGACCAGGTACCACCTTATCGAGGGACGTCCGTCGTGTAATCATGGCTGCGGGGATACGGCCAAGGTGTAAGGACTGTAAGGGTTACTTACTGTAAGGCACCCAGACGACAATGGCTGAGGATTCATTGTGTTGTTGTGAATGGCGCGTGATGTGTTTTTTCGGTTTTGGCTTCGCACGACATGTGGTGAGAAGATTGATACACCTTGTGCTATTTTTTTCAATGATTAGTTTACAAGTGCCATAGTAAGTTAGTTTTAGAAAAATAATAGCTTTTTTTTCGATGATTAGCTTGCTTTTTGCTGCACCATTTTGCATTGGTTGAGGTGCTAAGTTTTCTATACTTAGGCCGTATTCATAATAAATACTTTGATGAAAACCGCGTTGATTAAAAGTGCTGGTCTAGAGTATTCAAAATGAAACAAGATATAAATTTAGTTGTAGTAACAATTTAAAATGTTCAGTAGCTTTGAAGATAAGCTTAATTCGAAAACATTCATTTCAAAACCATGGTTTCACAAATACCATTTGAAAATGAAACCAATCGCGCCACGTAAGAGTGGCGTCCCTCACGTAGCGCTGTAGATCAGTAGACGCATTTAAATGGCGCCCCCTCGGGAATGGAATCGACAAATCTGTGAGTTTACGAGCCGCGCGGTAATTTAATACGATCGCCGCAACCGCCCAGGACGCGCCGCCCTAGCCGCTGCCCGCTCTAGGTAGGGCTGCGATGCTATCAAAAAACCTTTGTTATTTTTGTTTCAATTGAATTTGTGTGATCACTGATTTGGTTAAATTCTAAAAAGTGACAGTTGAATTTAATCTTTCAACTGATTTTTCGATAATTACTGAAAATGAGTGAAAGTGGGTTCTGACAGCGCGCTATCGAATAACTAAGATAACGATATAAATATTTATCTAACGTTATAGTTACTTAATTCCTCTTTTATTTAGTACTAGTACTATAGTTACTTAATTCCTCTTTTATTTAGTACTTAGTACTATAGTTACTTAATTCCTCTTTTATTTTTCTTGTCTGAAACAGAAAATTATTTGCATACATTTTAAAATTTACGACTGTTTATCTTGTAGACTATTATATTACACAAATAAGTCAAAAATGAATAATTATTATTTTCGGTTTTTGGATTCAGTCATACAAAATGCAAAAAAGACAGGTGAAGCATTACCATATTATTTATGTAATTGTGTGACAAGAAACGACACTAAAACAGATTCACGTAAACCTGCACCAAAATTTTTGCCTAAATGAAATCGAAAACCCCATTTCTGGTTCGCTCCACTCACGATCATTACTATCCTCCTTGCTGCATATCAGCGACTTCCTGGCACCTGTTCCGGCGCGGCAGCCCTGCTCGGAGGGCGTCATTACCCTATCTCACAGCCTCTCACAGCCCTCACAGCCTCTCACGGCCCTCTCGCCGGCCAAAAGGCCCTTTCTAGTGAAAACTTACAAGATTACTGGTAATCCACCAAGAAATAGAGTGAGTGGGCTGTGAGACCAAATAAAAAGTTAGGATTGAAATCTGGAACCCTTTTTAGTGCGTGAAGACTCGAGGTACCTTTTTGTCTTTAAAAGGTTTACTTTAGGACACTTTTGGGTAATCATTTTTAGATTGAATCTTTTGTTCGGAGTTTGTTTGGGTTGATGCTGAAGTTTCTGTTAAGCAAATGTTTGCAGACGCAGCCTTGTGATGCTAATTGGATGAAACGAGTATGGGGAGCTGCTTATAGCGTCTTATCTTTGTGTTTGTTATGTTCAAAGTTTGATTGAGAATGCGTTCTCTCATTTTTCTTGGAACTTTACGTTTTTGTTTTGTTAGGGTTCTGAGCCTGCTTTTGGAACCTTTAAGGCGAGACTTCGGTGTCTGTCTATCTGTATGACACAGCCAACTATTTTTATAATTCTTGTGATTTAGGGCGAGTGATGTAATCACTGTCTAGTTCTACTTTAAATAATCATCTGCACGTATTATTAATACTTT
This sequence comes from Alcis repandata, assembly GCA_949125135.1. Lineage (NCBI taxonomy): Eukaryota > Metazoa > Arthropoda > Insecta > Lepidoptera > Geometridae > Alcis > Alcis repandata. The sequence continues at coordinate 185,743 of OX421247.1, forward strand.
TACCATTTTTATTGCGTTTATAACTTGTCGCAAGTGCCAAAACTTGCAGAGTTATTAATTTTGACAGGCTGATAATATTTTCTTGCAATAAAGAGTTTAATATCCACTTTTTAATTACCCTTCTCGCATTACAATTTGATACTAAGTACATAGTAAAAACAATACAATTATTTGTGAAATTTATAACATCACTGTATATAGGTAAGAAATTTTGGAAATTCCTTTTTAAATTAAAAATAAGTATTGCCTATTAGAGGCTACAAATGAAAAAAACTTTTCAAAATAAATAAAAATACTTACACTACCTTTCAAAACAAGTAAATTAGAGTGGAATCTAATGAACTAGTCGTATTTATTTAATCCTATGTCCAGTTAACAACAAATTCCAATAAACTAAGTCCTCGGCAATAAATATCCATTAGTTGTACATAGAGCTACGTAGATACACAATGGAGCTGCGTGGAGTTGTATTCATTGAGCTACATAAAACTAAGTAACGTTATACAGGGTGATACACGAGTCCGGTTCAATGTTCAGGTATACTGGTATGGGCAGGCGTGATGCTGCATCAGGCTTGTCAGATTGTCTTGTTATTCCGTTATATGTAATAAAAAAAGTGTTTAAGAAGTTTGAAGATGACAAAGAGATTTTAATTTTTTTACAGTAATAATTATGTTACTCGTATACTTCTCATAATGGGTTTAGTTTTAAAACTTATACACATAAGTCATTAAAAAACATACAGATGTTGACATCAACATTTTAGTTGATTTTCTTAATTTTTTTTCTGTTACACTCTTGTAAAATATTTTTTTTCGTTTTTTTTACAATTTTTCAAGATAAAAAGTTAGCACCCTGTATATCACCAGGTAGCGCGAGCTAGCTCCCGGCACCAGTGACAGCGAGTTAATTTACTGTTCATTAAAATTAATTCAACTTTCTGAGAGAGTGGATACTGCGAGGAAAACAGACGCCTTTTGATCTTAATCCGGCGCGCGGCGCGGGGAAGGGAGGGTAGTTGCGAATTATTTTTACAAAAAACAGCGCTACTGATTTCAATTGCTTTAGTTTGAAATGTGTCTGGTAAATTGTCAAAGTAAATATTAATATTATTTGAAAGGTATAGAAAGGAATATTAATATTGGTTTGGTTTACTATGATTTGTTTGCGTATAACTATTTGGTTATTATTCAGATATTATTTGCTTGCTGCGATGAATAAGGAATGACGTTTAGACGGACGGACAGACAGATATTGGGCTCTCACTATAATCATTCATTTTTACCATTTTGGTATGGAACCCTAAGAGATGATGCTTTTGGGAGAATTATTAAAAAACTGTAGTTTTTCATCCTTCTCTTCCATATCAAAATGGTATAAAGGAACGCTTATAGTGAGAGCCCAGTGTCTGTCTGTCCGTCCGTCTAAATATGTTTCGAACAACTACTTTACTATCATAATGCAACTCATTATTCTGTTTAACCCATAGGCACAATGCAAAGACTCCTATGCAGTAAACCGAATGGCCCCAAAAAAGGTCTACCAATTTAGTTACCTACCTCTCCCAAGTCGACCAATTATCATGATCAGTCGTCAATGTCATCACGTCGCGGCAACATCTCCGCAAAATAGGGAACGTATATTTTATGCCCCACTAGCTACATCCCGAGCTTTCGAGCGCGGTCAATTTTTTTTTAATAGAAAGTATCCTATGTTACTTCTAATACCTCCAAAATATGTGTACAAAGTTTCATGATGATCAGTTGAGTAGTTTTCGCGTGAAAGCGTAATAAACAAACTTACATTCACATTTAGAGGTATAATATTATAATAGAAGGGATTTGAATCGTGTCACTTTGAAGACTGCTTCTGGACCCTAATAATAGAAATACATATACCTAATAGAATCATGTAGTTCAGCCCTATTCATATAGTAAACACGTATTTTCCCGGATCCGTTCTCAATGAACAAACAATACGGCAAACATTGTAAGCCACCCTTCAGTGGTGTAAGGAACCCGCGAGACACGACCGCGGAATCTCTTGCGTAGAATGGTCATGGATTGAGGATACAATAGTTGAGAGTGCGACCTGAGTGCCTAGTGCGAGTTTTTTTCACAATTCGATCGCGTTAACGTAAACTACCTACAATTTGTATGGAACTAGTTGTAATTCATATTATGAACATTAGAGGTATAGTGTAAGCGTATAGTGTAAGCACTCCCCATAGAGGTAGATGGAACGCTTAAAAACCGCTCCACCTAGTGTTCATAGCGAATATTTAAGGGATCCCATACAACAAACGTGATTTTTTGCCATTTTTATAGATAATGGTACGGAACCCTTCGTGCGCTAGTCCAACTAGCACTTGGCCGGTTTTAGGTGAGATAAGATACTTTCACGCCCCTCTTCTCACTACTCCTCGGCATCCATCGAACTATTCTGACGACTTCAAAGATCGCCGAAACAATTCCACTCCATTGCAACTTTTATGACGCAACTTGTGATGTAGCGGACCGACCAACTTATCATTACAGTCGGACAAATTTTGGAACCAACATGTTTGTAGCAGCGACTGTCACTTTTGATCAGAGAAAACGATGGTGGCTCCCTCATCCAAGTCACGGTAAGTCAGCGTTCTGTAACAAAGTGTTCATTACTCGAAGCGGCTGTAATTACACATTACACTTCCGGACAAGTTTTTAATGTGTGTCGTAAAAAGGGTTTATGGAATTTGAATTGATGTCAGGATTTCGCAGTTGGAATTGAGTTTTTAATTTAATTTACATGAGGAGCCGTGACGTTAACAGGCTTTTGGCGTGATGGTAAGTGCCGAGTTGATGGCAGAGCTTTAGATTAAGTTGATGGTTTTATTGAATGTATTTTGAAAATGTCTTTACCTACTTACAAAAAAGTTTTTGGCTTTACTTTTATTTGATACGTTTTTTAGCGTTTTCTAATTAGTTCAGCTTACAGAATACTAGCAGAGGTGGACTTTCCCTCAGGTCGACTAGGTGTGAACTTAAGGCCATAAATTCATATAAAGATTTATTAAGGCTATAAATTCATATTTAGTTGAAACATTATACTCGAATATTTTTATTATTTCGCGGGTGAAACTACGGGACGCATCTAGTCTACTGTAACTCCAAAAAAAATGTTGTAATCTCGTCAGATCTTAAAGCAAAAAATACGCGGTTTGAACTAAACCTCTCAGTAATATTAAGACTTAACTACCAATTTAAAACAAAATTCCAACAAAAACTCCTCACAAATCTCAAAGAAAGTAGCCTGTATCTCAAACCCGCACCCAGCTCGGCGCGGCTCGCGACACCAGGGCCGCGCCGCGCCGCGTCGCGCCGCACGTACGTCCTCGGATGTAGGAAGCTCTGAATAGGCGGAGCGCACGTGACTGGAGACTACCGGCGTAGGTACAGGGTGGAGGAGCACGACGCGGGTTCCGGTGTAGGTATGTGTGTTCCCGTGTCACTTTCACAATAGAAAATGTAATAGTACAACTTCTTGATCGATTTTCGATTGCGAGGTGTTTCATGTTTTGTGTTTCATGTTTCGCAAGCTTGTAAAAAGTGAATAGGCTAAAAGCTTGTAAGACAGTGAATAGGTTCCTTCTAGGCAAGGGTGCTACATCGTAGACTGCGTCATTGCTTACCATTAGGCGAGATGGCAGTCAAACGCTAGACTATAGTTGAATAAAAAATGTATTATAAAACTACGTTTTTCAGTCGGGACTTTTAGTTTTTATTTCTGGGAGCACGGCGGTACCCCCCGCCAAGTCGAGCAAAGGCACAGCAGTATATATTTTAATGAGTTTTCGCAAAGCTTGCCCTTATTTAAATTGTGAACCAAAAAAATAAAGTTGTGCTTTGATTAGTGCCACGTTAAAGAAATAGAGTACAGGGTTTTAAAATTAAAAAAAAACATTTTTTTTTATGTAATTGAGTGACGAGACGAGCAAATCGCTCGCCTGATGTTAAACGTCACGTTTGCCCATAACAGGTCTGCGTCACCCAGAATTTTGAACTCGCAGAATTCAAAATCCTGCGCGGCACAGCACTGCGCTCGTCACCCTGAGATATAAGTTGTTTCATCTCCCAATTGCCCTGTAATTTCACTGGAAACAATGCCCTTCCAACCGGAACACAGTAATGTTTGCACATTACTGCTTGGCGGTGGAATAACTGGCAAAGGTGTGGTACTTCCCCAGGCGGGCTCTGCAAAAGAGCCCTACCACTACTAAATTTACTAAATACCTTTACTAAATTAAAGACAAATTTGGTTTTAGAAAAAAACTTTCAGGAAAGTCTCATCCTGTAGAGCTGAGTAGAGCGATGTAGAGTTATTTTCTCGGAACAAGTCGGTTGAATGTTTAATGCTGTAGAAACATGGCCGCGGAGCTGATGAGCCGGCCGCGCTCCGATCGCCCAACAACATTACTTGTACTTTACTAGCTGCTCCCGCGGGATTACTCGCCACTTTCCGGTCTAGATATCTAGTATTTTTTAGATGGGTCAAAATTCAAAGTAAATTTCTTTTTAAAATATTTGAGAAAAAAAAGATTTTGTTACATTGTCATTGAAGTAACTGGGACTGGACTGGGAGGTATAGCAAATTTTAGCTTAGACATCGGGAAGCGGTTCAAAATTCAATTGCAAGACTTGAACCACACTCACAGAGATTAAATAAACCTTGTAATTAAGTACGTGTTTTTCATTTTTTTATTAAACTTGATCAATATTGTTTATAAAAAAAAACTTTGACAGCCGCCAAATTTGTCGGCTTTTCATTTCCTATAATTAATAAATTTATTTTTTCAATCCTGAGACACCAAAAGTTTATTTAAAATGTAACACGGCACAAGTGATGGAGTAAAGAAACCAAAATGATGATTCAATGAATGCAACACCTTTATTTACAATTATTTAAAGAACTGAAATGAAATATTGGCACGTGACATTAGTGACGTTGTCATGTTTCGTAAATTTATTTATTTACTCTTGATTTTGCCTTGGGACGAATGTTTTCTCCCTCAAGAGAAGAGTATTCCACTCCTATTGGGAGTGACGACGATGAACAGGATCCAGGGTCGCCTCCGCCGCCACATTCAGTGCAGCGTAGTAGGCGACTATCACTCGATGCAGACGCGGATGCTACGAGTCCTTTACGGTCATCGCCTCTACTCCCAAGGCCCGCGGAGTGTAGTAGGCCGCCAAATGATTTAATCAACATTCAAAGTGGTTATTTACAGTGCAGTCAGTGCTCCGATGGTCGTCAGTTTAAAGGGCGTCGCGGTTTAAATATCCACATAGGCAAAATTCATAGTCAAAATCCTTTATCAGGCCAGATCCCATTATCACAACATGACTGTGCCGTTCCTATTTCATTAACCTCTGATATCCCTTTCGACCAATATATTAGTAGCTTAAATTCAAAAGTTCGCATAGTAAAACGTATCCCGAGAGGCGCAAGGGTGTCTCTCGCTAAGTCGCTTTCCATAGCCATTAACAACTGCATAGACAATCAACACAATAGCCCGGAATCATGGCAAAATTTACTTACGTTTGCTTACCGCCATTTTCACGCGCCACCCAACAAGAATAAATCATTAACATCCATTTTAAAAGCAAACTGCATTTCAAACACTAGGAACATTTACGTAGACATGAACATGACTCAGACATTCACAAAGCCACATAATATATACAAAATCGTGGAAACCAAGGCTATGGATGGCAACTTAAGAAACGCCGCGAGAATTTTATTCTCCGACGACACCATTGCTCCCAACACTGCTCAGACTCTGGATGCCTTACGTGATAAGCACCCCTCGGCCAGCTCAACTTCCTTGCCTTCAAATCCTCCCTCATCAATTCATTCGACAATCGAAATTAAAATTGAAGACACTTTGGATGCAATAATGTCATTTCCAAATGGATCTGCCGGTGGTATCGACGGAATAACACCTCAACATCTTAAAGATTTGATAAGTGCTACCACCGGTGACGTCGGCAGGGCTTTGGCAAATGACATTTCAAAATTTTGCATGTTTTTGACATCTGGACCTATTTCAGACACTTTTAAAACATTTATTTTCGGGGCTCGTCTCTGTGCTTTTAATAAAAAAGATGGAGGCGTCCGCCCTATTGCTATTGGCTGTACATTCCGCAGACTAGCTTCTAAACTAGTCTGTAGAAATATTTCTTCCAATTTAACACCTCTATTTCAACCCATTCAGTTAGGATTTGGTAGCAGAGGAGGTTGTGAGGCAGCTGTACATTCGGTTCGCACCTTTCTATCAACAGATAGCGAAGCAGATGTACTTCTCAAGGTCGACGTAAAAAACGCTTTTAACTGTATTGATCGGTCTACCCTCCTGAACGAAGCATACATTCATACGCCGGATGTCTATAATTACATTTGGCAATGTTACGGTACCCAATCAAAATTATTTTACAATGAAAAACAATTATCTTCGGAAGTCGGCGTTCAGCAGGGAGACCCACTAGGACCAGCCCTTTTTAGCTTAGGAATTCACCCCATAATATCTAATTTAAATTCAAAATTAAATGTCTGGTACCTAGACGACGGAACTTTAGGAGGTAAAGTAGACACGGTAAAAAATGATTTTGTCAGAATAATAAATAATTTTCAAAAAATTAATTTAGAGCTAAATTTAAGCAAGTGTGAACTATTTGTTTCGGAAAAATTCAACGATGATGAACGTCAATCCATAATTCAAAATTTTAAGAATATAGCACCTGAAATTAAAATTTTAGAATCGGACTCGCTTAACCTCCTGGGGGCGCCGCTATTCGAGGATAGTATTGGACCTCTTTTGGAAAAAAAAACCAAAATACTTTCAGAAAATATCAACAGACTGGGCTATTTAAATTCTCATATTGCTTACACCATCTTAAAATATTGCCTTTTTGTTCCAAATTTTACCTATATCTTAAGAGCATGCCCAATCTGGAAACATACGCATTTTTTGGAAAACTTAGATGCCACCCTAAAAACTACTTTGGAAAAAATTCTAAATTTAAACCTCGAAAATAATTCCTGGATTCAAGCTTCATTGCCTATTAGATCTGGTGGTATCGGAATCAGAAAAATTTCTAGTGTAGCTCTTCCGACCTTCCTTTCGTCGGTGCACAGTGTGTCCGGACTGTGTTCTTTGATTTTGAAAACGACTTCAGTCCGGATTCACTGTGCAGCTGATGCAATAGAGGCTTGGAGGACTCTCTGTCCCAATGGAAACATACCTAAGGAACCAAAACTACAAAAACTGTGGGATTTTCCATTGGTACAGAGTGTTCAACGTGATTTGATACAAAATTCTATCAGTGAACAGAATCACGCAAGGCTTCTTGCTGTAGCAGAATATGAGTCTGGGCAGTGGCTCCACGCCCTTCCTTCTGCCAACCTCGGGACACTGTTCGACAATGGCAGCTTCCGTGTTGCCGTCGGTCTCCGGTTGGGAGCTGCTATTGTCGAACCCCATCAGTGTCCGTGTGGAAGCGGCGTCGACAGGAACGGACTCCATGGACTTTACTGCCAGAAAAGTGCCGGTAGATTTTCTCGCCACGGCTCCTTGAACGACATCATCAAGCGAGCGCTTGCCACCATCAACATCCCGACTATTTTAGAACCAGTAGGGATAGTCCGGGATGATGGCAAGCGCCCTGACGGCCTAACTTTGATCCCCTGGGAGCGGGGAAGGGCTCTAGTATGGGACGCTACATGCGTCGATACTTTAGCCCCTTCTCGCCTCAGCGGGACCAAGCAGAGGGCCGGAGCCGCGGCGGATGCCGCAGAAGACGCCAAGCGGCGCAAATATGCGTCTCTTTCGAATGAGTACATATTTCTTCCGCTTGGCGTCGAAACTTTTGGTCCATGGGGTCCTAGTACTAAGAAATTTGTCAAACAAATCACACCGCGCTTAGTTGACGCCGCTGGTGATAAGAGGGCTGGCTCATTCCTCGCGCAAAAAATTTCACTGGCAATTCAGCGCGGGAATGCAGCCAGCGTTCTTGGTACTTTGCCACACGGGCAAAAACTACTTTTTGATTATTAACTTTTTGTAAATTTCTTAGTTCTATTTAGTTTAGTTTGTTATTTTAAATTTAAGATGTAAATATATTTTATGTTTCTTAAGCTAATTTAACTTAAATACAATATTGTTTCAGCCGTACAAATATCAAAAAAGTTTCAATTAGACTGTGTTGTGAAATTAGTTTCATATTTTTATTAGCTTGATGAGTTGGGAGTCCATTAATGTAACCATTGTTATGCTAGGTTAATAGATACTCTAAAAAGTAAACATAATGGTAACAAGGTTAGGATTTTTGAGGAAAACCGTTTTGTGCTTCCAAATAAAAGGTCATTATTAATGTAACCCCTTTTTACAGGAGCCGTGTTACGATTTTGCGCCTTCTAAAAATTACTTTGGAATTAAAGTTTCTTCGGGTAATTTAATGATTGAATAAAATGTTTGTAACAATTCGTAAATCGTTTAGTTGTAATATGACACTACAGCATAAAATAGCATTTTAAATCCATCATCATCTACAGCATTCTCTATCCCACTGCTGGATAAGGTTCTCTCACATTGTGCCATCCTTTTTGGTCCTGCGCCGAACGGATTCAGATTCGATCCACAATCGACAACTAACGTTTCTTGAAGGAGGCAACTGGTCCATTGGACGAGATTTCGACGTGGACGAGTTGCCCTCTTACCCGAAATAAAAACTCATGATTCAGTTTATCTCCCGTTTTGTGTCCATATTTATGTCAACTCATCACAAAACAGCAACAAAAGGAAACTCCAATGCGAAACAATGCTGTCGTCCAATAAACGTCATCTAACCCTCCGCTGCACGCGCCGTGACAGTAACACGCGACACAGGGGCGCGCGTGACACAGTGACACGCGGGTCACGCTGTCGGGTCACTGTGAGCCATTCCGGAGCGAGCTTAGGTCATTTCTGCTGAGAAACTGTATTAAGGCTCGCACTGATGTCTGCTTGTAACTGTTACATGCTTGTTATACGAGTACCGGTCTTGATCACTTACTGTCAGGCGACCTATCGGTGTGTTACCCATGTGTAAAAAATAAGTCACTACACAAGTCGAACTAATAATTATTATTATTATATTAGAGGTATGTTATGTTACTCTTGATTGGTGTTGCTACGGATCCTTACGTCGAGCGTTTCACGAATAGCATTTTTGTCATTTTTTATAAATTAAAAAAAAAACATGAAACGTCAGTCGTACTCTTAGTGTTTTAAAATTATTTTTTATCTTCAGGTCACTGCGTAAACGACATCAATTAAAATTAAAATAAAAAAAATATCTTCCATTAAGAAAAGAGCGAGCCCTTTCAAGTTCCATGTTAATATTCCGCCGAGTCACGGTCCGTTTTAATTAAGTAAAATTGTCAAAATTAGCCCGCTAATTCCAAACTTGACGGACAAAACGGACCCGAACAAAATGAAAGCATTCATATTTCACATCGCGCGCCTACTTTGTCTGCATTACGCGAACTCTCGCACATTTCTCATGAAATATAAATAAGCTGAAGCGGAACCACCAACATTATAAAATGCTAAAACAAAACTTTACAAGCTGGCCGTGTTCTAAATATGAACTTTGAAGCTGCCAGAATTAAAATGCCAACATTAAAAATGCTAGTTTTAAAGGCCAGTCAAAATTAGGGGCTCTTATAGGAACACTAGTCAGAGTGTGTTCTCCTTCTTTTTCTTATATTCACGTTAGGTGGAAGGTGGAAAGGCTCTCTTTCAGACTACGCTTGACAAGATCACTCTGCTTCGAGCAAAATAAAATTAAATTTGATAGAAAAAGGAAAACGACTAGATGTAAAAAATAATAACGTTTGAATAATTAAACGGAAAACAAAAAGTGTCTCAACGTGCTGTAGGTATTATAAACGGAAAGAAAAAGCTGTATTTTAATATCTTCATTCGTTTTATGGCAGCCATCTTTGCAAATGGCCGCCAACTGTTTGAGTCAACAGTTTGACAACTTAATTTCAAATCGTTCAAAACGTTAATAATAATTATGATTATTATTAGACACAACTAACCCCATAGTTTTGTTATGATGTAGTATGAATTAATTGGAACAGAGTAAATTGTAATTGTCTTTGAATCGCAGCCTCGTGGAGGTACGTAATGGTTCCGCGTGTGCGAGTGACAGTCGGAGGAGTGCGGCGCCCCTGACCCGCGTCACGCTGAGTTTTATCACAGTTTTGAATGTAGTACTGACGTGGGCGGCTGTCTTGGGGTTGGCAACCTTTTTTCTGAAAATAAATAAACTTTTAAAAATCAGGTAGGTAAATTTTATTGTATCTTTGAAAAATGCAAAACTTGATCTAGGCTTTCAGACAAGGACGTATGAATTAGTATTTTTGTTAGTTAAAAAAAAAACAATATATCCCAAGTTTGAAGTAACTTTGTAGAAGCAGCATTACTTTACTTGACTTTTTATTTATTAACTTTACATATTACATGAAAATCCAATTTTTTGTAAAAGGCTTCTCTATTTTTTTAAGACAGCTTAAATACCTTATGAGTAGCTACCTTCTACAACTACTCTTGTTTTACTATTCCGACACTATTTTTAACGTTCGTAATTTCTTTATACAGAACATTAATTAATATATTAATTGAAAACTCAAAAAACATAAAAATCAGACACTTTCATAAACGTCTTTTAAATGAATGACGAGACAACCCTATTCTCCGGGAGATGACACAGTTTGCATGTGCTACTGACAGATAGCAAGGTACACTCAGATCGACAAACAACTGGATTACAAACTTTTACATTAATGACGTCATAAGCGGGGGTAACTACTAGCGTAAGAGATCGCTCTTAGCGAAAAAAGCTACCAGTTGTTGCATTAGTTCTAAGTTTATCCTTTTGTTTGTAATTTGTGGTGTGAATCATAGAGAGTTTTTTCTATATGACATACATGTACAAATGGTGTGATAGGTACTATGTTACAATACATTACAATTTTTACTTTATTGATACCATAAAATAAAAAAAAGTGAAAGAGAGTGTACGAATAAGTGTAAATCATGTAAGAAGAACAGCAGTGTTAATTTCTGTAGCTGAGTGTACCAGAGATTGATGGTAGGGTCGTCGCGCGAGCGGAAACTTTCGCATGAGAATGTCCCTTCGCCATGACGTCACAAAGGGTCTTATTACACCAGATAAAATGACGAGCAGACCGACTCTGGTGGGATGATTTTATTTATACAAACGGTAACTTCATTATATTTTATTTACTTATCACTAAGCTACGCCCCGCGGTTTCACCCGCGGTCAAAAGGTTAACATGAATTTTCCAGAAGTTTTTAGCGTGTGTTAGTCCAGACCATGAAAGACCTTTATTCCAAATTTCATGTAAATCAGTTGAACCGTTTCAGCGTTTAGTGGTAACAAATATTTACTTTTATAATATTAGTGAAATTTATATTTTACTTTGTACATAATTGTTAATTTTACAATAAAGTCCTGACTCGTGTCTCTCTCGTTTCACGAAATCGGGCAGAAGTTGTCTGTTGTTTACTAGGAACTGTTTTAGTTTATTTATTTACGTATACGTATTGTACCTATACACATAGCAGAACGAATTATTACCGGTCAGACTTTTTTGTAACATAACTAAATCTAACAAAGTAAAGATCGCGGCCTGTAAATAAATAATATACAACATGTCACAGAACGGTGTGAAAATGCAGAAAGGTGTTTATACTTTATCTTCATGTTCATGTTCATCCTTAACTCACAGTTATATCTAACTCACCTTGACAGTGTCCGAGCACTGTCATTAATAAATAATAATATAGAATAGTTAAAAAAACTAAAAAACACGCATTGTCATCGCTCTTTGACAAACGCGGCACGTAGCAGAATATGTACCAGTAGCCGTGGGGAACCACAGCTTAGCCAGCAGTAGTCACAGAATTCGCGTACCGAGTCACAGCTTAGCTAACAGTAATCGTAGAAATCGCGTTCGGAGCAAAAACACAATTTATTAGCTTCATATAATTATTTTTATTTATTTACATAAAAGTATATTTTTTTTATTTTTTGTATAATAATTTATTGTCATCGATCCTCGATATATCTACAAAGTTTGAACGAAATCCGGCCGTTTAAAGTGGGTCAAAATCGCGCCCAAAGGAGTCGGTTACAAACATACAGGTGAAGCTAATATAAGCGTGTTAAAAAGAAAGGTTAAAGAGTTAAAATACGTATGGCATGCATTTAGATTAAGAAGTGAACCATTTTTGAACGTAGTATCTGTTTCATACATAGGATATTTATTGGTTGTTTTATTTCAAATATTCCAAACTTTGTATTATTTAATATTCAATGAATATCCTATAATTTAATATATTGCCATAGTAACACAATATCTGACGAGAAACTTACCTTTACTAGTCAATATTAATAACAGGTCCGCACGCACACACACACAGTACAGAAACTAATATACTATGCTAATATCCCCGAAACTTGTATCAAGAATGCCCGAGACCGAAATTGAAAATAATTTTCTGCGCCTCCGTTACAAATTAATAAATTAACCCTCGCGGCGGAGATCGCAGTTACTCCCGAGATAATGATATCTTCTATAATAGCGTGCTATTACCCTAATAACTGTATAACCCGGCTCCTATAACCGACTACCTTACCCCATCATTATAAAGCGCAAAATCGCTCGTCAAATTACAGGAACAGAACAATGTAAAGACAAAATGATGATAAATTCGTATTGAAGTAAGTTATGTACGTTTTGTACAATTTTGGGGGCTGTTACAATTTGGGGTTATAACGGGTCGCTACAACGCCTAGAATTAAATACATTGTTCAGTAAAACTGAGAATTATGTTTTCGTTTTAAGCGGCCATTGTTATTTATTGCGTTAACTGAGACAACAGACCGAATTAAATGAAGAGTTGTGAAATTAAATTTACCTCAAGCCGCGATAATAACACGTCCAGTAATTATTAAATTAACCAATTACGGTGACAATAATCAACGGCAATTACATGGCGTAGTTAATTATGTTAACGACACCGCCATATTACGGCGTTGTCGTTAATTTGGCGGCTCGTTAACTATTCGCCGGAAGTTGTTAGCGAGCTGTCGTTTGCGGCCGCTACACGCGCCACTTGTTTTGTAAATCTGATATCATTGCCTAATCAAATTACCTGTAAATTATTTTAAACTATTATACAGGATATAGGACAAAAGCTGTAATCATGCACCAAATCAGCTGTTGCACACATTTTGTCGGCTATCATTGGCATTTTTTTATAAAACCTTTACCTATAACCTATACACATAATATTTACATGCAGACGTTACACAATGATTTTGATCGCAGCTAGCTTCTCGCACCTCACACAGAATTGTACCACCTGAAAAGAGACGCTATAAATAACCGGCTAACAATCCTGCGTGTACCTCTACCATAGTACCACGGTACAGTGGTACGAGTACCACGGTAGTATGGTACTGTGTCGGTACAGACAGCGGCCAAATTATTCACAACCGCTACTTTTCACCTTATCGCGCTGTTCGTACGTCACGGGACACAATAACGATATAACAACGGTAGGGCTGTCACAGAGCATTTACAGGGTACGCTGGAGGCTGGAGATTTACAGAATCTCTTTATAGCTGAAAATAAACAACTTAAATTGGAAAAAATATATACAAAACTAATAAGAAATCCGTTCCAACTTTTTTTCTTAATGGCTCTCAGGAAACCGTAGCGTTTTGTTAATTAGATGTTTTCAATTAAAATATTTTTCAATCAATGATGTGTCTACGCAATGATAGGTATTGTTTTTGAAGAAGCTCGCTTGTTACTGTTTAGTGTTTTTGTGTGCTTTTTGATGTTTACTTTAGTTCTTTTGGATATAAAAAAATTTAATTTGATATAACATTAATATTTTAAAATTGCATGGACGAGTCGACCCCTAACTTTTTGAAGGGGGCGACTGGTCCACGTTGAATTTGAAACGTGGACGAGTTGACCCCTAACATTTTTAAAAGGGGCGATTGGCCCACATTAAATTTGAGACGTGGACGAGTCGACCCCAACTTTTTTTAAGCAAGCGACTAGTCTACTGCAGAATTTTATTCGTGGACGAGTCGCCCCCCGGCCCAGCACTGCTAGTCACCCCTGGCGCACACGCGCGGTATGCGACGCTGTCGGCTGTCACACCGTCGTCACGTGTAGTGTTTAACATAACACAATGCCGGCTTTGATTCCAACCGAGATCAGTTTATTCTGTGTATGTGGAATATTTGACGGGTTATTGAAATTATATAATACTTTTCTTGGTTATTGAAACTTTTGTGGAAGCTCGACGGGGAAATAAATGTGATTGTGATATGGCTTACTTGTGTTTGTGTGTTTCTTGTCATCCTAACACGGAGAAGTCTAGCAAATATTTTTTTTGTAAAGTAATCATGAAATCTTTAAAATTGTTACTGCTTTTGTTTCCAGTAAACTTTATTAACCTTTTTCAAAACAAAGATTGAAAAAAGTTGAAATCATTAAATAAATAAAAAATCGGTTGTCTGTAAAGTCGGTTTACTGACGATAGTTGAACGTGACAACGTCATAAGAAAATACTGATGGAATGACTTCATTTTTCAAAAATATAATATAGGAAATCACAATTTCACTCAGAGCGAGGTAACGGCACATATGTACGTCACACTTTTTTCGTACTTGCACTCGGCTCCATCGAATTACAAGACGTTATCACGTCAAAAAATAAAAAATAAAACCGAAAACTGCACAGTCGTTCTTATTATGTAGACGTCAACTCTCATTTTTACAACATCAAAAAAACTATATCAAAATATGACGTAGTTTTTTTGGTGTTTTTTAAAAACAGTTAATTCTATGTTATACTGTCATTTACTTGCTATTCGTGAAACAAAAATAGATTCTCTTTTAGAATTTGCAATAAAATAAATCATGTTTTCACAAAATCTTTACAACCTTATGAATAACTTTTATTACATTTCTGCGTAAAAAGTTTTACCGCGCGTTAGTTGAAATATTTCAGGGTAAATGAAACAAAACCTCAGCATGAAATGTTATAAAAGGCAATAAATAACGCGAGTAAAACGGTTTGTAAACCACACGCAGATTATTGATTTAATACGAAAATGTTTTACTATGAAAACTAACGTGGTTTCGACATATTTTTGGTTAATTTAACACGGGTTTACACATTTTATTACACTACGTCTAATTTACTTTTAATCCGTTTTCATTCGATAATAGCCACATACTCTAATAAATAAATTATTGTTTACTCTGAATAGCGTATACATAATTATGTAATCTTCTTTTTTCAAGGTCAAGCTCGATACTATATTATACGTAATTATAACTTAATCTATTCTAGGCTTAGTGATAAATAAATAACTACCAAAATTATCACTTGACACGAAACAAGCAGCGATCAAACGCCCATCTTGTTCGTAATAAGAAAAACCTAAGTTATTTATCAAAATATATCATAAGTTGCGTCGAGGAATGGTCCGGACTCCAGGGCGGCCCTAAAGGGGCGGCGGCGATGAGCGCTTGTTTGTTTCAGATGCGATGCTGGCACAGAGGAAGCAACTGTTCAGAGATACAGGTCCCTATTAGCCGGACGCTTAATAGTTATAATGCGCGAGAGCCTATGAAACTTTTTGGGAATACATAAATAAAAGTATTTACTTAAATCTTCCACTTTAATGCATTTGTTTCTCACGTCTAAGGGTCGGTCCAAATAACAATTTTCCAACGATTGTTGTGATCTTCAGTCAAACGCAGTGGTTTTTTGACTCAGCTGTTGGGCTTACTTAAATGAAAAATAAAAAAAATATCAAACTTCAAACCACGGATTTGCTATCGGCTCGTACAGTAATCGGACCGTATACACACCGAGCACTGACTGAGTTATAATTTAGCGTTTATTATTTTTTTTATCTAAAAACTAAAACGATTACACATAGAATATTTTTTTATTTTTGTAAAAACTACATTATGAATATTTTGGTACTAAATGAAGCTTCCACTTTGTAAAGTCGAGAGCTGTCTCTCTGCAACCCTTTCTATTGAAAGGTTGTACCCTGGGAGAGATAAACGTCGTGTCCCTCTGATATCACAGCTCGTTATGTGTTTTCACGATATTTTGCCCTTTTTAACCCCTCGAAAGGGTGTTTGACGTTTACAGCGATGTCAACGAAAAAAGTTTACACGAGTGAAGTGTGAGCGAGTGGAGTGAAAATGATGTTATTAATTTTATTAACAGGGGTGTCGTCGCTTCTTTATGAAGTGCTGCTTCAAACATCAATGTTTAAATGGCTTTACAAGGTTGTACGGAAAGGGTATGCTAAGGTGAAAAGAGCTCTTAATACTCATCATACAGAAATGATCATATCAATGACATTCGACAATAATTAAATATGGAACATGTATTGTTTTTTATCGCGATTTTAGGTTTGGTCTCATAGTTGAAGTTGTTCATAATGATGAGTACTATGAGCCCTTTTCGGATTAACGTACCCTTTCTTTATAATCATGATTTCTCGAGATTATAAGACCAGATCTTTTTTTTCAGTCAGCTTGTAATCACGGCTATTGCAACATATTCGACACGTCGAGAAATATTAATTTTACTAGATATTTTTAAACAATAACTCCCGCGAATATTTTTCAAACTATGTATAAGCTTGAGAAAGCCCCAGACTATATAAATACTCTGGGGCTTCCTCAAGAAATTACATTGATTCATTTAATAACTCTGAAGGAGAAAATAAAAAAAATGTTTCACGATATAGATAATAAAATGTTTCGGAGATACAGACTCAGTCCCTACCCTGTTCTGTACAGTTCTAATTTATATTTATTAAATTTGTAATAAGTATAAAATATTTTCTGTATCTAAATAATTCCAATAATAAAACCCGCTGTATGTATGAGTTGGACAAGTTCAAATAGAAGCAATAACTTATTTAATAATTGAAATATGAAACTGTGACTTATTTGATAATATATTTTTTTAATGAAATAAGTGGCAATCAAGCAATGAGCCACCTGACGGTAAGTGGCCACCACCGCCTATGGACCTTCAATACCCGAAACATCTTCGGTGCAATAGGTACCTAACTTTAAGGACTGTATTCGCCCATCTTATGGTAGCCCAGCTCCCTAGTCAAGTTGCATTTCCATAATAGAAACGCTATAGAAAATTAAATGACATTTCTATAATCTATTTATAGGCAAATTCAAATTCAAATTCAAAATAATTTATTCAAATATGGGTACATCAATGCACACTTATGAATGTCAAATACAATTTTTACGAATAAATTAATACACAATAAATTAAATGTCAAAGAAAACAATATTATTAGAATGTCAAAAAAAATATATAAATTATTGCAATGTCAAAATATCAAGGTACAAAATAACTACAATAGTAGGTATAATCAGTCAAGACACTTATGAATGTCTAATACAATTTTTACGAATAAATTAATACACGATAAATTAAATTTCAAAGAAAATAATTAGAATGTCAAAACAAAATATGTAAATAATTGCAATGTCAAAATATCAATGTATAAAATAACTACAATAGTAGGTATAATCAATCAAGTATTATTATTACAGTCTAAATACAATTTACGTAAAGAGACTTTATCACAGACGAAGTCTTCAATTTTATAGTAAGCCCTTTCAATTAAAAAGTCTTTTAAAATTCTTTGAAAATCTGTGTCTTTCTTATTTACTAGAGTAACAGGCAACAAGTTATAAAATAGTACGCCGTTCCTTACAAAAGAGTTGCCAGTTTTGGCTAATCTAATTTTAGGTAGAACAAGTTTAAACTTGTTCCTTGTTATGCTAGTATATTCACTTCGTTTATGATATTTATGAATATTTTTACGCACATACATAATGTTCAAGAAAATATACAAACATGGTAACGTCAAAATTTTCACCTGCGCAAAAACTTGTATAAGAGATTCTCTATAACCTAGCCTATAAATAGCCCTAACAGCACGTTTTTGTAAAATAAAGATGCTATTTACGTCTGCTGCATTACCCCAAAGCAATAATCCATACGACATAACAGAGTGGAAGTAACTGAAATAAACAATTCTTGCAGTTTTAATGTCTGATAGTTCTCTTATTTTCCGCACTGCAAATGCTGCGGAACTCAATTTGTTAGACAGTTCCTTGATATGTGCTCCCCATTGAAGTTTGCTGTCAACGATAAGACCAAGAAACTTAGCATCCTTCGACAAAGTAAGTTGATCGTCGTCAATAACTATACTAGGCAAGGAAGGATTATTAGTCAATGTGAATTTAATAGCTTTCGTTTTCTTGGCATTAAGCATTAAGTTATTGACGCTAAACCACCTATTAATTAAACTAAGCGACAAATTGATTTTGGATATATCATAGTTTTTCCTATTGATTCTAAATAAGAGAGATGTATCGTCGGCAAACAAAATAATTTCACAATGCTTACGCGCTAAGAAAGGCAGGTCATTGATATAGACTAGAAAGAGGAATGGGCCAAGAATTGAGCCCTGAGGGACCCCGATTGAAACGTTAGCCGACTCCGATCGAACCCCATTTATGTCAACATTTTGGGTTCTACCACACAGATATGATTTCATCAACATTAACGCATCACCTGTCACACCATAGTGTGAAAGTTTACATAATAGAATTTCATGGTTCACACAATCAAACGCTTTCGACAAATCGCAAAAGATACCCAAAGAATCATGCTGAGACTCCCAAGCCTCGTAGATGCTCTCTACGAGATTCGAGGCTGCGTCCACAGTTGAACAGCCCTTAGAAAAACCAAATTGCTTATTAAATAATAAATTATTAATACAAAAGAATGAAGCTAACTGATTTAACATTATTTTTTCAAATATTTTGCTAAGACATGGTAAGATAGATATCGGTCTGAAATTACTAGGGTCTTTCTTACTACCACTTTTGAACAAAGGTATAATCTTGCTACACTTCATAAGATCGGGGAACTCATTACTGTCGACACTGCAGTTAAATATATGGGCTAAATGAGGAGCTAAGTTATATATTATTTCAGCAACGAAACAGACTGATAATCCCCAGAGATCTTCCGATTTCTTTGCTTTGATCGATTTGAATGTTTTGATAATAGTGTCACTTGAGACTTCGTGGAATTTAAATTGGTTTGGGCTGGCAGCAACATTTTCAACTAATAAATGAGCAGCTTCCTTACAATTGGTTGCCAGTGATTTAGTGGTTTTATAAGGTATATCCCCAGGCAGATTCTACATTCAGTGACAGAAATGTCATTTCCATACGTTTTCCTACTTTTTCTCGATTATGGAATTGTAACTTATTGTATTGTAATTGTAATTAATTATATTCGCTAAAAATGGTAGGTATTCTATTGTATTTTTCAGTCTTAAAGTTTGTGTAGTTACGAAACGAAGTGGAATCGATATCTGGATTCCAATAAAATATCGAATTCCCCAAATATTCGTTGTTCCGGCCGAATCTCCGAGCTCCATGAACTCCGAACTTCTTAAGTTAAAGCCATAAAAATACCGCCGCCTTCCAAATTCGCCAATTAGAGGGCAATTACAACTTTGACAGGATTAGAGATGTCTTGTGTCATCCGGTATCCGGCGTATTTTTGGCGAAATGAGAATCTTTGGTGTGCATGTCATAATGATCCTTTTAATATTATAAATGTGAAAATTTTAATCCTTGGATGATTGTCACCTATTCAAACACGATAAAACGGATGAACAGATTTGGATGCTTTGCTTTTTGCTCGTCTCTTGACTCAATTCCATATAAAATAGAATAAGCATAGCAAAGCAAAGCAAATGGGTGAAACAGTGGAGCGCAGTTTGTGTCATAATAATTAAGCTCGTTATACCTTATTTATCATTATTGGAAATCTAATTAATAAACTATTAATAAACTAAACATACCTAACACTAATAATATTTTAGGAACATTAATCGAGCCCGCGACCTTTGGCTTATGAGGCGGATACACTACCGCTGAGCCAAACAGGTCGT
Source organism: Alcis repandata (assembly GCA_949125135.1). Lineage (NCBI taxonomy): Eukaryota > Metazoa > Arthropoda > Insecta > Lepidoptera > Geometridae > Alcis > Alcis repandata. The sequence continues at coordinate 205,917 of OX421247.1, forward strand.
CAAAACAGGTTTGCTCCGGCAAATACTGACTCTAACCTTATCTCTAGTCGAGATTATTATAATTCCACTTGAGCAAGTTGAAAGTACTACAGCTGAGTGAGTGAAGTGTTCTCTGAGAAATTATTAATTTGCTTCCCGAGTTGATGCTGCGCAGAGATCTGCAGAGCTCTGGTATTTTTAGCGTCGGTCTTCGTCAATGGTTGGCTGGAGTTGGATAACAACTAAAATATATATGAGTAGGGGTGCCCCGCGGTTTTACACGCATTATTTGGGATAAAAAGTTGCATGTAAATCTAACGTATAAGCTACTAGCTGCGCCCCGCGGTTTCACCTGCGTTTTCCGGAATAAATAATAGCCTATGTTAATCCAGACCATGAACAACCTTCATGCCAAATTTCATGCTAATCTGTTCAGCCGTTTTTGCGTAAAAGAGTAACAAACATACATACATTCTTACAAACTTTCGCGTTTATAACATTAGTAGGATCTTCGTACCGAATTGCATCCAAATTCATTCAGGCGTTTTTGCGTGATTGAGCAAGAAACATCCAATTTTTGGCATTTATAATATTAGTAGGATAGCCCTTATCCAATAACTGTGTGCACAATATGCACATGCGTCCTGTAACAGAAATTGCTTACTTGGGATCGCCAAAGGAATACTAAAGACCCCCAAAAACACAATTGAGACCGCTGCGCTAATAAAGTTAGTTTTTTAACAAAAAAAAAGTGTGAGTATGCACAGCGCATGTCTCGAAGTATTTACAACCAGCCTCACAGTCTCATATAGTCAGGCCATTTTAATAGGTCACATTTGACGTCGGTCAGTTTTATCTTCATAGTGAGGTGACCTGCTTAAAAACATCGATTAAAGTGAAAATCAATACGGACTTGAAACATAATAAATATGTGAATTTTAAAAATCATCAGGCGAATCCCTGTCCCATTATTATTTTTTCTTTTGTAAATATAAGGAGCAAAATTTAATAAGACAAGAACATAATTTAACAAAAAAAAAATGCATTTATTCAGTTGAACTATCAGAACTGTTATTAGTATTGTCTTCTTCATCACTGCTGTCAGCACTATGTCACGTGGTTATTAATTTATGGTGATATTTCTTCACAAGTAATCATTGCATTCGATTCAACTTGTCAGCTTTCGATTGTTAGAGTAACAACCCTAGTGTTTAAAAAGAAAAAGGGTTGACTGACGCAACATTGTAACGATGTTCAGTTCTTTAGATCAGAAATTGGTTATTATGTTTAGAATGGTTTATTAAAAAAGCAAATCGTAAAATTACTCGTATCGGTCATTATTACAATAAATATGTAATCGTAATTGAAAAAGTTAAGCAATTTTGCAGTTCTAACAAAAGGAAAAATATATTATTTCATGCCCGCCGTTACAAGGTTACGTTGTAAAATTTTGATGAATTGTCAAATGTGACCTATTAAAATGGCCTGACTATTAATAGTTCTAAGCATGATGGATTTCGAGTAATCACAAGTCAAACTTCAACGAAAACTTGGCGAGATTCAACCCTAATGGATTTTCTATCAGCTGATAGTTGATAGACGCTGACCGCTAGTAAAAGTTGTCCAACAATTAATATTTTTTAGGGTTCCTTACCAAAACGGTAAAATGAAATCTTATGGTGCATATACATACGAGTAATTTGATTCAATTTAAAGATTCAATGTATTTTATTTAAGTTTTTTTAGAGGATACTTATTGAGTAAAATTTTCAATCTAGTAAACAAAACTACTAAATTGATTGTACGGTTTAAACTAAAAAACAAAACATAATGCAACAACAATTTTTGCAATAAATTATTTTGTAATTACATCAGTGGTTTACTTCAATACTACCAGACTTTTTGATGCGTAATATCAAAACCAAGAACCCCATGCAGGCAAGTCTACGCTCGGGTCAATGATGTGTCTATTTTCGAATATTTCATCAAACATTGACTGCACGAGTCGTGTCTCCTGTTCGGAGGCGCCGCCGCGGGAGCGCGCTAGTTCGAGCAGCTCGTCGATGAGAGGCTGGAAGGCTTCCCTCTTGGGGCTATCTTCGTCGGGCAGAGCGTACACCGCTCCGCGGAGCACTTCGATTAGACTTAGAAACTCTCTTCTGCCGTCGGATCCTTCATCGTCATCGCCGCCGGCACGCGGTAGCTTTTCTATGAAGTTCAATACTCCCAGGAACTCTACCTTCTTCAGTGTCTCCCACGACATGTTTCCGCCTTCTGCTTCATAGCTGGCTAAGCTCAGAACGGGATCAGAACGGAGCCAGAGGCGCGTCGTGGCTAGCGAGCACGCCGTCGACAACAAGAAGCACAATATCTGAAATACAACATTTTAACGTTTATAAAAACTCAAAAATACTCAAGATTCATTTAGCAGCCAAAAACTAATTTGACTGCAGAGAAATATTGGTAATACTGACCACAGTCCTCATGGTGCGGCGCGAGACTGAGCAGCGAGGCAGGCGCTGCGCGTGCTTATATCGCGCTGAGAACGCATCAACACGACGATATGGATAATTGCAGATGACATTACGATCCTATCAAACGAAACGTTATTTATCCATCAATTTCTAGTAATAGTAATTATAATTACTTAATTAAAATGATGGATTTAATTAAGTGGATTCGCCATTGATTGATATATCCATGAGCACGATATAATGTTTTATTTTAATTTAGCACGATATAATATATAATGTTTTGTTTTCCTCGCAACCAGGTTGCACGTCTTGTGTTGCATGCCTAAAGAGTTCTGCGCTGACAAGAGTTATTTTTCAACTGTAACTGTAATTATGTGTTACTGATTATTTTGTTTTAGATGTAATTTAAGTCTAGTTGAAAAACATAATGTACAGGACCCTTGACATGTGATATTTTGCCTTAGCAGATTTTTTTTATGATTGACTATAAAATAAGTGTTTTTTTTAGATTTTAATATTTAAGTTTCCATTTTTTTAATTATCTATTTATTATTTCTAACGTAGCTAATGTAAACGTTTTAATTATTACTTCATAAATAATACTACAAGCTATTTACTTATTTATTTATTATATTATATTGTGAATCACGTAAATAGACATTATTATTCAATTAACATTAAATTGTAGATTTTGTAGTCACATTGTAATATTTGTCACTTACAAATTATTTTAACAATTAACTACAAAATAATGAAATAGTAGTGCCCCTTGGTTTCACTCGCACAACGATTGAATGGTGTTGATGATGATGAAAAAGTAACTTATTTCTCCAGAACCTAAATGAGCTACATTTCAAATTTTTTCATCATACACATATTCGTAGTATCGATATTCGTGGCAACTAACATTGATACATACACTCAAAACTTTCGCATTTATAATATTAGCAGGCTTTTATGTCTTTTTCTTATATGTTTTACTGTTTGTGATTTCCTTTTAGTGGTGTTATAAAAAGTTATTGTATTGTAGAATTAGTGATATGATATCAATTTGCCTCGGAGACATTTATTGCCGTTCTTAGTAACTCGTTAGTTGGAGTAATGTCCAGTTGTCACCAGTGGCGTAGCGTGAGTGCCGGCCGCCCGGGGCGGATGACAATTTCGCCGCCCTCTTATAATAGGTATTTCAATTTAATGTAGGTATACAATACATTATTTGTAGATAACTTTTCGGCAAGAACAGTCATCATTATTTTGCATTATACAGGTTAGATTTTAAGTAAAAAAGTTTATCTAAGTTTTACAATAATAGCCTAAGATCCCGCTATACAACGACCTTCACCGAGATGTTTATTTGATGAAACGTATTTTATATTCAATTTAATATGTCAATAAATATATAACATATGGGTTGCCTAACAAATTATAGTCCAGGATATGAAAAAAAAAATCAATAAAAATAAATCAATAAAAAAAAAATCTATAAACATTTCACCGGTTTGATTATTAGACAAATTTTATACCAATCGACAGTATGAAACCCATAGAATACGCAAAGTTTAGGTTGCCTATTCTTTTCCGGTCACAACTCTCGGGATCCCTCATTGCCTGGTATAAACAGGTAAATCGATACCTGTAAGCATTATGCACCGGTCTGATTATTGAAATAAAATAAAATTAAAGATTATTTCATTATGAACACGATGGTATAGAGTTGCCTGCGAAAAAACAGTCCTGAATTGTCGAATTTTGAAAAAAATTAAAATAAATATTCCTTTATTTTAACCCTAGGTCGGTCGCGCTAACTGTTGTAAAATCGTCGGTCGCGTGGGGTCTTTGAAAGCCCTGATTTCAATTTCATATATTTTGTAAGTTTACTACGAATTACTTTATTGTTTAATAATAATTAGCAATATTTTAATGTATATTTTATAATAATAAAACAGTTCGCAATCAAATCTTATTTATTTAGCATTAATTTCAATCACATAGGAAAAAAAAGAAATTTGGCACATTTTTGACTTCTTTGACTTGAAATTATAAAAGTTATAACAAAATTAAATTTTTCTTCAAAATTAAACAATAACTAACAAAATGGAGATCTTTTCTTTCATTTGAAACAATATAATCAAGAAAAAAAAAAAGTCTTGTGAAGGGTCCATTTTATGCCTGATAATCACTAATTTAGCACTTCAACCAAAATGTTGCATGTTCGGTCGCATGGGGTCTTTGAAAGCCCGTGCGCAAAACAGACGTGTTTACTACGCAAGCGCAGCGCGCAAACTGACTTGCGCGCGCATTGTTTAGTACTTAAGTATATTTTAGAAAGCTACTGTGAGTTACAGATCTGTAACTAAACTTATAAATATATATATCAGTTTTCCCGTAAGCCGTGCTTTTAAAGACCCCGTGCGACCTACCGCGGGTTAATAAAAAAAACTACTCCAAAATGATGCACAGCATAAAGTACGAGTCTATCGCTATCCTTTTCATTTTCAAGAACAAATAGCATGTGCACTCTCTTTCTTTAAATGGACGGACTTCAAACAGCTGCTATACTGTGTCCTCTTCTATCGCATACGATGGTTGGTTGGGACCTCTCACTCGCAGATATTCACTCAGCAGTATTTCACTTTTCAAAATTCGACAACCGGAATTCGGGACTGATTTTTCGCAGGCAACCCTATATCACCGTGTTCATAATGAAATAATCTTTAATTTCATTTAATTTTAATTCAATAATCAGACCTGTGCATAATGCTAACAAGTATCGATTTACCTGTTTATACCTGGCAACCCGAGAGTTGTGACCGGAAAAGAACAGGCATCCTAACGTTTGCACATTCTATGGGCTTCATACTTTCGATTGGAAATGTTTGAATTTTTTTTTTATTAATTAATCATTTCCTGGACTGAAATTTGCTAGACAACCCATATGCAATATATTTATTGACATATTAGATTGAATATAAAATACATTTCATCAAAAAATATCTCGGTGAAGATCGTTGTATAGCGGGATCTTAGGCTAGTAGTAAATTCTGCTATTACTGCACTTTTAACTATTTACCTGTAATTTTTACTACCTAACTAAAGTGCATTATTCATTTGAAAATTATGCTGTTTAATATGTTTTTTAAAATAATATACTCAAGTTTTTCAAGTGTAGTAAAGAAAACTACTCAAACGTTTAAACTTAGTAAAAGTTTGTATTTCTTGCCAAGAAATACAAATCAAACAGTCGTTACAAAATGTCATTCAAAGAAAAGAGATTCACCGAATTCGTCACAGCATAAGTAATGAAAAGTTCCGTGCTCTTTTCAATCGGTCCCAATTTGTAATTGCGATAAAAATATGAAATGGTTTAAATATTTTTATTATTTATTGTGAAATTTTGCCGCCCCCTAAAAAGTGCCGCCCGGGGCGGGCCGCCCCCCCCGCCCCCCCTACGCTACGCCACTGGTTGTCACCCTATCGGTGTAACCAAGGCGCAAGGGTGACATTCGGGAATCGTTTATAAAAATTGTCCCAGTTGTCACCACATGAGGTGCCATATTTTGGTTGACCCAGTTGTCACCAGTGACGAAATTTGTTATGCTTTAAATGTTCAATCACAAAATTACAATGACATAATGTTGATTTTGTTATCTTAATCACAAAAATGTTCAGATGCATGCACCGAAGTCGATACTTGATCGACGCCTTCATGTTATATTTTGTAAATACGGCACCTAGGTATACAGTAAAAACCTACACATTACCAAAACAGGTAAATGAAAATAGCTCTTCGTAGACTAGACGTTGTGTTCGGGGAACCGGATATTCGCAAAACTGGACGTTTGGAAAAGACGTTCGGAGAATCGCCGACGAGGGTAAACGCATGCAGTGAACTGGCACGTAACGGACGTCCAAATATTCCTACTAGTTGATATTATAATTGTGAAAGTTTGTGTGTGTATAAATGTTTGTTAACACGTATCTCCGTAACTAGTTAACTGATTTTGATGAAACTTTGAAAGTAAGTAGTTAAGGTTCTGAATTATTAACATAGGCTACTTATCATTAACAGCGTTTTTCATTCCCGCGTGTGTGATACCACGGGGCGCAGCTAGTAATATTATAAATGTGAAAGCTTGTGTATGTGAGTGCTGGTTACCATATGAAAAAAAAATAGGTTTTTTACAGGGTTATACAGAAAGGATATGCTGAGCCGAAAAGGGCTAATAGTGCTCATCAATATGAACAACTTTTACTATTGGAAAAACTCAAAATTAGCAAACAAAAAAAATCAGCAGAGCCATTGAAAAATGTCAATGACACTCGACAAAATGTAAGGAACAGCTGATTTTTTTCGCGAATTCCGGGTTGTCCCATAGTAAAAGTTATGCATAATGAAGAGTACCTACTTTGAACCCTTGTCGGTTTAGCATAACCCTTCTGAATAAAGCCTTTGTAAAAGAGATCCAAACAAGCAAAAGGACAGTCTGATGGTAAACAAAACACTAGTACACTAGCCTACTTCACATCGCCACTGTTTTTCAGCGCAAGTGAAACCGCGGGACGCAGTTACCAATAACTTTTGAGGTCCGCCACCGTAACCAACAGTTACCGCCCGTAACCAACCGTAACGCGATACTTAAACCAATTGCCGATAATTTGGAAGCAATCTAACTTCGGAGTCTTTGTACTTTTGCGGCCTTCGGGGTACAGTTCGCTGCAAAAGGCATTAAACCATCTCTGGACCCTGAAAAAAAAATTGACTGTAAATTATAAGACATTTGCTACAAATTTTATTTCAAAAAGTTAAATTACGTATTACATACTACATCTTGATCTACAGACCAACAAGCGATTTAATATGAAATTATGAATATATATTTTATTTTCTCGAAACGTCTCGCCTTGCAGCGTAATATTGATCAAGAAAATTGCACTACTCATATGACGTCATATTTTATGAGAACAGCAGTTTTTTAAATACTTCTTCTATTCGTCAAAGTTGCAACACGTTGCTAGTTTTTAACAGTTCTATAATTTACAGTCCTGCATTTTTTGATATAACATACGAGTAAGTATACAAAATTACGCTAATTTTAAGATTTAATGAAATTTAAAATGTTTGTTTTTTAGTATTAATGGAAATTTTTGGATACCAGAAAAACACTATAAATAAAATATTTTCATTTTTAATGAGACTTGATCAGTAATATTTTCGTGAATATTGTATCTGAGTGTACAAAAAGCAATCACCCCGGAGTGGAGGGGGTGTGTTCAACAAATCCGCGGATTAGTTTTAACAGGCCCTAAACAGGCTGAGACGGCGGCGGTAATTAATTTAATTCGAACGATTTGGGAACCGGCCGCGCTTACAGCGGGGATGGGGACACCGGCCCTTTTGATAGAAGTGTGATAATTATTGTTTGACCTGTTTCATTTTAGTTAAAAAAAATGTAGGTTTTTTGTGGAGGAAAACACTGTGAATTTTGAAGAAACCTGAGTAGGAGCAAACGTCAGGAAAAAAATCAATGGGATATGTGAATCCAACAACCCGCAATTTGCCTGATGTCTCAGCAGTGGGATGATTAAAAGTTGTATGGTAAAAGATTGCTCTTAGCGATAAGACTGGTTTTTGTGTCTTTGTCTTATATATTATACTATGTTTGTGTTTCCTTCGTGATTATAAAAAAATATTGTTTTTTTTTATTCAGTTATAGGCTTGCGTTTGACCGCCATCTCGCCTGATGGTAAGCAACGATGCGGTCTACGATGGAGCACGCTTGCCTAGAAGTAACCGATTCACTCGCGACTCGGGCAAAGTATTCCACACTCTGGAGTGCGCACAATAAAAGTGGAATCAAAGCGCTTCGTACGAGTTTTAGGTAGGTTTATCTACCATAAAACGATGTCGCTTTTTGTGCCCTTAGTCGTCCGATAGTAGAATGGGCTAGCGGGAATAAGAGCATGCAGATCAGATGCACACTCTTCATGTGTCCGAGAGAACACCGACAGACTACCAACTTTGCGGCGATGTTCGAGACTTTGGAGCTTAGTCAGAACAATATGTTTCTGATTTCCTTGGTGTTTGTAAAGAATTATTGTACCTCTATTGTTCTGCAGAGTTTCGTTTTGCTGCAAAGTCGTAGTTCTAAACCGTGTCCCGCTAGCCGCCGGCGCTGGGGCCGCGCCCGATGACGCCACTTCTTAATTCAGTTAAACGCGCGTTAACTTCGCGCTAAGCCTTAACTAATCCTCGGAAACAATGTACCGAGACATTTTACACTGATTTTAAAACAATTGATATTCATTTGAAACGTTTTGCATTTACATTAAGCTTTTAGACTCGGAATATGCAAGAGTTTTTGAGTTTTGCGAGCGAGTAAAGCAGAAGGGCGAAATTAGTATCCTACTTTACAAACTCCTTACTAATGCTATCTTAGGGTCGTTATCTCTATAAGTACCAAATTTTATCAAAATCGTCTTTGTAGTTACGGATATACGGTGTTGCAAACATTCACACAGACACACACATAAACTTACGCATTTATAATATTAGTTGAATGTAAAAGTTTGTTTGTTACTCAACCATACAACAGCGGAGCGGGTTTGATACTCGTATGGCGGTACCCTAGATTGACAAATACTTACTTGCTCTTCTGGCGCAGTGACCCAAAATGGGTCTTGGCCTCCGATACTAGAGAACGTCATTGATCCATTAATTGCCACTGAAATAGGCTACTTTTTAAAATTTATTTTTTTAACTGCTGAAATACCTGGTGAAACTGTGAGACGGTACACTAAGAAAAATTTCACCTAAAGTACGGAGCATACTGACAATCACCAAAAAGTACGATGATTAGCACCAGTTTTTACGGTGACAACTATCATAATATAATGGTTCTCACCCTAAAAACTGATGCTAGTACATACTAGTTTTTACGATGACAACCATATATTATGATAGTTTTTAGTTTTGTTTTGACCATTGTCAGTATGCTCCGTACTTAAAGTGAATTCATCGGAAATTTGATTATCATTTTTCTCGGTGTAGTATGAAAATTGAATATCATTATTGACCTCTCAAAACATCCTTTTGTAATTTTAATCCGATTTGAGTTGTAACATGTTTGTTTGTCCCTCGTCTTAGCACGCATGCTCGCACATCAACAAACCTTTGTTTGTTTTCTGGAAAATATTTAAATATTATTTAATTAATGACCGGGAGTCCGATTGGCTTAGGAGTGAGGCAGATAGCACAGCAAGAGAGAAAGAGAGGCCTATACTTAGCAGTAAGATGAAGAAGGATAAAGTATGATTGTGATGACAAAAAATAACAAAAATCGTAGTGAGGTTGTTGTTAAGACGAAAGAAAGCTATATGGTCGAGATGAAAATCATAATTGCGTGTGCATAACTTTAGGCTTTGTGTTCTACTTTTATATTTTTTTTGTTTTCATACAAAAATCTATCGTTATTCGTTAGTCTCGCTAAGACTCAAAAACGCCTTGATTTATTTTTAGTTTTGTTCGCTCTAATACAAGCTAGGTTCAAAAGAAAAAAAAGTGAGTGAAACCACGGAGCGTAGGCGTAATTAGGTTAGTTTTAAATAAAAACGAATAAAGCAAGTTCTACGCTAGCTATTTGAAGGTTTATCTATTTCGTTGGTTTTTTTTTTTACAGAAGAACTGTCCTTTGAAATTAAACCTGTTTCACAGCAATGAGAAGTTTAAATTTGATATTTTTGTTTTCGTCGATATGACAAACGTAGAGCTAATTTTACGAGCACTGCACTGCGCTCGTCACATCTGGTGACACAGCTATTCTGCTTTACACTCCATAAACTGCCCTACAGAAGTTAGTCCATAAATTCCTTGAAATCCATCCATTTTTGTGAATGACACATCCTTCCATTGTGCGCCATTGTGGGCCATAACGCGCCATTATACGCCATTATGGGCTGGCGCGAGGACAATAATCTGCGTTACGGAGACGCGAGCGATAATGTGGGAATCAATCAGAATTATTTCGCGATTTCACAATAATGTAAGGTCACAAGAGAGTAGGCGAAGAAATTCTGAAGTTAATTTGTATAGGTAAGTTGATTAATCGAATAACCGACTGAACACATGTAGTGGTTACGTGTATTCACGTCTGATTTCATGAAACACATTTGAAATCTGGGCGTACAATAATTGACTTTATTGCAATATGACGAGAGTCTATTTATTGAAATGTCATTTTGAAGTAAGCCTTATGTAACTTGTACTATTTTTTCTGAGGAAAAAGATGGAGACGGTTTTGTCTGAATTATTTTGTCATATCTACACAATAAGGGTATTACTGATACAGGGTTATAAGCTTGAGGTGTACTCAGCCAAAACCACGTGTAACTTACGATTCTTTTACTATAAACAGAATCGTATAAACAAATTTACAGTTCCACACATAATATTATTGAGTGTAATAAATCATTGCACTTAACTAATTACACTGCGTTGTATTGCACGCATCATCATCATCATCATTTTCATCCCATAGGCCCCTGTTCTTGTACGCATTGGTCGGAGTGAGTTAAACACAGAGGCCTAGCATAAAAAAAAACAGAAAAAATCTGTAGAACAGCTGAATTGTTTCCAATTTTTCAGGATTATTAATAGTAAATGATATTCAAAATAATTAGTACCTACGTTAGTAATAAAAAGTACAATTCGTTAAGTGCAGTAATTCATTAGATACACTCAATAATGTAACGTAACGTTTCACACTCATAGCTCTCCACTAGGATAACCTGTTTTGGGGATGCCATGGAACACACACAAAGACAAGGATAACTTTCACCTGTACCCAGAGCATTTAGATATTTATATGGAATTCTTAATACCTATTATTATACGATTGTGCGATTTGGTCTCACAGTAAAAGAATCGTAAGTTCCACGTGTTTCGCCTCAGTACCCCCGCTACGCTAACCCTGTCCCCACTGACATGTTATTGGCAAGCAGAGAGCTCTACATCACTACGGAAAGTTCCCAATAAGCGCTCCATCCAATTTGTCCTGCAAATGTAAGAATATGTTTTTCTTTCAGCAAACACGGTTACGACAGGTCTGCGATAGATTGAAAGAGAATGCCCGTATCATATCGAACTCTGTTGGCGCTACCGAGTCAATAGGGGTGATTTTTCGGGAGCAACTTTATATTGGAGTGATCGCGGGTAAAATGGGTGTGGTGGCGTTCACTTCAAAGCTTTGGAATGAAATCTTGTAAAATCAGCTGGATCTTGTATGAAAATAAGTTAAAATCAGTTGATAATTATGATGGTTACGTTGCTAAATCGTGATATCGTTTTTTTACTATCCTGACCTCATCATTAAATTTGGTTGTATAATTCTATTCATACAGCCGACGATTAAAACACTATTTTTAATTTACTGGCTGCGTCGTGGTATCTCTTATATGGTTTTAAAGACGATAATGAAAGTAATCTATAACTAATTATATCCTTTTTTGTGTACCTACCCCTGACTACGTGTTTGCAAAATTTCACGATGATCGGTTGAGAAGTTAACAACTGAAAGCGTAACAAACAATCTCATTTTCGCATTTATATAATTTAATAATTAGGAGAAACACAATATTGTATACCTCTACTCTATTAAGGGTAACGATAACGTTATTTGAAAACCTTTTGTACTTGAAATCGGTTGACAACGTCCACGTCCAAACAATTTCTGTTTTCGTTTCAAGACTCTGTAAAACAAACCTTTCGAACAATTGCCAATCTTTTAAACTTTTTCCCTCAATTCTCTTTGAAGCCGACATCGACGTAATCAATAAGTTACAAGAATTCAATCTATTACCTAAGTTGCTTACTTCACCCCCCTCTCCCCTCTGTAGACATTGGAGCACTAATTTCCCTTGATACTGGTCGTGCTATATTCAGGACTCTTGAATTACTCTCAGAGTAATAAAGGTACTAGAGACTCTGTTTTATAGGCTTTTATTTTTGTATTTGCACGTTTGTGAAATGAGAATTCGTTTTAAAATATTTGGTAAATACCTAAGTAAAAACTAGCTTAAACGTGCTAACTTAAATAATATACCAAGTTTATAATATAATTGCACTTAAGGTAAGTAGCTTAAGTACTTTCTTCAAGATTAAACGTCTCGTTTAATTGCTATGAAGCAATATCGATGATTACGTCCAATATGAAAATGCCTTCAAATGAATTCAATTTTTATTTTTAATTACGTAGACTTTTTTAATGTAGCCAAAGACATGAAAAAGAATAATTTATTTAATAAGAAACGACTACGAGTATGCAGTAGTTTTCAATTCTCGTAATTGCAAGACATGTCCGGATGTTAGTATCATAGATACATCTTACATATTGAATCACGTAAAAAGACGAAAAAATATTGGCTACTTTTTATCATTGAAAAAAAGTAACAATTCTTTTAGAATAGTGGGTGGGTATAGTAGGTATAGCAGAGCACCGATAGTCTGGTCTAAGAAAGTTGCAAAATATCATTTTTTTTTTCTAGAAAAATACAGTTGAGAGAACCGGTATTCAGTCATGAATAAATGAAAATATTGCTACAGAATTTACTACATCTCTATATAAAGAACTTTTGATAAATAAAAAAACGTTTCACACTACGCTTTGTAATGGGATTCCCGTATCGGCCATGGCACACACAAAGACAAGAAGGACCAACAAAATAAACCTGAACCACAGATTAGGTAATCGTTTTTACAGAAAAACATCACGCGTGTTAATTATCCCAATTCAAACAAAACCAAGGTAATGTTGTCCAATAAACCTGTCGCCGGCGCCGTTGAACACTACCCCGTCCGAGGACCGATCGAGGGCGCTCCACTCGAGGGCCGCAAACTACTGTTGCCGCGCCGGGCCGCAAACTCATTTAGCAAAACAGACTCCAGTTGTTTTGTATTGTTCGTGTAGGGCGCAGAATGGGCCGCACAGAATGCCGCGCTGAAATTTTAATACGGAGTTGAAAGGATTTGCGTAATTCGGTGATGCTTTTATAATCTCGGCTTAAAATCATTCTAAAATTAAACGCGTTGTTGGTTTTGGGAGTCTGGCGAGATTGAAGGCAGGTGGAAATTCGTAAGATGGAAATGGGACCGTTTAATATTGCTGTAGTAAATGGTGTAATTTATCAACAGTCAAGTTGAGGGAGAGAGCACGATTTAATGTCCCTTAGCAAAATCAAATACATTGTTAATGGGAAAATTTTACATCAAATTATCTTCATCAACTTTTTTTGCAAAAATACTGCAATCAAATAGAATATGTATAATACCAATTAGAATATCATTGGCTTCGAACCTATTCTACAATTTTTACATGAATTTAATTTGAAATAGCTTCAAAATGACTTCATAATGAATCCAACAGGTACCCTTTTTTAATACATTTGAATTAAAAGAAACGCAGTTATGAGAAGAGACTTTTATCGACTGATTAAAATAGCATTGACATATCTATGGGGTTATAAGGAAAGGCTATGCTAAACCAAGATTTGCGAAAGAAAAACGATTTGTTTGCGAATTCCGGTTTGTTCCTTTAATAAGAGTCCTTCATAATGATGAGCACGAGCCTTTTTCGCTTAGCATATCCTTTTCTTAAAACCTTGAATAAGCACCGCTTATACTTTATTTTAATTAGTCAGTAAAACCTATTCTCTCAGGCATTGAATTAGCTCCAACCTTTTCCCTCTCATAGCCTCGTGAGAACCTTTTGCCCTCCCCCAGCCCTTTGTCCCCGGGGTCGGTATTGAACCCTTCACGTCATGTTTTGCTCATTTTATATCGACCCTCAATCTGCATCGACGTCAAAAGGCACTTGTCAAATTAAAGGGCCTCAGGGCTGGCTGTACTTTTAATAAAATTTTGCAGATTTTTTTGCTATTTTTTGATGGTTGGTAAGTTGTCAAGTACAGTGATATCTATACTAATATTATAAAGAGGAAAGATTTGTATTTTTGTATGTTTGTGTGGAATAAACTCAAAAACTACAGGACCGATTTCAAAAATTCTTTCACCATTCGAATGCTACATTATCCCAAAGTAACATAGGCTATATTTTTTTTATACACAGCGAAGCGTGGCAGGGAACAGCTGGTTAAGAGATAAATAGACGTTATATTTGGACTTGAAAGAAGTATAATGAATAAAAGAAGTAGATGTGATGAATTTAAATGTCTGCTCTGGGTAGCTGTTCGTTGTCCTTATCTTTGTGTGAGTTCCATGGCATCCCCGAAACAGGGTATCCTAGTGGGAAGCTATGAGTGTGAAACGTTATTTTATTTTATTTAATATTCAATTGTAAGAGAAAAATATCGTATTCATTTTCAGCTATTCAATAGCTATTTTTAATCTTATTCGAAGGGACTGTTTAATGTTTATATCTTGATAATATGTCGTGAGAGTAAAAAAAATCTGATAGAAATTATTTAATAAAAATTTTACTTTTTGCTAAAATTGAATCGCAAGAAAAGACGTTGGTATAGTAAAGTTTTTCTCGATGTTTTACTTCATTAGAAGTTCTTCGAACACAGGATTTTGTTTGAACTGCGCTAGAATTTTGTTTTAATTTCATTGACAACGCCGTTTACACAAAGTTTCTTGAAACTAATTGTATTTTCCACGCACAAGTTTCTGTGCTGAATGATTAAAAACCCGACAACGATAGCTTTGACACCTGATTTAAAAATCATAAACCCTCCTTTATTTATTAAACCTTGCTCTGTTTAAAAAAAGTAGTAATTTTAATGATAGGCATTATGTTTTTATTTTTAGGGTTACTTTCCAAAGTGGTAAAAAGGAACGCTAATGTCGAGACTCCGCTATCTGTCCATCCGTCCGTCTGTCTGTCTGTCTATCTGTTACAGTATTTATTTTCTCTAATAGTTACTTCTACATAGTTACCTATGTGACCATCTCTCTGACCCTTTACCCTATCAACAACCTCTTTTATCAAAACTGGACACTATTATTTATCAAACCTGGTTTAGGCAGTATTTGAGAACTTACATACAAATACACACGTACGTAAAAGTACATCAACTAAATTCTTCACTATTGCCAGAAATAAAATCCACCATTTTGGCTCCAAGAAGAGCAAGTCCCGCCCGGCCCGCGACGAGTCCGTGTTTACTTGGAGGTTTTTCATTACCAAATTAATTGTTTTCAAAAGCTTTTGATTTTGGAGAGCGGACCGAATGTTTGCCTCCAGATCTGACGGAATTGTTTGACTTCGGACGCTTGTTGTAGCGCTTAGATTAAATACTTTCAAACAAAGGAGGAAGCTATTTTGAACTGACTCGAAAATGAGGAGTTTCTTAATTCAACAGTATTTTTGTGCCGCGATCTCAGTGAATTGTGTCGGGGTTCTTTAACAAGTGTGTTAGTAGTCTCTGATGTTTCAGGTATTCACAAGAGACAGTACCTACAGCTTGCCATCGGGATTGATCATTAAAATAAATAAAACGTTGCTATATTATATTTATTAGGTATAATGTCTTCTTGAGTTATAAAGATAAGTTTCACTGTCACATTATACTATATAATTATATTCTAGCAATACTGTTTTACATCATCAACATTATCATCTACTAGATATACGCCACTGTGACAGCGGCCCAGAGTCTAACTCCGATATTTGAAGCAGCTACGGCCCAACCGGCTAGCTTCTCGAATGCATGGACGTATAATACGTCCATGCTCCAATGTTCGATTACGGCTTCATGAAATTCGAAATATAAATATGGGTTTCCTCAAGCCCGAGCTGACGTCACTCTGACCTTTATTATTAGAACGTAATGATTTTGAAGCCGGACGAGTGAATTAAATTGTGTGTTGACATAAAAAATCGATAATTTTGTCGGTAATGACGACAATCTCAAAAAGCTTCGACAGTAATTAAAAGTTCTTAGAAGTCTAAAGTTCGATCCGCAAATTACAAGATTAACCAGCAAGGCCACTCGATTGGCTTGAGTAAAAATGGCACATTGCACAACACCCTTTGTGGGATCGTTGGTGCATCCCTATTTTAAACCACAACCATTTTAAAATAAGAACCCTACCAATAATTGTCACGTACCGTTTTGTCGACTAAACTGCGGTAGTCGCTCGTGAAGACGCCGACTTAACGTCGTGTATCTTTTATCTCCGAGTAACTCGATAAATCCTCTTCGCAGGTTTAATTTTAGCGGGCTTCGGATATATCACTAGAGCCGCACAATATAGACACAGTATGAGCACTTCTATGGGAATCGACAAATACAAGACTTTTTGTACAACTTTAACCCTTAAATGAGCATTTAAAAGTTCATGAGCATGTAAATCAGTAAAACAATTTGCTAGTTTCTTTTTTTTTTAAATAAAAAAAAGGGCGGCAAAAATACGTAGCCATGGATTATAAACGAGTCTTACAAATTAAAAAATAAATCGACATATGAAATGAAAAAATGTAGAAGTTTCGTTCATTACACGACGCTTTACAAATGTCGGCGTTTTGTGCCTGACGAGCGCACAAAATATTATACATGTATCTCTATGTCTTGTGACACAAGTGCATGACGAATCTTGACATTACTCGAGCCGCACTGGTATGTGTTGAGTATGAACAGCCTTACTGACTCTACTGTAGCTCGTAGCTTGAGCTGGCTGAAAATATTTCAACTCGGAGTGTCGATCGGCCAAATCACCATTTTTATCGAAAATCCAATTTTCTAGTATCTCCGCCGCGTCCGCGCTCCAGCCCCTTGCTATTAAAAACGTGGCGATATATTATGTTTTTATCTGCTCTGTCATCGGACAACCCTTGTTGGATACTGGATACCACTCGTCGGGGAATGTGAGCCATTGGAGTAGACATTCGTATTGTTCGCGAGGAGGCACAAGTGTGAGCAAAATACAATACACAACACCTGCAAGATAACGCCAGAAAAGGCTGTTTTATTGCTAAGAGCGATCTCTTTCGGACAAATTTGGATTTATGTTGTCACTAAATATGATAATTCACAGGATAAGGATAATATGATAATTCAAGTACCTATATGAAATTGGTTTAAAAGTATAAGAATTTTGCTAGCAATCAACGAAAATACTTTAATTAAAACATGAATCCGCATCTTTTTTTGTCGTTTTGTCCCGATGATAATTAAGAATGTTTCTACACTTACAAAAAGTAAAAAAAATACAAGTCTCTGCAATAATCTGTATGTTTGGACAATTTCTGTGCAAAGAAGGCCTTTCTTGGTAGTTGTGATGTTCCGCGCTATGTACAGTACAGGCTCACGTTAATTGTCTTCGGCATTTCCCGTTCGGTTTCCATTCGTTAATTAATTCGATTGTGATGCTGTTTCCGGCGAGTTTCAAATTTATTCTGACCAAGGGGTTTATTATTCTTTTGTACATACATTTCTGCTGGAAAATGTTGTCTAAAAAAAATTGTTTTTTGTTGTTTTGCTGATCTGTTCTGTGTTCTTGTTTACGTTGTTTTTTTTAATATATATTTTTTCAGTTTTTCCTTAACAGTTATGAGCATTTAAACCTCAAAACTTTGCGCTATGCTTTATCTCTTTCTCTCTTTACAATCTCGAACAAAATTGAGAAAGACAAAAGACAAACTCCACTATGCCCAAACACCTCCACAATTCGGGCCTTATTTATAAAGCCTGCCTAAACTTAATAACTGCTTAAAACTGTTCGTCTTGTTTATGCACGTGACACGTCAGCGAGAAGTTGTCAAAAGAGCATTTTAACCAGTAACTAACTTTAAGCTGTGACTAACTTTAAGCAATGGTTATGAGTAAGACCCTTTATCAATAAGAGGGACAGGTAATAAAGTCCCTTCACGTGATTTGAAACCCGCTTCAATTACTATGACGTTTATTACCTCGGCCGGTAATCTCGATTGATGGTCCCTCGATCGAATATAAAATCAGATGAAAATGACAGAGAACGGAATAAAATAGAAATAAATGAACCGGAAGCAGCTTGTTAATAACTGAATCATATTTTGTTCGTCGTCGAGAGATTAGGGTGACTATTTGGCTGCCAACGGACTTACGCTCGTAACGTAGCGTTTGTATGTTTTTTTGTCTATTTTGGCGTGCGCAGCAGAGATTTGTATTTATTTTACTATTAAACATAGCATTAGTTTTGGTTATTACGTGATAGCTAGAAGTTTGACCGTAATCTCATATGATATGGCGTGAATTTGATTAATGATTTATACTCCTAACTGAGATAAAAACTGAGTTTTGAGTGCAGACTGGTTTGCTAAAATGTTTTAATTAGACGCTCAGTGACCACAAACAGATCATTATTGATGCAATATTTTAAAAGAATCGATGCCTATTTATTGAACAAAAGTTTCAAATGGCCCGTAGCGTTCGCCCGCTAGCTCCAACGTGCGGCCTTACTTCGAATCTGCCCATTACTGTGCTCGAGCCGCTCAACGTTTTAATTTTTATACAAATTGCTTGCAAATTAAAATGGTGGCGCTTCCGGGAGGAGTACGAAGCGACAGTGGCGAGAGGGAGGAACTTCTTTTGTGTATATTTTATGATTGGAAAAATGATGTTTACGTATTTTTGGTAGCACCGTTGTGTTGGTTAAATAATATTTTGTAAGTATTTTTGAGAAGCAATAAAGATTGATTTTGATATTGTGTAATTATAAAAGAATATTATTACTAGAATCTAGGAGTAATCCGAAGAATTAGGTACAACTAAATTAAAATACTGTTAGGTGAGTGTTACGATACTGGTATCAAGGGCATTATTCTGTCCACGTAAAATTACGAAATTTGACTTTCGACGTGGGCGATTCTTTGCCGATTCTACGCGGATATCGTACCACGGCGCGGTAAGACTTTAAAAGATCGGACAGAGTGATGCCCCTGATCGATATTTTAATGATAGCTGGTTTTGTTAAATTTTTTTTTCTAACAAAAAATTGGACTTTGGAATTTTTGGAATTCGAGTCCGAGTCTAGTGGACATGCTTCACTCTTTTTTCTCTAGTGTAAGAAAGAGACGAAAAGCTGCTTGCCTGATACTAATGCTTTAATGTTTAGAAGTAATTTTATTTATCTACTCAATGTAAATTCCTCTTTAGCTCAGCCACTGAATTCTATCGTCCTTTTGTTTTAACGGAAATCTCAAAACAATTTACATGAAAACAAAACTTTTTAAATTAATTTCTTTAACAACGGAATAATAATATGAAAATGATGGATTATTAATATTATTGGTGAATTAATAGCCGTAAAATAGAGTGTAAATTTTGGGCAAAGTTTTCGGTCGGACAATGGGAATGAGTTTTGGATGTTTGGACTTTGAATTATTATCATTTACGTTATTGTAGCGTTGCATTCAACTGTGGTTTAAAATCGATCAGTCTGCGTTCTACTTTCAAAATATTAATGCAACCACAATAGTGATTTTACTATTAATAAGCCCGTATTGGCAGATTGGCCGTGACTGTTTAATCAATTTTTTTTAACTATTAAACCAAATTGTGTAACTATTTGAACACGACATCTGAGTTACGGTAGCGTTCAATTAAAAGTAACTAAGCTGTATCAGCGTGTAGGCAAACACACAGATACTTTCATACAAACATCATCCTTCGTAGCCTATTTAATAGCTGTCTACTGCTGGACATAGGCTTCTTCTAAAGAACGCCACAAATCACGATCTTCTGCCTCACGCATCCACTCGCTCCCTGCCGCCTCTCGCCGCTCGTCGCTGCCCCTGGCTGCAGGCGCCCGCCCTACTCTACGTTTGCCAATCCGTAGTCTCCACTATAGAACCCTTCTACCCTTCTACCTACACCACGTCTACACACACAGAACTAGCTGCTCCCCGCGATTTCACACGCGATCAGAAAGTTAAAATGAGTTTTCCGGGATTAAAAGCCTATGTGTTAATCCAGACCATGAATGATCTTCATTCCGAATTTTATGCAAATCCGTTCAGCCGTTTCAGCGTTAATTAATAACAAACATACATACTTTCACTTTTATAATAAGAGTATGAGTAAAATGAGTGAGATGATACACTGACTCATAATACTTGTATCTTTGTGTCAGTGTATAAGAGTGCACCCTGCATCCTCGTCCCTCACCCTGCACCCTCGTCCCTCACCCTCTCAGTCACAAAACAACATTTACAATGTTATTGATAGTTGTAGTGTTGAATAGGAAAGACAAGCTAACCTGCGCCCTCTCACACCAACCCCCGTTTTTAATATTTTTTATCTATCCTCTCCATCCTAAGGTTGCCTAGACGAGGTCGCTCTTAGCGATAAGGCCGCCAGTTGTCGCACTAGTTTTTAGGTGTTATAATCCTACTGTTTGTAATTTATGGTGTGAACAATAAAGAGTTTATCTATCTATCTATCTAACCCTCTATCAAACGAGTGAAGCCGCGTGATGTGCTCTACAGGGTTATAAGGAAAGGGTATAAGCCAAACGAGCTCATAGTACTCATCATTATGAACAACTTTAACTATAGGACCAAACCGGAATTCGCAAAAAAAAAATCTGCTGTTCCATACATGTTGTCGAGTGTCATTGACATTTTTCTATGGAACAGCTGTCTTTTGTCAGGTTTCGCCCATAGTGCATAGTAATAGTTGTTCAAATTGAGAAGTACTATGAGCTTTTTTCGGCGTAGCATACCCTTTCCTCATAACCCTGTATAACGAGCTGCTATCGCCTCGAGGGTTGTTCGCTCGATTGTATGGTTTTTGTCGGCTCTAATATTGCTCTACGCTTTGAGCGGGGAAGAGTTGTGACAGCTCTGTAGAGAAGGCAGTAGGGGTTTTTAACCGACTTCAAAAAAGGAGGAAGTTATCAATTCGTCTGTATGTTTTTTTTTTTTAATTTTTTTTTTTATGTTTTTACCTCATAACTTTTGACTGGGTGAATCGATTTTGATAATTCTTTTTTTATTAGAAAGCTGACGCTTCCCATTTGGTCCTATTTCAATTTAGTCCAGTTCTGATAATGGCATCCATGAGAAAACCATATAAGTCTTAAATTTGCATTAAGTACGTGCGCGACAAATAGATGAATAACTCAATAGTCGGTCTTTTGAAGTCGGTTTTTGTTTTTTGTTTTGTAAAAATAATGTTCTTGTTTATCCGACTGTCGTGGCCAAAAAGGAGGGTTGTGTGTTTCACCTAAACAGAGAAGAATATGTTAAGAAAACATGTCAGTGACAGAATGTACAGAGCAGATTTTTTTTCTCGATTTCAGGATTGGTCCCATAGTAAAAGTTGTTCGTTTTCACCTTAACATACTATTTTCTTATAACTCTGTTTAAAATATTACGAGGAAAGGATTTGCTAAATCAAAGAGGGCTCATAGTAGGTACTCATTATTATGAATTACTTACTATTAAGTTTAGATTTTACATTTTCACAGCATAATCTAACTACTTGCAAAACATAAATTAACATGGAAGACACTGAATTGCGACCAAGGACTCACCTCTAGTGCGAGATTTAGGGTTCATACCTAACTCAAATAATTGTTTCCAAAACTACCCACCAACACTGTAAATTAAGTTTACCAAACTTGTTACCTACTAACCCGATGACCATTGTATAGTAGTTCAAATAAATTATTATTATATTATTACTAGCTGCACCCGGCGGTTTCGTCCACTATTTCACCTTTTCACCTTTTTCTATTTCACCTTTTCTATTCTATTTCACCTTTCTATTCCCTTTCTATTCCCTTTTCCATTTCTATTCCCTTTCTATTTCACCTTTTCACATTTTTCTATTCCACCTTTTTCACCTTCTCTGAACACTCACAAATATTTCAAGATCAAAATAAGCGAAATCGGTCCAACCATTGTCGAGTTATAAGCCAGACAAACGAACAGCGATTCATTTTTGTATATAAGATTCATCATCACATCATCCACAGCCCTCTCTATCCCACTGCTGGGTATAGGCCTCTCTCCCGTTATGCCATCTGCCTCAGTCAACTGCTAATCGGGTCCAGGTTCGACCCGCGACTCTGACTATGTCGTCGACCCATCTCGTCGCCGGACGACCAACGCTCCGCTTGCCTTGCCTCGGCCACCACTCCGTCACTGCCTTACTCCACCTAGCGTCTCCCCGCCTAGCAACGTGTCCCGCCCAACTCCACTTTAACTAAGAAACACGTTATATAAGATTACTAAAGATAAAATTTCCAAACGGTCTGTAGTTCCCTTACTGTCACAAAGCGTCCATTTCCGGCATCATTCCCGTTGTTTGAGAAACAATACTCAGTTTTCGTAAAGAGATAGTGCGATGCGAGGAGGGCCCTGTACTGCGCGTGACACGCTTCTTCGGAGATCCGGCGATACACCACACATGGCGGGGCGGGCGCGAGGTGTCGCTTTGTGTTCACGGTTCGAGGGCGTAATGGTGTGCGAGTATTTTGAAATAAACTAGTAGGTAAAGGTAGACCTCGCGAGAACTTTTTTGCGGCAATCATAATGTTACGTTATTACTCAACGTCTGGCTGGACAATACTGGACATACTAGGAAATACTAGGAGGACATATGTACTCGTGCTTACTAGGAAAAATAGAATACATGTAATTTTGAAGACTTTCCCCATCATTTGTCTATCGTCAGTTAAAATAACACCTGCAAAACCTGAAACAGAATACCAAAAACAACAACTACAGTAGAATCAAAAAACCTCATCCTTTTATTTTCCATCGGATAAAATCCCACCTTCAACCTGCGACGCCAATAACAGTCCGTTCAAAAACCCCCGTTCTGTAATTTCTCTCGAAACGCCGCCATAACGAAAGTATACTCAAAAAGTTTCCCCCGAGTAGGTAACTACTCCCCATAAGAGGACTGACTTCGCTCTGAATTGCTCTATTGTGAAGTTTCAACGATATCTAAGCTATTTCACGGAGTAGACAACTTCACAGATAAACAACTCTGTAAGACCCGTATAGATGAAATGATAGTAAAGTACGCATTTAGCATTAATTGGTCTTGAAGGTATTTTGACCTCATTACTCAATATTTTATAGCAACACACATAAAATTACATTGAACATCAACAGCATTTTTTTTATAACGGCGTAAAAAACTTAAATAGTTAGAAAAGTTATAAAATAGTTTAATTTATGTGTCAAGTGATTATTCGTTTAGTAATAAGAACTAATTCACCTTGTGATTTAAGGATCATTTTCTGAAATAAAATCAAAACAATAAAAATGTTGAAAGCACTTAACACTCGGTGCGATTACTGTCACAGATGACAGCTAACAAAATCAAGCTAATATTTCTCGGTTCACTTGCTCCCGCCATGGAGCGACTAGAATTTTTTTTATGCCATTGACTGGCAAGACGAGCAAATCTCTCGCCTGATGTCAAACGTCACGTTTGCCCATAACAGGTCAGGTCAGTTGTTAACAGCGAACAGAATCAAACTACTGTTTCTCTGTTAATTCCTTACTCGACGAATATAATGGGGCGCGGTATAAATAGCAGGTATTGTTATAAAATAGCAGCTATCGCGATAAAATGG
The DNA here is from genome assembly GCA_949125135.1 of Alcis repandata. NCBI lineage: Eukaryota > Metazoa > Arthropoda > Insecta > Lepidoptera > Geometridae > Alcis > Alcis repandata. The sequence continues at coordinate 229,956 of OX421247.1, forward strand.
CAGTTATTGCGATAGCAGTTATAGTTGATAACGGTTAGCGGATAACGATAGCATTAGTATGCAAGGGGTAACGCTTTATAGCGTTTTGTTTGTGGGCTTATCGAAGCTATGAGGGGTAGGTGGGGGAGGAAACATGGCGGGGGGTCGGGACTTTCGTAGCGGAGTGATTGGGAAGTAGGTCAAATAGTAATGAGTGCCGGTTCGGATTCTGTTACGGAAAAAAATAGTTTTTTAGTTTTTAATAGAGAAAAAATACAGCCTTCCAGCAAAGCGATAAAAACCAGAATGACGGTTGATTTTGGCTAATTTCGAATTTGAATTGGGTTTTCAGAGTTACGTAAATTATTAGTGATTAAACAAACCCTAAGTGAAGTTCTTTCATAATTAAATGAAGTTCATTCAAATAGATTAACTGAAATATAATATTGACTTTAGAAGTGTCGGAGTTGTATGTACGCTTCTCATACCTTTTTAATATTTTAGTGATTTTTGTTTATCTAACCTATGCTGTCCCACTGCTGGGCAAAGATCTCCCCCAATTTTTTCCAGTTCTGGCGGTCTTGGGCCAGCGCCGTCCAGTCTTTTTCAAACTGAAATTTTAGTTTTAATGTAATATTCCATTAAAACTAATATAATTCTAAGTAGGCACGTTTACGTCGTAACCCTTTTCACAAATATCTGAGAATTCTAGCCGTTGAAAGGAGTTATTATTTTAGGCATCAGATTAAAAATTCATTATCACGTAAAATATCCTTTCGAAGTAAACTAAGTGGCAGATTATAATAATCTTAGTCTTAAAGTCAAAGTCAAAATCTCAGACAAAAGCTTTTTGTTTTTAAACTCGGTCGTTGGCTATTATGATAACCTTTAATCCTGAAAAATAGTGAGATTAAGAATTTGAAATAGGTAAAATATAAGAGATCTCTCAGATAAACTCAAACAAAAGATGGAGCACTGCGTTAGATTTAAGTGAAGGCGCTAAAATTTCCTCTACTTCAGCGTACGTACATAAAACACACACATTGATATATCAATACTCTTCTACTCGTGGCACTTTTCTTTTGTGTTCTGCTATTACTCTGCTGGCAAAGATAAAGATCGGATACGTTATTTAGCAAAACACAGTTGTATAACATCTTAAGACTTTACACACCATTGATCCATGATCGATAGCAATGCTCACAAACAAGATAGCATTTCGATAGCATTGTGGTCAAAATATTTTTTTTATCTGTTGTAAATGTGAAATAAATCATATCAATATTCTTATACTCGCGGCACTGTAGAGCTTGTACGTACGCGTGAAAGTAGAGGAGTTCTTGGCTTCACCAAATCTAACGCTATGCTCCATCTTTCTCTCTAAGCTTATCTGGGATGAAATATAAAAGCACTCATAAAAACTGGCTGATATTAATGGTGGGACTGACGTTTCGAGATTGACGTTAACACATCTGTCAGTTGGCTGTCACGAGAAGTCTGGTCTTTCATCACAAGGTCACTAGAGAAACAAACTTGGCAAAGTTCACCTTAAGGGAGTTTTTACTGATTGCGCGGTTTTTCATTGTTGGTGCTCATTCTGTTGTTCATGTTCTAAACTGTTGCTCTTTTTTTGACATTTAAAAAAATATGATTTCAGTGATGCTGAAGGTGATCTAAGCAATAATTTTACATATAAATTTTTAGGCATGTAGGTAAAGCATATTACATTAAATCTTGTAACTAGAATGTATTTTAATAGAATTTATTTATTTTCAATCATCTTAACTTCAATAAATAAGCGAATAATATATCTGATAATTAGGTAGATTCGAACATAACCTTCCTGACTATCTACACAAATCCATAACAAATAACAAGCACTATAGAATATGAACTACACAGATTTTCACAATCAGAACCCATCTTTTTTAATCAAAACAGCGCGTAAACCGCAAGTCCCTCTTAAGCTACTATTCCTGTTTCATAACACTCGGTAAACTACCGACCTTGGCTTGACGCTGAAAGTTGAGGACACGTCGTGAATACGTACATGGCTAAATAGGCCTGAATAATGTTATTCTGTGCCTAAAGCCATAAAAGAGCAGTAAGCACCTCTTATCTTGATAGGCTATTCAAAACCTGCCATCGAACAGGCTTTTAGAACGAGAAAGATATTGCTTTCCTTTAAAAGAAATGGCTTCGCGAATTTTCGGACATCGGTTCATTTTTGCGCAAATAATTATATTTTTCAAAATCTTCTACTAGCTGCGCCCCGCGGTTTCACTCGCGTTTTACAGGATAAAATAGCTTACCATAATATGTATTAATCCAAGTTATAAGCTACTTTCGTACCTCATCGGAATCCGTTTCGCCGTTTTAGCGTTCAAACTTTCACTTGAATTAGTGTCTCCGTCTTGCTTTCGCATGTGACATTTCACGTCAGCAAGAAGTTGACAGCATTTTAAACATGGTTTAAAAGTAAGGGGAAATTGAGAGTAGATTTTAGAGAAGAGTGAACTATGTTCTGATTCCTAAACTACTACAGTGATTTTGTAAGTATGTTCTTATAAATAAAACGTTTCACAAGAATCGTTTAATACGTTTACTTTAGCAGGTAGGTAGGTACCTATAAGTATTTCTCCAGAGTATTGACGTAAAACGTTGACTCTCTTTCCCAATGTAATTCCCAAAGTCGACATCCCGAAACCGAAAACCAATCCACAATTAAATAAGCAAAGCAATTAACGCCAAAAATCGATCCCCACGGATCAAATTAAATTAAGACGGACCGATCGAATGGCTCCGAACAATTTCCAACTGAAATTCATTAAAATTAACATTTAATGAGTGATTATATCGATGGAAAGTTGTGGAATGTTCGGGAACGTTCGAGAAACTTCGGGTTGTATCGAATGAGTTTGGTTAGTACTTATTTACTTCGGTGCTTTGCGGTTTTAATGAGAAAATCGAGTTTCGGAGTTGAGCGTTGTATTAACACGTTTATTAGGCGTCATTAGAGCCGAGAGCGAACGGTTTATTGGGAAATTATTACAGCTGAATAAAAGTCGATAATGGGTACTTTTCAATCTTTAAGTGTACTATGGCAACATTTTAGTTAAATTTTATTTTTAGTACTGCAACAATAGAATATTTACGTCTTTTTTTAAACAAATTAGATATGCGTTTGACCACAATTTCACCTGATGGGAAGCGACATCATGGTCGAAGATGTGGCACGCTTGCCTAGGAAATACCTACTCACTCTTCTTTTAAACAACCCCGGTTTGAACCTTTTCGGAAAGATAGACGCGGTAATGAGTTGCACACCTCTGCCGTTCGAATTAAAAAGGTGGAATGGAAACGCTTAGTGCGTTTGAATAGATGGATGAATATCCACCGTGAGAGGGTGTCTAATGTCTCATATCTATGTAGAACTAGTTATATTAAACCATTATTTGATATGGCTACGGAATCTTTCTTTATTAGATATAGCATATTATACAAATATCACATAGAATAGCATGCTTATAGCAAAGCATATCATCATCTATCATCTATCTATATCTATATCTATATTTATATATAAAAATGAAACCCGTTTTCCTTGGTCACGGCCTCACGCGTGAATGGCTGGACCGATTTCACTAATTCTTTTTTTGTTGTATTTGTTATCATTAGGAGAAGGTTCTTACGGAAAAAAATATTAAGAAAATCTCTCAAAAACCCTAAAAACAGCCCTTTTATTTTTCCCATACAAACGTTTTCTAACTAAAACGAGCTTTATTGCTATTGTATAAAGTTCATATTGAATTGCAAGCACTCACTGTTGTTTAAGCAATGTAGGTATGTTCCTAACATCCAAGAGTCAATTTGCACTTTATTACCTCTGTACAAAGTTCAAATTCAATCATATCTATCAAAACAGTGTGCGTTTTATACTGATAATTTTTACTATAAATTGACAAGTTAGCATCAACAAACTACGGTTGCTATAGTTACGCAATAGCATGAGAATAGAGGTTATAACAAAGAGTTCCTATAATTATTCTCAACACCTTTGGTCACGCCATCACGCGTGAACGACTGGACCGATTTCAATTTACTCTACGTTTATCCCAAAGTCTACCCGTGCGAAGCCGGGACGGGCCGCTAGTATCATAATATATCACGACAATATTTATATCTTCTGTTGTTAAAAATAGGTTAAGATATTCGTAACATTCTATACGCGAATTCATATTCGCAAAGTCGAATAAGAAATTTCGAAGCAAAAGTAGAACAAATTGAATGAACGTCTACAACGTAGCAAAGCGTAAGAAATATTTCAACGTTAGCGCTTTCTTACAAAGAGCGGTAAATTCAGCCTTCTTAAACCTTATTACAATGCAATAAAACTGCATTTCTCATAAATATTTTAAGTTCTGAATATTCCGTAAATCTCTTGATGAAGCCGTTCAGCGCTTTTTGCGCTTTCTTGCGAATTTTGAACCAATTTCACTGAAATGCTAAGAATGTAATGTTATTAAAATTTGAATTGTAATATTTCAATCTTGTTAAATTAAGTATTTTCCTTCTTGTAATTTTAGTATCTCCTTTATAGGTTGAACTTTATCTACATTTTAATGTTATCTCTTACTTTCTTCTAAAAAATAAAATTATAATAGTAGCCTCTAATTAATGTGTATTTGTGTTGTTTTCTTTTTAAACATTTGAACTCGGTCCGTGATATCTAAAATTAAGAATCTCCTGTAATTTGTAACTATGTTATCATTTATCAATAGGTATTAGAAGCTTTCAAAAATGCAAATAATTTTTAGAGAAAAATGTCAAACCTACTCGTAATATAACTCACAACTAAAGTGCAGTCTAGAATTCAGAATTGCTTTCCTACTTCGGTCTCACCACAATTTTTTTTATTTAGTAATAGGCTTGCATTTGACCGCCATCTCGCTTGATGGCTCGCAACGATGCGGTTCACGATAGAGCACGCGCGCCTAGAAGAAACCGATTCACTCGCGACTTGAAGACACTCAGATTGTATTTATCGGGAAATACCCACTCAGACAAAGCGTTCCACACTCTAGCGGTTCGCACAATAAAAGTGGTATTTAACTCTTCATAGATTTTTTAAACGCACTCGAACACAACGCAAGTCTATGATAGCTTCGAACTCCTCGACAAGGAAAATCAACGCAATTAGTAACTCCACCGCCACTGTGTTCAAAATAAAGACTTCAGTACAGAACCGTGCTATTTTAATTAGAATTCACTTCACGTTTTTCCATTTCCCTCCCCCCCCCGCCCCGCTCCGACCACCCTTTCAAAAATAAAGTCCAATTTAAACATCCCAATCAACTCGCGAACTCGGTTAATCCCACAGTTCCAGTATCAAGTAAAATGCTCAGAAACACAGCTTTTTGTGTGGAATTCTATGGGGAGTTCATTGCATGCGCTAGTACCTACATACAGGGTTCCATACATTTTGTCGAGTGTCATTGACATTTTTCTATGGAACAGCTGATTTTCTTTTTCGTGAATTTCGGGTTGGTCCCGTGGTAAAAGTTGTTCATATTGATGTGTACGCTGAGCCCTTTTCGGCTTAGCATACCCTTTATGAATAACCCTGTATACTTACATAATATGTGTGCGCGACGATCGCATAAAACATGCAATAAAATTTGTGGAACTTTCATGAATCTAAATAGTAAATATGCAGCAATAGTCAATCTATTTATAGTTGTAATAAAAATGTACAATATTATACCTCTTTTTCTTGCATTGTTCTTGTAACAATCTTATAGTTCAGGGTGTCGAGCGCAGTGCTGTGCCGCGCAGGGTCTTGAACTGTTATATAGAGTTCAAAATTCTGGGACCCGACTTCGGTGTGGGCGACGCAGACCTGTTATGGGCAAACGTGACGTTTAACATCAGTCGAATGATTTGCTCGTCGCGTCACTCAATAGCATAAAAAAAAAACAAAAGTAAAGTGTAAAAATAATAGATATTAAGTATATACGATGTATGTATAAAAGTTAAAAAAAAATAATTGTCAAAACTCACGGACCACAGTGTTGTGTTAAATAAATGTTTTAAAATCTCAGCAATGCATGAGAGCATTGTTTCCTTACAAAAGTACCTACTAATCGCTGCACATTTACACTTGTATAGAATATACCGTAAATGTAGAAGTTGATACTATAAGTAATACTCGTAGCTAAGCGAAATAGCGCTGTTTTTATTAAATTATCCAATGTATTTTTTGCCTTGTTTCAGGTAAGCCAGCCTCTGTCTCGCCCAAAGGGTGAACATCGCCATACAACGTGGTAATGGAGCCAGTGCTTTCAGGACAATGCTGAGAAGCAGCGGTCTTCAAATCTAGTTTTATTTTGGTTAGTAGCTTTATCAGTCAGTGGTCAGTGGTATTAATTATTTTATAATTTACATGGTAAATGGTAAGCCAGTTTATTACTCTTAATACCTTTAAATTTGTTGTAGTAAATATGGTAAATGGAAGCTGCATTCTTCCATCAATTTTGATTCATCGGGTTAACTCTTTCTCGTCTTCAACGACACAAAGAAGATCAAGAAAATTGGAGAAAGTGAGGTTTAAAGGGAAAAAGAAAAGTTTAACCTCATTCTCGGGATTTTACTTTTTCTTATTTTTATTTTTTATGCAGTTTGATTAATAAACAAATCGATCTTGCCATCTACATATATATATAAAAGTGAAGGTCGTGACTGACTGACAGATCAACGCACAGCCTAAACCGCTTAAGCTACAAACGTCAAATTTGGACAAAAGTTTTATATCAAAAAGCGGACGCACACTAAGAAAGGAATTTGCCCAATTCAACCCCTAAGAGGGTGAAAAGGGGTGTTTAAGTTTGTATGAAAAAAATATTTTTCTTAATGCTACGATTATCAAACTTTGCGAATATACTAATGTTAAAAAAATAATCGACACCTATTTCATCATTTTTCAAAAATCAACCCTTAAGAGGGTGAAACGGAGCAATGAAGTTTGTATGAAGATTTTTTTTTTAATGCTGTGGTTATGAAACTTTGCAAATATACTAAGCTAAAGAAAATATTAGACACTTATTTTTTTATTTTTTGAAAATCAACCCCTAAAGGGGTGAAACGGAGTATTGAAGTTTGTATGAAGAATTTTTTTTTGATGCTGTGGTTACGAATCTTTGCAAATATACTAAGCCTAAACAAATAATAGACACTTATTTTTTTGTTTTTTGAAAATCAACCCCTAAAGGGGTTAAACGGAGTGTTGAAGTTTTCATGAAAAATGTTTTTTCCTAATACTACGATTTTTTAACATTGCAATTGTACGAAGCTAAAAAAAATATTAGATACCTGTTTCATTATTTTTTGAAAATCAACCCCTAAAAGGGTTAAACAGATAAAAGTGAATGTCAAGACTGACTGACAGATCAACGCACAGCTTAAACCGCTTAAGCTACGAACGTCAAATTTGGACAAAAGTTTTATACTAAAAAGCAGACGCACACTTAGAAAGAAATTTGCCCAATTCAACCCCTATAGGGGTGAAAAGGGGTGTTTAAGTTTGTATGAAAAAAATATTTTTCTTAATGCTACGATTATCAAACTTTGTGAATATACTAAAATAAAAAAAATAATTGACACCTATTTCATCGTTTTTGAAAAATCAACCCCTAAAGGGGTGAAACGGAGTATTGAAGTTTGCATGAAGATTTTTTTTTGATGCTTTAGTTACGAAACTTTGCCAATAGGTATACTTAACGTAAAGAAATAATAGACAATAATTATTTTGGTTTTTGAAAATCAACCCCCAAAGGGGTGCAACGGGGTATTAAAGTTTGTAAAATATTTTTTTCTTAATGGTACGGTTATTTAACTTTGCAAATTTACTAAGCTACAGAAAATAATAGACACCTATATTTTCGTTTTTGAAAATCAACCCCTAAAGGGCTGAAACGGAGTATTGAAGTTTGGATAAAAATATTCTTTTCCCAATGCTACGATTATTTAACTTTGCAAATGTACTAAGCTAAAAAAATAATAGATATCTGTTTCATTATTTTTGGAAAATCAACCCCTGTGGGGGTGAAATGGCGTGATAAATATAGTACGGAGAGAGAATTGTAATGACTCACTGACAGACAAGGAACATCCTACGCCGCTGGTCGTAGAAATTTAAAATATGGAAGGTGTGTTTGTCTTGACGAGTAAACGTGTACCAAGAAAGATTTTTTTGAAATTCAACCTCTAAAGGGGTGAAATAGGGTGTTAAAGTTTGTATGGGGAAGCATTGTTTTTGACGCCACGGTATTGAAACTTTACAAATATACTAAGCTTAAAAAAATGACGAACATCATTTTTCACCAATTTCACCACTTTTGGAAAATCAACCCCTGTGGGGGTGAAATGGCGTGGTAATGTAGTACGGAGAAAGAATTTGTTTTGATGCTAACTCAATGAAACTTTACAGATGTACTAAACATAAGGCGTGTAAACAACATCCGGAAAAAATCCAAAACCTTCGAAAAGTCACATCCTCGAGGTGGAACTGCTAATTATCTCGAAAACTAAAAACATTTTTACCAAAGCGCTGAGACTAAAAAGTCACTAAAACCTCGGATCTTTTCGGAGCCAATAAAAATAACATAGTCGCCTCAAAAACATGGCCGCCATACAAACTTTGAGGGTCTATATCTCCGAAACGGTTGAAGATGGATGGGTGTTTTACTACAATGACATGTCATAGGAGTTAGCAAGGGCTACTTGATGGTGGTGGCGAAAATTCAAATGATTCCAAATGGCTGCCATTTTTCAAAATGATTCGAGGGGGCTGACTTATTGCATCCGGGCGTTTTTGGGGTCCCTGCTTCCATTGTAAGACGCTTTTTACATACTCTCAAAAAAGAGGGATAAATTAATTTCATCCCGGAAAAAAAATCGGTTCCCGAGGTATAGTCCACGCGGGCGAAGCCGTGGGCGGAAGCTAGTTTATATACAATTACACATTATTCAGCAAAAAACAGTATTTGCCCCTCCACTAAGAAGACACTGAAGATTTTCCTCCCATCAACAAAAAACAGAGAAAAGACTAGTCTCCTCCGATGAAGGTTAAGCCATGAATCGGCTACGAAACCGTTTCTCTGTAGACTTCCTAATCGCATGAAACCTAGTAACAAAATTATCCAGCTGTAATTATTTAAGTAAATGAAAGCGCCGGAGTCGGGACAAAAACTACAGCGTTCGTTTGGGTCATTATCCGGGACACAAATCGAGTTTTTTCGCGACGAGCTGGGTCGGGACACTTGGCCGCCGACCAAATCCGGCGAGCGCGGTGTGGCCTGTGTCATGAGACCAGGCGGTTTCGGGGCAAAGTCGTTTTAGTTTTAGTATTAGCGGAATTAGTGCCGCGTTTTGGTTTTAATTTTTTTTAGGAAATTCGTTGTAAAGTTCGGACGTTGATGAGCTCAGGTTAAATTAGTTTATTTTAGTTTTAAATTTTATTAATACTGCATGTCATTCTTTAAAAAAGTATTTAATATTAATTGCGATTTAAAAGTGAACAAAAAAAACAAGGTAAATTCAAAGTTTCTAAATTCTACGTCGATTAGTTTGTAATAATAATAACCGTCTTCTCTTTTTTTTCTCCTTCTTTTAGCGTACTTTGCTTGTGACTTGGACAGCACCCATATCTAGGGATTTATTATAAAGTGCTCTCGTTGTATTTACGCGCGTACTAATATCTGGCAGCCCTCCGGAGCCAGCCATAGACAACGTACTAACTCTCACCTAACCTGTGGCAGAGCCCTACTAACTATCACACAATCTGTGGAAACAACTCCGTACTGACTATGTGACAATCTGTGGTAGCAGCGTACAAACTATCACTTAACCTATGACAGATACAACTAACTATTACATATTCTATGGAAGTATCTCCGCTCTATGAGACAATCTGTGTTGCTCCGTATTCCGTACTAAGTATGTGATAATCTGTGGCAGCACCTTACTAACTGTGACTGTGCTGTGTCACCAACCCCGAGTAAACAGATTAGTAAGGTGTATGGAGTAAGTAACTGGTGGTTCTCATAAACTATCGAAATGGTGCTAACATGTACAAGGGACTGTGATGAAGTTTAATGGGACCTGGCATTATCATGTAATGACAATGATTATAATTTTACTTGGAAACTAACGTGGTATGTCTCATAATGAAGATCAGCGAATATGATCGAAACTAGTACGACGTATGCAACTTTGTTATTTGTATACTATGTACCATGTTCTGAGGAATAAATATCTTAGTTAACGAATTTTGAACAAATCTCCGATGTCCGATTGAGCTGAAATTTGGTATAGGTACGTGTATAACTCCGATGACAACGCAATATACCAATAAGCTATTTTTGTAGTGGTAGGGCTCTTTTGCAGAGCCCGCCTGGGGAAGTACCACACCTTTGCCAGTTATTCCACCGCCAAGCAGTAATGTGCAAACATTACTGTGCTCCGGTTGGAAGGGCATTGTTTCCAGTCAAATTACAGGGCAAATGGGAGATTAAACAACTTATATCTCAGGGTGACGAGCGCAGTGCTGTGCCGCGCAGGGTCTTGAATTCTGCGAGTTCAAAATTCTGGGTGGCGCAAACCTGTTATGGGCAAACGTGAAGTTTAACCTCAGGCGAGCGATTTGCTGGTCTCGTCACTCATACATAAACGAAAAAGCTTGTTTCAAAAATTACGTTTAAACACTTTTTTGCTTTGTTAAGTAAATATTATAACATTAAGCCAAATATTCAACCAGAAAGAAAAAAAGATACATGTTTAGCAGCAGTTTTGTAGTCCAGGTAAAATTCAATGTTTTTCGAAGTGAATGCGGTACATTTTCGAGTGAATGGATTTTAATCAATCGTACCTATTCGCTGGACTTTGTGGTAAAGGAAATTCCGGGACCCACGGGGCCACTGAGCAGATCGCTGAGCGGAATCGGGCGGGAACCCGACGGAACCCTACAAGTGCTTCTAATAGTGAACTTTTAGCAAACAAATCATGGTTCTAGTGACTGTCTTGCCTCGCCTGGGTTCTGTTCTAGCGAGTGGTATATTATTTCGGTCTCTGTCGCTCTCATTAGGAATTACATAAGAGTGAGAGTGACGGAGATAGTCTCAAGCATCTAAGAATAAGTTTGATCAGTCACAGCAACAGAGTCTTCATCTTCGACCGACTTTCGAAACTATTCCGACTTCGCCCTTCAATTGAAACACGAAAGTAGCTCCCATACTAACTAGCACTCAATCTGTGATCGATGCCGACTTGGACTAACTAGCGGTCGTCTACGACTCCGCTTGGACAACTCGCTGAATAGTTCCGAACTGCGGCAGCAGTACTAACTAGTGCATAATCTGTGCTCGTTACTTACTACTAAGTAATCTGTCTACTAACTGCTGAGTAACCTGTGTCACCAAGTTACTGTTTGACAAAGTTGTGTATAGAGTTGGGCAAATGGGTCAACTATATTGTTCTACGGTTGACTGAAAGTTTTGTTAGGAAAGTTCGGTGGTGGCTCCACCATCCGACAGATGAGTTGGTCTGGTTTTGTACCGTTATTGAGTTGTTCCGTTCCGCCACGCGTTCCTGCGAACTCTATTAGGATTAACTTCGAGCTTAAGTTACTAAGTAACTATTGCTTATTCTTCGTCTTAAGCTACGATTCACGTTTGGTGTGCCAATCAAAGGTATCAAGTTATTACTTGAGTCTTGAAGTAAGTATGGGTATCTTAGTGGTGAACTTAGACAGAGAGCATAGTCTAAGTTATGATCTAAGCAATAGGCTATTTGACACTATTAAAAATATGCTACGAAATGTGGTCATTCTATTAGGTAATAACATAAAAAAAACATATTTATCTCTGTTTTATCCAAAAATATTTATAGATTTTTCAAAATAAACAAAATAAATTCAAAGTATTTTTTAAAATTCTTCAGCCACAAGAACGCTCTGTGATTGGCTACGCCTCGCGTGACGTCACACGCAAGTAAACTTTGTTTAATGCTAAGACACTTTGTGTGATTTTATAGTATACACTTTGGTACAAGTTTGACGTTTGTCAAAGAATAAAGTTTGCTTACTTGCCTGTGACGTCACGCAAATCACATGTCGTCCGCCATTACCGAAACAGCGTTTTTAGCGCGAATATTGTAATTTAAATTTTAACACAGTATTTTACGAAAAATACTGCAAATTTCGCAGACATATACATGTGGTGTATTAATCATATGCCAACGAATAATTTAAAACAGTTTTTCAAAATCAGTCAAATAGCCTATTTAGTTTCCTGGGTTTTGTATTGTATATCAAGGTTGGTAGATTTACCATATCTATTTCAAGTTACAAGTGAATCGGTTTCTTTTTGGTGCGTGTGCTCCATCGTAGACCGCATCGTTGCTTACCATCAGGCGAGATGGCGGCCAAACGCAAGCCTATCACTGAATAAAGTACTTACATAAAAGCTTTATGTACCTCTTAAATTTTGAAAGCGGTGAAGTTTGTATGTTTGTAAAGGACTTCGGGACCAATTGCCCAATTTAAAACGTCTTTCAGTAATGGAAAAGCTAATCATAATTAATCTATTGATAATTTTCTTTGATGTTTCTAACCTACGTTTTTAAGTTTCTTTAGTTCAGCTAAATAGCTACACTATATTATAACTGAGTGCTAAAGGCTATATATTTCATAGCCCCAAACCTGCGAGTCCGAAAGCCAAGTGAACTCGCCCTGGGCACAAAATCCCGGACATTTCCTTCTCTGTACCCCTGACAACATGTAGATATTCAGAATTTAATGATGAGAGAATGAGAGCACAAACAGCCAAACTCATTTTTTCGCTTTTATTTGTTAGTATAAAGGTTTCAAAATAAAGACAGTGAAATACTTACCTCTTTTAGGAACTGGTTCTCAAAAATTCTATCTGCTAAAATCGCAAAAGCCTTTGAGATTTTTGTTTGAAAAAATAAGCTCTGCGTATCTAGCAATAGCTGAATCGCTTTAATACCTGAAACACAGTTGTCAAAGCTTTTCGAATTCTATTCAGATTTGTATTTTGAGATTATTGAACTTATTCAGTAGTATTTGTTCAAAATAATAATACAAGGTTAAAAGGAAAGGGTATGCTAAGCCGTAAGGGTATGTTAAGCCTAAAAGGCTCATAGTACTTATCACGAAGAACTTTTACTATAAGACCAACCCTGAAAGCAGAAAAAAAGATTAGCTGATTCATACTTTTTGTCGCGTGTCCTTAACATTTTTTATGGAACAGTTGATTTTTTACGCCTTTTCAGGATTGGTCCCACACTAAAAGTTTTCGTTTCGTTTCGTTGTTTTCGTTTTCGTTTTTTTTTTCATACAGTTCTAAGAGACTTTTTCGACTTCGCATACCCTTTGTTTACAACCCCGTATATTCATAGCTCGACCCCAGCCATCAACTTGAGCCAACTCTCCATGGTCCCTACCAACTCAGGAAGTAGGTACATCTTGGAGTCTGCCCTTTAATTGGACCTCGGTTTGCCCTTTAGCTAATTATCTTGAAACGTGCAAACTGGTCGCGTTCGCAAAACTTGGAAGTTCTCTAGATAATATAGTCCGTGCCATATTGGAACAGCTTTGTATATGGATAGATAGATGGATAAACTCTTTATTGTTCACTCCAAAAATCACAGACAAAAGAGATCATAAATCTACTCATAGCTATTATTATAGCATGAAATAAATCCAGTATAAAGTTACAGATGTGTCAACTTTTTTATTATTGCACAAAACTAAACTAAACTGAACTGAAAAGGGCTCATAGTACTCATTATTACGAACCACTTTAACTATAAACCCGGAATTCGCGAAAAAAAATTCAGCTGTTCCGTAAAAAATGATATACAATAACAGCTGAACAGCTGTTTTTTTTTCGCGAATTCCGGGTTCATAGTAAAAGCTATTCATAATGATTAATACTGTGAGCCCTTTTCGGCTTAGCATACCCTTTCTGTATAACCCTGTACACACGGTCAGTCGGTCACACATGCTTAAAATATGAACATTAACCGTAGGTGTCAGCATGACATACCGAGGCTTGCCATAACTATATAGTTCAGGGCGGGCTATACCGTTTAGCTCGCACTCCAGCACTATAATCCGACACCTTCGAATAAATTATATTGACTACCATTTGCTGCCAGCTGTGGATTTATAGACGTGCCAAATGGGTCGACCAAGTAAATAATTTTGCCTGATATTAAATTTTAAATTAATTAAGGTAAAAATCGACTAGAAATAAATTTTAACACATTTATTTCATATTCTACCTAATCTATTTTAAGAGGATCATTCCGTTCGGCGCAGTCTCGACTCTGCTTTAAGGCGCGGGTCACAATCGCTGAGGTCAACTGCAGCTGGTTTGTCTCCGCCAACATCATGACGTCAGACATCAGCTTCTGAGCAATGAACCTCTGCTCATGGTTCAGTTTATCCATCCGCGATTTCATATGTGTCATGAATGTGTAGTTGTCATTTTTGAAGTTGGAATCATCGTGTTCTATGTTTAGTTCTTCTTTCTCGGATAAAATGGTACTGTCATCTTCCGCTGGCTTGCTGTCGTGGTCGTCAGGCCAGGCGAGGTCTGCAGAGTGCTGGATGTTCGCTGCGTCATCTTGAGGTTCGGTTTTTGGTTCCATGCTTCCAATTTCTAATCCCGAATCTGATTTTAAAGCTTTGGAAGGACTCGTCGATTCTTTATCCTCATTTTGTTTGAAACTACTCGATTTATCGTTTAATTTTGTATTTGTATTCTTTGTCTTTATATGTCTTTGTGTTTTGTTTTCTTGTTTTGGTGGATCGAGCTTTGTTATTCCGTATCTAGCTTTGAAATTTTTAAACCATCCAACGCTCGCTTTGAAATCGTCGTTCTTATAAATTTCCTTGTATATGTCCAAGGACTTCCTTCGTATAACCGTTTCTGTGAGTTTCTTGTTATGTTGCCGTTCTTCTAGAAACCAGGAATACAACACGTCCTCCATTAGCATATAGTCGCCAGTTTTCAGAGTATGGCGCGAGTCTGCTTTCAATCCGGAACTGTTGACGAAATCTTCGATGTTCTTACGTTTTTTATAAATATCGTACATTGTTGAGCGGCTGAGGTTGTACTCGCGAATTAGCTTTTCTTTTGTCTGCCCGCTGGCTATTTTCTTTAATATTTCAGCTTTCTTAGCTAAACTAAGCGTTTCGTGTTTGCGCTTAGTTGTTTTTTCCGCCATTTTAAATTTTTAAAACACCACGATACGCGCACGTGCTCACGACAACGTGAGACGTCGGACTAAAGAGCGCGGGACGGGGTGTAGGAGCGGCAAAATGGCGGACTATCGATGTGTGGAGTGTAAACACTGAGGCGGCCGGCCGGATTATCGAACGTTGTGTGCGTGCCGGCGCGCGGCGTGCGGCGAGGCCATCGGTTGAATAACCGAGCCTAGGACTGATAAGCGCAGGTGTGCTAAGATACGGATTACCGAGCATTACCGAATTTCGAATGTCCAATATTTTTTTGGTTGTGATTCTAGTTGTTTAAGTTTTTTTTTTTCAATTCGATACTGGGACTTTTTTATTGTAACGTTCGTTGCAAGATAAAGTGTGTTACGTTAAGCGGTTTTTAAAGATTGACTCTTAATTATTTTAGAACAAAATTTCGTGCAAATGATGGACAAACAAAATCACATGGCATAATTATAAACTTAATGAGAGTTTGTGTGAAATATTTTCGTTTCAGACCAACAACCCCAAGTATCCTGCAGTAGAAGGTACGAGAAACAATTTTAATTATCTTTTCCTTGTGTTACTTGGCCGCAGTTAGGGAACTATTTGATCCCGGGTCTCTTTGACCCGCTGACCCCAGCCGAGGGTTGATATTTGTTTGTTTGGAACTCCGCTGCGCTATGTAGGGTTAATTATGTGTATGAGTTTTTTCGGTGGTATTTGAGTACCAATAATTAAAAAGGTTTGGTAAAGTTATACATTCTTAATTATGACTGGAGTGGAGATACTTTGAAAAAATTATTTAATTAACTACCCTTATCTGACTCCAGTTCTCTCAATATCATAATCTCGCTTCATTTTTACATTTAATGCGCTAACGAAACAATCTACTACGAGTTTATAATCTTCGTAAGTACCTATATAAACAAAAGGCAATCGCATAACGTAGGTACAGCTATGTTCAGAGGATTTTCTCTCTGTCTACCGCGAGTTAAAGAAAGAGAGAGGAAATTATTATAGGCTAATTTCACAACAGAGTGCATCTGCACCTACCTTCCAACACGAAGCCCTTCTATGACTCAGATCAAGTAGAAAGCAGATATGGTTCTTTGATGGTGCCTTTGATCCAGGTGAAGCCAAAAAAACACTACTGCCTACACGTATACCTACTACAAGCACATATTGACGCATAAAAACTACCCTTATTACTACTCATTTTTCTTGTCCACGTTCTTTGAGCAACTGACGTAAAAATTGACGATTATACATCGAGCTTCATTCCTCGAAATTAGAAGAATAATTGTAGTTTCGTGTAACTACTCGCTAATCGTACACTGTAGTTTACAGTTAATAAAAATATCATAGACTTGTCTTTAGAGACAAAATATTTATTGCACTGGTATCCCCGAGTTTTCGTCACAACGGTCGTTCCCACAATGCTTCATTCGTGTTTTAGTGCTTCGCTAGTCTACACATAAAATCAAATTGTGTCCACTTTGTGCGAACAAAATGCCAAAAAGGAGTAATGATGAAGACAGTGATGAATACATCAGGCGCAAGATGAGAAAAATTGAAAAGAAATTGCGCAAACGTAAAAAGCGTTCCCGTCGATTAAGTTCGGATAGCAGCGGCTCGCCGATGGAATGTGCGTCGCCCGTGCTATCAATAACCGAAGGTACCTACATAATTCTAACTTATCGTTTACTTTTGTATATTTCAATGGTTGAAATAATATTATACCATTTTTTATTTCAATTTATAAGTATCAACATTTTAACAGCATTCATATGTACAAATACTAGTGCGCAATTAAGTTACAGTGTGACTTTATTACGCCATGTAAATAATTTTGTACGAATGTATCTTCTGATTTTTATTACCAATAATCATTAGAGTAGCTGTTTTATTAAACATACCTACATTTACGAAATAAACAAATACTTAGCGAATATCGCTTTGTGAATAATTTTGTTCGTAATTCAAGAATCCAATTGTAGCTAAATACTTTGGATGTAACTTATTAAGGTGCAAAATAATAAAATATTCATATTTTATGCACTTTCTAGATGGCCAAGACCCGCCGTTAACGGAGTCAGTCGTTCTAACCGAACAACTCGGCCTACCCACACTCGATGCGGATTCAGAACCCGGCACAGCGCCTTCTCCGCCGACTCAACCTGGTCCGGAGGAATGTACACTAGATAGTGATATTCTCGAGTTATTAGGCGCATCTCCGTCAGAATCAAAGAGGACAGGAGACAACATCCAAAAGGATATTGCTTTGAGATGGGAGCATATTGCAACCTCAGGCCTCTCTAAAGACGCCCGAAAAGATCTCCTAGAAAAACACTTAGTTCCCGGAAACTGTCCAAAGTTGGGTACGCCGCTATTGAATCCGGAAATAAAAGCAGCACTGTCAGATACCATGATTGGCAAAGATAAGGCTTCACAAAGTAAGCAATCGCAGGTCACGTCCGTTATTGCTTGCATTGGGGAGGCTCTTACTAAGATTTTACAATCTGATCATAAGGATCCTTCAGTGATAAAACCACTTCTTGAAGGCGCTCAACTTCTTTGCGACCTACAACACCACGAGTCTATGAAAAGGAGAAGCCTTATCTGTGCAACTATAAAGAAAGACATTAAAAGCCAGATTTATGAAACAGGAATTGACAAATACCTATTCGGTGAAAACTTAGCCGATACCCTTAAGGCGGCTAAAGCCATTAATAAATCCGGATCCGAGATTAAGGCAACAAAGCCCAAGGCTGGAACTTCTCGCACTCAGCCTCGAACTTTAAACTCAAGACCTCAGCTGGCGAGCGGCAGGCAACCAGCCAAGAGGAGACAGGACCCTGCCCCATACGCGCAGGCCCCGGCGGCGCTGCCACCCCCTGCTCCGCCACAGTGGCGCCAGTATCAAGCCCAGCTGCCTTTGCCGCCACCGCCTCCACCGCCGCCCCCACCGCCTCCGCTGCCGCCACAACAGCAACAGCGGTCCAAGCAACGCCAGTATCAACGTCGTTAGACCCGGTATGTCCCTCTGGGAGACTTACTTTATTTTACGATCAATGGTGTCAAATAACCAATGACCCAACGATATTATCTTGGGTTAGGGGCTATAGCATTCCTTTTTACAAGCCAGTTATACAAAAACGTATTCCTCATCCACCTAAATTATCACAAATCGAAATAAATAATCATCATGAGGCCATAAAAGAACTTTTGGATTCGGGAGCTATTTCTGAGTGCGAATCATGTGATGACCAATTTTTGTCCAGTTACTTTCTGTTAAAAAAGAAAAATGGCAGTTACCGTTTCATTTTAAATCTAAAACCGTTAAATAAATTTATAAAGACTGATCACTTTAAATTAGAGGATCTCAGAACAACTTTAAGGTTAGTGTCTAAAGACTGTTTTATGGCTTCCCTAGACCTAAATAATCCATATTCTTTGATTTCCATAAATGAATGTTACAGAAAGTATTTACGATTTGAATGGGACGACAAACTTTTTGAATTCAATGTCCTTCCCTTTGGTTTAAACACAGCCCCATACGTTTTTACCAAGTTGCTGAAACTTGCTATGTCTGTGTTAAGATCATTAGGTTATCTCTCAACCATTTACTTGGATGATGTATGTTGCCTAGCACCTTCTTATCAGGAGTGTGCAATGAATATAGCACAAACAAGAACCTTGTTTGAATATCTAGGTTTTTTAATAAACGAGGAGAAGAGTTGTTTCATACCATCTAATAAATGCACTTACTTAGGATTCATAATCGACTCAAAAAACTTTAACGTTTGTTTGCCTGATGCTAAAAGAACTAATATTTTAACAGAATTAAATAAATTGAGTCGTCTTCAGCGTTGCTCAATTCGACATTTCGCTCGTGTCGTTGGCCTTCTTACTGCCGCTTGCCCAGGTGTACAGTATGGTTGGCTTTACACGAAGCAAATGGAGAGATGTAAATATCTTGCTCTTCTGCAGTCAGATGATAATTATGACAATTATATGGATATTCCTACTTATTTACAAGAAGATTTTAAATGGTGGATCGATTCTATTAAAAGTGCCAACAATCCGATAAGAGAAGATACTTACATCTTAGAAATTTTCTCCGATGCTAGCAAAACTGGGTGGGGGGTAGTATGCGATAGGCAGACCGCAAACGGCCAATGGAGCGCGGAAGAGGCTGAGAAACACATTAACTTCCTTGAATTATTAGCTGCGTATTTTGGTTTAAAGATATTTGTTTCCAATTGAAACAACTGTCAAATACTATTGCGAATTGATAACACGACTGCTATATCGTATATCAATCGTATGGGGGGAGTACGATTCCCACACCTTAATAAATTAACGAGAGATATTTGGAGATTTTGTGAAACTAGAAATATTTTTATATATGCTTCGTATATAAGATCCAAAGATAACGATATAGCAGACGCGGAATCTCGTCGATTACATCCCGACACGGAATGGGAATTGAGCAACTCAGCATATAAATTGATCGTTCATAATTTTGGAAAGCCTGACGTTGATCTTTTTGCAACGAGACTAAATACAAAGTGTCCTAGATATATTTCATGGCATCGAGACCCAGGAGCATACGCTATCAATGCTTTTACGGTTAACTGGGATAGTCTAAATTTTTATGCTTTCCCTCCGGTCTCGGTTATAGCAAAGGTTTTAAGGAAAATAATAACTGACAGAGCCGAAGGTATAGTGGTCGTTCCCCACTGGCCTACACAGGCCTGGTTTCCACTTTTTAACCGACTGCTCTTGTCAGCCCCTATTATACTCAAGCCAGCTGAAAAGACACTAACTTTGGTCTCCAGCAGTGCGATGGCGCAGCCACAGCTCAGACTTATGGCCGGAAAATTATCCGGGAAGCTTTCTCCAGGCGATGTGTGCCGTCGAGTTCTTTAGATATAATTTGTGCGTCCCTATCAACAAGTTCTATAAAGCAATACTCCGTAGCATTTAAACGTTGGTTAGAGTTTTGTAACACTAACAATATAGACTGCTACGAAGCGTCAATTCCGAATATCATTTATTTTCTTACAAGTATTTTCAATTCAGGAGCACAATATGGTACTCTCAATAGTTACCGTTCCGCCTTATCTTTAATTATAGGTTCACGAGTGAGTACTGATGACCGGATCAATAGGCTTTTTAAGGGTTTTCAAAAGCTTAGTCCATCTTTACCCAAATACAGCATCACATGGGATACTTCCATTGTTCTTGATTATTTAACAAATCTGTATCCAAATCAAGACCTACCATTAGAACAGTTAGCTAAGAAAACACTTACTCTATTGGCTCTTATTACGGCACATAGGGTGCAGACATTTTCTTTAATAAGAGTACAAAATGTTGTACGTTGTACAAATATGATTTCTATAAAGATACCAGATACCATCAAAACATCCAGGCCAGGTGTCTTACAGCCGTGCCGTAACATTCCGTTTTATGATGTGAAACCCGAAATCTGTCCTGCCAACGCATTGCTAAATTATTTAGAAATTACAAAGCCATTGAGAGGTAATACTGATCATTTATTCATTAGCTTTCGAAAACCATACAAATCGGGATGTAGCCAAACTTTAAGTAAATGGAAAGATACTTTAAATGAAAGTGGAATTGACACTTCAATATTTTCGGCTCATTCCACCCGGCACGCCAGCACATCCGCGGCCAGCAGGCTCGGCGTCAACATTGATGCGATCAGGAGCACTGCCGGGTGGAGTGGGACGTCCAATGTTTTTGGAAAATTCTACAACAGACACTTAAATAATCAAAATTTGAATGATTTTGCCTTATCTATTCTAGAAAATAATAATTGACAATGACTGTAATTATTTATTTAAACATAAATTACTCATTGGTATTGTAGCTGATAAACTTAGTTATAATATAAATAAAAATTATATTATTATTAATATTTTCTATGAAAATTATGTATCATATATCTCACAATAAATAATTTTATTAATGTTTATGGTGATAATTTCATTTAATTTAAAAAATAACATTTCTTAGACTCTCAAGGTCTACAATTATTCTTCTAATTTCGAGGAATGAAGCTCGATGTATAATTAATGATTAAACGAACTTACCTTAGTGACGTTCTATCATAATTATACGAGGGCTTCATCCGAAGAAATTAGAACCCACCCGCCACGTAGGTGTTTACCCAACAGTACGAAATGTTATTTACCTTTTCTCTTTCATTGGAGTTTTTAGACACTGCGACAACATAATATCTTATGTTGTCTTGTGTAATTTCTATTTAACTTTACATCTTTCAACTAAATGAAGCATTGTGGGAACGACCGTTGTGACGAAAACTCGGGGATACCAGTGCAATAAATATTTTGTCTCTAAAGACAAGTCTATGATATTTTTATTAACTGTAAACTACAGTGTACGATTAGCGAGTAGTTACACGAAACTACAATTATTCTTCTAATTTCTTCGGATGAAGCCCTCGTATAATTATGATAGAACGTCACTAAGGTAAGTTCGTTTAATCATTAATTGATTCGGGTAGTTTTTATGCGTCAGTGTGTGCTTGAAGTATAGGTACACGGGAAGTAGGGTAGTTTTTTTGGCTTCACCTGTATCTAAGGCGGGACTCAATCTGTTTATGATGACCTTTCCTCAAACAACATTCGGCGCATCACGCCACTTCTAAGCCTCACCCACACAAGCCTACTCACCCTGTCCGCGTCACTCACACAGTCGCAAGTGAATACAATCCTCTCAATAAACTCATCACAACAGAATATCTACTTCATTACCTTCCGTAAGGAACGAATTATTTCCACTCAGCAACTGCGAAATCGGTCGAACGCAATGGAGCAACTTACAGATTAGAGACAGTATTGTAAGTTTAGGTTGAAAACTCAGATTAATGAAAACTAACGTGGTTTTCACACATTTTTTTTTGTTATAATTAAACACGGGAATACTCACGTAAAAATTAAGTCGTCTACTACGACTAGTTTCGGTCACATTCAGTGCCAAACGAGACGCAACTGCGAGCGCGTCACGTTTGTAAACTCGCCTGTTGAAGGTCACCGAATGTAACCGAAACTAGTCGTAGTAGACGACTTAATTTTTACCGCGAGTATTCCCGTGTTTAATTATAACAAAAAAATCAGATTAATGAGGTTGAAAAGTTAAGTTAAGTGTGAAACGTTTTTTTATTTATTTTTTTAATAATAAGTGACGAGGCGAGCGAATCACTCGCTTTGTGTTAAACGTGGCTTAAAGTAGGTGCAAGTGCAAGTGAAATATAGCAAATATATAGTTATCTGTGACTAAATACGTATACAGCAGCAGCATAGCAGCAGCATAGCAGCGTAGCAGCCCCAAAGGAAGTGGACGTGGCAGAGCCCTAATGGTATAACCAAAAATGAGATCGACTTCATCACGACGGATAAGAAGCACATATTCAGAGATGTCTCCGTGATCAATAGGTTCAAAGCCGGCAGTGATCACCGACTTGTCCGGGGCTCTCTGAATATCAATTTTAAGCTAGAACGATTCCGCTTGATGAAGTCCACGCTCCGACCGAACATGTTCCTAGCCATCATTGGATCGGACCATTTCCAACAACAACTGGAAAATCGTTTCACCGCTTTGGAAACCACGGAGGACGTTGACGAGGATATTCAAAACCTTGTGGGAATTTTGCGGGATGAAGGGAGCAGGTTCTGCCAACTACAGCGTACAGGCAAAGAATCCAAGCTTTCCGCAGAGACTCTCCGGCTTATGGACGAAAGACGGGAAAACTGCCAAGCCACTTCTTCAGAACAGCGACTTCTCAACCGCAGGATTACGAAACTGGTGCGACGCGACCTCCGCTGCTTCAATACGCAAAAAATAAAAGAAGCAATCGAGCAGAATCGGGGGTCAAAAGTGTTCACTCAGACGTTGAGAAGAAGCCATCTGACGAAGTTAACAACGTCAATTGGAAGTACCGTTGTCTCTAAGCCGGAGATACTCGCGGAAATCGAGGAATTCTATAGCCGTTTGTACGACTCGCAAGCTTTGCAACCTGATTCCTGTGAAGAAGATTCCCGAGCCACACTCACGCGCCACTTCACAGAAGACCTGCCAGAAGTCAGCCTAAGCGAGATCGAGATTGCTCTCAGACAGTTGAAAAATGGAAAAGCCCCTGGAGAAGACGGAATCACTTCGGAGCTCTTGAAGGCAGGTGGTGCACCAGTACTTCGAGAGCTTCAGAAGATATTCAATGTCGTCATAGATACAGGGAGAACTCCAAAGGCATGGCACAAGAGCGTTGTAGTTCTATTTTACAAGAAGGGAGACAAAACTCTTCTTAAGAACTACCGTCCAATCTCGCTCTTGAGCCATCTCTATAAACTGTTCTCGAGAGTAATCACAAATCGTCTCGCGAGAAGACTTGACGAGTTTCAGCCCCTGGAGCAGGCCGGGTTTCGAGCAGGGTTTGGCACCGTAGACCACATTCACACTGTTAGGCAGATTATACAGAAGACAGAAGAGTATAATCGGCCTCTGTGTCTAGCATTTGTGGACTACGAGAAAGCGTTTGACTCTGTTGAGACCTGGGCTGTTCTGGAGTCTTTGCAGCGCTGCCAAGTCGACTGGCGATATATCGAAGTGTTGAGAGGTCTATATAACGACGCGACAATGGCCGTTCAAGTACAGGACCAGCAGACTAAGCATATCCCATTACGCAGGGGAGTGAGACAGGGGGATGTTATATCTCCAAAACTGTTCACTAACGCTCTGGAGGATGTGTTTCAGACGCTGGACTGGAAAGAGAAAGGCCTAAATGTCAATGGCGAGTATCTCTCTCACTTGCGATTTGCCGACGATATCGTCGTCATGGCGGAATCGCTGCAAGACTTGCAAGGAATGCTGACCAACCTAGCTGATGCTTCTCGACAAGTAGGTCTCGGGATGAATCTTGATAAAACCAAGATTATGTTTAACACACATGTTTCCCCGGGGCCTGTCTATGTTAACCATATACCTCTCGAAGTTGTCCAAGAATATGCCTATCTAGGACATATTCTGCAATTTGGCGGGACAAACTTCGAGAAGGAGGTTGATTGGAGAATCCGACTGGGCTGGGCAGCATTTGGGAAACTTCGTCATGTCTTCTCGTCGTCCATTCCGCAGTGCCTGAAGACAAAATTCTTCGATCAGTGCGTCCTACCTGTACTAACTTACGGAGCCGAAACGTGGACACTAACAGTGAGGCTGGTCCATCGATTTAAAGTCACTCAGCGGGCTATGGAGCGAGCTATGCTCGGGGTTTCTTTGAAAGATAAAATCAGGAATGAGATTATCCGACAAAGAACTAAAGTATCCGACATAGCTCAGAGGATTAGCAAGCTGAAGTGGCAATGGGCTGGCCATATCTGTAGGAGAACCGACAACCGTTGGGGTAGACGGGTTCTAGAGTGGAGACCACGGATCGGAAAACGTAGAGTAGGGCGCCCTGCGGCCAGATGGAGCGACGACCTGCGTAAGGCGGCTGGTAGCAAGTGGATGCGTGAGGCAGAAGATTGTGCCTTGTGGCGTTCGTTAGGAGAGGCCTATGTCCAGCAGTGGACAAACATTAGATAGGCTGATGATGATGATGAAATACGTATACAAACCAAATTATTGGTTTGGCAAAGTGTGTCTGGTGTTTTTATAATGTAATTTACTATTATTACTTAAATTTAGTTTACTTAAAATTGTAATTCTGAATCTAGCTAACAATTTACCTAATCTCGTATTTATCTAACACTAAAGTAAGATTTGAGTACCATTTATTTATTTGGACTTTTAATTCATTAATTTGTTGTTGTGTTTTTTTTTTTTTGCGTATTTCATTCGTATGGCACTACTTGATCTACTGTTTATGCAGCGTCCAGCAAATTTATACCGTTCCCTCACAATACACATCCAATTGATTATAATTCGAGCGTCCTCTGAGAATTACGTTAAGATTTGTTAGTCTACATCCATCATCATCAGCAGCCTGATTGTCTACTGATAAACGTAGGCTGGCCTTAAATAAAGGGATTACAGGGTTATAAGGAAAAGGGGAATCTAAGCCAAAAAGGCTCATAGTAAGGTACTCATCGTTACGAACAACTTTGACTACGGGACACCAAACCTGAAATCTAAAAAAAAAGTTGTTCCATACATTTTGTCGAGTGTCATTCACATTTTTCTATGAAACAGCTGATTTTTTTCTTGATTTCCAGTTTTGTCCCATAGTAAAAGTTGTTCATAATGATGAGTACACGGTGAAAAAGAATCTTTTGATCCAAGCAAATATGCGTATATATATGCACAATGCAGTAAAATGTCTTGGTCTAAGAAAATATATTTCTTTGATTTCCAAAAGAATATAAATTTGGACTAATGTAATCAATGTTAAATCAAAATAAAGCTGTCTATTTATTTAATGTAATAAAATCTTAATAGAAGATAATGATTGTGTTCGTTCTGATAAATGCCTTTTTAAAACACTAATAAAACGATCGTTCTTTACAATCAAAATTACCAAAATCTTGCTCTAACCTCTGGCGTCGATTATACTAAGGAAATATTATTGTTTTTGTTAAAATTAACAGTGCTAAATCTTTAGATTAAAGTAAGCGCTGGCTTGGTTCAAATCGATTTAATTTCTAAAATATTCTATTTAGATGATTGCTTGTTTCAGTCAAGACAACGTATATCTTGTCTAAGCTTTGCGCGCTAGAAATAAGTAGATATATTTTTCCAGCACGAAAATAAAATCTTACTTCAAGTAAATATTTGTTTTAGCGAAAGTTAAGAGGTAATCTATGAAAAGTTTCGATGTGTTTATGCAAAATAAGTTGTAATTTGGTTGAATAATATGGTCGACTCTCCCAAAATAATGATGAGTTGCCCTGAACTATAATTTGGTTCATTGAATAACGTTAATATTTTAATACAAAGCAATACCTGGTTCTTCTAAGTTTTTGAATCTTTTAATCCAAATATATAGATTAATCAGATTGAAATGTAGGCATTTCAAGCAATATTGTGTTTCACATGCCTCAAAGACATTTAGTTTTATTTTGAGAAAATATTTACTTAGTCTAAAATATTATAAATCTTTAAGGAAACTGACAGAAGCTTCAATCAATTGAATAAATTCATCCGGGCAAAACCCCACTAGGCGGCTTCGTTCAGATTCCCCCCTCATACTAAAAGTAAGTTTTACAAATCTTCACTCACACCAGGTTTTCGTATAACCGGTGGCTGACAATGATTCATAAAAGCAGACATTCAGAATAAGCGGGAATGCTGAGCCGTGCCGCCTATTTAGTGGGTTGAGCTCGAATGAATTCGTTCAAATGAGTCAACATACACGTGAAGGTACATCTCACCACTCCTGAAACATTACATCACAGATTTAAACATCAAGAAGCTTTGCACAACATACTATTACATCGTTTTGTTAGTTTCCTTTTTTTGATTTCTTAAGTGGTAAATAAAGTGATCGAAAATAAAAAACATTGATTAGCCATCACAATTAATAATATATTTAGACCCCAAAATTATGTGCATTTTCATTGGAATTCTATTAACAATCCTCTAAACACAATAAAAAGTTGTTTTCCAGACTTCTACAACAAAAGATTGAAAATGATTATCATATTGGCAGGTCTTAAATATACATGAATACAAATAAAAATTAGTACAATTATCCTTGGGTATTAACAATTGCTCGATTTAGCAAAAACAATGTTCACAATAATCATTTCATTCGTTTAAAAGAATATCACCAGCGGAATATGTATGATGGGACTGGATTGTCAAATCTGGTTTGGATTTTGTAGACGCATTGCTGAATGATTAAATGTATATGTTCGCTTGGCTTAGGGAATCGTGCAATTAATACATGAAATGACTTGAATAACATGTCAAACGCTTCTGTCATGGAAGTAAACACATATATAGGGTTGAACTTGCGTTTTTCTTTTGGCAGCTTTACCAATTTGTTTCTGTATAGTGGAGTTTATGTCACCAGGATTCTGAAAAAAAAACATAAGATGTGACATAACATATTTAAAGATGCCATAGTATCAGTTACTAAATAGTGACAGCACTAAAATGAAGTAGGTACTAAAGCCGGGAATAAAGTGTGTGCACTTACAACTGTACTATTCTAGCTATGTATCACAACAGACAAAAACAACTAGCTTACCTCTACTATTATTATAATACTCTCTAAGCACTGTTGAGTAGAAAACATTTCCTTTTTTTACTCGGCCTTTGAGTGGCACAACATTAGCCAGTAATGTCAATTCTGTTGGTAGTGCATCTGTAACAATACAATTTTTGTTATTAATTGAGTAATCAAATAGGTAATATCAATATCACATTTCTAAGAAAACTGTAGCAGCGAAGTAATTGGAAATTTATTACACAAAATAATATAAAATGTTATGGTTACCATCACTATCTAAAGTATTTAGCGAATTTCGCAAATCCTTCCTGTGTTCATCCGAATTAAATTCTTCGTTTTTTAATTCTATGAATTTTTGCATGAACTTTTTCCAGTTGTCTTTGAAGAGCTTTACTACAGGAAAATCATCTTTAATCTGGAAAAATACCAATTTTTACTAAATTAAAGGATACAAAACAAGGAAGGTCTGTAAAGCATATAAAAATTAAATGTACAGAACATAATTATGCAGTACTACCCAATCTTAGTTACAAACCTTAGACTCCAAATATTCTTGAATATTTTTGGTTAGCCCAATTCTATTTCCTATTAGTGGGCTAATCTCTTTCAAATGGTCTTGAGTGAGTTGATCCAGTTGGTTTAATGTTATGCCATTCTCTGAAACAATGTGTACATTTATCATTGCGGTTCATATATCATAAGTTAGGTAGGTACCTAGTCCTAGTAAGCAGTGCAACCAGCCACACGTGTGCGGCGAGTTCCTACATAATGTATGAATAAGAGTGTCAATTGCTTGCCGCTGACCACCGGTGGTTGTCGTCGGTGGCCCGTTTGCGTGGAGCCTACATGTTTTCATCCTCTCACGATAGCATAGGACTTCGTAGGAGTATAAATAGATAGATTGTACTTACACAGGTCGCTCGTCACAGCATCGTACTGTTTTAAGTAACCAAAACTAATTGAAGATATTATTATGTTTATTACATACATTTCAACATTTGAGGTACTCACTGTGAAATGCTTCGATATTTCTTCCGGCATTTGCAACGAATTCAATAGAACGGTGATTTCATCAATCACCAGAGTAGATAATTATGCGACAATGTTAATTATAAATGCCAAAGGCTCGAAACAAGCTAATAAAAACGCAAAAACAAATTATACACCTCGCAGTTGCACCGAAACGCCCAAACCCAAGTCAACCGTTAGCAAAGTGAACCGGCCGGAAAACGGAAATGGCATTGCAATACACGACACAAAATAATCTACAGCATGATATTGTACGGCATCCTCCTAATAATTGTTTTTCAGTGCAGCGTTTTTTTTTTAGTTTTTTTTTTTTGGTATTGAGGTAAAACCTCCAATGCTAGACAGTGAACCAAAGATGACAATTTCGAACAAAACTTATAAATTTTAATAAGAATAACCATCATTGAAATAATTTTACTATTATTGTGAATGATACCTAGTGACATCTTTAACGCGTAGTAAAAACACACACACACACATACACTTTAAATAAAAATAAAAATACGGAACTCAACAGTAAACAGTGTGACAGAGTGAACGAGTGCGCTGTAGTTACTAAACATATTTTTAAGGAAGGTAACATTTTGCAGGTATTTTTACGATTTGTGCTACTTATTGCTTACTTATCTACACTAATAATAATTGTTTAATAAAGAGGGAAGATTTGTATTTTTTGATTTTTGTATGTAGGTGATGATTAAATTAAAAAAATACTGGACCTATTTCAAAAATTATTTCACTGTTAGATACTACATTATCTCTGAGTAGCGTTTTATTTTATACTCGTGCAAAGCCGGGGCAGCTCGCTAGTAGTGTCTACATTTATTTACATGGGCCTTAATATTTTTATTTCTTTTAGTTTTTAAAGCGCACTTTTAAGTCTTGGCACCAAAAATTACCCAAAAACCGACAAAACCAATACATGACACCCCGTGTCGGCTTTTGAGTGATTTTTGATCCCAATATTAGACTTACTTAAAAGTGTTACGAAAACTAAGAGACAAATCAAAATCATACCTGCAAAATGTTATCTATATTAAATAATAATAAATGTTTAGCAACTACAGCGCATACGTTCACTCTGTCACATTGTTTAACTGTTTATACGCGTATATTGTTTTTTTGATGAAAGAAAGTGTGTGTGTGTTTTTGGCCACTCGTTAAAGATGTCACTAGATATTTTTTACAACTATAGTAAAGTTATTTCAATAGTATTATTCTTAATTTAAACGTTTTCATTTTTCGAAAGTGTCTTCTTTTGGTTTACTGTTGACCATTGGGTGTTTTACCTTACATACTCTCTATATTTTGTGCCAATAATGTACACAGATATGTGATGTTCAAGTTCTATACACTTGTGACATTATTGAATTTATTAAAATAAGCTTTTATTAATAGAGACTTAGATTACTCAAGTACTTACGAAAATTATAATATACTTAAATTAAAAACTTGTGACATCGATTATCGTCATGTAGTGTAATATCGTAGACACGTCCCACTTCCCGATATTTGTGTTTTCGAAAATTTCGAACCAAAACAACGGTTGTCTTGTTCAAAGACATGGAGATAGTTAGCCACACCTCCGTTTTCTTATTTAAAAAAAATATTATTTTAAACGAACATCATATTACTTCAGTTTAATGTTGGCAGCCATTTTCATTGAAGATTAAAAATACTTAATCTGAAGCCATATTTAATTTCAAACAAGATTATAAATATGTTGTAACAATTATTTACGATACTTTCAGTTAAACCAAATTTATTGTATTGGAGCAATGGACACTCTTTATAAAAATAATGAGAATTCTAAAACAAAGACATCATGTGTTTGAATCAAGAAATACGTTTTGTTATATTTAAAGAAATATTGCATTGAAATAACATTTTAGTAGTTTCGTTTAATTTCACTACCAACATTCGTTTAAGGTCAAAAATAACTTGATACAATGTATTTTTTTTTTATACAAGTAATTCGATACATTAGTTTGATTATTCTGGATATTTTAGGATAAGTACGATGTATTGTATTGGAACAACGAAGTTTACTTCAGGTCAAAGTAATATTGTGAACTCAAAGTAAGAATAACAGAAACTTCATTCAATTTTCTACAATTTCACTTTAAATCACATTGCTTTGTCAGAAGAAAATATGTTTAAGACAACATAATGTCTTGATGGAAAGAAATCACAGGACTCTTTTTTTTCCGTGTACTGTGAACCCTTTTCGGCTTAGCATACCCTTTCCTTATAGCCCTGTATATGCCACTGAGTATGGACTTCAGCATTTGGCTTAAATTTATGATCCTCTTTACGAAAGTTCTACAAAGCGTCTTAGAACCGGACGATGGATTTATTCAGTAGGTGAATCAACTTTCTGTAAGCAAAAGACAAGAAGAAATACGAGTCAATTACAGGAAAAGAAAATAATAGTTAATGTAGAAAGACGTTTATTTGGTGGACTACTACAGGGTTATACAGAAAAGGGTATGCCAAGCATAACGCGGAAGTCGCAAAAAAAACAGCTATTCCATAGAAAAACGTCAATGACACTCGACAAAATGTATGGAACCGCTGATTTTTTTTCGTGAATTTTGGGGTTGGTCCCACAGTAAAAATGTTCATAATTATGAGCACTATGAGCCCTTTTCTGCTTAGCATACCCTTTATGAATAACCCTGTACAATAGTGCACTAAACATGCAAATACATTACAAGATAGTTTCTTTTCCAGTGCCTTTGAAAAACTGGATCTGTAATTAACTACTTTTTCTTTTCCATTTAAAATGAAGAAAATAAACGCTTATCTTAGTGCTGTGTAAGAGATAAGTCTTGAGACATAGTGGCCATTTACACGAGCGGGATAGTCACGTTTATTGGAAACTAGTTCAAATGACTACTAACTGTCGCCTAGTCGAGTCCACACTACAGATTTAGGTAAGTATATCAGTATACTTACGGACTAATAAACGTCGATAAGATTGATCAAATGACAATCTAAATACAGTTTAACAATTAATAACCAACCAAACAAACAAAAACAAGCAAACTGTTGCGCAATAAAGAAATTATTGGAGCAGTTATAACAAATGTTTTGAAAGAGCTTGCAAGCTGAGAGTTTTCTATTTAGTCAATAATTTCTTAAAATGTTAATATCCTCTAATGTCCAAAAAAAAATCCGACTATTTGAGCCTATATATTATCGCCACTATTATACTTTTATTTTAGTAAAGTGTCAGCGCTTTGTCGTCCGTGGAAACCGCGACTAGCTCGTAGGATTATCACTTTAAACACTTAGGTACTCGAGACTCTAGTTTTTAATAGATTAGTGCAGTGGCTCAACTACGAGTAGGTACGGGTCCACGCTGGACTCTTAACTCTCTTCTTAAGCCCTACCTTCCAAGTTTACTGGGTGTCCTGGGGGATGGGGGCCTACCACAGTATCTTAGATCTTAGACTATACAAAGTGTAACGGCAAGGTGAAGTAATACTTAAGAGTGTTCTTCTACACGTCAAAGTAAACAACTTCTAGAACACAAGTTTGCTAAATTCGAGAAAGAAAATATCGAGTCTACATACGAAATAATTATTTAGTCACGTAATCAATTTTCTATTCAATTTTATTACTTACCTTGTCTTATCTTTCTTAATCTTAATTATTTATCTTATCTTACTTATTTGGATCTTGATTTTTGTTTCGCTCTATCTACATAATATGAGAGAGAGAGAGGGAGAGAGAGAGCGATAGAGATATTTTTTTGGACAAATTGGATTTATAGGTCTTCAAGTCGCGAGTGAATCGGTATCTTCTAAGCGCGCGTGCTCCATCGTAGACCGCAGCATTGCTCAGTGCTCACCATCAGGCTAGATGGCGGTCAAAAGCAAGCATATTACAGAATTTAAAAAAAACTGGGTGGTTTTTTCTAAACTGTTTGTCTTAGAGCATGTTTGAAATGTTGGCATGTTGACATTATATTACGTTTTACAATTTTATAAAATTGATGGTCAGTCTTTTAAAATTTAAAATAAAATGTTTCTAGTTCCTAAATAAATGGTAGGTCCTCCGAAAACTAAAGTGGGGACAGGACTATAAAATTGTCTCAGAGGTGAGAATTTGACATTTTCTGAGGTAGAATTTGTTCGTGTATTCGTTATGCAAAGTGTGAAATGTAGAATTCTCAAATTGCAGCCGAGCGTATAAATTTTAGACGGCTGGAAAACATTTCTTAGACTTTTCATAAATCACTATGATAAACTATACTTTTCCCTATCTATGACATCCAGGAATGATGTAAATAACATAATTATCTTATTAAAATAGTTTGTTTCAGGTACATACATAACCCATACAAAAATACAGAGAAAAAAATATATAGAGTCCTCAGAGGTAGGCAACGCACTGAAGATACCTCGGGTATTGGAAGTGTCCATAGGCGGCGGTGACCACTTACCATCAGGTAGCCCGTCGCTTGTTTGCCACTTATTTTCTTATAAAAAAAAAAAATAAAAAACATGTAAAGATAAAATCTAGTCAATTGCTTAAATGCAATTATGTAGGTACCTCATATTATTACTCGTGGTACTACAAACAGTTTTCAGAATTTGATATAATTATTTCAAAGCATATTTTTGTTCAAGAAAATAGTAAGTTTTGAGTTATTATAATACAAGAGCGTAGGTCCATTTGCGCCGCTACATAAAGCACGAGTTCGCGGTCCGCGGTCCGCGGTCGCGGTTCGCGGTCGCGGTCGGGACGCGAGCATTCTGTAATGGCTTCTCTCTCACTGAACTTTGCGTTTTATGTTCACTTTGTGCAGTTTTTAAAATCATTTTCATATTTTAATTTCAGGATTTTGTGAGATAGTTTTTATGTATCTGCTGGATTCTTTGTGTTTGACTGGTTGAGCTGTGTGAGGTAAGTTAGGCACTACGAGTATAAATAAAGAGATTTTCTGATATAAGGATAATTTATAGCCACTTTGCTTTCTAAAGTTGGTCAAACCGTTTATTTGACAAACAAAATACTTTTTCTTTTCAACCAGTATATGAAAAGGATACTCGTAAATCTTAATTTATATTTTACTTATTATATTTTAAGAAGGTAAAATATAATAACTCTGATCAGGCGTAGCCAAATTGTGCATAGCGGATTTATTCTATAGCTGCTTCGTCACTTTAGAATTTATCTAAGTTATAATAGCATTTTTTAAAATCATAATAATATGTGAATTTTACCTCGTAAGACCAACATACTTCCAAAAAACATTGGTCTTCTTTTGGACCGTCAGATAAAAATTGATATAGCTAAGTATGAGTAAGGATGCTCCATGAGTACAAAAGAGTAGCTTAGCTCTGCTCGCAGAATCCAGCACCTGTCGGGAGCGTGCGTCCGGTGCCGACGATAGAAGGTAAGCTGGGTAGGCGGGGAGTCACCGCCCACTCTCTGGACAGTTGCTGAGATTTTTATTTAAGCCAACACGCAAAAGGAAGATTTTGTTTAGCTAAGTTAAAAGATAAGATATTTCTTATCAAAAGAAAGCACAATTTACAACGGAAACTTAAAAATAGTGACATTAAACTATTTATTTATTTAAGTGTGAAAGTTGACAATCCACATTTTGCAGCGGTCTTACACTAGGCACATTAATTTATACAAATAGTCACAATTTACAACCTTAACTGACTGGACTGATTTGCATTACATAGTGTCCTTAGATTTCTCTTCACGTTGGAATGTTATAGAACAAATTTTTCAGTTGTTTTTTCACTTGTATGGGGTAGGCAGGAGTCGTTCTGGGCAGGTTCAAATATTTTCTAAAGTGATTTACGTTTGCTTTTGCCTTCTCAATACCCTTGCCTCTAGTGCTAATAGTTCTAAAGTAGACATCTGAGGGTTTGAAGCACCTCTCCGAGCAAGGCCGTCGTCTCCCGTGCCACGTCGGAGGCCAGTTTTAGCAGCACTCGGTAATATTTCACCATTTATCTGGATTCCTCGTCGAGCGCTCAGTTTAGAACGGCTCTCAGATTGGGAACAAACTTTTGAGGGATGGTCGATTCGATTTTAGTGATATGGCTTTCTTTGAAAAACTTAAGATAATCAAATATACCTACTCAGGCCTTTTTCTAAGATTTCTTTTTGATGTCATTAATCGATAATAAATAGGACCATTTTAGAGTGTTATTTTAATAATGTTGATCACACAAAAAAGTATTTTATGATTTCTACTATTACTTTTTCTGTTATATGATAATTTCTGGCATACAGGCTACTGCTTAAGTGTGCAAACTACTGTTATCTTATTATTATTGTAAAAAAAATAAATCTAAAAATATCTGACCAGTTTTAATATGCTTGTATCCAGACTTTACATTAATAAAACTCTCATAAAAGTGTTGTTAAATATTATCTGTAAAAACGGTAACATTTTCAAACCCTAAATAAATACACAAGTCGTATAGCCGTTGTATAACACAAAATAAACAACTCATGCCGTCGCTCAATCGTCCTACGCGAGTGAAGTGTTCCAAAGCGATGCGTTTTAATGTAATGACAACAAAATTGCACATCAAAACCCGGTTGCAATATGAAGCATGTATCGCTCGAGATACAAAGAATTGACTGTAGACACCTTAGAATCCTAAATTAGGACATAGAGATAATTTCATACTTGCATATCCTCAAACAAGATTACTGATATAAATGACGTTGTCACAGTGATCAGTTTGAGCTACTCATATTTAAGTCGCAATGCATCGCCTTGCTGTTACACGCTTTCCATCGCTCTTCTAGGACAACAGGTCAGCTGCAAACTGCTGACGTCACAACTATAAACAAACACAAAAACACACCGCTGCTTTATGAGCTGGACCGCCGATAAAAATATAATTCACTGTGAAACTGTCGAGTCAGGGAGGACGACTACTTTTACACAACACTGAAAAGAACCTAGTGCTGGACTTTACAATATGTTCTATTCGGTTTAGTAAATTAATTTCCTAAAAAAAAACATGGAGATTGGGATTAAAGCCACTTAAAAAAAGTATGAAATTAGAAGACATAATTATGTGGAACTATTTTTCTTTTAATTTCATACTTTCATAGCATAATTTCAAAGTAGGTATATTATTATATTATATTATTATATTTTTAAGTATATTATATTTTTAAAGTAGGTATATTATCAATACCTACATTTATAATTACTTTAGTAATAGTTTACGATTCTAAATTACGCTTCTGCTAGACTGTACAGTAGGTAGGGTCTAGAGATATTTTGTTTGCTGCTTATTGTTTTATGCCTAATGTGCAAAAATTGTCAATGCCCATCATTTATAGAACGTATTTTAGGAATGTAAATATAACATTTTTTCGATAAGGACCGTTTATTAATGTTTTATTCAATTCACTCAAAACTCTTTTTTTTTGTTCACAATAGAAAGTACAAACAAAATGGTAACTATCGGCCTTAGGACCAACGCTCTGCTCATATTTTATCATCATATCTAAATAGTTATCAAAACCAGTCAGCTCATCCTTTGCAATTACTTTTTTCATTTTGTGTGACAACTAAGAACACATTAAGAAGAATAAACATTTAGAAGTAACTTCTCCCGCATTAGAAATACCGCCCATCCACGTGAGTAAGTTCTTCAGTAGTTCAGTACTCCCGAACTCCGCAAAACTACGAGCAGTCGAGAAACTCTCAAAATACTCAAACTGATCTCATTTTCATATTTCACGAGGAACTTCGATGTCATTTTAAATCTTTTCTCGGACAAAATCGCGCAGTTTTTAGTTTCAACTTTGGAATGGGGCGGGAATTATGCTAAACTGAAATCTAGATCTGTCTGGGTAGTAAAACTAGTTGTACAACTAGGTAGACGACTAGTTGCACGACTTTAGATTACGTCTTAAAACTCTGTAGACAGTGAATCGTATTCGAAATACAAAAAAGAGCCATTTATTTGAGGTGGAATAATGGACGTAGATTGGTCCGATCGAAGATGATAATTATACATCCACACTGGCGTACATTGGGCGTTAAAAAAATTTACGTAAGCAACATTTGTGCCAATGTGTAGTCAGAAAGTCGCTCAATGTCAGATTTCTACTGAGCAGGTGGTCGTTGCTTCATGATAATATAAGGGAGATAGAAATTGCTAGAGATTTTGCAGAAAGACTTTTTGAAAGTGCGATAATTCAAGTCGAAAACGGTTCGCGAGTCTTAGAGAAAAAATTGTAATCACCCGCTCTGTTATATTGCAGATTTTTGAAATAGTTCACATGTTGTTTGTGGTTTAGCATGACATAATTAATTATTGCTACTGATTTTACGATAAGACTTTTATACAAGCGGTGTTGGTGCGGTGTGGTGTTGGTTTGGCGGTGGTGTTGAGTGTTAAATTATTGCTTTCATATTTGGGGCGGCGCGGTAAGGGCTGTGAAGTTCAAGGTTCAGCGTGAGTTATACAGTAGTTTTTATAAAAGTAAAATCTCAGAAACCACTAGTTTGATTTAAAACATATTTTACTAATGGAAAGCTACGATATCTTAATGAGGTCTTAGTGCGGAAGAGGTATAGATACCACATACGGTTAAAGGTATAGAAATAAAGGATGAAAAACCTAAAAACAATAAAAAATGTGTAGGTAAAAGTCATATAAATTTTCCATACAAATAATGACTTGTGCTCGTATCCTTGGTTGATATACAGGGTTATTCAGAAAGGGTAATGCGAAGCTGAAAAGAGCTCATAGTACTCATCATTATTAACAACTTTTATTATGGGAGTAACCCGGAATTCGCGATAAAAAATCATCTGTTCCGTAGAAAAATGTCAATGACTCTCGACAAAATGTATGGAACAGCTGATTAATTTCGCGAATTCCGAGTTAGACCCATAGTAAAAGTTGTTCATAATGACTAGTACTATGAGCCTTTTTGGCTTAGCATACCTTTTCTGTATAGCCCTGTTTTGTTTTTTAGACAGGAAAATCAAGCATGTTGTTAGAAAATTTGCCTATAGCCAGTCCTGCGCGTTTCATCCCAGCTGCGCAGCTGCTGCGGAGCTTCTTTTTCACTTTTAGCTTGTTGCAGCGCTTTATTAGCTTGTTGCAGCGCTTCTGTTCCACTATCAGCTTGTTGCAGCGCTCTCACGGAGTAAGGTGGGAAAGGAAAGACACCTGTCGTATTAAACAACGAATCCCACGATATTAGAAAATGAAAACTTGTGACCACATTCACGCATCCCAGTAGGACAACTAGAAACAAAATAATTGTTAAGATAGAAACAGAAACTTTTTAGAAATGTAATTATACCTTTCTTGGGATACAAGAACTAATAAATCTTAATATATACAAATCTCGTGTCACAATGTTTGTCCTCAATGGACTCTTAAACCACTTAACCGATTATAATAAAATTCGCACACCATGTGCAGTTCGATCCAAATTGAGAGAAAGGATAGTTTAAATCTCAAATTATAGTCGCAATTTTAATTTATTGCAAATTATAAATATACTGATAATTTTTACTATAAATTGACAAGTTAGCATCAACATACTACGGTTGCTATAGTTACGCAATATTTGACATAGAATTGACGCAATGGCTTTTGACAGGACAACGTCTGTCGAGTCAGCTAGTATGTATATATATTACACACATCTAGAACGGCTACAAATATTAAAAACTAGCCGTGTTCTACGGTTTCACCAGCGCGATGATGGTGCAAAGTTGGCGTTCATGGGTTTTAAGTACTATCACGTGAAACAATACATTGTTTCTGAATTTATTGGGTGTTTTATTTTTTTGTCTCTATTACAGTACCCAAAAAAATAACATTTTTTTAAATAAAAGGCTTTGAATACAAGTTTTTGTTACTTTCGTTTTAGTAAGACAGATTTTTTAATAAAAGCGTGTACCTATAAACAAGTTTTTTTTAATAAACTCACTCGCCACTAGCGCCGCGTTTCCGAAGTGATTCATAATTGCCGGATTAATGCTGAAAATATAAAACTGATTTAGTTTACAAATCATTTAAATTATCATTCGAAGTAAAGTAGCCAAACACAAGAGAGCTGAATAAGTATACTATAACCTATGACAGACAGACTAACAACATCCAACAAAGTGTCGTCGAACGCCTAGTCTGTCATACACACAACAACAGTACAGTGGGCCTAGCACAACTTTGACGTAAAAATACGTAGCGAGTATTCGATAGAAAAGCGTACGCCATTTACACCCGTCAGGAGCACACTTGACAGTCGTAATTGGCGTACACTTTTCTATCGAAAACTCGCTACGTATTTTTACGTCAAAGTTGTGCTAGCCCCACTGTTAGCCAAACGTAACATTAAGCGAGCGATTTACTCGTCTCGTTAATTGCATTAGCAAAATCTTACCTGGTAATACAATTTATAAGGGAATTTCGGTTGTTGCAACCGTCGCGTCGGGAAGAAAATTTGGTTGAAAACAAATGGATTTAAATACAAGTTCAAAATATTTATACCGTCATGTTTCTCTCAATGCAAAATTGTATTTAATTATATTTTTAATTAATAACAAGACCGAGCTTAATTAATATTTAATTGAGTTTCGAGATTAATGTTTCATGTGCCAGCAGTTAGTTTTTTTTTTAATAAATCAGCTGTTTCAAACATTTTGATTATCACATTATCATCCTGTATTATGGTGCAGCCGCCTAGTTTAGAGCAGCGCAGAGCGCTGATGCCGCTTTGATCACTTCCCGCGCTGCTACGAGTATGTAAAATGTTAAACCCGTTATAGTCGTCACAAAATAAGAGGCCCGTTTGGACACTTGAGAAAGACCGTAGAATGTAACTTGGAACGCTTTTCGCGCGTACTTTATGGTAGCATGTAATGAATCAAATTATAACGTAACTCTCAAAAACAGTTACGTTCTCAGTCTTCTTTTTTCAAATATTAGTGTTGTAACTTGTAACCAATTAATTATTGAATTGACGATAGTTCAACTGACGATTTTGGCTCATCATCCGAAGAAAATTATTGAATGAAGATTCAATCACTTTCGTTTTTCTTGTTTTGTGTGATTGAATGAATGTTATTATAACTAAAAACATTAAATTAAAATACAAATTGACCTCTCGCACCATTTCGTAACTGGTATGTTTGTCTAGACATAAGCGACGTAAACGACGCAAATGCGTTGGTTATGCCTAGTAATATGCATAAGTTTCTTTTATGTTTACTAGGTAAAAAATGTTTTTCTTATTTTATTACTAAATAACAATACTAACAACAATAAAAAGTTGTATCCTGTGAAGTTAAACGTTGTGTGCAAAGTAATAAGTAAAAATTATTATGATATTTATAATAGTTTTCTCACTACACATCAAAAACGAAAATAATCTTTTTGGCGCCATATCTCAAAACCGTTCGGGATGCAAGTGCGTTGCTTATGATTAGGAGGGCAGCATAAGTACAGCAATATACACAGCTACACACACAAACACACATTATTATAATAATTTGGTGGTGGTACATTGCTCGCCAAAAACCTAACTTTTTAGTCACCATTACAGGTTATACTCTGAGGAGTACGATCGCCCATTTAATAAGAAACTCAGCTGCACTATACCATACTAGTTGAATAAATAAATCACTTTTTACTGAAATTTGATGACGTATTATCTGCATGTGTGTGCATGTGTAGCTAGTAGGTATTTGAAAAGGTAGGTACTGAAAAATACTTGACTTGAAATAAAGTGTCACCAAAAGATATTTATTTGACACGACGACTGTTACAACTAAGTATTATTAGGGTTAAAGGTTGTCTAAATAAAACGCATTGGGCGATAAGCTTAAGCTAGTTACTAGAACCCTAGTACCGAATGGTATCTACTTACTTAGTTTATTCTTGTAATTTGTTTGGTGTGCAAAAAAGTAGTACCTATTCGACTAAATTCTATTCTATGTAAACAAGTAAAGTACCAAAAAAATAATGAAAAGAAACAAAAAGGAAAATACAGCATTTAATTTTGTAATCGTATCTATGCTTGATGGTCTATGAGCTATACAGGGTCAACTCTAAAACACTTTAATCCTTTCTATGCCTTGTTCCAAGCAACTTTCGTACCAACTAAGATTTTTTTAATTCACAAAAAAAACTTTTCCATAGGTACATCTTGTCCAAGGTCAATATTTTTTTTTTGTATGGAACTACAAGATCGAGTTCCAAACACGGAAATCCGACGAAGAACCAAAGTTCGGGACGTCGGAACCGTAGTTATGAACCTTAAGTGGAGTTGGGCGGGACACGTGGCTAGGCGAGAAGATGGCAGGTGGAGTAAGGCAGTCACCGAGTGGTGGCCGAAGCTAGGCAGGCGAAGTGTTGGTCGTCCGGCGGCGAGATGGACCGACGACATTTTCAAAGTCGCGGGTCGAACCTGGATCCGATTGGCACAGGACCGAGGCAGATGGCACAGTGAGAGAGAGGCCTATACCCAGCAGTGGGATAAAGAAGGCTGTGGATGATGATGATGATGATGGAACTGCTGATATTGAAAAGTGAATTTTTAAAAGTCGTAGAACAAGTATGTTACATACTTTTGTTTAAGTACAAGTATCTCAGGCTGGCTCTGAAAAGGGAGATTCTTTAGTGTTTCAGTGTGCTTTTGAGTGTGTTGACTCTGTATAATTTTTAGAGAGAAAAATCAGGTTTATTGTCAGAAAAGGTTGTTGCTCTTGCGCATATCAAACCTACTCGTAGCTGCGCAACTGCCGCCTTTCCGGCTCGTTTTCAGTCTGGTAATGCTTCTCCAACTCCCTCTTATACACGAGTCTGTCTCGGCGGGTCACTGCAGGCACCGGGAGGGACAGGGAGCCCTGTCTCAGTGAGTCCTGGTCGAGCCTCTCGTCTGAGGTCACGCACCACAAGTGCGGCAGTTTACAGTCGTATGTGGCCACTGTCGCGCTGGCACATACCAGCAACACAACTGTGAACAAGTGAACAATGACCATGCAGGGTTGTACAGAAAGGGTATGCTAAGCCGAAAAGTGCTCAAAGTACTAATCATCATCATTTACTATGGGCACCGGGCACAGGCTATGGGACCAACCCAGAAAAAGCAAAAAATATATAAAAATTACAAAATATATAGTAATCAAATTATTATTTAATGATAAACTCACACGCCACTAGCAACACTGGCGTGTCCCGGAACAGCTTCATCCTGGATCTGGAACAATAGGGACAAAAATACTGCTAATAGACTGTATTTCGGAATATATTGTTCCCTTATAAACTACTATCTAAATGTAAATTCACATGTCTGAAATAAATAAAATAATTGTACAAATTAACATTACATCAGGTGAGATGTAGTCAAACGCCGCCTGACAAACATAAAACTAAATCAAAAGTACTCACTTCTATTGTTATTTTCTTGAACAGCCGTCGATTCAGTTAAAATCAAATGGCCTTAAGGCCATTTCAAGGATTGTACACGTTTTAATAATAATAATTGTGCCGCCATGTTTCTCTAATGCTGAAAAAATTTAGTCAATTGGTTCTATAATTAATAACAAGACTGGAGGTTAAGTTAATTAATATTTCAGTGTGAACTTCGAGACTATTGTTTCATATGCTGGTTGCTGGCAGTTAGTAAAGAGTTGATTCCACGTAACGATTACAGTAGCGAGACAATGCCCTCAGCCGTATACTCGGTTCGTGGAAACATTTTGACGAGACGAGACAGTCACTAGAACCATGATTAATTGTTTGCTCGGCCGAGTGTAGGCATTTACTGTTTCGCCACTGTACTCCTTACGTGTAATCAACGCATTAGTAATATATACCTAACCTTTTTTTTTTTTTTTTTTGTGACCCAGGGAAAATCCTTTATGGATACCACGCCCGCCCCGGGGAGGGCAGGGTGGTTATGTGGGAGTCTCCGCCCTAGTGGCGGCATACCCACTAAAAACCCTGGGAAGTTCCTCCAGGCAATGGACGGAGCCGCGGGCCCATTAAATCACCGCAGCCCCGCCCAGCCTATGTCCGCCGTGAGGCAGACCCACCTCGGGTAGGGGGTGGCCACCCCCTCCCTCTCGTGGCGACGCGTCGGAACATCAGACGCGTCGACCACCTTGGAGGGCCCAATGCGAAGCAGCGGGTGTCCCCGCACCCGCCACTCCAGGCCCTCCTAGCGGAGACGGAGTGCGAGCCTTACTGGCCCCTCTGGCCTGACTCGCCCCCGTGTCCGCTCTTCTCTCTGCGGAGCGGGTGAGAGAAAGGGTCCCTCTCTCTCTCTCCCGTTCTCTCCCTCTCGGGGACTCGACCGCCGCTACCCGGACTGTCCAGGACGCCGGCCGAGTCTACCCCTCTGGAGGGCACAATGTGCCCCCCGTCGTCGTCCGCAGACGACCCCGAGCCCTACCACGTTCCCTCTCCACGGAGAGGTATACGGGAGGGCTCCTAGGCCCAGACCGCCGCTTCCCGGAATGTCCAGGGCGCCGGCCCGAGCCTCCACCTTTAGGGTTCCTCTTAGTTTCACCGGGCAAGGCGGCCCGGCTACTTATCCCCCCCGCCACGGAAAGGCGGGAACCCAATTCGGAGGGGAATATATACCTACCTACGACGACCTATTTGGCTCAGCGGTAATATATCCGTCTTTTAAGCCAGAGGCCCCGGGTTCGATTCCCGGCCGGGCAGATGTTTGAATGCTGAATTTAAATGTCTGCTCTGGGTCTGGGTGTTGGTTGTCCTTGTCTTTGTGTGTGTTCCATGGCATCCCCGACACAGGATTATCCTGGTGGGGAGGTAAGAGCGTAAAACGTTAAAAAAACCCCGAAATATTACAAATACAAATTATTAAAATTACAATATAGAAGCGCTTGTAGCATAGGTCGACTAGGTGTCCGTAACCGATCACCGAAGTTAAGCAACGGACGACACGGCCAGTCTTCGGATGGGTGACCGCGAGGCATTTACAATTGAGCGCTACTGTGGATCTTATGACACGCTAAATTGTAGGTCCCTGTTGTTTGTCCTATAACAACAACCGCAAGCCATGTCAGAGGCCTTCAGGCGGCCTAAAAACTCTGACACTAGGGGTAGCCACTCGGCCTATACCTACGAGCTTACTTACTTTAGTTAGAAATAACATATACTCGTAACAGCAGCCAACAGCTAGACAAACATATATTATATATTACTAAGAGTTTTTGTCATACAATCAAAATATACAAATTACTAGCTGACTCGACAGACGTTGTCCTGTCAAAAGCCATGGCGTCAATTCTGTCAAATGTCAAAAGTTACATTAAAAAAGTTTACATTGTCCAAAGCGCTAAAGTTAAATTATGGTTTAAGTATTTTAAGTTTATTCACTAGCAGTGGCGTAGCGTGCCTTGGCGGGGCCCCGTATAAAAATTAGTTTAGGGGCCCTTTTGAAGGGTAAAGAAAGATTTCTCACAATAGAAAAAATAAATAAAATTATAAGAAATATTTATTCGTCATAATTATCTATCTGTCACTTTTTCCAAAATTTTAACAAGCAATTCAAATTAAATATACACTCTCCTTGCCTTTTTTTTGGTCGCAATAACCGATGTAGGGTGTTGTCAACTTTTGAACGCACGCTTTACTCGGGAAAAAAGAAATTACTTTTTTTGACTGATGTCATTTCAGAAAAAAAAATTGGGAAGTTTATATTAATTTTTGCTTACTCACGTCGGGGCCCCCGTGGCCCGGGGGCCCCGTATAATTGATACGGCAGATACGGCGATAGCTACGCCCCTGTTCACTAGATTTTTTTGCTTTGCAATAAGAAATTAAAAAATACTTCAGCAACTAAAATCTAACACAACAAACAAGAACAAAATGTTTTAAGCAACATAGAAACTGGCACGTACTTATTTCTTAACCTAACTTAACCATATTTCTGAATCAGTCAAGTAAAACTACATTATTTCTTCGAAGACTCGAGTTTTAACTTTCAACCTCACCGTCGCGTCGCGTCGCTCCGAAACAAGTTCCAACAATCACACACGTTCCGAACTAATTAGTTAAACTACCAACTATTTCCGGAACTTGCTTCATTACTGAACTATCATTTAAGGTTGAGATAAATAGTTCCTGCTATCTCTTTCACACATTGAAGATATGAAATATAAATCTATAAAATAAGTATGAATATTATACAGGGTTATAAGGAATAGGTATGTTAAGCCGAAAAGGGCTTGTAGTACTCATCATTATGAACAACTTTTACTATAGGATGTCCGAATAATCGGACATCGGGTAGTCAGTCATCAGAAGTAATTACAATAACATCAGACATTTTGGTTTTTACAATTTTTTTACTTTCAATTAAAAAACATGTTTTTAGTGAATAAATAAAATGATAATTTTAATAAAATAATCTCACTCAAAAGTTGTTCAAAACACTAAAACCTATAAT
This sequence comes from Alcis repandata, assembly GCA_949125135.1. Lineage (NCBI taxonomy): Eukaryota > Metazoa > Arthropoda > Insecta > Lepidoptera > Geometridae > Alcis > Alcis repandata. Next base: position 274,928 of record OX421247.1, read on the forward strand.
TTTAATCAATTTTGTTTGTTCTTGTTTATACTCAGTGGTATTTTAACACTTTGAAAACTGCGAAAGATCTCAGAAACGATAGCTGACGCCCACTTGCCCTTAAATGCCAACAACCGAACCTGAAGTATGAACTTACTGGAAAGTCGAAACGCTCACTGAGACGAGCCTCATGAATAAAGTATTGTTGGAGCTGTACTCACGGCACAGGTACAAGTATGTAGCTTTCAGTGGTACGTCGAGAATAACAGATAACGTACCTATATGGTCGTACAAAACAATAAGATTTGGCTTCGTTTTTAGGGTTCCGTACCTTAAAAGGAAAAAACGGAACCCTTATAGGATCACTTTGTTGTCAGTCAGTCTGTCTGTCAAGACCCTTTTTCTTAGGAACGCATGGAGGTATCAAGCTGAAATTTATATCAAATACTCAAGTTTACTTTTTCTCAGAGCTGTGAAAAAATCAAACTTCTGAGCCAACGCAATCAAAAGACACAGCCGTTTATGCTTGTATACCTACTAATTTTACTTGTACACCTACAGGTTTGTGCAGAACCCTCGGTGCGCGAGTCCAACTCGCACTTGGCTGGTTTTTATTTTTTCAAGACCCTACGCAGGATAGCACTGCGCTCGTCATCCTGAGATATAAGATGTTTAATCTCCTTTTTGCTCTTAAATTTCGCTGGAAACAATGCCCTTTAAACCGGAACATAGTAATATTAGCACATCACTTCTTAGCATTTGAATATACATAAAAGAGCCCTACCACTACAACAATCTATTAAATTTCATAGCGCTCGTAGTGTATCTCGACTAGGTGTTTGTAACCGATCACCGAAGTTAAGCAACGGACGACACAGTCCGTCTTTGGATGGGTGACCGCGGGTGGCATTCACAACTGATAGCTACCGTGAGTCAGATGTTAAGTTAAATTGTAGGCCCCGGTTGTTTATCCTTTAACAACATGCCAAGCCATGTCAGAGGCCTTCAGGTGGCCTAACTCTGACACCAGGGGTAGCTATTTGATCTGCAAATTTACTCACTATTTAATTAAATCTAAAAGTTTAGATCTGTCTACTTAAGCCTTCAAAATCAGCTTGTCAGAGAATACCTCGTTCAATAAACCCATCATAGAACGATAACTTATTTACAAGACAATCAATGACATTGATAACGTCCACGATTTACAACAGTTGCGCAACTTAAATCGCTTCTACCTATAAACATGCCAAAAGTGGCGCGAACAGGCTTCACTTGTCCCAACTCTTGTAATAATGACGCATGGGTCTGCGGGGCCGAGCCCCAGGCCTCCGAGGGCCTGATTAATAAAGGCCTTTTAGGCCTTTTCAAACACTGAAATTAGTCGTGAAAAGCTTTGCTGTGTGATTTCTGGTTTTAAATATATATAGCTACTATATTTAAAAACCTACAAAACCTACAAAACGACAAAGCGACCTACAAAAGTTTCTCAAACTATCGCTTTCATGTCAATGTAAATATTCGAAACGATTGTAATACAGGAAATACGCCTTGATTAAAGCGACTATATCTGTCATAATTATGGAAATACAATAGTCAAGTGAAACTTACCATGCAGGAGCAAAGAGACACACATCCCCAAAGTTTGGTAAGTTACGTAGTTTTCCTTTTGCCGGAACAGGAAAGTTTGGGAACCGCATCACCGCAGCATCGCGGGTAATCACAAATTATCATATCTTAGCTGCTGACGCGAATTGGGTCACTAGGTATAGGATACTTAGTCGACAACGTTTTGGCCGACATTCAGTTCAGAATTTGTTGGCCGGTAAGTGATATGGGCCGAATGAGAAGGCAATTGCATAGTTTCGACGTCAAATGGATCTTGGTCCTGATTCATAAAATATAAATGTAAGTTCTATGTTATAACTAGAAACTAAGATGTAGTAAAGATATTAAATACCACTACAACGCACAATAAAAAACTAAACAATTAAAAAATTCGCCACTTCATTTTAACTTACCAAAGTTACGACACTAAAAAAACTTAAAACACAAACAACTATTACCGCAATATCACTATCCGGCAAAACAGTAATATCACTCGTCACATCCCTAGCCCAGCTCTAGTTCGTGAAACAACAGAAACTATAGCGCACAAAGCATGAAAGTAAGTCCTTATCATGGAGGCGCCGTTAAAAAGTTTGGGTAGCTTTCAGTTTATTTGTTTGTTTGTATCTGAGACATGTTGTGCTAAAAGACGACGCTAGAATTAAGCACTGTCTTCATGAGTAATTAGGTTTTTAAACCATAGGTAAGTTTGCATCAATTATTTAAGTTATTTAAATCAGTAATTAATCTATAATTTAATTTTGACATTTTTCTTCTTTTGTTTTAAATGTGTACTATCAATTCATTCATTATTATTTACAACTTGACATTATTCTATTTTATTTTATATTATTTTGGATTATTGTTATTTTGTTATTATTTTTATTTGAATATAATTTTTTGTTATTAACTACGTAGTCTGCACTTATTGTTTAATATAATTCATTTTTTTATTTTTGAAATGTATTTCATGGTGTATGTAACCTATCGCACGCCTTGGCTTTGCTGTAAGTGCGATAAGTAATTAATTATAAATAAATAAATAAATAAATAAATAAGAAACAAGCAGACGGGCTGCGTGATGCATTAAGCAATTACCGTGAGTGGAACTCACTATCAGCGTCGGTTTTTCCGAATAAGTACCTACAACCTCAGGTTGTTTAAAAACAAGTTCAATAAAAACTTATAAGAAAGTGAGCATCATCTCTTCCCATTAGGTGAGATTGTGGTCAAATACAATCTTGCTTTGTCTGATGTAAAAAAACATGAATCAAAATAAAGTCACTTAGTCCAATTCAGTGTAGAATCCAACCATCAGGACATCAAAGTACTTAGTAATCCGGTATTAACCGGCCCGATCCGGTTATACCAACCTTTTTCCGGTAAAAACCCGTGTAAGCTCGATTTAGATTCAATATAAGTAAGAGTTGCACGGCGTTCGATTTATATCTAAACTAACCCAATATTTAAAAACGTTCGGTAAGCTAAACAAAATCTGTTCCGTTAAATTGTCTTGCTTTCACTCGGAATAACCAACCTTTATTTCGAAACGAATTAAATATAGACGGCGGCGCTTTTCTTTATTAGACCATTATTTTACAAGTATCTAATTACAATTTAGAATATATTATTTGACGACAATGTTACCTTTTTTTTTTTTTTTTTTTTGACGCGGGGTAATGCACTTACGCATCCCCCACCCGCCGGGGGAGACGAGTGGGGGTATGTCGGACTCGACACCGGTGAAGATGGTGGGTACCGGTGCCCATACCGACTAAAACCCCCGCGGTGAGCAGTCCGCCGCCATTGTGGAGCGAGATGGGGGCGCTTTAGCAATCTCCATCTCGCGCCACGGCGGCAGGCCCGGATCGGAACCGGGCCCCAGTCGCCGAGGGAGGGACGGCCTTGCTCACCAAGGCCGCCCCCCAGACGTGTGGAGCCGGTGCAAGCCGGCGGAGAGTCCCCCGACCCTCCGCCAGTGGCCCCACTACGGAGAGTGAAGGAGGCGAGCGAATCGCCCCCTCCTCCCTCCCCGTCGTCTGCGTCGGAGCGGATCAGAGCGGGGATCGTCCTCCCTGATCCGCTCCGCGGCCTCCTTCTGCGACATTACCGCCTCGCAGAAGGAGGCCACGGCCTGCCACGATCTCTCGTTGCGGAGCATCGCCCTAACAACGCTCGGCAACGAGAGATCTCCGCCCACGATTGCTGTAAGCGTGTGCCGCTGCGGGCCCCATGCGGCACACGCCTCCAGCGTGTGGAGCGCCGTATCCTCCGGCGCTCCACACTCGTGGCAGGCCGGCGTCGCCTCCCGTCTCGCGATCTCGTGCAGGTACTTTCCGAAGCACCCGTGCCCGGAAAGCACCTGCACAAGTCGGAACGACAGCGACCCGAACCGCCGCCGCATCCACCCCCGGAGGACCGGTCGAATGGCCTCCACCGTCCGCTTCCCTGGGACCGGTGGAGCCAGGTCCTCCGTCCACCGCCTCAACATGGTGGCCTGCGCCTGCCTCCGCATGCGCTTCACCTCCTCCCACGCTGGGGGCTCCCCGCGGGATCTCCTCGCCGCTACGAAGTGGTACACTTCGGCGAGGATCTCCGCTTGGAGCTCCCAGGGGGGATCCCCGGCTAGGACGCATGCGGCCGTCCAGGACACCGTCCGGTACCCGCGTATCGCCCTCGTCGCGATGACCCGCTGCGGACGTCGCAGCAGGGCCTTATTAGCACGACCGAGGGCGTCCGCCCAGACCGGTGCCCCGTACATGGCCATACTCCGGATGACCCCGGAGTACAGCCGACGGCATATGGCGCTAGGGCCACCCACGTTGGGCAGCAGCCTCCCCAAAGCGGCGGCGGCTCCCAGGACTTTTGGGGCAAGCTGGACGAAATGTGCCCCAAAAGTCCACCTCCCGTCCAGGACGAGGCCCAGGTACTTCATCTGGGCCCCGACCCGGACCGAGACCCCGTCCAGGTTTACCCGCGTACCTGGAGGGGGTCCACGACAATGTTACCTATTCTTACCCTATCTATCTACCTTGCTTTACCTGGCATCCCAGCATGGGATGATTAATGGTTGAGTACCTATTTATTTTAATGCTTTTAACAAATAACACATAAGATCATTAAACAATCTCTAATTACTCTAATTAGAAATGAACTGATATTGTCTTCAAACGACTAAATTGATTTTCTCTTTTCGAGACACCTTCATAACAAAAAAAATCAGATCTGTTCAGTTCTTTTGAATCTACGATGTCAATGACACAGATCTAGAGATAAAAGTCAAACTTAAATGACCGCTTTCTGTCTCAATAGTAAAAATTTACCATCAAAACGCTCTCACGCAAAAACAAAAAAAAATAGTTACGTCTTTTAACAAAAGGTGCGCTTGAAAAATATCTCCGAAAAAATTATAAGTATCATTTATCGGTTATTTTAATTTTAAAAATTCAAAATTTAATAAAAAACTTAATGGAATTGAAATTGAAAACCAATTGGGTTTAGCGAAGCACCAGACTTCATTAGTAAAGTTGCTATACAAAAGTCAAAATTAATATAATAGACCTCTAAGCTTGCCTTTTATATAAATTATAGTTTGTTGTTCTTATTTTTTTCACAGATGAAGTATCAATGTATCGATGACAACCTGTTTGGCTCAGCGGTAGTATAATATCTGCCTTATAAGCTAGAGGTCCCGTTTTCGGTTCCCGGCCGGGCAGATGTTTGAATGATGAATTTAAATATCTGTTCTGAGTCTGGGTGTTAGTTGTCCTTGTTTTTGTGTGCTTTCCATGGCATCCCCAAACAAGGTATTTTAGTGGAGAGCCATGAGTGTGAATCATTTTTGGTCCCTAGTATTTTTAAAATAGAAAAAATCTTAGCACACTTTTTATTCCAAAAAATCGGTTCCTCGAGAATTGTCGACATGGGTAAATCTGTTCCTTGGATAACCTGTCTACGCGGGTAAATCCGTGAGATGCAGCTAGTTCTGGAATATTTAAGAGTTTTTTGTTAGTGAGTTAGTTTGGTCCCAGAAGCCGGAAAAAATACAACTTACAACTTTTATGCCGGAAAATGTACGGCTATTTACGATGGCGATTGAAATCGCGGGACGTAGGTCATGTTGTGTAATATCCCTACTATACAGGGTTATAAGGAAAGGGTATGCTAAGACGGAAAGGGCTCATAATTTTAAACAACTTTTACTATGGGGCAACCTTGAAATCTCGAAAAAAATCAGCTGCTGTCGGATGTCAATAACATTTTTCTATGGAACCGCTTATTCTTTTTCACCATTTTTGCGTTGGTTGGTTGGTAATTATATTTAGTAGGATATCTACAGGGTTAATAAGCTAAGGTTATGCTAATCCTAAGGAATTATTATAAACTACTTTTAGTAGTACCTACCTAAAAGTGGTTCATAATGATGAATACTATGAACCTTTTTCAGCATAGCATACACTTACCTTATAACCCTGTAATTCTAAATTGGAAACGAATCATTCTGAAGTTTAGCGACTATTGAATGATCTGTGGTAGGTGTATAAATGAGTATAACGAGTCGACCGCGCGCTGCGGTCGCGCAATCAGCGCTGCGGACTTAGCGGAGACTGGAGAGGATACGGGGGCTGTGTTCGATGATTGATGATGAATATGTTCCGTCCGGGATATGGTTGTAGTTTATTTTTTTTTCATTTTAGCTAGGCTTGCGTTTGAACGCCATCTCGCTTGATGGTAACCAATGATGCGGTCTACGATAGAAAACGATTGCCTAGACAAAACCGAACTTTCCAAAAGGCACACTTCCCAAAAAAGAAACCTATTCATTCTCAAATTGACGACATCTATGTATATTGCGAAAAGTTTGGGAACACTCATTCAGAAAAGAAAATTATACTTTCTTCGAATTTCTCTATCATTTGATAATTTCTAGTTCCACAAGCATTTCTAGTCCCCTATGATCTAATTCCTCCTAGCCCTTTCTACTATCGGTCTACCAAGGGCACTAAAAAGCGTCACCGTTTTATGGTTGATAGGTATACCAAAAACTCGTACGAAACGCTTTGTCCACCTTTATTGTGCGAACCGCTAGGGCGTGGAACGCTTTGCATGAGTGGGTGTTTCCCAATAGATATAATCTAAGTGTCTTCAAGTCGCGAGTGAATCGGTTTCTTCTAGGCAAGCATGCTCCATCGTAGACCGTATCGTTGCTTACCATCAGGCAAGATGACGGTCAAATGCAAGCCTATTACTGAATAATAAAAAAATAAAAAAAGTTAATAATAGTGTCCAATGTTCATTTATTTTTCATATATTTCCAAAATGAAATCAACGAAACGTATCACTATAATAACACAAAAATCGACTGAGTTTCCCTTCTCCCTATTTCTAAGCTATGCCAATCTATGCGACATGTCACCAATTACCCGCGATTCGTTAACACGTCAAACGCGGCCCGCTGGTAACGAGCGCGCGGCAAACAGCGGTAACCAGGTACACACGGGCGCAAACACTAGGCGCGACCGCTGAACTTAGGACTAATTGTGAATAGCATACACGGGTAAGGGGAAATTTTATATTCTACAGGGTTATAAGGAAAGGGTATGCTAAGCCAAAAAATCAAATAGGTCCAACATTATGACCCTGATTGGGAATAGCAATATTGTGCGTATATTCATTCCTTAATAGGCTCGTTAGTAAGAAATTCCTCAAGGGTGATGAGTGGGTGTGGGTATAGTACTCATCATACTGGACCAGCTTCTTCTCGAGCGAGGTACGTGGAGGAGTCTTTGAGCGAGCCAAACCACAACAATTTGTCCAACACACCCGCTAGCGACGCATGATAGTAAATCGAGTAATTTATGCAATGTAAATAATTGTAACGAAGTTAATCCTTCGTGCGTCGTGCACTGTTACATGTTTTAATGTATTAATGCAGTGCAAATAATATGCGAAACTTAAATCGCCAGCCATCAAACCAAATGCGCCGTGGACTGTAATTACGTCCTTAAAATCCCCTTATTTGACCCACTCAAGCAAAACAAGACACTAAAATACACATTACACTCAACTCCACACAATTCATTCTATCTTGCCTTTTACTAAATCGTGTCATGGTTCACCAGAACAGCGACCTTATTCTCGATCACTCGAGATTATCTCCGTCACTCTCACTGCCATGACATTTCTAATGAGAGCGACAGTGACCGAGATAACACCTCCCTCGCCAGAATAAGGCCCCGGGCACAATACACGCATCAGATCGCGACAAAGGCGCAAATTGGCACCGCTTGACATAAAGGCGACGATATCACGGAGCGAGTGACGTCACACCGACCTGTATCTTAATAGGACAGTAGTTTAACTCTTGCTAGTTGTGGCGCCACTAGTATATGCTGGCGGTGGTGGTTTGTAGAACTAAAGCGGTTGTCTTGGAAAGTCAGAAGGAATCTTCATTTTATAGAAAAGAAGGTATGTTCGTTTTTCTGAAGAATATATTATGTCCAAGCATTAAAGGCCTTGTATTAATATCTATAACCTGGAAAAGCTTAAGATGGTAGTTTAAAAATGAGTAAAAATATAAGTACATTCCACACACTACCGAAAAAAAACCTTTGTCTTGGGAATTTCTGTCTGGCTCCTGTTATGTACCTATAGATACGTTCGTTATAATTATAAAACAAGACCCGCTACGCCATGTCACAAACTTTTAACATCATCCAGTCTAATATTGTACGCGGCTAGGCGTACGGTGCTCCTTAAGACGCCTTAGGCATCGCATGTCTGAGACTTTTGAGGGCTTTAAAAGTTTGACACCAAGGTTGGCAACTCGGCTTTTACCATCTTTTTTACGATACGATAGAAATAAGAATCGAGAAAGTTGAACTACTGTCTCCCATTCCACGAAGGCTACAACTAGTAAAATACTGTCAAGAGAGTTGGCAACACGCCGCCGAAATACCTACTTTTTGTTATTTGGGGATAAAAGGTTTACTAAATAAAGCTGTTACTGAAACTCGATTTCTCATGTCAGTTTATTGTCCAACAACTTTTACGTGGTACGGTGCCTTAAATAATAGAGAAAAGGTGTGTTTACACTGGCAACTATTTCTGCAATAAATAAGCAAGGCTGTACTAAAATTGGTCGGAAATATTCACGTACCTACCTGTCCTACCCATTGTAAAAACCACGTTAAAGAGTGTCAGGGTGTATATTTTGTAATATAAAAATATGTCAAAACCATGTTAGTCCTCATGATCAAACACACACACACACAAATATTATACTATAATTTAACAATGAAATATTCACCAATACATTTTAACAAGGCGTTTAAACCAACCAACCCTTTTTGTAATTGAAATGATTGTCAACAATGGGCGATTAAATAAATAATCGTCACGTTAACTTTTGGTGAGCACGACCTTAAGATATAATATGAGCTACTTTTTATCCCAGAAAACGGGTGCAACCGCGGGACAAAGTAAAAAAAAAATAAAATAGTAAAGTTTCACACTACTAACCTAAAAATAAATTGGTCAAATTGTCCGCTAGTTTCCGGCCATTTCCGCCGCGTGCGGGGCGCCACTGTGACCTCACGTCGGGTGAAGCCCAATAAATCAGCGGCTCTCGATAATGAATGGCGTTTTATTTCCATCAAACGCGACTAGCTTTTTACGGAGCCATTTTGCTTTTTGATAAAGGCCGTGAAAAACGCGAGGATGGTGGTTGGAAAAAAAATTGTTGGAGCAGCCGTTGTGTTACGGGTAAAATAATTATTCAACACATTCTGTGTGTCATCGCAGTGTTTTATCTCAACAACCTCTTGACCGATTTTACTCGTACTCGAAATTCTTGTTTTGAATTATGTACCATATACTTATATCAAATTTTATCAAAATACAGTAAATGGCGCTGCAGCAAATTCCCTCCTTTTTTGAGGCAAATACCCCCCATCAAAAAATCCCGACTACAAAAAAAAACTATTAAATCGTTGAACCTGTGTACCAAGTTTCGTCGAGATTTTAGAAATGCGACCTGTACGCGTATACCAACATACAAACAAACATCCGGACAGATAAAAGCAAATTTGGACAGTCGTTGCAGAGACGCTTCGCTCGCTCGGTCGTACAACAATCACCAGGTACTTATAGAATGGAATTTTTTTTATTGTTTCCTTCAGGTAACTAAAAAAATTTAGAAAAAGAGAAATAAACTTAAAAAGTTTTACTATTTATTTTTTTCTTCCTTCTTAATTTTTCTTAATTTCTTTTTGGCTTGGTTTTTTAATCTGTCTTCTATCTACACCTACACTAATATTATAAGGAGGAAAGATTTGATTGTTTGTTTGTTATTTTAGTATAGTAACTTGTAACCTACCACAGACAGGTAGTAAATTTATATTTTCAGAAATAAGTATGCAGGAGAGTGTGTTTTTAAAGCTTTATAGTTTCTTATCTTTTTTAAACAAAATAAAATTCACTTTACATTTTAGTAGCTTTAATTAAGAAAGCCATTAACTTCAGTAATTATACATACCTACATACATACAATCATGGAACTAGCTAATCAAAGCGACGTGTTTTATAAAAGTTAGTTTAGTAGTTAAGCAGTGTCAGTTTCATTTTGAAATACAGACCTAGAAAGGTTTCATCAAAATTGAACAAATGATTTCCAAATAAACTAGAACGTAATGCCAAACCGTTTAATATCTTACGAGTAAGAAAGAGCATTCAATTTAGCTACCAAATTGATAAAACAAAATTGTCTAAAAATCTCGGACGAAAAACACTAAGTTTAAGTATATTTTTCTCGATTTCTGACGAAAGTGAATTCAGAACACAGACGTATCAAAAACAAAGTGACAATTCAAAGTTCGTTGCTTCTCAAAAATATCACTCGAACGATTCGCGAGTCGTTCCGCAAAGTTTACTCGAAACTTAAACTCCACTCCTAGGAACAGCAAAAAGTAATACCGTTTAGAAACTAGCCACTTACCGCTCAATAGAAACTGTCAAACTCAAATTAAACAAACTCCGAGATAAGGGTGGGGGCGGGAAAAAATATGGCAAGTTTTTAAGCTTTCTTGGTTTCAAACTCATTTTTTTATTTACAAAAAGTGAGATGTTTTAATTTTTGTTAATTGATATTTAAGAGGTTTTTTGGATTTCTTGGTTAAGTGGTTTTTGGTTTGTGATCCCGATTTATTTAAAATGCAAGTTGACAGCATTTCAAAGGTTTGTTTCAAACTGTTTTAGATATTGTCTATGTTATCGAAATATCTAAGGCCATAGAATCTTCTTAAAACTAATCCAGGATCGAAATGAATTTAAAAAAATAGTGGCGTTAGTTAGTGTTAGTGAGTATTCCCATAGTTAATTATTCCAAAATCTCAGAAACCTTCCTACAATCTCATTTATTTACCTTAGTTGTTATCAGCCTGAACTAAAATATTCTCACAATTTAATTCGCAAAACAATATATTATAAACCCCAGTCCCTTGCGGTTCCGCTCGGCTCGCAGCCGCACAGAACTCTCTTCTTTTTGCTCCCCGGCTCGTTAGCGAGATCTTTCTATGCAACAATTACAAAGATTCGCGGTTCATTCGTTCGCTTCATTCGTTCTTCTCGGTTTCTCGTTCGTTTTTCGTTCTCGAGAATTTTATACGATTTTATTAAAAGGCTTAATGGCGGAGACTCGATTGTTTTCACGGTTTTTTTCGTTTTGAATGTTGGTATTGTTGAGACGGTTTGTTTTTAAACTGTTGCTTTTAAGTTGATTGAATGCGGGTTTGTTCTTGATTTTGTTCGATGGATTAAAATGAATTGCTATGGCACCAATCATAATAATAACGATCAGACTTTTTATTTGATAAAATGTTTGAAATTAAATGTGTAATTATAGTAGTTTCATAAACTACTATTGTGAGTAAGTTAATTTTAAAAACATTGTTTTTGGCAAGTTTTATGACTATTACAATTTTTAACTAGGGGTTCAAAATAGCAGATGACGTGAAGAATAATTCACTTTAAAACAGATATTTAACTTTAAAAAGACGGTTAAAAGAAGAGTGAGTGAAGAAAAGTGATCACAAAACGCCCGACCGCTCGCAGTTAGCAACTAGATCTCGTGAAGAGTACGAACTAAATCCTAAACTTGGCTAAACGTATTTATTTATTCTGTACCTAAACCCGCATTTTTTCATTATCCGCTCAGGCAGAGCTTGTATAATTTATTTCTTGTCATTTCGCATCGCGGAACACCTAATTTCCATAATATTTAGGGCGAAACAAGCTAATAAATACCAGTTGAAAGATTTAAGGCGGTTTTTTGCTTCAAACGAATGCAAATGGTGAGGTCATGCTTCATGCGACTCTGATGAATTTTTTTACCAAAAATGTTATAATTTTTTAGGTGAAAATGGGGAAATTATTTTTGATAAATGCTCTTTACGATTCGTTTCGTTTAAATCTGAATATTTGCATTTTGTGAGAATAAATAAATAGCAGATGTTTTTACGAATTTAAATTTTTCTCGAAGATTTTTCATTTCGTAAAAACCACCGTTTTTTTTAATAACCATTATGATTGTGTGTAATATTTACATATTAATAAAAAAAAGCCAAAAAATATATAAATAACTAAAACAAAGAACAAACTAAAAATAACTAAACTTAATACTACAAAAATATATTATATACTAGCTGCACCCGGCGGTTTCACCCGATGTTTTTTTTACTTTTAAACCTTCCCTGTAGTAGAGCAAACAAAACAAAAACCAACAACAAAGATTGTACCAATTTCTGAACACACCCATAAATATTTGACAACCTAGTGACACTATTTTTTATTTCTCAAAAGACAAAAGAGATCGGACATCCCGAGTTAACGGTACCAAACATCAAATGTTTCAAAGGTAGGAACAGTTTGTATTGGAAAATTAAATTGTCGATTTTAGTATTTTTCTTTACTAATTATTCATGTTTCTCACCGTTTAAACCTTCCCTGAACTTATACAAATATTTCAAGATCAAAATTAGCGAAATTGGTCCAGCCGTTCTCAAGTTTTAGCGAGACTAACGAACAGCGATTTATTTTTATATTTAAGATTATCAAAATAATATCAGAGTAATGTAGAGTACAAAACTATTGATACTAGATATAGTAATACAATATTTTTAACCCCAATGGCTTCGCATCAACCCTTGAAAATAACATCATTTTTTACACCCATTTCATGTCACCGCCCACGCCCTCTACTCACTTCAACCCTAAACAATCTGCTCAATATCTTACACTCAATAAAGCCTATATGACGTCACACTTTACGCTGCCAACCGAAAAACAGCGAGAAAACTTGGGCAAGTTGACTTTGCAAGACAATACAAGTTGGGAAAACTTGGTTTGGCAATTTTTTGTCTGTGGCTCTAGAAAGTTGCAAATACATTTATAGTAAGTATAAGCTACCTTAATACTTTTATGATTCTGTAATAGGTTTGTTTGACCGCCATCTCGCCTGATGGTAAGCAGTGATGCGGTCTACGATGGAGCACGCGCGCCTACAAGAAACTAAATAATACTTAATACACTCAGATTATAGCTACCGGGACATATCCACTCAGACGCCCACTTACCCTAACAAAAACATAATAATAAATAACAAAAAAAATCCAAACTTTCACATTTATAATCATTATTATGATATTAGTAATATAGAATAATGATCTTTCTTACATAATGCATTTTGATATACAATAAATAATATTTTTTATCTTGTATTGTTTCAGGTAAGCTACTATTCCCCCAACAGTTGAATCACAACGTTGTGAGACTGTCAACTACGACTTTTCTATGACAGGTAAGAACGTTTTAGTAAAACAAAATGGTTTAAAAATACACAAGTAGGATAAGTACATATTTTATAATAATACTAGCTGACTCGACAGACGTTGTCCTGTCAAAAGCCATTGCGTAACTATAGCAACCGTAGTATGTTGATGCTAACTTGTCAATTTATAGTAAAAATTATCAGTATATATATAATTTGCAATAAATTAAAATTGCGACTATAATTTGAGATTTAAACTATCCTATCTCTCAAGTTGGATCGAACTGCACATGGTGTGCGAATTTTATTATAATCGGTTAAGTGGTTTAGGAGTCCATTGAGGACAAACATTGTGACACGAGATTTATATATATTAAGATTTGTAAAAAATATATTTTTTTCTTTGAATAAACTTGACATGCTTTTAAATATAAACAACACACGTATAAACTTATTTCTTTGATCGATCTAATACCAATCTTAATGACCATTGAAAATTAATCCCGAAACAGTTCCCCGGACATAGCTATTTTACACAAACATACTGAACCCGCTCGTCCACTTCATTAAATTAATTATGTTTGTCAGGTGGTTGGTCCGTGGCTTGGTTGGGTTTAATTTGGTAATATTAATGTTTGCAACGATTTAATTTGTTGGTAATAATTGGAAAAATAATGTACCTATATTCATTGTTATTTCAAAAGTAAATTGGCAGTTATAGCCTAGTCAATTTAAACATTCGAGGGTACAGTAATTCCCACCCAGCTGAAAATTGATAGGATTGTTTAAAACACCATCATAAATGAAACCTAAAAAGTCCTCATCGATCCAATACGTGCAAAAATTTTTACTCCGGGTCACCAACACCATTTTTGAGAAAATCACGAAAAACGTATTTTTCTTACTACTATTTTTTGGTCTAATTTGACTAGGCTATTAATTTAAATATAAGTACGAAAGTCTTATCAAAATTGAACGGAATTTTTTCGAAAAGTATATCTGGGACGTTTGTAATATGAAGATTACCGATGTTACCGATGTTTAAACAGAAACAAGTACCTATAATAGACCCTTATAATTATGTACTATCGTGTATATATTACAGGGTGTATACAAAACAGAGTGTATATAACGCCGTGTATACCTACTGTATAAACAGCAGATAATCTCTAACGCTTTTCATAATTGAATGTTCACGGAACACGGCCGTTAACATGCCTATTATACACTATTAACGATATTAACGGATAACGGGATGAATAGATTAACGGATAACGGATTGACGTAATAGCCGTTAGATGAACGGCTGAGATAAGGATGTTCTATTCATAATGATTAGAAGATTATTAGAGAAGTGATTCATTGTTTGAAATCACTTTTAGGATAACGGAGGGTCTACAATGTCGGTAGTCGATTATTAGGTGATTTTTATCGTTAAATAGTTTGTCAACTTGGACATTATTATTAGAGTTGTCTTCAAACAATTATTATTACTGCTAGATTGAAAATTATTGCAGTCTTCTTTTTACTATTGAATTGATAAGAGACGATGGGCCCAATTGAAAACCAGCTACTTCCTATAGTTTTAATGATAAAAAATAGTCCATAATATAGTATTATGTTATTAATCCATCATGGTACAAGGTATTTATTAGTCATCTAAATTCTTCACACTAAACTAAACATTGTAACTGCCTTCTATAATTATGAAAGTTTCAAATGCATTCACATTTTTTGGGAACTGTAAAAGTCGTCGATAAAAGTTTTTTCTTGAGGTTCTTAGTATTCTTATTACACTTTAAATTTCTTAAGCTTTCACGAAATCAAATAAAATAACAGATTATTTTCTACTTAAGAACGTCCCCACGCGAAATTCTCCAAACGTAAAATAGTATCAGTCAATCAACTCAATCTTTAAAATCATCCCGTTGCTAGGATACAAGATCTACCCTTGAAGGGTAAATATAGGTTACATTCTACCAGGCTGGCCAAGTGTGAGTTGGTGTGAGCTAGATCAGCTAAACGCTAGTTTACGTATTAATAACCCTGTATTAAACTGTATAGTGGATATCGATTAAGCAACCATCTTATCTATAATAGTGTAGACTGTAGCTAAACCGAGAGAGGTGTTCGAGTGTTAATGGCCGTGTTTTAGATAATAACCTGTAGAGCTCCATACGGCGCTGCAGAGTGGGCTGTGCAACTAGGGCTGGGGTAGCGCGGTCTTGGGTTATAGACATACTAGGGACTTGTGAAATTGTGGACTGTGGTCTGTGAAGGCAAGGTCTTGGGTTATAGACATACTAGGGACTTGAGGACAGTGGCCTGTGGTCAGTGGTGAAGGTTTTTAGAAGACATTTTTAAGTGGAAAGGACCGCCTTTGTGCCTATTTCTTATGTATTTTACTATGATTGTGATTTTCATTTTGTATTTAAAAAAAAAATTGGTGTCTAACAAGCTGATAGTAAGTGGTTACCACCGCATATGGACTTGGACACCTCCAATACCTAAAGTAACTTCAGTGCTTCAGACGCTTCAGTTATTATTGTGTTGTATTGTAACCTAAATCGACCATAATTATTCAATGTGACGTGAGTAGCCAAAAAACTTTCTGAGTCCGACATTCAATACAAAACAAGTCTCCAAGACTAAAACACAGTCCTGTTCAAAGAAATAAATATAAAAATATTTTGAACAAGACTGTAATTCAAGTCTTTCCCAATCCCTCGCCCCCAAGCAAGTCTGACAGGCTCGGCCCTAACTGGAGCGAGCATCTTAAAAGCGGCACAAATTGCCTCCCGCGGCGGTAACCGAGTTACCACCTGACTCTATGGTAATGTTGTTGACTGGATAGTGGATTGGACGGTATTGCTAGCTTTAGGATTACGATTTTCAGGCTCTTGTATAGATTGCAACAAGTTTACTGTCACTGTTGCTTTTTGGAAACTTTCTGTGTTTTGCTTGGACAAGAATTTCATGCCATAAAAATCACGTTCACCACTTTTTGGTAAATTTCGCCCTGGCAAGGCCACTAAGAGCGTAATAAAAAATACAACATTTTACTGTTGCAACTTATCATTATCAACTGCCAGTTTCATGCTAGAGGTAGAGTCTGAATGACAGAAGGCTAAATTGTTTGCCATTCCATACTATGCATTTTCACCAGTTTTTGAAAAGGGCTGTCGAATAGTCTTAATAAGTTAACTTAAAAAAATAATTAAATATAAGCTTTTATTACATTGCCATCGAAGTTACACACGTATACCAAATTTCAGCTTAATCGGACATCGGAAAGTGGTTCGAAATTGAGTTGCAAGATTCCACCCGAACTAACTAACTAAGTACTTACAAGACTTACATACATACATTCCAAGTTAAATAAAAGCTTTTGAAAAGGTGACGCTTTCAGTGTTACAGGTAACGGTGTTCGCTTACCAGTCTTACCTCCGGGCGGCTCATATGGTGGTAAGAAATCACCAATGTCATAAAAAAATAATTATATCGCAACATAAAAAATAAAAACGAATTTTATATTCAGTTCGAAACGTTTTAAAACTAGTTAATACATACAGATTTTATTCGAAAATGAGATGAAAAATGAATAGGGTCATTCGCGTTCAAGCTACGCAAACAGCACTATCATAGTGGAAACGCTAGGTTTCATACGCGGCGCGGCGAGGTTGGTTGCAAAATATCAAACCGCCAAAAACTGTTTGTAGAACTGCAGATGCGTTCCATTTGGGGCTCGCGGGGCGAGGGTGCGGTGCCACCGCGATTTATTATGACGGCAATAAAATACGACACAATAGGTAGGTTAGGTTAAAAAAAAAAAGTTAGGTTAGACAAGTCGAAAGAGAACGTCGATAGTGACGTCATGTTTTTCTTATGGTTAATTTAAGCTTTAATTCCTAAATAATAAAATTCTTTGTAAATGTGACTTCCCTGTAACATTCAATGTTATAAGGTCAATTAAAATGTCTAATTTCTGATTAGTTTTGAGAAGTTTTGACGTCATTTTTGTTGTTTTTAGGGTTCTGTACCCAAAGGTTAAACGAGACCCTATTACTAAGACTCTGCTGTTCGTCTGTCTGTCTGTCTCTCTGTCAGATGTATTTCTGTTGCAGCTGTAACAGCAAGTACTAAAAAATAGAATAAAATAAATATTTAAGGGCCCCCATACAACAGAAATGATTTCTTTGCCGTTTTTTATAGATACTGGCACGGAACCGTTCGTGCGCGAGTCCGACTCGCACTTGGTCGGTTTTTGTTTGTTTTTACTCATTCTGTTTTCTTTATGGCCAATTAAATTTAACAAAATAATAACTGCTTTAAATAACATCAAAAAAGGCTTCCTAAAATCTGCTTTCTTGTATAGATTCTATTAAAGGTTATTTTATTCCAAATTAAATTTTGGCAAACATCATATCATATCAGTGCGATATAACCTCAAGGATTTGAAATCCATTTCCGTGCAGCTTGGCGGCGCCACTGTCGCGAATCCATTTGCACTTTGTTGTATTGGATCAGAAATAAATTGCATTTCGCAGCGAGTCTCGCCTCGCCTCGCTTGTCTGTGGGAAGCTGGAGTTATGGGAATAGTTTTGTTTCTGTTTATTTTGTAACGCTTTAAACTAATTGTAAGGTTATTTTAGGTTAGAAAGTTTGCATTTGAGTGAATGAGTAATTTTTTTTTTAAAGATCAATTGTAATAATTATGTCATGCCAACTTTTTCATGTGCCACAGTACCTATAGTAAGAATCAAAAATAAGGCAGTTATTAAGTAAACTTACTTAATTTGTACAAAAATTGATAAAACCACACATAATTGGTTAAAAAAACCACTAAAATGACATCTTATCGCTCTATCATCATTACCAACAGCCTTATTTTTTATCCCACTCCTACATATAGGCCTCTCTCTTACTCTTCCTTTACTCGAGCCTGCACCATACTATCTATTATCTAATCTGCACCAATAGGGTCAATTCGACCCGCAATTTAGTAATAAACGTTTCACACTCATAGCTCCCCACAAGGATACCCTGTGTCGGGGATGCCATGGAACACGCAAAGACAAGGACAACTAACATCCAGACCCAGAGCAGATATTTAAATTCATCATTCAACCATCTGCCCGGCCGGGAATCGAATCCGGGACCTCGCGCTTGTATGGCGGACAATGCGGACATACTGCGCCGAACCGGTCGTCTTACTCATTTTCACTGTGGAATCAATTCTTCACCAAAACATTGTAATACTTAGCCACAAGCTCATTCAGTTTTATGCCCAGAAACTGTCTTTGTCCTCTGTCCAGAGCAAACGTAACACAAGTACTAATAAAACAGAAATTAAATCGGAAGCCCCTCGGACTGTCTCCCGTGTAAACACCATTACAGGCCGACCAACTTATTCGTGCAGTCGGTGAAAAGGACGAACTAAAATGTTCTATGCGATACTTGCAGTTTTGTTCAGACGATGCGATAGTGGTGCTTCATTCGACGGTAAAAGATAAATTGGTCGCGTTATACGTGAAGTCTCCCCCCCTTCCCCCACCACTTTCCGCCTCTAAGAGTAGTGTGTGGAGTTGCCATGTTGAAGTAGTTTTATTGGACTAAGTTATGTTGTAAAGTTGCGGTAAAAATGTGTGGAAGAATTTCGATATTTAAGAGAGTAATTTGTAAAATCATTTAAAACTTCGAACTGAAAACCAAGATGGAAAACCGTGGAACCTTTCCTTCATAATTTGTTTTCATGATAAATCAGAAACTAATTATTGCGGACATAATTGATTTTGATAAGTCTTAATTGGGTTGAAGTTATTTCTATGATTAGTTTTCAAATTATTACAGGAAATTTCAAATTTAATCAATCAAGCTCTAGCTAAGATAAAATAGATAAGATCTCTATCGTAAGGTTGCTTGAAAGAGATCGCTAAATAGCGAAAAAGCCGCCAGTTGTTGCACTAATTTGAAGTTTTTTTTTAACACGCTTTATTCGTTTCACCTGTATGTTTGTAACCGACCCTTTTGGACTCGATTTTGCCCTACTTTGAACGATCAGATTTAATTCAAACTTTGCACACCTGTCAAACACCGATGATAATGCGTGTTTTTTAGTTTTTGAGACTATATTTTTGTCTGTAATTTCCGATGTGAACAATAAAGAGTTTATCTATCCATCTATAATTTTAAGATGAGATAATACAAAATCTCTTCTCGGTTATGCAGTTATCCGAAACACCCTGTATATAGGTACTACTCCCCCCGTTTCTCGTTAGTCCCATGTGCCAAGTCTAGCGACGGCATCCGGGACACTATTATCAAATACGAGTATGTGACACAGAGGTTGTTAGACTTGTTACATTTAAGTCCGGCCGTTAAATTAAATGATTGTTGTAGTTGCGTACAGATTTTATGATAAAGTACGGACTGTTTGGCTTTATAATAGGAAGTAGTTTAACTTAAATGAGATTTTGTAGTGTGTAGAAAAGATGAATGTATTTTTAAGTTGAGTGGTGAGCCTTAATGTTTATTTTGATATTATACATTGTTATAAGGAAAGGGTATGCTAAACCGAAAAGGGCTCATAATTATCAGAGTATTCATCATAGTGGTCATTTTTTATAATTGGATCAACCGTGAAAATATTAGGTTGGGAAACTTTACTACTTTACTTATTATTTTTCCTGTCTAGTTCACGTAATTGTCTAATTCAGATATTTCATCGGTAAACTTCGGAGATAGGGGGAGGAGTCGGTCATTTTTTCACAGATTTTGAAATTAAAAGAACTATTTATTATGCATGGTAAAAACCGTTTTGAAATGTCCAAATTAATACCTTTCGTCTGATAACTCACATGATTACCTATACTCGTATATTGATTGGCTTTAAAATTTTAGATCCTCATTTTCAGGTAAAGACCTATTTAACAGCATGTTTTTTTTCTGAAAATTGTAGCGGTTAACAGTACCTAGCGTCATGCCAAATTTCAGACCGGTAGCTTTTACAGTTCCTGAGATAATTGTCTGTGACATACAGATGGAAGAACACATGAGTCTCGCCTAAGGGTTCTTCGCCGAAGGAAGTTTAGAATCCTAAAAAATCAGCATGTTTCACTATTTTTCAAGCTCGAGTTTCCGAACTTGGCAGAATTATCGCATCAGATTAGACCTCTATCACAGTATATTAGAAGGCAATAGCAAGCGTCTTATTGGTCCGTTTACGTAATAGATTAGTTGATTTTTGCTGAGTAATTCTCGATGGGACCCCTTGGCCTCTGTCAATGTTAGTTCAGAGGGGCAGCCTTCTAATACGGTACGCACTCAGAATTCAGGACAAAATGAGTCTGACTTGGCAGTTTTTTTGGAATTTGGTTGTCAAGATCACTGTATGGAAAGCTGGCTTATGCGTACGTAGCAAGAGTTTTTACATCTCAGTTTGACGGTGAAATTTTCTTTTCCAGCCTTATTAGAAGGGTGGTGAAGAATCAATTTTTACAGAATTTTGTAAACAGAATTATATGAAAATAGAAGAGAAAGTTTATATGTGTGTGTGTTGTACACAGTTACAGGTAAATGTACTTTTAGTCCATTTCAAGCTTTGAGTATTTCTATAGTTGATCGAAGACCTTCAGCATTTTTGCTTTACTGAATATTCATCAAAATCAGCTTCTTTTTATTTATTTATTTATTTTTATTTAGATGCTCACTGTACTTACAGTGATGCCAAAGCGCACAGCAAGCCAGAATAAAAAAAAATATTGGACATACACTAACAATAGGTATATAACTTAAAACAACTATATATAACTGAAAAAATGGACACATCATCTTAATATATATAAATCTCGTGTCACAATGTTTGTCCTCAATGGACTCCTAAACCACTTAACCGATTATAATAAAATTCGCACACCATGTGCAGTTCGATCCAACTTGAGAGATAGGATAGTTTAAATCTCAAATTATAGTCGCAATTTTAATTTATTGCTAATTATATATATACTGATAATTTTTACTATTTGACAAGTTAGCATCAACATACTACGGTTGCTATAGTTACGCAATGGCTTTTGACAGGACAACGTCTGTCGAGTCAGCTAGTAAACATATAAAACAAATAGAATTTGTCGAAAATAAATCGACTTCTGGCTTTTTGACAATTTGAGCTTAATTCAAGTGTCAAAAACTTTCTACGAGTGTAATCAATCCCGAAGACCAGTCAGTTAAGCAATAAGGCCGTTGAAGAGGGGCTTTACTATGAAGTCTTAGTGCGAGAAACTGAATCGCGTTAAGGTTTGACTCGTTATATCTTTTCGCTTCATAACAAAACGAAAGAAAGCCAGGGTGATCGAGTTTAGTCTAGTGCTAAGACTTTAAAAGTTTACGGCCCCTGTACAATTAGTAAAGCGTTGCCAAATTGGAAAATAATTGGCTTTTTTGGAAATTTTGGGAAAATAGCACGACGTGAACAAGCACCTATTCTTTGTGCAATAATGTCGTCTTTAGCTCAAATCCGATTTTTCTTAAATTTTAGGGGAAAAAATCGATAAGTATGGGAAAAAAAAAGTAAGTCCTGGCAGCCCTAAATTAGTGGCACTGCTGTATACAGTTACATTACAGTCACAGTTACATTGTATACAGTTGCAGCCATTAGTAGCCTGATGACGTCATACTGTCACCATCGCCGTGATTTGTCACTCTTGGGGGATTCCCGTGATGCATGCACGTTGTATTACGCGCTTTTTCGCTATATTTGCGAGGTTATTTATTGACGCCGTAAATTGGGATCTCGGAATTTATTTTTGACTTGCAACAAAAGAATTCAAAAAATGGTGGAGTTTTAGAGTTTTATAGTTTTGGCTCACCTCTCCAGGGAAGCAGATTTAAAATATTTTTTGGTAGCTGCGCCCCGCGGTTTTATACGCGGTCATAAGTCATAAGTTAACATGAGTTTTCCAGGATAAAAAGTAGCCAATGAGCTCTCTTCGGCTTAATATTATATCTTTTCTGAATAACCTTGTATAACAAAACAAGTTTTTCATGTACTATTATACATTAACACATTCATACACAGTATCCATTACACAATTTATTCTTAATATTATGGTACCTCAATATAAATGTGTTGTTATAGTACTATGTACCCACATATGTACACCTATACAATTTCTTCATTAGTAGTACGTAGCCTCTATCCGCCAGAGTGCCGCTAATTGTGATTTACCTCTCTCATGTAATTGTAGAGCATCAACAGTTGCCTCTACCCCTCCCTGGGGGCAGAGACAAATAGCAGGTTTGTTTATACCTCGAGTACTAACCCTCTTAACCGTTGTACTCGTACAGTGGAGCGACGAATTCCGACGTGAATGGATGTTTAAACTGAATGGCAGTAGCTCTAACCTTTATATAGGCTTTTGCAGTGTAGGAGGTATTTAACCGACTGCACTGAAATAAAGGTCATTTTTAGAGACAAAAGCCACAGCAAATTGTTTTGTGCCAAGCAGGACATAGCGGTGAGAGTCACGCTTGTGATTACTTCTTGGAAAAGATCACTGAATTTGATCGAAATTATAGCTCTATCTTTCACCACATCGCGGCATCGTTGCTTACGGACAAGTGAAGTGAGCGGACGGAGTGGTAACTCGGGGTAATTTTTTTTTAAATCAACATGCGTTGACCACAATCTGAGACACACAGATCACAGATATATTCGCTATAAAAAAGGTGAAGCGTCAGGAAGTGAAATCCCCAACAGTCCTACAAAATTTTTACTAGTACGGATGTTAAGAATAATGATCATTACTTGAGTTATTCTCAGATTATTATCACCGACGCGACGTCAGCACCTCAGTTTACTTTTTACTGCTCCTTTAGACGCCATACTTTTGCCGCGGCCGAAACGCGACGCGAATTTGAAACGCTCTTTATAATACACATTAACTTACATACTCGTAGTGTTGTGATAAAATAGAATACCATTTACAATTAGTAGTAGAGAAGTATCTCCGTTTTGACTTAACCAGACTAACTTTTGTATTGAGAACAGATGTGGCTCGCAAATGCAAAAAACAGAAAGTTTATTTTGTGTGTCACAAAAACACATCTTCTTAATAATATTATAAATTACGTGTCACGTTGTTTGTCCGCTATAGACTCCTAAACTATAGACTCCTTGATCTAACTTAGGACATAGGATAGCTCACATCTCAATTTATAGTAAAAAAACATGAAAAATTAGAAAATTTAAAAATACTTAAACCATAATTTAACTTTTTTAGCGCTTTGGACAATATAAACTTTTTTAATGTAACTTTTGACATTTGACATTTGACATAGAATTGACGCAATGGCTTTTGACAGGACAACGTCTGTCGAGTCAGCTAGTATAATATAGGTTCATACCACCGAAGTCGGATTATTTATAGATCGATGGTTCATACGAGTAAAAGACAGATTTCACAAATTCGAATTCTCTCTTTTCTTCTTCCTTTTCTTGCTTTCGTTTTAAAAGATCTGTTGCTAGACAAAGCAACTCACCGACAAAAATAAAGGTAGCAATCAAATTTTCTAAGAAAAGAGAACGGTTATGAAAAGTAATAACGGAGAGAATAATAATAATAGACTATTAAAATATATAATTTAGTTTTGTTCTATTTAGATATTATTATAAGAATACAGTAAGTAAAGGACATGATTATCCATTTATAAATATTCATGCATGTTTTAATAGCAATTGTATCTAGGTAGAGGAATGTTAGTTACCTCGTTTCGCTGTAGCTATTAAACCACTTTCTATAAATTTGAAACAGATTAGCTTTTTATGTCATAATTACTTTATAAATTTTACGTAAATTCGCGAATAATAAAATTCTTTGAAAGTGTGACTTACCTGTAACATTCAATATTATTTAAGGTCAATAAATATTTCTGATTTCTGATTTCATCAACATAACGCGGGTGAAGCTCCCGGGTAGGTACATCTAGTTAATTACAAGAGTGCCTTTAACCGGCAGTGGAAGAGAAAAAGCCCTGATTACCTTCGATCTTGCTTCAGATATAGACACAGTCTCTTGTCCCATCTCTAAACACATCCAGAGTCGTACAAAGGAAGTGCTCGTGCAATTTCAGTGTTATTATCATAATTTTAGAGTACGATGAGGTAAATGCGTCTAAATACGTACTTAACCTTTGCTTGCGAGGCTGCAAGTAAAAGGCTTCGTACTTACCGCGTAATGGCCGCGAAATGAGCGATAAGACGCGTCGGTGTTAAGATTTATTAAATGAAATGACTTGAAGTATATCTCAAGGATTCTACGTAATTAGAAAGTTTGAAGTTTTGGATGAGTTGGCGTCTGAGACACTATTCTTGGGCGTTCGAGATTATTTCCGTCCCTTTCATTGTCATGATATTTATAATGAGTGTGATAGTGACCGAGATATTATCTCACTCGGCAGAATAGGTGGCTTTTCGAACGGAAGGTATCCGGTTTGATTATTCGATGGATAGATATTGTAATGATTCATTTGAATATCAGTTCTGGAATTTTACTCTCGAAATGTTCAATTTTAATCATTCTCATTTCTGGGTGTATATAATTAATTATGTTTGTGATGTGAGATTGTGCAGCAATGTGTACCTATGTTTCATATAATTATATTAGTATCACCAACAATAAATACCAAAGAAAGCTATAAAATTAGGTTTTTTTTTTTACAAGGTTATAAGGAAAAAAGCTTATAGAACCACTTTTACTACGGGACCAACCCGGAATTCGCAAAAAAAATGCTTTTTCTTAGTAAAATGTTAAAGACACGCGACAAATTGAGCCTGTTTGGCTTGGTATACTATACCCTTTCTTACTAACCCTATAAAGCAAAAACAACAACGTC
Source organism: Alcis repandata (assembly GCA_949125135.1). NCBI lineage: Eukaryota > Metazoa > Arthropoda > Insecta > Lepidoptera > Geometridae > Alcis > Alcis repandata. The sequence goes on from OX421247.1 coordinate 300,228, forward strand.
GCTCCTGTTGCGCTATAATCGTTTAATTTTTTATAAAAGTTTTGAAACTAAAACTTCAAAAGAAACGCAATAAAATGGGCTTGTAAACTCCTAAGTGTGCGTTATCACGAGCAGCCGCGGCGCCGTGGAGTTTCGCACTTATATTGCAGGAGTTAAGCTTGCAACGGCAACCAACGACTTAAAACTATAAAGACGCCTCTTAGAACAATCTCTTTCAGGCAACCCTTTAGCTCTCTACTTATTTAACCCACTTATGGCACGTAAATTTATAGTATAACTAGCTGACTCGACAGACGCTGTCCTGTCAAAAGCCATTGCGTCAATTCTATGTCAAATGTCAAAAGTTACATTAAAAAAGTTTACATTGTCCAAAGCGCTAAAGTTAAATTATGGTTTAAGTATTTTTAAATTTTCTAATTTTTCATGTTTTTTTTTTACTATAAATTGAGATGTGAGCTATCCTACGAGTATTTGATTGAAATCGGTTAAGTAGTTTAGGAGTCTATAGCGGACAAACAACGTGACACGTAATTTATATATATTAAGATATAAAAAATCCTGACTAAAAAATGCAGCCTATGTCACTTTGGGCTTCAAAACAAATTGTGACATCATCATGAAATTTTACATATAAAATCTGCCTGTCATATTTGTAGTAAAGACATTAGGTACAAATAAACAAAATTATGGATTCAAAATTCTACTCTATTTCTTGCCAGTTAGTTGTAAAGTTTCAATGAGGATGTCTTACCAATCAAAGGCAAGCTGGCACCAATACTGCTACCATGACTGGACCAATCAGCGTTTAGTATCTAACACGCAAACTGCTTGTCAGAATATTTTCTTATTACAACTAAGCTTGATGCATTGTCTATGGAGCATCTCGTCGATGGTCGTAACGCATCGTTGAAAAACTTTTAGTAACTTGAAAGTGTTATTATAATATTCTATCAGAGTACCTTTTTCTAAACTTTCTTATGAGTTGAGCTTATATTACATAAGCTCAACCCTTAGTTCGAAGCTTTCATTTTCAATTTTCATTTCCGGTTAAAATTATTAGTAACTATGTTGATGCTCGAGACTTTGTACCCGCTGCTGTCGGCTTCGCAAGTTTGTAGCTTTAGAGTTATAGCTCATAGCATTCAGGGATAGTCACTTTTTACTCGTATTACTGAAGACTTTTTGAAATTGGGCCAGTGGTTTCAATGTTTCAATTTATTCCCTCTATAAACATACATACAAACCTTTTATTTTGTCAACTTGTTTCTTTAAAATATTAGAATATCTTTTTTGTATGTATGTAGTTAAGGTAGACATGTTTCAATAGTATCGACATACTTTACCGACGTTTTAGTGTTTTTGTAGATAAAAAAATAAAAGTAAATGGACACAAGTATGTTTTTGTTAGTTCTAATTTCACCGGATCCAGACCTTTTGTTGCAAAACAGTACGAAATAGTTCTGAAATTAATTTTCTACCTTAACATGCATGACGCTGCGCATAGCTCTGTGCATGCTAATTAACAAGCTCTAACAAGAAGTTCAGTGTACTCTCATTAGTGCTACGACGTGCTACAAGCGCTACGTAACTCGCTACGATGCTACGAATTATTTCTACGAAGTTATGATTTCCTAGTACTCCTGTTGCCACTGAAATAGTTTAGGAAGTTCGTATGAATGTCAGTTAAGAAATGTAACTAGTAATTTGCCCCGGACTGTTACCTTGGGTTATTTTTATTCAATAATAATTGGCTAGCGTCTGATAGCCAACTTGCCAGACGGCGAGCAATGGTGCTGTCTACGATTGATCGCATTTACCTAGGAGAACTCGATCCACTTGTGACTTAAAAACAAATAGATTATTTATACATCTTAATAACTTCGTAACCAATTTGCACATTTTAGACCTCAAAAGAGTGTTTGAAATACTTTTATCAAATTAGTCGCAAGCAAGTCGCAGGCATCATGCATTACAAAAACCACTTATTCTTTTAAATCACTTCTTAGTCCTCAACACATTGTTCCAACTGAAATATTCACCACAAACACACACACATACTCGTAAATCAACACACAGAACAGCACATTCCTTGGCAACACGCGCGTACGCCTGCTATATCAGCACAATAAATAATGCCGACACATTGCCACGCAAAATAGAACCACTTCATCTCCGAAATAAGACACAAAATGTAATAAATTAGCCGTTTAACTGCGCGCGAAGGCAAAACGCTGTAACCTCTTGTCACGCGAGTAGTTGGCCAAATTGGCTTATAATTCCGCAGATGTGACCGTTCCGTCACATTACGCTTTAACTCAACGGATTAAGGCTTAAATTCGATTGGAGGATTGGAGTAAATGTATACGCTTTGAGCTTTAAGCGTAAATGTAAACGGCTTGTAAGTTAGCATATCAGCAATCAGTGAACTGTCCTACTAATGTTATATAAATGTCAATTTTTTTATGTCTGGGTGTTTTTATATTTGTTACTCAATTATACACAAACGGCAGAATGAATTTAAATGCAGCTAGATATTAATAATAATAAAAAAATGGTTAATATTAATGGTGATAAACAAAATTTTAAAACCACCGACTGGAAAAGATCTGATATTTTACAAATAACTTTAACCCATTTTACCATAAACACTCTCGATCCAGTCATATTTCAAGCAAAAAAATGCTAAATCAAAATCAAAAATACAAAGCTATGCCGCCATGAAAAAAAATGGGTTTTCATTCTATACCTATCGATGATGCTAGCACAACAAGCCCTAAGTCAAAGCCACAGAGTTTAATTTGGGCTGCAATAACTGATGCTACGTGGTATCTGGCTTGCATTTTGCTTGAGCGAGCAGTATGTGGTAGAATGATTGCAACTGAAGCGAAATGTCTAAAGGAATGAGAGATTTGAGCTGTGGTGGTAATGCGTCGAGTCCTTTGTGCACTTGTGAGGCAATAACACGCTAAATAATGGATAAAAGCGTTGATACAAGGTTATAAGAGAAGGGTACGCTAAGCCGAACAAGGCTCATAGTACTCATCATTATGAAACACTTATGCCATAGGACCAACTCTGAAATTGCGAAAAAATCCAGCTGTTCCATAGAAAAACGTCAATGACTCTCGACAAAATGTGTGGAACAGCTGAGTTCTTTTCGCGATTACGTGGCTGATCCCATAGTAAAAGTTGTTCATAATCATAAGTACCATGATCCCTATTTGGCTTAGCATAGATACCTTTTTCTCCTCCAAAACCCTGTTTATAAAATGTCTTATTAACACTACTTTAAATCGATCTAAAATTGCGAACAAAAACAGCAAAGAATTAATTTTACTATTCGAACAAACCAAAACGTTTAAACCAGCTGATTTTATACAGCAATTTTTGCCTAGATACTTCAGTTATACCGGTCGAAATAAATCGAGTTTCATTTTTCAAACAACCAAAAATCTACGTTTCTTTTCACCATTGTATCCAAAGCACGAAACCAAAATAGCTGCAATTTCGGTACAGTTCTGCACAAAACGCGGTAGACGCTTGTTGTGCCACAATAGAACGTGCCGGCGGCGCGCGTTTTCACTGAGTAATGTTGTTACACTTGTGAACTCGCTTGTACTTGTAAAAACGTAAAGACTATTCTCCATTCTGTTTTTAGAAAAATATTAACCAGACCAGTGCTTGGCGGTTTGTGCTGTTCTGTAGAAATAAAACAGTTCTTAAAAAACTTCTAGTTGAACGCGGTTTTTCTGTTGGAACTTAAAGTAAGCGAGAGATTGAAGCTAGCTAGATAGTCGCCTAGAAGAGATCTCTTTTAGTAATAATGCCGCCAGTTTTTGCACTAGTTGTAAGCGATATCATTTATCTGCTTGTAATTTCTGGTTTGATCAAAATTTCAAATTTACAAGGAAAGGATGTGCTAAACCGAAAAAGGCTCGTAGTACATCATTATGAACAATTTTTTACTTTGGCCGACCCGGAAGTCATGAAAAAAATCTGCTGTTCCCTAGAAAAATGTCAATGACATTCGACAAAGTGTTTGGAACAGCTTTTTTTTTTTTTTTTTTTATAAAAATAAGTGGCAAACAAGCGACGGGCCACCTGATGGTAAGTGGTCACCGTCGCCTATGGACACTTCCAATACCCGAGGCATCTTCAGTGCGTTGCCTACCTCTGAGGACTCTATTAACCCTTCGTTTGAAGCGGCCAAGGTTATAGTGTGAAGGAAAAACCGAACGTGGTAGGTCATTCCATAAAACACAGGTGCGCGGAAGAAACAAACGATTGAAACGAACCGTGCGAGACTTCCACGCATCTATGATGTGTGGGTGACATTTCTGGCGATGGCGGCCAGTTCGGTGGTAAAATCGGGATGGAGGGATTAATTCAAACAGTTCATCAGAGCATTCCCCATTATAGTACCGGTAGAACAAGCTGAGCGAACCAACGTTTCGGCGCAAGCTCAGCGGTTCTAATTTGTCGGTTAGTTTTGAGTCATCGACAAGTCTAACGGCTCGTCAAGAGGGTCAAGCTGGTACTTTGGTGCACCACTCCAGAGATGAGAGCAGTACTCCATATGCGGCTGAACTTGCGCTTTATACAACAGCTACAGCTACAGCTACAGCTAATTTCTTTTCTCAATTTCAAGGATGGTCCCATAGTAAAAGTTGTTAGCAAATCGCCATGATAAGCACTATGAGCTTTTCGGTTTAACATACCCTTTCCAAACCCTGTATAATACAACCATCGTATAGTTAGTAGGTAAAAAGCCGTGGTAGCTCAGTGGGAGAACAGCCGCTTCGCATTCTTAAGGCGGCGGGTTCAAACCCCGACTCGTACCAATGAGCTCTTTGGGACTTATGTACGAATTTACATACCACTGGCTTTTCGGTGAAGAGAAACATCGTGAGGAAACCTGCATATATGTCCGGGGAAGAAATTCAATGGCGTATGTGAATCCACCAACCCGCACTTAATGGTGGTGGAATACGGCCTAATCACCCTTCGAGGGTAGACCTGTATCCCAGCAGTGGGAGGGTTAATGGTTGCATATGATAGTTAGTAGCTTCATTATAATAAAATTCAGTTCTGTTCCGCACACGCGGCTCCATTATATCCGCGGCCTGTTTGTAGAAAATTCAGTTTTACATTTCCACGGGTTCACAATAATAATTGGAAATGTGAGAAGTTTAGATTAAATAGTCATGTTCCGTTTTTCAGTTTGTGAGCTCTGTTTGAAAAACCTCGCGTGGAAGGGAGCTAGTGTTTGTACTGGGTTGTAGGGTAGTCCATTTTTTAAGGGTGGGGTAGGACTAATTGAAAATGTCAAAGAGATCCAAAGTAGTAGTTTCGAATTGTAATTCGTTTTAATTTGGTTTTTGTGACCTAACAATTATTTAAAAAAAATTGATATCAATTTTTCTTTGTTGCATTTATTGTACTTTATTTTATTCATAAACAAAATGTAACTGACGTTCATAAGTGTACATTAATGTACACTTATTTGAATAAATTAATTAAATGAATATAAGCGTTTTGAAAATATTTGTGTTATTGAAAAACATACTCCAAACAAATATTACTCACCTACACAAAAGCATTTTTTTACATGGGACTACTTTACATACATCATATTGAGTCAGTCATTTAGATAAATACAACAAAAATAGGAAATAAATTAGGAGCATTTTGTTATAATACACGTATTTATTACTTGATGCATCGACAATTTTTTTTGTACAAAGTATCCAAGAGAATTTAATTTCAAAACCTACTATTTAATTCATGGATCGAGTTGCACCGTGAATTGCACTAAGAAGGGGCAATAGATCACAAAAACCTAAAACAAAACTGAGCAATATTTTCTCCGATTCTATATTTAAACATTCCTCTTCCAACCATATTTTTCCTCCCAGCTTATTACTTTCCTTCCTGCTTCTATTACGGTTTCAAATTCGTAGTTATCTAAGCAACTTTTAGGCTAAGCGTATGCAGAGACACGCGACGCAGGTGACGCAGGTCCACGCAGCTCAGAGCAGAGCAGACATTGTAATGCATGAACGTACTGAGGTCATCATCATCATCTTCTTACCCTTATCCCACCTACGTGGGGTCGGTACAGTATGTAGTATGTACAGTGTACACTCCTTCCATTCATCTTTATCACTCGTCATATCTGAACTCATTCTTTTTTTCACATTCATTCATTCTCACTTCACATGGACGTACTGAGGTGTGGACCAAAATACCAATGATTCTTAGATCAGATCTCTTGAACTGGTTTAGCCTCTCAGAACGTACATAATCTCTAACATTTGAGCCATGCATAAACGGCGAACTGTCACGAGTTGCAGCCTTGCGTCCCCCATATAATTAAAATCGAAGATTAAAAAAAGAAAAGAGAAGGCAGATGTTATGTCATATAGGGAGATAAACAAACTAGCAGAAGACCGCTAAGTTTTAAATCTTGATTAAATGAACGTACTAAGGGCTGCGTACGTGCAGTGTTGGCACGTCCGACGCAGAAACGTGTCTGTCCTGCTCTGCCGCACAAAATCAAACCTATGCTGCGTCACCTGCGTCTAAGCACACGCTGATCCTTATCCTTGCAGATAGTAACTAGTTACCATAGTAACTAGAGGCACACAATTTCACAGTAATCATTTCGGTTCAGTGACCCATACCTACGCTGAGAAGACGTTTACATAAGCTAGGCGTATACTGGGATGCAGTACTACAGATCTGTCGGAATATTGTGATCGGTTCTTCTATCGTATTGTGGTTTTCTTTTTATTTCTTAATTTGTGTTATTTAGCCGCAGACGTAAACCGAGGGGTGTTAAAAGTTTCACGTTTGTATCTGTGGTATCGTAGCTTTAAAAGGGCTGAACCGATTTGAATTAATAAATTATTATTTGATAAGTGAGTGATCTAGAGTGTATTTCAGAAATAAAGAAGAAGGAGCGTGTTAGTGAAAACAATATAATGTTTAAATTTCACTATAATTATAAAATAAAAAATAAACAATAGTTATGTGATATTACATTACAAATTAAACTTTACAATTAAAACTTTAGATAACACTAGCTTCCGCCCACGGCTTCGCCCGCGTGGACTATACCTCGGGAACCGATAATTAATTTAAGCCTCCTTTTTTAAAGAGCATGTAAAAGGCGTCATACAATGGAAGCAGGGACCCCAAAAACCTCCGGATGCAATAAATCAGCCCCCTCGAATCATTTAGAAAAATGACAGCCATTTTGAATCATTTGGATTTTCGCCACCACCATCAAGTAGCCCTTGCTAACTCCTATGACATTAAATTTAGTCAAACACCCACCCATCTTCAACCGTTTCGGAGATATAGACCCTCAAAGTTTGTATGGAGGCCATGTTTTTGAGGCGACTATGTTATTTTTAATGGCTCCAAAAAGGTCCGAGGTTTTGGTGACTTTTTAGTCTCCGCGCTTTGGTAAAAATGTTTTTAGTTTTCGAGATAATTAGCAGTTCCACCTCGAGGATGTGACTTTTCGAAGGTTTTAGATTTTTTCCGGATGTTGTTATACCCGCCTTAAGTTTAGTACATCTGTAAAGTTTCATTGAGTTATCATCAAAACAAATTCTTTCTCCGTACTATCTTTACCACGCCATTTCACCCCCACAGGGGTTGATTGTCCAAAAATGGTGAAATAGGTGTTCGTTATTTCTTTAAGCTTCTTATATTTGTAAAGTTTCAATACCGTGGCGTCAAAAAATAATGCTTCTCCATACTAACTTTAACACCCTATTTCACCCCTTAAGAGGTTGAATTTCAAAAAATCCTTTCTTGGTACACGTTTACTCGTCAAGACCTCAAGACAAACACACCCTCCATATTTCAAATTTCTACGACCAGCTGTTTAGGCTGTGCGTTGTCTGTCAGTGAGTCATTACAATTCTCTCTCCGCACTATATTTACCACGCCATTTCAGCCCTTTAGGGGTTGATTTTCATAAACAAAAATATAGGTGTCTATTATTTTCTTTAGCTTAGTAAATTTGCAAAATTAAATAATCGTAGTATTAAGAAAAAAATATTTCCATACAAACATTAATACCCCGTTTCACCCCTTTGGATTGATTTTCCAAAAATAATGAATCAGGTATCTATTATTTTTTAGCTTAGTACATCTGCAAAATTAAATAATCGTAGCATTGGGAAAAAATATTTTTATACAAACTTCAATACTCCGTTTCCCCCCTATACGGGTTGATTTCAAAAAATAAGAAAATAAGTGTCAATTATTTTCTTTAGCTTAGTATATTTGCAAAGTTTCATAACCACAGCATTAAAAAAAATCTTCATACAAACTTCATTTCTCCGTTTCACCCCTTTAGGGGTTGATTTTTAAAAAATAATGAAATAGGTGTCGATTATTTTTTTAACGTTAGTATATTCGCAAAGTTTGATAATTGTAGCATTAAGAAAAAATTTTTTTTCATACAAACTTAAACACCCCTTTTCACTCCTTTAGGGGTGGAATTGGGAAAATTCCTTTCTTAGTGTGCGTCCGCTTTTTGTTATAAAACTTTTGTCCAAATTTCACGTTTGTAGCTTAAGCGGTTTAGGCTGTGCGTTGATCTGTTGATGTTGATGCGTTGATTCAACACTCTGTTTAACCCTTTTAGGGGTTGATTTTCAAAAAACAAAAAAATAAGTGTCAATTATTTTCTTAAGCTTAGTATATTTGCAAAGTTTCATAACCACAGCATTAAAAAAAAAATCTTCATACAAACTTTATTGCTCCGTTTCACCCCTTTAGGGGTTGATTTTTAAAAAATGTTGAAATAGGTGTCAATTATTTTTTTAACTTTAGTATATTTGCAAAGTTTGATAATCGTAGCATAAAGAAAAAAAAAATTTTCATACAAACTTAAACACCCCTTTTCACCCTCTTAAGGGTTGAATTGGGCAAATTCCTTTCTTAGTGTGCGTCCGCTTTTTGATATAAAACTTTTGTCCAAATTTCACGTTTGTAGCTTAAGCGGTTTAGGCTGTGCGTTGATCTGTTGATGTTGATGCGTTGATTCAACACTCTGTTTAACCCTTTTAGGGGTTGGTTTTCAAAAAATAATGAAACAGGTATCTATTATTTTTTTTAAGCTTAGTACAATCGCATAGTCAAATAATCGTAGTATCAAGAAAAAAATATTTTTACACAAACTTTAACACTCCGTTTAACCCCTTTAGGGGTTGATTTTCAGAAAACAAAAAAATAAGTGTCAATTATTTTTTTTAGCTTAGTATATCTGCAAAGTTTCGTAGCCACAGTATCAAAAAAAAAATCTCCATACAAACTTCAATACTCCGTTTCACCCCTTTAGGGGTTGATTTTCAAAAAACAAAAAAATAAGTGTCAATTATTTTCTTAAGCTTAGTATATTTGCAAAGTTTCATAACCACAGCATTAAAAAAAAAATCTTCATACAAACTTTATTGCTCCGTTTCACCCCTTTAGGGGTTGATTTTTAAAAAATGTTGAAATAGGTGTCAATTATTTTTTTAACTTTAGTATATTCGCAAAGTTTGATAATCGTAGCATAAAGAAAAAAAAATTTTTCATACAAACTTAAACACCCCTTTTCACCCTCTTAAGGGTTGAATTGGGCAAATTCCTTTCTTAGTGTGCGTCCGCTTTTTGATATTAAACTTTTGTCCAAATTTGAAGTTTGTAGCTTAAGCGGTTTAGGCTGTGCGTTGATCTGTCAGTCAGTCACGACCTTCACTTTTATATATATTGATTAAAGCCGAACTATAAATCAATTGATTTTTGATAACACTTATAAATATAGGCACTTATTACAAAAATTTAGGTGGTTTCGACACATTTTATATTTATCAACAAGAGTCGTCTTCCTCACATGTTAATTAACAAATTCTAGTTCCCAGGCATTAATGTCCCGACCTCCGCCTCTGCGTCCCGCCACCGGCATCGCAGCGCTCTGAGGCGGGCGTATGATATAGTGTTGCCACTTGCAGACAGCTGCACTCCCGACATTAACATTTCAGTATTGCCATTGTATTAATTGTATCGCATCTCGGGAGAAATGTAGTTTCGGGAGATAAGGACCGTGATAAATGGGCTTTGTGAATGTGTTTGTATGTAATGTTCTGGATTGTTCCTGAATGTAAACGTTTTACTAAGTAAACTAACGTGGTTTTGACACATTTTGTTTTAATTAACAACTTAATTGCGACTTAATTTTTACGTTAGTATTCCCGTGTTAATTATAGCAGATTGTAAGCGTGTTATAAATATAAATGTTAATCAGATACAAATCTTGGACAAAATACAAACTTATACTAAAATATCGACTGTTTCCGCTACAAAGGTCGTAAACACCATTTCCATACTTTTGGCAATCGGCAAAAAACGAAAAGAAAAAAAAACTTTCTTAAATAACTCTTTAGTTTTTATACTTATAAAAATGAGTTCTAGGAAAGAAGTTCTTAAATTTTGGCGGTCCCTTGCCTCATTTAATTACAAGTATGTACGACAGTTAATAACAAAGTTAGCATGGAGTTACACCCCTGAAAACCTAAAAAAATGGTTTATACACCCCGTAATAAAATAGCCTGGTAAAAAGCGCCTGCAGTAAAAACCGGTTAAGCATGACAATAGTAATTTTTATGGTTGTAAAGATCATTTTTTTTTACAAATTAGGTAGATACACCCTGTTATTATTAGTAATACAATGACTCTATGAGCCATTTAATCAATAAGAATGGATTTTAGGTATTTTTAATATAAATAATGATTAGTTGAGTAAAAAATAAATAAAAAGGTTTTAAAAATCAATACGTATTTATTATTAATTGGTAATAGGAACGTTCTGCACATAAATGAATCACAAATGGTAAGTTATAGGTCCCGTCAACCAAGTTGGTGCCTGGATTATAATATTTTATTCACTATTTTATAAATTATGCCAGTATTTCAAATTTTAAATAAACAGCAGATTAGCAACAAACAGATTTAAAGGTAGGTACCATTTTGTTCATTTAAAATTCGAAAATCTGGCATGATCATGAAATAGTGGATGAAATAAAATAATTGCTAATTGCGCGCAACATAATTATAAATGCCGCGACCTATACATAATTATAATTCAAATTAAACAAATCTTACACACATCCACATAGGTACATAATTATACATGTAAACAAAGATTACAATAATAATTATTACATTAATTGAACAATAAGGTTGGCAATCAACCTAAGCACTTTATTCTGGTGATATTAGTCAAGTGCTTACTGGTCGCTTTCATCTTCATCCTCTTCATCAGTTTCAGGAAGAGTTTCAATAATCTGAGATTCCTAGGGCAGTTGTGAGTATTCAGGATGAAAACGTTTTGGAATTGATTCATTTTCACACAACCGTTTAAGATCATTATATTTCGTAGTAGCAATAGGCAAGCTACTTGCATAATTATAATGGGTTTAAGTTTAAAACCATCACTCCTTTGTATCTCTCCCTTTGTTCTGCTGGTAGTTCCACATTTATATTGTACCTTTTTCCTTTTCCCCTTCCTTTTCCTTTATGCCCTAGGAATCTCAGATTATTGAAACTCTTCCTGAAACTGATGAAGAGGATGAAGATGAAAGCGACCAGTAAGCACTTGACTAATATCACCAGGATAAAGTGCTTAGGTTGATTGCCAACCTTATTGTTCAATAAATGTAATAATTATTATTGTAATCTTTGTTTACATGTATAATTATGTACCTATGTGGATGTGTGTAAGATTTGTTTAATTTGAATTATAATTATGTATAGGTCGCGGCATTTATAATTATGTTGCGCGCAATTAGCAATTATTTTATTTCATCCACTATTTCATGATCATGCCAGATTTTCGAATTTTAAATGAACAAAATGGTACCTACCTTTAAATCTGTTTGTTGCTAATCTGCTGTTTATTTAAAATCTGAAATACTGGCATAATTTATAAAATAGTGAATAAAATATTATAATCCAGGCACCAACTTGGTTGACGGGACCTATAACTTACCATTTGTGATTCATTTATGTGCAGAACGTTCCTATTACCAATTAATTTCAAAGACCCTAGTAATTTCAGACCGATATCTATCTTACCATGTCTTAGCAAAATATTTGAAAAAATAATGTTAAATCAGTTAGCTTCATTCTTTTGTATTAATAATTTATTATTTAATAAGCAATTTGGTTTTTCTAAGGGCTGTTCAACTGTGGACGCAGCCTCGAATCTCGTAGAGAGCATCTACGAGGCTTGGGAGTCTCAGCATGATTCTTTGGGTATCTTTTGCGATTTGTCGAAAGCGTTTGATTGTGTGAACCATGAAATTCTATTATGTAAACTTTCACACTATGGTGTGACAGGTGATGCGTTAATGTTGATGAAATCATATTTGTGTGGTAGAACCCAAAATGTTGACATAAATGGGGTTCGATCGGAGTCGGCTAACGTTTCAATCGGGGTCCCTCAGGGCTCAATTCTTGGCCCATTCCTCTTTCTAGTCTATATCAATGACCTGCCTTTCTTAGCGCGTAAGCATTGTGAAATTATTTTGTTTGCCGACGATACATCTCTGTTATTTAGAATCAATAGGAAAAACCATGATATATCCAAAATCAATTTGTCGCTTAGTTTAATTAATAGGTGGTTTAGCGTCAATAACTTAATGCTTAATGCCAAGAAAACGAAAGCTATTAAATTCACATTGACTAATAATCCTTCCTTGCCTAGTATAGTTATTGACGACGATCAACTTACTTTGTCGAAGGATGCTAGGTTTCTTGGTCTTATCGTTGACAGCAAACTTCAATGGGGAGCACATATCAAGGAACTGTCTAACAAATTGAGTTCCGCAGCATTTGCAGTGCGGAAAATAAGAGAACTATCAGACATTAAAACTGCAAGAATTGTTTATTTCAGTTACTTCCACTCTGTTATGTCGTATGGATTATTGCTTTGGGGTAATGCAGCAGACGTAAATAGCATCTTTATTTTACAAAAACGTGCTGTTAGGGCTATTTATAGGCTAGGTTATAGAGAATCTCTTAGACAAGTTTTTGCGCAGGTGAAAATTTTGACGTTACCATGTTTGTATATTTTCTTGAACATTATGTATGTGCGTAAAAATATTCATAAATATCATAAACGAAGTGAATATACTAGCATAACAAGGAACAAGTTTAAACTTGTTCTACCTAAAATTAGATTAGCCAAAACTGGCAACTCTTTTGTAAGGAACGGCGTACTATTTTATAACTTGTTGCCTGTTACTCTAGTAAATAAGAAAGACACAGATTTTCAAAGAATTTTAAAAGACTTTTTAATTGAAAGGGCTTACTATAAAATTGAAGACTTCGTCTGTGATAAAGTCTCTTTACGTAAATTGTATTTAGACTGTAATAATAATACTTGATTGATTATACCTACTATTGTAGTTATTTTATACATTGATATTTTGACATTGCAATTATTTACATATTTTGTTTTGACATTCTAATAATATTATTTTCTTTGACATTTAATTTATTGTGTATTAATTTATTCGTAAAAATTGTATTAGACATTCATAAGTGTCTTGACTGATTATACCTACTATTGTAGTTATTTTATACCTTGATATTTTGACATTGCAATAATTTATATAATTTTTTTTGACATTCTAATAATATTGTTTTCTTTGACATTTAATTTATTGTGTATTAATTTATTCGTAAAAATTGTATTTGACATTCATAAGTGTGCATTGATGTACCCATATTTGAATAAATTATATTGAATTTGAATTTGAATTTGAATAATAAATACGTATTGATTTTTAAAACCTTTTTATTTATTTTTTACTCAACTAATCATTATTTATATTAAAAATACCTAAAATCCATTCTTATTGATTAAATGGCTCATAGAGTCATTGTATTACTAATAATAACAGGGTGTATCTACCTAATTTGTAAAAAAAAATGATCTTTACAACCATAAAAATTACTATTGTCGTGCTTAACCGGTTTTTACTGCAGGCGCTTTTTACCAGGCTATTTTATTACGGGGTGTATAAACCATTTTTTTAGGTTTTCAGGGGTGTAACTCCATGCTAACTTTGTTAATAATGAGATACATCTTTTGAAGAGTTGGCACAATAATTTTTTTGTAGGGCGTAACTCACAATTTGTTTTGTTATTGTGTTTTACCCTGTTTTTCATTCGATGTTAAATATGTGGTTGTAGTTACACCAAGTTTGCTATCGTAATGTAAAATAAAAGTTTTTTATGACTCGGTTTTGCGAAAAAGTCATGTTTAGCTTTAAAAAAATGTTGGGTAGTAAAAGCCATTTTTTTCACCGTAGCGCAATTCTAAATAAACAGATCGAAAGAGCGCGAAAAACTAAGTAAGACTGCATCAAAAAGTGATTTTGGCCAAAATGGTGTTTACGACCTTTGTAGCGGAAACAGTCGATATTTTGATACCAGTTGCTCTATGATGTTGGTTTTAAAAAGCTTATGTGTACTCGTAAATCAGGGTATAAGCTCTCGGAACTCCCAAGTTTCATCTGATTCCGTCCAGCCTTTTTAGCGTGAAATATCTATCTATACTTAATATTATAAAGAAGTAAAGTTTGTGTGTTTGTATATTTGTTAAATTGTAAGGGGTAATCTCGGGATCTACTGAACCGATTTTAAAAATTCTTTCACCAATAGAAAGCCACATTATTGCTGAGTGACATAGGTTATATAAAAAACCGAAAAATAAAAAGGCTTTTACGTGGTAGTCCGTTTTGCAAAGTGAATCGGAGAAAAAACGGTCCGGAGTCCGGACGGCGCGCGATGGCTTCGGGTTTAATTAACATTATGCCCAACGAAGTGGGCACGGGTCAGCTAGTATTAAATAATTAGAAAAACGCGATTAAGTAAGTTATGAAGGTTTTTAAGTTTTGATTATAATTACATACTTTAATTAAATTAAATTTTGAATTATTATTATTATTCAATGATATAAAATGAATAATGACAATGATGTATTTAAAAGTGTACTTAACTAAATTAATCAAAAGGAAAACCCTGACTTCCAAGACAGGGGTTCTCCACACTCAGATTTTTTTTTTCTGAATTATTTTGATTATTATATTTTTATAAATTTTATAATTTATTTGTTACACCAAATCAAACAGTTTTCTTCCCTTGTCTTCTTGCTATGGGGAACCTGTCACTTAAATATATCTGAATTTGAATTCGACTCAAGTTCCGGCTCTTAAAGACTGTCTGTAATGAAAATTCCGTCAGCTAATTACAATCCCTTTAAATTTTATTGCTCACAGCCCTTTATCTAAGAGTCGCAGTATAGTGGAAGGCAGTATGATAACTTACTTGCACGTGAATTTGCACCCACGTGTATGTCAAAGACAAAATCTTAGTTTTTATACAGGTTTATTCATAAAGGGTACGCTAAGCCGAAAAGGACTCATAGTACTCGTCATTACGAACAACTTTTACAATACTAACCCGAAATTCGCAAAAAAAAATCAGCTGTTCCATACATTATGTCGAGTGTCATTGACCTTTACGAGATCTATGGAACAGCTGATGTTTTTTTCGTGAATTTCGGGTTGGTCCCAGTAAAAGTTGTTCATAATGATGAGTACTGTGAGCCCTTTTCGGCTTAGCATACCTTTTATGAATAACCCTGTAGACTGAGTGGCTAGTCCTAATGCCAGAGGTCGTCTGGCTTCGATATGGCTTGGCGTTTGATATTAGGTATAGGATATACTAGCGTCTACAATTAACACTTCGACATACAGAGTAGGTAGGTACTTGGCAAAACTATAAATAAATTAGTTCAAAAATTAAAAAAAATAACGGATATAGAAATATAGAAGATTTTTTTAAACCATTCCTGGATGTTAAGGAACGTTAACAAGTATAATGTTATTCCATACCGGTCAAAATGTAGACTTTGATATTTCGACTGCAAACAAAATCTTGCCAACTAAATTAGTCAAGTCGTTTTTTAGGCAGTATCAAAGTACATTCAAACTAACTCATTAAAAAATATAGACCTCCATCTGCGCAGTCGGGTAACAAATAAAGAAATAATAACCATACAAAAGAAAAATAACATAACTTACTGCTTATACAAATATTAAGGTCAAAACGAAACTAATTATCCGTTGTTCTGTCCGTTTGTCTCGCAATTACGGCCGTTATAACGCCGTTGTAACGAACCTAAAATAATATTCAGTTAATGGCCGATAGGGGACCCTTCTGTACCGCCTTCAGGTATATTCGTAGCCAGAAGCCAGAGTTGGCTTTTTGTTGGGTATTTGGTCAGCAGAACTGGACTATTAATATGGGAATTGTATGTAAAAGTTTGGTAGTGCTGTCAATTCTGTTGTGGCAAATTCTGGGAAAACTAAAAATAATTTCGTTTCTTTGTGAAAAAAGGATGGATTAACCTGTCACATTTAGTTTAGTTAAAGCAGTGATTTAGAATTACATTTTTATTTTAATTAAACTAACATAAATAGGCATAAACAGGATAGAAAATCACAAATAAAAAACAGCTCAAGTCAATATCCGCGGTAGAGTAGCGAGGCTGGCGACGCTACCTCGTTAAATTAATTAACAAAATTCATGGTTTTTCTACATATCTACAAAATGGAAAATTTGCTCTAATACCAGTCCTTTAGCTTCAAAATAAACAGTTTTTTCCGTACTTAACAAATTTTGTCAGAAATTTGTACTATTTTTAGAAATATGCATTTGTAAAAATTGTGCAAAGGTACGGATGAAACTGCTAGTTGTGTTGCTTGCCTAAAACCGCTACAAAATGGTTAAAATCAAAATTAAAAGTAAAAAAATGAGCGTTCAGCAAATTTAAATATTTTCATTTTATAAAAGCTCGCTATAAATTTTTACAGGTTTTATATTTTTGTAAACATTTCTCATTAATTTAGAGCATCAGTGTAAACCCGGCCTAATAGTTCCCGCCGTGTTTACAGTAAGGTGTCAACTCAGTTTCAATCAACGGAGTTGTTTACAAACAAACAACACTAACAAGTTAACCCTTCACCCCTCCGCTCCCTCACTCCCTCACTCCTTCACTCCTTTGCTCGAAGCTTTATTAATTGCTGTGATAATTAGGTTCAGTTCGAAAGGTTTTTAGGGAAGGTATTTTGTAGTTGGTTTTAATTTAAAGCATTAAAATGTTATCAAAATTAAAAAATGTATTTAATTAAAAATTAAATAAGTTTTTATCGATACTTATGAACTAAAAAAATAATGCTACATAAGTATAGGTCTCACCTGCCTTGTTCGAGTAAGTTAGTTTTCATCACTTGCAAAAATACGTAGGTTGCTTCACAATATAGGGTTATTCATAAAGAGTATGCTAAGCCGAAAAGGGCTCATAGTACTCATCATTATAAACAACTTTTGCTAAGGGACCAACCCAAAATTCGCGAAAAAAAATCAGCTTTATGAATGAACCCTTTATGAATAACCCTGTGTATTTTATTAGCTACGCTATGTGCTTTCACCCGCTATTTTAAAGAGACTTCGTTAATTTTCCTAAAATAAAGTCTTATGTGTAAATTAAAGGTATAAAGCTACTTTTATATCAAATGTTATCCAAATTGGCGTAGCCGTTTTTGCGTGATTCTGTAATAATCATTCAAACATCCAAATTTACAAACTTTTTATTTACTTAGTCGGTTGGCATACGTCGATAAAAATAAAATAAAATAAAAATCTGTAATTAGGTAAAAAAAATTACATTCGCATTATTTTGATGGCACATCAATATTCGAAAACGAATAAACCATTTTTGATAAAACAAAACTTATTTAAAGTGTAGCCGATTCCCCGGTCTGTCTGTAAAACATTACCCTGAATAATGTTTGTCACGCTGCAAATCGTCACGTTTTTAATTTCCGTCCAATTTCGTTTAACCGTTCACGCTTGAGAGTTTCCGGCAACTTCGGAGCTTTCTTGTGAGTGGGGCTCTGTTTAGGACTATCTCGGTCACTCTTACTGGCGTGACGTTTCTAATGAGAGCGACAGTGACAAAGATAATACATATGTCGTTTGCTACGAGTAGAATATGCCTCAGCAAAGCAGAGTTTACCGCTGGAGGATCCATTAGACGACCTGTTTGGCTTAGCGGTAGTATATCCGCCTTATAAGCTAGAGGTCCCGGGTTTGATTCCCGGCCGGGCAGATGTTTGTTTGAATTTATCTGTTAGATAGTTAGTTTTAGATTTATAAAATTTCAGAAGAATCCAAAGAATTATTTCAGAGAATGAAGAAAAATTCAAAATTCCAGAATTCAAGAAATCCAGAGGTTTTGTAATTGACATATTTCTTAATGTGATTTAATATATGTTTCTGTAAAGTGACTAAATCTATTTTGTTGTTATTATGAATCTGAGACATTCGAAATATATGAATTTGAAATAGATATTAAATACATTTACTAACCTAACTAAATAGTTATGTTACATTTTTTCACCATTTATCTTTCTACCCAAAGAATATTAACAGACCGAAGTCTAAATCGTATGAACAACAGATCTGACATCCACGAGCAAACATTTTAATATAAGCCAGAATCATATCTGTCGGTCTATTAATTAAAACATTTATTTCTGTTCCATGTTTGCGTAACACGAGCTAAGCGGATTGTGCGCTCGGGTCGTGTTATTTGATACTTTTTAGGGTTCCGTGGGTCTAACAAAAGGTATAATTATGCTTGAAATGCACTGTAACGGTAGACGGCGTGTTTTATTCCCCAGAATGAAGGCTAGCCAAATCATCTGACAGGTAAAATCTGTACACGATGATTTAGCCGGACTATTTTTGGATACTGATTCTGTCATCGATATCGAGTGGCGCTATCGTCTATCCAATATTATAGCTGACGTCACAAATGTCATATTCAACGACAAATTAGCGGCGATCGCTTTTTTGACAGCGACGAGAATACGTAATACTGGCGTCCCCGTTCGAGAGACGGGGACGCCATTATCGAGCGAGGCTGCACCACTGCCGTTATAACATGATTTCCATATGAATAGGTGTTTGAATGACGAGTTTTAAATACATACTTTTTATAATATTATTTTAGATTATATGCTTGGTGTCATTGTAAAAGTTGTTCATTATGATGTACGTGATTCGTGTTTTCAGTATTACTACACCAAAAGGATATTATAAATGTAGATGAAACACGTTTGGCAAGAGGCGGAAGCAAAGTGACTTTTTTCTCCCTTATTTTGTACCATAGACTAACAAAGAAAATGCCTCATATAGCAAAACCAGCTGCGCCCTAAAGTTTCATACGATATTCTATAAGAACTGTTTAATTTTCAGGGATAAGAAGTAGCTTATAATATATGCTAATCTAAGGTATTAGCTACAGTCATATCAATTTATTTATTGAAATGAAAATTTTGAAACATTGTTATAAACTTTGAAGTTTATAATATCAGAATGATCGTAAATAACTCCGGTTTTAAGTTAATAAATAAAAACAAATAATAATAAGGCAACCTAGTAGAAACTATGAAGTGAAGCGGTATTTGTATTATTTAAGCTTCCACGCAATGTTAATTTTGCAGGATCCTACGGAACCATTCATTCATTCACATGAATACACACTTAACAAGAATTTAATTATTGTTGACTCAGCCGACCTTTTCGCGTCCCCTATAAATAAATATCAGAAATCGGAGCGCAAACGTACCAGCAGCACTGAGTAGACTTTTAACAGAGATATAGCTCTGGCCTGGTTTGTGGAAGTCATTAAAGGCCAATTTCTAATCATAAAAACTCCTGGAAACAAGCTAACTATTTAATTAGCTAGTTGTTTATTTATTTTGATTCCCATCAGTCCTTGCGACGTATTTATATTATTATTTACATAATATATTAGTATCGTTATTGTATAGTTTTTTGTTAGTTTCTATTTATTACCTAAGAGTTTCTAAATAACCAGCTCGTACTCACAATACTGTTAATGACACGCGTTATACGTTACGGTCACAACAACTGTTACGATGAAATGTCTTAATTTTGACAGGTCTTAATGTTACATTGCCATTGAGTTATTTGTTGTTGTTGTTGCCAAGCTAGACAAGACCGCGAACGCCTCACCCTTGTTTTAATAATTACCCTCCTGAAAAAGACCACCGAATGTGATCGAAACTAATCTAAGCGTCCGACTCAATATTAAGTGACTAATCCAATGTTAGTAATATCTTAACGATTTGCTCGTCTCTTCACTCGATAGCATTAAACGAAACTCCTTTATTGAGAAAGTAGTTTCTCTGCAAAATGCTCTACTCAGCAGTAACACCTTTTTAATAAGATGAAATATGTTAAAGCCTCCTCATGTGGCCATTATATTTGTTTTGCGTTAAATATTTGTTCGTTTGTGGCGTCTGTCTCCGGTTATTCTATTTATTTTTGTATTTATGTCGCTTGTGTTAACGCTCGCTCGGTTTCCTTTGCCTGATTTAGTTTAATGAGCGGAGGATACTATGGAAGTTGTACCTCTACAACAACGTTGTTGTACCTACTTGGAATATAATTGTTGCGCTAGATGAAATTCATGTGAAAATTTGATGTTTTACTAATGGTTGTGAGATCTGTGTTGGAGTCTTGACACGTTTTGTTTTTAACCTGCGACGCAAACAAAGTTTAATGTGTGTCTGTCTGTGGCATCGTATTTCCTAAAGAGTCCCTAATGGAAATTCAGACTTTTACTGTATTTTTTTGGTTGTGATTGACGGTTTCATCATCGACTTGCCTGTTGGTGAGCGACGACGGCGTGGTCAGAGATGAAAGGCGTTTAAAAAGTGATTTTATCTAAAGTGTTATTAGCTAATCAGATGTTTGAATCACATGTATTTACAATAACATCAGACTAACGTATTGACAGATAAAGAGAAAATACCTATAGTGAAGCAATCACCTCACCTAAAAAAGGTAAGAGGCTCGTCTACGCTGAGTGGCTACTCCTGTGTCAGAGTTTTTAGGCCGCCTAAAGGCCTCTGTCATAGCATAACGGTTGCAACTCTTAAGGACTAACAACCGGGCCCGATTAACGCTGATTATGTTATAACAGCTCAGAAAAATAACTCCAAAGTCTTTAAAGTATTGCTGAAATTCTACAAACACCCTTCCCCCACTCGCCTCCCTCCCCTTCCAATACAACAGTTCGTTACAGCACAAATTGGCTTACCTCCAGAAAGCTTTCTGTCGGACAAATGGATGTTTGCACATCGCCCGCGCTTACTGCTGGAGGTTTGAGAGGTTGTTATTTTATTGTATTTACTAGGAATATGATTTTAGGTATCATTGGTTTATTTAGAGTTGCTTATTGTTTATTTTAAGGTTAATATTCTTTGCGACCTGTTATTCTATCCGACTGTCTATCTTACTTATCTATTAATCTTACTGGTATGTAGGAGTTAAGATATTTGATGTTACGCAAAACCGGTTCAAAGGATTTGTAAATCTACTTTATTATTTAATTCTATTTATGTTATTTTATCGAATCGGGTTCAATTGACTCGTATCAATGAGTTCTTTGAAACTCATGTACAAATTTACATACCACTGGCTTTTCAGTGAAGAAAAACATCGTGAGGAAACCTGCATACGTGTGGCGAAGAAGTTCAATTGCGTATGTGGCTAACGTCGTGAAATACGGAATACGAAATGCGAAATCACCATTCGAGGCTAGACCTGGTATCCCACCTGTGGGATGATTAAAGGTTCAGTTGATAATTGATTATCAAATTCTAAGTCACATATTAAACGTCAAGAAAGGGATAACAAAACAGAACTAGTTAATCTGAACGCTATTCCAAACTGCGCCTACTCGTACCTCCCGACACGGATGCGGAAATAACTTGAAAATTTCCATAAAACATTCTCGTATGAAGAGTTTACTGTAAATGTGGAGGCAAAGGTCGACATGCGGGTACATTGTACAAACTTTACAACCAGCAGTTATAATAGATAGGGCCTTAATAAGGGATGATGCTGTGGTCACGGGGGTGAGAAGGGGGTGGGAGTCCCCGACGGGTGGCTTTGAAGGGTTGCATACGTTTGATAAGGGTGGGAATAGTATGATTATGAAAATGCGGCTACGAATGTGGCTACGGTTTCAGTTTTAGTGAAGCTTCCGGGGTTGGAATGTTTTTTGGTTTTTATGGTCTTTTTAGGAGCGGCGAAAAGAAAACGATAGAGGCTGCTGTATTTTTAGTGATTTTTATCTAAGTGTTATTTTTTATGTTGATGGTAAATCATTTATTTAATCAATTACTATGGTGTATTGTATTGTTAATTGATAGTAATGAAAAAAAATGTGTTTCTTAAATTTAATGTAATATGTACCAGAATAAGCCAGTAATTTTCATAGTTTTGAAGACATTAGGCCCAAGTTTGAAGGCTTTTTAAGACAGATCTAAATTTTCTAAAACTATTGGCATCCTTGTCTAATAGCTTGCAATAATAAATATATTTTTAGTTAGCTAAGGTCTGTCTTAAAATCCCTTCAAACTTGGGCCTAATAGGTGAATTCATTTTTTTAAAGGCTTTTTTCAATAACTTATTTATCCCATCTAAATTATAATATTATTATCTTCAATCCACAAAAATGATAGCCAACTAGTTTTTTTTTCAATCTAGTCCTACTCAATTTTGATCATAAAAAAACAGACTATCCATCAAAATAATTTCGCAACTCTCTAAGTAGAGCGAAGTACTCTTTCCTTACATTAAAAGTTCCCCAATTTGAAGCCGGCCATCAATCCAGAGTCGCAGTAAGTCAACACTAGAGACGCTGAAATCGAACCCGGACCGGGCTGCAACGTGCATGTACTGGGTAGACAGTACCTTAGGTCCAAAACATTTTTTATTATTCCGTACCCAAAGGGTAAAACGGGACCCTATTACTAAGACTCCGCTGTCCGTCTGTCACTAGACTGTATCATGTAGACATGAACGGTGATAGTTAGACAGTTGAAATTTTCACAGATGTTGTATTTCTGTTGCCGCTATAACAACAAATACTAAAAACAGAATAAAGCAAATGTTAATAATATTTATTTACCCACACAACAAATGTCATTTTTGTTGTCATTTTTATAAATAATAGTACGGAACCCTTCGTGCGCGAGTCTGACTTGAACTTGGCCGGTTTTATTTGACACATAATATGTATTTGAACACAGCGCCTAACCACAGATTAGATTATGATATGTAGGAGTTCGGAGCCCTCTGTCAAGCATTAAGGTAGGTCACGGAGAGGTTTTAGTGGGTACAATCCCACATAACTCGGCTGCACCCCATGGCAGCCGGGCATTTTGCGAAGATTTCCCCTTCGTAAACAAAAAAAAAATTCACAAAGAACTAAAATATATGCTAATTTACTAATTTACCTACTAGTTTTGTGTACTTGGCTTTAGTGTGTATACACATCCTTTCGCTCACTAACTTAAGCTCAGTTAATTGTTATCATAAAACTTACGTACTGCTCTCCAGGGGTCACTTCGTGCCTTTTATTAAAAAGTGGGAGCGCTATAAATTTTCAGTGGCTTCGGAAAACGGCCGCCACTTCCGGAAATGCTTTGTTTGTCCGACAAAAGTAAGTTGGTATGCCTAGTGGAAGACCCTGGAGGCAGAATTATAATGCGCGAAGGTTACTGGCGTGTCTTAACGATTGATAATCTTACTAATATATTATTATAAAGGTGAAAGTATGTATATTTGTTACTAATGAACGCTGAAACGTCTGAACGGATTTACATGAAATTTGGATCGATGGTCGTTTATGGTCTGGATTAACATATAGGCTTTTTATCCCGGAAAACTTATGTTAACTTGACTGGGGGTGAAAACGCGGGGCGCAGCTAGTGAAACATACCAGACCCGGGATTTTTTGGCAGTTCAAAATTATCTCGGTCACTTTCACTGACATGACGTTTCTAATAAGAGTGATAGTGAGCGACATGATATGTCACTAGAATGGAGCTCCTGGTTTGCAATGTACTGTGTCATTTATTGAATCAGGCGTTACTTAGCGGAAGTTCTTCAAATAACTGTTTTCAAATGTATTTCTAGTGTATTTTTCTTGTCTTTTTTTCGCTTCCGTGTGTGTTTTTTGAAAACGGAAATACGAGTACACTAGAAATACGTATCTGTTTGAAAACAGTTGTGTATTGTGTCGTCTAACTCACGGTAGCGATCAGTACCTGTAATAAATGCTTCCAGTGGTCAACTGGTCACCCATCCACAAAAAACTAGATCGCCCGTTGATTCACTTCAGTAATATTTTCAAAGCACGTTAGTCGATTGCTCAATTATTGAACTTATCAATGTAATTGAAGTAGCTGCACTCGATGGTTGCGCCTGCTATTCTTTAGAAACCGTTTTTTAAAAACAAACAATTATTCAATAATATGAGTTCTTTGTAACTTGTGTACTAGTTTATATACCACTGGCTTTTTGATGAAGGAAAGCCTCGTGAGGAAACCTGCACACGTCTGGAGAACAAATTCACATAGGCCATTCAGGCCTTTGTGAATTCCGCCTACCTGCACTTGGCCAGTGTGGTGGAATACGGCCTTTACACCCTTCGAGGGTAGACCTGTATCCCAGCAGTGGGAGGATTAAAGGTTGCTGATAATGATGATAATATAAGTATGATAAAAATGTTAAAGTTTGTATATTTTAATATTTCATCATCCGTAAAAACTTCCGTAAAATACATTCCGAAATCCAAATCCTTCACACTAAATCAGCAAGTTCGAGTTTGGTCTAAACTCCGGCCACTTATCTTTGTCCCCCGAAACCTAATAACCGTTTTACGAGCAACACTTAAAGAATCAATAAAAAACCCTCCTTTCAACCCCCTTTTCTCCCCCAAGTTCTGCGTACTAACTATTATCGTAAGCTCTGACGTCATCATGGAACATAATGTGGTTTTACCAAAGATTTTAGTGGTGAGGATATGACCATCCAAACGTTTGCATCCCTGACTACTGATTTATATTGTAGATAAATTATTTTCTCTGTATTATGCCCATAACAGGTCTGCCATACCCAGATTTTTTTCACATTGTCCAATTGTCCACGTTAGATAAATTCCTTGTTGTGACCACCACCATAAAATGAAAAAAAAAAAACTAAAACTAAAAGCAAGCGGAAAAGTGACAAGGCCGCCCTTGTAAAAATGTTTCTGTTACTTGGTTTTATGTAATTTTTAGCGATGAACAAAGATCTGTACTAATTTAAAAACTATTGCTACAACTAGCGGCCTTACCGCTAAGTTCTTCCAGGTGACTGCTGTTGAACAGCTGTTGTTAAATAATTTGAAAAAAGCGGAAAGAGTCTCTCAAATTAGATTGATGTCGGAACTCCAGTCCTCAATTTTATTGATTCGCTTCATTTCACTTCTTCAGAAGTTATTCTGTTGAGAATCGGCGCGACTTCACTCGTAAACTGTTGGACAGGTTTTCAAGTTAATATTCATTACTTGGTAGGTTTTTTTGTAAGTTTATTCGTAGATTAACGTTTGAATGAAGTAATTGAAAAATATATCTGTAAATATTCATGTAGTACCTACAATAGATTTTTTTCATATTCTATGATACACTCTCACATTTGTGTAATTAAGAAGGACAAAGTAATGGCCATATTTGTTACAATTAGCACCTACTCACGTAATTGAATCGAGTATTCCAAATATAGGTAGTTTCGCTCACATACAACTGCGAAAACAAAATAAAAACCACCAAACCATGTCATCCTATCAAAACCATTTAAATCCGTTCTTTCGATGTGTCAAAATATTTCGATATGACAAAACCATATAATTTTACAATTCATATTAGTTTTTGTTATAATTAAACACGGGAATACTCACGTAAAAATTAAGTCGTCTACTACGACTAGTTTCGGTCACATTCGGTGACCTTCATCAGGTGAGTTTACAAACGTGACGCGCTCGCGGTTGCGTCTCGTGTGCCAAACGTGAGTATTCCCTTGTTTAATTATAACAAAAATGTGTGTAAACCACGTTAGTTTCCATAGGAAAATTTATATTATTTGCAGGAGTTTCAGCAGAAGCCTATAATTATGTTAATCCAGAGTATACGAGTAGACGTGGTAGCTCAGTGGGAGAACAGCCGCTTCACATTCTTGAGGTGGCGGGTTCAAACCCTGACTCTTCCCAATGAGTTCTTTGGGACTTAGGTATATACGAATTTACATACCACTGGCTTTTCGGTGAAGGAAAATATCGTGAGGAAACCTGCGTACGTCCGGAGAAGAAATTCAATGGCATATGTGAATCCACCAACTCGCACTTGGCCAGCGTGGTATACGGCCTAATCGCCCTTCGAGAGTAGACCTGTATCCCAGCAATGGGAGGATTAAAGGTTGCATTTGTGTCGAATCCGTTCAGCTGTTCGTGATTGAGTAACAAACAAACTTTCACATTATAGAGGTTTTATATTGGTAGGATAATTGCAGAATCTACGTAAGTTTTACCATATATTATTTCTGAAAAAACCTCAGAACCACAACTAGTAATTAGTGAGTTAGGGCGGGCCGCGCTCGCTAATCCGCTGTAACGGCGGCCGGATCCGGCGCGACCGGAAAAGATTACGTTTAACGCGCCGTTACGCGCGCCCTGAGACCCGAACGACGCCCCGACGATACGGGCGCCGTAGCGCGGTGTTGACAGTAGATTTAGTTCTACTATTTTATCAGTGTCTTAGTAGTTACTTTCCAAAATATAGGTGGATAGTTATTTTTTTTTTTTGTGGAGACTCCAATTCTAAATGGATAGATGGCTCTAGATATTCAAATTTGGAAATACTGGTTTCGACACTCGACAAATATAATACATGTCGGCGCGAGAACTAATTTAACTTTAAACCATTGAATATTGATTTGTGAAACATAATTAATTGTAAAACCTCGAGTTCCTATCCACAATTTGTCATTCATTCGGTATAGTACGAACCTAGTTTTAGTATAAATACGACCGCCTTGCGATGCCCGAGTCAGTCGAGTCTGAGCCGCCGGAGCGGTCGGACCTCTCTACAAATATTGTGAAAAATAATAAAATCGTTACAAGTGACAGTTCGTGTTTTTACTTTGCAAACCATGTGCGACCGCCCTGATGATGATAGTGGTGACGTCAGCATTGCTGACGTCACGCTTTTTAAAAATAATCAGGGTGCTGGTCATCCGTCATCAGAAATGAGATTCGGACGGATCTCAATCCCATCCACTTCCTCAACTGCTCATCCACCACCTGATGATCAGCGAGAACAAATGCCGCTGAATATACCTACTAAATCCAAGAGTGCTGCGATCGAACCAGCATCAAATCAACGTGCGCAGACGAGCATACCTGTAGCTAGCTCATCTATGAGTGAGGTACCACCACAGTTCCCCATGCAAATGATGGAGGTGATGCAGATCAAGGATGTTTTTCTTCCATCATTCGTCCCTGATACCAATGTCGGCGTACGCGAATGGTGGCAACTCTGAAAAACGCATTGATAATGATCAAGAGTTACGAACCAGAACCATGGCACACTACACTTGAAGAACTCCAACTAGCTATTAATTGTACACCTCATCGTGTCACTGGCGTCGCTCCACTCACACTCATTACTCAGCGGAAACATTGTGTACCCCCTGAACTCCTGAACCTGGTAGATGTTGATAGCCAAACTATCACTATCGAAGCGCTTACTCAGCATGTACAACAGAAGATGTCTCAATCCGGTGAACAGGACAGACGCTTTAATCTACGTAAAGCCAAGATTCGTCACTTTGAGAGAGGAGACTATGTCCTTATTAAAAACAATCCGCGTAACCAAACTTCTTTAGATCTGAAGTTCAGCAAACCGTTTGAAGTTTGCAGGATATTAGACAATGATCGCTACTTGGTAAAGAGAGTCATCGGCAGAGGGCGCCCTAGAAAAGTCGCTCACGATCAGCTCCGTCGTGCTCCACAACCTGGTGATCAAGAAACCGTGTCGGCGCGAGATGGGTCACCAGCTCCACACGAAATTGCTGCAGCACCTCTTCACTCCGGGCCATCTACATCACGAGCGGAGTCGGCCGTGAGTTTGTCGGCCTGTTTGGCACAGCGGTAGTGTATCCGCCTTATAAGCCAGAGGTCCCGGGTTCGATTCCCGGCCGGGCAGATGTTTGAATGATGAATTTAAATATCTGTTCTGGGTCTGGGTGTTAGTTGTCCTTGTCTTTGTGTGTGTTCCGTGGCATCCCCGACACAGGATTTATTCCTAGTGGGGAGCTATGAGTGTGAAACGTTTACGTTTACGTACCTTGTTAGTTACCACAACCCCAAAATCAAGATGCAGACATATCATCTGATTAAAAGTGTGAGTATCCAAATTGATTTTATAACGATTAGCTTTCTTTTTTAAACTTAAAACATACCCTACAACATCTTCGAGACTCCCCGAGAATCTACGAGACTCGCCGAGAATCTACGAGACTCGCCGAGAATCTACGAGACTCGCCGAGAATCTACGAGACTCGCCGAGAATCTACGAGACTCGCCGAGAATCTACGAGACTCGCCGAGAATCTACGAGACTCGCCGAGAATCTACGAGACTCGCCGAGAATCTACGAGACTCGCCGAGAATCTACGAGACTCGCCGAGAATCTACGAGACTCTCCGAGAATCTACGAGACCCTACGAGAACCTACAAAACTTAATAAAAGCTTTAGAATGTTCATAAGCTCTAAGGAAATGTATAACGAAGGTTAGATATTTCCAAGAGCGTGCTAAAAGTATACCACACATGTTACCACACTAAATATTATTAAGCAATGCCAATTGCTTACAGTCATCAAACTCAGAAGAAATTAATTTCATTGTTACAGATAATCACATTATAACAAGGCTGGTGCAGAGCGCGCACCGCCTGTCAGTATGGCCGTGTCGGCGCGAACTAATTTAACTTTAAACCATTGAATATTGATTTGTGAAACATAATTAATTGTAAAACCTCGAGTTCCTATCCACAATTTGTCATTCATTCGGTATTGTACGAACCTAGTTTTAGTATAAATACGACCGCCTTGCGATGCCCGAGTCAGTCGAGTCTGAGCCGCCGGAGCGGTCGGACCTCTCTACAAATATTGTGAAAAATAATAAAATCGTTACAAGTGACAGTTCGTGTTTTTACTTTGCAAACCATGTGCGACCGCCCTGATGATGATAGTGGTGACGTCAGCATTGCTGACGTCACGCTTTTTAAAAATAATCAGGGTGCTGGTCATCCGTCATACATATAAACACATTTCGTTCGCAAAATTGACACAGTTTCTTGTTAAGCCATTGATATAAAATATTATTGGGTATTTCTCATTCTATCCACACACAGATTTCACAGTTCAAAAAGATTTTAAGCCATTAAATTTTGCCCATTGGTTTAAAGAAAATACAATTACAGTCAAGTGCGTTTGAAAATCACATTTTTCTACGTCGTCTGCCCCAAGTTTTTAGTGATACCTCTTTCCGATATCCATTAAACTTAATCACAAAAGACATTAAAAACTGCATTACCCTCATAAAAATACCAAGTCATGTCTCAGTGAAGCCGGCGCGGCGCGTGCCAATCTCGACCAGCCCTACTGTACTCTCTGGACCCGGGACTGCTGGCTATTCTACGTCGGACCCATCTTAATAGCATTGATTAGAAACACCGCCCAGAGATATAGGTAAGAACTGACAGCAAAAAACTGGATTAGATAGATAGATAAACACTTTATTGTTCACACCAGAAATTACAAACAAAAGGATACAATACACACACACACACGCACTTAAAACTAGTGCAACCACTGGTGGTCTTAGATTAGTCACATCACAATACAGTCTAGTTAGTTGACAGTATAGGCGTTTGACGAGTTGACAACCAACGTTTATGCAGCAGGAAATTTTTAGCTTTACAGATTCTCTACGTTTGGTGGTCTATTATAACGTGACATTGGCCCCTGCCAGGAATCTTCTAAGAGCCACAACCAAGAGTTGAACTTGAAGTTGAATGTGT
This sequence comes from Alcis repandata, assembly GCA_949125135.1. Lineage (NCBI taxonomy): Eukaryota > Metazoa > Arthropoda > Insecta > Lepidoptera > Geometridae > Alcis > Alcis repandata. The sequence continues at coordinate 330,372 of OX421247.1, forward strand.
GTTGAAAATCTTTACTAGCCAGGAATGTGAACTAGCCCACAAATAAGGATGTTAAAACACACCATATGGCGCTGAACACCAGACTTTTTAAATTCACGAGTGCGTGCAACGTTGTGGCCGAGAATAGAGTACTAAATATCTAATAGACGTCAATTGCCAAATAATTACGTTTTGACATAATTATTCAATTGACAAAAATTACAAAATTGATAAATTAAAATGTCTAGTTACGATAAAAAAATCCGTTAAAGCTAGACTGAAAAGTATTTCTATTGAGGTAGTTGAGACAATAAGTTAAGAAGGCGGGAAAACGGGAAAAACCGTCTCCAATTGAATAGTATAACTTTAGTTGTTTCTCTGCAAGAATCCCTTCTCAGCATTAATAGAGAGCGCCAGAATACTACGTAATTAGACAGATGGAATCGATCCGACGATAACAATCTGCCGAGTGCGCTCGTCGGCTCGCGTCCTGGAGAGCTGTCGAGTGGCTGACCAGGGGGACTCTGGCCCGGTCGAGATTAGCTCGGTAAAAGGTAGTGTTTTTTTTTCAGGGTTACTATAGAACCTACATAACTATACTTTTGTTGCTATTTCCAAATTTTGTTGAATCAAACTTCACGCTATGACATGTTATCTCGCTTTGTTGGCTGACCAGGGGGTACTCTGGCACGGTTAAGATTAGCTTGGTTACTGAAAAACATAATGGTTTGATAAATAAACTCTTTACTATGAAAATTAATGTGGTTTTGACACATTTTGCCATAAATTAATTATAAAAAAATTCTTTATAGCTCACACCAGAAATTACAGAAAAAAAGGATCACAACACTTTAGCCAAACAAACAGTCCAGAACGCTCTCCTTGGTCAGACACTTGACAGTTCTCCCAGAAGGCAAGCCCAACATGGCGTGCAGATTAGATAAAATTATAAAAAATTAGCTGCGCCCCGCGGTTTCACCCGCGTTTTCCGTGATAAAAAGTAGCCTATGTGTTAATCCAGACCATGAACAACCTCTATTCCAAATTTCATGTAAATCCGTTCAGCCGTTTTTGCGTGAATAAGCAACAAAAATATTCAGAAACTTTCGCGTTTATAATATTAGTAGGATCAACAAAATTTTTATGAGGCTAAATTTGTTGTTGTGTCTATCTAATTTTAAGGGTAAAATAGCACTTAAATATAGAGGTATTTATGTTGTTCTAACCTTTTGTTGAATCAAACTTTACGCTGAATTGGACTCGCTTTCTGGGGAACTGTCGAGTGGCTGACCAGGGGGACTCTGGCCCGGTCGAGATTACTTTGGTCACACTGAACAACCAGATTCAGATTTAGATTCAGTGTCTATCATACAAGGTGTAATGGAAAAGCGTAGTAATAGTTAAGGGTTGTTCTTCTACACGTCAACGTGAACAACTTTTTTGACACAAGTTTGCTAAATTATAGAAAAAAATATCCGAGTCTCTATCCAAAATATTTAGTCACGTGATCAATTTTCTATGGAGACTCGATATTTTTTTTTTCGAATTTAGTAAACTTGTGTTCTAGAAGTATTTCACTTTGACGTGTAGAGGTACATCCTTAAGTATCACCTTCCGTTACACATTGTATAATAGGTAATTAATTAAGTTAACCCTAAAAAAAGGTTGGCAACCTTTATGGTTTCGGTGACTCATTGTCATTTATATTGAGAGCGACAGTAATCGAGATAATATCTCACTCCCCAGAATAGGCCCCCAGACCGCTCTTTTGAAGTTTTCGCAACGAATCAGATTCTAGAGGGGCTATTTTTTGGATGAATAAGTCCAAAGCAATTTTCTTTTCTTTTGTTTTAGTTGATTTCACGAATTGTTAATTGGCGAGGGTCTTAGAGAAATTAAGGAATCCTCTTTGGATGGTATTAGGAGAAGCAGTTTGTTAGCAAATATTAGTTTAAAGTGATTTTAAAATTAGAATTTAGAAAATTCTTGATATTATAAAAGCTAAATATACCGAGCTCATTTCTAGGGTTCCGTACAAAGGGAAAAATGGGACACTATTACTAAGACTTCGCTGTCCGTCCGTCTGTCCATCCGTCTGTCACCAGGCTGTATCTCATGAACCGTGATATTTAGACAGTTGAAATTGTGACAGATGATGTATTTCTGTTGCCGCTATACAACAAATACCTACTAAAACAGAATAAAACAAGAGGGCTCCCATACAACAGACATGATTCTTGTGCCGTTTTTATAGATAATGGTACGGAATCCTTTGTACGGGAGTCCGACTCCCACTTATTCGTTTTTTTTTGTAATCGATGATTGTTGTTCTTTCCTTTGTCTTGCGGCTAATTTCGCTATTCTATAGAAACCATTATTTTATCAATAAAAATAAATTCAGTACAAATTTTGTTGTGAATTTTGTAAAAGAATCCAACAACCAAAATGTAACATCTGTCTTGTTACACCTACGTAGTTTCTTATCATTCTCCTCAAAAATAATCTCAACCCCCAAAACGAAATCCCCAAATAGACACAGAACCAACAATAACAATAACACCTAACACGAAACATCAACAAAACCTAGAAAATAAATTCAACTCATTATTAGACCCTGAAAAACTTCTAATGAAGAATATTTGCACTGCTACAGAATTATCACCTTTATTGCAAGGGTGATAAGGTTCAAGTCTCGCGCTAGGAAAGGTTGTACAAATCTCTAGTTTTATTTTTCTTTGTACGCCGTTTGGTCGTGAAATAATGGCGTCGATTAGAACAATAGGGGGCTATACATGTTAGCAACAGTATGGATTTTTAAAATTTTAGAATCCTTTTTTTTGACTGAGCGAAGAGAAAACTCAAAGTTTTAGGTACAAATTGGTGCTGGTATAATGTATGTATGTTCGTTTGTATCTAATCCGATCTTCATGTAGTGAGCAAGTAGTTCATTACAATATGATTTTTAAATTCGAATATAAATAAAATAATGAAGGGGGTGTCAAGATTATACTTACAGGTCGTGTGGTCACAGTTCGAGGCGAATAATTAGTTAAAATAAAAGGGCGCTGTGTAGGATGCTACATAAATAAAAATAACACCAAAAAGACCAACTCTAGCAGTACGTTACCACGTACACTTGTAAATTCCGAGATTATGAAATGTGTGTGTTACTCAGGGTACTCTTATTTTCAGCAAATAAGTTGCAGTTCGAGAGTTGCAAATGTACCTTGAACTCTTATCAATTGAGTTCAAGGTGCATTTGCAAGTTTGCAACTCTATTTTGATTTTTTTTTAGCAAATAAAATAATCTGGGCCGTCTGGTAAAGCGTTCAAAACACCCATACTGCACATCTTCTGTACAAACAGATGTTGTTACCACAGCATAGCTGTTAATATGACGCGTGTACCTAGTCGTGTATGTTTTAGTTTCTCCCATACACATACATAAATACTACATATGTACATGCATAATTAATGACGTTTTATGTATTTTCAGACCATCATTAAAATATCATTTTGTCAATTTAAATAATAGTTTGTGTAAGAAACATCAATAGGCCTAGCACACATTCTTAATTTTAACATGCTTTTATTAGTTTAACTTGTACGTTTCTTTGTTTGTTGGTATGTTTTTTTGTATGTTTGTAACCGACTCCTTTGGGCGCGATTTTGATCCACTTTAAACGGCCAGATTTCGTTCAAACTTTGTAGATAGGAGGACCCATGACAATACACTAAACAAAGCGTGTTTTTTAAATTTTTTGAACTATTTATTATCGTTTTCTTTCTTTTACTTATACGTAAAATATCTAGAATGATTGATAGAAAAATGTATGAGCATAAGCAGTTACCGTTTCCGACATGTGGCTGTACCATTTTTCATACATAGAAGTGAAGTAGAAGGGAAGTAGACTAAATTTTTTTTTACGTAAAATAACGTCAGAATAACGTCAAAACTTATGCTTACTTTTAATGCTATTGAGTGAGGAGACGAGCAAATTGCTCGCCTGATGTCATGCGTCACGTCAACGTCTACTGTTCTACTTCACTATTACTTCTTTCTTTCTTCTTTTGCATCTATTATTACTTCTGTTAAGTATCATGTTAAGAAACAATGCGATCTACAATGGAGCATACTTCACTTAAAACTGAAATGAAAAGAATGCAGATTAAGGAAATTAAATTAATTTTATCTTTTTTTACTTGCTACAAAATTCTTGCTCCCTCACTGCGTTGACAGGAAAATTAAAGTGAAAATTAAGAAGAAGTTATTAAAGTACGTAGCTGTATTAACATTTCTTAATTTATACAGGATCAACTGTAAAACACTGAAGATCTTTTGCAGGCGACTTTTATGCGTTGGCCCAAGCAACTTCCGTTCTAATATTTTTGAAAATTCACAAATAAACACTGTTTCATATATTTTGTCCAACTTTTTTTATGGAGCAGCTGTTTTGTATTATTGTGAATTTTCATTAGTGCAGAAATTGTTTAGTGGAGTCTCTCAGGTTGCCTGTGAAGGGTCTTTAGAGTATTGTAGGGTAATGAAGTTGTGGCGGTGTTACAAATTATGTTGAAAGTTATTAATACCTATCTGGGAATTGAGCTCCTTGCGGTTTTCAACTGATTTAATTATATTATAGACATGGTCTTGAGTTTATCTCGGTCACTCTCACTCTCATTACGTTTGTTATTAGAGCGACAGAGAGAGGTATAACCTGTAGGTTTTCAGCGCAGAATTCTTGGGAACGTTCCCAGATTTTGGTATAATTTGAAACCTGGGGTCTATATTCGTCGAAACGGTATTTTAAATTACCTGACTGTCTAAAAAGAAAGCAATATTTCCCAAGTTTATTTAAGTAGGTATGTTTGCCTTATTCTGGGAGACCTAATTGCCTAACCAACTTTGAATAACGTAGAGGTTTAGATTTGTGATTATACTCGTATCTGGAGTATGTTGATACATTATTTGGCAGTGGGGTTTTTCGTATTTCTTTAGATAACATTTGCAATATTTAAACGTTGGTAGTTATTAAGTAAATTGACTCTTCAAAATACATAAAATATGCATTTCTAACAAATCCAAAATAAACATAAGTTTCTACTAAAACTACAATCAATTTAATCAATTAACTTATTTCAAAAATAAATACTCGTATACATGAGAATAATACAGATTTTATAGTAGTTAGTTATAGTTATATTTATTTATTGATTAGAAGACCATTATGTGTGGGAAAAAGAGGTAAATGTGTAAGTTTAAGCTAAATATCGTTCAGGTGCCTGTGCTAGGTTAAGAACCTGTAATACAGGCTTCTGCGTTTCCTTTATGAAATACTAGCTGTGCCCCGCGGTTACACCCGCGTTGTTTTGATAAAAAGTATTCTATGTTACTTCTAATACCTCCAAGAATATGTGTACAAAGTTTCATGATGATCGGTTAAGTAGTTTTCGCGTCAAAACGTAATAAACAAACTTACATACACATTTATAATATTTTTAGGGATTTATTTATTTTTTACTAAAACTACGAACCAATCAGAGCAAACTATGTAGTGGTTCCCGCTTGTTATCTCGGTACATAAACAAGGGCACAATACGCTTCTTAAACACCATGTTTACGTTCCCTTTGTCAGAAGTTCAAAAAAACTTTGCTAACGATTCACATGAATATTTCATGGCCTGGGTTCGCTCCACCTTATGAAGGCCCTCCAAAGTTCCAGGTTTTTCTGGAATTTTCCGGAATTTCCTGAATAATTCATGCCGTGGTATATTATGGTTGACTCGAGTGAGTCAAGTCGGTGTCATTGAAGATTTAGCTTGCTAGAGTTTTTTAAGCTAGGTATGTGGGGTCATGCAAATGCGGGTGTTTTCATCAAGGGAGGATAATTTTGGAGATTGGATGGAGGAACTAATGGTTAGTTAAGATAAGTTTATGCTTGGGCGTGTGCGGGTTTAGACTGATGTCTGAGCTATGGCTTAGTTAGGCCAGTTTGGGAGAAGGACGGTTAAAAAGGGAGACAATGGTTTATTTTTTCGAGTGTATCAAGAGCTTAGGTTTTTAAATGTAGAATGTCATCATGTTTGGCTTCATTACTTTGAATTAGACCTAGTTTTGGAGGTGTCGTTGGAGCCATAACAATTTCTTGTTTTGTTGTGTGTTGTTTCTTGTCGTGTCGCCTAGTGAGAACGGGCTACAGGTGCAAAACGTTTCACAAATTATGGTACACTGATTAGATTTCATCTAGTTTTGCAAATAGGTACTTCATACTTAGTCACAGTGCTTTTTTATTTCAATGATATTCAAATTCAAATACAAATATTTTATTCAGAGAAAATTATACATTATTTTTAAAATCACAGCCTTCCAAACTGGGTGTGGAGAACCCGGAGATATTATTGCGTTTGCGTTTGTATTATGCCGGTGATTTCATGGAACTGGTATGTGTTCATGAAATTCTGTGTTAACAATAAAAACAATATTTTAATTTACCATCCAAACGTTCTTTTTTTCCAAAAAGAGTATTTTTTTATCAGAATGGTAATGGAATGTTGGTTTCGTAAAACCAAAAAAAATATAAATGCTTTCAACGCTGCTATTAACAAATCAAACATAATTAATTCGTAGCTTGTTTCAGAACTTTTATTACAATGAAAACCAAAACAGATTCACAAACCTAGAGCAAAACCGTTCAAATATTTTTGCCCGATTTTACTCATAATATTCAAAATTCTTTGGATTCCAAATATTTTTGTAAAATTTTATCAACATCGGCCGGTAAATGGCGCTGCAGCAAATTTCCACTCCAATCAAAATATCCCCACGACAAAAAAGTCTACAAAATTGTAGAACCTATATACCTACCAAGTTTCATCAAGATTCGTTGTAAAATACGCCCTGTACGTGAGGACTAACATACAAACAAACAAACAAACATCCAAACAGATGAAAGAAGATTTTGCCAGTTGTTGCATAGACGATTCGCTCGCTCTGCCAATTAAATTTTCTACAAACCGTATTATATCAAACACTCCTCGTAGCAACAAGTCATATAACCCGGTAGGTAATACTCAGAAAGGCAACCACTCGCAGTATCCTTGAAAACTAAAAAGATACAAGATATTCCGGGCACGCGGCACGCGCCGCAAAACTCATCAAAATAAAACAGAGTTACTATTTTTATCGACATTATACGTTACTTGCAGTAGGTCAACTTGCTTCAAATCGGTTCCGTTTGCTTACTGCTAAGCGTGGTGAAAGTGGTGATGCTTTCGACTCAGTAGCCGATGATGTCAAATCAGGTTCGATCTCTGTAGGTTTATGCCTGGTATATTAAATATCACATTAGCATTTTTTTTGTATTTTGTGATAGGCACTTGATCTTTTCATACGTTTGAGTTTCCGTTTTTTTTGGCTTGTATATTTTTAGTCTTTCGTCTTTTATTATAGGTAGTTCTTTCTGTTCTGTTCACACTTTTGAGTTTAATTTTTTCGTGGCTTCTATACTTTTAGGCTTTCATGTTTTATTATAATCAACCCCGAAATAAATAGCGTTACCGTTGTTTTAGCTTTCATTTTGTTGACACTTTCAGAACCTTTTTATCTAACAGAACTTAAATAACATTTCTAAAGCCTCTTCAACTAAAATCACATCAAAAACACGCAGTGCAACGTTGGTGACTCCGGTGTTAACAGATACCGGTGAATAACAGTTATTGCGGACCATCTGTCAGTCACCAGTTAGACAATCTGTTTTGCTTATTTGTGACGTATGGAACAAAACGAAGCTTCAACAGTACAAGCCTTACATACATTGTATGAATACAGTCAGGACTAGCCACTCTTCCTACTTTTTATTAGAAGACTGATCCTCGGGACTTTGTGGTCGATGCTGCTCGGCTTTTAGCTCAGCAGGTTTGGTACTAGGATACATAGGTATATAGCCTATAGCACTCAGGATAGTGTAGCTTTCCATTAGTAAAATTATATTTAAGATCCAGTATTTTCATACTCGTAGCAGCTATGCTTACATTGTATGGTACAAGTTATATACTTGTCACAAACACACACACACGTACATATTACACATATGTCTGTTGCGTGTCGTGTATTTTTATGTTACGTCATGTATGGAATATAATATACTTAGGGCATTCTACTAATGCTCTAAGTATATTATAATAAAGACTTCTTCGCAACTGATTCCGATCACGTTAACTTTTGCTTCTGGAAATGGTAACTTTTTCTTGCCAACAATTATGATGTACTTCGACGTGCTAATGTAAGCGGCAATGAGGCGAGCTTAATGTGCCATTAACGGCACTTGTCAAGAATGTCCGACGAGAGAGTGGCGAAGCTGATTTTCTATTCTGAGTTCCAGGGTACCGAGCAAGAGAAGTCTGTTGAAAAATCCGTAGCTAGTGATCAATAGAAGAAAAAATTAAATAAAAAACGGAACAGCGCCTCTATCGGGCGCAAATGGTAACTAGAAGTTGTTTATACATTTTGCTATCAAAAACTCGCAATCAATTGTTCGCAAGAATTCATAGTCTACTTGACCATGGATTCTAAGTTTTTGTAAGTGTAATTCTGGCGAACAGTTTCAAGATTTTCTGAAAAAGGCACACATTCTGTTGCGTCCACTTTTCAGAATGTTTTACAAGAGAGGTTTTTAGGGTTTACATGATATTTACTAAAATTATTATTAAGTAACCATTCTGTAAAACTAACTAACTGCGTATTAGCGTCACATCCAACCAAAGCGTACATCAACCGTGCGACCTCATAAACCGCGCTAAATAATGTAAACTTGCGTTACTGGCGCAACTGGCAACTCATCACGATAGTGGCTGGCGCCAGTGAATATTCCAGTGGAAACGCACGTATTTTAAAGCCAGAGTTTAGGACTGGGTACTGAATTATTAACAAGATGTGAAAAGGGAAGTAATGTACACTATTTTAATACTTTTGAGGGCTTTCGCTGGGTGTTTGATAAAATATTAAGATTGCAAGTTTTTTACCGTGGCGTTTTCTTCTATTTATCGCCACCATGATCACCGACATCAAATTTTAATCAGTTGCTGGGTATTGGATCTAAAATGTATTGAAAAGTAGCGCTGAGCGCGGTGTATCAGTATTCAGCAGCCAGACAAACTTCAACTCTTCTCGGTTTACCGACGGTTTGAAATTGTGCGGCCGTGCCTTACCGCACCGCGTTCTAAACTCTAGGTATAGATAAACTCTTTATTGTTCACACCAACAATTAAAAACAAAAGGATGATAACACTTAAAACTAGTGCAACCATTGCCGGCCTCATCGCTAAGAGCGATCTCTTCCAGGCAATTGATAGGTAAAGTAAACGAGGCATAATTTGAACCTACCATAGACCAGAAAATGTTGATTTTTCTTCGCTAGTACATGCTACATCGACAAAGTCAAAAAGGATCGATGCCAATCACAGCAATTTTGTTAACCAACAAATAAATATACTGAACTGACAAGACTATAAAAAAGAAATGACATCATTTCGTTCTATTTACTATTTTTTTTATTGTATGCGGTACAGCCATTTTGACGTTTTTGTACGTACTTTTCTTACTCGATTAATATTTCCTCTATCGAGACGCCACACTGGGCCGCACTAGTTAGCGAAGTTCGTCACGAGGGTCGAAAGTAGCTGATTTATCAATAGATGTGTTATTTTCGTGCGATAAGTCCGGATAATGTAGTGCGAGCGAAATATCGGGCCATTCATCTGACTAATAATAGGCAATATTAGTAAGTATGGGAGTTTAGGGGAGTTATCGCTAATAGCGCATCTTTGCGATAGTTCCATGCAAAGAAACTAGTTTCTGATAGAAAAATGGTTCAAGTAATACAATGAACAGTTAAAGTTATACAGGGTTACAGAAAGGGCATGCTAAGCTGAAAAGGGCTCATAGTACTCATGATTATGAATAACTTTTACCATCTGACCAACACGGAATTCGCAAAAAAAAATTCCGCTGTTCCAGAAATTTTGTCGAGTGTGTTTTTTTTTTTCACGAATTCCGAGTTGGTCCCATAGTAAAAGTTGTTCATAATGGTAAGTACTATGAGCCCTTTTTAGCTTATCATACTCTTTCTGTATAAAGCCTGTACTAATTCAAAATTTTATTCAATTTTGTTGAGCTGTTACTACTTTTCAACAATTATTAATATTCAATGAAATACCAACTTAGAACAAGTGGAAAACAAAATCCTTTGTTTTTCCTGAAATACCTGATAAACAAACCATCAAATCTGAAAAATCATCAAATACGCAGAAAACATAAAAGTTGAAAAGATACGCTGACGCAAACAAGCGTACCTATACGGACAGGATACGCTCCGTATCACCTGAGAAGGATACGTTCTTCATTTAGTGAAAATTTCAATCTTAGCCAGCTTAAAAACTCTGAGACTCCTATACGAACTAACTTTTATAATGTGAAAAAGTATGTAACAAACACACGTACTCTTTCATTCATATTATAGTCTCTCTAGGAATGGTGTTATAATAACTTAAATTGAGGACAAACAAAAACAAATCCTTTCCAATAAAGATATACCTGAATTATGACCCTAAAATACCTCGAATAAACCGTCAAACCTTTAAGAAACATTATCAAATACGCAGAAAACAAAAAAGTTGAAAAGATACGGTGACGCAAACAAGCGTATACGGACAGGATACGCTCCGTATCACCTGAGAGGGATACGTTCTTCATTTAGTGAAAATTTCAATCTTCGCACTGAATGCGACGCGCTCGGGCGAAGTTTTTTGGCGCAAGGAAGGAGGGGCGAGCGGGGAATTAAGATTTGTTATTGGAGAGAAAACTGCGCATTTTCATTTTAATTCCTCCTTGAAAAAGCTCACCAAATGTAATTAAATTTAAAGTCGGAGTACCCAACTCAACAATACGCAAGTGTTAATCGTGTGATGATTATATGAAAAATATGAAAAAAAAAACTATGAATAATTTATGTGATATAATTGTCACAAAAAGTTTTCATAGCCAAAAGTTTCTGTTTAGGACTGACCATAGAATTAAAAAGAAAACAGTTTTTTCGAACATTTTCTTGAGTCAATGACATTTTGGGATGAATGGAGCAGCATTTTTTTTCCAATTTCAGAAAAGCTTTGAACAGTATTTACTTTTTAACCGACTCCAAAAAGGAGACGGTTGTAAATTCGACTGTTTGTGATTTTATTTTGTCCTATCCGCTCCACTTATCACTTACGCCACAACACGCAGCATTAAGCGGGAAAGCTTCTTAACTTGTGTATTGTTTGTGAAATACATCAGCTACGTATTATAGCGTATCTCCGCGGGTTCCGTATGGGGGACGTTTAATGATCAATTAGGGGCGTTTCGCATCCTCGCCCGCGGTACCCTGAATGTGTCGTTTTGAAAAATAAGGTTTGCGGAGGTGTTTTTCTGTCTTTGTAGATTTATGAGGAAAGTAAATGAATTGGTATGTTTTTTTGCATTCTAGATGTGAATAAACATAATGAAATTTAATTTTGATCTTGTCATTTTATACAGCAGTTGAATAACAGCATAGCAAAATATCGAGAAGAGTTTTAAATTACAAACAAAATTACACAATGCCTTACACTTATAACCTAAGTCAGGTTTATAAGGCAACAACAATGGGTTCTGTAGAATCCACCTAAAATTAAAAAAAAAAATTACAAACTTTTTTTTGTTTTGGAGGGTTGGAAGGACTTCTGCAGTGGAGTCTAAACAGCTCAATAAAATATTATCAAAAAAAAAACTGCTTAACTATATACTCGTATGTTACAAGTTGGATTGTTATTTCTTTTTAGCGAATTTATTTCCCTAAGCATTCACATTAGAAAGAAACAGTGTTCTTATCCACGTAAAATAAAAATTGAGTGTTTAACTGTCTTTCCTATACCTATCGATAGATGTACTTGAACTTACAAAATAGCTATGTAGCAAACTCCATTCCATTAAGCTTATTAATCCTATAAAAAAGCGAAAAAGTAACAAAATTATAGACTGGGTCTAATTTACCAACGGCGAGTTCTGTCATTGCCTTGTTTATTCAAAGTTGAAATTAATAATTTTATCGTCAAAAATACACATGGCGCACAGAATTTATGATAATAATCCGTTTATTTTCAGCAATTTATTAAAGTGATTTGTCCAATTAGTGAAATGGCTTTAACCAATTGAAAATATTTTCGCCACAGAGAGAATTACTAGTGTTTGGAATATTAACATTAAAATTCAGAAGAGCCACTCAATTGAAAGGAGCCATTGCAACATTTGCAACGTACTAGGGTTGCCACCTTGAAAAGCTTATAATTCTCCAAATAACCAAAACTTACATTTAAATTTACAACAAATTGAACCTAAATAAGTAAAAACTAAACTCAAGTCAGTACAAGTCAAGTTTTAACTAATTAGACATCCGACTTGTAGAACAAGCTCACAATGGTATTATAGTTTCACTGGTCGTTAGACTACTCGAGGAGATGGTGGGATAAACTGAATTATTTTGAAAGGAGTTTATAAAGCTTTTATACCATGACTAGTACACGAGTTATAAGAAGGCCTTTGCCCAGCAGTGGGAAGGAAGCAGGTTCAGTTAAAAAGAAGCAGAAACAGGAGATTAAAACAAAATGATGATTTATATTAGGGACTTTTTTCAAGTGCAATTTCTATTCAAAATACATAATCATTTTAATGTTTCACCGTGTACAAAATAACATTAAGGATATGAATAGGATTGTTACACATAATGTAAGCGTCTACTAATCCAATCACTCTAAAATGTTTTTATTTCTTTGTTTCAGGTATGTGTGACAACCCTGGCGGTAAAGCTCTCGACCATTACCATAAAGACCTGGCGTATAAAATAAACTAATAGAATTATTTCGTTCATCGAAACACTTTTCAATTTGTATTCTGCTCTTTTTATTCTATGATATTGTAATTTTATTGATATTAACTTTTAGAGAACTCTAAACTTTTGTACCTACTTTTGTACTTTCATTAGAAAATAAGTATTCTATTTAGGTGCGTGCGTGATACGGGTAATTTATCGAAACTTTGGAAGTAATAGGACTGTGCTCATACTAGTAATTTTGAATAACTTTTACTATTTTAGTACTTTTACTTTTTCTATTTTTTGCCTTAGAGTTAATATTAGTGTCCAAGGTCAGAAACTACAGCTTTAGTAAGAGTGGTTTCACCTCTTTGAAGATATGAGCTTGAGATGTCAAAGCCAAGACATCTGCGTAAAAGAAATGATTTGTAGACGGATACCAACATTGATCTAATGTAATTATAACAGTTTTTTTGTAACTGTGGGTCGCGACCCCTAGGGGGGTCGCGAAACCTTACTCAGGGGGTCCGAGCCAAAAGACATCTGTGTTTAAAGTTTTACACTAAAATAAAAAAGCAGTGATTGTAAAAATTTCAAACATTGTAAAAAAAAAGCAGTGACAGCAGTCTTATTTTATTTTTGAGATATTTTTAGGAAACAATAATCAAATCATTTTCTAGTTGCAGTCTATTTTTTTCAGTTTGAATGTCGGCCATTTAAGAGAACGGAAGATGCTGCAAATAGCATTAATAGCATAATTTTAAGCATGCCTTGCAAGCCTGGATTTCAGCATTAGCATTAGGGGACCGGTAAAATAGTTTAACTTGTAACGGGGTCGCTGATTCAACTTCTCTATTCTTTATTATCTATTGATTAACTTCTCTATAATTTTGAGAGCTAACACTTGCATTGCAGTTTCACCATCCCTACAATCATAACATTTCATTTGATTCGAAAGAGGATGCGGTCTCATAACACGCCTCCTGAATAAGAACTAGCAGGAAAGTTCCCGAATATTCTCCACTCACCTGTGAAATGGAATACACAAGAAGCACAATAAGACTTCGAGTCGGAGGAAATCAATACGTGTGCGTTTCTTACAGAACTTCACTCAAATCTCAATTTATTGTGTCTGTTGCGCAATCGGGTGTGTGAATGAATTTATGTGCCATAGCTACAATGTACAGGACTATAAGGAAAGAGTAAGTTAAGCCGAAAAAGCTTCTATTAAGCTACACATCATTAGGTAAGTGTGAAACTTTTAATACGGGACCAACTTTGAAACGCGGTTCCATGAAATGTCGATGATACTGGTAAAAACTGTTCATAATGAGCCTGATGAATGATGATGTATTATGAGCCTTTTCGGGTGAGCATACCTTTTCCTTTTTTTTTTTATGTAATTGAGTGACGAGACGAGCAAATCGCTCGTCTGATGTTAAACGTCACGTTTGCCCATAACAGGTCTGCGCCACCCAGAATTATGAACTCGCAGAATTCAAGACCCTGCGCGGCACAGCACTGCGCTCGTTACCCTGAGATATAAGTTGGTTAATTTCCCATTTGCCCTGTAATTTCACTGGAAACAATGCCCTTCCAATCGGAACACAGTAATGTTTGCACATTACTGCTTGGCGGTGGAACAACTGGCAAAGGTGTGGTACTTCCCCAGGCAGGCTCTGCAAAAGAGCCCTACCACTACAAAAATATATATAGCTCTCTCCTTATAGCTCTACAGGCAAGATTACACAGAAAGGTGAGCTAAGCTTGTTATGAACAGCCTTAGCACGCTTACCATCGTTTTTGTTATGCTTACACAACCTTAGGTGTAACCTAAAAAAACTGCACCTAAAGTGCTTTTTAGCCGACTTCAAAAAAGGAGGAGGTTCTCAATTCGACTGTATGTTTTTTTTTTAAATCTAAACAACCCTTAGTTACGTATTGCACGTATTGCACGTATTGCTAAGCTACAAAACTATTGTTTCGTAACATTCGATTGTCACCACTGCCCGTTAACAATGCCTGTCAACTTTCAGCGTTTCAGCACAGCAATGGACGCCGAAGACAGGGCGGGATAATGGTCGGAATGTGCTGATGTTTTCGTAGTCTTCGGACAATGGTTGTCGAATGTGAAACTGGACCGGGAACTGTGACCTGTTTACTAGGCTAGCTTTAACTAGTAATTTGGTCTAAATATTACCAGTTTTCAACCCTCAATACAAAAAGAGATCCTTTGATTAAAGTATATTTTCCGTTTGAAAGGTGACTCGATTGTTTTCTTAGCTATTATTGAAGATAATCGGTTCAACCGATTGAATTGACGGGTTTATTCTAGTCGGAAATAACAAAAACCTGAATTTTATGTTGGAAGCAGGTGGGTGATTCCACAGGGCATAGCTAGTGTGGCATAAACAGACACATAAATTATCATAACAGTAATAACAGTGGTTCTATTAAACGTCTAATTTTCTAGCTGAACTGGCGCGGTGTCGCGATGTGATTTCCCCCGGGCGGGCTAGGCCGGCTGCAGACGGTGCGCGGTGCTGTGGTTCGCGTGGACTTTAGGAGTGGTTTACTGTGGTTCGATGTTTACGTTGTTCTGTTTTTTAATTTGCAGTCGTGTGATAGTGTTGCAGGTGTTGTAGGTTGATTACACGTTACGAGTACAGTGGCGGGACATTAAATGAGTACTATGGGATGAGCAAACAAATCGTGGTTTTAGCAACTGTCTCACCTCGTCAAACTGTTTATACGAACCGAATACTCGGCCGAGAGCACTGAACGGATTTACATGAAATTTGGAATAAAGGTCGTTCATGAGCTGGATTAACACATAGGCAACTTTTTATCCCGGAAACCGTGGGTGAAACCGCGAGGCGCAGCTAGTTGTTTTAAATAACTATGTATAATTATAACTACTTTTGAGTTTCATCGCTTAAACATGCATAATTACTTTTGTATTGTGTTGAGACGCCACCCAACTCCACGCACGATCACGCAAAGAGTATTAGGTGGTTTCACCCAACGGGCCAAATCAATCCGTTTTAAAATGATACATTGGGCTATTCGCACTGCTCCATTCAGTACCACTACGTTACGAAAGATCCCATTCAGAAACAGTTCTTGGGCAATTCACACCGCGGTTCGAACCGCTCGCGCTGCGAAACCACCAAGAACCCACTAGCTCGACACCCCGGCTTCGTCTGTTTCCCGCCTTATCATTATTATTCCAAACCGCGCCGCGATGCAAGCGCTTGTAATCAGCGACTTCGCTCGACAGAACACACCTCTTTGCATAATATATAATAAATAACGTTGACGACAATCACATAATGTGCAATTATATTAGCGAGTATTAGCTGCGTTCCGGTCGCACTTGCTTTGGTATTTAGACGTTAATTTGTACTGTCTTTTGTGCCTTTCTCTTGTGTTCTACTGTGTTAGTCGCTTTTGAAGACATAAAGACGAGCGAGCTGGATCGGAACCGTAATGAGTTTGCGAACAGGCCCCAATCACGTATTGTTATACATTACTAGCTTCCGCCCACGGCTTCGCCCGCGTGGACTATACCTCGGGAACCAATAATTAATTTAACCCTTCTTTTTTGAGAGCATGTAAAAAGCGTCACAAAATTGAAGCAGGGACCCCAAAAAACCCCCGGATGAAATAAATCAGCCCCCTCGAATCATTTAGAAAAATGGCGGCCATTTTGAATCATTTGGATTTTCGCCGCCACCATCAAGTAGCTAACTCCGATGACATTTAGTCAAACACCCACCCATCTTCAACCGTTTCGGAGATATAGGCCCTCAAAGTTTGTATGGCGGCCATTTTTTTAATGTTATTTTAATGGCTCCAGAAAGGTCCGAGGTTTTGGTGACTTTTTAGTCTCAGCGCTTTGGTAAAAATGTTTTTAGTTTTCGAGATAATTAGCAGTTCCACCTCGTGGATTGGACTTTCCGAAGGTTTTAGATTTTTTCAGAATGTTGTTTACCTGCCTTAAGTTTAGTACATCTGTAAAGTTTCATTGAGTTAGCATCAAAACAAATTATTTCTCCGTACTATGTTTACCACGCCATTTCACCCCCACAGGGGTTGATTTTCCAAAAATGGTGAAATTGGTGTTCGTTATTCTTTTAAGCTTCGTATTATTGTAAAGTTTCAATACCGAGGCGTCAAAAAACAATGCTTCTCCATACTAACTTTAACACCCTATTTCACCCCTAAGAGGTTGAATTTCAAAAAAATCTTTCTTGGTTCACGTTTACTCATCAAGACAAACACACCCTCCATATTTCAAATTTCTTCGACCAGCGGTTTAGGCTGTGCGTTGTCTGTCAGTGAGTCATTACAATTCTCTCTCTGTACTATATTTACCACGCCCCTTTAGGGGTTGATTTTCCAAAAATAATGAAACAGGTATCTATTATTTTCTTTAGTTTAGTACATTTGCAAAGTTAAATAATCGTAGCATTAAGAAAAAAATATTTCCAAACAAACTTTAATACCCCGTTTCACCCCTTTAAGGGTTGATTTAAAAAAAAAACTATGAAACAGATACATAGTATTTTTTTAGCTTAGTACATTTGCAAAGTTAAGTAATCGTAGTATTGAGAAAAAAATATTTTGATACAAACTTCAACACTCTGTTTAACCCATTTAGGGGTTGAATAAAAAAAAAATTAAGCGTCAATTATTTTTTTGAGTTTAGAATATTTGCAAAGTTTCGTAACCAAAGCATCAAAAAAAAATTCTTCATACAAACTTCAATATTCCATTTCACCCCTTTAGGGGTTGATTTTTCAAAAATGATGAAATAGGTGTCGATTATTTCTTTAACTTTAGTATATTCGCAAAGTTTAATAATCGTAACATTAAGAAAAATATTTTTTTCATACAAACTTAAACACCCCTTTTCACCCCCTTAGGGGTTGAATTGGGAAAATTCCTTTCGTAGTGTGCGTCCGCTTTTTGGTATAAAACTTTTGTCTAAATTTGACGTTAGTAGCTTAAGCGGTTTTGGCTTTGCGTTGATCTGTCAGTCAGTCTAGACATTCACTTGTATCTGTTTAACCCTTTTAGGGGTTGATTTTCAAAAAATAATGAAACCGGTATCTAATATTTCTTTTAGCTTAGTACAATTGCAATGTTAAATAATCGTAGTTTTAGGAAAAAAAAAATCATGCAAACTTCAACACTCCGTTTAACCCCTTTAGGGGTTGATTTTCAAAAAACAAAAAAATAAGTGTCCATTATTTTTTTTAGTTTATTATATTTGCAAAGTTTCGTAACCACGGCATCAAATAAAAAATCTCCATACAAACTTCAATACTTCGTTTCACCCCTTTAGGGGTTGATTTTCAAAAATGATGAAATAGGTGTCGATTATTTCTTTAACTTTAGTATATTCGCAAAGTTTAATAATCGTAGCATTAAGAAAAATATTTTTTTCATACAAACTTAAACACCCCTTTTCACCCCCTTAGGGGTTGAATTGGGAAAATTCCTTTCTTAGTGTGCGTCCGCTTTTTAATATAAAACTTTTGCCCAAATTTGACGTTTGTAGCTTAAGCGGTTTAGGCTGTGCGTTGATCTGTCAGTCAGTCTCGACATTCACTTTTATCTGTTTAACCCTTTCAGGGGTGGATTTTCAAAAAATAATGAAACAGGTATCTAATATTTTTTTTAGCTTATTACAATAGCAAAGTTAAATAATCGAAGTATTAGGAAAAAAATAATTTTATACAAACTTCAACACTCCGTTTAACCCCTTTAGGGGTTGATTTTCAGAAAACAAAAAAATAAGTGTCAATTATTTTTTTTAGCTTAGTATATCTGCAAAGTTTCGTAGCCACAGTATCAAAAAAAAAATCTCCATACAAACTTCAATACTCCGTTTCACCCCTTTAGGGGTTGATTTTCAAAAAACAAAAAAATAAGTGTCAATTATTTTCTTAAGCTTAGTATATTTGCAAAGTTTCATAACCACAGCATTAAAAAAAAAATCTTCATACAAACTTCCTTGCTCCGTTTCACCCCTTTAGGGGTTGATTTTTCAAAAATGATGAAATAGGAGTCGATTATTTTTTTAACTTTAGTATATTCGCAAAGTTTGATAATTGTAGCATTAAGAAAAATATTTTTTTCATACAAACTTAAACACCCCTTTTCACCCTCTTAGGGGTTGAATTGGGCAAATTCCTTTCTTAGTGTGCGTCCGCTTTTTGATATTAAACTTTTGTCCAAATTTGAAGTTTGTAGCTTAAGCGGTTTAGGCTGTGCGTTGATCTGTCAGTCAGTCACGACCTTCACTTTTATATATATTGATGAGAATGGCACCTTGACGAGCAGTTATTGCTTGAGGGCCTTTACTGCAAAGATAAGTTTTTTTTTCTATGGATAGAAGACACCGATTCACTCGCAACTTGAAGACACCCAGTAACATTTTAGGTACTTAATAATAATTTGAGGTGGACTCCAGACCTTGAAATTCTATAATTAAACATGATAATGTCCAGTAACTCCGCTGATTGCTCTCCTCCAGGGCTGTAATTTAGTATTTTCTCCGGCGCGCTCCCAGTCGCTCAAAGTTTCATTTTATTGCCATAAACCTGTTTAAACTCGTCGGTTTATTTCCTGGAACGGCTGAAACCGACGCCATTTAAATTTATTGGGTTTCGGAAAGTTTTCAAATAACTCGCTTCTCCTTAGATGTTTGGCGTTTCTAAATATTTTAATGAATATTAGATAGCCCATTGAACTTTGATCTTGAATCTAATAGCTGTGGCTTACACGTGTCTTGTTTTACAGTCCTTACTATGGCTATAGGGTTAACACTAGGTCTAATGGGTTGATTACAACGAGTACAGTGGCGAGACAGTAAATGGACTCACTCGGCCAAGCAAACAAATCATGGTTCTAGTGACTGTCTCGCCTCGTCAAACTGTTTATACAAACCGAGTACTCTTCAAAGGGCACTGTCTCGCCACTGTACTCGTTACGTGTAATCACACAAGCGAACCGAGTAGGTATAGAAAGCGATAAAATGATTCTAGATGGGACAAGTAAAAAGACGCTCCACTCCCATCCTTACACTATGGACTTATAGTCCTAAACAGGTCGAATAGAAAGACACCCCTCTACTATTCTTACACTATCGATTTCCAGTGGATTCGTAGAAAACATTTTGAATCTAAGTTTCTGATCCGTACAGACAGGAAGTGGAACAGACTAACGATTCCTTTGCTTTCTCAGAAGACAAACAAAAGATAGCTTGGGATCCTTTGAAATAGAATCTTGCGATTTTCAAGGTCAGACAAACTTTCTTTTGCAGATATGAATAAAAATTTGTTGTTTATGTATAATACATTATCCTTTTTGGGCAGTGGATTAGAAACTTATTTGGCAGATACTTTTAAAAAGGAAAGTTGGCCTATTTCCCGAGGCGAAATAGTCCGGAATCGACCCTTTCGTCAAAAATAGGCCATCCTTTTTCTGGACTTTTTTGATAGCATCTCTCGTGTATCCCAAGTTATTGAAAAATAGCTATAAATAACTTTTACGCCTACACAACTTACTTACCTACTAGTTCGGTGAATTTATATTTTACCCTGCATTGTTTGATACTGATCAAATATAAATTCACAATATTTACCAAGGAAAGGTTTCAGTCACTATGGTAGGATGTCTGGATTGTGTTTGTTTGACGAAAACTTATCTTTATTTTGGGTTTTGAGGCCACGGTTCGGGGCGAGCAACTAGTTAAAATTAAGATTGTTGAGAAGAATTAAGATGGTCATATTATTGAAACTATAACAATTATTATAAAAGAATAATTAGAATCTGACCTTCTAAGAAAAATAATTAAGCAGTTAAGTAAAATTAAGTGGTTTCTTTTGAAGATAAAGGAAGAAGTAAGTTTTGAGAAGACAAAATATTGAAAAAAAGATACACGTGCTTGGCTAAAATTATTTTAACAAGGGCTATTCTAAAGAGTATATTTTATTTTTTTTCGAAATAAACACGCTTTTAAAGATAATTTAGTTGTTTATAATCATTCAGTGTTTTACCAATTATAATAAAAACAGGCTTTTTTTTCTCTAATTAAGAGCAAGCAGCACAACGGGAGATTAATGTATTAATTTTTAAGGGCTAATCCTCAGGTAAGAGGAAATTGAGGAAATGTTTCTGGCATTAGCTTATTAAAATATTTATTAAAGCCGTTAATTTCGGGAGAAATACTTCATCTTTTCGAGAAAGTAATTTTGGACGAGACAAGTTTTATTATAAGAGGGAAAGTAAAATGGGATTGTTTTTTTTTTCCTTTTTTTATTTAATAGGTGCGAAACAAGAAAATAGGTTGGCTAACGGTAAGGGTCGATACATATCTGACGGAAAATGCGTCGCGTATTATCGGTCGCGACACGACTCGACGCACTAGCGCATCATCGCTTGAGTGTGAAAGGTTGGATGTTTTATTATACTTATATTTCTCTGTTCTAGCGTTACGCGACCGATAATACGCGACGCATTTTCCGTAAGATGTGTATCGACCTTATGCCACAGCAGTATATACGCGCTTAATACATAGGTACGTTCGGTTTGGGATCAAAAACAGATAAAAACGCCACTTTTGCTCACAGATGTATCAAATGATTGTGGAAAAAAGTGGCGTTTTTAAGTGTTTTCGGTCTCAAACAGAACGCACAGTTGATATTCATGAACTTATACGTGTTAATGTTGAGGCGTTTCAAAGAATTCAAACGGTTATCTTGAAAAGTCGCTCTGAAACTTCAAAATTCAATGTACATTTTGTTGGGTATATTTTGTACAATATTAAAATATTATTAATTATAATGGGTCTTACTAATAAAGCCTGCTTAAAGCTAGTCACTGCCTGAAATGCTCGCCTTAAAATTACTACTAATATTGGGAACGAAAATGCTATGTAATCTACCACTACACTGAGAAAAGTGCGCATCTCAATTCCGCTAAAACAATGATGAATTCACCTAAAGTACCGAGCATACCGATATCACCAAAAAGTACGATGATTAGCACCATTTTTCAAGGTGACAACTATCATAAACTGGTGCTAATCGTCATACTTTTTAGTGATATCGGTATGCTTCGTACTTTGAGTGAATTCATCATTCTCTTAGCGGATTTTTTTCTCTGTGTACTATTATAGTATTTCTATGCAATGATAATACAGAAACAATAGCTTCTTATCCTTTATTAACGAGAACCAATTATAGTTTTTTCAATTTATCCGATGGAAGAGCTTTTATAAGATTTACACGAACATGATTGGCCCCTGAAACAGAGTAAACAAAAAGTTTCGAATGGAATTTCCCTCGCCGCCACCGTTCAAACAGAAGTAAACACTTTGAACTAACTAAAGAAAAACCTTAGAATACGCCCTTTGCTTAAATAAGCAAACAAGTACAAAGAAATTCTGAAATAGATACAAGTACAGTCAGCGTGGCATTTAAGCGTATTTACATAAAACAGCGTCTGCCTTTCAAGCAGGGGTGTCGGATTTGATTCCCGGCCGGAGAGATTTTTTGAGTGTCGAATTTAAATATTTGTTTTGGGTACGGGCTAGTAAGGAGTTCTATGTGTAATTGTGTATTCTATGACATAAGCGATATTGCAAATCCTAGTGAATAGCATAGTAACATAATATGTTATGTACAGAATTGTCTTAAATAAAAGTGTGTTTGGATTAATGCTACAAATCTGTATGCCTGTTCAAGTCTGTTTGTTACGCTTTCCTGCTTTACACTCAACCTACTCATCATCATAAATGTAACCCGGTAATCGCGAAAAAACAGCTGTTCTATAAATTTTATCGAGTGTTATTGGGTGCGTACTGACTGACCGAGCAGCCTCGCGAGGCCTGCCGCGCGAAGCAAATGCTCGGTCAGTCAGTACGCACCCATTGACATTTTCCTATGGAACAGCTTTTTTTGTCGCAATTTCAGGGTTGCTCCTAAGGTAAAAGTTGTTCGCAATGATGAGTACTATTATTCATTTTCGGCTTAGCACACCCTTTTCTTTTCACCATGTATGCATGAAAAAAAAAAAAAAAATGTGTATTGTTACTTTCAAAGAATATCGATATTTCATTCTGATACATAATAGTGACGCCATCTGTACGAACTTCAAAAGAATAATAAATACGTTCAGAAAGACATGAAAGTCTATCGGTCATTTTCGGACCTCCAGAGATTTCAATCATATTCTCCGGGAAAAAGATTCTTTTCACTTCCGGGTAATATTTAATTTTACTTATTTACGGAACGGAAAAGCGAAACACTTCTTTAACTACGTCAATAGTCTTACTTTCTTCTTACTTACAATAATAAGTATAATATGATATTATAAAATGTTTAAGTTTATTTGGCTAAATCACGCAAAACGGAATTGGTTGAAATTTGTTACTAACTCCGAACCAAATTTCGTATAACTTAGGTATTGTCTGAATTAACATTTCGTTACTTTACTTCTTACTGTAGAAAATGTACCGCTCCTATAAGATAGTGGGTAGTACAGCGAGGCGTAGCTATTAGACAGCAAAAATGTCATGTGACAATAATAATAACAAAATTTAAAAAAGTAAGAACTAAAAATAACTTGCTTCATTAAAATCTATTTCTGAAAACATACAAAAGGCAATAACGTTATTTTAATTTTATTAGCTAGAATATTTTGGTACAGTTCAGTCAACGAGTGTTTTTTTTTTGTGTTACAGTTAAGGTGGATTTTACACATGTGTTGTATTGTGGAGTAAAAGTCTTACCACGCCTGTACCACGCCTGGCCAGTGGAGACAGAAGAGAAGGTTTTTTTATATTAATCTACACGAATTTTTAAAACAAATGACAGTAAAAAAAAACCTGAATGATCGTGTGTTTGGCTATTCGTTTATTACGTCATACTCGTATGTCACTTTTATTAAACGTCACCTGTCATTTGTCATAATATATGTCAAAACGAGCATTCACACTTTTTTAAACCGTGTAATATCAGTCTACAAGGGCATACCAGTAGGCAAGTTTTCGATGCCGATTATTTTTTACATAATGGTAGAATACAAAAGGTATTTTGTGGACATTGAAGTAGGTACCACTATTCAATGTTTATCGAGTAAGAAACCACCTACTCAGCAACCCGCCAGAGACCTGAACTACACACTATGTTAACCAAAGCCTCACTCCAGCCCAAAATAAAGCACTTGTAAAATCCCTGCACGGACCACCGGTTCTAAGTGCCCTTCACTCGCGCCGTTATTATCGTATTTTTCTTCGCGAGTGTACAAGGGCCTTTGCCGAGACCACCTACACCCTGAGGCTACTAATAAAAACTTTTTGAAGTCAAAGCAGTAGATTCTTTGTGTAATTCTACGTATTGTAGCGGATTTGTACGGCTTTGGAGTAAAGCGACAAAGGAATGGGATGAAATATTGCGCGGACGGTTATGGCTTCGCAAATTCAAACGACGTTATTTTTGCAGTTGAATGTTTTTGAGAATCGTTTAAGGTGATAATGAGATGCCGTCACGTTTTCTTAATGTGTTTGTGAGTTGAGTTTTTATTACCTAAGTATAAAACACGTAAATCGTAAAAAAAATGTATATTTTAAAAAAAGTGGACATTAAAATATATTTTCAATTGATGGTTTTGTTGTAGTGTTTGTAGCGTTGCTCGAATAGGTGTTTGTAATCGATCCCTAACGTAACTAACTAAAGTAACAAATGATTCGAACGGGTGACCAATGGCATTTACAGCTGAGCGCTATCGTGGGTCGAATGATCCGTTAAGTTGTTGGGCCTGGTTGTTAATCCTATAGTAACGACTGACTGACTGACTTTAGACAGCCTAAAAACCTTGAAATCAAGGCTGGTTTCTAGACGAACTTTATACTTATTTATTAAAGTAATGGAACTACACATACCTATTGTATAAACGTAATGTACGGAAGTAGCTTCGATTTTTTAAAGTTATATTCTGAGATATTCTCCATTCTGTGGAAATTTCGATAAAACTGCGAAGTACAGCTTGCATTATTATACTTTAGCGCATTCCGAGATTCATGTAAGATTACCAAAACAATAAAAACAGCTTGAGATTCGTTTTCCGTTTCCATAGAAATGTTTTCACTTCTACACAATGAAATAATAGCTTCTAAAAAGCATTGGTCCTAGTATGAAACCTTGCGGGCTCCGGCGATGTCTGCCGCAAACTGCGGGGCCGGCCGTCACTCCCCCATTGTTATTCTATCGCAGCGACACCCCGAGTCGTACCCAACACCTCGACTGAGAACGCTCCAAAATTCACTGAGAATCTTCCTTATTTTATTGGGAATCTGTGACCACCCCGTCGAAAGCGTTTTAGGGGTCGTATTCTAAGCGAAAATGCGTAGTAATAAAATTTACCGTAATCTTGGCGACGCGCGACACTACATGTTTGTCATAAGTCAGTTTTTCGGTCGATTCCCTCCCTTTTATGCTTACACTTTTCTTTTGTGAATATATTTGTTTTGGGCGCGGTATAATCTTTGATGAAATTTGTTTACATGTTTGGGTATTATGTTCGTTGTATTACGAATGTATGGCGTACGGGCAAATATTAAATTTGCTGTTGAGACATGAAATATTGTTTCTTGGAAAATATTTCGGAATGGAAAATCTTACAGCTCTTACTTTATTGGTTCAATTTATTTTCTGTTGCCAAAACGAATTCTTGTAAAAGCATTGTTATTTAATTGTACTTTAATTAGTTAAAATATTAACTCTAGAACTTTACAGACAAATTTATCAAGTAGAAAGAAATTTCTGAGAATATAAACGAAGTATTCACTACTATAGTAATGGCAGACAACAAAGAATTACTTCCTAACTTCTACATTTTCGTCGTAAAAACAAGATTTTCTTATCTTATTTAGTTTCTTAATCCGTACTGAACCCTTTATTCGTAGCTTTTATGAAATTTCTCGAATATTTTTTGTGCCGGGTTTCTTTCATGAAACTCTTTTGTGTGTTTTGTGAGAGTTCGTGAGCCTTATACTGATTATGATTTACTATTGTTGTTAAGAATATATTAGTGAATCCATTTACTGGCTCCTAGGAATTACAGATTTACATATTTTTTTTCTGTTTGATGTTAACTTCTCGAATGTTCAAATTCTGATTGTTGTGTATTATTTGATCGGAACTCTGCGTTGTTTTATTTCTTTTGAAATGTTTCAAAGGCTTCCACGATATTATTTTCATTTTGATTAAACTCGTACGATACATCATTGAGATTGTAAACAAAACGTTTAAGACTCGATATAACGAGCCACAAAAGATTTGAAACACAACACTGAGTCGTAAAGAAAGAAATCTCGCCGACATCAAAGCTGTAAAGTGAATCTGTACAAAATGGAAAGTTTAAAAAAGTGTCAGAAGTCGGAGAGGCACATAAAGTTGAAGACTCGACTGTTACGTTTAATAGTAAAACTTTATACGCTGTAAAAGAAACAGACGCAATGAATTTTAATAATACAAGAGACAAAGATTCATTGTTTAGTTGGAACTTTAAAACGGACGTTTTAGTTTGACTAAGGGTGATTGGAAACTTACGGTCTGTTTTGGAACAAAGGTTGAATTTGACAATGCAAACATTCCTATTGTTCAACTTAAGGCACTTCGCTTTAAAAGTATAGATAAGTAATTTCAGTCTTACGTCAAGTTACTTCATACTTAAACTTTACTGATCCATCTGACATGAGGGGATGAATATCTTAAAAATAAACGTTCATTTGAATATATTATTTTGAATGATTAATTACTTGTTTGTTGCTCCCCATGCATTTTAAAACCATTCAAGTTTAAACTTTATATTGGTCAGGCCGAAAGCCGAACTTCGGTTACAAGCTCGCAGTTGCGAAACCGAAGGCCGAGCCCCACCGGGTACGAAGGTCCGGGCATTAATATCATATTCCTCATTATGAAGGTAATTCAATATTTTACATCACAATAGCGCAGTTAGCTTTTAGCGCTTTAATTGTCGACGAATAGTGCTCGAGTGTATCGTCAAGGTAATGTTTTTGTATTAAACATTAGCAAGATTCTAATAAAAGCATGAGACCATCTTTCGAGAGTTATTAATCTCCTAACTTATTAAATAAAACAAGATCCTCAAATGTTTTTTTCTAAAAACAACCTTTTATCTCATGTCTTTAGAGTTACTATACACAGGCATACCTTTCAGCTCAATTGAACATTGGGAAAGAATCAGTAGCAAGAATTAATCTAAACGAATGAAATAACTAAAATACATTGTGAGTTACAGAAAAACTTGTATGATAAAAATATACAACGAATTACATTATACAAAACCTATTAAAAATAAGTTTTAGAACTTTTTCCCATTAAAACTTCAAAAAAAGATAAATAATATAACTCAGACGATTTTTCTAAATCAAACTTAGTACGCACTAATGAAATATTAATAGCCGCCATCAAAGACCACGACGCTACAACTTCATATTTTAATTACCAACTAATTACTATTCAGTCCAAAGCATGTCGACGGTGTTATTGGATTTAATTAGTCCATCGGGGCCCGGCGAAGTTTGGACTGTGGTCGGGAGTTCAGGGGCTTAGGCCAGGATTAGCTAGTCCTGGATCTCCATGGTCATGTTGAACCATACTTTTGAACCCTTGACGCAGAGGAGCGGGAAGTTTAACGGGTTAACTTGTGTATGTTTGTGGCGTAGGTTTCAATTTTTTTATGTTTTAAATGGGTGGGTTCACAACGAGTCACATCGAAATGAGTCACATCACAGTGTTACTCTTTGGGATTTTTTCTCAACGAGAAACACTGTTACAAGAGTGTTTTGGCTGTTTTAGGCTTGCTCGAGGAGGGCAATAACTTTTAGTGTAGGTGTGTTTTGATAACCTTTCTGGTTGTTCTTTCTTTTATGCCTACCTAATTGTGAACAAAAAACTTTGATCATTTAAATATTATTAACAGCCTTATTAAGCCTTATTTGTTCATTTTGCTGGTGTTATAGTGATAAATATAAAATTAAAAGATGTTATTGAAATAGTTGCGTTATAATTGCGAGATGGCGGTCAAACGCAAGCATATAATTTGAAATTTGAACTTAAAAAAAATCACACTTATTTATTAGAAGTTTCGCTCACGCGTAACTCTCATTGAAACGGGC
This sequence comes from Alcis repandata, assembly GCA_949125135.1. Lineage (NCBI taxonomy): Eukaryota > Metazoa > Arthropoda > Insecta > Lepidoptera > Geometridae > Alcis > Alcis repandata. Next base: position 358,449 of record OX421247.1, read on the forward strand.
GTGGGAGTGACGAAGACAGAAATAGCGTTGATTGGTCTTCAAAATGATCACAGAAGCCTCTTCCATGTTTTATACTTTTGTCTGCTTTTCTAGTCTCATTAAAATGATTATTTTCGTCTTTTACCTTCTTACTTATCATTTTCTCGAGTAATTTTACGTTTCTTTTGAAAATATCAGCATACTTGTCTTTAAAAGAGGGAAAGTCAACGAAAATGGAAAAAGAGTTGGAATGTAATACGTCTCCAACTTTTGCTGTCAAAGTTTAATTACCTTCCTATTCATCAAAACATTTCCTTTATTTCGCCCTATTTCTGCATGGATGCCCCCCAATTCTCGGTAATGAAGCTCTTTTACTTCGCGGCAACTTTTAATTAACTTGTAAAAAGCCAATTTGTTCTATTTTTCTTGGAAATTATCGCAGTTGGTGAAATTTTTAGCGTCTATTAAAAATGTTTCGAACTAATTATGGATCCGTATGGCTCATCTGTAAATTGGGAGGATTCTTCTTATGTTGAATTAAACTATTAAGATACATGGAAACTAACGTGGTTTTGACACATTTGGTTATGATTAACACAGGACCGAAAGTAGTCGTAGTAGACGACTTCATTTTAACATGAATATTCCTGTGTTAAATTTTATCTAATTTTTTTTTTGTGTAAATAAATTATTATTATTATTTTTTTTTTTTTTATGTAATTGAGTGACGAGACGAGTAAATCGCACGCCTGATGTTAACGTCACGTTTGCCCATAACAGTGGCTCTAGCACAAGTTGACGATACTACGTAGACGCTAGGTAATATTACGCAGCGAGTCGGCGATACGTCAATTAAAATGCGAGCATATCTTCTCACGTCTCCGTGTGCGTCAATACGTTAGTAATGACGATAGCTAATACGCAGTTGAACAAAATGAGTGAACAAAATGAACGATTTCTTCGGTTTTTTATTCTGTGCAAGGAAATAAAAAAAAAACAAATGTGAAACTTTTGGGGGGAAACTCCTTTCAGTTTTGACACCAACGTCTTTTATTATTGTTGAAAAGTAATAAATTTAGTAAATCAAAATAATTTTTTGGGTTTTTGCTGATAGTGGTTTGGTTTTATGGTACCACAGGGCCGGGCGGACACCGTGTTTTCTACCAATGATTAGCTCTTGTGAGCCGGTGGCAAAAAAAGAACAATGCACAACATGGAACCCGCAAAATATAGCATACAATACATAGTGTACCTAGTAGAAATGTTTTAGCTTATAGGCTAGCGAATATTATCTGAATTAGTGTAGAGAGATATTTTTATTAAAATTCTATTAAGTATTTTATGCTGAAAATTTGTTTGATTGCTAAGTTTTAACTGTCCTTTTCTTCTGATTCTCTGTAGAGAAACTACAAGACTTCTTTGCGGTGTAGGTATCTCAGTTTAAACTCCGTTTTTCTAATATACATAGCATCATGGCATCATAGTTTTTGAGTGTGTAATCTGCAATAAACCAGATAATTAGTAATATAAGTAAAACTTTACATTTTGAAGAAGTCAAAGAGTAAAGGACATAATAACATGTGTGTGATATGTGCATATTCATGACCTTTCATAGTACGCCTATTTATGTATTGTAATTATTGCAATAAATATGATATTGAATAGAATATGCACTTTTTATTGTTCTTGTTTGTTGTAGGCTTGTAGGTTATTGTATAGAAGCGATTTTGATTACAATTTGGTTCTGACTGATTTCCTTTGAGGTCATTACTTAGATTAGAGATGGAATAAAGTTCTATTACATTAAATTGAATCCAAAGCCATGAAATAACTGTTACTGCTTTGTTAAGTTCTATTATTAATAGTTTATTTCATGGCTTTGGATTCAATTTAATGTAATAGAACTTTATTCCATCTCTAATCTAAGTAATGACCTCAAAGGAAATCAGTCAGAACCAAATTGTAATCAAAATCGCTTCTATACAATAACCTACAAGCCTACAACAAACAAGAACAATAAAAAGTGCATATTCTATTCAATATCATATTTATTGCAATAATTACAATACATAAATAGGCGTACTATGAAAGGTCATGAATATGCACATATCACACACATGTTATTATGTCCTTTACTCTTTGACTTCTTCAAAATGTAAAGTTTTACTTATATTACTAATTATCTGGTTTATTGCAGATTACACACTCAAAAACTATGATGCCATGATGCTATGTATATTAGAAAAACGGAGTTTAAACTGAGATACCTACACCGCAAAGAAGTCTTGTAGTTTCTCTACAGAGAATCAGAAGAAAAGGACAGTTAAAACTTAGCAATCAAACAAATTTTCAGCATAAAATACTTAATAGAATTTTAATAAAAATATCTCTCTACACTAATTCAGATAATATTCGCTAGCCTATAAGCTAAAACATTTCTACTAGGTACACTATGTATTGTATGCTATATTTTGCGGGTTCCATGTTGTGCATTGTTCTTTTTTTGCCACCGGCTCACAAGAGCTAATCATTGGTAGAAAACACGGTGTCCGCCCGGCCCTGTGGTACCATAAAACCAAACCACTATCAGCAAAAACCCAAAAAATTATTTTGATTTACTAAATTTATTACTTTTCAACAATAATAAAAGACGTTGGTGTCAAAACTGAAAGGAGTTTCCCCCCAAAAGTTTCACATTTGTTTTTTTTTTATTTCCTTGCACAGAATAAAAAACCGAAGAAATCGTTCATTTTGTTCACTCATTTTGTTCAACTGCGTATTAGCTATCGTCATTACTAACGTATTGACGCACACGGAGACGTGAGAAGATATGCTCGCATTTTAATTGACGTATCGCCGACTCGCTGCGTAATATTACCTAGCGTCTACGTAGTATCGTCAACTTGTGCTAGAGCCACTGTTATGGGCAAACGTGACGTTAACATCAGGCGTGCGATTTACTCGTCTCGTCACTCAATTACATAAAAAAAAAAAAATAATAATAATAATTTATTTACACAAAAAAAAAATTAGATAAAATTTAACACAGGAATATTCATGTTAAAATGAAGTCGTCTACTACGACTACTTTCGGTCCTGTGTTAATCATAACCAAATGTGTCAAAACCACGTTAGTTTCCATGTATCTTAATAGTTTAATTCAACATAAGAAGAATCCTCCCAACTTACAGATGAGCCATACGGATCCATAATTAGTTCGAAACATTTTTAATAGACGCTAAAAATTTCACCAACTGCGATAATTTCCAAGAAAAATAGAACAAATTGGCTTTTTACAAGTTAATTAAAAGTTGCCGCGAAGTAAAAGAGCTTCATTACCGAGAATTGGGGGGCATCCATGCAGAAATAGGGCGAAATAAAGGAAATGTTTTGATGAATAGGAAGGTAATTAAACTTTGACAGCAAAAGTTGGAGACGTATTACATTCCAACTCTTTTTCCATTTTCGTTGACTTTCCCTCTTTTAAAGACAAGTATGCTGATATTTTCAAAAGAAACGTAAAATTACTCGAGAAAATGATAAGTAAGAAGGTAAAAGACGAAAATAATCATTTTAATGAGACTAGAAAAGCAGACAAAAGTATAAAACATGGAAGAGGCTTCTGTGATCATTTTGAAGACCAATCAACGCTATTTCTGTCTTCGTCACTCCCACGCCCGTTTCAATGAGAGTTACGCGTGAGCGAAACTTCTAATAAATAAGTGTGATTTTTTTTAAGTTCAAATTTCAAATTATATGCTTGCGTTTGACCGCCATCTCGCAATTATAACGCAACTATTTCAATAACATCTTTTAATTTTATATTTATCACTATAACACCAGCAAAATGAACAAATAAGGCTTAATAAGGCTGTTAATAATATTTAAATGATCAAAGTTTTTTGTTCACAATTAGGTAGGCATAAAAGAAAGAACAACCAGAAAGGTTATCAAAACACACCTACACTAAAAGTTATTGCCCTCCTCGAGCAAGCCTAAAACAGCCAAAACACTCTTGTAACAGTGTTTCTCGTTGAGAAAAAATCCCAAAGAGTAACACTGTGATGTGACTCATTTCGATGTGACTCGTTGTGAACCCACCCATTTAAAACATAAAAAAATTGAAACCTACGCCACAAACATACACAAGTTAATATATTTCATCATCATTTCATCATCATCATTTCATTTCAACTGAATATATTTCAGGATTTTACTATCAACATTAACTCGGTTTTGACGCACTTTGCTATAATCTTACCCAGAAGGTAATATTTATATTCCAAGACTACTTACTTACTTACTTTATACTTTATATTTCAAGACTTGAAAAAAATACAGAACTAAATCTACAATGGGCTTTGATGCTTTTAAGCGACTCTTCAAGATAGCCGTTTTAGTTTTTCGAAACACCACTGCACAACTCGGAATAACTCACTTATACTTGTGGCACTATACTTCGCTATTGTAGCACGATACTTTGCTATTGTGGTACGATACTTTGCTATTTCACGTACTTGTTTCATAAATCTTTTTTATATTTCCCTGATATCATTAGTACAGTTAGTAGTACACAGTACCCCGACCCTAGGAAACAACTCAGCTACCGCGTTTATTAACCTGTGCACTTCCGAAGCTTTCATATTTCTATCATTTGTTATTATTGAAAATTGTTCTTCACTTGTCAAAGTTTCTGTCAGCACAAGAAAGGATCTATCAATGTACTGATCTACTCTGTCATCTGGAATAGGTGTTAGAAACATTCTGAAATTGAAAGCGTCTCCATGATCTTTTTTTCTGTAACAGTTTGGTTCTTTGGCCAACACTCTGCGAAATCCATCTTGTGACCATGTTGTGAATATTACTTTTTTTAGTATAGTTTTGTCATGGCTTGGACAGTGTAAATCGACTACATCATATATTTGTCCTCTGTTAAATCTTCCCAGGTGGCAGTAAATCCATTTCTGTGTCCATTGAAACTTGAATAGTGGGCAGAAGTTCATATTTTCTTCTCCGAGTGGGAGATTCGCGTTGCTCTTGTGGCCGCTGTACATTGGTTCTTTTGTTAGCGTAGGGCCGTAGACCCTGTAGCCTTTGCATTGTGACTGCGCAATGATTAGCCACTTATTTTGATTCTCCGTATCGCCTTGATGCAGCAAGTTAAACCGTAATTTATCAAGTTCGAAATACATATCTGGTTCTCTTTGTTCGTCTTCTTCATCGATGTTTCCATTAACAGCAACGGTTATTACGAAAAAGAAGAACAGAATTAGTTTGACCATGATTTGTTTTAACTTTTTCTTCAATTAGAGAAACGAAACGATCTTTGGAACTAGATATTTAATGTGTTTGATTATGTGAATTGAGCTGATGCTTTTATACACCTTGAAAAGATATGTATATTGAAATATAATACATGCAAGTGTCTGTCTGTCATTTTTGATTTAACAAATATAAAGCAATTTGACCGAATCAAAGTTACTGAAAAACAAACAGAACTGAAAAAAATATAATGTATGATGAACAAAATTTTATTAACAGTAGAATTTATTTTATCTCAAAAACTACCAAAACTTTTTTACCACGAGCAAAACCGCGGTACTTGGCTAATATACGATAACAATGAATGTAAATTACCAAAGCAATTATTATCATTCATTGGCTAGTAATAATATTTGACATAACATACTTTGTTTAAGAAACTTAGTGATTGACAGACAAACAGGAAGTTTTATTGTTCATAGCATCCACCATACACTTCACCAACATCAATACCTGGAGTTATTGCTCAAATCGACCACGTGCACGACGCGCACTTGACCGTTTTTATATTAAAAAAACTTGTTAAAAAAAACAAAGTATTTTCTTAATTAAAATAAAACTACCAGGAGAACATCGTTTAAATAATCTCATTTTTCTCAGAATAACTCAAAAAGATTAATTCCACTGAGCCCAAAATAATATTAAAAGCGGGTTTTTACAACTAACAAGTTTTCGGATTAGTTAAAAAGCTACAAAGATTTTTCTTTTGCTAAAAATACTGAGATTAAATTTCAATCGACGAGGATTTTTTTGTGTGAATAATATAATTGGACACCCTTACAATTAAATAGTTACTATGTCGATAGTACGAGTATGTCTAAACTATGCCCTGTAATAATTATGTTAACAGACACTGTTAACTAATAAAGGATTTTACTATGGAAACTAACGTGGTTTTCACACATTTTTGTTATAATTAAACACGGGAATACTCACGTAAAAATTAAGTCGTCTACTACGACTAGTTTCGGTCTCGTTTGGCACTCCAAACGAAACGGTGCCAAACGAGACGCAACCGCGAGCGCGTCACGTTTGTAAACTCGCCTGATGAAGGTCACCGAATGTGACCGAAACTAGTCGTAGTAGACGACTTAATTTTTACGTGAGTATTCCCGTGTTTAATTATAACAATAATAAAGGATTTATTTATAACAAAATTAAGGTGACCTCAATAGCTTCCCAAACTAAGTGAACAATACCCAAATCAAAGGAATCTCCTTCAGTCCCAAATCCTGATCAACGATCGTCGCCACATTGCTACAGGGGCCCAATTCTGGAAAGTGAGATAATTATTATCTCGGTTACTGTTGCTCTCATTAGAAAGAAATAATCAACGTTTCACACTTATACTCGTAGCTTTTCACTAGGTTTCTTTGTGTCTGGGATGCCATGGAACACACACAAACACAACTAACCCTCAGACTCAAAGCAGATATTTAATTTAAATTTATCATTCAAACACCAGGAATCGAACCCAGGATCTCTAGTCCAAGAAGAATGTACTACTGTACTGAGTCAAATAGGTTGTCATGAGAGTGAAATGGACGAAGATAATTTTGAACAGCCGAGAATCACCCCTCCTCTGATCAGAGAGCGTCGCCGCATTGCAACTGAAGCCGGAATATGCAACGAGTGCAGTTCTAATCTACCCTCCTTTGTGCCGACCGACCTTTGTACGTTTGGAATTACCCTCTCGAATGCACCTGGGTACGTATTCAGATTTTGAAATGGGACATTATTGGATTTATAAGGAGTGCAATGGTACAGTATACGTGATTGGACGGATCGCACTGACTGAGAAATAAAATTCACGAGGTTCGATGGATCGAACCTTATGTACAAAAAAGGTCACATAGTCCGATTGATCGAACCAAGCGGTCGAGCCACGTGGCCATCCCGTAATATGAAGTTTAAGAGTAATCTAATGTTAATGAGTGAGTGTAGTAATTAGTATACTTAGACTAGCTGCGTTTTTCATCACCCGGCGTGTCTTACATCCGCACGGTGATGAAAAACGGTGACAATGATGATGGTAAGAAGTTGCGTATTTTTTAGCCGACTTCAAAAAAGGAGGAGATTATCAATTCGACTGTTTTTTTTTATGTTTGTTACCTCATAACTTTTGACTGGGTGAATCAATTTTGATAATCCTTTTTTTTTAGAAAGCTGACGCTTCCCATTTGGTCCTATTTCAATTTAGTCCAGTTCTGATAATGGTATCCAAGAGAAAACTATACACGAGTAAGTCTTAAATTTGCATTAAGTACGTGCGCGTCAAATAGATGAATAACTCAATAGTCAGTCTTTTGAAGTCGGTTTTTGTTTTGTAAAAATAATGTTCTTGTTTATTTTTAATGTAGGTAATAAAAATCACAATTCCTGTTAATCGCAGATCGAGCCTGGATCCAATTAACGCAGTATCGAGGCAGATGGCACAATAAGAGGCTTACACCCATCGAAATGGTACTTACACCCGAAAGTGGAATACAGAATTACAGAAGGTTATGGATAATGATGATGATCGGGTGAAACCGTGGAGCATCAGCTAGTGTTTTTCACAAGAGAAAAATTTTCAAAAACATATTTCAATGTCAATCTCAGTAATTTAAAAACGATTAATTAAAATGATGGCTTGATACGAGTAAGAGAGAATGAAAACAGTTTCCTTACTCTTTTTATAGTGTTCTTTTATTTCTACCAAAACTATTATACTTTCGAGCGTCCCGTAAAATAATAACTTTCAGTGAACTAACGCCAAAGCTCCGAAAAAACATTGGAACCAGACTTGCTGTAAAAAACCCCGTTTTTTGTTATTTTCGGTATTTTAGGGTTCAGTGTCTGATCCGAGATAAAGAATAATAAATTTATAAGGTTTGCTAAAGTTTTACATTAGTTATTTTAGTGTTTGTCCTAACTGATAAAAATAAACTCTTGTAGTGAAATTTCGTTGTCTATAGTTTGTTACACCCACTTCTACAAGAAGTACATCAATTTGAAATGCATTTTGTAATGCATCTTTTTGACAACTCACAAGTTAATCAAATACGATTCTACTTATTATATTTTATATGAATTAAAATAACACAAAAGCAAACTTCACTTTGAATGATTGTTTGCATCATCACACCGCTAGTGTTTCGGGTGTTCATAGACGGTGGTTTTGCTTACCATCAAGCGGTCTGCCTGTTTGCTGCTCTTTAAATCTTCTTAGATATAAAAATGAATCGCTGTTCGTGTGGCTGGCTATAACTCGAGAACAGATGGACATATTTTGCTAATTTTGATCTTGAAACATTTGTAGAAGTTCAGGGAAGGTTTCATAGTAAAAAAAGGACTAAAAAAACAGCGGGTAAAGCCGCTAGTGTTGTAAAAAAACAATTTTAGTGATAAAAACCTAACAGAACCCTCCTCTTACGTATCCTACTCACCCTCCCCATTTTTATTAGTCCACAATTTTTATTATACGACCTAATTTCATTTGCTCGACTAACTATCTCCAGCTCATCTGATTTATAGCCCCGATAGGTCCAGCCTGATATCGGCTATCGATAAACAGACCCTACCTACAGTACTGCGGGTGCAAGTCTGGGACCTTTACTTTTTCTTGTTTATAGCTTATAGCTGCTAGGCGATAAGGTTTTACTTAGGCTGTCATTACTATTTAAATATGGATACAAAATAGTTTTATTGATTATTATAATTATAATAATGACACATATGATTACAGGGTTATAAAGAAAAGGTGTGCTAAGCCAAAAATGAATATAAATGAAAATTTTGTTGATTTCCATGTATGCACATGGAAATGGGCAAAACATAAAATCCCATTTTTAGGTTTTGAAACTTGTTCAAATCAAAATATTTTTTATTAAAGATATATAAATTCAAATGTAGCAACATAACAAATTGCAATGTTTCAATTTCAAAAATGTTGATACTCGTATGTGCAAGCGAGACAGCAGCGCATCAAATTCTGTCCCTTGAACGGTACAATTGTATACTAAAAGCATGAATCTTCGATGAATTCGAAAACAATATTAGCAGATTATCATTATTTACCAACAGCACGTTTCGCCGAAATAATACTACAAATACGATTTGCCGATATCGTGGTATTCGTGGTTCGCCGAAACACACCAAAACTTTTCCTGTTACCGAAATATATTTTCACGGAAATCACCTTTCTTTAGCCGAAAAGAAAAATAAAACAAGGTGAAATCGACACAATTTTGACTCTTGAAGCAACCTCTAATATTAAAACAAAATCATTTTCGACCACAAATCAGCAAAGGACACTTCTTAACTTGTCTACATATATCCAAAGTTATTCACTTCATAAAAATGTCTTTCATTGTTTTAGAAAATTGTTGATAGCAAAACTAGATCTGTGGTCATCGACATAAAAAATAGCATATTTATGGTCTGCTTACATTACTGTAGAAAACATCGTATCATTAAATTTTATAAAACGCTTTTAATTTTTGAAATTTATGCTTGGCTAATTTGTTCTTGACTTCCTTATTTTTTACTTTTAATAATTAATAATTAATGATGACTTATATTTTAAATTGCATGCCGCCTTTAAATACAGCGATATTTTGTCTTAATTTTGCGTTTTAAATTTTTGGTGAATGTTTTTTTTTTATGAAGTAATAGGCATGCTTTTGTGTTAGTCTAGGTAGTGTACCAGGTGCGTGTAGTGTGTAGGCGAACTTAAATAAATAAATTAAATCACTTGAAGTTCAACATTCCTAGATTCCAGCTACGTACCACCCCAGATAGATACCTAAATAGATAGATAGATAACAGCCAGCTTCCTTAAGAAACCCAAAGCCGAAATTCTTCAGGTAACCTTTTAATCAATACTGGGGATTCCCAGGATTGGGAGGAATTTAATCTTCTTTGAAACGCGGCTTGCGGTGAAAAACGAGCGAGCAATCTCTTCACTTAGACACGGTTCGGTTCGGAAATAGAGGAACAAAGGTACTCGCGGTATTTACGAGGTCATACGCTAGAAAGTGTTTTAAAGGATGTGAACGGTTGTCAGCTTCTTCGTTACTCATGTTACTATCAGTCTTACTACCAGTAGTAACATCATCATCATCGTTCACAGCCTTCTTTATCCCACTGCTGGGTATAAGCCTCTCTCTCACTTGTAATAGTAACATGCTTGACTTTTATTCTGCTAGACAAGCGTGCTCCATCATAGACCGCAATATTGATTGCCATCAGGCAAGATGGCGGCCAAACGCAAGCCTATCAAAAAAAAAATTATGACGTATTTTTTATTTTTATTAGTATTAAAATATCGAGAATATATTTAAAAATTAGCACATAAAATAATATGGGAAATGAAATAAATTTTATTGATTGATGACAAAAAAGCATTGACTAATAATTATTTATTGAATTAATAAGCTCTGAGGTAACAAACAATATACACCCTGACACGTAATAAAAATACAACCCTGTTATACTTATTTGGGCAGTCTTGTATAGTTTTTTTTTTTAATAATACTTCGCATCCGTTAGTAAAAATCTAATTAAGCCCAATGAACGTGTTATTCAAAACAAAATTTGTAAGTAACCTTAAGTATTCAAATTAATATCTCATTAACAACCAAAAAACCGAGCCAACCTCTAAATTAACATCTTAATTAATATCTTGATCCTAATTAACAATTCATTTATTCCCGGCGAGCTAAAGAGGTGACAACAGCGGACACGACTTTTTGCTTATTCCGATCCCCGATTAATTACGCAATACCGTCACCAGGGGTCGCCACAGTCGCTGCTTGATTTATGCCCCCCATTAGGGCCCCTAAACACCCCTAAAGGTCCCCTAAAGACCCCTAAAGGTCCCCCGGATTATTGAAACGGCGGATTAAGGTGGCCCGTGAGAGATTCACTTTGATTTATTCAGTTTAATATCGTGTATAAGTACGTCTTAAATGGTGGGAGAGATTATAGAGGAGAGTGGGGAGATTTGGTTTAGTTATGAATGGTGGTGCAGTAGATTAGACCTGAACTGGGACCAGGAAATTACTTAACCCTGTCGACCCTCGTAATTATCGAAAATCACATGTTTAAGAGCTTTGTATTTTGACGCTGAAATCAGTACAAATAATTGAGTTAAGAGTTCCGTAGAAAACTCTCTTTCTTCCCGGCTATATGTTCCATTTCCCGGCTATGTATTAACATGGTTGTGAAGTCAACTTTCTTCACTTTTATTTTCCTCTACATTTTGGATATCATCTTCAGAAATACTGGTTCCATAGGAAACTAAAATTTGTATAGAACTAGCACTTAGAGACTAAATAAATTTAATCAAATCGTAGCAGTTTTTAAAATTGACAACTATATTATACTATGTAGTGTATAACGCAGGTTCTAACGAAGTATAATTATGCCACATAGTGCTCCCTAAATTGGTAAAAAATTACATTACTGCTTCGCAGCAAGCTTGTTTAAAATTTATATTTTTGAGATACTTTCCAACATTTGTAATAGGGGACCATTATACCTACAGATTCAGATTCAGATATATTTATTGAACAACTTATACATTGTTATTTATATGCTAGATGTTATACTATTATTTAATCTGTTCCAATATTGTATTTTTGTTCTGAAATCTGTAATCATTCAAATTATCATTAAAATTAATTTAAAATTATTGAATGAAAACAAACAATACTGTTTGAAACGAACTAGATCTATTTTCGAGGAAATGGAAAGCATTAGAAATAGCTTCAAATTCCAAATGCTTTCCATTTCCTACATTTCAAATCAAACTTATTAACGAACCACCCTAACCAGAACTCCCCACGCTAGTTCCACAATTTCCAATCGTAATAATTGCAAATAATTTCCCAGAAATCAGCAGTAAGTCAGTGAATCTATTCCGATCTCAATAATGTTTTATTATTGTATAATATTGTAGATATACGATCCTTTCCCGGCACGGATACGTCTGATCAAATAGCTCGTCCTAGCCTGAGGGGAGGACCGGGTAATACACCCTCCTCGAGTTATTACCTTAGACATGTATTTTGAGATTATTTATTATGACATTAGTTATTACTTTTGTGAGTGAGTTTTGGTTATTAGATGGCTGGGTTTTTTTAGTAAGGAATGTGTAATTATTTATTTGTGATATATTGGCTGAGCCTTAGAGTTTTATTCGGTATTGCGCAGAAACTGTTTTATTTGCTGTTGTTTTCTGTTCTGTGTCTGGGTGTTAGTTGTCCTTGTCTTTGTGTGTTCCATGGCATCCTCGACACAGGTTATCCTAGTGGGGAGCTATGAGTGTGAAACGTTTATTTCATTATTTTTCAAAATAAAAATGATCTAGACTACGAGTATAACGTATAGCAACTTAGGGGTATAGCTACTATTATTTAGTTGTAACAGCCATGTTTTTACCAAATTTCATGAAAACAAACAAAAATAATTGAAAAAGTCATAAAAATGTTGTAAAAATGACAAATTTAAAATATTACTGATTAAATCGGTTCAGTTATTTTATTTTTTATGATCAACCGAATTTTTGCAATTTAAGCGTAAAAATATCGTACGATAACGAAACAAAGATTTCCATTCAACTGTAATTGTTGCAGTATCGTCGCAGTCAGAACTCAAAACACGACTATTGAGTCGATTCTGTTATTAAAACGCTATGCCAAGCCGAACAGGGCTCATGGTACTTAGCACAACCTTAATTTTGGGACCAACATCAAATTGAGAAAAAATATAAACGGTTCCATAGAAAAATGTCAACAAAAATGTGTTTTGATTTCATGTATGCTTCCACAGTCCTTATGTCACGATCTCGTACCGAGCAGTGAGCACAACTTTCATTTCTTTCACGTAAAGCCATACACAAACAAAAATTACACAAACACACACACACATACACACATTCACACACAATACCACCCTATACAACACAAGCGAGTTTATTGTTATTACCTCATGTTGAAGCAAAATGTAACTGTAGTTATTATTAAAATCTAATTTTTATAATTTATTAACTTTATGTATCAAACTGAAATTATTGATCTAGGACACCCCCAGACTTTCATTTTTCAAAAAGTTATGTATCGTAATCTTGGTCTCCACAATACGGGCCTTGTGCCTAGTGTGGGGCCACAGCCAAAGTTATGGAAATTTATTGTTTAACCTGATATATCAGTTTATTGTTATTATTTTAAGTTTTTAAATTTCCATTGTTTGTACTTTATCTTTTGGTTAATAAATTATCCTATCTATCCTATCCTATCTTAGTAAGAGTTTTCTATAATCATACGTCCTGTATACCTTTTTTGGCTGAGCACTCTCTTTCCTTATAAACCTGTGTAGGCGTCTAACTATATAGGGTTATTCATAAAGGGTATGCTAAGTCGAAAAGCGCTTATAGTACTCTTCATTATGAACAACTTTTACTATGGGACTGACCCGAAATTCTCGAAAAAAAAATCAGCTGCTCCATACAAAAATGTCAATGACACTCGACAAACGTATGGAAAAGCTGATTTTTTTTCGCAAATTTCGGGTTGGTCCCATAGTAAAAGTCGTTCATAATTATGAGTACTATGAGCCCTTTTCGGCTTAGCATACCCTTTATGAATAACCCTATACTTACTATCAGCGAGTAGTCTCAGGTCGTGAAATCTGTCAGAGAGCTGATTTGCGATCTAATTCCACGCCAGGCTTACAGCGCCCACGCTGCGCACTGCAGCGCAGACACTGAACTTTAGCATTTGATATTTGAAATTACGTGGGTTTTACAATTTTTGTGGTAATTCTTTATGGAACCACACAAGTGGCAATCATTTTTTTCATGATGTGTCCGATTTAATTTAATTCTACTCATTTTTTCTTTGAATTTAAACGGGTATATTATTTTACACTTTTGTAAATCAGTTTATAGCGAATAAAATAATGAAAATTAAAACTTTTAAGTTTTGACAATTTTTTTATATGGCATTGTCATCTTAAAAATATATGGACGGATTTAGTAATGTTGTATTTGGTTTCATGTTTTATTGCGGAACCAATAAATGTCAATACTATTTTTTTATATGAAAGAGAGATAAAACGGCAGACTGCCAGCCTGATGGTAAGCAAACCGCCGCCTGGAGACCTGCAACACTAGCAGCTTTGATGGGGCTTTGCCAGCTCGGAGAGGTGTTTGTAGACTGCCTTTTTTAAACGCCCCATGTTGTAGTTCGGAGAAAGTTTTTCGATGTAAGGGCATTCCACATCCATTTTTCCATTTTTGTTCCATTTTGTCACATTTTGTCGACAGACATTGATATTTTTCTCTGGAACAGCTTTTTTTCGGCGAATTCCGGTTTGGACCCGTAGTTAAAGTTGTTCATGATAATGAGTACTAAGTATAAACTCCTTTCGGCTTAGCATACCCTTCCCTTATAACCCGGTTTACTAGTGGAAATAGTGGAGCTTCTTAGTATTGTAATCTCAGTAAGCGAATAACTTTATCCTTAAAATATTCTGAAGCCGGATAAAGTGCTACGGCGTAGCGTCCTCTACGCAACGAGCTACGAGATAGGCAATTTACGAACATACTAATTTAGTTACGAGTACGTCGTTGTGATCACATAATACTGGTTAACTTTTTTTTTTATTAAATTGTGGTTTGACAGAAATTACAAGCCGAAGCCTAGTTTAATACAGGATTATAAGGTAAGGGTTGACGACCTGTTTGGCTAAGCGGTAGTAAATCCGCCTTATAAGCCAGAGGTCCCGGGTTCGGTTCCCGGCCGGGCAGATGATTGAATGATGAATTTAAATATTTGCTCTGGGTCTGGGTGTTACTCGTAGTTGTCCTTGTCTTTATTTGTTTTCCGTGGCATCCCCAACACAGGATTTATCCTAGTGGGGAGCTATGAGTGTGAAACGTTATTTATTTATTTAAGGGTTTGCTAAACCAGAAAAGACAGTATTTTTTTAAATAAATCGAGCTTAAATTTATGTAAGCTCGTGTACTGTCGTATACTGCAAGCCAAAGGTCTTGATCTATCGGCAGCAGAGGTCATTTGTTATTCCGTTTTTACAAGTTTCCGGACAGATTCGCGCCTTTGAAAGATTACGATTCAGCTAATGCCGCGCTAATGGAACTGAACTGGGCCATTCTGGCGCAATCGAGATTACATCTGTTACTGTTTGAATCGAACGTAATTGCCGACTGGATTTGTATGAAATACTGATTTTCTTCTATTTAAAAATGACTTATGCGAACTTATTTACTGAGTTACTTGCGTTTAGGCTTACATAAGGCCGAGCAGAACTGCACTGGGCTCGAAGTACCGGGTATCAGCTAGTTCTTATATATACCGGTCTTTTACAAAGATAAGCATGAAAGGCGCATATGAACTACCAACCTCATGGTAAAACATCTTAGCAGACCACAGCCACTGGTTTGAGCTCTTGGTCTTGGTGGATGTTCGAAAGTTGTCAGTGGCCACCGCAAGTAGTCAGTAGTGTTTTGTGTAGCGAGTGACTGAGTAACTGAATAACAGCGGTGACGTGTCGTGGAAACTGAGTCACGAGCATCAACAAAAAAAATGAACAAAAAAAAAATTGTTATGTCGATGGTCACTAGTGATCGCTACTACGTCGAGTCCATACAAAACCTATGAAAAATCATGTGAACTGCTTATTGCTAGGCACGGGTAGCTGTGGTCGGTGACTACTTCAAGCGAAGTCTAATGTACCTACAACAGAAACATTACTTCGTTACAGCTGATCCGTAACACAAAACGGATCTATTCTGTCAACCAGTTGTTACGTACCGCGGCTGATTATACAATCAGTCTCCAAGTGTCGAGGATTCCGTCCGTAATTGTTTGTTTGCTCTCAAGACAGCCGAGCCAGTGTTGGATATTCGTATTACACTCGTAATTAGCGGCGAGGCTAATTACCGTGCGGTTTGTGTGTACAGACAACCCACACACGTCTATACATATCTACGAGTACATACGGCTAAGGGATATGGAATTAGGTAGTTATATGTAATGTATTAACTATGAAGTTAATTATAATAGTAGGTGTTTTGAGTAATAGTAGCCTTTGTCAAGCATCAGAGGCTGGCTGCCGAGGAGGTTGAGTAGGTGTAACACACCACCACCTAACCACATAACCACCACATCACTTGGTTGCTCCCCAAAGCAGCTGTATCTTTAAAAGATTTCCTCCCCGCCAAAAAAAAGGTGTTCTGCAAACAGGTAGAGCCAAATATTATAACCGTTTAAAGCGTAAGCTGATATAGGCCGAGAGGATTCTCCTGGTGTCAGAGTTTTTAGGCGGCCCAAAAGCCTCTGACGTGGCTTGCACTGTTACTGTGCTATGCTGTTAGATACGAGTAGATAGAAACCGCTTTTACTTATAGCGATAAAGCCGCCAACTTTAGGTGTTTTTATTCTCATGCTGGTCATTCTGGTCTGAATAATAAAGTTCATCTACGAGTATCTATAGATACAAGATATAAGATATTTGTTTTGCACACTCTAAAATTTTACAAAATAGACAAGACTAGCAGGTACAAGCTAAGGGTTTATCGCTAAGAGTAATTTGATAGTTTGATAGACCTGTATCCCAGCAGTGGGAGGATTAAAGGTCGCTTATGATGATGATGAGTATGCATTACGCACAGTGTACAGTATAAGGTATACCTATGTGTTTGCATGGAGAAAAACCTGTCTTCACATCTAAATTGAAAAAATCAAACCATTGTTTTAGTCTTATTTTAGAATCGACTATAAGAGTGCGCCAGACGAGTAGTTTAGTCGTGATCCTACTACAAAACTATTCGATGTTAAATAGTTTTAGTTCGACAGTGAGGAAACCCTGCTGTTCAACTTTTCAGTTGGACATTTTCAGAAGTGCAGGATGAACTAAATTTGGTTAAAAAAACAATGTTAAATTCTTTTTTTGTAGTGAAAAAGTTTGCGTTTGACCACCAACTCGCCCTCTTAAGGCCAAGAGCAGTATCTCAAAAAAAAAACTGTATTTTGATGCATCTTATAGCTTAAAAATTATACTTATACTAGAGGTATACGTCAAAAAAACAATAATCTATTTTTTTTGAGATACCACTCTTGGGCTTATGAGAGCAGTTAGTGACGATTTTATCGAAGATAAAGCACGCAGACTTAAAAAAATATCTATTCACTCTGACCTTGAAAAGTCCAAGATTGTATCGCAGGAAACAAGGAAGCTGGTAGTCTGTTCCATTCCATTCCAGCTTCCTTTCTTCGTCTTTCTACTCACATATCTAATACTTAGAACTCTAATTCAAAATCTAGTAAAGAAACTTAGATCACTTCAACAAAACAGTCGCAACCCTACTCAAGTCGACCCGACAATAACCTTAGGCTTCTAACCGTCTTATCTAGCGAAACACTAAGTCGTGATATCTAGCCGTCACGGAACCCTCTTTAAAATCGTATCTTAACCGTTGTTATCGAGTTTGGAACTCTGTGTGTGCTCAAAGTTGCGGCTCATAATTGGAGAGCTGGCGGGGAGTTTGAGTGAGTTGTTCCGTAGTTAGAATTGTTTAAATAAACTTGTGACTAGTTTGCTTGAGAAGTTATGGATAAGTTTTTTGAAATGGGATACTTCTACGCATACCCGAGTTGCTCGTAACGTACGTACAAAATCTTTGCTCTCAACATTATCTTTAGTCTTTAGAGGTGAATGTGTGTAGTGGTTATGATAAATGGGTCCTTAAGCAAGAGTGTTATTCAATTAAAAACAATACTTTAAAGTGCACAATGTTACAGATGATTATTAGAACGCTTTAATTGTTATTTGTTTATACCTATTCATACTTGCGTCAACTTTTTAACATACACTCTCTAGCCTATAAAATTGCTTCTTGCCCGGTCTGGTCCTATCACCACATGAGATACATATCCGAAAACAGAGAGAGAAAGAAAGCGAGATTTCCGTCAAGAATTCATGTTTAGAAAAGACTTTTAGAATTGACTTAATTTTTAGTCTAACTTTAACTAAAACACTTGACTCAAACTGGCCGCCGCCTCCACGCCTACAGCGTATAATAGTTCTAATAACTATCGAACTGTCTTGCGGTTTACGGCGCGTCTAATTGGCCACACTAGCGCCCTCTAATGCCTTCGCTGGATACTAACCGCTAGGGCTGTGCTGATTGGGAAATTACGTTGATTAGAATGGGAAGTTATTATTAATAGCCCCATCTTGTGGTTTAACCAGCGTTTTTCGGAATAAAAAGTAAACTATATGATAATACAAGGTAAACGCGCTAAACATCCAAACCTGTTCACAGCCGTTTTTGCGTAATTGAACTACAAACATCCTAGCTCTGACATTTATAACTTTAGTAAATTGCTAACTAAATGGGTTTGTTAAATATCTAATTAGACTGTACGTGGTGTGCTCTACGTTATCAGATTTGACAGATATAATTTGTTGTTATCCACGCCACCTGGCTCAGAAGATCTGGTAGGTATAGTGAACTAAATTAAACGTAAGCACGTAAACAAAACTCTCTACCCCTACACACACATGCACATTTAGACTGCCCCTACGAACAATATCGAAACTGCAATTTTTTACTAGAGAGCAATTTTAAGGTAAGATAAGATAATGTGTATAATTTTATTCGATTTAAAAAATGACAAAAAAATATTTTTTTTTTTAGTTATTTGTTTTCCTAAAAGTATATTCAATATTCGTATTTTCATTAGTACAATTCGCAAATTAGCAGCATTCGATTTCACAAATACACCTTAATTTTGTTGATAAAACCCATCCAAAAACCACCTCTTCCCAACTCATTCGACAGCCCTACCTCTCTTGTAAGCCCCACAACATTTTGCTTACACGCCACTAACGGCTCCATAAAGCGCTTTATTCGCTGCAATCACATTACAGCTGTTTCCGATCGCTGTTACTGGACTGTAATTATCAGAATCGGACTTTGCGGTTGTTTTAGTACTGAGCACTTAGTGAACGTGCCTACTTGTATACGAGTACGTAGCAATAGTATATATACATATACAGTGCGGTACGTAACAATAGTATACAAATGCAGTGCGATTCTTACACTAGACTATTTGCTACTATACAGGATTACATGGAAAGGTTTTGCTAAGCCGAAAAGGACTCATGGTTTAACAACTCAAAACTCAAAAAATATTGTGGCGCAAACCTGCTATGAACAAACATCAGACAAGCAATTTGCTTGTCTCATTACTCGATTGCTTTAAAAATCATCTACGTCAAGCCATTTTTGGACAAGACTTTGACACCAGGACTACCGTCTTGCCCGATACAAACTTGAATCAGAAAATGATGTCTAAAAGCAGATATTTGCTTTTGTAAAAACTAAGCTAAGATTTTTGTCAACAAACTATACATATTTTTCAGAGAATGTAATAAGTTCAGTGAAAAGTCGCGGAACCCTCGCTATGTTTCCATTAGCTTCCATTAAAAACTCCACTTGTTCGATTGGTATGCTTACCCTTCCTTTACTGAGAGCCATTTATTTCCAACGATCGCATAAAAGGAAAAAACCTTCCGATTCTGAACAAAGTAATTAGTATTGTTCTTCGTTCTTTTTGGTTCGATTGTGTTTATGTGCTAGTTGGTAAAAAGGTAAGTAGGTTTGTGGCCAGCCCTGGTGTCGGAGTTCTTAGGCCGCCTGAAGGCCTCTGACATGGCTTGCGGTTGTTGTTAAAGGACAACAACCGGGACCTACAATTTAACGTGGCATCCGGTCCATGGTTACGCTCAGTTGTAAACGCATCTCGCGGTAACTCATCCAAAGACTGATAAAAATACTGTCGTAACTTTTTACTACTTAGATATCGTACCTATGAATCAAAAACGGGTTAGTAGATTTTAACTACTAGCAAAATAATAATTGCTCGCGGCGATTGCCTCGTGTGATGAAGAAAAACGGACACGATAATGGCGAAATTGACCTATATGTTCGATACTCGAGTTCTATACTTGAGAATCAAAACTATCTTCATATCAAACAACATCAAAATAGGTTCAGTAGTTTTGAGATACGCGGATACAAACATTCATTCGCACACACAAACTTTTGCATCTATAAAATTGGTAATCCAGTGGAATGTTTTAATTCAACGAAGTAACGTCACCAGCCTTTTGTGTATTTTATCAGAGGATAGAAGTTTGAGCTCTGTTTTATCTGGAATATTATACAGGATTATAATAAAAGGGTATGCTAAGCCGAAAAGGGGTCATAGTACTCATCATTATGAACAACTTTTATAATGGGACCAACCCGGAATTCTCAAAAGAAAAACATGCTGTTCCACATTATTTTGTCGAATGTAATTGCCATTTTTAAGCAATTTGCCTTATAATCTGTTTAACATTAAACCTAATTGAACCTACAATAGGCTATGATTGAGTAGGCACCGCAACATTAATCAGTTCCGTTTGCTTTACACATTCATCAATAGGTTTCCTTTCCTAGTATTCAATTAATGTAAATGTTGCCAATCCGTCTGAATTAGATTATCTGTGATAGGGATGCTGTGTCCGGCAGAATTGACACTAGTCGGCCAGTTTGGGGGAAGCGTAGGGTTTACGGCGGAGCTAGAACAGCGTAGAAACCTAATTGAATGTAAGTTTTTTAACCTACGCTTTGATGTTTTATTTTTTTATAAATATTCAAGTACTCACGTAATTATTCATTTATTCATTGTCAACCTTTAATCCTTCCACTGCCACATTGGCCAAGTGCGGATTGCTGAATTCCATCGATCTAGTATGTAAGGATTCACATACGAGTACCGTGTTTTGTTTTCGTAGTAAAATCGATTAGGTTTTACAATACTTTTCAAAGGTCCTCAAGCATTGAAAATAATGAAGGTATTGGAGGTATCTTACCATTGCATGTTTTCAACTGACAAAAAAACTTGAGGCTTAGCACTAAATTAGAAACACCCCGATTCCAAATGGCTTGTATTTTATAGGCCATATTTAATAGTAACCGCGTACATATGAGTGGATTAATAAAATAAAAACTCCACAATTTAAACATGAAAATATGTAATATAAATTCCAATACACTGACTTAAATTGGCTTAGTCCTGGGGATTACTAAATCTGCCGGATTCGACTGTCCGGTTCACAGATTAACTTTTATACATACCGCACTATGAGATATTTGTTTTGACAACAACGCAGCAAAGTTGGAGAAAAGCGCGGGTGGCGGGGATTAAGATAAAGCGTTTCCATTGGTTAGCCCAACTCAAAGTAATATCGACTTGATAGGTATGTTATAAGTGCGTGTGTGTCGTCTTCAACCACATCGTTTCTTACCAACAAGCAAGTAATACTTACGACTACGACGGAGTACGACGGTGTGGTGTGGTGCGTGGTGCGCTATACAATTACAGTTTGTGTGGATGCAATGTTAATGTTTGGGATCACGTACTCGTATCTCCAGGATTACTCAACCAATTTTGATATGCAATAGAAAAAGCATAACCTTGTTAATATAATATTATACATCTACGAGTATTTCGAATTTGAAAATAAGATAATTTTGAATATTTTAAATTAGCTTATTTTTATTTAAATCAACGCGCGATTGAAACACCGGGGCACAACTATTATTAGTAATATTAATATATTTGACTAATACTCAGTTTAAGCTCTATTAAAGCTATTAAAGCTAACAGGGTAAACGCCTTCGATGTAATGAGATCCCGATCAAACTCCTTAAATATCAACTCTACACACAAGAACCAATAGCAATCAACAACCGGCAAACGGGAAAACCAAACACACTATGAAAAACTACACGATGAAAAAATACAACCTCCCCCAAGCCGATTGGTCCTCGTGGGGGATAGAGACCACAACCCTCCAACAATACAGGGAAATAAACACCAAAAAGCAAAAATCTATGTAGCAGCCCTTAATGTACTTACACTGAAGAATGAAGAAAACCTTACTGAATTAACGTATGCATTAAAACAAATTAAATGGGACATTGTTGGCCTGAGCGAAGTAAGGCGAATAGATGAAAAAATTGTTTCCTACACAGAGTTCTTGCTATACCATATAGGAACGACCCCAGGTCACCATGGAGTTGGTTTTATTGTCAAAAAACATCTCAAAAATTTTATAGAAGGATTTATAGGAATATCAGAGCGTATTGCAATTATGAATTTAAAGCTACCAGGGTATAAAGACCCATGGTCTATAATACAAATATACTCGCCTACAGAACAATCAGACCTGGAAACAATAGATATATTTTACCATGATCTTAACAAAGCTATCCATGAACATGCTCACAAAAACTTAATAGTAATGGGAGACTGCAATGGCCAAATAGGAAAAAAGAGCCCAGGAGAAAACACTGTACTAGGACCATTCACATATAGCAACAAAACCAGAAGCAGAAATGGTGAAAAAATTGCTAACTTTGCACTAGAAAATAACTTAACTATTCTAAATACTATTTACAAGAAAAATAAAAAAAAGATGTGGACCTGGATTTCACCAGATGGAAAAACTAAAAACGAAATCGATTTCATAATGACCAACAGAAAAAACTACTTCACCAATTTTAACGTCATAAACAAGTTCAACTTTAATACCAACCATAGAATGATCAGAGCCGAACTGAACAATACAACCAAAAAATCCTAGACCAAGGCATGAACTAAGAAATGTTAAACTTGGAAAACATCAAACGGAACACTTAGCTATCACCTTGAGAGACAAATTCATAGACTTTAAAGAAAACACAAAATGTCTGGAAACACAGGAAAAGTACAATTGGATAGAAAACACTTTAAAAACTCAGATACAACTCGTTGCAACTACGGAAAATGAATCAAAAAATTGGCTTACTACTAACACTATCAACTTACTAGAACAAAGAAAACACTTAATCAACGAAAGAAGCACTAAAGACAGAAGAAAACAGTTAGCAAAAATAAGTAAAGAAATTAAAGAAAGTATAAGAGCAGATAGGGAAAGAAACAGAATGGAAACTATTGAAAAATTTATAATCAAAACCGGAGGTGTCAAAAAAGCGTACAAGGAGTTAGCAAATTCAAAGGATTGGGTCGTAAAAATGAAAAATAATAGCGGGAAATGTAATCATCACAGAACAAACATACTAGAAATTGCTACAGCTTACTACAAAAAACTATATGAATGTAACAGTTCACAAACAGAAGTCGATCTGGGAGAGACCTCAAATATTCCTAGCATCCTCCATGCAGAAGTTGAGAAAGCTATCGACACTCAAAAGAGAGACAAAGCACCAGGTCCTGACGGTATAAATAATGAAGTACTAAGAGACAGCAAGGAAGTTATGATACCAATCCTCACAGACATGTTCAATGATATCATAAACACAGAAATCATTCCACAGCAATGGTCAGAATCTGATATTACCCTTCTGTATAAAAAAGGAGATAAATACGAAATTGGGAACTACCGTCCTATTAGCCTTATGTCCAACATATATAAAATATTTGCAAAGATAATATTAAAACGGATTGAAGGAGTATTAGACGAACAACAACCTATTGAGCAAGCAGGTTTCCGTAAAGACTTCTCGGTAATAGACCACATCCACGCAGTACGTCAAATTTTGGAGAAATATAATGAATATCAGCGGACTTACTATATAGCATTCATAGACTATAGCAAAGCATTCGATTCTTTGTTTCACGAAAAAATATGGGAAACACTAAAGGAACAAGGAATTGAACACAAATACATTCGCTTGATAAAAAATGTATATGGTAACAGTATCGCTAGAATTCAATTAGAGAAGAAAGGAGAACATTTCAGAGTAGAAAAAGGTGTCAGACAAGGGGACCCACTGTCTCCAAAATTATTTTCGGCGGTACTGGAATCGATATTTAGATGTCTCAATTGGAGAAATGTTGGAATCAATGTAGACGGAGCCCTATTAACGCATTTGAGATTCGCGGATGACATTGTGTTATTTGCTGAAACATCAGAAGACTTAACTCAAATGATTAACGAACTGGCAGCTGAAAGCGAAAAAGTAGGGTTAAAATTGAACCCCGAAAAAACAAGAGTAATGACAAATGGAAAGAAAAACGCCATACATCTAGGAAACACACAAATCGATTATAACGATGAATACATCTACTTGGGGCAGCTAATTACACCAAACGATCCTACTCCCAAAGAAATTGAGAGAAGAATAACCAACGGATGGAAGAGATACTGGAGCTTGAGAGAGGCTATGAAAGATAAAAAGCTCCACATAAAGGTAAAAAGTAAATTATTTAACACTTGTATACTACCTGTCCTTATGTATGGCTGTCAAACATGGTCTCTAACTCAAAATATGACAAAAAAACTCGCTAGCTGCCAGTACGCAATGGAAAGAAGCATGCTAAATGTGAAGAAGTCGGATAGATGGCAAAACCGTGTCATCAGACACAAAACAAAAGTCATAGACATAACATCCAAAATCAGAAGACTCAAATGGCGATGGGCCGGGCACATGATAAGAGGACAAGACAAATGGAGTAAAATTGTGACACGATGGTACCCTAGACAAAGCAAACGGAAAAGAGGAAGACCACAAAAAAGATGGGATGACGACATTAGACAAGTGGCAGGAGTAATGTGGAACAGAGTGGCCCAAGAAAGAAAGGAGTGGAAAAGGTTGGAGGAGGCCTTTGCCGACTGGCAAACAGATTTTCAAAAAATCAACAAACAACAATTTTTAGACTAGATTTTAAGCAGTAGTAGTAACAAAATTTAATTGTTTATGTAATAGTATTTAAGTTAATCTGAATAAAAGGCTATTATTATTATTATTATTATACTCAGTTTCCTTCAGTTTATTTGTATCGACCGGCTACGATGCGGAATCTACAGCAGCTAACCTGCGATCCGGCCTAACCTCCCCGAAGCTCCAAACGAGATTATCCAGATCGGCGGCGCTCGGTTCAGATTCAATCAGTCAGCCGCTTCGTTACTGGATTGTATTCAGCCGTCGGTTGCAATCAATGGTTTACTGCCATTATTTATACAGGATGGAACTAGAAAGACCCGTCATCGCGTAAAGAAGGTAAAAATTTTGAGGAATGAAATGAAAATTGTCTTTGACAAATGTCTTCAAAATTATCAGAGTAAAGGCTTACTTATGAAATTACTTGGGTATTAGTTATCCGCTTGAAGGTTCGTTGAAGATGTGCAATTCTAGTGTATTCTAGATAACTTTAAAATAAATGGTAGATTGGGGATTGCAACTTATTTAAAGTTCATTACCAAATTGATACGAAATAGCTCTTACGTGTGGTGAGGTTTCTTTAAAAACAAATCAAACATACAATTAGTTTTTGAATGTTTATCTGTCTGTATGTAAATTAAAGTGATTTATTGGCCTTATAACAGATTGTTACACTAGGCAAGTCATTACACATTGTATGTCACAGTCGATTAAGTATAAAAGAAACTGTGAAAGCTAGCGACTTGAAATTTGGCACAATATTGGTTTTCGTTTGTATACATATTTTTAGTTGAAAAGTTTAAATGACAATGATTACAAAAATTATACCTTTGTTAATAAATGAGGTTTGGAAAGGGACAAACATTCGAAAAAAACACAAGTTTCTCAACAAATAGTAATACGAACTCAAATTGTATATGTCAAAAACACAGCGCAAAGCAAAAGTCCGGTTATGAAATTTGAAAAGTTCCGCGGGTCCGGACTCGGGTTGGCAGTCCAGTCAACAAACGTCATAACTCATATACGCGAGTTAATACGAGTTGAGAAATAACTCGCGAGCGGAAATGTGGAAACGCAGACTTAGTTGGTGACTGTGGAATTAATGGTTGCATTGACCTGTGGGAGAAAGTTGGTGTTTTGGGGATTTTTGAATTAGTTTTTAGGATTCTAAACATCCATTGGGTACAGCTTTGAGGAACAACCCTTAAGGCAAGACTTTGAGGTCTGTGAGTCGGTGTGTCATAGCCAATTATCTCAGGAACTATAAAAGCTAGCGGTCTGAAATTCGCCATGATGCTAGATAATGTTAACCGCTAGTAGTTTTACAAAAAAACATGCTAAGAAATAGGTTTTTACCTGAAAATTGGGTGCTAAAATGGGACCTAATTTTTAAAGCCTAATTTTTAGGTCATGTGGGGTTTCAAAGTAAAGGTATTATTAGTATAGCCATTTCAAAACAGTTTAATTTTTTAATTTAAATATGGTTTTTTATTTATGTTACAGTTTTTTGGATTAAGTGAGTGAAGTGAATGAAGTAGCATCTTTTAAAATGTTTAAAGTTTAAAGTTTAAAATGTTACTGTTTGTCAAGTACTAAAACTTCCAAAATCTTTGTGTTTTCTTTCACTCTGTACAAAACCAACTTAACACGATTAAAAACATACTTTTTCTATTTAAAATAATGACTTGTCAATTATATTTTTTTTGTCTTTTGTGGTTAAATATAAATCAAAAACTAAGATTGGAACTATAATATATACTTACTCGTATTTGTGTAAAAAAACCAAGGCTTAATAACCGCACGACCGAAACCACATAACAGATCCATCAATTATTCCGCAAAAAAAAAAACTTTACAAAAAGTACTTGCTAAACAACCTCAGTTCAATCAAAACATCCCAGAACAGGGCGCCATAATTTCTGCAGGGGCGCCATTGTCGACCCTCTCCCCCGTAATTGGCCCCTTTACGGCCTGATTGCGGCGCTGCACGTCTAATAGGGATTTGTCGTGATGTTATCTTGCTCTATTTGCGATCGTATCTAGGGGGATAAGGGGAAAAGCATATTTCGACGGCTGCTACGAATACCTACTATCGAAACTGAAAAATCACGTTTTTTCTTCATTATACCAAATATACAAATATTTAATATACTTTAAGGCAAACAAAAAATTAAAAAAGAATAATTTTTTTTTTAATCGAATAAAATTGATTTTACACTTTTAAACTTATTAATTTAGGTCAAATTTTGACTTTAAATTGCTGTCGTGTAAACAATGCCATTTGCAGTTTCGATAGTGTTCCCAAAGGCCCAAAGGCAGCCGATTTTTAACCGACTTCAAAAAAGGAGGAGGTTATCAATTCGTCTGTGTTTTTTTTTTTTTTTTTTTTTTATGTTTGTTACCTCATAACTTTTGACTGGGTGAATCGATTTTGATAATTCTTTTTTTATTAGAAAGCTGACGCTTCCCATTTGGTCCCATTTCAATTTAGTCCAGTTCTGATAATGGTATCCATGAGAAAACAATATAAGTCTTAAATTTGTATTAAGTACGTGCGCGACAAATAGATGAATAACTCAATAGTCGGTCTTTTGAAGTCGGTTTTTGTTTTTTGTTTTGTAAAAATAATGTTCTTGTAGTATGCAGGGTTGCAAGGTTATTGATGTAGATTGGCGAATAAAAGAAGGCCATTGAAGGCGTGGTCAAACAACAGACAATTTGAATTTGGAATTTGTTTACGTTTTTGTGTTTTTTTTTTTTAAATTTTGTAGAGATTTGGATAAAGCATAACCTACATTATTCTGTCCAAACAACAGGCTGCCTGTTATAGTTGAAAAAAAAATATAAGGAGGATTTTGTAGAACCATTAATACGAAACCCAAAAATTGTGCAGAGCAGACGAATATCCTGATGACTTAAAAAGCTTGATATTAGTTAAGGGTTTTTGGGTGAGGAACCCTAAAAATGTGTAAACTATCTTATGAAATTATTTATGTATCAACCATAGTATTAATTTTTGTTATAATTAAACACGGGAATACTCACGTAAAAATTAATTCGTCGGCATAGTATTAATTATTGTGATAGAAAAACTAGACGTTCTACATCTTTTTTCTGTTTGTAACTGTCTCTAGAATTATAAAGAAGAAGCAAAAAAAAAAAAAGAAAGTAAGAAAGAAAACAAGAAAAGAAAAAGTAGGTATCATTGTAACGTAACTTGAGATTCATTTGTCTTCACTTCGCATCCAACATCTCATCAACAAATACCAAGAAAACCATCAAAGCCTAAACTCTGATAACCTCGCGTGTTCGTCAAATTGCGCGCTCATTTGAGCCTAATGAACGTAACAAATGTCTCGGAGTGTACGCGCGAGCGGCAATGTATGGCATCCATTCAGATAATGATTGCTAGCGAGCAATAAGCGAATGGCGTGGTAATGGCCGCCGATATGTTGCCAGACGAGTGACAATTGGTATTTTTTACGGAATTTTAGGGAATTGTACGGAATTTTAGGGAATTGCAGGGAACTGTGGCGCTAATGGGGGAGTTTAGAGGTTGCTTGAGTGGAAAAGGTTGCTGGAGAAATTGCGGGGAAAAAGGTTTGAGACATTCATGAGGCGGAGTGAGGTGTTTGTTGATGATAAAGCAGAGTTTTTATACTGAAGTGGTTTGGAATTTTAATGAAGTAACAAACAATATCAAAATAATAGTTCAATAACACGTTAATTCAATTGTATTAGGTATTTTATTTAGTTTTATTCGTAAATTATTTATTAACTGGAAAAATATATTAAAAATGTGAAAAGGGGTTAATTTCATGGGATAATTAGGTATGTAATATTTTTAATAACGCGTTTAGATATTCAATTAAAATAATACTGGTTCTTTTTTTAAATATTAGCTAGTCTTTCGACCACGAATCACTTATAAGTCTAATATTTTATTTTTTTATGCTATTGCGTAAAAATGGTTCTCCTGATGTTAAAACTTCACGTTTGCCTTCACCCAGAATTAAATTAAGCCAAAAATTTACTATTTCCCGACATCATGGCAACATTACCTTTTATTCCTCCTAATACGAAATCAGCCGTGTTTATTTAATTAATCCCGCGCTCCAGTCATTATCCGAATGGACGCCATACATTGCTGCTCACGTGCTCACCGGGACGCATCCATCAACTTCATTAGCTACAAGCGAACGCGCCGGGGGAAGAGCTACGGATTTACGTTTGTAGCTTGATTAGGAATGGGGAGATTGGCAACTTTGAGAAAATTAAATCTTAGTAATATTATAAATGTGAAAGTGTGTGTGAATGTTTGTTAACACGTATCTCAGTAACTATTTAACCGATTTTGATAAAATTTGATAGTGGAATGGAGATAACTTACCGTTTTATATCACCGCAAGTGTGAAACCATGTGGCGCAACTAGTATAATTATAAAGCTAGTTGTTTGACACGAAGTCATTACTTCGAGACGTTTGTCTATACAATTTTTCAATTGACTTTACTCATAATTTAAATTGTTTTATTTAGCATTAATATTGGACAACTATCTGTAGTATGCAAAACTTCATGTCGATCCGATCAACAACACGTAAGCTATTACTCAGGATAATCTATAAAACATTTCAAAAACGCTAGTTCTCTATACAAAAGAACTAAGCCTGGGTGTGGGATTATTGAAAATGACGAAGATATGGGACCGCAACTGAACCAGTCCAGCGGTAGAAAAGCCAGATGGATATGGATGGCTGGACTTACTTTTAATTTTTTTATGTCTTCTTAAGTGTTTGATTATCTAAAAAATATATGCTTTAGGCAATAAAACCCTTGTACTGAATGCTATTTTACTCTACCAAATATTTTTTGGTGGGCAATAAATACATAAAATATGTCATTGTATTATTATATTGTCTACAAAGTTGTGTCTCTGCTGTAATCTGCGCTCCAGATAATTTCAGGAAATGTTCTAGAGATGATGAGCGGTTTTCCTTATTTTAGGATTCAGTATGTATTTACATTGTTTTGTTATTGTGTTTGTTGAAAGTACCTATGTTTGAAGTACAAGAATTTAATTATTTTCAGGAACATTTTGTAAAATTCTTGAAATATTTCGTGCGACGCCGCTCGACTTGACACAATGCTAAAAATAATTATAAACTAACAATTATAAAATTATCACAAGGAATCACAAGAAGAAGAATTTCGGATATCTTAAGAATTTATCGTCACAACACAATCTACGATTGGTCGAGCCACTTAAGGGGAGGTCTTATAGAAAGTCAAATGAGGAGAAATTCATTGGACAACGTAAGCATATACTTACATACTAATATAAACTCGAATGAAATTACCCTACTTTTGCCAAATAATAAATAACAGCTATTATTGTATACTTTTGTGTGGATCACTTAACGTTAATCGGTTTTGTTAGAATGCGTCACGCAGAACACTTTTTAAAGTTTTATGAAAACCAGGTATATAAACAATATTTATGACTATAGGCGCATATAAACTCTGCAAGAACGAAAAACACAAAAAAAAATTATCTAAATTAGAGCAAAAGAGATGTTTCCCTATTCTGCTGGCAAAAATCCGTTATCTGTATCGAAACCGGTCCATCAACGAAACGAATCCAACCAAACTGCGCAAATCACGTCATCTCACTCACACAACCGCCCAATATCGCAAGCGAAAGCGAGACGTCACTAATACCGCCGCTTCGCTTAGGTTAGTTTCTTCAACCCGCGGCTCAACATGTCACGAACATTATTAATTATAGTAACACGGGGTCAGCACACACTAATCACCCAGTCCGGCACCTGTGACATGTGCTTGTGTATGTAGGCTCGGTGAGTAGGGTCGGGCTCAATGATTTATCGTATAATGGTGTAACTGTCTACCGTTGACGACTTTTAGTTGAACGTCAAAACGTCCGCTAGAGTATTGATATGACGGAATAAACAAATCACTCAATGAAATCGAGTCTCCGAAGTATATAGGAAGATCTGTATTTGAATGTCTGTGCCTTTAAATAAATTTGATGTTAGGACACAAAAGGCCACAAATTGTTTCATCATTGTTTAACCGATACTTACTTGGTATACCTATACCTAATACTTGTGTTGGTAATTTTTTAAGTGAACAATAAAAAAATCCAACTGAAGACATACCTATTCATCCAACGTTTCATGATCCTTTTCAATTTTTATTGTCAATTTTCGTTTTTAACAACGATAGATCGATTTGTTAGTTTCTCAAAGAATTGACTTTTACACGTATCTTATCAATACGCATGACAAACACACATCCTCTAATGAAAATACCAATTAAATCAAAGGGCTTTGATCACGACTGTAGCAGCTCTATCGGGAACTATTTTAACTGGAAACTAATATGAGGACCGCAGACCGCTGGAACCCGCTCGGACCTTGTCTGAGTACACTGAGCTGTAAGGGTTATTATACTGGTTGAAGCAGTTAATAAGATTACTTCTAACAGACCCTTCCTCACTATCTCTTTTTTTTTGTTCTTCTTCTATTGAATCGGTTTCTTCTAGGCAAGCGTGCTCCATCGTAGATCGCATCGTTGCTTACCATCAGGCGAGTAGGCGGTCAAGCGCAAGCCTATTACAAAAAAAAAAGTGTAAAACCAGACCAATTATATCAGCTAAACTATTCATAAGCTACTAACTGCCACTGTGATGAAAAACAGTGTTGATGATGATGAAAAGTATCTTTATATTTTTCTGTACCCTTCGGCACAATATTTGTATGTAGCGAAACATGTAATCGTGTATTGTGTAAAGCAAAATTTTAACTAATTTTATTATCAAACACAAAATATCATGTATTTTGTTATAAATATATTAGTTCAAATGGGAATTCTCATGTGACAATTAAGTCGCCGCGTCGTGTAAGGCGAGACGCAACCGCAAGCGCGTCACGGTTATAATTTCCTGATGAAGATCACCACATCTGATCGAAAATAGTCGTAGTAAACGGCTTATTTTTGACGTCAGTATTCGTCAGTAGTCAGTTCTCAATTCGACTGTATATATATATTTTTTTATAATAACTAAAACAAATGTGTCAAAACCTCGTTAGTTACCATAGTAAAATTTCAAGTCCGAACATGATTATAAACATTTAGACAATTTGACGAATAAACCTATCACACTAGAGCTACACGAGACACTTACCACTGTCTCGTGGAACCTACAGTACTGGCAGTAAGGACAGGTCTGTTTTCTCAGCTGCGCACATAAGCCCCCGACGGGCGGGGATTATGCACGCCTCTCGGGTAATTGATTGTGCGACCAACTTTATGAAATTTGTGGTCATCTCAAACTTGAAGCTTGGGTCTTGGAATTGGCCAAGATAGTGGCTAGTTTTCAGAAACGTTTGATGATTTTAATCACTGACACACTGAGAAAATGCGCATCTAAATTCCGCTAAAAGAATGATGAATTCACCTAAAGTACGGAGCATAACGATTAGTGGTGCTAATCACTTTTTGGTGATATCAGTATGCTCCATACTTTAGGAGAATTCATCATTCTTTTAATGAAAATTTGTCTCAGTGCATAAAGCAGTTTTCTGCTTACATCACATATTTTCTGTTTGTCTTTTGGTTCTCGTGTTTGGATCCAATTTCGGCGAAGCCACAAAATAAATCCTAGGTATTTGATCCATTCGCTTTGTATGTAGGTATGTGTGTCCCTATGTTCCTTGTAGGTAACTACTTAAACAGCTAAACTGTATGTCGTAAATTATTCGACGATCAATTTCGTTTGTTAGGGTTTTGTAATTTTGTATCGATTTACCAAAGTTTGTATAATGTGATCATTCGATTATTTAGCATTTTCGTACTGGCAGGTTGTAAATTGGGTTTGACAGATGAATGTAATCGCGTTGGTCACGGGAGTGGCGTGATCATGCAGATGGCGATGGGAGACCGCCATTGATTGTATTTGGTCGCTTTTGTAAATTTAAGAATGAGAATGTACTTTTGATGCAATAAAAGTAATGTAATAAGCTGAATTATTGTATTCTTCTCTCCGGAGCCTCCATTTCTGACACGTTACATTTCGGTTTCGGTTTTATTTTGAATCCTATTTGAAGACTGCCCCATTCATAGAAACCACTTAACTGACAGGAGCAACGCTTTTAAATAAATCATAGACAAGTAGGTACTTATTAAGTAGCCAACTTTAGAAAAAAATTACCTATTTCAATTTTATCATTAAGCCATTTATCGTCTCAAAATGAAATAAACTTCAGAGAATGAACTGGATCATTTAAATATCTCGTCCCAAAGTTCGCTAACATCGTTAACTTCATTCCTCATAACTTCATTCACTCATTCGCCAACTTTGTTTTGAATTAATTTATCACCTTATACCGGGTTTACGGAATACGGTATTCAGGTACCGTATACGGTATACGGATAAGGCTCCAGTTATACTGTTTTTAATTAAGTTATCTGTTGAGAACATCTGGCGGTGATATTAATACGTTTTTGTAAGACGGTACGTTTATTAAGAGAGGATTTGGAAGTTACTGTAGGGAGCTAGGGAGCTAAAGATTTCTATCTACCCGCACTCGGACGGTATTTTTATTTTTATTCAATAATTTATTTTTATATAATAATAGGCTCGCATTTGACCGCCATCTTGCCTGATGGTAAGCAACGATACGATAGAGCATGCTTGCCTAGAAGAAAGAGAAGTTGGTATAGGGACCTAAAGACTTGTGTCTACTCGCACTCGCCTGTGAATATGTTATAGAGCAACGGTCGGCGATTGGAATTCGAAGGAAATCTATGTTAAATTATTATTATAATAGCCTTTATTTTTATGACACTGTTTTGTTTTTTTTGTCCCCAGGAGGCGTCTGGTCCCTCCGAAACCTTTCCATCTCCGTCCCGCGAGCAGTCCTCTCCGGCGAGGGCGAGTCGGTGGTCCTCCGCTGCTCCTACGACCTGGAGGGCGCCGCGCTGTACTCCATCAAGTGGTACCGCGCAGAGACTGAGTTCTACCGATACGTGCCGAGGGAAATGCCGCCGAGCTTGGTTTTTCCGTTACCGGGGACTTTGGTTGACGTAAG
Organism: Alcis repandata; assembly: GCA_949125135.1. Taxonomy (NCBI): domain Eukaryota; kingdom Metazoa; phylum Arthropoda; class Insecta; order Lepidoptera; family Geometridae; genus Alcis; species Alcis repandata. Next base: position 392,647 of record OX421247.1, read on the forward strand.
TTATCTTATCTTATCTTATCTTATCGTACTAATATTATAAAGGTAAGTATAGATGTTTGTTACTAATGAACGCTGAAACGGCTGAACGGATTAACATGAAATTTGGGATGAAGGTCCTTTCAGTTACTAGTTGAAACCAGCTAGTTGAATATTATATCAGCACGATCAGCCCACGACTCGTGAACGAGTTGTCTTTCTACTGGTTGATGCGATAAAGCTAGAATATGTATATTATATGTTTGTCTCTTTTTCGCGGCATAATTACGATGGATAGACAATTAATCCAGGGCCCGTACTAACTTGTAAACTGTAATATTATACTTACTTATACATTGATACAACTGTGACAAACGACGGGTGACTGACGTGTGCAGTATTGCGCCGCGCAGGGTCTTGAAATCTAAGAGTTTAAAATTCTGGGTGGTGCAAACCTGTTATGCGCAAACGTGACGTTTAACATCAGGCGACCAATTTGCTCGTCTCGTCACTCAATAGCATAAAAGAAAAAAAAGCTGGTGGCGCTCGTAGCGAACTCCCCTCACGTGTCCGCTTAATCTGGCGTTTTTTCACCAAAGACTACACCGAGGCAAATCAGAATAACACTTTTTTAGAGTAAGACAGAGTAGGGCAACATTTAACAATTTTACAATCTACCATTACTCTGCACAGTAAAGCTACTCCGACGCTAGAACTGCAACATTGTTTACATACTGACGCAATACCTAATGCATTCGCGTTACAGTTCAATTTAAACTTTCAAGCCCATAAAGTGAACCATAAACGCCTTAAAGAGCTGCCGTAAACGCTGTTCTTTACGGTCAGAAATCAATCTGTAATCCATGCAGTACTATATGCACTTATTTTCAGTGTCTTCAAATTGAGATTAATTCGGTTTCTTCTAGGTTTCGTGCTCCATGGTAGACAGCATCATTGCTCGACATCAGACAAAATGGCGGCCAGACGCAAGTCTAAAAAATCACTATCGTGTATACATTTATTTTATGCTATTAACGTGACGAGACGAACAAATCGCTCGACTGGTGTTAAACTTTTGCCCATAACAACTATTCGCCACTCAGAATTTGAATTTTTAGAATTCAAGACCCTGTGCGACACAGCACCCAGAGATCGTCACCCTGAGATATAAGATGTGTCCTAATGAATGAAGAAGATATTTGCCCTGAATAAAAAAACCTTTAAATTTTTCTATTTCTTTCCTACCGAATAAGACAAAGACGCCCTTGTCCACAGCTGACCCAGTCTGATCACCAGCAAGTCCGCGTAGTCAACATGCATCGTCAGCTCAGCGGAGAGTACCAGTGCGAGGTGTCGGCTGACGCGCCGCTCTTCCACACGGACATACGGTCTGCGCCTCTCACTGTCGTCGGTAAGTCTTGGTATTTATTATACAGGGTTATAAGGGCATTCAACTGCGTGATTTACTGCGTAGGTGGGTGTATTCTGCGTCTAAATTCTAATTCCGTTGACTTCATCATCATCATTTTGTTTGTCATCTATTTCTTTCCTACCGATCATCATGATCATATTTGTATTATCCATAGCTTAGTATTTAAAATTGTATTAATATTCATCATTATTCAAACATGTTTGCTTTATATATGTATGTGAAATAAATAAATAAATAAATGTCGAACAGAACTCATGGTATGGTCATTTTAAACATAATTTTAGGACCAACTTAAAATAACGTAAAAAAAAAAGCTGTTCCATACATTTTGTCGAGTGAAATTGACATATTTCTATGGAACAACTGATTTTACTACGAGCCTTTTTTGACTTAGCATACTCTTTCCTTATACCCTTATTACAAGTCTTACCACTAGCGTGTCTCGCTACTAGTGAGTTTGACCACCTGCGAAACTGACCACCAGGGAGTCTAACTAGCAATGAGTCTGATTAACAATAAACCAGACCACTAATGAGTCTATCTACCAGTAAGTCTGAACACCATTGATTTATACGCCAGTATGTTTTACCGCCAGAAAGTAGTGATAACCCATCAAAAAACACAGTCCAGCGTGCGCGACACAGTCATATCAACAGAAAATTGGTCCTAGCACCTTGTTTATTAGCATAGTTGTCAGTGTGGTACTAAACATTACGTAATCAGCAAGTACCAACAGTAATTTTATGTCCGACTACCGGCAAGTCTGATAAAATTAGCAACACTCATAAATCTGTCAGAGTACAAGAGTGTATTTCCTGACAGAAACAAACTGATATGATATTATATGACAGTCATCAAATTACGAGTAAAGTGGTACCTTTTGGCAAAAGTGCTGCTTACACGATACTATTACTTTTTCTCGTCGACGTCGAACGTAAACAAACCAGATTATTTTAAGAAAAAACCTCTGGGAAAACATTTGCCACGGTTTTGGCAAACCGTTATAATATTTATCATAGATTCGATGGCTATAAAACAGAATCTAAAATGTGAATCGCAAATCGGTTTACGTCGTAAAAGGTTTTGATTTTACTACTTTTTTTTTTAACTTTTTTTACTTTTATTACTTGCTGGCCGTTTTATAGGTACTGTCCACGAGTGCAAATAGCTTTGCAGTTAAAAATTATTGGCTGTGCTTTGCTTCATAGCGAATAGCTGCGCCCCGCGGCTTACCCGCTACCAAGCGGGACAAGGACAGCTGAATAACATGAAACAACTAATAGTTTGGGTTGCTGCTAAGCAAAGACCAAAATGAAAGAATCAAAATGCACTCGGATCCATGAGCTAGGAGAATCACGCAGTGGACAACTTATATTGCTGTCACTGTCACGATGCCCTCAACGCGTTTTTGGCTGAATGGTCGAATATGTCGGGTCGTTGAAAAAACTAACTGAAAAGAGACAGGATAGACTTTTGCTCAAGAGTAAGAAAGCAAAGACTAACAAAAAGTTTCTCTTAACCCTCTTAGGTTCCAAGTTTCCTTATCCTGATGAGTCTTCGGCTTCCTTTAGATCCTATTTCTAGAATGAGGTCAGGTTATCGTCTCCCGTTAAATAGTTCCAGTTCAGAATCCATGTCATATCTCTCAATCTGAGAGATGCAATCTTGGGCTGTTCTAGGCCAGGGTGACTAGGCATCTTCTAGGTCCGCGTGTTTCATCTTCGACCACATCGTCGCTTACCATCAGGCGAGTTGGTGGTCAAACGCGGACTTACTCGCGTTAAAAAAGCTAACAGCACTCCATACTTCCAGACCCACCGTTCCGAGCGCCCCAGATCTCGATATCTCGCAGCAGCTACGCGCGCGGCGACACGCTGCGAGTCAACTGCTCCGTCGACGAGGCCTACCCGGCGCCTAACATCACCTGGATGCTTGACGAGCACAAAGTAAGTGCTGGATGAGGCCTACTAAAACACATATATTGTTTGCTTTGGTACGTGACAGCCCTCTTTATCTTCTTTTATATATAAAAATGAATCGCATGAGCCAAACAAGGCTCGCTATAACTTGAGAACGGCTGGACCGATTTCGCTAATTTTGATCTTTAAATACTTATTTGTATAAGTTCAGGGAAGGTTTAAAGGAAAAAAACAGCGAGTGAAACCGCCGGGTGTAGCTAGTTCCAAAATATTTATGTATCTGTTATTGTGTACCGTGCATGTACGGCACGTCTCCCGCCAGTCTCAATGGAAGACCAGCGCAGGTTGTTTGAGACTATGGCATTATGCTGAGTTGAGATTGGTTTATGGCAATTTATCTATTAATTTTATCTTATTTTGAATATTTTCTAGATAGTATAAATTTATATCTGTCTATTGTTTTCACGCTGCTCTAAACCAGGCGATTTCTATAGTGTAGAAGAAATTCGTATACTTTTAAGGGACTCGTGTAGTCTTGATAAAAGTGATGTTAATCAGCTCTAAATACAGTAAGATAGATATCAGAGTTGGGTAGTCTTAATATATATTAAGACTATTATTTGTATCTTATCAATCAGTTCAAAATGAAACCAAGCAATCATAACAAAAACAATTGTGTCAAGAGTATCTTGATACAATTCAATTGAATACCCAATCTTAACAGAGCTACAGGTACTTTTAACAGATTGTGTATTTGTACTGTTGATAGAGATTTCCCACTTTTGGCAGTCTCCACTTTTAAAAATTGGTAGAATTGGCTATAACTGAACATTTTCTTTATTTTATAACCTTGTATTCAACTAAGTGAATATTTACAAACTGTCCTGTCTAAGAGTTTTCTTTTTAGCAATCTTGTCTTGACAACTAGCCTGATTTTCTAAGCGCTTTAACCCTAACAAGAATCCTTTACAAAAGCATTTTGAATAGACAAGTACTTACTAAATCGTTTAAAGAATTACTGTGAGCTTGGAAATGAAGATAAGAAACGAGTTAATGAGAAAAACGAACTAAAACAAAGGTTCAGAAAGATTTTAGCTTCAAACGAATTTCAATTTCTACTTTCTATTTTGGGGCAAGCAGAACGAGTGAGACGGAATGAGGTCTTCTATCTCTATCAAATGAGTGAGACAAAAGACTCCTTTCTCCACGAAATGAGCGAGACAGATAGAGAATGGTCTCTCTCTTGAAAGTTCAAGGTCATCCAATTAAGTGGCCTTTCGAAACTTCGCTTACTTCTTTCCCACAAAAGCAACCCTTGGATTAAAACCCGGCAGAAGTTTCTAGAACTTGTATTTTTATTGTAGCCCCGTCGTCGGAAACAATACACCATTATTCATATTTCTATTCATTGAGGTTTGTTATTTTTCGATTTTTTTCCTTTGTTGATCGGTCGGAGAAAACGTCTGGAACTGTGGCGGGATTTAATTCTCTCCGATGTTATGGATTGCGTTGAAAAATATTCATTCTGTGTAAAATTTAAATGGATTGCATTGGAGTGTATGTTTGGAAAGCACTTCTCTTATTTGCAAAAGATTTTACGTGTTTTTGACTATTATTTACGTCAGCTGCAGCTGTGTTTAACCTGATGATTGATCTACGAGTAAAATTAAATGATGACTAATCCATTTACTTTGACATTGTAAAGATAATTTTTCGTTATTATTTAATATTCAAATATACAATAATATATTAATAATTGTAATGTTACTGTTGTTTTGTTATCGTTTTAGTGATTAGACAATATTGATTACTATTGCCAGAGCGACCCTACTGACTAATTAATGAAGTTCGAAGATTGTTGTCAAAAGTGGCCAATACGATTTTAATATTATTATGTCAAAACACAATTTAGTTTATTTGAATTAGGAAATAGAAATTCGAATATTGAACGTCATCTCGTGCTTGACGAAAGCCAAATTGGCCTATTTGCAATTTCATGAAACTAAAGTCGAACACCGAAAAAGTTAGACAAAGTTTTTTTTGGATACTTTGGTATCCACGGACTTACAACTATCTAACCCCTCTTTCTCCCACCAGATAGCAGAAACAGTATCGTGGCGGAACCTCGAGCTGGACTTCAAGGAGCGGCCCGCGTTCAGCCAGCTGGAGCTGTCGGTGCTGGAGGCGGAACACTACAAGATGGGCCTCTCGTACACCAGCGCGCAGCTGCAGCGCGGCTACCAGGACCACTACGTGTACTCCCGGGAGGACAAGGAGGAGGAGGCGGAGGTTCTGAGGTCAGTGGCACACATAACCGAAATAATTGACTATCCAGCGAACACCAACAAAAATGCAGTGAGAGAAATATGCAGTTACATGCACATTTTTTTTTGCAAAAATGATTTTTCAAGGATCCTAATTATTTAATATTTTTAATGCAAAATAGGCTTTGCTTGATTGTACTCCTGAACGACTCAGCCGATTATCATAGGTACAGTTTTTTACATACGTGTTGTCATAATCATTACAATTTTATAAATGCTCGGGTAAAACCGCCAGGTGTAGCTAGTTTTCATGTTTGGAGGTTTGTTCGTCATCACGCGAAAACGCAAATCTGTTGTGCCCAACCTAACGGATTTGGGTAAAATTGGGTATGAAAGTAGATAAACTACTTTCAAACCTCCTTCATACCATTCTTGATTTATTCGAGGGTTCTTTTTATTCTGGAAAAATCTATAGTTGGTAACCGTTTTTTAACTATTTCCCAAACTAATAATCTCTATACACTGAGAAAAATGGCCACCAAATCAAACATGGTTGTCACCGTAAAAACTGGTGCTAATCATCGTACTTTTTGGTGATATCAGTATGCTCCGTACTTTAGTTGAATTCATCATTCTTTCAGCGGAATTTAGATGGACATTTTTCCCAATGTAAACTCCCCAAAACTAAGCAGTCCACGTCCCCAGGTACACGCTGGCGCCTCCACCGACCGGCCAGTTCACGCTGAGCTGCTTCGCCACCATCTTCGACGTGTACTCCCGCAAGAGCGCGCCCGTCTACATCAAGGAGGACGCGCCGCATCCAGCCTCCGTCACCGGGGAAGATTCCGCGGGTAGCTACCACTTTTTTCAAACATTGACTTCGGGAAACACCATGTGTTTTCTTTTGCGCGACGCGATTGCAGCTGCACACGCCAGGCGTGTAAAACAACGCGTTTGACTATAATATTAGCCGCACTTGGGGCAAGCTCATGAAATTACTAGCCGCAGCCAAAGTGTTAAATAACATTACATTTAAAATTCAAAACAACCCCAACGATGAAACGCCTAAACCGATTTTTTTAAACATAGCTAAGAATACTCCCGACTAATTCACTTTTCAAACAAAAAACAAAATCAAAATCGGTTCAGCCCGTTCAAGATTGGAGGTCACTATAATTTTTAATTTATTGTCACAGGGAGAAACTGACGTCAGCTATCTTTTTCGCGCATCAAAGATATTTACCAGTAAAATTTATAAAGAACTAGCGGCCCATCCCGGCGTCGCACGGGTGGACATTGTTCTGAAAAAAGATTTTTCCGCTTTTCTGTTGAAATTTTTTCTGAATTTTCTTTGCTATAAACCTCACGGAGCCCGAGACCTTTCCAACGAATGCAAAACCGTGGAAATCGGTTCGTGCGTTCTGGAGTTATAGCGTCAGGAAGGAAAACCCTACTTATTTTTATATAGTAGATGACACTGCATTTTAAAGAAATTCTAGCTTTGATTTATTATTATCTTTTAATGTGACAAATACAAAATAACCCGGTATTTTTTATATCCTTTGTCAAACTAAACGATAAGTTACTACCATAATACCGTCACTTCCCATTAGGTAAGCTGCGGTCAAACGCTTAGCCTGTCATCCATTAAAAACCTTAAACTTTAGTTCTCTAATACCCTACTTGTGATAAACTAAGTGAATGATTTCTTTGTTTCAGGATCATCCCCTCTCTACAGCTTCCTCCTGACTCTGATCTGCGCATACGCAGCATTATGATCACTCGGGAGTCAATAAACCGCCAAACGTCTTACCACTCGAAACTATCGTTGTCCTTGTTTCGTGTCAATTTTTTGTACGAGTATGAGAGAGATGAAGTTATGTTTGTCGTCGTTGAAAGGGGTCTACGAATTGAATGTGCCAATTTTTAAATAATTGTACTAAAATATACATATTGTGATTGTTTTATTATTGACTTCTTTATTATTGTAAGACAATAAGTAGGAAAAACACTAGATATATGATGCAGGTTTTTTTAGTTTTGTATAGTTTATAAGTGTCATGAATGTGCCAAAATTACAAACGATATATACAAGATAAACTATAAGTTCCACTGTTTTGCTCCTCTTCCTGAAAAAAGCATTAGAATAAATTATTAATTACTAACTACGCCCCGCGGTTTCACCCGCTATTCTACAGGAGTTAGCTTTTATTTTTATAAAATAGCGTACCAACGTGAATCCAGGGTTGAACTGTTTTAACGAGAAGAAATAAACATACACACAGAACCTTTCACATTTATAGCATTGTGTATGTGTACCTATTAGTGTGATATTGCCGTATAACTTCTATTTGAATGTTAATAAAAGTAGAAATATTTCTAATCCTCATATGTAAGCGTATTATTTCATTTCATTCAAAAATATTACTTTAAGAGAAAATATCTTTCCACAGAAAATCTTGAATAAAAATTTCGCTGAAAATGTTGAATCTAAAAATGCTCGCTCTATGATTCCTATATCTCTGGAATCGGAATGACTTTTAAAGAAACAATGGAATAATTCCATAAAAATGTAATACTGTAATCTAGACTGAAATTTCAGACCCCATGCAATATTGCTTGCTCTTTCTTTCTCGGTAATATAAAAAGGACAGCGATAGCCTGAACTTGTGGTATTTCGTAAGAAACTGAATGTTGTGATAGACACTACGTTAATATAGTGGTAAATTCCCAACGACCCCACTGGTGGCTTCAGTGGGGACTTTGGGAAAATATCAAAATAGTCGAGGTATTTGTACTACGAGTAGTAAAGTTATTATTAAGACTATTATTGTATATTAATTATTTGAATGTTGCAGATTTAATAATTATATGTGAATATGTAAATAAATTCATTAGTTACATATTGAGTTTTATTTTGTCTCTTTACACATAAAGGCAGGAATCCACCCGGAGCTAAGTCATTAATGTACTGAGTACTATTTATAGAATCCTAATGCACTTCAGTCCTAAACTACTAAAGTGGGGAAAAAGCCGGATGGCAGCCACCACGGTTAGGTAATAATTTTCGAAGTTTTTACAATCTCGAAAACAAAATTATGACTTCGTGATCCCTTTGTTTTAAATACCTGACGACCAGTTTGGCTCAGCTGCAGTATTACCGTCTTATAAGCTAGAGGTCGCAGGTGCGATTCCCGGCCAGGCAGTATTTGAATGATGAATTTAAGTACCTATCTATCTGTTCTGGGCTAAAATAAAAGGCTACTTATCCTGTGGAAATAAGAAACACCATAAGATGTACGAAACACCATACTGTGTTCCAAGACTCAAATAGTTATGCAAGTAAATAAAAACAAGTTATTACTTATTTAAGTTATAACAAGTCGGATGATCTTTGGGCCAAAACTGCCACCCAGTGGATACCAGATCGAAAACGCACTTGACAACGTGGACAACCTCGACAAACATTGGAAGGATTGGCCTATTATAGCTCAGGACAGAGACCAATGGAAAAAGGGTAGGGAGGCCTTTGCCCAGCATTGGAACATACCTGAATCATAATAATAACTGACCACTGGAGGACGGACAACCTATAAAAGTAAGTTTGTGTTCTGAGTGGTAGGTCTACTTGGTATCCCATCAGTACGACGAATTAAATTAAAAAAAAAGGAATTATATATTTTAGAGAAAATAAGTACTAGATACTTTACTTAATAAACTATGGAATTTAGAATAAGTATAGAGTAAGAAGGATAAATGGTGAGCCCCAAACTGAGAGCTGTATCTTAGGGTTCAAGTGCGAACGTATAACAAATACGATATAAAAAATACTAAGTAAAGTCATTAAAGAAATAAAGGTTGAGTTGATTGAAACAAAACACGGACAGGGCTTAAAGAAATATGACTGTAAAATCTAAGTCATCTGTTTACATAAAATTATGACTCAAAAGTCATAGCTTGACCTCGTACGACCTTGCATAATCAGCATATTTTTGCTTTCAGAATTCAACTTTATATGATACAGTAAAAGGAAAAAGATCGAATGTTATCAAAACTAAAGTAGCTTAAAATTGAGAATCAATATCATCATCATCAGCCTATCTAATGTTTGTCCACTGCTGGACAAAGGCCCCTCGTAACGAACGCCACATGGCACGATCTTTTGCCTTACGCATACACTTGTTCCCTGCCGCCTTACGCAGTTCGTCACTCCACCTGGCCGCAGGGCCAGAACATTAAATTATTATAAAATTTTATTTAAATTGAGAATATCTCATCTTAAAAACTAATTCAAAATTCCGCAACAAAAGTATCACCATTAACTTCACAAAGTAACTTTACTCCAGTAAAACCTCTGAAGTATTCCAAAAGATAAAATGTTTTATCTCAATAAAACAAACTAGATCTGAACCCAATAATAAATTTCCGAAACTACACTACAAATCTACTGTCCCAGTAATAAACTTCAAAGGAATACAAATTGAACAAATCCGGGCTCTTCCATTTGTTTCACAACTAAAAATATTTCACCAACTGATACTTTTATACTTTATTCAATAACTGGAAAGGCAATATCAGCTTTATTTATTGCATTTTAATGTTCGGAATTGTATAAATCGAGCGACTAGCGTTTTCTTCAGAATGTCATTCACTCTTATTATTATAGCTATTAGAGTCAAAATCCGTTCCTCTTTAGTTGCGGTGTTGCAATTCTTAGCAGAGTTTTTTGTGCAGTTGCGACCGTCTTATCTTTACTTCTTTAGAGTTGAAAATGGTAGGTGTGGAGGTTGTAGTAAGTTGGGTAGGTGGGTAGTGGTCGTTATTTCTAGGCGATGAGCACTGGAGGACCCTATACTTGGAGGGCAGCCAGCGAGGTAACTGTGAAGCGTGGGTTACCACTTCAGCGGATTTTGTAGCAGTTCGTAGAATTCCTAATTGTAGAAAATTTGGAAATTTGTAGTTTGGTATTACTAAAATTCAATTTTGTTGGTGTTGTTTTTGAATTTAAAATTTTAGAGAGAATTAAACTGGTGTAAAACAATTTGTTGTGGTAAAAGTTAAACCATATTTTGCTGATGAAGTGAAGTTATGCGCTTTGGGATAATAAATTTGCAGCGAATAGGTAACAAAGCTACGATACCGTATAGAAGTTTACCGCAATTTGATTTTGCACTAGCAGTCGACAGCGATATTATATTAACGTAAAAAATCAATTTAAAACATGGATTTTTCTCATTAAGCTAAAAAGTTGTAGGTAAGGGTTTGCGAGCAAAATAATTCATCGTCTTAACCTTATCCTTAACCTACATAGGATCGGGCAAATAAAATTATCCTATCCTAAATATTATAAACGCGAAAGTTTGTAAGAATATATGGATGTATGTATGTTTGTTCCTCTTTCACGCAAAAACCGCTGAACGGATTTAGGTACATGAAAGGAATGAAGGTTGTTCATGAATGAACACATAGGCTACTTTCTATCCCAAAAAACGCGAGTGAAACCGCGGGGCGCAGTTAGTTGTCGAATAAAAATCTAGTTGCAATTTTTTCACTAGACTGAGATTTTCGCTTCGCTCGGTCGAAAGCGAAATAGCTATCCAACTCATGCCTAGGAACAGCAAACTTTCCCGAAGTTAAAGTTTTATATTTCTTCAACAAACTAAATTTCAACGCTGGCCTCTTCACACTACGTTATAACCTAAGTAATAGTTTGCTCCAATCCGTAATCTTGCGACCTTTTTCTTCTTACAACCTCTTAAAATGTCTCTCTTATAATTATAATCTAGAAACTAGAATGTTTTCTCACAAGAACAAACATTACAAACAAAAAATAAGAAAGATACTTTTATATCAATTAAAATAACTTATAGACATAAACAGGATATAAAATTACTGATAAAAATAGTTCAAAACGATTTGAAAGAAACAGCTCCTGTTATAGTTTCAGTGGTGAAATCGCAAGAAGTAACTTTGTAGCGTAGGTACTCTGAAGAAGGCCATGTATAGATGTGTACCTAAAGGGCGAAATGTTTTATTAGCCAAGTTACGGCGTTTTCAATTTACGGACAAATTAGGGCGTGTAAGTAGCGACTTCGGAACTTGGAGTTTCTGATGAGAAGTATACCGTACGGTTCCGGATTTAGGTGGGTACATATCGACGAGTAGCTGCCAAAGCCTACTAACTGGAATATGTCAAATTTTATTCATAACACAAGTATTGAACTGGCTTACAACACTAATACAGCTGCTTTCATTTAAGATTTTTAAAAATGGAGTGTAGTCTCATACCTACTTGTTTCTTAATTTTATGGTAAATTCTTACTAGTAGTTTATTCAAGATACTGTTTAAAAAATATGAAGAAAATACTAGTTGAAGCCGAAGTTTTCTAGAAATAACAATTACTAAAATATACGTACTCTAAGTAAATAATTTAATACTTTCATGTTTCTACTGTGATCAGAATAAACAGGCCAAAATTACAATTTAGGTAATCTCTCCGAGCTCAATTGAAATAAAAATCACTCGTACAATCCATTATTTCAAAAGAAACAGATTTTTTGCTTTCGCATCAAAAATGACAAACAAATGGAACCATAATACTGAAAAATAGCGCAACAACTGGCGAGCTAATCCCCACACATTTTTACCTCAACCTCACTTAACAAGCTTTGATCTCAAGCCTTCGACACTCGGTTTCAGATAAACCCGCGGGCGTGCTCCGGAATTGATGAAAGGTGCGCAGAACATTTTAATGAGTTATGTGCGGATTTCAGCGTTACTTACGGAGAAGACAAGCAGCCGACGGGAGTTTACAGAGTTTAAGGGCGGGAAGTCTTCATTTACTCCTCCTCGATCAGACTCAGAAGATATAGATACAGAGAAGCCCTCTTAATTTTTAACACGCTTTTATTAGCTTCACCTGTATGTTTGTATGTTTGTATGTATGTTTGTAACCGACTCCTTTGAGCGCGTTTTTGACCCACTTTAAACGGTCAGATTTCTTTCAAACTTTGTAGATATATCGAGGACCGATGACAATACACTAAACAAATCGTGTTTTTTAGTTTTTTTTAACTATTAATTTTTTTAACACGCTTTTTCTATAAAGTTTCTTTAACTGACTTTTAGACCAGCGCCGGTTGTTTACGACCGGCATTATGCTGAGTTGAGACTGGTTTAAGACAAAAATAGTGTTCTTTCTTTTTTTTTAATATTTAGTATGTTTGTGTATATGTATATTTTTGTTTTAAATAAACTATTGTCTATTGTCTAATTATGAATGTTATGAATGCGAAAGTTTATGAGTGAAGGCGTATGTAAGTGTGTGTGTTACTTTGGTACTTTTAATCCCGGTCCCTTGAAAACTACCACGGGAAATAATGGAATAAGTAAAAATAAGAAACCACGGACGTAGCTAATTAGTAAAATAAATAAAAAAAAAATAAATAAATAAAATAAAATAAAAATAAAATTTTTTATTTATTTAGCTAATTAGTACCTATCCTAAACTCCTAATAACTTATTCGCAATATTATAAACGCAAAAGTAAGAAATTTTTAAAAACATAGGCAAATTTTCATGAAAAATAGCGTAATGTCTTTCTTGTATAGGGTTGAGAAGTTAAAGCGTGAAAGCGTAACAGACAAACAAAGAAATTCATTCTCTTCAATAATAAACAGGAAGTTACAAAGAAAAAAAGCTCTATTTATACGTATACAAATCCTCAATCGATCAACGATTTCAGGCTTCACTTTCAATCATATCCCCTTCCTATTTTATTCCCCTCTTCCTAAAGAGCAGAAATTGATCTACAAAGACAGAGAGACTCCTAATCCCGCAGATGATGAACCTCCTTGACCTTTAGATTGGACCCATTCTTGGAGCAGTACTTTTACTTTGGACTAGTTCCTGTGAGAGTATGCTTTAGGGTGAGGTCACACTGAGAGAAGAGGAGACGCTATCTATGTATTAAAAAGGCTCATTTTTGTGGTTGGGTTGATTACACACTTTTTGTTGATATTAGAAATAAGAACTATGATGTATTTAACTTTGGAAACATAAAAGATGTTAGCAATAGAAATATAAAATCAAATAAATGAGAAAGAAAGAGACGACAAAGAAAATAATAGTGATATCATTAAAAATTAAAAACCTATAGGAAAAAAATAAAAGTTAAAATCTAAAAAATACTTACACCTGTAAAAGGGGTATATAATGGTAACCACGTCCACAAAAAAAAAGTAAAAATACAAAAAACTCATTCAGTTAATAATGATCAATTACTTTTTATAGTATCTGATTTTATTTTATGCTCGGCAAACGAAGTTTTCTCTTGTTTGCTACGTCGCGCTACGAAGCTGGATTCTTAGCGTGCACTGCTTAGTTCAACTAGCCAATTAGGACCGGGAATGAAATAGACTTCCGGCTTCCTTATTCCCCGAGAGATTTAATCTTGGATATTTCAAGGTCGGAGTGAATGTATCTTCTAAATCTGCGTGCTCCATCTTTGTTCTTTGACCACATCGTCGCTTGCTAACTGAAAAGTTGACGGTCAAACGCGGACTTAATCAATAAAATAATTATTCAATTAATAATATCACTTACGTGTAGTCTGGTTTGAAATTTACAATTTTCTAGACTCAAGAATGTTTATTATAGAAAGGAAAAGTAAAGCATTTAAAATTAGAAAAAAAAACAAGATACATGACTGAAAAACTTGATTTCCAAACATAGTTCAAAGTTTCAAACCAATCACTAAAAAAATGTAGGTTTTAAAAAAAATATGTAACTAAGACTTTTGTAATTTTTATTTGAATTTTACCGTGAAACCAAATAGTAAAAAAAATTGAATGAGGTTTTAATAATTTATTATATTTTATTATTTTCATAGCGAAACGCAAGGTCTCAGTGTAATGCCAGCCGTATTCGGGCGTGTTATTACACATGTTACTGGAGGGATTTAGTGCGTGACTTATTTTGGATATTTGATTCTGAATTGGGATCTATTTCATCTTGTCCTGGCTACTGAGAGCTCAGTCAGACAAACTTAGACGGAAAGATTGAGCACAGAAGCTATCTTACTGAAGCCACGTTCTGAAATATTGAGCAACGTTGTATACGTTCTCTTCGCAACGCTGGTACAAACCGTTAGGTGAGTAAAGTATTTGACATTTCAGTTCCAGTTTCACTATATACATAGCTATGCTTGGCTATTTTTAATTAGACAACAAATTGTGTCATATATTTATATTATTTGGTCAATAAATGATTTTCGACATTTTTAAAAAAGCAAAGATTTGAATGAATGCAAATAATGCTTGCATCTTGTATCACGCGAAAGTAGAGGAGATCTTGGCGGCTACAACTACATCTAAGGCAGTGCTCAATCTTCCTCTCTTCGTTTGTCTGTGGCTGAGAGTAGGAGGCCGCAGCCGGGAATATTCCCATCGACTGTCCTGGGCAAATGTGATGTAACGTCCACCTTGGGACGGCATGCCTGGAATTTCCACCTTAAATATATTACTAATACCTAAAACATACAAGGTCAACTCTCAAATTACTGAAGACCTTCTCCAGGCAGCCTGAGATGCTTGAACCAAAACACTTTTGTTCTACAACATTCATAATTAAAAAAAACAGCTATTTTGTGCTAATGTTCATTGACCTTGGACATAATAATATTGGTATAGTAAACTAATCTAGTAACTAACCTAGTTCAATTGGAAATTTTAAAACCCTCCATTGAAACCGCTGAACTGATTTTGATAAAATGTCATACCCATAGAAAACTTTTTTTATGTAATTGAGTGACGAGACGAGCAAATCGACAAACCAAACTCCACAAACGCAAACTTGCTTTCAATTAAAAAAATCTTAGAACTACCGCCAGAAAACTTGAGTTAAAAACCCGCATCTAAATTGGTTCCTCTTTGTGAAAGCTACGGCACATGACATTTGTGGCGAAAAAACACAGCAATAAAACTTTTAACTCATTAATAAACTTTTAACACTCATTTTGGTCGGGGCTAAAAACTAAACTATTTGGTGGATAATTAAGCATTAAGTAAATATATGTTAAAGACTCAATTTTTTCAACTGAATAGGCGTGACGAAAGATTTTAAAATCCTCTTCCATAATGTGAGTACACATTTACTATTTACAAAAAAGCCTTTATTTCGGTAATAAACTTAAGTTTAACGAAGTTTCACATATTTTTTCAACAGTGCCCGAAAACAGCTTGCTTGTGTCATGGCGTCGATTTGACGTCACGGCTAGTAAACAAAACATGTCATTGTGTCTATGCGTGATGAGCGGCGGATGACCTGAGTTCACTGAAGCGTGACGTCATACGCTGTGATTGTTGTTTCTGACAAGATGGCCGATTGCTGTATTTTAATGTTTTAATTTATTGAAAATCTTATTAATCTGTTTTTTAAAAATAAAACTAAACATGTGTTTTAAATTTTTTTAATCTGGCTAGTCCCCTGAAAGCATTGAATCGGCGATTTTTTGATACTGTCGTCATGCCTATTTTCCAATCCATGAAATTCTAAATTTCTGATTGCTAGTTCTTTCACCTGAGCACAAAAATCATGATCTGCTAAAACCAACATTATTCTAACATAAGTACTACTCGACTCGTAAAAACCAATCGCTTGACTTGGCTAAATTTTTTTCTTGAATACTCGAATGAAAGTCTTCAACAATATCAGGCTATTATCGACTTTATTCTGTGTGAAGTAGAGTTTAAAGTTGTGTGATGGTGTTAAGTTGGTTGTGGCTGGGATGTAACCCCTACTAAGATATTCATTGAATGTATTGAAATCAGCACTAAGAGTGGAATACCTCTTACCTTTCTTCGTATTATCAATACGTTGAGTTCAAATTCGACTATTTCGTACTAAAATCGTATTTTAGGCGTGAAACTATTGTCACTGTGAACCGACTGCTCAAAAAGGTAACGTTTTGTCTCTATTTTTGAGAAGGAAAGGGTGTATGCAAGAGTGTTTTATGTATGTCATTTTTCTATATAGCTGAAGTAGTTCTTTGTTCCCAAAAAATAAAATAAAAGGTATAAAATATTATTTTTCTTCTAAATTATAAAATACATTGCTTAACATATCATCTTCTAGGAGATAAATACGGAATTTAACTCTTAATAAGTGAGTGTTACGATTGTAATGTTTGCAAAAAGAAATGACACCACTTTTAATATCCATTCAAATTGTTTATTCCTGATGGCTACTCGGGCAAAGCCGCTAGCATATCCTAGTTTTAGAAAAACTATTATTTTAGTGAACACTCACTACCAACGGCTAGCCATCTTCAAACCACTCAAAGTTATTAAATCAAAAATACACCGACGCTTTAACACAAGTACCCGAGACGTAGCCCACAGAGCGGTCATAAAATCTGGCATAATCAAGAATACTAGACCAGCGTCTTCCAATACTTCGAAACGTCTCAATTCCGTATATTTGGCAGAAGTTTCCGTTTAAAATTCATAAAGGATAGGATAAACTCAATATCTGTAAGTGAGCTGCGCCATTAGTCCGGCGGAGGCTGGCGCCTGGCCAGCGACACGGGAGCTGTGTGTAACTGAGAACTGGTATTGTGTCGCTGGGAACTGGTGCGTTTGACCGGTTTGTCCATAATCAGTTTGGAGATGTGGCAACATGCTCTTTTTTTGACGTGACAACGTCTAATAAATCGATGAGCGGAATCATTCCCGGCATGTCGATTCCCTATTACGACGATTCCCGCTTACGGCGCGTGGCTTAACGTCGAGTCTCGACACGCCGCGCCGGTTTCGTGCGGACTGACTCTTTACGTCGAGTTCCTTTAACGTCGATTCTCGTCACGAAACTCCCTTTCTACGCTACCAGATCTTATGTACTGCTGAGAATTAAAGTTTACGATTTTGTTCCCACTACGCCGCTTCTCACTACGTCGCTCGCTCCGCGCCTATGGACTAGTGCCACGACGTCGCGCGTCGCATCTCCTATACATTTCTTCCCGCCACGCCGCTCGCAGCCTCAAAGGCTGTCCCATAACGTCGCTCGCTCATTTAAGGCGACTTCGCGGTTGGATTCATGAATTTTGTGCGATTTGTAAGGAGCCCAAAGTAGTTGTAAAATTTTCACGGGTGCAAAATCATGAAGAGGTAAAAACACTTGTACATTTTTCAATTAAAATCTTTATTTAATTAACATTTTTACCTGAATGTCACCACGGCTTCGCCCGCGTGGACGAGGGCGGGAACCGATAATTTTTCTGGGATGAAATTAATATAACCCTATTTTTTGAGAGCAAAAAAATTTTTTTTTGGATTTTTTTCCGGATGTGGTTTACCCGCCTTAAGTTTAGTACATCTGTAAAGTTTTATTGAGTTAGCATCAAAACAATTTTTTTCCCCGTACTATCTTTACCACGCCATTTCACTCCTTTAGGGGTTGATTTTCCAAAAATAATGAAACCGGTATCTATTATATTTTTAGCTTAGTAAATTTGCAAAGTTAAATAATCGTAGCATTAAAAACAAATATTTCCATACAAACTTTAATACCCCGGTTCACCCCTTTTAGGGTTGACTGTCCAAAAATAATGAAACAGGTATCTATTATTTTTTTAGCTTAGTACATCTGCAAAATGAAATGATCATAGCATTGGGAAAAAATATTTTCATACAAATTTCAACACTCCATTTAACCCCTTCGGGGGTTGATCTTCAAAAAATAAAAAAATCTGTGTTTATTATTTTTTTTAGCTTAGTATATTTGCAAAGTTTCGTAACCACAGCATTAAAATTCATTCGTCACAAAAATTCTTCATACAAACTTCATTGCTCCATTTCACCTCTTTAGGGGTTGATTTTTCAAAAGTGATGAAACAGGTGTCAATAATTTTTTTTACTTTAGTATATTCGCAAAGTTTGATAATTGTAGCATTAAGAAAAAAAAAATTTCATACAAACTTAAACACCCCTTTTCACCCCCTTAGGGGTTGAATTGGGCAAATTCCTTTCCTAGTGTGCGTCCGCTTTTTGGTATAAAACTTTTGTCCAAATTTGACGTTTGTAGCTTAAGCGGTTTAGGCTGTGTGTTGATCTGTCAGTCAGTCACGACATTCATTTTTATAATTATATTGATGATGATGATATCACAGTTCATGACAAACATCTGCTTTGAACTGCAAAAGCGTAATATTAAGTTTTGTAGTTTTCATCATCATCATTTCAGCCGCAAGACAAAAAATAGAAACATTAATGTCAAACAAAGCGATCATACGCTTGAATGGGTTTACCTTTGTGATCTTTCGTAGCTCGGGAGTGCTCGCAGGTAAACAACGATAACGCCAGACGCGCATCGAAGCTTGCTGCGAGTGCATTGTTTTGTTATTATGCACACGTAATAATTCCGGCTACCAAAAACTCGTAAGTACTCCATAACGTACCTAATGGTTTTTTTATTATAATAACAAATATTTAATTCATTTCCGGCTACTAATAATCATAAGTACTTATTTTAATTTTTCTATTGTGACTTTTAGGTAAACATCATTGCGAAAATCTCCGAATTAGCGAACTACCTTTGGTTATCGAAGCCGTGAGATACAACAATAGAAAGTAAGTTGATTTTTACTTTCCTACTATCAAAATATATGTATTGTATACCGGTGCATGTAGGTATGTATGTATGTACGTGTACTATTTTGAATTTTATTATTTACATGTTTTTTAATTTTGATTAATTATTGATTTAAGTACTGTGATTTTGATACAATTTTTTTATATTTCTGAAATGAGTTTTTGATTATTTTTACCATGATCTATGTAATTTATTGTAATTTTATCTGTGATTGTAATGAACTGTGATATTAAATTATAAACGATCAAATTTTGTTATATTTACTAAACCTCTACTTATACTAAAATCGGATTGTTCCCACTACGCCGCTTGTTGACTGACTAAAAGGTGCATAATGCTTTAGGAGCCCGAAATAGTTGTCAAATTTTCATGGGTGTATGTATCAAGAAGAGGTAAATTAACTCGTATTTTTTTTAACTGACAGTCAGGTAAAAATGTTAATTAAATAAAGATTTTAATTGAAAAATGTACAAGTGTTTTTACCTCTTCATGATTTTGCACCCGTGAAAATTTTACAACTACTTTGGGCTCCTTACAAATCCTTACAGCCTTTGAGGCTGCGAGCGGCGTGGCGGGAAGAAATGTATAGGAGATGCGACGCGCGACGTCGTGGCACTAGTCCATATATCCATAGGCGCGGAACGACGTAGTGAGAAGCAGCGTAGTGAGAAGCGGCGTAGTGGGAACAATCCCTAAAACCGTATACTTTAATTCTGAGCAGTACATAAGATCTGGTAGCGTAGTAATGGAGTTTCGTGACGAGAATCGACGTTAAAGGAACTCGACGTAAAGAGTCAAGTCCGCAAAAACCGGCGCGGCGTGTCGAGACTCGACGTTAAGCCACGCGCCGTAAGCGGGAATCGTCGTAATAGGGAATCGACATGCCGGGAATAATTCATGAGCGCCGGCTGCACGCACGAAAAAGTGTCCCGTTACGCTCATTGTGACGTTACGATCGGAGCGAGAAAAGTATGCAATCATATAACTGTGTAACTGAGAACTGGTGCGTTTGACCATAATCAGGTTAGAGATATAGAAAGAACGTATTTATCGTTTGTTCTTCTTGTTGTTTTTTTTTTGGGAATAGGAAGAGAAAAATCTATAATACGTATATTACTTAGCAGTTAGTAAAGAAGGATGAGGACGACGACTGATTTTCTTTGCGCGATTTTTAGGTTGGTCCCATAGTAAAAGTTGTTCGTAAGTACTACGAGCCTTTTTCGTTTTAGCATAGGTACTTCTAATAACTCTGTAGATTCTCCAAATGTACACGGAATTGCGCTAAAGTACCCTATTTTTAAGTCCGGAAACATTAGCAGCTGTAAAGCGAATCTCCGGCACGTCCCCGCGCACCTGGAGTCCTGGGCCTGACTGTATCCGAAGTTAACGACATCCATTAGCATGCTTCCTGCTCGCGAGTAAATAAAAATTTGCAGCCATTGGGAGCAGATGCGAGGAATGTTGCCGATTTGTTCTGTTTTTCTAAATAATAATAAAGTAATTATTGTACATGTTTCTTACTATTTTTTTTATCGTCTGACCCACAATCTCACCTGATGGAAGGCGACGATGTGGTCGAAGATGTAGCACGTTTGCCTAGGAAAAACCTATTCACTCTATTTTTGAACAACCCCGGGTTGTACTTTAGGAAAAGCAGACGCGGGTAGGAAGTTCCATACCTCTGCCGTACTTACATAAATGTAAACTGATTGAAAGCATCATGAACAACCTTTAATATGAGACCAACCCAGAATTCGCGAAAAAAAATCAGCTGTTTCATACATTTTGTCGGCATTGACATTTTTCTATGGAATAGCTGTAGTAAAAGTTTTTCATAATGATGAGTACTATGAGCCCTTTCGGCTTAGCATACCCTTTCCATATAACCCTGGAGATATAATCACCCATCTCGCCGCCGGACGACCAACGCTCCGCCACCCTCGCCTCGGTTACCACTCCGTCACTGCCATACTCCATCTCTTCGCCTAGCTACATTGTGGCTAATTATTGAAATTACATTTCTTAACGCACTAGACTTGAAGCCATGCATTTGATTACAATCTCACCTAATTGGTAGCGACGATGATGTTGAATGTGTAAGCATGATTTGGCTAAATAGTACCTACCTAGCTACCTACTTACATGCATATAGGGTTATTCATAAAGTATGCTAAGCCGAAAAGAGCTCATAGTACTCATCATGATGAACAACTTTTACTACGGGATCAAATCGAATTCGCAAAAAAAAATCAGCTGTTCCATATATTTGTCGAGTGCATTGACATTTTTCTATGGAACAGCTGATTGTTTTTTTCGCGAAATCTCAGTTGGTGCCATAGTAAAAGTTGTTCATAATGACGAGTACTATGGACCCTTTTCGGCTTAGCATACCCTTTATGAATAACCCTGTATAAGTTTTACATAGTCTCACATGAGGCTTTCTTGTCTAATTGAGTAGTAATTTCAGCTTCCTTTTGAAACTTGAAGCTTACTTCAACTATCAAAATGAAGCCGATTTCGAATCACTTAGACCATAAGGTCGCTGCTGGTAAGACTTATTGACCGACTGTATTTGTTCGACCGTTATCGAGGACCAAAAACCCGGAATATTATTTTAATTGACAAAAATTGCAGGAGAATCGTTTCATTTTCGTTTTGATTGAAACGAATGATATCCCATGGTGTCATTTGTTTCAATTGTGCTAATTGGGCGAAATGTCCCACCGTTGGGGGAGTCATCTCGCCGTGATGGTGAAATATCGCCGCTGTTGTCAACGGTAGGTGGAAAGTTAAACGGAAAGTGGAGAAAGGTTAAAGAGTAAATGATGTAAAGATAAAGAGGGACATGATGTTTCAGCTTGTAACTAATAATACTTTTTTCAAAAAAATATTATCAGGTAAATATTACGGTCCAAAAAAAATACTACGAGTACGTACTAGACACAACATAGGACTTTAACTGCTACGATGCCCCATCAAATATTGTCACGTTTTACTTTACTCTTCTACTATTATAGGTCTCTATTATTCCGTAATTATAATAAATATCGAAAACTAGATCACACAGCCAGCCTCTAGCAAGTGGAATATGTCACAGCTCCAAAAGTATGGCGCAGGTGCTCAATCAAAATGAGCAATCAAACGTGCTGAAAAAGCATAAAAAATGTCAAGTAAATTTTATATTTACACCACAACAAGAACGTTAAAAGGCTTTTACGGTAATCGCCCGGTTATTATACCGTGATGTTTTAATATCGCCCGGAGCCGGTAATACGGACCGCTTGTAACTGGACGTAACCGCTTGTAACCGGCCGAAACCGGATAAACGGAGTGAAATCGGACCGCCGGAGATGGATGCGGTCTGAGGATATAATAATAGGATGGAAATACATTTGTTGGTCTAAATCTTAGTTTTGACGTGGATTTCCTGATCCTGGTGTATTTTGTTAAAATAGTTTTGGTTCATATTTTCAATATTATATTTTGTAGTTTTTGATCACAGGCTAAGTAAGTTTTATTGTAAGTAATAAAAGCACTAGAAAAATTTAGTTATTTCACAGTTCATAGTTTTTTATTGATGCCAAAAATGCTTCATGTACTCGTACTTCACTCACACACACATTCACAAGTAGCTAAACTATTTTTGTGCACATTAAAATGACTTTTCAGTTTACTCTTAACGAGCAAACTTTTTATATCTTAGTGGATAAAATTTGAAAATAACAAATTACAATGAAATAATATTTTAACTTTCAATTTACTTAAAATGTATTTGGCTTTGTCTATTTACATGATAATTCATTGTTTATTTAACAGTTTCTTACTTTGAAATCCAGAAATCAAACTGCCTTACGAAGCAAAAAATATTTAAATAAACCCTTATCCAAACTACAACGTTAAAATAATACAAAACGAGTCGTTTATAAACATATTCCACTTCTTACTCACATTTTCGTATCGAAAATACGTATTTATATTCGAGATAAAAGGTGAAACCAATTCCGATTCAATTTCATATCATCGTATGGGCGATGCTGATATCGCTTTCAATAGAGATCCGGTTTACTGTACCGTGCTCTAGGGAGTAGGACATGTGTAGAGAAATAGTTTTTGGAGCGCAGAAAGCGCGAGAAAGCGCAGAAAGTAGTAGAAAGACGCCTTTCTACTACTTTACACAGTAGATTTCCCTTGGATTCGTACAAAACGTTTCGAATCGACGTTCCTCATTCGTATAGCCAAGGAATGGAACAGACTGCCAGCTTCCTTGTTTTCTGAGATACAATCTTAGGCTTTTCAAGGTTAGAGTGAATAGGTATCTTCAAGGTCTACGTGCACTATCTTCGACCACACCATCAGGCGAGTTAGTGGTCAAACGCGGACTTATACAAGTTAAAAAAAAGAAAGGTATGCTATTGCTATTGCATCTCAGCACCAACACTGGTGCTGGCTATCGTATCGGGGAAGGTCGCTAGTTCTACTAAATATTATAAACGCAAAAGTTTATAAGAATGAATGGATGTATGTTTGTTACTCTTTCACGCAAAAACGGCTGAACGGATTTACATGAAATCTATACTAATATTATAAAGAGGAAAGATTTGTATTTTTGTATGTTTGTGTGGAATAAACTCAAAAACTACTGGATCGATTTCAAAAATTCATTCACCATTCGAATGCTACATTATCCCAAAGTAACATAGGCTATATTTTTTTATCCACCGCGAAGCGTGGCAGGGAACAGCTAGTTTGGAATAAAGTTGTTCATGGTCTGGATTAACATATAGGCTACTTTTTTAGCCGGAAACTGCAGGCGCAGCTAGACCTGTGTAAAGAACTCACAACTCTGCAGTTTCTCTCCTCGGTGACTCCACCGAGTACCACTAAACAGACTCTATTGACTACAGAACTCTACATTGCAGTCACGAACGCTCACAGCTTTTGTAAAAATATGAAAAAAATCATTGAACTATACAAATAGGCTTAGGCTTTAGTTTTGATCTACTCCATGTAATTATATATGTATGAGGTAGTGTGACGTGTCTGTGTCTATCTGTAGCATTGTACGAGTAGCTCCCGAACGGATGAACTGATTTTGATTTTGTGTTTTGTTTGAAAGGTGAATTAATCGGGAGTTCTAAGCTACGAGTATGTTTGAGGAAAATGTTGGGGTTTTTTTTAATTTTTAAATTGATAAAAAAAGAATGGTTTAATCGGGAGTGATATTTGCTGTGATTGTGAATCTGTTCAGCAGTTTGAAGATTATTTATCAGCATATCGCAAGCCTTTTTCAATTTTAGTTAATTTTATTTTTGCTTTAAAATATTTATTAATGTTACACATTCTTTTTCTTTATTACACATGGAATGTTTTATGTATTTTATTCATCCTCTCAATCTTAAGGTTTCCTGAAAGAAATCGCTCTTAACGATAAGGCCGCTAGTTATTACACTACTTAGTTTAAAGTTTTACTGCATCTTTTGCTTAAAGTTTCAAACGTTCCGACCTAGTAAATTTATCTATCCATCTAACAAAATTAACAATGAACTAATCTCAAAACTGGAATCACACGGTCCCGGATGACGTCACCGGAAGCAGCCCGTGTTATTAATACGAGCGCATCTCGCACCGGAAGTGGCTAACAAGCTGACGTACCCGCCGGATATTAACACAACAATGCTGTTCCCGGCTGCGGTGATGCTCGGATTACGGGATACAGGATATCAAGCCGATAGGATTTGGTAATTAAATGGATATTACACTGTTCTACTTCCTGTAATCTGATAGAGGGTTATGAGGAAAAGGTATGCCGCCGAAAAAGGCTCATAGTACTCATCATTATGTATAAAGGTGTTATAATTAACGGGAATACTCACGTAAAACTTAAGTCGTTTACTCCGTCAAAACCACGTTAGTTTCCATATGTATAAAGTTGTTCATAATGATGAGTACTATGAGTCTTTTTCGGTTTAGCATACCCTTTCCTAATAACCCCGTATAGTATTAATCGAGCAATGAAATGAAATAATTAAATTTGTAATATTTGTATTTATACTTCTTTTTATGCAATTGAATGACGAGACGAGCAAATCGCTCGCCTAGCTTGTTATGTTCACTCATGGTATAGGCAACCTTTATACTAAATTCCATCTAAATCCATTTAGCCGTTTTTGTGTGATTAAGTAAGAAACTTCCAAACATTAGATTATTTTGAGATATTTCAAATATCAACAAATGGCTATAACGATAAAATTTAAATCCTGTGCGGATGTTTTTAGGGGTGAAAATCGATCTATTATCAATCTCTCGGCTTAGACCACCGTTTCCTCAGCCCAGTATTTCTCACAATAAACACAATGATATAAAAAACCGCCTAATCCTGCCATCACGATTATTGGCCGCATCTGAATACCCGCGGAGGAATGTTTTATTCAACGAACACAAAAGCAGGGGAAGCAATCAGGCCAAATCAGACCATCAAAGTGTAGACGTAAGGATGGGGGGAGAGTGCTTTGGCCGGATGGAAAGGGTGATTTGACCGGATAAAATGCGTTTAGCCGGTAAAAGTACGTTGAAAAAGTTGAGTTTTTGACGCATTACAAATCTTTATTACTTTTTTTCCATTTATCGCTCCATTTGAAGCAAACAGATTCTATTTACCACACAATTTATAAAACACAAGTTAAAATAATCTAAATCGAAAAAAGGCTTATCTACCAACCTAACCGCTACAGTAAGCGTCGTTCTCGAAATGCTGTGTAGTATTGCAATAGGTACTAATTCTTTGGGATACCGATACCGACTAGCATTTGAAACATTTAAAATAATCATATTACATGTAGGTATGTATAAAATGACCGTGGAGTAAAATGAAACAGCAAAACAGTATTCTAAAATAAATTATTTTTAATTACATAGTTCTGTGGGGTATTTTGGGAATCAATGTATGCGA
Source organism: Alcis repandata (assembly GCA_949125135.1). Taxonomy (NCBI): domain Eukaryota; kingdom Metazoa; phylum Arthropoda; class Insecta; order Lepidoptera; family Geometridae; genus Alcis; species Alcis repandata. The sequence goes on from OX421247.1 coordinate 418,835, forward strand.
TTATTATCTTTTTTAAGAAAAGAATAGAGTACTTTGGGAATTACCCTATTTTGCAGTTATGTTCAAAACTATAAATGCCTTTATTCACATAGTGTCGTAAACTTTAGGTTGACTTTACGTGTCGAAATAAATATCACAAAAATCCTACGAAACTCCCACATTGCTCGCCTAGTTTGCAATCCACTGTTTGCTAAAAAATACTCAAAAAAAAAAAAAAACACATTTTTTGCCATAAAAAATCGGCTATGGTTATTAGCCGGAAAAATGTCCGAAAAACAACCTAAACCGCTCATCCTTACGTGTCAGCCTATCAAAGTGTAATAAAAACGTCGGCTCGCGAGACCGCCAGATCTCGATGAAGACAGATCGCGCGATCGACGGATGCCGGATTAACAAATACATGTAAATGTGATTTTGGGGCGCGGCAGACGAGCTATTCACGGTTTCGGGGGAAAAGTTGACTGGTTGAAGTTGACGCGTGGACTTTGAATATGACTGTGCCAACACTTCTTATAAGTATAGTCTTTTTGGTTGGTTGGTTGGTCCTTTTGCTAATAAACCGAAAAAAGGCTCCTAGTACTCATCATTGTGAACAATTTTTACTATGGCACAAACCCGGAAATTTTTGAAAAAAATCAGATGTTTCATTCATTTTGTCGAGTGTCGTTGACAATTTTCTATGGAAGAGCTAATTTTTTTTTTGCGATTTTAGGGTTGGTAGTTGTTTATAATGATGAGTGCCGAAAGTCTTTTTCGGCTTAGCATACCCTTATCTTATAACCCTATAGACAGAAAGAAAGCAGAAGCGATAAGAGTAAAATTTTAAAACAGTAAAAAAATCCCTTTTATGAAATCTACTTTAAATACATACACTCACAAAATCATTTAATACCTGTCTCAAAGATAAAATTAAATCTACTTCATACAAACTTGTTCCCAGGTTCATAACATCACTTACCATCACTCATGATCCAGTTTTTTTGATAAAAACAAAAAAACCTTGAGCACAGAAGTAGCACAAAAAATAACTCATTAAACTTTTGACATCCAGATATCTCCGCAATTATCTAAGACATTGTATTAAAACTTTTACAATTACTTTTCCTGCCTTTTCAAATTGAATTAAATTTGGGAGCCAGTGACCCCTTTCTTTTGTTCTTATCACGTAGAACGGATCAAAGTTGAGACAACGTTATGCATTTCCACAAGTTTTTATCGTTCTGTCGCTTTTTGAAAACGACATAGTCAAAATAATGAGAGAATTTAGGTATAAGAAATACTTGGTATCTATTTAAATGGTGATAAAATTGTTTTAGACGAAAATAGGTTTTCGTGCTGGTTATACTCGTACCATAGTTAGTTTAGGTGTTTTGTATCATGTATTAAAAATTGAGCTACGTAATAATCTTCATTTATAACTTAACACAAGCTCATCTATTTTTATTACGACTTAGAACAACATAGTATATTATCTTAATATTTATAAATTACGTGTCACGTTGTTTGTCCGCTATAGACTCCTAAACTACTTAACCGATTCCAATCAAATTTGCACACCGGGTGCAGTTCGATCTAACTTAGGAGATAGGATAGCTCACATCTCAATTTATAGTAAAAAAACATGAAAAATTAGAAAATTTAAAAATAGTTAAACCATATAGCGCTTAGGACAATGTAAACTTTTTTAATGTAACTTTTGACATTTGACATAGAATTGACGCAATGGCTTTTGACAGGACAACGTCTGTCGAGTCAGCTAGTATTCTTATATTTTTTCACTTCTTTTAATTTGAAAATATTTCAACAGAACCTCGCACGTTTTGGTTTAAAATCGTTTTTGATCAAGCTTACGCCATAATTGCGTCCCAATAATTGTCATGAAATTCCTCAACGGCCCTCAAATTCTACTCAGTCTTATCATCAAGTCGCTTCGAATCTGCGTCAAGCCAGGATGACCCTTCAGAACGTCTCATGTCGGAAGCCTTTAGACCTTATTAATTGGCTGGTAAATAGGCACCCTCGGTGTACCCTCGGGGCGCGTTCTGGGGTCCAAATTCTAAATGATGTTTACGCTGTCTTTTGCGAGCGCGTGACGGAGTTTTTGAAACGAAACAGTACTTGAAAAGTGGGGTTGTTATCTATTCTGTGGCTGCGGGTTTTGATGTTGGAACCGGGTTTTTTAATGAACGGGAGATAATTTGATGAGCTGAGAAAGGTTTTGTTTGTTGGTTTTTGATAAAATATAGGCTCTCTCTCTCTCTGATCTTATAGATTCTAACTAATGTTCTAAATGCGAAAGTGAGTTTATTTGTGACGCCTTCACGTCTTTACAACTCGTAGTTAACCAATCGTGAAATTTGCTTACGCAGTCAGGAATACAAAAAACAAACAGAGTTATAAGAAAACGGCTAACCCGAAAAAGGCTCGTAGTAGGTACTGATCATTATGAACAACTTTTACTATGGGACCAACCCGGTAATCGCAAAAAAAAAAAAACAGCAATTGTAATAAATGAAATATCATACATGTTGTAGAGTGTGATTGACATTTTTCTGTATTGTTTTTCTCCTACATATTTTATAAATTTCACAAATTAGGAAATAAATAAAACTACGCCTAAATTACTAAATAAAGACACACATTTAAGTTTGTATACTTCGTTGTGCAAAAATATAACTCTGAATAATTGACCACTAAAATCGCCCGTCTGCCCAGCCCAGCCGATCAGCCGCCACGAATAAATCATTCGCAGCCCATCCCTAGTCAATCAATCAAGTTGTAACGCCGCACTATTGTTACTGCGTTTGGTATTGACCGCGCTACGTCTGCGGTGGGAGTGTTTCTTCTCGCTAAACTTGAGGAAAACAGACAAACACCGTGTTTGGGAAGTTGGTAAACATGCACGTCTGGTTTTGGATGTGAAGTCATGTGATGTAACAGGAGAAAATGGCAAAAGGGTGATGAGGCCTAACCATTAGATAGAGGTTTTTGATGATGATAACAATACCTACCTGAAGCATTAAGTTTGGCCCATATCGACCATATCAAATCCCATGTAGCCAGAATCGAATATCGAAAAGTAAACCCTTATGGCCACGGAACCCGTAATTTTGTGCGAACGATATTATTTTGGTCACATGGTTTGTGCGTAGCTTTTAATGATAGAAGTAAGTTTTGTACATAATTATGCATTTAAAAATAAATTTTAAAGATGATTTCTATTCAATTTTTGTAATGAATACAGAGAAATACCTAATGTAGGATTATGTCAGATACTTTGACTACAGTTTCGATCGCACTCGGTAATCTTTTTCCTTTTTTAATAATTACAAAATCCGGAAACGACGAAAAACTTTCATAGAAATAGGCAATTTTTCAACCAGAAAACCGCTGCGGCTCCATTTGAAACATTTTAGTTCATAACTCAGATACGGCTAATAAAATAGCAGGTCCATATAAAATAATATACAGTCGAGTAAGTTATCAGCGAGTGAAATATCGCCAATATCCATTGACACTTTATTATTGGCCATTTCATTATGCCGAACACTGTTCTTGCCCTCCGATAAGCTCAGTTTCGCAAGCTCTTGATAACTTTTATCCAACCTTTAAGGGTCCAATGACACGTGACACGTTTGTGTGTGACTGGTTGGAAACTCTCTGTACGTACATCGAAACTCAAAAACATTCAAACGTTACCATTTATAATATAAGTAGAATAAAATAATATAGGTACATACAGCTGAGTTAGTTATCAGCGAGTGAAATATCGCCAATATCCATTGACACTTTATTATTGGCCATTTCATTATGCCGAACACTATCCTTGCTCCCCGATAGGCTCGGTCGCACAAGCTCTTGATACATTTTATCCAACCTTTAAGAGCCCTAAAAAGGAACTAAGCACCGTTTATTAGTATGACCCTAAAAGTCTAAGTTGGTTTACCTTATTTTAATATCTGAATTTACTTGAATATCGGTCCATCGTTTTAGGACTTTGGTTGCCAGACAACTAACTGGTAACACTGTAAAAGTGTAGATGGTCAGTCATCTGTCACATAAAATACATTGGTACAAGGTGGTAAAGTATTTTACTTCATAAATTAAATTGGACAAACATATTGCCGAATAATAACGTTTAAAACAACACCCAGGACAACACATAATACCGTCGAACATATTACATGTAATGCATTACTATCTAAAATACCAATATTTTTTTTTTTACTGTAAAGTTGCGTATTAAAAATATCGTGATAAATAAATAACAATTTTTCATCAATTCTTTTTAATTTACTTTACAAAGTTGTTCGATTTGTTATCCACCAGACAAACTAGGCACCACAGATATAACAGGTACAGTGCAGCTGGGCCCTGCTGTCCATATTTCCTGTTTCTGGCTACGTCCCATTTCAGCATTATTTATGGCCGTGGCCGTTTTCCAGATTGGTCAATTACATTAGCGGATACGGTCTCTTAGAGCGAGGATGAGGATTCCTTGATTTGCCAAGTGAGGCCGCGGCTTAAAAATGGGTATTGTATTGCAGGATCGCTGGACTGAAACCTTATTTTCCCGCGAGCGATTTCGGGTTGGCCGCTCTTACTTCTATGGTATGGGGATCGTTTAAACAGAGAGTTAAAAGATGGCTTATCGAAAAGGCATTTTACAAGTTCGATGACATGACCAATGTGAAAGTCATTTAATGCCCTAATTAATTATTATTTTAATTTTTGTATTTAATTTAATTTATAATTTTCAATGTGGAATTATTTAATTTTATACGATCATTTATTTTATAAGACGATTACTGGAGATATCTGCTTGTACTAATTTTATAAATCTTTTTGTATACATTTGACATGTAACATTTTTGTTATCAATAAAAACTATGAACAATGACTTTCCTGGGAGACATGGTATTTATTTTATCCGTTAAATATTGTAACTGACATTCCTAAGTGTGCACTATAGTTCGGCTGTTCAGAGAATGCGTTTGACGTTTGACACTCAGTTTGGCACAAAATTATAACATTAATTGATTATTGTTTTAATAATGTTGTTTTGATGCTTCAATTGTTAAAACGGTAAACAACCAGCAAAAATATTTTTATCGTAACTGCAACGCCATTACAAAGTTACGTCGTCAGTTCAATCGCGACGCGACGTGTCAGGAACGCATTCTCTGAACGGCCGTAATAAAATTAACCATATTTGAATAAATGATTTGAAGGTGATATCGGTCGTGTGATATAGGGTCGTGGTTCGGACAGAATCAGATGTGATGTGAGTCAATGCTTTAGTATGATTCGTAAGCTCACTCTCTATGACTTTTCCAAAGAGTGAGATGGTGAGCGAAGTAGGTAATATCGGTTGTGTGAGAATAGGGTCGAATTCGAAATTGTAGTTAGTTTTTTCGGTCTTATTTAATGTGTTATAGACGAATGAAAGTATGTGCGGGACGAATGTGTGAGTGTAGTGGATACTAAAATGGCTGATAGAGTCAGGTCACAGATTAGCTAATAGTAACTGCTGGTCAAGTGAAAGAAGGAAACGTACTCTAGAGGCATAGGTACGAGTATGTATGTACATTAAGTTAATCCACTTTTAATAAAATGTAATTTTTTTTTACAGCTAACAGTAAAATCCATAAATATTATACTTACATAAACTTAAAAAGCATACTTAAGTACTTAAACTTTAAATACCTAACACGAATAAACACGTACAACTTTTTCTCAATAAAAATAATCCTGAATTCCCCTCAACATTATAAAATATTCCTAGTTAATCCACATGGAGGCTTTAATATTGCATTTTCGGAGGTTTTAGGGGTAATGGGGGTCCGGAGGGACGCCGGGATGGAAGGGAGAGGGGAAGGGGTACTTTGGGAGGTGTTTTGTTATTTTTCAATTACTTCCGGCTAAGGAAAGATGGGTTTTATACGAGGAAAATTGTTTTAGGATAATATCTAATGTGGATAGAGGATTTTGGCTAATTAAGCTGAAAAAGAGAAAAACTTTGCGAAATGGTGTAATGAGTACGTGGAAGCGAATGTGGAAGTTTCTGGAGTAACTGGAAAATTTTACTTTCATGTGTGGAATTTAAATTAGTTTTTTTTGGTAACTTTATAATCTATGTTTTTACCTTTAGTTATGTTCCGCGGTTTCCGGTATCGCAAGTAGCTTACATTTTAATCCGGGATAAGAACAATTTTTGCTATGTGACCAACCCGGAGTTCGCGAATAAAAAAAACAGTTGATCCATACATTTGGTTGAGTGTCAATGACATCCGTTTGGAACAGCTGATACTTTTGTCGTAGTTTCAGGGTTGGTCCCATAGTAAAAGTTGTTCATAATGATGAGTACTATGAGCCCTTTTCGGCTTAGCATACCCTTTCCTTATAACCGTGTATTAGTAGGTATAAAACAAAAAAATACACAAACGAAGTAAAGTAAGCATTTCCATCGCCGCAATCCCCAGAAAGTATCGTTTTCCAAATGAACGGCAAGGTGTATATTACGGAACCGATCATAACGAAGGACCACGGCTGAGCTAGCAGTCTCTGCGACGGTGTCAGTTGCGCTCGTTACGGCTGAACAACTTTTAATGATGTCTATCGATAAAGGGTCATAATTATCATAGAACTGGAATGGTTGCGGATGTTTTTAGGGTTCCGTACCCTAAGTGCCTTTTCACACATACCGGTTGCCGGGTAGCCGGCGCCGGTTACCCGGCGGTGAAGTGTATGGGCATGGTACATAGCTTTCACATGTACCGGCGTTATTTATCCGGCAGGCGGGTACATTTGACACCGGGTATCCGGCGCCGGCTACCCGGCAACCGGTACGTGTGAAAAGGCACTAAGGGTAAAACGAGATGCTCTATTACTAAGACTCCGCTGTCCGTCCGTCTATCCGTCTGTCACCAGGCTGTATCTTATGAACCGTGATAGTGAGTCCGTTGAAATTTTCACAGATGATGTAATTTCTGTTGCCGCTATAACAACAAATACTAAATACAGAATGAAATAAATGTTTAAGCTGGCTCCTTTACAACTCACGTGTTTTTTTGCTGTTTTCATAGATAATGGTACGGAACCCTTCGTGCGCGAGTTGACTCGCACTTGAGCGGTTTTTTTCATTTTATTAATATTATTTCTTAGAAGAGGCGTCTTAGTGATAAAACTGCAAGTAGTTGCATGAGTTAAAAAAGTTTTCAAGAGATTTTTTTCTTCGGTATGTAACTGCTGATTTAAAAAATAAAGAGTTTATTTATTTATTTACTCGACTACGGCGAAGCATAAGTAAGTTTGTAAGTAAGTGAATTAATGTTGTAAGTGTTACTTCTTCACACTAAAACGGCTGAACAGGTTTGAGTCTTTGGTATGGGATAACTTACGCGCCGACTGTAACAAGTATGGACGTATATCCACACCGAGAAAAATGCACATCTAAATTCCGCTAAGAAAAATGAATTCACCTAAAGTACGGATCATACTGATATCACCACAAAGTACGATGATTAGCGCCAGTTTATGACTTTTTGGTGATATCAGTATGCTTCGTAGTTTAAGTGAATTCATTGGAATTTAGATGGCTATTTTTAACACGCTTATATTAGCTTCACCTCTATGTTTGTAACCGACTCCTTTGGACGCGATTTTGACCCACTTTAAACGGCCGGATTTCGTTCAAACTTTGTAGATATATCGAGGATCGATGACAATAAATTATTATACAAAAAATAAAATAAATATACTTATAAATAAATTAAAATAATTATATGAAGCTAATAAATTGTGTTTTTGCTCCGAACGCGATTTCTACGATTACTGTTAGCTAAGCTGTGACTCGGTACGCGAATTCTGTGACTACTGCTGGCTAAGCTGTGAGTGGTTCCCCACGGCTACTGGTACATATTCTGCTACGTGCCGCGTTTGTCAAAGAGCGATGACAATGCGTGTTTTTTAGTTTTTTAAACTATTCTATATTATTCTCAGTGCAAATTCTCTGCTAACGAGGAACAATAACTTAATACATTATGAACAACTGTCACTTAGTGAACTATGTTAAATGTCGAATGGTGTCAGAGCTTTGACTGCACCAGAATAGGGACTATTCTTGGACGCTCAAGATTAACTCCGTCACTCTCACTCTCATAAATAACACTTCTAATGAGAGCGACAGTGACCGAGATAATATATCACTTGCCAGAATAAGGCCCCAGGTATCTACTTCGCAACTTTATTGTATTATACGATCTAGCTCGATTCCTTCTCACAATGTTGTTTACTGGAACTGGAACCTAGTTACGAGTACGTTTGCATTGTACTTTGGGTCTTTTTGTTATTTTTGACTTTTGTTATTTTTGATAAGGCTAAGTGGTTATATCGTATCTGCGGTGTAGATGTGGTACTTTGATAATCGATGAATTGACGTTTGTTTCCAAAATTCAAAATTACTTAATGCGTAAAAGTCAGTTCGAACAGAGAAATATATAATAAAACATCCAACCTTTCACACTCGACGCACTAGCGCATCATCGGTTGAGTGTGAAAGGTTGGATGTTTTATTATACATTTCTCTGTTCTGGCGTTACGCGACCGATAATACGCGACGCATTTTCCGTCAGATGTGTATCGACCCTAAGTATACTGCCTTTCTCATTTTGGTGTGACTGGTTGGGAACCCCTCTTTTTTTGCAGGGAATCTTTTTTTTTATGAACCTAATTTTTTATGAAAAGTTAAAAAAAAAGTTTAGAAAAGTTGTTTTAGAAAAAAAAAAAAACATAAATGGTAGGAAGATTAATGTATTCACTTGTCCTTACCTAAAGGTCTTTAAATAATTATACATTTGTAAGATTAAATAAAATTTCCTTTTCTTACATTTAGCAAATCAAAAGTATCAAATCAAAACTATTTTGTTGCAAGTGAATCCATGTCCTGTCTATGTTGTTGTTGTTAAATTCACCACCACAACAAAGTTTTCTTCCGGGAATTCTAATTCCATAATTCTACAATGCATTCCAAAACAGTCGAATATGCCAGTTTGTAGAGTAAACAAACTAAAACGCAGCTGTGCCGTGGAAACGAACAAAATCCGATGAATAAAAATAGTAATTCACAGTCTAGGGGACGCAGCGTGAGAACTGAACCGATTGCGACTCTAATATTCTTTAAATTTAAAACTACAATGTAGATTTGTTCCTACTGCTTTTTAAATATATTTCTGTTCTATTTTCATCTTGAAAAAGCAGGTTTTAAGGGCTGTTTTCTTCGTAGCACGGGTGAAATACAAATGTATCTTTCTTTTTTACAGGCTTTTATTTCATTTGCAGTGTATTGTAAATTGTTAGGTATGCTATTTATGTTCGGGTCAAATATTGCAACTGAATTTTGAATCATTTCCCGGTGTCCGATTGAGCTGAAATTTGTTTTCTAACGATAACAATAGATAAAATAATGATAAATGAGGCTGCAGAGTGAGGTTCCTCACTCTGCAGCCTTAACCACCGGTATGCTTGGGCCCTGCCCCGCTGCCGGTGGAACTGTAGTTTTTAAGTTTTTTTATAATATATTGTTCTTTATATTCTATATTGCAAAAATTTAAAAATTAAGAAAATAAATAAATATGTACCTATATGATAAAATAATAGCTTGTCTTTAAAATTACTATATAAAAAATACTGTATAAATACCTCTGGTTAAGACGGAAATACTCACATAGGTACGAGTATAATTAAGTTGAATATTCTGTCCGACTTTCCATCCCATTCGGCGATCTTTTTTAACAAGGTGCTTACAAGCGTGACGCACTGGCGGTCTCGTCCAGTTTCGCAAAACCTGACTGTCTTTTTTTTATTCTTTCATTAATTAAAAAAGATTTTTATTCGAATAGTATCACCAACGACGCCTCTTGGTTTGAATGTTAAAATCATACAGAGCAAGCAAAATTAAATGCTACTTGCGCGAAATGACAGATTTTTATATTCCAAGCGCCAACTTTATAAATCAACTAAACACCGTATAAACAGAAGCTCAACTCGCAACTCTTGTTTACCTGCTTCATTTGCATGGGCCGCGGGCGACGGAAAAATTCCAAATTCACTTATGACAGCTGCCGTCTAACGAGGACGCTGTTTGTTGGTTTTTTGGAAAGTTCCGGAAAGTTTCCCTTTGTCTGCTGACCTGCTTTTAGGTCCCAGCTTTGTTGTTGAGTTTAGGTTGACAGTCAGTGCATGCAGTAAGGGTTTTTTGGTGAAAATTATGAAAGATTGTGTCATAAAATGAGGTAAAAATGAATGAGTTACATTGCGAAACGTTATATTAGTTTTAATTTCATTAAATTCAATTAGTGAATAATGCCACTATTATTAGAAATTCAATGAAAACTCAGAGCTCAATTTCAACTCGAGCAATTCAATCATAAACTAATTCCAGCTTTAACAAAGCGGAGTCGAACTAATGTAGTTAATAGTATCAAAGGACCGATTTAGTTGGAGTTCCGGTCTGTAATTTTAAACACATTCAATATTGAATTACAATTAAATGTTGGCTCAATATGATAGATATTGCCGGGTTAATTCTAACAAAATTAATTCCACGGAGTTTTTAAGTTATAGTTTTTTATGAAACTGATCTACTGCTAATCCGATGTGCTGTGTTCAGATAGAAGTTTGTAATTATGTGATAGGATTCACAAGCGGGAAGTGCGTCGACGAAGCTCGACTCAATTTTGGTGTTTTCGCTTTTTATTCCTGTTGTTGGTTTACTTTGATTAAAGTCAACTGGAAATGCAAAATTAATCCGAGAAGCACGACCTTGCCTAGTTGTGTGCGATTCCTGTTTAATTTTAGATGATATTGGAGTATTGGGATCAATACTTTTACGTACGTAATGTCTTTTGCATAATAGAATACTCCGTTGAGAGCCAAGAATGTTTTTTTTTATTTTCCTGTTTTTCTATTTTGATTATTTTATTTTTCTGTATTTTATAGGTATTAATTTTAGGTATAATTCAAAACCTTAACCGGTTGTTACCAGTCGCGCTGCCGCTAAACAGATATCTTCACGACCCTTTTGAGGGTTTAATTTTTTTTCCGGAAAATGCTGGCAAAACCGTGGGGCAACTATTCTATCAATAATGTAAGGAAACTGATCGCAGCAAAATATTTACTGAAATGCTATAACTGCGTACGTAGGTACCTATAGGTAATAGGTGTCTCTTCAAGCAAACAACGTCATAAAACAATGATAACGCCTCGCTCCTCGCTACAGTTTGCAGGTTAGGTGTTATGTCACTTCAGGTTCGTATTTTATTGGGGACACGAATCAGCCCTTGTTTTCTTCGCGTTTGGACCTCGGACGAATAGAGACTTAGAGCCTTAATTACGAGTATAAAACCTAAAGGTAATCATTGCTTAAAGATCTCCGTCTTGTTTTCGCACGTGATATTTCACGTTAGCGAGAAGTTTTGTTTTTTATTTTGGGGGCCAGTATTCATTAAAAATTTTTTCTTTGTAGGTATATTCCATCTCCTTCAAATACAAGAATAAAGCAAATAGTTCAAAGCCTCAAGAACAGTGGACCTAACCTTTTTTTACTAAAAACCACTTTTTAGCGGGGACCATAAGGTTTAAAGGGAGGGGAGGGGGGGGGGGGGTAAAAAGAAATAGGGTTTTTTTATTTTTAAAGATAAAAAGCTCTGCCTAGAACATTTTGGGAATCTGTTTTTTAATTTTAATATTTAATATTTTTAAGGGATCATAATTACGAGTATATTAACTTAGTAATAATTTATTTTAATATTATGTGTGAAGTTCAGTAAAGTCTTGTCTGTGATATTGTTTTGATACTGTTCTGGCTAGTTACGCGTCCTGAAACTTTATTTGTCCGCGGTCGGGCCATAAAATGCTCAAGAAGTTATTAAAACAGCCACATTTGTCGCGCTATCTACATCTACCGCGAGTTTCATGGCTCTACATCGGTGTTCTTCAATCTTTAACATAACTTGTGACGCGTAACGTTGTCTGTTTGTTTGTAATACTATTATATATACTTTTAATTCAACTTCAAACTGTTTAGGTTCGGATTAGGTGATCCACTTCTAACCAACTAGCGACTTCCAGGAGACGGTTCCTAATTCGACTGGCTTTTACTTTGTTACTGTGTTTGTTCGGGTGGAAACTTGCAACTCAATTTGAACCACTTCCGGATATCCGATAGAGCTGAAATTTGGTATACGTGACGTGTGTAACTACGATGACAATCCAATAAAAGTTTGGTTTTAAAAATGGTGATGGTGATGAAATGGTGAAATGATGAAAATATCGCTTAATGCAGATGGTGGAACATATTAACTACTCGAGAATAGTCAGATACTTAGTGGACCGAATTTTTTCGCTTGATCTCGCTCTTGGCGCTATTCAGACCAGTGATATATTATTTTGGCGGCCCTCTTCGATCTTATTAGAATTATCATGACAGTGCGAGTAACGGATATAGTCTCGAGTGGCCAAGAATAGCGTTCCAGTCTTCTCGCTTCGGTTCTCTCGTTCTTGCTCTCTCACTATTATAGGTGTCTCGCTCTAGCGGTCTCACCCGTCTTGCTTGGATGGGCTCTGCGGCGCCGTCTCTGGTCAGCTGTACACTACGGTAAGGTATTTGACTAATTTTCAATAATCGATTACCGTATTTGAATCACCTGATATAAATGTAAGTCAGGTAGTTGTACCATGGCTATTATAATCTTAGAAACTTATTGAACAATATGGCAATATGGAAACAAAATAAACCTAATTTTACCATAATAATTTCAGTCATAATTATCACACTCACACAGTCAGTAAGTCAAACAGGTTTTAGTTGTCTCTTAAAAATAACTAAATCAAAAAAACAACGATATCTATGTGACAGTGTTTTGTCACAGTGCTTACGAAGATAAATTGAAAATATGCTGTAAAAGTGAAGCTTGTTGATAAAATCTAACATAACAAAATATTGTTAAAAAAAACAGTCGAACTAAGAACCGTATCTTTTTTGAAGTCGGTTAAAAATGTTACTATTTTAACACGCTTTATTAGTTTCACCTGTATGTAAGTAGCCGACTCCTTTGAGCTTGATTTTGCCCTACTTTGAACGACCAGATTTAATTCAAACTTTGCACACGTGTCAAAGACCGATGACAATGCGTGTTTTTCAGTTTTTAAACAATTTTTTTTTATTCTCTTATCTTTGACGACTTAGTAAATGTTAGCTAACAATAGAATATTCAGGCGCTTCCGTAAGGCGCTATTAGTCCGCAGTAAGCCACTCGTCCGCTGAGACAACAGCGCCAAACACATCAAAATTCAATGTCCCCATAAAACGTGTCAAAAGTCGGTTTAGTTCCTACGAACCCATAACGAGACACTCCTGTATCTATAATACAATCTTTGGCAACAACCATCGATGGTTTACTATGGGACGTGTTTGTACAGCGGGAGTGCGAGCGGCAGTGGATGTTGACATCGATATGTGGAAATATATGTGGATATTTATCAGTCTTATGGTAATAACTAGGGGGTGGGGAGTGGGGTAGGGATGTGGTTGAAGGTTGTTTTTTTGACGGACAGTTTGGGTCAATAATAGTGTTTTTATCCGGCTAAAATTTTAAGTATTATTTATTGATACAATTTATGCTAACCGAACAGAACAGATTTTTTTAATCGAATAGGTAAGTGGTTCCGAAGTTTTTTTTTTTATCAACTTATCTATAAACTTTATAATCAAGTTAAATTAAGTAGACACGCACACTATGGTGATTGTGCATAAACACTGCACGACCTAATACCGCCATCACAATTCTTCAACAATTGCACGAGATGCACAAAAATGAGGCACCTTCTAACAGTGGATATACAGTTCAAACGTACTAAACGTTTCTACTCAACCTTTTTAGTTTGAATTGCAGAGGTGTGGAACTCATCGCTGGCGTCTGTCTTTCCGTAAAAGTAGGTATACAATTCGGGCATGTTGTAAAGAAAAGTGAATAGGTATTTCCTAGGTAAACGTGCCACACCTTCGACCGTATCGTCGCTTCCTATCAGTTGAGATTGTTGTCAAACGCATACCTAGTTGTAAAAAAAGAAAACTAGCATACATTTCAGTCGATTAATCACATCCGTCCAACCATAATCCGGCATAAACACCGCCCCACCTCTACAGGGAGAAGGGGGATGTTAAGTCAGCTCCGGCCATATCACATTACGTAAATTGGACGGAACCGGGAACTATTTCATTGTGTTTTTCCTACATATTCGGGGACAAATCGGCCGGTTAGCGATCCGCACCGGAATCGGGAAGATCCGGAATTAACATTTGTTTAGTAAGACGTTTCTCCGGAACTGTTTACCATAACGTGGCTAAATAACGTTGTTTAATCTGGTCAAGCCCTAATGTTCAGAAAAATACTTTGGCTAATATATCATATGGTTAGCAAAGAAACACTAAACAAACTTCTACTGAAAAAATCACAGGTCTTTTTCATTTCGCAAGTTTTAGTTGATTTGTTATACTTGCAATCAATTGCAAGATTTTGGTAATTGAATTGTTTTAAGATTTTCAAACTAAATACTGATAAAAGGCCTAATAACATCTGGCCTAAAGGCCTCTTTTTATCTAAGCGCAATTTGCAAATTCTGCGGGTATCTGAACCAACCCTGATGATCGTCATCAGTGTGTTTTGAAAACAAAAGCTGTTTAGAAAAGTCTTCATTACACTTTTTATTGCGTGTGCCATTTGCACCCATTGACAACCATGGCATTGTTTTGAATATGTATAACAATTATTTGTAGGTACTTAGCTAGTTTTTCTAGCATTAAAATTTGTGCTAACAAATATTAAGAAACTTTGTTTTCAATGGGATGTTTCAAACTTGGTGGGAATCAAAATTCCTATCTTCCTCAAAGATAATTGTCTACGGGGTACTTTGGGAATACATCGGAATTAACATTTGTTTAGTAAGAAAATACCCGAAACTGTTTTCCATACATTAACATCGAAGGCAAGTAGCGTTGTTTATAGATCATTACGCGAATGGGCACGATTTGTTGATGGCAGACTTTTGTTTATTCTAGCTGATTTGATGGGCTGTTCTGTTATGTAAGAAAAATTAGCGGTATTTCGTTATTTTTATTTTCGTTGCTGATAATGCTCTGGTTGCAAAGGTTTGGCGTATTCAAATAGGAAAGATTTAGAAAAGAAGAAAAAAATACCATTAATTAATAAACAAAGAGCTTTTAATTAGTCGGCGGAATCTATCTCGCTCTCCCTTTTACTCTTTCTTTCCCTTGTTTATTTTTTTCTGAATCAATCCTTTATTCGTTTCTCTATAAGAACAGTGAAACTTTAATGTTAGAGTTGACAAATCCGTTCTCTGTAGTCATCTCGAACAATAGAGCTAGAGCTATGTACAGATTTATTAGATACCTGACAGGACAACCGACAATTATACCGTGCTATTGTTAAACATAAGTACTTTAAAAATATAGTACTCCCATTTGAAATAAACAGGTTCGATTTGTTCTGGGTTGCCCAAAAGTATGTTCGAGGTTAGCCAAAATTATATGAAAACTAAACTCTGAATCACAAAGAACCCTCGCCAAAACTCCGGCTCACCCTTTACCGCGCCTCGCGGACGTATATCATATAAAGGTCGAAGTAAACAGGCGTTACTCTTTCGTAACATTCGTCCGTTACGCCGTGTAACGCCGTTATTGTGAGTTGTGCTTAATCGTTCGTTATTTGCGCACGGGAGAGAGCATGAAAACAAGTAGCTTGCGACTACTTATTGTTTACTGTTCTTACTTATTTTGGCGTTATTGGGGACGATTCTTTTGTACTGCTTCCTAAACTAAACTTCTCATGACTAAAATAAAAAGAGATGAAGATCATTTACCGAACACTCTTTTGTTTTAGGATGTGTTAAAAAAAGTCAATCATTAATTAAAAACTGATTGGAATGACCCCAATTGTCCAATATTATTAGTAATCGGAATCGAATTAATTTCAGCACTAGAAGTAATCTTCAAGCAAAAATAAGAATCGTAATTTATAAAAAAATATAATTGGTTTGTCTGCAAATAAATGGAACCAATTTGGATTACCTGTCAGTTAGACAATAAAACCGCATGACTATTGCCTTAAGAACCGTGAGCTAGTCGAACTTCACTAAAAGCACTACATAGCACACTTTAAAACTAAGGCAATGAATCTTACAACACGAGTACACCCCTAGTGTGAAGTAAAGGGGTTTTACCCAGCCCAAGTTATGAACCCAAAACTACCCCTTAACAGAAAAGTAACTTAATTGAGTTTTAAAATTACTACTACTGGACAAGCAATGCTTGCATGTAAAATATATATTTTCTGATCTAGAAAATGGCTAAAAAATTGATAAAATAATTTTACGGGGCGTCTCGTCTTTAAGAAACGCATTTTTCAATGTTTTTAGAGCAAAGTTCGTTCACCTAGGTAATACATAGAATTTTGCTCAACCAAATTAACTATTACGATTGAAATATTTATAAAACAAAAACAAGCCATTAAAACCTCCAAAGCCAGAACGCTCTATTATTCCACGTGAAAACTTCAAAGGAAACCCGAAGTATGTTAGGTAAATAAGAACTCGCCAAAATATTGGTACAAGCGAGGTACTCTCTGTATGGGAATACCCGCGCCGCGAAGTTTCTCACCTAATTGTTCCAAGGTTGTACCACCCAATGTAGGTACTGTTTGCCACAAGTGTACGGTGACCATGATCATTACAGTAATTAAGTACATACGTGAAAATTGACGTTTAATTTGTGATTCTTGGCACGAGTAAAGACAAAGGCGTAGCTAGTTAAAACTAGCTGCATCTCGCGGTTTTACCTGTCATTTGATTAAAAGTGGAGTTGATAATAAGCATGAAAAGTATCATATCAGCTTTTCTGTACCCCAGATAACGAGTGTGCAAAATTCTATGATGATCGGTTGAGTACTAAGGGCGTGAGACTGTAA
Organism: Alcis repandata; assembly: GCA_949125135.1. Taxonomy (NCBI): domain Eukaryota; kingdom Metazoa; phylum Arthropoda; class Insecta; order Lepidoptera; family Geometridae; genus Alcis; species Alcis repandata. The sequence goes on from OX421247.1 coordinate 435,877, forward strand.
CAGGCAAACAAACTTACTATAGCAATTAGAATATTAAAAGAACACTAGTTGCGCTCACCGAAGTCAGATTATTTTGCGCTGCTTTCGGCTGCGTATAAAAAATCCCACAGAAACTTTTTAAAATCTTTTTTATCACACTTTTTACCAGTCGCTGGAAATTGATTTTGAATATGATTGGACTCATAAAGGTACTACAAGTACTACAAGGGTCAAAGTGAAGTCAATTTTCGTCCCAAACAATCACACACATTTCTACATTACTTTTGCAATATTAGTGTGAAGCATAATTATTGCATGAAAAAGTCCTAAAAAATAGTAGACCTATGGCCATCCTACTCGTACAGCAAAGCTAACATCTCGGTTGCCGTGAGCGTACTTATTAAAGTTTCACTCGATATACCCTAACTTGGCACCCCCTGCCCCCTCGGGGACGAAAGACTCCCCCCGCCCCTGCCGACCCCCTGAGGGACCCTAGTGTTTGGTTTTCTAATAATTTGGTAGCGCAAGTGAGGTGTGCCGTCTAGTGAGGCCTGAACTGTATAAGTTTGTATTGGAAGTGGTGACTTTTGTGGCGTAGTGGAGTTGTGGTTGGAATGAGGGGCGGGTTCGATTTTTAAAAGCTTTTATTTAACTTGCAAAATTGCATGTAACTATGTTAGTTCGGGTTCGGGTGGAGTCTTGCAACTCAATTTTGAACCACTTCCCGATGCCTAATTGAGCTGAAATCTAGTATACGTGTGTAACTCCGATGACAATACATTAAAAGCTTCTTTTTTACAAAAATATTTTTAAATTAACTTATTAAAATTCAAAATTCAAATTTTCGCTGTTTATTATGCTTGTGGGCCTGGGTTAGAGGGCTGGTGAATAGTAGAAGTTCTCCAGACCCTTTTTGTCAGCAATTAGACGGTTTATCTTAGAATATAATCGTTCATTGGCCTTATGACTACTTTTGTCACGTTAGGCAGTAGGCACGTATCTTGGGCACCTTAGAGAGTTCAAAGTTCTAGATGACGCAGACCTGTTATAGGCAAACGTGACGTTTAACATCAGGTGAACGATTTGCTTGTCTCGTCAATTAATAGCATAAAAAGAAAAAGGATATACAGTAGGAAATATACATACATAAGTTATAATAACTCCCTATTTATAACTTCACGTCTCAGGCAAAAATGACCAACTTTTACAAGCGCTTCCCAAGCCACAGTATAATAAGCTCAGATTCAGTAGAGCAAGTTCTTCGTTTTGCTGCATAATTAACGTGGACAGTACAGGCGCTCGCTTCATGTTCTGTGCTCTACTGTTTTACATGTTTAAATTGTGGGTAGGTTTTACTGATGTTTACAATTTTAGAGTATTATTCATAACGGTTTTAAGTTTAACATGCTTAAGTTTATAAAGTGAATTTAAAAATAAATACAAATATTGAATAAAAAAATATTATTTGCCTGGAATCATTATTGGAGCAGTCGGGTAAGAAGAAAGTTAAGTTTTAGTATCTAGAGGTACTGCTATTAAAATTAAAATTCAATTAAATTATTAAAATTACTATTATTGTTTAAATTCCTATTCTGAAATCTCGTCACTTAATCGTATTATATATTAAAAACTAGCTGACTCGACAGACGTTGTCCTGTCAAAAGCCATTGCGTCAATTCTATGTCAAATGTCATATTGCGTAACTATAGCAACCGTAGTATGTTGATGCTAACTTGTCAATTTATACTAAAAATTATCAGTATATATATAATTTGCAATAAATTAAAATTGCGACTATAATTTGAGATTTAAACTATCCTATCTCTCAAGTTGGATCGAACTGCACATGGTGTGCGAATTTTATTATAATCGGTTAAGTGGTTTAGGAGTCCATTGAGGACAAACATTGTGACACGAGATTTAAATACATTAATTATTTATTTATTTATATGTAAATTATTCTTCTAATCATACTTTCGTTAAGCTTAAAGTTGCGCCCAGCGTGGGGCTTTTAATGGCGCCCAACATGAAGCCCACAAGTCAATAACTCTTTATCTAAAAGTAAAATGCATAAGAGAGAGGCAGAAAGGGCAGTCTTATCGCTAAGTGCGATCTTTTCCAGACACGACAAATAACATAATTCTCCTTAGGTTTCATCATAACTTTTTTACATTTTCATCGTTCCCATCTTGTAAACTTGTAAGTTTCCAACACAACTGTATCTTTCAAGCAACCGTGCCCTGTAATAATTAATGCCGAGTGACGCCGGGTGCTGGCGCGAGTCCACGGACTTCAGTCTGTGAAACATTAATACGGATCGTGTACGAGCTAATTATAGCGCTTGAAACTTGTCTTGTTTTATTGTAGTCTACTCTTTGTCTATATAGTCTACTATTTATTTGTTGATCTTGTTTTAGTACCTCATGTATTTTAGTTGTTTTAATAATATGCTTTGGTAAGTGAAATAACTTTTGTTTCTTTGTTGCATTAACTGTGAGGTTCATAATTCTGTTAAAAGTGAAAATAGAATGAGTATATTACTTCAGAAATATACAAGGTTATACATAACATTGGTACTAAGCGAATAAAGCACAGTGTTGAAGAGCACTTTACTCAATCTTAGATATATTATTCACCTTTCGTTTGGTAATTTTTCACTTAAGCCCTAATAGAATACATAACAGTTTGGTTTGGAGCTCAACGTTAATTTTATAGAAAATTATGCCGTTTTCCTTTGCAAGTAAGTTAATAAATAAATAAATGTAAGGCTATGGAAACTAACGTGGTTTTCACACATTTTTGTTATAATTAAACACGGTCGTAGTAGACGACTTAATTTTTATGTGAGTACCTATTCCCGTGTTTAATTATAACAAAAATGTAAGGCTTTTACACTTTCTCTTTTTTATTAAAAACATTTAATTCGATGTGAAAGACAGAGCACAGTGGAAGCAAAGTAAAAAAACTCAAATAAACATATAGGAGACATACCCGGGAAGAGAAAGAGAGAGAGAGAAGAGTGGTACCACAGTAAAAGTTATTCAATACAGCAACATCATAAAGAGTTCCTTAAAGCTAAGTACCCGTTCCATGTAACCCTGTATAACCTTCAAAGTAGTATTTTCCACTCTAAGATATAGGTCCTAGCTTTAGGGTAAAATTATGTGGGTAGGGTACATTACTTAACTTCCAATAGTTCGATAATTTATATGGGTTTGTATGAAAAAGGTTCCATTTTCGCTCCCTGCGATTATCGGCAGCTGGGACCGAGGCGTGACTTCTGTAGAGTACATTCTTTGAACTACATGTTCTAAAACTGCTTTAAAAAAATCTTGGTTATATTTTTAGAACGCTTGTGACGAGACGAACCAATCGCTCGCCTGATGTTAAACGTCACGTTTGCCCATAACAGGTCTGCGTCACCTAGAATTTTGAATTCTTAGAATTCAAGACCCTGCGCGGCACAGCACTGCGCTCGTCACCCTGAGATATACGAGTAAGATGTTTAATCTCATATTGGCCCTGAAACACTGGAAACTTTGCCCTCCCAACCGGAACACCGGAACCAAGGAACCGGAACTTAAAATATTAATTCAATAGAGAAATAGAGAATGATAAATAAATAAAAAATTACTTGTGTAGAACCAACCATTTATTTTTTGTTTCGAGCGAATGAAACCAGATGGCGCTTATTATGTGCTTGTTTTTTTTACTATTTTCAAATCGAACATAACAAAGGACGCACTATAAAGGGCCCTACAAAGGAAAATGTACTCTAAAACTATAGAGCTATGATAGCGTTTGAGGAGAGCAACAATTCATTTACAGTTTTCTCTTGGAGTTAAATCGTAAAGTGTTAAAAGTTCGACGGAATCATCACTATTTTTGGGCTTTTTTAACAGCTGAAATTTAAACTTTAACGACAACACTTAAAGCTTCAATTCCCTTTTAAATTAAAGCTACTTTTTACCAAAACCGTCAGGTTTTATCAATTTATTGACGAAATTGCTCGCTTCAATATTTTGCGATAACGGGACTTGTTCGAGAGGTTTACTTCCAAAGTTTTAGCTTCTTACGAATATAAAAAGTGCAGACGGGTGACTTGTGGCTGGTACGGGAGAGTTGTGGTCGTTACAGGTCATTTTCTGTAAGAAGGTAACGGGTAACTCATGATTGCTTTGTGTGAGAAATTGCTACGAAAATAATAACACGTTTAAATGCTTAATTTTTTGAAATCTTGTTATTTAATTGTTTCATAAATAATTATCAAAAGATAAATAGGTCTGTTTTTCATAGTGTTTTAATTCTTTCTTTTTCTGACTACGCATGTATTCAAAAGTTCTGCTGCAGTGAGCTGTAAGACTATCTTTCTTTATCTTTTAGAACTTATAAACCCTTTCTTTGAAGTTCGTTTCAGAATTTGTTGACTAAAGATTTTAAAATAAAAGTTTTTTTTTTTTATAAAAACAACCGCATCCAGGAAACGTTACTTTTTACTACGTTTTTGCCTACGTGTTATTTTGTTCATGCAATATTGTAAGTCACTTTTATAGCTCTGCGAGAAGGAAAATTTCGGACGATTTTTGTGGCGCCAGTAAAAATTGCTCGTCTGCGCGCTCTCTTAATGACTTCCCGTTTTATTAGTCACCTCTGAAATGTTTATGAAGTAAGGTAAAACCAAATAGCCTTGTTTAATGTTTTCATATAAAACATAAGGCAGTGTTTCCAAAAGTTTGCCCGTTTATTTCCACTACAATGCGTGGTATAAAGTGTGGTTTAGTATTTTATTATGCATTTCAGTATTTTGTAGCTTTCTTTTAGTATTGGTTTCTTTGTTATTTCATTTCACATGTGGAAACTGTTGCTAAATTTTTACTGCTAGAATTAGTAATTTGATAAATTGGAGAATTGATAATGTGTAGTATGATGAGGTACCTCGTAAGTCTTAGTTATCTAATTAGTAAAACAAGATACTTAAAAATACAACAAAAACAAGTTTTTATTACATTTTTATCAGTGACCCAGGTATACCTAATTTTCTCTCAATTGAACATCTAGAAACTGGTTCAAAATTCGTAATTGCTCAAGCTTTCGTAGTTTGAGTTGTGAGAGCACAAGTCAAACAACGAGAACTTCACCTCGTTCAACCCTAATAGCGTAGAAGCTGATGAAGGACCTTGACTGATAATGACTAAAAAACGGACGCGTGTATGAGTGTAACAGCCTCATTTATAAACGGTGCTTAGCAGTTGCTAAGATTGATAAATGTCATTTAACTAAACTTGTGCGCTATACAAAATGTAGTTCGCAGTACTAAGTAGTGTTACTTTACTTTATTAGGCCCTAAATTTACAGAGCGGTCAGTGTCCTTTCGTTAAGGTTGTCAAAAGAAATAACACTAGTATAGTCATCACAAAATAAGAGGCCCATTTGGACACTTGAGAAAGACCGTAGAATGTAACTTGGAAACTTGGAACGCTTTTCGCGTATACTTTATGGTAGCATGTAATGTCAAATTATAACGAAACTCTCAAAAACAGTTACGTTCTTAGTCTTTTTTTTCAAATATTAGTGTTGTAACTTGTAACAATTGACGATAGCTCAACTGACGATTTTGGCTCATCATCCGACGAAAATTATTGAATGAAGATTCAATCACTTTCGTTTTTTCTTGTTTATTTGTGATTGAATGAATGTTATTGTAACTAAAAATTTAAATTAAAGACAAATTGACCTCTCGCACCATTTCGTATCATTTCAATATACCTATAATATTCAAGTTTCGAATCGTAACCTTAATCCAATGTACTTTACAATACAAAATCAAATCGATCAAATACTCATACAAACTTGAATTGATTTATCGTGAGTATCGAGTACCGAGTCGTATGGTTACATCACTAGTTACGTCGAAATGACAAACGTCCAAACGGGCTTCTTATTTTGTGACGACTATAGTTCTGCGAACAGTAGACCTCGCGAGAACTTTTTGTGACAATCAATGTTTTATCTCGACAACCTTTTGACTGATTTTACTCATATTCAGAAATTTTTGATATTTTTTTTATCATAAATAGGCTTGCGTTTGACCGCCATCTTGCCTGATGGGAAGCAATGATGCGGCCTACGATGGAGCACGCTTGCCTAGAAGATACCGATTCACTCTCGACTTGAAGACACCCAAACAACAAAGGTGAAAGGTGAAGGTGAGGTGAATTACTCGTAGGTACATACAGACAAACAGACATGTGGACAGATAGAAGCAAATTTGGTCAGTAGTTGCTGTTTTTCTTTGTAAAAAAAACTTTATAATTTGGATTTTAATATTCAGCGAAATGATTCGTGACACATAATTCCAACAACTCCACAATTCAACATTGTCACTCTTTCTACAACACGTCGTATACATTATTACATACACTCTAGCATAAACTTGCGATAATATTGTTATTGAAAGCGTGTCAGCTATAAACTCCGTTGCCATAGAACTCCTTTCAATAAGATCCTATGGAGGTATATTAAGGAAGTTGAGAGCAAGACGTCACGGTATCCGATTACGTTACTCGTAGATCTACGCTTTTTAGACGGGAGGTGATATTTCAAAGCATTTTGATTTTTGTACTGGAGTGCTTGTGCAGGGTTGAGAGGAAAGGGTATGCTGAGCTGAAGTGCATCATTGTGAACAATTTGAATATTCAAACATTAACAGCTAATTTGAAACAGCTAATTTTTTTCGTGATTTCAGGCTTGGTCCTGAAATCACGAAAAAAATTGTCAACCGGAATGTCAACCACTTTCGATAAAATTGTTTTTTTGGTGATTCAGGGTCCCATCGAAAATTTTCAATGTAAAAGTTGGAGTTGAAGTTGAAAGTAGTGATGAATACTATGATTCCTTTTTGTTTAGGATACCCTTTCCTTATGACCCTGTATATCGGATTTTTTTTTTCTTTTAACAATTTAATATTTTAAGATGATTTTTGATAGATTTATCAAACCCTGGTGTTGTTTATTGTTGCTTTGTTGTGTTGTTATAGTTAGTAATAAAAAAAACTTTCACCACACCTAAGTACAAAATACAAGTACACACAATTTCCCGAAAACTCTTTTCAAGCCAGAAATTGCCTTCAAAATATTTTTAAAGATTACCATCTTTTTGCCTCTTCTTGTTGACAAGGGTCAATCCTTCGCATAAAAGCAAAGCATGTACTCGTCCACCAATTTACTTATGCAGTTGGCCAAATTGTGGAACTAATTTTTCGTTAAGCGCGGCCAGCTTTTTAGTTGAGATTTACGATGCTGGCGCCGTCTTTGTACTGTATAGGGTAGTTGGTGGTATTTCACTGGGAGGCAATAACACTTCTCGGGCACTCGTGTCCTCGAGTGAGGACGCTATTGTCCTCGGAACACTCGAGGACAATGAACAGTGGGACATAGGACACTTTCTACACAATTTAAGTTATTGTGACCATTTTCAAGATTTTAACTTTGGGGGCTTTGGTTGTGGGTGTAGTTTTATTGACCGAGAGTAGGTCGAATAGGTATTGTGTGTTTTCGTATGTGCGTTTTTAGTTAAAATACATTTTTTTCATGAACCTTACAGAATTTAAGAACCTTTAAGATCTTCATAAAATTCGTCATAATTTGGCAACTTTATTGCATCAAAAAAGGCTTTCAAAATTCGTTGTCTTAATTTCGTTACTGAATCATTTCAATTTATAATCAATGTTTTCAGTAATGACAAAACGTGTTTTTTTAACGCCTTTACTGATTTTTCAAGGCGACGACTCCAACGTGGCACTGACAGATACAAAAGAAAAACAGTAAAGAATTTTCTGAAATGGTGAATACGAGTAAGTCATAGAAGGAAGTACGCTAGCGTGCCGCTTGCTTCCGTAAATGGCAATGACAGGATAAACAAGTTCGTTTTCCCGGAAAAGATCGTGGAAATTATTATTATAGTTAACTGATACCGGCCGTGTCACTGACCTGAGATAAAGTGAGAGCAAAAGATTGAGCACTGCAATTAACTGTTTTCAAATGTATTTCTATTGTATCTCCGCCTTCAAATCGCGTCGGGTATAAACAAGAGGGTTTTTTTTTTAATTTTTAATTTTTCATATGCACTGCGTTTAGCTTTGGAACTCAAACAATCAAAAGCCAATAAGTCATCTACTTTGCTACTATTTGTTTAGTTGTTGCACTAGTTTTGAGTTTTATGATCCTTTCTGTCTGTAATTTCTGGTGTGAGCAATAAAAAGTTAATTCACAAGTTCTACAGTGCCGTAACTGGGGGAGTATAATTGATATGTCAATGTGTGCGTCTTGAGTAAGTACGCGCGAAAGATAGATAGAGAAACTCTTTATTGTCCACGCTAAAAGTTACAAACAAAAGAAAAATAACACTTAAAACTAGTTCTACAACTGGCTGCCTTATCAGAGTTCTTGGCTTCACCTGCATCTAGCGCGGAGCTTCATCTTGCTCTCTAGGTTTATTTTAGCCGGCCATGTCACAGCCATGCTTTCCCGTCAATACAGTCACAGGAAAATAATTCCGCGAACAACCCACCAACCCACTACAACGCAATATAATGATACTATGAAATATAATATCCACCATGACACAGCATTCGCAAAAAGATGAAATTAATACAATCCCTTTCAGTTATAAAGGAAAAACATTCCGTTGTAAAATCACCCTTATTACGATGGCTTTTTGATTTGATTTATGATGGAAACTTGGGGAAAATAAATCTCGATGGATTTGAATAACAAAGAAGACAGTTCGCGATGCTCTCTGATTCGGCACAATGTTGGTTCGGAGGCATTCGGGGCTGTTAGTGCTTAGTTCACTTTGTGGGAAGATGTTCAATCAGGGGGATGTTCACACTTGCGGTGTTGGATAGAAACGGTTGTGTAATGTTGATAGATGAATATATAAACTCTTTATGGTTCAAGCCAGTAATACAAAAGGATGATAACGCTTAAACAACTGGCGGCCTTATCGCTAGGAGCGATCGTTCCAGGCCTTAACTAATATTTCCTCGTGACCGTAGAACAACGGCGAATGTGCAATAAAAACTATCAAACTCCAAGTTTTTGTTTGTTCAGTCGATGAAGGACATTCTTCTACTTCATCGTCTGAACAAACAAAAACTTGGAGTTTGACAGTTTATATTAGTTTTATGCAATAACACGAAAATCGAAAAAATACACATCCGTCGATATTCTACGATCACGACAATTTATTAGTCATTTTGAATCTTTTCACTTATTTTAAGTTACTACTAGTACTTCCTACTGCTCAACTTTTTTATTACCCCACTGCTGAGATACAGGTCTACCCTCGAAGGGTGATTAGGCCGCATTCCATCACGCTGGCCAAGTGCGTGGTGGTGGATATAGGTACATAGTACATACGCCATTGAATTTCTCCGTTTTTTTATTTTTATATTTACATCTTAAATTTAAAATAAGCTAAAATAAAAAAAAAAAAAATAACTAGAACAAAAAAATTTACAAAACTAAAGATCAAAAAGTAGGTTTTGCCCGTGTGGCAAAGTACCAAGAACGCTGGCTGCATTCCCGCGCTGAATTGCCAGTGAAATTCTTAATTTCTCCATTGAATTTAAATTATGGTAGTATTTTTTTCGATCTAGGTTTAGAGATACTTACCATATCATTACTTTAGATGTAAACATTCTTTCAACCAAGTTAAAATTATTTCGAAGACTCTGAAATGGTTACCATTATAGAATATGACAAACTTATGAACTAACTAACTTAGTCAGTAAGTTAGTTAGTTCAAGTTATGTTAAGTTAGTTACTTTAACCAACTTACTTCTTACGAACTTAAATTAAAAAGTCACGGGCATTAAAATTTGTTTAGAAAATAGTACCTCAAAATCAACAACATTTCGGATTAATTTCATATTTAGAATTAGTACCTATTTAGTATCAATGCAACTAATCTTGTAAATTTTTCAAAAAACATAGTCAACCGATAACATACCGGAATTTGAACTTCAGTCCTTTTTTAGGGACACCAACAAAAAATTACAGAACAAGAACCCTCAAATCCCCAACATCCAGAATTCTTTATAATTGTTCACCTCAAAGGAAATAAAAAAATATGGCCGCGATCCCGTAACGCAGACAAAGCCGGGCAAAAAGCCTCCCCATAATAAATTACTTGACCGTGGTCGGAAACTTTCTTTTTGTTTAGGAAGTTAATACTAGCGGTTGTTGGCGACTTTGGTCGGGTGGCGAAGTAATCCAACCTCTTTACAGGGTTGGTTATAAGGAAAGGGTATGCTAGGGCTAAGTTGAAAAAAGCTCATAGTACTCATCATTATGAACAACTATTAGTATGAGACCAACCTTGAAATTGAGAAAAAAAAGTCAATTGTTCCATAGAAAAAGTTCAGTAGATAACACTCGACAAAATGTATGGAGCAACTGATATTTTTTTCGCGATTTTAGAGTTGGTCCTATCGTAAAAGTTGTTCGTAATGACAAGTACTACTTATTAGTCTATTTCGGCTTGTACCCAGTCCTTATAGCCCTGTATTGTAAGCTAGGGGTGTATTTAGCCGAAAACATGATGATGATGATTATTCCGTCTTGTTTATCTCATCAAATATAATATTTGTTTATGGGATTAAAACTTTTAGGTATCGAATTCGTATTATTTGAGATATATTATTTGTTCGTTTTTGTATTCTATGAAAATAGTCACAAGTTAAGAGTTTACAATAAAAAAAAAATCTAAATGATATTGAAAAACAATAATAATAAAATAAAAAACTAAAAAACACCTTCAAAATCCATTACACACGTTTCGCCTTTAAAAACAACAAACAAACCAACTCCGTTTATTAGCAATGTTTAGATTTTTTGCGAAAGTTTCATCAAAAGAAGCGGGTCGGTCGCCGACAGTGACGTCATGACGTGTGAGAACCGAGTTCTTGACCCAGTTGGAGCCGTGAGTGGACGGCCTGGGACTACTCGCTTTATTTGCGGAAAGACAGTCGACTAGTGACTGGGCTAATAACTTTAAACTAGTAGTTCTGCGAACAGTAGACCTCGCGAGAACTTTTTTGTGACAATCACAGTATTTTATCTTGACAACTTCTTGACTGATTTTATCATATTCTAAATTTTTATGTTTAGGATTGTATTTCAAACATTTCTGCAAAATTTTATCAAAATCGGCCGGTAAATGGCGCTGCAGCAAATTTCCCCCCTTTTTAAGGGTAATATACCCCCAATCAATAAATCAAAAAGTCAAAAATTCTGTCACTTGAACTTGGCTTGAAACGCTACCGCGAAATATCAAATCAAAATAAAATATTAAAAAAAAAAAACAAAATATCAATATCTAAATCCCTTCCAGACAACCTAAGACATTCGTGAAAAATACAATCTTCGTACTCGTAACATGGTCAAGTTAGTATGGTAAGAGATAGGCACGAAAGGTGTACTTATCGGTTTGATTTTCAAACTGTCTGGATCTCAAAACGTTTGAATCGCAAACTGTCTTAATCTTGCATTGTCTGAATCTCAAATTTTCTCAATTTATAAAACTTGTGATATTTAATGATACCATTACCTTTTCCTAAGTGCATTAAACAACATTAAACACTTCAAAAATCAACCCCTTTGCGATCCATCACCCCCCCTTTTTCCTTCCTTCCCCCATGTTTAGAAGGTCACATTTACAAGGATTGTGGCGAGAATTAGGCCCCAAACTTGTAAATCGCTCGCGTATTTCGCCAATATATCAGGCTGATGAATGACGACTTAGAAACAAGATCACATAAACCTAATAGATGGAGCATTGCGTTATGGGTTATGATTACACGTAACGAGTAGGTACAGTGGCGAGACAGTAAATGGGCAAACTCGGCCGAGCCACTAGAAACAAATCATGGTTCTAGTGACTGTCTCGCCTTGTCAAAATGTTTATACAAACCGAATACTCGGCTGAGGGCACTGTCTCGCTGCTGTATTCGTTACATGTAATTCAACCCATTAGCTTGGGGTAAAATAACTCCTCCACTTCTCGCATAACACAAGCTCTCCAGTGTCGCGAGTAGGGGACTATTGTTACGTCGATGTGTGCGTTTTGTATACGTACCTACGCACGAAAATAGAAGAGTTCTTGGCTTCACCTAAATCTAACACCGTGCTCCATCTTTCTCTCTAGGTTTATCTTAGGAAACAAGATGCCACGTCCCTTTGACATACTCGTATATAGCTAGAAAGTTTCACGACTCGGTTTTTAAATTTTGTATCGCTATGAATCAAATAAATTAGGAAACTTTGGTCTTTTGATGGAAACGGATTTCGTAAATAAAAAGGAGTGTTTTTCAGTTAATAGGTATTGAACAACTGATACATTGTAATTTATAAGCTAGATGTCAGTGCATTCATTGAAATTACCTGTTTACCAACATTGGGCATTTAACAGTCTGATCAATTAGGCTAAAGTAGACCTACAATATGCATAAGAAAGTAAGGAGATAGGTAAGTCTTTTTTAATAAACGTTTCTCAATCATAGCTCCCCACTAGGATACCCTGTGTTGGGGATGCCATGGAACACACACAAGACGAGGACAACTAACACCCAGACCCAGAACAGACATTTAAATTCATTATTCAACTACCTGCCATGCCGGGAATCGAACCCGGGACCTCGGGCTTATAAAGCGGATACACTACCGCTGAGCCAAACAGGTCGACAGTAAAGTAATCAATTAAAAAAATCAATTCTTTGCGGTCATACACTTATGAAATGAGTTGTTATAAGTAACAAACAACTCAAAATGCCAATCTCCATTGACACAAGTTGTCCGGAAGTTTGCCGTGCTTCTAACTTGAACAATGGCCGGAAGTTTGCCCGCTATGAAGCCGGGATTAAAAACTAATTTCTTAGTGCAGCTCGCAGCTCGCTTGTACGGCTTGGGCGAGTTGAGTGTAAGGTGCATTTTAGTGGTATCACAGGGGAAAAATACAAATAGGTTGTACGGAAAGGGTATGCTAAATTGAAAGGGCTCGTTAATACGCATCGTAGTCCTCATTATTATGAACAACTTTTACTATGGGACCAAGTTGTATGTTCATAATACTAAAGCCATGGTGACCTGTCATCATAGATACTATTATTATCAGCAATAGTATATCCGTACTTTTTGGTGATATCAGTATGCTCCGTACTTTAACACTTTAACTGCTGAAAACACATACCCTCTGTTTTCCTTTGTACAACGCGAATGCGGCTACACGCCAGGCGCGTAAAGCCCACTTTCAATACAACTGTGCGGTAAAACACAAACGCATGTTAAGTGTTAAAGCAGTTAAAGTGTTAAGTGAATTCATCATCCTTAAAGCTGAATTCGCGTCATTTATGATGGCCATTTTTCTCAGTGTAGTATTATCATTATAGTATTCATTATAGTATTCATCATTAAGAACAAGTTTTACTATGAGACCAGTTGTAGTGGTAGGGCTCTTTTGCAGAGCCCGCCTGGGGAAGTACCACACCTTTGCCAGTTATTCCACCGCCAAGCAGTAATGTGCAAACATTACTGTGTTCCGGTTGGAAGGTTGTTTCCAGTGAAATTACAGGGCAAATGGGAGATTAAACAACTTATATCTCAGGGTGACGAGCGCAGTGCTGTGCCACGCAGGGTTTTGAATTCTGCGAGTTCAAAATTCTGGGTAGCGCAGACCTGTTATGGGCAAACGTGACGATTAACATCAAGCGAGCGATTTGCTCGTCTCGTCACTCATTTACATTAAAAAAAAAAAAAAAACAACCCTGAAATTAAGGACGAAATAGCAGCTGTTCAATGCATTTTGTAAAGTGAACGTTTAGTATCGGGAGCCAAGACACAATTTGCCGCCATAAAATATGATACAATGTTTTGCCTTGTTACCGGAAACGAAGTTAGCATCACCCGTCTCGAGCTTCTAAGAAAATGCCTTTAAAAATGCCTTTAGCATTAATGAAAATCGACGGCGAATGAGCAAAAAATACATGGACTTGTAATGGTAGACTTATGATGCCGCTAGATTTTTTGCAAGAGCTAACAAAAATCTAGAAAAATGTCAATGACACTCGACAAATCATATGGAACAGCAGTTTTGTTTTCGCGAATTCCATGTTGGTCCCATTGTAAAAGTTGTTCATAATCATGTGAACTATGAGCCCTTTTCACCTTAGCATGCCCTTGCCTTAAGTTATACCCTTAACAAGCTTTCAAAATGTATGTATTATAGTACAAGCTGTGCCCGGTGGTTTCACCTGCGTGTAGACAAACGGTGATTATGTCGATGATAACAAGAATATTATTTTTACAAAACAAAAAACAAAAACCGACTATTGAGTTATTCATCTATTTGTCGCGCACGTACTTAATGCAAATTTAAGACTTATATGGTTTTCTCATGGATACCATTATCAGAACTGGACTAATTGAAATGGGACCAAATGGGAAGCGTCAGCTTTCTAATAAAAAAAGAATCATCAAAATCGATTCACCCAGTCAAAAGTTATGAGGTAACAAACATAAAAAAAAACATACAGTCGAATTGATAACCTCCTCCTTTTTTGAAGTCGGTTAAAAAGTAGGCTTTATGTGTAAATTTTAATTGTCTATCTTTCTTATGAAAATCCGTAGTCGTTCTAGTGTGACAGACTAACAAACATACTGATAAACTTTCACATTTATAGTTATAATATTGTAAGGATTCTATCTATCATTTCTAAAAACTTTATGAATAGAAAACCAAACAAGAGCTACTTTTCTAAAGTCAAATTTTATGAATAGAAAACCCAATAGAATAACTTTCTAAAGCTATGATTGTTATGATAAAGAAAAGTTTTAATAAGCTTATATCTACTATTTCAGCTTTAGTTATCAATAACTTCAAACATATCCAAAACTCAGTTTAATCACAAACTCAACTTTTAACTCATCCCATAGAAGCTTCTAATCGTAATTGATAAAATCTTTACGAGAAAAACAGAGTACGTCTGTCGACCCCCAAAGTACTTGGCGTGACGCCAACAACCAGTGTTTTACGTTATATTGGAATATACAGGGTCATAAGGAACGGGTATGCTAAGTAGGAAGGCTTTATTATAGTAGGTACTCATCATTATGAACAACTTTTACTGAAGGACCAACACGAAATTCGCAAAATGATTTGCTGATTTTTGTATAGCCATCTTCGGGTTGGTCCCGTAGTCCGTAGTAAAAGATAGTAAAAGATGTTCATAATGATGTGTACTATGAGCCCTTTTCGGCTTAGCGTAGCCTTTCCTTATAACCTCGTATAAACATAAAACTGGGAAACAATGGTATCAATCAGGGAGTGGGGAGACTTTCTTCTTAAAGGCCTTTCTTAATCAAGCTTTGGGGTTTGAAAAAGATGCTTTTTTTTAATGCTGATGATATCAGTATGAAGTTCGTTTTTAGCCTCCGACGTAAAAAGACGTGTTAAAATTTAAGCGTGTGTATGTATGTAGCGTGAAGACCTGTTTGGCTCAGCGGTAGTATGTCCGCCTTATGAGCAAGAGGTCCTGGGTTCGAGTCCCGGCCGGGCAGATGTTTGAGTGATGAATGTGATTTGTTCTGTGTGTGGGTGTTGTTATTGTATTTGTGTGTTCCATGGCAAAAATAAAATCATATTAAAATTTATTTAAAAAGGTATATTATACAGGGTTATTCATAAAGGGTATGCTAAGCTGAAAAGGACTCATAGTACTCATCATTATGAACAACTTTTACTATGGGACCAATTCGAAATTCGCGAAAAAAAAATCAGTTGTTCCATACATTTTGTCGAGTGTCATTGACATTTTTCTACAGCTGATTTTTTTTTCTCGAATTTCGGGTTGGTCCCATAGTAAAAGTTGTTCATGATGATGAGTACTATGAGCCCTTTTCGGCTTAGCATACCCTTTATGAATAACCCTATATATGAAAATTATATCATAATAATTTTGGTGCGGATACTATACTACCTGGGTACCTGTGTCTATACTGGTTACTAAATCTTATGCACTACGTTTTTGCGAGGGCAAAGATGAAAAGTAGGCACCAAGTCCCGTGCACAGGCATTAAAAAAACTCGCCTCAGAATATAATGATGAAAATCTTTGAAAAGCTGTAACTGTAGTGTTGGCCCGTTTAGTTTTATTAGTCTCAATGGCTCGGAAAAGTAAGAAAAAGTGCCAAAAACGCTAAAAGTTGATGTTAAGTTGTAACTTATGAGATAAGACTTCATTTTATTGAATAACTTGCTCTTAGCATAAAGTAATATAAGCCTGTCTTATTTTTGTAAGAAAATCTTTATTTGAGAGAGAAAAATCATAAAATAGTCGGTTTTTTTACGCTATTACTTAAGTGACGAGACGAGCAAATCGCTCGCCTGATGTTAAACGTTACGTTTGCCCTTATCAGGTCTGCGCCACCCAGAATTTTTAATTCTTTGATTCAAGACCCTGCAAATTGGACTATAAAGCTTCGGATGGATGACCGCAAGTGCCATTTACGCCTATACGCTACCGTATGTTGAATGACATGTAAAATTGCAAGCCTCGGTGAATTGTCCTAAAACAATAAATTGACAATTTATTGAATCAGGGGTTGCTTCGCGGAAGTTCATCTTCAAAACACTGTTTTCAAATGTATGTCTAGTGATTTTTGAAGGTGCAAATACACTAGAAAAACATTTGCGGCCTAAAACTCCGACGTCTAGACAAGCCTTTCGGCCTAAACACACTGACTTACCAACTGCGCCCCCGGTTTTACTCGCTATTTAAAGGCTTAAAGACACCATCAATTTTCCTGAGATAAAAGTAACGCATGTAGGTACTAATTGAGGTTTGGTTTGTCTGTTTTCCAACTTTATCCTAATGGGTTCCGTCGTTTTTGCGTGATGAAGTAATGAAAATTAAAAGCTAGCACATTTAGTAGGTTAGTACCATCCAAGATTTTCTACATTTTTAACAAAAGTATAAAGTAGGTAGGTACCTACATCATAGATGTAGAACCTTTATTAGAAAGTCTGTAGAGTTATAAGCAGAAACCTGGGACATCGTACATGCAGCCCCTAAAGGGGTAAAAAGGGGGTCACGTCTAATCTGGGACCGAGAGCCAGTATGGTCTTCCTTCCACCCAGCACCCCTTTGCACCCCCTTTCCACCCCTGCCTTAAAATATTCACTGACAATAAAAATTTTATACTTTCTATTTGATCTCGTCTCGGTAGCAAAAATTCACATTTTAACCCATTTTAAAGAGCCGTTAATTTTACAATTCAATAAAAGTAGAGTTTAAAGTTGAATCTCAGCAATAGTAAAAGCTAAGAAACATTAAATTGTTTTAAACTGCGTTAATATTTTATTGCATATTTTTATAGTTCAATTATTGAAAAGCTAGCGGTGCCCCGTAGTTTGATATCCAACTATAATCGTATGAAAGTATCCCATATCAATTCTGACGTGATTCTTACTAAGTTCTTTTTCTAACTAAGTTTCATTAAAATCGGTTTGGATTTGACACAAAAATATAAAAAAAAATTACCAAGATGAAGAAAATTGCCGGAAAAGGGCGACAGACAAAACTTTAGGAATTAAGCTATAAATCTAAAGTGTGTGATAGTAGATAACAATATATTAAGCGGTAACATAAGTATTTTATCTCGAAAACGACCCTTGGCCAGACCTTCAGTTCGCTACTCAGGTGACATTGTAGAGGTAAAAGCGGCAGAAAAGCAGTGGTTTAGACTGGAAAAGATGTTTAAGAAAAACTTTAAAAGAATAGAAAACATAAAAGGTATGTTACTGTAGGTATACGTATAATGTAGTACAACATTTTTTTTTTACTTTTTTGATGATGTAAATTGACCGAACGAGCGAAGCGTCTCTGCTACAACTGGCAAAATTTTCTTTCATCTGTCCGGATGTTTGTTTGTTTTATGTTGGTACTCGCGTACAGGGTGTATTTTATAACGAATCTTGATGAAACTTGGTATAATGTGTTCTACAGTTTTATAAAATTTTTACTCATGGGGACTTTTTGATTGGGGTAGTATTTCCCTCCAAAAATTGGGGAAATTTGCTGCAGCGCCATTTAAAGGCCGACTTTGAAAAAAATCTCGCGAGATCTATATTGTTCGCAAAACTACTAGTTAAATATTTTAAATCCAGCCTCTCACAAAGTTCCGATTATCACTAACTTCGAATAAACCAACCCACAAACCCAAGTAACGCAGAAAAGACCGCCTAAAGTCAGCTGCGATCCGGCCACAAATACCCAGATTGTCTCATAAGGATTCCATCCGTAGAGTAGAACGGGCGTCGCCGTACAAATCCCGGGACGGGCAATATAGTTCGAGTGACCGGTACTGGCCGCAAAATACGAACGAAGATTTCGATAGACTTGAAATAATAGCTTTAGTGCATGATAAGAAATTGCTAGAAAAATAAATTGGGCTGATTACACGTAACGAGTAAAGTAGCGAGACAGTGCCCTCGGCCGAGTACTTTGTGTAAACAAATCGACAGAAAAGAGTTTAAATAATCTTCAAACATCTGTGAAGTTTTTTTTTTTAATTTTAGCAGAGAACATTTTTAATTAAGTCGCTTTACAACGAGCTGCTTGTTAGCGTTGATTTGCTCTCTTGTCTATGATAAACATTTAATTTACTAAAGTACACAAAAATAGTTGGTCTCTTTGTCCGAAACTGTGTACGGTTAACTTAAAGCATAGACAGAGAAAACCTCCACCGCATTTAAAATAAGTGTGATAGAGAAAACTAGCTTAACTACTAACAGCTCTTTTCAATGTCTGATGAAAAGATCACTTGATTGACTGCAACGTTTGCTTGAAAATCTTTTGTCATTTTATCTAAGTTAATTTATTTCAGCTTACGTAGCTCGAACAGGGGAGGTATTCTGGACCGATCGAGATTATCACTGTCACTGTAAATATCATGACATTTCTAATGAGAGCGACAGTAACCGAGATAATATCTCACTAGTCAGAATAAGGCTCTACTTCGGTTCATTTGACCCCACCTTCCCCTGCTGTCGGTACGTCAGTACATTCAATCACGCCGAGCAGTAGACCGAGTACTTACTAGACTTGCTGAAATCTAGCAATAGTCTTGCTAGACGGACTCTTTTTTCATAATACTAATTTTTGACTGTTTCTTTTTTTATATGTTTGTTACGCGATTATGAACTTATTTTGATGGTTCTTTTTTGTTTAGTAGGTCATACATCAGAGGTGTAACAAAATAAGCGAGGTAAATATTTTTAACATAAAATGTTATTTGGAACAATCAACAAAAACCTAAAAATATACACAGAAGGTACACAGAAGATGTTTTGGTTTATTCGGCAACAACTCGGTCCATTTGACCCCACCGTCCCCTGCTGCCGGTACGCCAGTACATTCAATCACGCCGCGCAGCAGACCGAGTAGTTGCCAGTCTTGCCAGACAGACTTCCATTTTGTTACTCCCTCAAGGTAGACACTTTCTATGCAGATAATATTACTGTAATACTGATAAAGTATAGTTTAACTAGTTCGGAACGCGGATTCACTCGCTATCTTAGTAACCGTTCATTTATTATTCTATCACTAGCTTCGCCGCGCGGTTTCACCCGCTTTTTGCAAGATAAAAAGCAACCTATTATATTAATATAAAAGCTGCTTTCGTATCCAACTTCGTCCGATTTGGTTCAGCCGTTTTTTTGTGATTCAGTAACAAACATACAAATATTCACATTTATAATATTAGTAGGATTAGTGTGCATCGCTCTTGTCAGTTACTCAAATCAAGTAGATAGTGTTAAGTAATTTTCAGAGTTGACGATCTTGTCTCTTAGTGCTTTTACCTCCTTGTACGGAAGGTAAGCAAAACATTATTAGATATTAGCGGGCTTATTGTTTAACTTTTTATTTGATTACAATGTTTAGTGTGTGTGTGGCTGTAATTGCCTGAATAAATGATTATTATGATTATGATTATGACTTACCTATTAATAATCGGAATTGGCTTCAATTTGATAATTGTAAGTAAAAGTGTTTATCAGTAAGTTAGAAGACAAGGCTAAACTGATAAAAGACAACGCAGTCAACTAAATGGGAGTCTTTATTTGAACAAAACCTCTTAGACGCTGCACTAAAAGTTTTGACATTAGGCCTAGCACAACTACGACGTAAACTTACGTAGCGACTATTTGATGGAAAAGTGTATGCCATTTACGCCTGTCAACAGCGCCCCTGACGGGCGTAAATGGCGTATACTTTTCTGTCGAACACTCGCTACGTAAGTTTACGTCAAAGTTGTGCTAGATACACAGGACTTCGAATAGGTTAACAACCTCACTGACCCCGTCAACAAGGTTATATATTTCTAAGCCCCATAAAGCTCGTAAATAATTAAATAAACCACTTTATTCTATTGTTATTTTAAAGGTATTAAACAAGTCCCTGATTGCTCTTACAAACGAAGCTAATAAATTATTTACCCTTTCGAAACAATTGAATAAAACGAAAAAACAACTTTAAAAGCAATCAGCGACGCAAAATAAAAATTACACGTGAAAATTTCAAGACGTAAATCCGAGAACAGAAAAAGGGCAAACATTAAGCTTTATTTGTTTTCACTTAAACCATTAGGATTTGGATAAAAATTGAAAACGCTCTTCAATTTCGAGGTAAAAAATATTATGTCCGAGAACAAACAGGGTTTACCTACTTATCCGGGAGGAGGCGTGGGGATAGAATAGTGCGGGAATGGTGCTCGATGAAATGTGAGAGCTATCGAGTCGATTATGTTACTATGTTATATCTTGCAGTCACGAAAAGCGAAACATTTTCTTTTTGTTAAAATAAAATAAACGGTAAAAATGACACATGCTTTAAAAAGTACGAATATTACAAATATTGTATGTTTTACACATATTTAAAATACGTTTGTCAACACAGAACCAGGAATTACTTTTTGAAATGTCTAAATGGCCGAACAAACTGTTTCAATTGACATGAATGTCTCATTAAAAAACAACTAATGCTAGCATTATCCACAGCCTTGTATATCCCACTGCGTGCTGGATATAGGTCTCTCTTTTACTGTGTATCTACCACGGTGCCATCAATCCTGCACCCACTACGCCAATCGGGTCCAAGTTCTACCTGCAACCCGCGATATTGTCGACCCTCCTCGCCACCGGTCAACCAACGCTCCGCTCACCATTATATCGTTTTTAAATACACCATTTTATCGACAACAAATCAGCCCCACCCCATCCCTACATCCCTATTGGTCGCTAAATAATTCATGAGCTAGCTGATTGGAAAAATACTCGCAAGCCTGACGATGTCTTAATACCGCCGCAGATGCGCCGAATCATGCCGCACTTAGGGCCGCAAATTGAGGAAACATTGCTTTTGCCGCCCTGTTGCTGAATATTAGCGGATAATGCGAGGAATAGTGAAACGAGCAGTTGGAGGTAAACTAGGAAATGAAGATGATGACTGTTGCAAGCTTAGTTCTGAGCATAACCGGGAACTAGTCGGTAACTACAGGGCTATACGGAAAGGGTATACTAAGCCGAAAAGGTATTATAATACTCATCATCATGAACTACTTTTCCTATGGGCTCAAAACAATCAGCTGTCTGTGCTATACATTTTTTCAAGTGACATTTTTCTGTGATAACAGCTGAGTTTATGTTCTCCATTTCAGGGTAGGTCCAATAGTAAAAGTTGTTCATAATGATTATTACTACAAATCTTTTTCGGCTTAGCATACCCTTTCCCTACAACCCTGCATAATTAGTACTTAACTATTGGACCATCCTTTTGCTGCGCTCTGTCGGCTAAAAAAGCAAGACAAAGGCGAACATGATCCAATTTAGACTCGCGTCAAAAACTTAGTTAAGACTTATGTTAGTTTAGTTTTTTATCTGCAACCAAACCATCACTTGTAAAACTCTACAATCACAGTTCCAAAATTGAAATATTTGATCAAAACCCGTCACATCCAAGCTATTCAAACTCGTGACTCGCGAATCCACAGAATAAGTCACAGTACCGTAAGACACAAATGCAACATCCTCCCTGGAGCGCGGAATATTCCTGTGAATTCCTGTATCTGTCAGGATTAAGTCCTGTGCACTCATGCGTCGAGGCACGCGGCGCGACACGTGACGGAGACGTGAGAAGTGTCTAAGTTATATCAGTCTGTGTACCTATTAGGCTAAGCTCCCATTGCAAGAAATGTTTACTCTCAAGATACCAGAATATAACTAAAATGTAGCGATAGGACTAAGTTAGTCAGATCTAGTAAATACTCTTAAGAAGAATATAACTATGATTTGACTATAGCTAGTGCTAATTTTATCTAATCCTACCCTAGCCATAGAATAGAATATTTTCTACTGCCGTAAAAGTTACAGTTACAAAGAGTTCTGAATCTGTCAGGGTTAAGTACTGTGCACTCATGACTAAAATCCCGGTGCAAAACATTAACTTTTAAGATGCTAGCAATCACTAACCTAACCTGACCATGGAAGACTGCACTAAGAATATGAGTTACTGTTACGACAACAGAAGGAGTGCTTAGATACGAATTGATTTCACAATCATTGACTTTTGGTTTACTATCATCATCATTTTTCACTGTATGAAGTGAATGAGCTGCATAATGTATAGATAGGGGCATGTAAAAAAATGCTTATTTCCAAAAATAATAAAATTAAAACTGTATATAAAATGGACTTCTTCAGGTCTAGAGAATATCTTACGATCTTGCCTTTGTTCGATATTAGGGACTATCTAGAATAGGTACTATCTATTGCCACATTCTAGTTCTATTTTGGTATCCTATGAGGTAAGATTTCTTGCAGTGGGACCTTAGTCTATAATGTCAGTATCTAGCAGACTGTAATGTCATATCATGTGAGACAATACGAAATCTAATTCTATTTTTACTTTTAGGACCGGCTATATTAAGAATAAACTTTGGCTGCTTTTGTTACGAAAATACTTTTCTGAATTGCTTACCTAAGTTCTGTCAAAGTTCGTAAAGCTCGAACTCCACTATATTAGCAACTGCGACAGGTTTATTTTATTGCTTCTATTGTTTTGTGTAATGCTAACCACACTATTTCAACAATAATTAACTCACAGATCTCAATTTACATACGAAAAAGGAAGCTCTTTTTTATGGTGTGAACAATATAGAGTTTATCTATTTATCTCTTTTTGTCTGCGATCTATTATATACAAGACAAACACTTTTTAGCCTAATTATATCTATCATTTTATTTGCTAATGAATGGATGAACTGTGTAACGTTTTACGTTACCGTAATTTAAAAATATTTATTAGTCTGTAGCCTCAGTCCATCTACCAAGTACCAAAATGTCTATTCTTTGGACGGCCGTGAAGTCTGCGCAAGCGACTCGCTGCCGCTCGGTCGCCCGTCAGTCCGCAATTTGGCACGCAGGGCGAACGCACGCTCGATTACGCACGCCATAATTTTGATTTAAGAATTTACAGTTAATTCATATTAATAATTAAAATCAGTGAGACCCCCATTTGGGGTCCAAGATACCGGGACGACCATTCCCGCCTTCTCGCTTCGGCTGCGCATCTCTGGCTCCTCCAGTGACCGAGGCCATCGCCAGGGGAGTGATCAGGCCAGCTGCTCAAGGAAAGCGTAACCTTAATTGATTGACCCGGCAGTACATACCCTCTTTTTGACGTGACAACGTCTTATAATTCGATGGAGCCGGCTGCACGCACGAAAAAACATGACGCATGTGCCGTTACCTCGATGAGGCGTTACCTCGCTCTGAGTGAAATTGTGATTTCCTATAATTCTATTATATTTTCCTGTTTGTCAATTACTTTTGTAATTAAATTAAATTAAATTAAATTAAATTAAATTAAATTAAATTAAATTAAATTAAATTAAATTAAATTAAATTAAATTAAATTAAATTAAATTAAATTAAATTAAATTAAATTAAATTAAATTAAATTAAATTAAATTAAATTAAATTAAATTAAATTAAATTAAATTAAATTAAATTAAATTAAATTAAATTAAATTAAATTAAATTAAATTAAATTAAATTAAATTAAATTAAATTAAATTAAATTAAATTAAATTAAATTAAATTAAATTAAATTAAATTAAATTAAATTAAATTAAATTAAATTAAATTAAATTAAATTAAATTAAATTAAATTAAATTAAATTAATAATAAATTTCTTTTGAAATTTCATTTTTCAAAAGAAATTAATTATTCATTAACCATTAACATTAATTAACATTAACCATTCTGTCAGTATTTTCTTATGACGTTGTCACGTTAAACTATCGTCAGTAAACCGACTTTACAGACAACCGATTTTTTTAATAAATTTTAAGAAGTTTCAAAAATGGAAGTCTTATTTCTTAGGTAATAAGGCCCATAATATAGACTTACCCGCTTCAACTGTGTAAAAGATGATATGAAGAAAAAGGGAGTGAATTCAGACATGACGAGTAATAGAGATGAAAGAAAGAAGTGCACATACTTGACCTTGTCCTTGATTGACCTGTTTGGCTCAGCGGTAGTATAACCGCCTTATATGCCAGAGGTCCCGGGTTCCATTCCCGGCCGGGCAGATCTTTGAATGATGAATTTAAAATTATATGTTCTGGATCTGGGTGCTAGTTGTCCTTGTCTTTGTGTGTGTTCCATGGCATCCCCGACACAGGATATCCTAGTGGGGAGCTAGGAGTGTGAAACGTTACTTTTTATACTGTCCTGACCCCACGTAGGTGGGATAAGGGCCAGAAGCTGATGATGACTTTTATTTGCTAAAACTGTGTTACATTTTAAATACCTATGTTTTATTTCATTAAATCTAGACCGACCAGCAACAAAACAATAGCCAACGATAAATTAAACCAAACCCCAGCACCGTTCATTTTAAAAGAATCCCTTATAAACAAGCAGGCCGCAGTAAAGTGGGCGGAACGATCCCACAAACCAGATTGCACAAATTTTTACTCAGCAAATGCAAATTTTCCTCCAAGAAAGCCTCGGAATATTCACCAAATCATCTTTCCCGCTACTATTTTCCTTTTTCCCGATTACATTACTAAAACGAATCATTTACTCGACAAAATAAGGGCCAGCTTATTAAAGCTGGAAAGCAGGGACTGAATGGAGAAAAGCGGTATGAATAGCGGTATCAGACTGCGATGTTTCGTTGAATAGTTTGAAAACGATCATTATTTTTTGCTGAGCTGATGAAACTTTTGATGTTGTTATTTTTTGTACTTAGGTCCTTAACTTTATATCATATTATCAGTGTGGTTTTGGTGAATCTTAAACATGTCAAAATTTGAGGATTAAGATTATCTAAATCCATCTTAGTGGTTGTTCATAAAATTATCATAAATAAATTTGGTTCCAATTAATCATAAAATAGTACCTAAATGCTGAATTTTATTACACATTGTAAATACTCAAAAGCATTTTTGATTAAAACCTTAAATACTTAAGCTTTTTGCTTTTTAGATTTGACACAATGACAATTCGGTATAAAACAAACCGCTCAATCCGCGCTTTAAAACCGCTTAATCTGTTATTGAGGTTAATCAGTCCTATCTACTGGTAAGGGCGCCGCTCGTTGTTTTTTCAAAAATAACAAGAGATTTTCAAATACAAGAGTTATTGCGACATATTTCCGCCGCCAGAGGGCGCTCGCTAACAAGAGCGTGGTTACTGTCCGCCGATATTCGAGATTTATGAACAATTTCATTAGACGACTCTGGGAGCCGGCTCTTACACCGTATCGGAAATGAGGTTAAGTCCTTAAATAATGATAGCAATTAATAAGTAACAAAAAAATATATATTTATAAATCTTTCACATGAATATTATCTAGTAGTAAACATTTTCTAAATTTTGAATACTACTGTTCCAAAGAGTGAAGTGAGAGTCATGAAGAGTTGTCTACCTATTTTTTTGTTATATGCTCGAGGCATTGTTTTTTTTTTAGTCAGAAGTATTGTTTGTTGCCTGCTACAATGAGCAGATTAATTTTAAACGCTAAATGGGAAGATATTTATGGAAAGAAAAGGACAGACTAAAACCAAATATTATTGTAGTATCTAATTAAAAATGGTTTAAAATAATTTAAATCTAAATATAATAATATATAATATAATAATTTATATCTAATCATCTAAATTATGAGAGATTTATACAAAAACATAACACTGATAACCCCACTTTACTTCACCGTTGTCGCGTAATTAGAATAAAAAACAAAAAAGAGCTTCTTGAATTTCCTTTGATTTGAATATACCTATACGTATGCCCAGCAGCACTTTAGGCTATTTGAAACAATCACTTTTGTTTGTGATATCCAAATCATGAATTAAAATAAAAAAACAGTTTACATTTTCCAATTGATCAAACTACTGTTTTTCTGACATCATCGGTGTGAGTTGCGGCCGTGTGGCAGCGCGTCGCGTTTAGCCAAGAACAGTCCGCGATGCATAATGCATGACTGTATATTTTTAGTGTTGGAGTGTTGGCCCTGCGATGCGGCTCGAGCTCGACTTAATATCGCAATCACTTAGTGGGACACGGGATTTTTTATGAGTCAGCTAGATTTTGACTAACTTTTTTGATATAGCTAAAGATTTTTTTGCTAGCGACGGGCAAACAGGTGAGGTGGATGTCCGGGGTGTTTACGTCGGAAAATCTGTTTATCACAAAATGTTTTAAATGTTTATTTTTACACACAGTAAGTATGCAATGTATGCATGAAACAAAAAAACAACAAGTTTTATTATTCTAACCGATAAATCATTCCGTACATTTATCTAATATTTATTACAATACTAGCGGCCCGTCCCGGCTTCGCACGGGTAGACTTTGGGATAAACGTAGAGTAAATTGAAATCGGTCCAGTCGTCCACGCGTGATGGCGTGACCAAAGGTGTTGAGAATAATTATAGGAACTATTTGTTATAACCTCTATTCTCATGCTATTGCGTAACTATAGCAACCGTAGTTTGTTGATGCTAACTTGTCAATTTATAGTAAAAATTATCAGTATAAAACGCACACTGTTTTGATGGATATGATTGAATTTGAACTTTGTACAGAGGTAATAAAGTGCAAATTGACTCTTGGACGTTAGGAACATACCTGCATTGCTTAAACAACAGTGAGTGCTTGCAATTCAATATGAACTTTATACAATAGCAATAAAGCTCGTTTTAGTTAGAAAACGTTTGTATGGGAAAAATAAAAGGGCTGTTTTTAGGGTTTTTCAATATTTCTGAGAGATTTTCTTAATCTTTTTTTCCGTAAGAACCTTCTCCTAATAATAACAAATACAACAAAAAAAGAATTAGTGAAATCGGTCCAGCCATTCACGCGTGAGGCCGTGACCAAGGAAAACGGGTTTCATTTTTATATATATAGATAGAAAAGGTTTTTGTGACCACTTTTATTCCAATTCTAAATGCTTAAGTATACAAATCTAAATGACTAAAATGTCGACATCCTCATCTAACAGACTATAACAAAGACTGCTTCAGTTATAATAATCTTAGATCTGCTAACAAAAGCCTTCAGAATTGACTGCAATTATTTAAATATGTATCTTATCTTAATTAAAATACCAATCAGATTCCATTGCAAAATAAATCTTTGAAATATTAGACATTCATAAAGCATGTTTATTTCTCTTAATAGATTGCAAGCTTCGGAGTAATATTTCAAAGAGCAAAAAGCTAAATCGCCTCCACCATTCCAGGGCTTTCAAGGGGATGAATGGGCAAATCATTCGCCACTACTTTATGAATGAGCGCTATTTAATTGCACTTCAAAAAATTGCTTTTGAACTGAAATTGATGCACCTTTTATGGCATTTTGTAGCTGAAACATAGGTTCAAAAGGAGAAAATGTGGGTATTCTTATCTATGTTTATAAAAATCAATCTTGCGTTAGTATCGCTAAAACTTGAAAATAACTGAACCAATATACATATAAGTGGTATAGGAAAAAAAGTTGGTGAAATGTGGGACGCAGATTATCATTTATGCAATAAGAAACAAATAAATTAATATCGAGACAAAAATAATGAACGCTGAATGCAAACGCCTAGAAAAAAGACGTGGATTTAACGATAGCATTTTTAAAGTTACCGAAAAGTTAAAGTAAGGACTAAAATTATTTGCATCTTTTTCATGAATTTTTGTACATGTTTCATTAATTCTATCAAATGGTCCGCACAAATGATAACAATAGTCACGTTATACTATTTTGCTGTTTATTATTTACTTATTGTCTTGCTTAGTTAAATTATTTGCTGGTCACAATTTGATGTGCATTAACCATTTCTATATAAAAAATAATTAGTTCTCTCTTTGAATATAGCTTTAAGCATATCGGTGCCCTCTGGCGGCTGTCAAAGGCATTCAGCATTGAAAGAGGGAATGCAAATGTTTTTAATGCACTAGTTTTTTTTACTTGCACATCTACAGAATAAATCTTTAAAAGAGTTTTTTAAATTCTAAACGTTTGCATCACCTATTAGTCAACAAACTCGCTAGTTGGTAGATGTAGTCAAAGATAAAAAACAGACTGAAAAAAAATTGGTTGCCTGTAAAGTCGGTATACGGGCGAAAGTTTTACGTGACAACGACTTTGAGTGGTAAAATAATTTTAATGTGAATATTCATTCGTATAGTAGGAAGAAGGATGAAATAATAGTAACAATTTAAAACATTTATTTATACAAAGAATTATATCTAAAACATTAATTTATACAAAGAATCTCGCACTGAATTTCATATTAACAAAAATTTTATTTTTACCTTTACACATACATACGTATTTATATACAAATATACATACAATAACTTGCAACTGTGCTCGAGTGGAAGGGACGCGTGCCTTTCACTTTTTATGTCTGTCTCTCTCGCTCTTAGGCGGGCTAACCATGCCCGAGTGGAAGGGACGCGTGCCTCTCACTCGCTCTCATTGTGAGCGCATAACGTGAGCGGAGCGTAACGCAGTTTCTTGAAGTGTCACCCGGCAAACCAATTTATAAGACGTTGTCACGTCAAAAGATACCTATTCACTCTGACTTTAAAAAGCTCTTTATAGATTCTCATAAATCTCTCTGGGAACAAGGCATCTTTCAAGCAAGCGTGCTCCATCGTAGACCGCATCATCGCTCACCATCAGACGAAATGCTGGTTAAACGCAATCCTATCTTTTCTTATTAAATTTTGAATGCGAAAGTTTGCGTAAGAATGTTTGCAACCTTTTATCCCCATAACTACTAAACCGATTTTCATAAAATTTGGAATCATCATAGCTTTTGCCTTTGAGTTTTAGAGTTGAATTGAGTTGAGTTTTTATTATCTCGGTCACTGTCGCTCTCATTAGAAACGTCATGACAGTAAGAGTGACGGAGGTAATCTTGAACACCTCAGAATAAACTCAGGAATTAGCACAGGCTATTTACATGACCTCACGAATGAAACAGAGGGCGCCACTAGTAAACCAATAAAAGTTAGCCGGCAGCCTTTGGGTAAAAACCCATGAAAAGACTGCCATATACGTCAACTATTAATTCCCCAAAGTCTCCTATCCGTCATACATTCCCCCCTCCCCCCCCCCTTCTTTAGAGAATGGTTCGCAACTTACTTCCTCCACATAACTCACAATAGTTCACCAACTTGGAGCAGCCTACAACAACATATAAATTACCATCGATTCAACGCATGATTGAGGAATAGAGGTGATATCGTTGAAGTGTTTTGTGAGAGTACATTAGTACAATTATACTGATACCATGGGCGCCGCCAGGATTACTTTCAGGGGGGTTCTGCATCTACGCATTATGCTATTAACTAATATAAAATATAGAATTATACGTGTAAATTAAGAAAATAAATGTAATGTCAAATTTGAATCGCGCGGGTATTTTAAATGGCGCCATCAAACTCGACAGCTAAAAACATGTATTTTCTTCCTAACAGGGTGCAAGTGCATCCCCTTGCACCCTGCTGCCGGCGCCCATGGCTGATACCATACATAATATTATAATTATAACAGTGGCTACACTGTCTTGTCTTTTTCACATCTGTCTTGACGTCTGTCTGTTGGTCATAAAACTTTTTGAATTTGCTCGAATAAGACATTAGACGATCATCTTTTCCAAGTCTACTTCACGTTTATTGATAAGAGAGATGCAGTATCAAAGTTTTTCAAGCTGATCGAGGGTTTTAAAGACTTTTAGATGTCTAACTTCCATTAAAAAATATGTGTAACATTTTTAATAGAAAAATGTATGACAGTCGCCACAGTGCCCATCATCATCATCATCGCAGTCTTTACTCTCCCACTTTTATGTATCGGCCTCGCTCTTATTATACCGTCCGCCTCAGTCACATGCCAACCGTGCCTTAAATTTGACCTAGATTTTGAACAGTTTTTATCGTGTTTTGTAAACTAATCTCACATTTCCCTATCTAAAATGCAATTTTTGCTAAGGTACTGGTTCTTACGTACTTCTACTTTTTTCGTCTAGTATATTATGATATAAGTAAGTAGTCCAGTTATAAGTAGTCGATGCTCGTCTCAAGTTTGGCGTGTTGTCAAACGCAAACAATATACCTAATACTGTTGGAACAACGCAATATGGAGCACCGAGCTCAATGGAACACAGGAAAACTACATGTCACAGGATTAGTGCAACAGCGAGGCAATTCGCAAAATGGCCGGCTACGCCTTTATTGCTGGATGTTTTCAATCCATTTGAATAATTATTTTTATTTTTTCATTCTATTTATGTGCCATAAAAATGTGATAGTTAAAAATATTTGCCAATTTTTTTGCTTATATCTTTTATTTCATTGAATATTTATGATTGTTTTTGTATGATACTCTGGAAAAAATCGATTTTGGGCCTTAAACATGTTGATGTTTTTTTTTATATTTGCCTCTAGGTCCTATGAGGTTTAGACGTTCACGTTGAAATTATATGTTTTTATCATTACCTACTTGTAATTTTCAAAAATTATAGTTGAGGTTAAATTTATTTTATTGTAGTATGCTAAAAAGCCTACAGTTTGTTAAATACAAGCCAAAAATATTTTTTATAAAATAAAACTAGGTATACCACTGCCTCTCTGTAAATGTTCTCCGACCTAGTTCCTATGTAAAGTGACTTACAAACTTCCTCGTCACTACACAAACTGCCTAGCGTCTCCAACTTCCTGCAACACAGTAATATCGCGTAGAACAAGTAACTAGCGGAACTCAATGTATGCCTCGCGCCATTCTGCAGGCGTAATTTAATAAATGGGAACTTGTATTGAGAATTAGCTTATACACGGTAATACAGAAATGGACTCATAGTACCTACTCATCCATATGAACAACTTTTACTATGGGACCAACCAGGAATTTGCGGAAAAAACAGCTGTTTCATACATGTTGACGAGTGTCATTAACTTTTCTGTGGAATGATGATTTTTTTTCGCGAATTCGAGGTAGGTCCTATAGTAAAAGTTGTTCATAATGATGAGTACTACGAGTCCTGTTCGCCTTAGCATAGACAATGTATGGGAATGAAATTTCTATAAAATCTTTTATTACATAAACGTAATTCCCATACTTTGTCTTAGTTTTTTATTGCTTTTTTATTTCATATTTGTCTAGGGGCTGCCTTGGTACATAAGTTACTTTTAACCCCAGAAAAAATACCAATTTCTGTAGAATAATAGTAAATGCAAGACTTTAGCGTACTAGGTACATACCCACTCATACACATACACAATCCATATTACAAAAAGTGTATGTTTTCCTTCTCGTTAATATAATAGCACCAGTTTGTTTCCGTCTGTCCGTCTGTCGCAGTTTTTGCACTCATTAGTCGCAGTGTAGTCTGCAAGGGGCTTTACGCGCGTTTGTTGAGTTTATTTCAAGTGAAGAAAATATTAGACATGAGCGTTGAGATTCAAAGTGCTGAACTGATTTCGATGAAGTTTGTTGTGAAAAATAGCAATCAAAGAAACTATTTGATTCTATTTATTAGCTTATAAGTAACGAATTTATAATAATTACTAGCTGCAACCCGCGGTCATTTTTTTAATAAGTTTAATAAGTATCCTAAAATATATTGTATGTTACTTCTAATACCTCCAAGAATATGTGTACAAAGTTTCATGATGATCGGTTAAGTAGTTTTCAAATTTATAATTTATTTATTATTTATAAAACAGATGGTAACACCATAACAGTATTCACCAATTCGGTGCTACCCTTACATAAAAACTAAACAAAATGTACATAATAAAAACAAACATTAATAAATTAATTAAATTACTTAGCTAACACGTTTAAATGGCCGTTTCACAAAGTATGCGAGCTGCCCCTGTGAACTCAGACAGGCTACATTTAAAAATGTCAATTTCGTTACATATCCTGTTTAATAACGTTATAGCGCGTAATAGTAGGGATTACACCTGTCAAGTTTTAGATTGTCTGAAAAGTCTGACACTCTAATCACTCGGCGAATTGATATTATTTATTATAACCTTTTGGGGTAAAATAACTTCATACAAGTTTTTTCGTAAATAAGTATAA
Source organism: Alcis repandata (assembly GCA_949125135.1). Classification (NCBI taxonomy): domain Eukaryota; kingdom Metazoa; phylum Arthropoda; class Insecta; order Lepidoptera; family Geometridae; genus Alcis; species Alcis repandata. The sequence continues at coordinate 468,568 of OX421247.1, forward strand.
ATGGATTAGTAATATGTGCCTATGGTTCGCCTAGGTCTTCATTTTTCACGTTTGTCTGCATTTTAGAAATGTATTATTACTAGTTTAAAGTTTATTTCTATAACTTCTGGAAATTAAATTCTTTTATTCTTTTAAAATCTTCTAGAGCCGTGACAACCCTATTGTCATAAACACAGTCTGTTTTGTTCCGTGTGCGAAAATAAAGGTTAGTACAGTTTTCTTAGAAGTTTTTGTCATTGAAGGCGAGAAATGAAAGAAACTCGCTGTTACTGACCATAGTTATGAAGTTACCTTTGTGTTTTAATTCATAATTTTGGAACTGAAACTCGCTTTCAAGTTGGACTGTAAGACATGGGCATGGTGACCAGTTTTCAACTTCTGTTTGTTTTTTGCTTTCTTCTTCTCAGTTACCCTGGAACAGACTGTGGCCTTATTGGCTTACATCTTCGACCTTCGATTCTGGCTTCTTGAAAATTAAAAAGAGCCCACTTGGCTTTCCTTGAGCACGAGGTGACATCACTTTGGTCCTAAATTTTCGATCTAGTATTGTCGGGCGATTTTGAAACTGAACATAAAAACAAAACAAAACATAAAAACGTACAAGTACATTAAAATTCCTAGATTCAGATTCTGATTATTTAGTTGTCTAACGGCTAATTTTGACTGCAACTTGAAGATAGATCCTGAATCTTCAAAAATTAGCCGATAAGTTCCGATGCTTTTTTTATGCCATTGAATGACGAGACGAGCAAAACGCCCGCCTGATGTTAAACGTCACGTTTGTCCATAACAGGTCTGCGCCAACCAAAATTTTAAACTCATAAAACGCTGCGCGGCACAGCACTGTGCTCGTCACCCTGTGATATAAGGTGTTTCATCTCCTATTAGCCCTGAAATTTCACTGGAAACAATGCCCTTCCAACCACACAGTAATGTTTTCCACAATCACGAAAAAAGGTGGTCATTTTTTATGTTAAAAACCTCATGAGGCTCCAGTCAGTGCCACAGCTCATTTCGTGTGTATATTGTGTGCGCATAGTTCAATATCGAGTGGTTTCGACTCGAGGACATGACAGGTGCCATTGTTACAGGAATCGCAGCTGCTTTGTTATAGTGGAAAGGGGTGGGGCGTACTGGTAGCGGGGAATTTCTAGCTACAAGCTCAAATTATTAATTAAAAGGTTGAGATAAACTATTGGTGGATTAGGGTTGAAATTTAATATAAACGGTATAAATTGGTTATTGGTTAAGTAGTATGTGGATTAGGGTTGTTAATTGATATAATTTAAATGGTGGTGGTGAAGTAATCTTTGTAAAATATAATAGAACAGAACATTACTTTATTGCACATCGAAAAATATTAAATAATAATACGTAGCCCTACTTACACTCGGTAGTACAAGGGCGACCTTATCGCCTAAACCGTTTTTTTTTAAGTTATTTTTGGACAGTATGAGATCTGAATACAGTTACAAAAAACTGATAGTTTTTAATACCATTTTTACAATTCCACCCGCTACTCCCTTGCACTACGCCCACGCCCACTCACATCTTAACAGTTCCGCTGTCATACCGTACCTATAGGATTTAAAGATATCATTATTACTTGACAGAATCATCTTTCTGAAACCCCTGAGTTTCTCATAGCTATATTTTTTACAGGTCTGCCCGCTACTCTCTTGCACTATGCCCGCGCCCCACTCACATCTCAACAGTGGTAGTTCCGCTGTCATACCGTATTCATAGAATTTAGAGATACAGCGTTACAGAATCTCTTGTCTAACCGAGTCGGGCCTACTTTTAATCCTCTTTTTAACCCCCGACGCAAAAACGACGGGGTGTTATAAGTTTGACGTGTCTGTATGTGTATGTATCTGTCTGTAGAATCGTAGCTCCTGAACGGATGAACCGATTTTGATATCGTTTTTTTTTGACGTGACAACGTCTTATAATTCGATGGAGCCGGCTGCACTCACGAAAAAACATGACGCATGCGGCGTTACCGTCGTTACCGTCACTCTGAGGCGTTCCCTTTAAGGCTTGAAGTGCAAGCGAGAACGCGCAACGAGCGACAAAGAGGCACAACGGCCTCCGCGTTCGGCAGCGTTCCACATCTGTCTCTCTCCTACTTGAGTGAGCAATGCGTCCGCGTGGACAGCTGCTATACAATAATACATTTACATGTTTTCGTCAAGTATGAAGTGCAGTGAAAAGTGAATGTGGTGTCAATTGTTTATAGCAACGATAATTGCGGCGATAAAGGTAATGATTTTTTCGATATTAAATATATGTTCAGTGATATATTGTCGTAATTGGATTTATGCGTACAAATAAATGTAACTTGATCAATTCAATTTTGTGATTTCCATTTACCTCCTTCTCTATATCCATACAAAATATCTATCAAACAAATAAAATTAAAATTTTCTTTTGAAAAATGAAATCAATCCATCAGTATTTTCTTATGACGTTGTCACGTTCAACTATCGTCAGTAAACCGACTTTACAGACAACCGATTTTTTTTTTGTTAGAAAGGTGAATTAGTCGGGAGTGTCTTTAGCTGCGATTTAAAAAAATCGGTTCAGCCGATTAAACGTTGCGGATTTTTTAAATTTAATCATGTTACAATATAACTCGCTACTCTCTTCCGCTATGGCCACGCCCCACTCACATCTCAACAGCGGTAGTTCCGCTGTCATACCGTATTCATAGGATTTAGAGATATTGCGTTACAGAATCTCTTGTTATACCCTATCTAACCGAGTCGGGGTTATTTTTTGTTTTACATTGTCTCGGTGGGGAGAGCTCATTTTTCTTGGGGTGGGCGATATTTTGCCAGGTGTACAGAAATATGGCACAAATACTTTATGCCGTATGAAGATTGTATGAAGTCTCTGTATCTAAATATTTAAATGGTAAAATCAAGTGGGTTTGAAATTTGCATTTTTTAAAGTTTATATTTAAATTGCAATGTATGTATCGTAACTACATAGACATGCAACTCAATTTTGAATCAAAATTAACTTATCTTTAAATTTCTTACTAGTAACGAAAAAGTATTTTAAAGTTTTATTTTAAAACTGTTAAGTAACGTCATAGGATAAAAAGTTGTTCTTTATACTTTTTGCAATATTGTTTTTTATAATTATAATCATTATAATTATATTATATACAGGTGAAAAACTGTTGAAAATGACAATGACGATGACTTATAAAAATCGCACATACAAATTATGTTTTTACTACCTCAAAATTAGTATGATCAATCTAAGATGCCCGTTTCTTCATTATATTTTAATCCCAAAAACCTCTAGGGCCCTAATCTCTTCAAAAAGTTAAACCGGTACCTTTGAGGGCTCACAAAACGTCGCATTAAATATTCAGCGCGATTCTTTGAGAGAGCGCCATCTATTATTCAAAGACGGCTGAGATTTGAGGTTGAAGGAAGGTTGACGCCCAGATTACTTTGAATAACTCACAAGGTCAAGTTCGAAGGGATAGACTAGATTAGTGACAAGTTGCGCAATATGTTGCAAGTGGCAATAAACTTGCAGAAGTGAGAACTGTGGTGGTATAGTTTAGTAGTGTGATGGGATTTGGTATAGAAACGTAGCATGTCTGTTTTTTTTTTATTGTTTTTAATAAAACATTTTTTAAGATGTTGCTTTAGTGACATTTTTAAGGGATCTGAGTTCTTTTTAAGGATACAGAACGGAATCATTGACAAGCAAATTTTCAGTTTTTGAATTTATTAATATGGATTTGTCAATTTATTTTTTAACAAGTTGGGAATTCTTGTATAAAGAATGGAGTAACTCGTATAAATCACTTGTCAACATTGTGCATCATTGAACTGTGCTATTCCGTAGCAGAAAGCTTCAGCGTAGTAGAGTGCTACAGCGTAGCACACCGCTACGAGATTTGCATCGATCCTATTTTCTAAACTTTGATTGTTATTATTGTCTATATTATTGTCTCAAAACGCAAAGTTTCTTCTAGCAATAAATTATATCGTTCAAAATACCCTTTAAAATAGTTAGCAGCCCTTCGCGAAGAGTTAATAAGTTAGGACAGTTTAAGAGACTGCATTATAAAGTTAGCCAAGTTTGGATTTATTACGCGTTTGGGACGGCTGCGTACTAACTGTGGAGTAATCTGTGGTGCTAGGCTTTGTTTTAGAGGTAAGGATGGCGTTTTAGCCGGAAATGTTAACACGACTGCCGAAATAAAGAAGGATGTGTTAAGGATTTGTGTGTTTATGTGTTTAACACTTTGACTGCTGAAAACACATGCCTTGTGTTTTCCTTTCTGCAACGCGAATGCGGCTACACACGCCACAAGACAACTCAACAATACAACAACTCGTTTTATTATTAGCCGCAGTTAAAGCCAACGCATGTGATTTTTAGCAGCAGTTAAAGTTTTATACGTTAATGTTTGGCGACCTGTTTGACTCAGTGGTAGTTTATCCGCCTTATAAGTCTGAGGTCCCGGGTTCGATTCCACTGTGTGGCATCCCCCACACAGTGAATCCTAGTGAGGAGCATTGAGCGTGAAATGTTATTTTTTTTAATAATTCAATTTAGTCGTCTACGTTGATTTAGACAAGCTGCAGACATCGCATACTACCTCTACACGCAACCAAAACATGTGACGTCACACGTAGAAAATATGCAATTGATTTGCGTGACTGCACATCTATACTAATATTATAAAGAGGAAAGATTTGTATTTTTGTATTTTTGGATGTTTGTGTGGAATAAACTCAAAAACTACTGGACCGATTTCAAAAATTCTTTCACCATTCGAATGCTTTTTTTTTTTTTTGTTTACCCAGAGGAAATCCTTTATGGATACCACGCCCGCCCCGGGGGAGGCAGGGTGGTTATGTGGGAGTCTCCGCCCTGCGGCGGCATACCCACTAAAACCACTGGGGTGTTCGGCATCCGCCTGAGATGGGGCAAGGTGGGGTCGCGTTAGCAATCGCCACCTCGCCCCGGCGATGGGCCCGATTAGGGCCCCCCGCGTATATGGAGGGGTGATCCTGTTCCCCAGGATCACCCCCCAGACAGTCAGTGTGGGGTCGTGCAGGCCGGGAGAGTCCCCCGACTCTCCCGGCAACCCCACTGCAGAGGAGCGAGGATACGGGCGAACCGCCTCCTCGCTCCCTCGTCTGCGCCGGAGCGGGTCAGATCGGGCGTCGTCCTCTCTGACCCGCTCCGCGGCCTCCTTCTGCGTCATCACCTCTTCGCAGAAGGAGACCCCGGCCTGCCACGATCTCTCGCCGAGCACGGCTTTCACCACGCTCGGCAACGAGAGATCCCGGCCTATGTAGGCCGAAAGCGTATGCCGCTGGTTGGCCCCATGCGGCACACGCTTCCAGCGTCCACCCTCCTCCTTTCCTTGCACTCCCGACCGCAACCCATATGCGGCGAGGAGCACAAGGAAAACCCCCCTGGTGGCAGCAATGCCACCGTCCAAGCCATCACGCTGTGCCCTCTGCTAGTCAGAGGGACACGCGGACGGGCCCACCGTGTCGGGTTATTTGCCACCGTGCGGTAATACTGCATGAAAGCTGCAGTATTATCGCACGCTGTTGCCCAGGGTGCACCACGAGGAGGTTACCCGACCTAGCACCCCACCATTCGAATGCTACATTATCCCAAAGTAACATAGGCTATTTATTTTTATTTTTTTTTATCCACAGCAAAGCGTGGCAGGGAACAGCTAGTATAATATATGTATAATAAGACGCGTCAAATGTTGACAAATGTATGAATGAAGTGCGCCTTGCATTGCCTTGCCTTATTAGGTTATTATCGTGTTTTGTTATTTCTAGAAATTTTACTGTCACGTTCCCCACCCAGGTGATTTAAGTCACTAAAACACTATTCACAAAAAAAAATGCCTGACTCATAAAACTTTAACGACAGTTTTATCCACAAATCTATATAAAAGTATTCATATAATATTATATTTCCTCCTTTCACTGAAAAATATTCGAACTAAAACAAAACAAACTGGTCGCTCAAATAAAAACTGGTGGCTCAAAAAATTGGTGGCTCAAAAAAAAATTGGTGGCTCAAAAAAATTGGTGGCTCAAAAAAAACTGGTGACTCAAAAAAAAACTGGTGGCTCAAAAAAAATTGGTGGCTCAAAAAAAACTGGTTGCTCAAAAATAAAAACTCGTCCAAAACTGCCAGTCAAAGTAAAAATAAATGGAAAAATACAAACTCAGATACTAAATCCGGCAACTTTAACCTCATTCCACCCAGACGATACGGTAGTGTCCCAGCCAAGTCTGGCCAGCGCAGCTCCACCTGACATACTCATAATAACCACAAACTCGTCGAAGTTTCCCAAATTATACGCGTTACCGCTCTGAAGACGCATGTCCAGATAAATACATGATGACAAGAATTTTAGAGCGTGTTACTGAGGCTAAGACTTATGGAATACAGGACGTGCAAAATTTGTAAGGCAAGGCAAATTAGAAAGGTATTTTTGTTTAAGAATGGAAACATTATAATCCAAAATTAAATGAAAAAAATAATTTAGCAACTTAATAATTTCTTAATTTGTGTTGATTTTATGTAACAGAAGTAGGTATAGTAATGGATAGGATTTTTTAAATTATCAAACTCATGGACTGAACGAAATCCCCAAAAAAATTCTTGAGTTTATTTATTCAGTAGTTTATTATATCTTGAGTTGAATTTAGTCAATTTAGATTTAAAATACCAACGAACTATGTGATTAAAACGAAACGAAACTATTTACAACGCACAAAGTTGAAAAAACCTAACCCTAAAAAATCTGACATCAGTGTTTACGGTCGGTCTAAAAGATTACCAAATTGCAAGGCTCATTACGGATTAACAAGTCCAGTAGCTTATAAATCCAAGTAGCAAGTTGTTAAGTGTGGTTGTGACCTTACTTAGGGCTGCCAACTTCCCTCCGAGAGTTAATTTTATTAACCAACTTGTTCGTGGTAACAAGTAATTTTAATCAACCCTGATGTCGAAGTTTTCGGGTCACTCTAAGGCCTTAGTATGCCTTATTGGCTGTTGTATTAGCAAACTAAGATCCGGCAAAAACTTTGCAATTGCTGGAATTGAATTAAAAATTGGGAAAGCATAAATAAATTTAGACTTGGCGAGTTTTTAGGCTCGGCTCGACTTGGTTTGGTAGTTGTTGTTTTAAAACAACTTCATCAAACTGCAGTAACGCTTAATTGTAAATACCACTTGCGGTCACCCATCTGAAAACTTGACTGATGCTTTATCACACAAAAACTAAGTGTAACATAGTTTCAACACATTTTAGTCGAAGCATCCGACTCAATCTTACGTAAGTAGTCCCGTATATTTATAACGAAACTAACTAACCGCATCCCACGGCCGCACCCGTACGATTAAACTGAAAAATAACCTATGTGTTAATCAAGTACATATTAAGATATCTCGATTCCAAATTTTATTAAAATTGGTTCAGCAGTTACGGAGATACGTGGTGACAAACATTCACACGCACAACACAAAAATTTCGCATTTGTAATAAAATTATTTATAAAAAAGTTATAAGTACCTATCAATATGTATAATACTAGCGACCTGCCCCGGCGTCGCACGAGTATGAAATAAACCTGTTGTACTCTTTGTTACTCGCTAATGATGCAGCTTTATATTGGTGACAGAATTTCTTAAATCGGTCCAGTAGTTGAGTTTATTCGTTAAAAACATCCAAAAATACAAATCTTTCCCCTTTATAATATCAGTGTATGTAGATGGTGTAGATTAATAAGAAGTAAAATATACGTAGCTATTTATAACAACCTGTCAAACAACAGTTTAGCTATAGGTATATAGTTGATAGGAAATTCAAGTAGACGCGCTTTCGGAGCTCATGTGTCGACACACGCGCTATTATGTCAGGATTAGGGGATACAAACGACGTAGGGATGGGACATGGTCGGGAAATGCGGTCTTGTTGTTGACAGTGTTGTTTTGAGAGTAGCATTTACAAGACTCATTTCTATCAGTGATTTACACCTGAAACGAAATTTAAGTGACTTCTGTTAATTATAATATCGTACCTTATCTAATGCGTTACGTATTTATTCTAACGTCGGTTAAATTGCGGCTCAAAATAGCAAAAAGTTAAAAAAATTATAACCCGACAATAATAATAACGTTTCACAGTCCTAGCTTTCCACTAGGATAGCCTAAAATCGAAAACCTACTTTGAAACCCTACCTTACTGACATTAAAATAAAATGTGACTAACATCACCCGGACTATTCATCTCATTCATCACAACCGGATGACCGGTGCGATGGTGTGGTAAAAATACTCACTTGCTGTGTTGGCGCAGTGAAACTGTCTTAGCCTCCCGATACTAAAAGGTTTCATCCCATGACATTAGCTTCAAGTCCCATAAATGCGGGAAAACATATGGGAATGAAAACACACATCGAATAACGACTGCTAAAAACCTAACTCTTCCTTTTTTTTACTTACAAAAAAAACAATAATTGCCTTAAAACCAGGTTGGGTTTGTCTAGGCATTAAGTTGTTAATCTCCTGATGAAGATAACCGAATGTGATCAAAACTAGTCGTAATAAACGACTGGATTTTCCGTAAGTATTTTTTTAGGCTATTCAGAGAACTGCTGCTGCTGCTGTTTTGCTCTTAGCGATAAGGCCGCCAGTTGTCGCACTAGTTTTTAGGTGTTAATCCTTCTGTTTGTAATTTATGGTGTGAACCATAAAGAGTTTATCTATCTATCTATTCTCGTGTGAATCATAACGTAAAAACAAGACTGCCAAAACTGGCATCCTGTCCCACCCCTGCTACTGTAGTAGAACTAAGCAGTGTAATATCTAGTGATTACGGCGTGTGCTTTAGTTATTGCAGCTGTAATGCGGCGGACACGGCCGACGTGACGTGCCGCCTTTTGTGAATTTAAAACAACAGCTCCGCTAGAACCAGCCCCTTGGTTAAGAGTTAGTTGCAGTTCTATATTCGAAACGCTATAGAAAACTATGACATGAATGGGAATGACATTTCTGTCATAGAATTTAGAATCTACAAATAGATCATAGATATGTCAGTCCCATATATTTTCCTAGTATAAAAAAGCATAAAAGCCTTATGACTAAGAGAGTTCTCTTCCAAGTAGCTTTAGCTATTAACTAAGCGGTTTCATCCTACGTACGAGTATATACTCGTAATATATATAATATTATGATAATTATATATTATACCTATGATTAGCAACAGTCGATACTGTAAGCTTTCGGTTTGGTGACCGCGAGTGGCATTCACAATTGAGCGTTACTGAGGTTCGATAGTTTATAGAGAGACAGATTGATAAACTCTTTGTTATTATTATTTCGAAAATGGAATCAGATTTATTAAACTGAAATATTACTTAATGTCTTAAATATGTTAGAATAGAAAATAACATATGAAAAATACAGCTCAAATCTCTTTTATTATCTCCTAATTCATAATATTAGTGTGAGGTATAATGTTTCTTTTTTTTCTGTCGACGTGGAACAATACAGAGCGGTTAGCGGCGGGTCGCGTGTGGTCTGCTCTGCTCGTTATGTTCTCGAAAGCGAACGCGTTGATCTGAAAGCTATTCGCAAATGGGACCGCTCGTGGGTTACTAAGTAGTTTCAATCTAGTTGAGGGTAGTTCTTTGGAAAAGTGGATGAAGTATATTCATATTCAAATTAAGAATGGGAATAAACTAATGGTTTTTTATTTTTGTAGCGCAAATTGTAATTATTGCAACTGGAATAAATATTTTCAAACTTGTTACTTATATCCTAAACTAAATGTTATAAGACTGGACGGCGCTGACCCAAGACCGCAGTAACTGGAAACAATTGGGGGAGACCTTTGCCCAGCAGTGGGACAGCACAGGTTAATTAAAGAAAAAAAATTAAAAATGAGAAAATGTGTTTGTTTGTTTGTGATTTCACGCCCTATTTACCCAAACGCTCAGCATTAATTTTTGCAAAGGTTCTCGTTGTCAGAGCTACGGAAAACAGTAAAGCTACTTTCTGTCATCACCGCCATCGTTTATCATCACCCTGTAATTGCAGGGTCCAGGTAAAACAACTCAGTTGCCCAAAAACAGCGTTACAGATTTGGGAAAAATTTTGGATGAAGATAGCGTACTTTTTATGTACACTTAATTATTTGCTTTGATTCCAGAATCAAATAACGGTTTAGGAGGTTTTGTGTAAAGCCAGTGATGATAAGAATAATAGCTTTATCAGCCTGTAATCGTTATAATTACGTCAGGTCTTACAATAACAAAAAACTGGCCAATTAAAAAATAAATTTTCTTACCATTAAATCTTCAAAATATTAGATAAGAAAAGCAGAGATAAAAATATATTCAAATTACTCGTAAAATAATTTAAATGTCTTTTTACCGATTCACTTCAAACGAAATAAGCTTAGCGAAGCGGACCAATTAAAAATTTACCTCCCAGCCGGCGCTGAGCCGAGTACAGTGCGGCAAGGCTTAGAATGAACAGTATAATGATATGTTATTAATAACTCCGTATACAGTAATACCGTACGCTGTGAATAGTACAGGTTTTACAAGTAGGTAGATAGATAGATAGATAGATAGATAAACTCTTTATTGTTCACACCATAAATTACAAACAAAAGAATTATAACACATAAAACTAGTGCGACAACTGGCGGCCTTATCGCTAAGAGCGATCTCTTCCAGGCAATTTATTTAACTTGCAATAATTATATGCGTATGTATGATTATATGTACAATGTACATATCTACAAGCTTTTGTATCATATAAGTTGTACTAATGACAAAAAAAGGAAGTTTAAAGTTAAAGTTTTAAAGGAAAAATTCAGTTCATTCTTTTTATTACATCTTTTTAGCGCACTTGATTTCAAAATATTTGTAACCTTAATTTAAAAAAGACGTGTGGCACTCGGGGACTGCCGCGGTAAAGCTATTGCATAGCATTTTTATCAACTTATACAATTATATATTATCTAATTATAATTATTTCATTAACCAATGCCACCTAAAGACGAGTTGCTGAAGTAAAGAGACAAGCGTCATATTTCAAAAAGTCATTAAAAGTTCTGCTATTCATCGATAGATGGCAAAACTAAAAAGTATCACCGCTGTGCCGGTCGGAGTGGGTGGTCTTAGGCTTAGGTTATTTTCGTTACGGAATTTCTAGATTCGGCCTCCACGCTCAAGGCCCGCGATAGAAGCTATGCAATAGCTTAAAAATAAAACATTCTAACTTAATTAGTTTTTAAATCCAAACCAACCTCTTTATAGCCAAAAAGGGCCCATAGTGCTCATCATTATGAACAGTTTTTGCCATTGGACCAAACTCTAATTTTTGTCAAAGGCAATTTTTTTTTCGATTTTTGTAGTAGTTTCGTTATAAAGTTGTTCATCATGATGAACAGCATGATATTATGTACTTCAAGCTCTTTTCGGTTATATCATACTCTTTTTTCAAACCCCAGAGTACGCAAAAAAAAAAAGTAGACGACAAAGTAAAACACCCACTTAACACTAAAAAGAAAAGCAAGAACGTAGTTCCACGTCTAGCCACGTTCATTAAAAACCGTGCCGCACTGTAGGCGAATTAACATAATGAATAGAAATAAGTAGGTCGAAGACGTCATCAGAGCCAATATAATATTAATTGAGGAGTCTAGACGCTGGCAGGTGGATATAGAGCATCGGGGCAGACAACCTTTTTAGACATACTTAACATATTATAATATATTAATTTCACCTGCTGCACACCAGCTTTTAGCTTGTCTATTGCCTAGACAAACCCGGCTGGATTTTATAGCAATCATTGTTTAAAAATATACTGCAATACTGTAACAAATAAATTAGGTAAAAAATAAATGAAGGGTGAGTAGAGTCCTTAGAGGCTACCATCGAAATAATTAGAATGTACTATCGATAAAAACCCATTTTTTCTCCTTCTCACCATTTTAATTAAATATGAGGCGTTTTTTAAACAAAAATTGTTCGATGTTTTTTTGTAGGTGGCTTAGTAAGCGTCTAGTATTTTTTGTCAAATCGATTAGGTATGGTCACCTTAACAATTCCCCGGTTAAGGGTAAAAATATGACCATAATAATTAGAAAGTCTGTGTAGTGTATAATCAAACTTTTGAGGTCAATGTTTGTTTTTATAAAAAAATAATTCTCGTGATGATTAGTATTTATTGTCCACTAATCTAATACTATTTAGAAATCAAATAGTTAATTACCGTTCCCTTTAATTGGGAATAATTATTTAATCTACCTATCTAATATACTATCTAATATACTATCTAATATACAACATATGTTTTTACCTACTTGAATGATCTATTTTATGTCAATATGACTTCGAAATTTACATCTAAATGCTAATTTTTTTCTTTTTTTCTTGCGTTTTATTGGGCCGGCTTCGGGCTTTTGGCCCATTTAGAATTGGCATGACAGGTCAATTTGACATAAAATCGATCGATTAAAATCCACACCATCTATTGTACTTTTTGGAACTAAAACATTTTTTAAACGCCTAAATTGCTAAACGAACAATCCGTGAGTAATATGAAACCACTTTTCATCAGAGCGCTCTGGAAAATAAACTTGTGCCATACTTAGCGACCGGCGCGTGTGTCCAACAGCTCTCAATGCACTCGTTACACATAGTGCCTTCCGGGCCGCCGCCGCGCGCCGCGCCGCCCACTGTGCAGTACGGTGGGGAAAAACGGGCTTACTTGGTACTTTTGAGACAATATTTTATAAGTAAAATGAGATGAGAATAGGTTGAGGATAATTCCAAGTTCTCAAGTAATTATCGGTTATTTTTTTGTGTAATATATCCTTCTACCAGTTCTCTTTAATTTTACATGAACACATGTCATGTAAAACACAAAAGTTCCAAACCAAAACTAAAAAAAAACAAGTTGCTATTATCTCGAACTGTCTTTCAGCTAACTAGAAATTTTGCTTTCATGTCATTCAGCTGAAGTGACTTTCTGTAAAAAGGTCATTATGATTGAGACCCACAATATCAATCCGGGACCGAAGTATTTGCTTCCATGTTTTTTATCAGCTACGGGGCAGTCCCATGATAATGAGGATATCGCTAGGGTCATTTTAGGTCATTTTATACTTTGTATTGTAATGTATCTAGACGTCTGTTAATCAAAATCTATTGACAGTCGTCGTGGAAGAAAAGCAATCTTACATTTGCATAATACTTTAAAATAGTATTTGGTGATTTGACACTTTAATCAGAAGCTCTTTTTAAAAGTTATTAAATACAAATAACTTAGTAAACAAAAATCAAAACCAAATAGAATACCAAACCCATTAATATCTAGATTAGTTCACACGCTTGGGAGCTACGATGCGATAGACAGATACAGACGTTCAACTGGTAACATCCCTCTTTTTGCGTTGGAGGTTAAATTAATATTTTGAGCTGATTTTCTGAGCGTACCTTCCAGTGTAAGGTGGAGCGACCCTACTATGCTATTATAACTTTTATTTACGAAACTAAATTAGAGAAATGCCTCGACTGGACCAACTTCTTACAAAATAAATCCTAGTTTTCAAGAAAAATAATATTTTACAGAATTTTCAGTTTGTGGAAGCGAATAGTTCGGTATGCCACAAAACAGAATCTAGCTCGTGTATGTACCGTGTGTAATAAAGCCGTGGTAGCTCAGTGGGAGAACAGCCGCTTCGCATTCTTGAGGTGGCGGGTTCAAACCCCAACTCGTAGCAATGAGTTTTTTGGGACTTATATACGAATTTACATACCAGGCTTTTCGGTAAAGGAAAACATCGTGAGGAAACCTGCATACGTCCGGAGAAGAAATTCAATGGCGTATGTGAATATTGTGAATCTACCAATCCGCACTTGGCCAGCGTGGTGGAATACGGCCTAATCATCCTTCGAGGGTAGACCTGTATCCCAGCAGTGGGAGGATTAAAACGTTGAGAATGATGATTGATGTACTTGTATTGTACTACCAACGCACACATAGACACCTCTCACAAGAGTCTCGGATCAATTAAAAGTATGACCTTAAATGTGAATATAACTCTGTTTCTTCATTTGATTGTTACCTGATAGCACACTCTTGCCTGACAGCACACTCTCGACACGCCAAGACCCTGTATAAACATCCTTTGTCTAACTAAACACAATAGACGTCAAGACAAGCCTAAAATTAGCTCAAACGGTTCTCTAGCACCAAGCTATTCTTTGGTGCTCGAGATTATCTCCGTCTCTTTCACTGTCATGGTATTTGTAATCGGAGGGACAGTGACCGAGGTAATATCTCACTCGGCAGAACAGGGCTCCAACTACATTGTTTCTAGCACACCATCCGTCACGCCCACGTGTTGCGTGTGACTTCAGTTAAGTATCTTAATGAGGTGGTCACAGAATATGCAGTAATAATAATAACAAGTTAATTTTTAAAATATTTTTAGAAACCATTTTTTATTGCTTTGTCATCGGAGTTCCATACGGACTCAACTCCATCGGACGTTAGGAAGTGGTTCAAAATTGTGTTGCAAGATTCCACCCGATCAATCAGGTATAGTATAAGTAGTTAATTACATACATTGCAAACTTTTAAAATACAGGCAGCTAGGCTTATGCAGGGTTATAAGAAAAGGGTATACTCAGCCGAAAAGAGCTGTTAGTACTCATCAATAAGAACAATTTTTACTATGAGACAAAGCCGGAATTTGCAAAAGAAATCAGATGTTCGAAAGAAAAATATCAATGACATACATAATTATGACAAAATGTTTTTTTTTTTTGTAATTGAGTGACGAGACGAGCAAATCGCAATCGCGCAAATCGAGCAAATCGCTTGCCTGATGTTAAACGTCACGTTTGCCCATAACAGGTCTGCGCTACCCAGAATTTTGAACTCGCAGAATTCAAAACCCTGCGTGGCACAGCACTGCGCTCGTCACCCTGAGATATAAGTTGTTTAATCTCCCATTTGCCCTGTAATTTCACTGGAAACAATGCCCTTCCAACCGGAACACAGTAATGTTTGCACATTACTGCTTGGCGGTGGAACAACTGGCAAAGGTGTGGTACTTCCCCAGGCGGGCTCTGCAAAAGAGCCCTACCACTATTAGCTAAAGAACATTGGTTACTTTTCTTGATGATAGAATCAGTAATAATTCGAATAGGTTTTACATATAGTACACATAAACATACTTTATCTAGACATACCTTATTAAACAATATTAGTGACAAATGTGACAATGTAAAAGAAGACTGAAACTTTCGCGTAAGTTAGCCTTCTGTATAAACTGCGTCGGCGTGTACTCATTTACATTAGTTGTGTAACAACACGTTGCGTACCTATTGTAAAGTATCACAGAATATTAACACAGAGAGGCAAGTCCACACAACCGCAATTGAAACGAAAAAAAAATTACATACATACAAATAAGAAAACGTATATGTACGAGTATGTAAGTCTGTACTCTGTAAGGACGTCAATAAAAATGTCTAACTAACTATTATAAAAAACCTACCCCTAAATGCTCCCGGTACCCATAGCACCCGCGGTATTGCCACGCTGAATTGCGAATATGATAATAAAGAAATAATAAAAAAAGTTTCAGACAACATGTCACTTTCACTTGGTCAGGCCATCGTCGTGCTCTTTGTCAACCAATTACATTAGCTGCAGTAAAATAAAAAAATATAAAATTTCACACTCATAGCTCCCCACTAGGAAAACCTGTGTCGGGGTTTGACATCAAATTAATTAATAATTCGACATGAAACCTGTCCATCTGCACGTTTCCTCCTCCCTGACCCACACAGCGCTTGCTAAAGTACACACACACTACACAGGGTGCGCAGCTGGAAATAAGCTTCCACTTCATGAATAGATTGTCTAGTAGCACACTATTTAGCTGTACGTACTTTACATTTGTTATGTGCTGAATTTGCAGCCGATGTTTAGAGAGAGTAATATAATAATAATAATAATATAATAATAATCCGTTTATTTCAGGCAATATAACTTGCATACAATGCAAGTTACAGAGGCCCATAGAAAATAAATACCTTACAAACTAACATACATATTAATAAAACAATAAATTTTTTTTCATTCTTCATTCTGGGACTTTGTTACTCGTACCGTCTCCCAGTAACGCCGGAACACTAGCCCTTTTGGCCAGAAATCTGGTGACAGTAGTGCCACCTTGTGCTTCACAGGAACCCGGAGTACGTAAGACTTGAAACAAGTCCTACGGACACTTGACTCCAGGCACTGCATCTCCACAATCGGCGACGCCACTCCCAGTCTATGTTGCACAAATTTGTGCACGTTGTCTTCTGATGTACTCGGATCAACCCGCGACAAATACATCAGGAATGTCGGCTCTACGGCTTTGAGCCCAGGCGCAGTCGAGGTACCTCGTTTGTTGAGGTTAGCACGACGTTGACGGCTTTTCCTCCGGTCTACCAATGTAAAGCCGTCGCTGTCGGGTTTCCTCAAATCCGGGGCGAGCGTTGTTTTCGTCTTCTGCAGCGGCGCAGTCGGAGCAGGAGAGGGGCGAGAAGCCTGAGCGTAGCTCTTCTTCTGCGTCTTGGATGGTCTTGCTGGTGGAAGAGAAGCTGGTTTCTGTACGGGCAACGTTGACGCGGTCTTAGCAATAGGAGTTGCATCGGTCGAAAGTTCATCGGCCCGCGAAACGGTGTCATTCGCGCTCGGGGAAATGCTGACCGACGAAATATCACACCGGCCGCCGCCGCGGTTCGAATTCACGTGCCGCGATGACGTATTCGGCGACACAATCGTCGACGCTGCATTCTTTCGTAATATCGCCAGCTCCTTGGTGTAGATCGGCGACATTTCTTTCGGATTCGTCCAGTTTTCTCCGGATACCTGAAACCTCCTCTCTCAGCTGCAGGATGTCCTTCATGAACCGGGTGACGTCGACGTGGTCCCACGTAACAGGCGGCAGTCGACTCAGGTCGCGAGCCACATACGTAGGCACGTCGTCAGGATCCGTCTCCTTCAGAACACGAAAAATGTCCTGCAGGTCCTTTTTCCCCGCCAGCGCGTCCCGCCGCCTTGTAATCAGGCGCGTGGTGATGATGGCAGAGTCGGCGAGCACCTTCTTCGCATCCAGGATGTCCGCCTCGGTGAAGCTGGACGAACAGATTTGCTCGAGACTGAGCTCATCCATCACGTCCAACTTGTTTTGAACGAAAGCCAGGAGCTCCTGGACAATCGTCGTGTCGCAGCGCTTAGGTAGCGCCATTGTTCACGCGTTTAGCAAACGCGGTGAAAAATATCGGTCAACATTAGAATAGCCGCAAACGAAACGACTGTTCTTGCTGACGGTACGATTGCGAAATGATAGAGTCATTTATTTGCCTTTTAAGAATTCGTTGCATTGGGCAAGTCATTAAATAATATAAAAACGATTTTAATACATAATCATAAACGTAGAAAAAAAACATCAAAGAAAATTAAGCGATTTGCTTGTCTTGTCACTGAAAAGCGTAAAAAAACTTTTCATATTAGTTATTCAAATTTAAAATTTTTAAATCTATATATATAAAAATGAAACCCATTTTCCTTGGTCACGGCATCACGCGTGAATGGCTGGACCGATTTCACTAATTCTTTTTTTGTTGTATTTGTTATTATTAGGGGAAGGTTCTTACGGAAAAAAAAATTAAGAAAATCTCTCAGAAATATTGAAAAACCCTAAAAACAGCCC
Source organism: Alcis repandata (assembly GCA_949125135.1). Classification (NCBI taxonomy): domain Eukaryota; kingdom Metazoa; phylum Arthropoda; class Insecta; order Lepidoptera; family Geometridae; genus Alcis; species Alcis repandata. The sequence goes on from OX421247.1 coordinate 486,380, forward strand.
TTTTCTTTTTCCCATACAAACGTTTTCTATCTAAAACGAGCTTTATTGCTATTGTATAAAGTTCATATTGAATTGCAAGCACTCAGTGTTGTTTAAGCAATGTAGGTTGTAAGTTTATAAAGTTATTGCAATTTAATTATTAGGCAGTACCATAGAGAAGTACTGTGTATGGCAGTACGAAGTCTGCCGGGTCAGCTAGTGATAAATAAAACTAAATATTTCCTCTAAATCTAGACTATAGCATCTAGCCTTCTGTTAATCAATTCTATTAGATAAAATATTCAACATGCCAAAATTTGGGTCTCACTCAATGACAATAAAACTAGTTGATCGCACATTTTTTTTTTTCGAGCAACCGTTTCGGACTTTTTTCACGTTTTACTATCGCGTTTACGACAAGGTAGCAGTGAAATTATTTATGCAATCAGAGTCAAAGAGGGTTAACAAACTCAATGAGCCGGTTAATCATAAGTCGCAATAACAGCCAATATAATTGGAAAAAGCTAAAAAAAAAACAATTGTACTTAGAATTGAGTTTTGTGCTACTTTCAGCGTATACAAATTTTCCGGAAGAGAGAGTAGGAATGGGCAGTCTAACAATTATATGGTCTTTGGTTTTACTCGATCCGTCCAATCTAGGCTCGAACGGTCGCACCAAAAAAACTCGGCAAATGAAAAAAGTTTCTAGACGAACGACCAAAGATCTCAAAGTTAAGGATATGCCCATCTGAACATTAGCCTCCAAGTATACTTAGTATTTATAAAAAAAAATAGTCGATAAAAAAAGCGTCACTTCTCCCAACTTTGGGCTCTCTAGTGTGAACCATATTTTTTTTTTAATTCGGCGATCGGTTTTCGTTAGATGCCTGATGGTAAGCAGTAATGTGGTTTACGATGGATCACGCTTACTTAGAGGAAACCGATTCGCTCAAAAATATTTTTGTGCTTGTATTGTTCAGCAAGTTCACTTACACTTATAAAAATTAGCGTTGAATAACATTGCAAAGAATACAGTAGCCCGATCCTTACGCTGTAATAATATAAGTCAATGCGCAAGACTGAGTTTGTTTCCGTTTTCGAATCCACGTAGTTTTTATTTCAGTTGGGATTTTACGTGTTTTTTTTTTATTTGTTCACGTGAAAGATTTTGTCGGTTGACGTTTAGGTGTCGAGGTAGAAGTCGATAGGTTTTTGGGGCTGTACGAAACTTTTTTTTATAAAACTCAGCTTCACACAAACGACAACGAAATGGTCCACTAAATATCAGGTGGCCCGTCAACGCCGCATATTCATACGTCTATTTGAAGTTGTCTGGAAGAGATTGTTCTTAGTTACAAGGCCTTTAGTTGCACATTTTGTAGTTGGTTATTATTTTCTTCTTTTAATATCTATACTTCAATATCTGGACGAGACAACTCTTAGCGATAAGGCCGCCAGTTGTTGGAGTAGTTTCAAGTGTTATGATCATTTTGTCTATAATACTAGTTTGAACAATAAGGAGTTTATTCAATCTACATTATTAAACAACTAAAAAGCCCAGCTACGTGCACTTGCTACGACGTAGCGGTACGTCTACGAGTCTCTGTCTACGAGACTCCGTAGGTAACCGTATTACGTAGCTCGGAGCTGTATAGTAATTCAATAAGTATGTCGCGTCAACTATCGGCGTTCGTCAATATGCTTGTTCTACTAAACTGATTATTGAAAATGAAATTTGGATAAAATTGTGTTGTGGATGTAAGGAATAGTTTTATGGGTTATTTATGCTTGTATTGAATACTTGAGCAAAGTTGGTATTATTATATTTTTGGTTTTAGGTTTATGTTTTTTTTTTTTGGAAATATTCATAATAACACTTACAAATGCTAAATTTGGACTAAGTATATATGTTTGTAACACGCACTTGGCAAAATTATTTTGGGACAATACCAAGTACTTATAACCAAAATCTAAAATCACACAAACTACAAAACATTAAAAACACAAAAACAAATTAAGTTTCAACACACATTCTGAGTCTATCCCAATATAAATTCAAATCCCAACAGCGGAGTTGCGTTCAAAATATCTTTTTTAATATCACGATATGAGATTACGAGCGGACATATTAAGCATACTGTTGCTACTTCGAAAGTAATATTTCATACACTAGCCGGGAAATATTTTAGGTCGAAAGACGTTTAGGGGATACGATTTATTTTTTTTTTAGTTTTTTTTTTTTTTTTTTTTTATTTAGTTTTTTTTTTTTTTATTCTATTTTTTTTTCGTCTGTATTTTTTTTTTTTTTGTTTTTTTTTTTTGTAATATTCATTTGTAATTTCATAATTTAAGTCTCTGTGAATAAATAAATTTCAAAAAAAAAGTTTTATGCATAATTCGTGTGTTTCTAAACTCTCTTTACGACTTATTTACTCTTCTGACGCAACGACCTAATGTGGGTCTTGACCTCCGACACCAGAGAATGCCATTCTTTACGGTCTTGCGCTGTTTGTTGCCTACAGTAAGATAGCTGCGCCCCCATAATAGGCGTGACGAAAGATTTTAAAATCCTCTTCCATAATGTGAGTACACATTTACTATTTACAAAAAAGCCTTTATTTCGGTAATAAACTTAAGTTTAACGAAGTTTGAAGCCATTTTTCACGTATTTTTTCAACAGTGCCCGAAAACAGCTTGCTTGTGTCATGGCGTCGATTTGACGTCACGGCTAGTAAACATGTCATTGTGTCTATGCGTGATGAGCGGCGGATGACCTGAGTTCACTGAGGCGTGACGTCATACGCTGTGATTGTTGTTTCTGACAAGACGGCCGATTGCTGTATTTTAATGTTTTAATTTATTGAAAATCTTAATAATCTGTTTTTTTTAAATAAAACTAAACATGTGTTTTAAATTTTTTTAATCTGGCTAGTCCCCTGAAAGCATTGAATCGGCGATTTTTTGATACTGTCGTCATGCCTATTCAAGACCCTGCGCGGGACAGCACTGCGCTTGTGACCCAGAGATATTAGATGTTTAATCTCCTATTTGTCCTGAAATTTCACTGGAAACATTACCCTTCCAACCGGATAAAGTAATGTTTCCACATTGCTGTTTGCTTTTATTTGTGGTATTACTTTGATATTTTATTTGCGTTTATTTAAGCTTATGTTTTTATGCAACAAAAATACACTATTTGTATAATTAGAGAATAGTTTAAAAAACTAAAAAACACGCATTTTCATCGCTTTTTGACAAACGCGGCACGTAGCAGAATATGTACCAGTAGCCGTGGGGAACCACAGCTTAGCCAGCAGTATAGTCACAGAATTCGCGTACCTAGTCACAGCATAGCTAACAGTAATCGTAGAAATCGCGTTCGGAGCAAAAACACAATTTATTAGCTTCATATAATTATTTTAATTTATTTACAAGTATATTTTTTTTTGTATAGTAAAATTTATTGTCATCGATCCTCGATATATCTATAAAGTTTGAACGAAATCCGGCCGTTTAAAGTAGGTCAAAATCGCGCCCAAAGGAGTCGGTTACAAACATACAGGTGAAGCTAATATAAGCGTGTTAATAAATAAGTCGCATCGTATCCACTAAACGCCGCCCGTCCCCCGTTAAATCGGCATGCGTCAGAAAGCCGGCGTCATATCCCCAGATATTTATCATGGCACATTCACTGCAGCAACATTCTCACGTATCACACTGAATTTGGATACTAGACTATATCACACATGTTATCACACTCTATCACATCACGCCATGAAGTAGGCTTTACTTTAGCTTCTAGGTATTTATAAATGTTACCTAAATAGATAAATGTCACTTTTTTTTTACGTGAACAAGTCCGCGTTTGTCCACCAACTCGCCTGATGGTAAGCGACGATGCGGTCGAAGATGAAGCACGCAGACTTAGAAGACTCACTTAACTTGTGCGCGATACAAAAACTAATTTCGAAGTACTAACTATAATGGGCCATACTTATAAAGCCTGCTTAAACTTAATCACTGCTTAGAATCTGTCTTGTTGTTTTCGCACGTGACATTTCAGGTCAGCGAGATGTTGTAAGAACATTTAAAGCAGTAACTAACTTAAACAGGCTTTTAAAACATGAGTCAAATCGTCTAAAGCCGGCCATAGACGATACGGATCACTGGACAGAGCGACCTGGGCATGTGTATATACACAGGTCAACACACAAAGCGCGTAGCGTGTACCGAGCTATGCGGTATATAGGAGGTTGTGACACCGTATACAGGGTTATTCATAAAGGGTATGCTAAGCCGAAACAGGCTCATAGTAGGTACTCATTATTATGAACAACTTTTACTATGGGACCAACTCGAAATTCGCGAAAAAAAATCAGCTGTTCCATACATTTTGATGAGTGAGTGTCATTGTCACCTTTTTCTAAGAAACAGTTTTTTTTCTGACTTTTTTTTTCGCGAATTTCGGGTTGGTCCCATAGTAAAAGTTATTCATAATGATGAGTACTATGAGCCCTTTTCGGCGTAGCATACCCTTTATGAATAACCCTATAGATTCACCGTACCTACGGTGTCACTCAAAACAATCAGTTTCCGATTTTGCGCCGGACCGCACAAGCACAAATAACTGCACAGGTCTAGATCTACTACCCATACCAAGCCAGAGACCTCGGGTTCGATTCCCGGCCAGGCAGACGTTTGAATGATGAATTTAAATGTCTGTTCTGGATCTGGGTGTTAGTTGTACTTGTCTCTTTGTGTGTGTTCCATGGCATCCGACACAGGATTATCCTAGTGGGGAGCTGTGAGTGTGAAACGTTTATTTATTTATTAATACACATACACAGGCTGATCCCCCAACATACGAACACATTTTCCACTCCGTTTTTCTATTTTTTTCTATGTATCTTCTCCATCCTAAGGTTGCCTGGAAGATTGCCTCTTAGTGATAAAACTCTCTGTTGTTGCACTAGTTTTAAATGTTATGATACTTTTTACTGCAATTTCTAGTGTGAAAAATAAAGAGGTTATCTCTATTTATCTAACATACGATCACACAATCTACGTAAACGATGTTATAATGACAAATTTTGACAGTTTTGAAATAGGAAAACCACCGTTAACCTCTTGGGAATACCCTCAGTTTCAAGCATCCCTTTCAACGTACACGCTTATTTTCCCTCGAGACTCCAACCCGTGCCCATCGGAGTCATTTAGCATGGCGGCGGGACGGCGTGACGCGGCGTGTCACGTGACGTCACGCCGTGTCACGCGCGTTGTCACTCGCAGCCTGCCGGCGCCGATTAATGATGCTCACCCTTTATGGGGCTAGGGAGTTGGAGATTTATGCTTTAGAGGCCGTAGCTGGCTGCGCGTGGTAGTGAAAAATGGTGATGATGATCATGTTGAATGGACTATTTATATTAAGGACATAATTTAAGTAACGCCTTGGCTTAACCTGTAAAGTTGCTTGTTAAAAGATTAAAGAATTTGAATTTGAAAAATTGTATGCTATCCCAATTTTATCAAAATTAGTGCAGGAGCTATGGAGATAAACGTGGTCACAAACACACACACACACGAACTGGACCCTGGGGCCGTAACGTTAACTCTTAGCACGAGCCTAAACAAAAACCGCGAAGGTTCTTGCCTCGTTTTTTCTATATCTTACTTTATAGATAGACAAGGTCTTAATACCAGTTTTTTAGTGTTGCGTATTTCTCTTACTTCAAACTTTAAATTCAAATCCAAACATTCTGTTGGCAATCAGCATCCTAAAATCCTTTGTCCTGTAACGAAACAGCCTTCGTATCTCTCACAAAAATAACAAATAAAAATATTTATAGTAGGTTGATTTTTGATAAATCATAGCAATGCTCTAGTGTTTTGCAAAGGTTGCTCAGGATCGAACGCAGACTCTAAAAGTGATGCGAATAAAGGTTAATAATGTTAAACTATTATTTAAATAAGAAAATAAGATTAATTGTACTGATCTTGGTATATTTAGAATCCGTCTATCATTAATAGTTAAGTAAAAATCAGTCAACCAATTCAAATCCGTAGAATGTCCCGCCATCGCAATATTATTATGTAGTATTTTGTTTTGAGCTAAAATTAGGGATCTAAAAGTATTTTAATATTAAATTAGGAATTGTTGCATCTCATAAATGCACATTAAGGCTTTCATTGGGACATTTAGGATTAAACTATCACGAAACATTACTTCGAACTATTTTGTAAGAATTGATTAATCCAATCTGCACCATCGACAGCGGGGTGACATCTATGAATTAGTTTTAGAACTAAAATATCGTTATCGGTTCCGCGCCTTGGCCAGACTCACAGATCAAAGTAAAACGAATAAACTGCGTAGAAAAGAACGTTTCGTTATTACTTGTTAAGAACTTAGTTCTAAAACCTTGAGGGAATCTGCGTAGAACGGTACGGTTTTTGCAATACGGATGTGTGTAGTCACTAGGAAGTAATTAAGATACGTTATTTTTCATAATTTAGTAATATTAGGTATTGAGCTATATCGAAGATCGGAAAATACATTATTATTATAATAAGGAATTGTTACGTCTTATTATTATAAACTAAAACCTTAAATCAACAATAAATAAGATAACACGGCAGGATGCTCAGAAGCAGGTACTCTAGCCAAAAAGGTATTCATTATAAAAATTCAAATAAAGAAACATTCTTATTTAAAAATGAGTACATGGTTATTACAACACAATAAATCAATTAGTTATCTCAATCGCAAATATCACATTAGTGGATAGATCTCAGACACAGGGAGAAAATGAATAAACGCGTCAATTATTTATACTTGGTTTGAAATCCAGAAACGTAAGGCGCGTCCTTGACGGCGGTGGCGTGTTGGTCGAGCGTCCAATCATAGGGGAGCATTGGAGAATATGTGATTGTGATTGGTCGTCGACGGATGGTTAAGCAGAGCTTGGAACGAAGGGGAACAGACAGCGACTAGCGGCTTTGGAAATCGGCCATGTTCTTGTTTTGTATTTTTGGTAGCCTTACAAAGTTTAAAAATAAGGATTTTTAGGTGTGACTCAATAGATACAGGTAGAAAAGAAGAGAGGTAAGCGATGTTCCAGCCGTCGGGAGTTGCCAGATAAGGATTCTAAGATGGACTGCCGAACTTTTAAAAGGTTTGATGGAACTGCAACGTGGTAAGTATTGCGTCGAGTCGCCGTGTCGTAAGAGAACGCCGCACGGGGTGAGTGACCTTAGAATATCTTGAGGAGTCTGTTCTTGTGTTCATTTTAACTATGTGTACTTCCATATCAGTGATTACATTGTTTTAGAATTCAGGGATCATTTTAAAATAGTATAAAAGTTAAATTCATAACGTAATGATGTGGGCCACTAAAGACAGAGGTCTGGTATTTAAACATACTTATTGAGCAATAGTTTTGATTTAGGATCGTGTATTTGCAAAAAGTAAAGATCATAAACATTGTTGATGGTTGATTTTGGACTTCCTTTCGGTCCGACAACAAATTTTATATGGAGGTTTCAAATTGTGTGAATTTTACACTGCAAATTCGGGTTGTTGGTATCTGTCTGCTTTTAGGTAAATACAAAAGAAAGAGAGCTTAAAACGTAGTCTTGGTCACTGAATCAGAAAATACTGTGTCCTTTTGTGTTTTAGGATGTGTTTTCTTAAGGGCCTGTTCCTGCCGACGACGGGGAGCTTACTTACCTGAGATTATTTAACTCCATTTATTTAATTGAATTTATTCCTTGTGCATGTGTGTTTGTTTAGAATCTTTTATTCGCATTTTGTGTTCTTTTCGGTGTTTGTTTTCAGGACGTATCGCGTTGTGTGTGTTAATTGTGTGAAATACTTAGAGCAGGATGACATGCTTAATAAACAATATTCGTGAATAAAATAAAATAAATTAGACTTGAACCAAATAAAGTGAAATTAGATTAAATTAAAATAAAATCAAATCAAATTGAATCAAAAAAAATCGAACTAAATAAAATAAAATCGAATTAAATCAAATAAAGTAAAATTAGACTAAATTAAAAATAAAATAGCTTAATCAAATAAAATCGAACTAAATAAAATAAAATCGAATTAAATCAAATAAAGTGAAATTAGTTTAAATTAATATAAAATAAAATCAAATCAAATTAAATCAAACTAAATAAATTAAATAGAGTTAAATCAAATAAAGTAAAATCAGATAATATTAATATAAAATAAAATTAGATTAAATCAACAAAGTAAAATCAGAATAAAATAAAATAAAATAGTTCAAGCTAGCTCAATTCGGTGCAGTAAATAATAAAATAAATGTAAACGGTATAAACGGTGGTATTGTGTTCATCCTATGGGCCGGAGGTCCCGGGTTGGATTCCTGGTCCGACGGTTATTAAGTAATGAATTTGAATACCTGTTCTGAGTCTATGCGTTAGTTAGAATCTACTATAACGTATACACGATTACGTTTATGCTAGGTCGTGGGTTCGATTCCCGACTGATATGTTATTAGAGTCTGGGCGTTAGTAGGATCTACTATAGCGTATACACGATTACGTTTATTTTAGGTCGCGGGTTCGATTCCCGACTGATATGTTATTAGAGTCTGGGCGTTAGTAGGATCTACTATAGCGTATACACGATTACGTTTATGTTAGGTCGCGGGTTCGATTCCCGACTGATATGTTATTAGCAGAGTCTTAGTTAAGGTTAAGCTTAGCAAGTCTTAATTTAAGTCTTGGTCGATTAAAGTAAATCGAACAGCCGATCAGTTTGTAGAAATCTACTGTAAAGTAAATACGTTTACGATTAAAGTAAATCGGACAGCCGATCAGATTGCCGAATCTATTATAAGATATACATGTCTACAATTAAAGTAAATCGGACAGCCGATCAGATTGCCGAATCTATTATAAGATATACATGTCTACAATTAAAGTAAATCGGACAGCCGATCAGTTTGCCGAATCTATTATAAGATATACATGTCTACAATTAAAGTAAATCGGACAGCCGATCAGATTGCCGAATCTATTATAGGATATACATGCTTACGATTAAAGTAAATCGGACAGCCGATCAGTTTGCCGAATCTATTATAAGATTCACATGCCTACAATTAAAGTAAATCGGACAGCCGACCAGTTTGCCATGTTAGCCATTCGAAGTTATACGAACTATCGCGAATGGTTGACAATAGTTGCTGTCAGATGAGCGGCCAACTATAGTTTGACGAGTAACTATTTAATATACGTATAAATGTAAAGTAGATCGGAAGTCTCTTTACTATTTTAATATTATTTACATAACGTGAAATCACGTGATGTTTGACTCACCAAGTCTTACATATTATAATATTCTGACTCACCAAGTCTTACATATTATATTTTGACTCACCAAGTCTTACATTTTAAGGAACATAGGTTCTGAATCGACACGATGACATTTAAGTCAATTTACCTCTTCAATTCGAAGGTCAACGATGATCTTTCTTTACACACTACTTTTATCAAAGGTTTCTATGGAAAGATCCTTTTGCTGATAATTATCTGAGCTATAACATGGAGCGATATCTCCGAGGTTACCCTTGACTCCAACGGGATGACAGGCACCTCTTATGTCTATGGTTTAGTGATTGTTGGTTGTCTTCGTAAGATACTAAAGGCTTCCACGGAAAGTACCTTACTGGTAATTATCTAACCTAAGCATGGAACTATGTTTCCGAGGTTACCCTTGATTCCAACGGGATGACAGGCACCTCATTATGCCGATGGTTTCTTAATTGCTAGTCTTCTTCATTTAATCTACTGATAGAAAGTTCTATCTGAGACTGACGACTTGAGATGGTAACGGGAGAGTTACATTCATCTTTATCACACTATGTGTTAGACTTGGTTGTCTAATTAGATGCTTTTAGGTAAAGGTTCCGGAGTATGTATTTACGCGCTAACTTCAGAATAAAACGATATTCTAGTTGGATGTTCACTGCAGTACTATATTGAGTTAGGCAGTTAGGTGGTTAGGTAGGGATCGGGCAGTGTGCCCAGGAGAGCCTTGATCGAAAGATCAAGGCGACCTCCACATAAAAAGATGATGGATAAAAGGGATTGCATTCGTTCTTCCGGGACCAGATTCATTACCTTAAGGTAATGAGTAAGCTCTTTGAAGAATAAATGTGTGAAAGGTAAAAGATGAAGTATGTAATGACTGACAGACTGACTGACAATTGCCAAAAGATTATGTCCTCTTCTCTTAGCTTTTGGGTTGTTATAATATTCAAATATGTTAAATATGATAGTTGAATATGATAACGACGTTTAAGTCAGGCGCTCTAAGCTGGGGTGCTAGGTCGGGTAACCTCCTCGTGGTGCACCCTGGGCAACAGCGTGCGGTAATACTGCAGCTTTTATACAGTATTACCGCACGCTGGCAAATAACCCGACACGGTGGGCCCGTCCGCGTGTCCCTCTGACTAGCAGAGGGCACAGCGTGATGGTGTGTGGTGGAGTGTGGAGCGTCAGAGGATACGGCGCTCCACGCTTGGCTGGTGGCAGCAATGCCACCAGGGGGGGCTTTCCTTGTGCTCCTCGCCGCGTGTGGGTCGCGGTCGGGAGTGCAAGGAAAGGAGGAGGGGATCGCTCGTTGCCGGGCGTGGTGAAAGCCATGCTCGGCGGCGAGAGATCGTGGCAGGCCGTGGTCTCCTTCTGCGAAGAGGTAATGTCGCAGAAGGGGCCGCGGGGCGGATCGGGGAGGACGACTCCCGCAGGATCCGCTCCGGCGCAGACGACGGGGAGGGAGGAGGGGGCGATCCGATCCATCGCCTCCTTCCCTCTCCGTAGTGGGGCCACTGGCGGAGGGTCGGGGGGCTCTCCGCTGGCTTGCACCGGCTCCACACGTCTGGGGGCGGCCTTGGGTGACCAGGGCCGTCCCTCTCTTGACGCACGGAAGACGGGGCCGAAGGGCCGACCCTGGCTGAGGGTGGCGGAGACTCCGAAAGGGAACCCCGCTGCCCCCGGCCACAAGGGAATGAGGTCAACTTCCCAGTGGTTTTAGTGGGTATGCCGCCGCAGGGCGGAGACTCCCACATAACCCCGGCTCCCCCGGGTTAGGGGTATCCATAAAGGATTTCCACTGGGTCAACAAAAAAAAAAAAAAAAAAAGGCGCTCTAAGCTGCTGTATTGGCTTAGAGCATGTTAGGAACACACAGAGGTGTGTATTTGTACACGTAATGTGGAGGGACGAGCCCAGTTTGGTTGACGAATCGTACTGCTTTGTCGCGGGGAGGCGCGGCGGCCATAGCCACAGTAATTTATGTGTACAAATACATACAAACATAATACATAAAACACATAAAATAAATAACAAAAAATATTTGATGAAAAAATCTTAGTAAGGTCTTAGTAAAATATTGTTCTGAACTATTAGGCTTGAATCTAGTCCAAAACTATAATCTAGAATATATTCCATATCATATTTGGTAATCAGCTAAGTCAGTTTTACATTAGGATTACTAAGAAAAATAGTTAAGGGTTAAGACTTAGCATACCCTTTATGAATAACCCTATATAACTTACGTAGTAGGAATCTTGTAGTTTTAGAGTAAGTCAATTCGTTAGGAAATCTATTCGGGTAACTCGGTTGCTCATACTTATTCGTTACTTAGGTTCTACGATCACAACGCAAGGTTTTCCCACTAGACAATCACTTGGCCAAAACAGTAGGTTAACGTTAGCAATCGGAAAATTTAGGTATAGTTTGTAATACATAATTTGCATATAGGTAATTAGGATAGATATAAATAGTTAAGTAGAGATATGTTTTTTTAAATAATAGGGTAGGGGTTTTTACAGTCCAGTGCCGAGTTGTTTCACCATCCTTATTTCTATCCGCTCCGACCAACACTCAATATTTGTTTGAAAACTAACGTGGTTTTGACACGTTTTGTTATAATTATGACGGGAATACCCACGTAAAAATTAAGTCGTTTACTATGACTACTTTCGATCGCATTCGGTGACCTTCATCAGGTGAGTTACAAGCGAGACGCGACCGCGATTCGTCACGTTTATTACTAAAATTAGTCGTAGTAAGCGACTTAATTTTTACATGAGTATTCCCGTGATTTTAACAAATTCAATACTAAATAAATAAATAATAAATAAACGTTTCACACTCATAGCTCCCCACTAGGAATAAATCCTGTGTCGGGGATGCCATGGAACACACACAAAGAGACAAGGACAACTAACACCCAGACCCAGAACAGATATTTAAATTCATCATTCAAACATCTGCCCGGCCGGGAATTGAACCCGGGACCTCTGGCATATAAGGCGGCTACACTACCGCTGAGCCAAACAGGCCGACAATACCTAATCATTTGCCGATGATCGCTATTTCCCTGGCCCCACCGGCTGTTATTAATTGCGTGGGTGCCAAATTGTTTTTTAAAAGCTGGCCGTCGCCGTCACTCCCAGGTGACTGTCACCAGTGACGGTCCATTGTTAGTGGTCACTGTTTTACTCCTCACTTTTCAATTTTGACTGAGCATTTTTGTTTGTGAAGAAAAATTGGGTTTGAGATGAAAGTTAAAGGATTTTTACGTTGAGTTGAGTACGTGCTGGAAGAGACACTGCGTTATGCAGGGTTATAAGGTAAGGGTATGTTAAGCTGAAAAGGGCTCATAGTACTCATCATTATGAACAACTTTTACAATGGGGCAAATCTGGAATTTGTGAAAATTAAATCAGGTGTTCCATTCATTTAACCGAGTGTCGTTGTAATTTTTCTATGATTCGTTGTCATTTTTACTCCCATTTTTGCACATCATGAAAGGAAAGAAAATGCTAGACTATTAGAAAAAACACAGTTAGATTTATACAGTTTTATTTAGCTGGACCTGTTTGTTGTTTTGGTTTGAACCATGAGCATGCTACAATGCGACTATTATGCTCTATTACTGCCAAATACTAATTATTCAATGCCTAGAGTATTTTTTATGACAACACAATTGGAACTTGAAAATAAAGCACAATTTTCAAATTTTAATCTCAAAATTTATCAGTGATTTTAATAATTTTTGCCTTACTATGCTGCTGCTTCTCCTACACAAATCAAATCAACCACACAGCTTTTACAACAAGGACTAAAATCAAAACAAACGCCACAATAACAATATAATATAATAACAATTTGATTCAGTCAAGAATCAAGTGCCAGTTCAGTGCGCAATTCACTTCATACAACATAATATTCCGTATCCATGTCAGGAGTAGCTCGAACGCTCAGTTATTCGCAAATCTGTGCAGACTGGGCAGACTGGCGTTTGTTGCGCGTTTACTGGTTTTACCCGACTACGGAGAAGGTAAAGGGAAGAGTGATTGATGACGCCGCGCGTGTGTGACACAACCCACACACGCCCTAGTAACTGAACGTGACACTGACAGTCCAATGACAGCTGTGCCCTCGCATGGCAACCCGAGAGAAGACGAGCCGAGAGAAGTCAAGCGCGACAAACTATTATATTTCTAATTATTAATATAAAGTATTAATTCTAACCTCAAGTTGTAACTAGTAGTTTTAGAGAAAAATGGCAACATGGATTTGCGCAAACAAACATACAAACATCCTCTCACCCCAAACGCATATACCGTCTCCGTTTCGTCGTGGTTAAAAATAGAAATAAACCTCCACATTTTGTCGTTTCAAGTCAAACAGGCGTTGCAATTCGACTCCCGTAGAAAGTAGAAAGACAGACAATACAATTCTACAGTGATGTTTTTGGGCAGTCTATGTAATATAATATAGCTTACTACTAATTTGATTTTGATAAATAATGTCAATCGATTTTTTATTATGGAGGCTATATTTTTATGCAAACTAAATCAATATGACGGATGCTACGTCCATCGTCCAAAATAGTTAGCTCGGATTGGTTTTAATCCGTAAGAACATTGGCTACTAAAATTATCAATTTCTAATTCCTGTAATTTGAAACTTTGGCAAACAGTAGAAATTCTTAGTGCGTTTTTTTCATGTCGATGCCCAATACATATAAAAATACAAAAATTACATTATTGCAATAAAATATAACATTAGTAAATTATGTTATATTTATATTTTACATACTTATTAAAAAATATAAATGTAATTTTAATATTATTATTTATTTCTCACAGCTCAAAATCGCTAGTTTACTTTGTCTATGATATTCCCCCGTCCTCTCAACCGAAAACGAAATTCCTTGAAGGTTAACAGAAGAAAGATACCAACGAAGCCATATTTCAAACAGTCAAGTGCGTTGTCAAATCAGAACGTATGCCGTACATAAATAAAAACGGGAACGTCGCATCTCCCCTATTGCCCCGAGTTACAGTGTGGGGAAAGAATTTGGCACGTTCATCTTCGTTTTTTGTATTTATTTTTTTATTTTTTAAAATAAACAATTAACAATTTTAAATTTACAATTTATACGTTTGTTTATTGGAAATTTTTTCGTTACCTATGAGTCACAAAATAAAAAATGTTTTTTGTGAAGTCTGAAATCTGAAACTTTGATAGGTTTTGCACGTATCTTGTAATAAGTTTTCATCTCATTCATAGACTGTCTTCACAAGTTAGCTAGCACGCTTCCATATCGCTCTTATTTTAATCATCCAAACTTTAATATTTTATATGAGAATGAATTAGAGTTAGTTTCTTACGTTTTACTTCACCACACTTGTAAAACTGTGATTTTTTTTATTATTTTTTTTAATGTAGGTAATTGAGTGACGAGACGAGCAAATCGCTCGCCTGATGTTAAACGTCACGTTTGCCCATAACAGGTCTGCACCACCCAGAATTTTGAACTCGCAGATTTCAAGACCCTGCGCGGCTCAGAACTGCGCTCGTCACCCTGAGATATTGTTTAATCTCCCATTTGCCCTGTAATTTCACTGGAAACAATGCCCTTTCAACCGGAACACAGTAATGTTTGCGCATTACTGCTTGGCGGTGGAATAACTGGCAAAGGTGCGGTACTTCCCCAGGCGGGCTCTGTAAAAGAGCCCTACCAATTGTGATGCGCAGTTAGTGCATTAAAAAACAATAACCTAAGTATTACGACTCTAATTTGATTTAGTTAAACATGAACTACTAGCGCAGACTCACCCAAACCTAAACAAGACGTTTAACTCATCAAATGCAAGTCACCTCCAAAACTTTCTAATAGAGCCATCTCGGACGCGCCCTTTCCTCCCCGGCACTGTAGACTGCTGGCCCACTTTCGGTAAATAAATCATGGTCATGTCTTCGGGAATACGAAATCAGTTGGCGTCGGTGCGCGCGCGAAATGTACGGAAAACACTAGTGGGCGCGCGGTCTGAATGCAGATTTGGGGACGATACGGGGGGACGTTTGGGACTGGGACGTTTGGTTTTGTTACACTGTGTATTGGCTTAATGGGTGAAGACAGGTTTCCAGTCTACGATGACTGGGTGAGGAGAAGTCTCAGAGTCTAGGAACTAATTGGCATTTGCATGTTATGCCGATCTGTATGTAAATTAGTTTGACAATAAGTTGGGAACCGTTGATCTGATCATCATTAAACTTTGTAGACAAGTTGTTAGTTTAATTACAATTTTTAAGTGCGAATGTGATTCAAACTGAGGTAAAGTGGGGTTGTAAAGGTATGCCTTGAAATCTAGAAGTTTCAGTTTAGTAAAAACAGGCTAGTCGTTTGATGCGCAAATCATTATTGTTCATTTCCAAATTGAAAATAGTATTAGTGTGAAGAATTTAAACACGACATGATCATACGCTCTAAAACCTCTATTTAAATCTATCAAAAAATACTAGTTATTCTGATAAGTACTTGTTTGTTACTTCTTCACGCTAAACGAATTTTGGTAAAATTTGGCAGGAAAGTAGCAACGTTTACCATAAACAATAAGACTTTAAAATCATAAAAACTTTGACGCAAGATCCAGAATAGCGTCTCGTGTGTTACCTCACTATCCCCTTCACCACAAGGGTTGAATATGTGAATAGCTGATGTTCTAATACGAAAAATCAACTGCTGATCGTTGTTTGCTCGCCGCGAAATTGACTTTTGGGCTTTGTGAGTAAATATGATTAAATAAGGGATGGATTTGACACGGGGTGTGGCGTGGCGTGGGGTGGCATCGGGAGTTATCGGCTTCTGATATGAGATTTCATTTTTTATGCGATTTAGCAATTGTGTTTTTTTTGTTTTATAGAACTCTTTGGGAGATGTCATTGCATATTCTATTAGCTTTGCAATTCCAATGTCTGATATGATTTACATAGGTCAGGGTGACGAGCAGTGCATTGGCACGCGTATCTTGAACCGTTTGTTCAAGATTTTATGTAGCACTGTACAGTTGTACATATTATAATCAATAAAAATAAGCAAGGGCGACACTTAACAACATTTTCACTTTACAGGCATTGTTGACAGATTTAAAAGGAAAGGTATGTTAAGCCCAAAGGACTCATATTATAAACAACTCATCACCATGGGACCAATCCTGAAATCGCATAAAAATTAGCTGCACTTGAAAAACTGAAACTTAGAAATGACTAGTAGTTCGCGGCGAACTGAACCTCGCGACCAAATATCTCCACAACCCGTCAATCGATTTCGCTCATATTTGAACTCAAAAATTGTATTGAAATTCACAATTTTTCTGCCAAATTTCATGAAGATCGGATAAACGATACTCAAGTTATCGTCGGACAAACATACAGACATACAAACGCTGTTTTATTCCCCTAGACTCTGAGACCTCTCTTCGCTCGTTCAATATGGTTCCTAGACTTTCTAGCTTTAATATTGTCGACAGCCAATAAGTAAATCGATTTGGTTAACTACTGTAGCGTAACGTGGCGTGGCATGACTACTGTAGCGTAACGTGGCGTGGCGTGACATGGCGTAGGTGTTGTTATAATATTAGTGACGCTACAGCTCCACCAATCAATGCTACGGTGCGGTGGCGCGACAAATGGAGCTGTTATGAAGTGACGTGTGTGTTACAGCTTGAGTTTATTGATTACATCGACATACTTACCTCCACAATTAACAAGTTTTTAAGTAAGTTGTTTCACAAGTAAAGTAAAAAAAAAAATCACAACCTGTCAGCGAGGCCTGGAGCGTAGCATGCTAAATATTAGGAAAATTGAAAGAGTACGTCTAGTTTGCTCAAAAACGAGTACCCTAATGTTTGCTCAAAAACTTAAGTGGAAATGGGCACAAGACTGTCAGACGCGCGATGGACCATAAGGGTAACGTAACACGGTGGAGAGGCCCAAGTGGTAAACGCCATAGAGGAAGACCGCTTATGAGATGGGCAGACGATCTTATAAAAACGGCTGGACCAAACTGGATGCAAACAGCAAAGGATAAGGAAGAGAGGCATTCTTTGGAGAAGGCACCTTGCAAATGAGAATGAACAAAAATTTTTTTTTCTATTTATTTGTTAAGTAAGTTGTTAAGTCAGCTGTTAAATATTTATTTATATTTATATTTATTTTTTTATAAAGTTATTTTTATAGGTTTTGGTACCTTCAATACTCAATGTTGCTCGCCCTATATGTTCCACTGTTGAGACTACCTAATTTTAAGATCTTTTTGTACACAGTGTCGCAAAAAATTAATTTTGATAACACAGTACGTCTTATGCATCGTTTGGTAAGGTAGGGCTTTACTTACAATTATAAACCTTGCTTAAAGTTAATCTTTGCTTAAAGTTTTCCGTCTTGTTTTTGCGCGTGACATTTCACGTCAGCGTGAAGTTGTAAAAGTATTTTAAGCTGTGACTAAATTAAAGCAGTGTTTATGAATAAGACCCGTAATCTTTCCATAATAAATCAATGACCTTCTTGCTGATGAAATATGTCACGCGTGGAAGCGAGACATATTCATAGAAAAGGAAAATTGTCTCCAAAATGAATTCTAGTAAACACAAGTTGTACTCATACATGTCATTTTGCATACGCAAATGAAAAACAATAATACGACTAGAAATTTTAAAGTCTGAACCTATGTATTCTATAAATATAAAACCCTAGTTTAAAGTGGTAGCCCCGTGATCTCCCTGATCCACGCGCGTGCGAGCGGGATGTCAGTATAGACGCCGGGCTGGTCGGGCTCAGCGCAGCCGACGCCGAAGGAAACCAGCCCCACCAGCCGGTTTTTGATCACTGCTGGCCCTCCGGAGTCACCCTGGAAATATGACAGATCATTCAGTGATAATACAATACGTGAATACGTATAGAAAACTCTATGGTCTATTAGCAATCGAGTGGTATGGTCAAAACAGGGTTTTTAAGAAAAAAGTATGCCGATAAGGACTGATAGTGACGAGTACTATGGGTCTTTTTCAGCTTAGCATATTATTTTCTCTTTTCTTTTAGGTCTATAGCCTTGTATAAATTTAGATGATAAACTTGTACCCGTTACTGAAACACGAATCTGCATCATTCGATTTGATCATTACCAGTTTTTTGAATTGCCAACTTCCCAATTTCAACAAAATTTCTTTAATTGAATTTCTCACTATGGGAGCAATGTTAAACCTCATAATTCAGTTACCATTTGATTGACTACTATATCAGAATAATCATTAAGAGTTTCACCTGACAAGAGTCCTTCCCTCCAACCTCCAGGTTGCCCGCACAGAACATCCTCGGCGTGATGGTCTTGTAATATTTGTGCGGCAGCTGCTGGCACGTCTTGTTGGGGATGATCGACACTGACACCTGGCGGATCACGTTTTGCATCTGCTTTTGCTGTGCGAGCAAGAAGGAAGATCAGATAATTTAAATGCGCTGGGAGAAGGAAGATGTCATGAATTACTCGTATATCCAGCGTGGAACAGCTTATTCACTTGGCTAACTATAAGGAAGGAGCTTAAAACTAAAAAAAATGTCTTTCTTGATGGTAAGCAATGATGCAATCTACGCTTGCCTCGAAGCAACCGGTTCACTCGCGATTTGAAGATACAAAGTCCAACGTCTTACCTTCATCTGCGTATGTCCCCATCCACTAATAGTAATCTTTTCCCCTGGCTTGATATCATTAACATTCCCTATGGCTATCGGCCTGGAAGTAGCCGTGACAGGCACCGGCCGCTCCAGGAGCAGCAGCTGGTAGTCGAAGTCGTGGAAGTGAAGCTTGGTGGTCAAGTTCCAGCGTGGGTGGAGGAAGTGGGCGCAGACCGGATAGCGGATGCCGTCGAATTGGGTGGTGGAGCCAGCTATTATGAAGTTGTCATCTGTTCTGTAAAGATGAGCAGACGAAATAGCAAAAACAGCCGGCCAGAGGTGGTGCTACTTGATAGAGATAGGAAAAAGTAACATTTTTTTTAACGTGAAATAACTGAACATGTCCGCGTTTGACCACCAACTCGCCTGATGGTAAGCGACGATATGGACGGAAGATGAAGCATAAGCATAAAATGGAGAAGTTCTTTGCTCGAAGAGGGGTCCAAGTTACAAAATTATTTAAATTTAATTGTAACTCAATGTATGTGATGAACCTATGGACAGGGACAAGAAAGGCTTTTTTATCTGTTCTGTGAAGTTGAGGAATTTGTTTTTATGAAATGCTGTGGTGTATTCTAATAAGTCCATAACGAGCTTACTGGTGACGTGATGACAGATTATGATGTGTGTGAATGCTTGTTACTCAATCACACAAAAAAACTGAATGGGTTTGGGTATTTGATGTGGAGGTAGCTTATATCCTGGATTAACATGGTTTTTCAACTACTGCGGGTAGCATCGTTTTTTCTTAGTTAGATATTAAGTTTATGTACAAATAAAGAATTTTGAACTTGAATTTGAACACATTTAAAGCATAAAATTATTTTTTCTTTTTCTTGGGCAAACGATACCTCCACCTCTTCCAAACACTACAGTCACGTACCAGATAAGACCAGTCGCATAAGAGCGCATTGAGGCTCTTTAGTCCGTTTCCTGGCACTCGCTGCATGGTTCTACTGACCCAACGCTCAGGGTACATTCACGCCAAACACTACGAAAATTAAGCTAAGCTTTCAATGTTTACTCACCTACAGTGGGCGGCTGTGATCACCCAGTCTGGCGCTATAAGAGTGCCTCCGCAGTAGAGCCCGTAGAGGACGGTGTACGGAGCCTTGCGAATGTCCACCTGCTTGCCTCCCACGATCCGATAGTCCAGCTGTTAGACACCGAGATATGTGATGGTAATTAAGTAAGTTCGTATAGGCTGACTGGCTACTTCTAGTGTTAGAGTTTTTTGGCCGCTTGTAGGCCTATGACATAGATTGCGGTTGTTGTCAAAGGACAAATAACCAGTTACCACTTTCCTTACATCTTTCCAACTTGAAGTCATCCAGATTATATCCACCGGGAATTACCCGAGTAGAGAATACCAAAAACCTGAAGGATACCCGAACTCACCTCCACATCATTGTTCCCAACTCCCTTTCTCCTCGTCAGCTCAGCCTTCTCCACCTCGTGAAAGTAAGGGTACGTCCGCGGTGGAACCGCCCGGGAGACGTACAGGCGGTGGTAGTGGGCGGCGCAGGCCGGGGTCAGCTTGCCTTGGTAGATGGACTCGTGGTGCGTTTCGGGGAAATAGGAGCGTTCTTTCGAGTCTTGGGCCACTGGAGAAAAGATTTATTTAAATAAAGTTACACGGAACAACATAGCTCAAAAGATTAGCAAGCTGAAGTAGATAACAATAGCTTGCCATATCTGTAGGAGAACCGACAACCGTTGGGGTAGATGAGTTCTAATGTGGAGATTACGGAACGATAGGTGAAGAGTGGGACACCCTGCGGCCAGGTGGAGTGATGACCTGCGTAAGGCGGCTAATGGCAAGTAGATGCTCAAGGCAGAAGATTGTGCCTTGTGGCGTTGTCTAGGAGAGGCTTATAGCCAGCAGAAGACAAACAGAAGATAGGCTGATGATGTGAACACGGAACGGGCGCGCTAGCTTAAAAAGAAACTCATTCTATTTACTTATTATTGTGACCATTGTAAAACTTTTGTTTTTGGACTAATAATGAAATGGCATTCAACAAATCAGCTATTTCATAAACGTTGTCTAGCGTTAAGGAAACTTTTCCATGATCCATAAATAACTTTAAACAAACTTACATAGCGCAGTTACCAGAGTCATGGTGCTGTTTAACTCTTCATCACTTACAACACCATTCAATAAAATGACTACAAAAGATCCAAAAACCAGCAACATGTTAGTCTCGAATTTTTTTTAGAAAAACCACTTGTCTACCAGAGAACCATAGGCCACGCGCGCCAAAGTAAAATAGTTCAACTGAGCAAAAGTACCTCATTACGAAAAAATCCTAAAACGAATGTGATTTCCATGGTATTGGTTCAGGGTGCGACTGTACCGAATGAAGTCAATGCGTTTGTTACTAATAAATACTATACATATTTAGCATATTTCGTATTAAAAATTATACTGGTTTTTTCTACTGGGTTATAAGGAAAGGGTACTAAGGCGAAAAAGGCTATATATAAGGCTTTATTTAAAAGGCTTTATTTAAGTAAGGTACAAAACTAATTGACAAACTAAAACTTAAATAAACTAATCAAGAAATGTAACACTATAAATTTGCCAATCTAAATATTGTACACAGCATTCATAAATATAAAGTTATACAGTACTGTTAAATAAAGATACAACGCCAAACTACCTAGTTAAACAATTTTAAAAAGAGTGTTCTTAAAGTTAAATAAGGTTTGATGAAAAATATCGAGGTCATCGCATACATCAGTGCTCAGGTCATTGTATGAGTGACACATACGATAAAGAGGGTTGTTTCCCCCAACGTTGTTATTTGAAGGTGGAATACTATATTATATAGGACTAACCCTAAAATCAACAAAAAGAATATCAGCTGTTCATCATCACATCACATTCACATCACATCACATTGTCCAGTGTCAATAACATTCAAATCATCCGTACAGCCTTGTTTAAATAAACGTTACAATTATAAAACTTGCAAGGCACAATTAAATATTTAATTAATTTTAGAAAATTAACTGCAGCTGTGAGCATTTATATAATAGCGAACGGACTATAATATTGTAACAATAGGCAATC
This sequence comes from Alcis repandata, assembly GCA_949125135.1. Classification (NCBI taxonomy): domain Eukaryota; kingdom Metazoa; phylum Arthropoda; class Insecta; order Lepidoptera; family Geometridae; genus Alcis; species Alcis repandata. The sequence goes on from OX421247.1 coordinate 508,493, forward strand.
ATATTGTATTATACATTACGTTTGACTTGGTCTGACTTAGACACCTAAATTGTTCCATTCCAATCTCAGAGGTTCCCAAAAAATAATATTCCCTCCCAAAGACAACCAACCTTTCTCATAAAGCAACTATTTTTGTAAGCGTCCACGTCCATAATCCAATTTTCCTGCCCCTTTTCACCGAAAAGTCCCTAAAATAAGTCAAGAATCAATTTCCCTTGTAGTAAATTGTTGGAGTGGCAACCCTGATATGAGGACTATGAGGCCCCCGTTTTGTCGCGACACCCCTATAAGTGGGGTGTAGTTTAGTACAGGGACAAAACCGTGAAAAACTATAACATGTAAATGTGGGAGTGTGTCCATTGTTTGGCATTCAAGGCACGTTCAGTCGTTCATGTCTACGATATAAAAATGTTATTTAATCACAAGTTTATCATTAATTGAATAAAAGCTGAATAATTGATCATTATTTCGACCGTTACACATTTATTTAATGTTCTTGTTCCGTTTGTACTTTGGACAAAAATGAGTATTCTGAGAATTCCATTGACATAATATTCACTATAATTGTTATCAATAAATGCTTTAAGTATCTGTTAAGTAAATTTGCTATGATTTAGTTCGGTTATACAATTAGGTAATTTTTCATACATTATTTTGGCGTGACGGCCTTGTTTTTGTACTTTGACTAACCTAACCCATGGCTTGTACAGTTTTTCTTCATTACTTAGATGACGTAATGCTTGCTTCCGAACCGGATATCGTGGTACAACGGGCCCGCCCCCAACGACTCCCCAGATAACGTTCCGCACAACTCCACGGTAATTGTTTAAAGTTATATTAATACAGTTTATAACTACCCTTGATAAGTACGCCGAATTGTACTCCACGGTTTAATTATATCGCTGTGCTATTGAAATAAACGGCTTTTGTTTTTGATTGCTTTTTAGTTATATTAAGTAAACTAAACTTGTGTGTAATAGATGTCAATGTTTGTGAACTTCAAACATTGAACTACTCTCGGCTCATTCTTACTTAATCATTTATTCGAAATTTAAGAGCGGTGCTTTTGACAATGGAGTTATTTACAAGCTTGGTCTTTTGCCAGTGTTTCTACCTCCCTGTACGACATGGCACCTGTTGTTTCTTTAATCTGATCTAAGAGTATTAGCTTTAGCCTTCCTAGTACTCTCCAATAATCTTTCAACAGATAAAAAGAAGCTAGATGTTATGGTGAAGGTACAAGGAAGTAAAATCCTTAGCTGGGGATTATCAAAGAATTATTAATTGATGTGTCGCGACTTCTTAGTTATCAGCAAGATAATGAAAAATTTTAAATAATGAATTACTTTTTTGTTTGCTTTGCTGGTTAATTCTTGCTTTCATATCTTCCCAACTTTAGTGGCTGTAAGTGTCTGCGCCACCCATAATAATTTTAGATATTTTTTGTAACTTTGCTAAGAGCCACTGTATTTTTTTTCGTAAATGTCTATTGAAACCTGAAACAATTCTCAAACAACAAATCTCTAAAACATAAAGCAATTGCGGCCAAATAACAAATCAGTGACAGAAATCAGTCAAAACTAGGTCCCTTCCCAAGCCCCCACCTAGTTAAATCCCTAAATTCACGTTACAATCCCGAAACTCATAAAAAGTGACTTCGAAATCCCTAATTATTTTCGTAAAGTCAGTGAGACCTTTTTCAATTTTCCCGGGCAAAGCCTCCGTTTGTTTATGCTTATGAAAATCCTGTTAAAATTTTCGGTCATGCTCGGGATGAGCTTAGCTTCTATTTTGTTTGTTTTAACTCAGGATGAAGTTGACGGCCAAATAAATAAAAAACGTTTAATCATAAATCGTAATAGAGTTAAGTGTGCTTTTGTTCAACACCTAAACTGCCTACGTTTTTGTATATTCTCTGTTAGCACATAGCTACCAGTTATTGCATTTCCTTTTTATTCTTTTGTTTGTAATTTCTCGTCTGAACAAAAAAAAAGTACAATTTATTGAATAATTATGAATCAGTTACTTCGCGGAAGTTTATCTTCAAATACCTGACTGTTTTAATTGTATTCTAACGATTTTACGCCTTCAAAAAAGAGGCGGTGAAAATACACTAGAAATACAATTTATATCTCTTATTTAAGAAAAGTTTGCCTATCTATATTTTGAATTATTTTTAAGCTATTGCATAGCTTCTATCGCGGGCCTTGAGCGTGGAGACCGAAGCCAGAAATTCCGTAACGAAAATAATCTCACACTTTTTAGTGATACTTTTTAGTTTTGTTGCCATCTATCGATGAATAGCAGAACTTTTAATGACTTTTTGAAATATCACGCTTGTCTCTTTAGTTCAGCAACTCGCCTCTAAGTGTCGAGTGTAAGGTTTCGATAAATAATTATAATTGCATAAGTTGATAAAAAATGCTATGCAATAATAGCTTTACCGCGGCAGTCCCCAAGTGTCACACGTCTTTTTTAAATTTATTTTTACGTAATAAGTTTAAAAGCATCAACGGAATAACAACTTCTTGTGTCTTTTTCGATCAATTTCAAAATTTTAAAGAGGAATGAAGACAAAATACTGATAACTAATTTCACTCAGTTCGAAACAAGCAATCAAGCAAACACACATCCCTAAGTACTTACAAGATTAACGCCGAAGCAATTCGCCTCTCTTTCCCACAGGGTGTTAAATGTCATACCATCTCTTTTTAGGCCTAGCCTTAACGCTTCCAATAGAATCAAAAAAATACTAAAAATACAACAATCATTATTTATTTTAAAGAAAGTCCGAACCACAAAAAGCTTACCTTCATTATCGCAGAAGCCTCGAGCTCCATTTTAAGACAAAATCGCGGAGTACCCTCAGAAAGGGCAAAAAATCTGCCCATTGTACATCATAATCACATCTCAGTTATTGCAGCTTTTTAATATTCCTCCTTGGCGCAGAATAGGAAAAAACAGATGAAAAACACGGTACGTAGTAATTCGCAGATATAAAGATGAAAGATACAATAATGAAGTTGATTTGAAGAACTCTGATAGCAAGCACTCCATTAGAAAGGTGCGGGTTGAAACCAAATTATTAATTTGGTTTCGCCCTTATTGAAATCTGAGTTTTGTGTCTCCGATTGAAATGTGATTTTAATTCATCTGTATGTGGTTTGGTCATTGTTCGTGTTTATTTTGTTATTCTATTGTTTGTGGTATCTGGTGAGAACAATAGAGATTATCTATAGATCTCACCAACTCACTTTTCAAGTTATTTCTAACCATTCACCACCTAAAATTACTAACTCACATTTTCTTCCGCTTCAGAGAAGTTAGGTACTTCGGTAAGTAATGTTTTTTTTTTATTCAATTATAGGTGTAGTCTTGCGATTGACCGCCATCTCGCCTGATGGCAAGCAATGATGTGGTCTACGATGGAGTACGCTTGCCTAGAAAAAACCGATTCACTCGTGACTTGAACACACCCAGATTATAGCTACCGGGAAATTTGTGTGTAAAGTTTACTTTGTGTTAAGTTTTCCTTCTGTAATATCATGGTGCTCTTCCTCAGGGAGTCCGCTAATGTAATGAGAGGCGGCTTGCTAACGAGCTGTGAAGGCGGTTTCTTGCCGTAGATTGGAATAATACAGGTAGGTGTGAATAGATTCACTTAGGAAATAGGACGGTTAGCAGCAAACTGGAGCGGGTACTCTCGTAGAACCTCAAGAAAAGGAAGGCTGCATCGTACTAATTGTGCTTATGCTATCAAAGCGAAAGTATGTGTGTTTTTTTATGCAATTGCTGGCTAGACGAGCAAAGCGCTCGCCTGATGTTTATCATCACGTTTGCCCTTGCCAGGTCTGCGCCACCCAGAATTTTAAACTCTTAGAATTCATGACTCAAGAATGCGAAGCGGCTGTTCTCCCACTGAGCTACCACGGCTAATAAAGGGTATAATACTAATCCGAAAAGAGCCATAGAACTCAAGATTAAAAACAACCATCCCCGAATTCGTAAAAATTGAAATTATTTTTTTTATGGAACACCTTTTTTTTCGCGATTACTGGGATGGACTTTTCCCACAGTAAAAGTTGTTCATAACGAGTAGAGAGAGAGAGAGAGATATATATTATATATATATATATATATAGAGATAGAGAGAGTTCTTTTTGGCTTAGCTTACCTTTTCCTACCTACCAACCTACCTACCTTTCCTAACGTAATAAAATCACAATAGACACAATTGTTCTCCCTTAATCGTAATCCTGAATCCGTACCTAGATGCTTTGAATATCCTGCAGAAGGAAATGCACAAAGCAAGACGTCAGTGCATCTCGTATCGCTCCACTTAGAATTAGAAACCGTCTCGCTGAAGGGAAATCAAGACAATCTCATGCAACGACGCCTTATTCTGCCGCTTGCGATAGTATGTCGCTTTTTCTCGCTCTTATTTACTAATAATAATAATAATAATAATAATCTTTATTTCAGACCACAAATGTCCATATAGTTAAGTTCTACATAATACAAAATTAAAATTAAAGATAAAATCAGAAATCATTAAAAAAATAAAATAAAAACAAAAAATAATAAAATTGAAAATTACAAATTACAATATTAAAAAATCATTCAAATGTCATAGGATTAAATTCAAAATGTCAAAACAGAAAAACTAAAAATAAAATAAAAATAGAATATACAATGTCCTTAACAATTATCTAAGCCTATACTTGGGTTTGGTTCCGGAGTGCTCAATGTGCACATTTGTCCAGTGCTTCATTATTGGGCACTCCAGAACGTACGAACGTACGAACGGCACTAATACGTTCGTGGATATAAAAGTATCCAAAAAAATATGTCTTACGTCCATGGCTACTTGAGTATTAATATTACAAATGGGAAAGTTGTGAGTTTGTGTGTGATTTTCTCCTTTTCTGTAACTACTAGGTAAATCTATTTTGATAAAATTTGGAATAGAGAAAGATTGTACCTTAGATTAACAAATAGGCTTTTCATCATTTTCGTTTTTCTTCACCGCGTGAAACTGCGGGACACAGCTATTCTTTCATAATTATGCTAGTGCTATGGTAGATTTTTTTGGTCAATAGCGGCATCGAGCGATTTGAGATTGAGCTGAAATTTATTTAAAATAACTACTTAACTACAAAATAAAATACTACATTTATAAAATATCTTGATATTTACCTATAAAACAGGCTTTATAGGTATTTTTGATTGACAAAGGTAATGTACACATAGAGACTTGGACGTAAAACGGTGTAGTGACGTCAGCACTGGACGTGTAAGCAGCTATAACTTTGTAACGAAAGAAACCGTGACCAAGATAATATCACATGCAGAAAAATAAGCCCAGGAGCCTTATTCTCGCGAATAAGAAATCATCTCGATCACTGTCACTCTCATTAGAAATGCCATGACAGTAAGAGTGACCGAGACAATCTCGACCGGCCCAGAATGACCTAAGCAAAGGATCGTTCGTGTGTAATCAACTAATCGACAAGTGTGCAAGATTACGTGCCTCTCCAGCCAATCACCGGCCGGCGGTGCAGATCAAACTCGGTAATTGCTCACGTTCGCTTTACGGATTTACGTACCCGTAGATTAAATGAACAGCTCCTGCTGACGACGTGAAGTGAAATTGCATGATATTATGTGCCTCATGCCTAGGTAACAGTGTTTTATTATTATAGAGTTGAAGAAGTAGTGGGGTTTTACTATAGAAGACGTGGTTTGGACACTTTGTTATTAACACGGGAATATTCACGTAAAATTGAGGCGTTTACTCAAATTCGTTCAACTGCTATTTGATTAATTAGTAGTGGAGTGAATTTGTTGGGAATAAAGACAAACTTAAATAAGTAGACAAACTGTTATTTCAAAGTTTGCAACTTGAACATTGAATATCATCCGAATCCATTAAGACGTTGCGTTGAAGAAGAAACAAACATCTTACAGAATCTCGACTTTTCTTTACATCTCCTTTCACTTATTCGCAAACTTTCGCATGAATAATATCTATCAACTAGATGCTGCTTCCCGCGTGGTGATGTAAAACAATGATGATGATGAAAAAAAACCTATGTTATTTAACAACGTGTACCTATACAAAATTTATTTAAATGATGATCGACCGTGAAAACGCAAACGAAAGAAACAAATCACTTTCGTATTTATAATAGGTAGGTACCTATTATATCGGGTTATTCATAAAGGGCTCATAGTACTCATTATGAACAACTTTTACTATGGGACAGACCCGAAATTCGCGAAAAAAAATCAGCTGTTCCATAGAAAAATGTCAATGACACTCGACAAAATGTATGCAACAGCTGATTTTTTTCGAGAATTTTGGGTTGGTCCTAAAAAGTTAAAAAGTTAAAAAAGTTAAAGAAAAAAAAAAAAAAAAAAAAAAAAAAACTTAAAAAAAAACTTAAAACTTTTTTCCTTAAAAGTTGTTCAAAATGATGAGTACTATGAGTCTTTTTCGGCTTAACATACCCTTTATGTATAACCCTGTATAGTTAAGAAGTTAAGATTCATTGCGAATATTAGTTTCTTTTGAATGCAAATCCTGAAGCTTAGCCTGGATCAGCAAAGAGCTTTAAAAATAAACTGAACACGGCTATTAAATAGAGATTTTAAACTCACCGCCACGCACCGCCACAAGCCAGTACCTACCTACCTATTATAGCCAAGTTGCGATTCCATAATACAAACGATACGAGTATACAAAAGTAGGAAAATGTGTGGGAATGACATTTCTGTCATAGAGTATAGAATCTATAAATCTTCTTCTTCTTTCTTTACCAACATATAAAAAAAGAATTGCTATTCATTTTGTCTCGCTAAAACTCGAGAACGGCTGGAACGATTTTAATATTTATTTTTAAGCTATTGCATAGCTTCTATCGCGGGCCTTGAGCGTGGAGACCGAATCCAGAAATTCCGTAACGAAAATAACCTAAGGCACAGCGGTGATACTTTTTAGTTTTGCCATCTATCGATGAATAGCAGAACTTTTAATGAGTTTTTGAAATATCACGCTTGTCTCTTTAGTTCAGCAACTCGCCTCTAGGTGGCATTGGTTAATGAAATACTTAATTATAATTGCATAAGTTGATAAAAAATGCTATGCAATAGCTTTATCGCGGCAGTCCCCGAGTGCCACACGTCTTTTTTTTTGTTTTGTTCGCTCTAATATAGGGAAGGTTTAAAAGTAAAAAACAGTGGGTGAAACTGCCTAGTGCAGCTAGGAGATTGTAGAAATGTCATTCTCATCCATTTTCCTACTTTTCCATAGCGTTTCTGTTATGGAAATGCAACTTAGCTAGTCGGCAGTTCTCATTTTCCGCCTTTGCGTATTAACATTATGGACCATACCGTTATTTAAGTAACATAAGATCGGACTAAACACATCATACGTGTGGTCAAATTTGTGTGATGAAACGCAAACGATCCACCTTATCTTTTTGTTTTAGTCTGTGATAATCTAGCGTTTGACCGCCTTCTCGCCTGATGGTAAGCAATGATGCGGTCTACGATGCACGCTTGCCTACGAAGAACGACGAAGAAACTGATTCACTCGCGACTTGAAGACACCCAGATTATATCTATCCGGAAAACTCACTTGGTACCTAACTAGGTACTTGATTCAGGAGTTCAGGACCTAAAATCGTAACACATACCTAAAGGTCTAAAGTCTTAAAGGTTGTGATCATAAACTTATGCCTTTATAGCACTGTATTGTAGAGGTTCGATTGTTCTACGGATATCGTATAGGCTAGGAGGTGTCTCAGTCCATAATTGAGTCGGCACGTCGGTGCGATGATTGCTGATGCTATTATCCGTTCGCTACCGGATATAGTCGGGGAGGCGATGGTCGGGTGGAAGAAGGGAGTTTCATCTGCAGATACATGTCTAGAGGTATAATAATATGAGGAAACTGACATTGACCAGATTGTTTTATTTTCCCCTAATAGTTCTTAAATGCAAAAAATAAAACTATTGTTTGGACAACAACTCTTTTTGTTAATCCGTTTACTTATTCTTCGTAACTTTTGTAACAATTTTTCTTCATTGGGAACTCTTAGGTAATTGTTTTGAAAAACAACCAACTGTACATTCCAAAGTCTGTAAAAAATGTAGAGTTCGACTCTAAAAACGATGTTATTATAAAATGGAGAGCAAAGCCATAATACCAAATTTGAAACCGATAGAAAAATACGTTATGAGCTCTCACTAGCGGGTTTTCTGAGCAACTACGGTAGGTTCTTCAAAAGGGCTGTCAACTATATTTTAAGGTCGGTGACGTATCCGTGATACCCACGGTATCACAGATATCTAAGCGACTTTAATCTTTTGCTATCCGTTAATTTTTTTGTTAATTTTCAACCTATGGCATAAAAAGACGTCACAAAAGCCATCTCAGAGTCCCAGCAGCCAGCTCTCTTCCTACAATCGTAGTAACCCAATCAAGCGGCCCAACGAGCGTTAACTAGACTCATGTTTGACCAAACATTGCCGATTCACCCTTATATACCCCATTACGCAAAATTACTCAAATTACTGACGATTTCATTACACAGCTCATAAAGTTTGATACGTGATTAGACGGCGATGGATCAGTGATGGTGAGATTGGTGAGAGCGGGTTCGAAACTTTTTAGTTGGCTTTTGAGGTCGGTGGCTATAAATATAGAATAGAAATATAAAAACAAAAATATAAAGTGCTAAATGAGTTTTGGTAGATATCTACAATGATTTGATTCCATGACGCAAGATATAATATCAGATACCTACTTATATTACCTAGTACATTATCCCCAGACAAATGAAAGTTATAAACCACTCTCGTAGCTGTTGCGAAGAACTTCGTACACTGTGCTTGCTTGGAACTTCAGACCCGATGGTGATCGACCTTCGTTCTCGCAGGTTTAGGACTGTAAAAATATAACTGGTAAAAATAGATAGATAAATTCTAAGTAGTTCATACCAGAAGATATAAGCAAAATTATAATAAAGAATAGTAAAGTATCTGAAATAAACGCTCTCGAAAGATCACACTGGTTCCGATAGGCTACCAAAAATAGCATGAACTTCAACCGCTTAGGGTAAATTAACCCTCGCCCATAATAGGTTATACCGTAACAGATACCGCAATAGGATCTTTTGTTCTGAAAACGTAGCTAAGTTAGAGGACAGCGCGGGTGGAGGGGCCTGAAGTACAGCATTTTCATTGGCTGATTACCAATCCGCGCCTAGCAATGAACCAATAAAAGCTATTGCTGCGTTTCGATAGAATAAGTGTGGAATATAAAAGACGTAATCTGTGGCCTCACTTAAGCTATTTTAAGCTATCGGTTTCTTCTTAAAGCTCGATAAATACCTCAAGTATTTATTTTGTATTTGTTTCAATAAGTACCATTTACAGACTGATAAACTAAAAATAAACACAATTATCATGAACGAAGGAATTAATGGAATGAATGTAGGACCACAGCCTCTGATAATTACCTACTATTCAATCAATAAACAACGAAAAAACTACACTCATTAGCCAAATTCTAAGTTTGCCAACAAACGCCTAGTACTAGCACACGAGTTCACTAACTTAACTTAATCATGTGACGTCATACCTACACGTAATGGTGACGTAGTATTCCGCGCTGATGACGCAGATTTACGCAGATATTTGATTACTCCGTATAAGCCGTAATTATTACATCAAACGCGCATAATTGAGTTACTCACTGATTGCGACTTCATTTGGAACTTGATTTTCGGTTTAGTTTGAATTTCTGTTGACGGATGCTTTGAGCGTGAGCTTTTAATGTTAGCATGATCTGTTGGGATTTAATTCGATTTTTGGTGTATGTCGAGTAATTATTTGGTGTGTGCATAAGTCAATTAGGTACGTGCTACAGGATGTTCATTTAAATTCATACAACGAAATAGACGGATTGAGCGGAGTGGAGGAGAAAGATTAAGAAGCTTTTGGTGTACCTAGTTATGTATATATAGTTAAGTTAGTAGGTAACATACTTAGAGGATGTTAATTTCAATAAATATAGGTAGGTACAAAACAATTGATTGAAGTGGAGGAGAAAATCCAAAATGGCTTGACGTGCTAGCGTGCTGCCGTCATGGTCAGTTGCCACGGTGCGGTCTGATCAAGTCAAGGATTAGGTGATGGTTTGCTGTTCTGTTTTATTATTTCGTTAATTAAAAGAAGGATTTTTTTTTACAACAAACTAGACATTCGTTTGACCACAATCTCACCTGATGGGAAGCGACGATGCGGTCGAAGATGAAGCACGCTTGTCTAGGAAATACCTATTCACTCTACTTTTAAATAACCCTGGGTTGTACTTTTGCGGGCAGACAGACGCCGGCAATGAAAAAAATGAAAAAAACGAGCTTTTATTGTATTGTCATCGGGGTTACACAGGTATACTAAATTTCAGCTCAATCGGTTGCATGATTTGAAGTAAATAACAACAAACAGGACAAGCTAAATAAAATTTTGTAAAAATATAGGTAGGTACAGTTAGATTACATGTTGTTGTCAATTATTCAAATGCTGGCGTAGGAGTTATTGCCTATAGGTAATTATTTAGACTTAGCTAATTTTATATTTAGGTTTTTTATTCAGTTAGTTAGACTCTAGTTACTTAGACTTATACCACCCAAATATAAATTTTCGCCTCCAATCGCGGCGGGTGACAATTACCTACCACAAGATATAACAGAAGGGAGACTCCATCAGCGCTAACTTGAAGGCAATTCTTCAAAATATTTGCACGGTCCTTGTCGAATATAATTTTATTTCACTTATTGTGCCGCCTTTGTTTGGCAAAGATTAGCAAATCAGTCGGGTCAGTCGTTAGCCCCTGACGTAAAAAGAGGTGTTGCAAGTATTCTCGCGTATTAAGTGAACCTAAGTAGGTACCTATTTATAATTTTATGATTTGTGTGTGTCTGTGGCATCGTAAGTCTCAAGCGAATGGACGATGTGGCTTTTTTATTTGAAAGATAAATTTTGATCGAAAATAATTTTCAATCAAAATATTTAGCTATGATTTAAGAAAATTCGTTGTACCATTTGAAGATTTTCAATTAATTTTTATAAATTTTAAATTTTTTAAGCTTGTAAATATTGTACATCGTCAATGTAGGCCACAGAAAACCATTGATGCCGTGGTGGCCAAATACCTAATAGGATTAAGTAGGCATACCTACCTTTTTTTTTTTTTTTTTGGGGGCTGGGAAATCATCAAATGACCCCTCCCACTCTTGGGCAGAGCGGAAGGGAGTGTCAGACTTCTACTGACCAAAAACCACCCATGTTCCTTCTACGCCCTTGTGACGCCGAGGCCGCGGTAACTTCTACCCGCAGCCCCGACGGGAGGTATACCTACCTAAAACTGAAACTCAAAGAATCTCCACTGTTGTTATTTCTCGATATTCTTTGCCCTCGAGCTCCTAACGAGGGGTCCGGTCTGAAAGGGTTGTTTGAACAAGATTTGGTTGATTTTAACGAAAAAAAAACTGTTTACACTTTCCCTTTATTTTTTTCGTATTTTCTTGGCGACAGATGGACGAAATTGTCGGGATATTTTGGAAGCAAATAAGGATATGAAACGGGTTCCGTAAAATAGTAAAAATAGAAGGTGGGTGGGATGTTTGTTTAGAGGAACTCTAAATTTGTGTGTTTGCTTTTATACAGGATGTTTGGATAGGTGAAGGAGAAATTTTGGAGGGAAATACGCGATTCTGAGCCCATATAATTGTTATGCAAAAATAGGAATAAGAAGGAATAGGTAGGTATGTTGATAAAGTTGATAGAACTATCTCGTTCGTACCAACCCTTCCTTTCCCTTTCGATTGATTATAAAAATTTAAAAAGTATTTCTACCTAAATAGTTCATGTGTTAAGTTCCGTGTGGTAAATTAAAACACGTAAAAACGCAAGTTTAATATTCAATTCATACTAATACTTAGGTATCTATTAGGTATTATAAAACGAAACGAATTGTCTGCCTGTTTGAAGCGTTTTCACGACTGAACATCTTTTGATCTTTGATAAGTAGTTACGATATATCTACTCGTATACTCGATGGACTTCGAAAAAGTACTTTTTAAAACCGACTTCAAAAAAGGAGGAGGTTATCAATTCGACTGTGTTTTTTTTATGTTTATTACCTCATAACTTTTGACTGGGTGAATCGATTTTGATGATTCTTTTTTTATTAGAAAGCTGACGCTTCCCATTTGGTCCCATTTCATTTAGTCCAGTTCTGATAATGGTATCCATGAGAAAACCATATAAGTCTTAAATTAGCATCAAGTACGTGCGCGACAAATAGACGAATAACTCAATAGTCGGTCTTTTGAAGTCGGTTTTTGTTTTTTGTTTTATAAAAATAATGTTCTTGTTTCGGAATCAATCTGTTTATTGAACATTGATACTCAAAAGACAGCACGATGTCCTCGTGAACGAGGTCACTTGCAACAGCTACTAGCCAACCTTCAAGTATCTAGGTAGAACAATAAAAGACAAAACTTATCAAAAAGCTCTTTATTTACGTACAATATAAACTTTCACTTACATAAGCAGACAAACAGCTTTTGTCTTGTAATACCATTTTACACGAGTGTATTAGTGTTACATACTTATAGTATTAAAGCTAATATTAGTCAGAAGGACCATTACACAAAGTCAACTCTTAACACTTTAACTGCTGCTAATAATCACATGCATTGTGTTTTACGCGCCTGGCGTGTGTAGCCGCATTCGCGTTGAACAAAGGAAAACACAAGGTATGTGTTTTCTGCAGTTAAAGTGTTAAACACTGAAGACCCACAGGCAGCCTGATATACTTGAACAAAACAACTTTTGTTTGAAGACTTTTGAAAATTCACAAAAAAATGCTGTTCCATACAAAAAGGTCATTGACTATGGACAAAATGTATGGAACCGCTGTGAATTTTCGTAAGTTGTTGAACTAAAGTTGCTTCAATCAATGCATAGAAGCCGCCTGCAAAAGGTCTTCAGTGTTTTTAAGTTGACTTTGTATTTTTGTTTCCAACGTTGTACTTTAGATTTTCCTTTCCTGATATTTTTTTTTTCGTGCCACTGACTAAAACAAAGTGTAATCAATAATCCAACAGAAAGGTGCTAACAAGTAAACAGTGCCACGTGAATTTCATTCAATAACATAACTTAAATAAACGTTTCTTAAAAAGTACTGATGTAATGTTGCGAAGAAAATGTGTAAAGCTTGCTAGGTTCTAACACTTTTGTTTTTAAGAAACTTTTTGTTTTTGTTTTTTTGTTTTTATTGCATAGCTTCTATCGCGGGCCTTGAGCGTGGAGACCGAATCCAGAAATTCCGTAACGAAAATAACCTAACACCCCCCACTCCGACCGGCACAGCGGTGATACTTTTTAGTTTTGCCATATATTATATCGATGAATAGCAGAACTTTTAATTACTTTTTGATATATCACGCTTGTCTCTTTAGTTCAGCAACTCGCCTCTCGGTGTCGAGTGTAAGGTTTCGTTGACTTTTCGCCAATTTTATTTTATTTTGAAAATTATTACAGAAATTCATTTGGATACTTTTTTGAAAAATAGGCCTTGCAATATTTATACAAAAAAATAAATAATTATTATTAATTGCATAAGTTGATAAAAAATGCTATGCAATAGCTTTACCGCGGCAGTCCCCGAGTGCCACACGTCTTTTTTTTACATACTTGGGTTCAGTATCACATACTGAACGCACTCGCAAAATATGCCTGCCGACTAGAAAAACACCTAGTAAACAGAGATTTGTGAAGAAGCCAAGAAGGGCTTATAGTACTCATCATTATGAACAATTCTTACGATGAGACCAATTTTGAAGTCGCGAAAAAATTATGATTTGTTTCATAGAACTAATTTCTTCGCGATTTTATATTTCTATGGAACAGCTGATACTTTTTTTGCAATTTCAGGGTTAGAGCTATAATAAAAGTTGTTCTGGTTATTTTTTTCTTATTACCCTGTGGGCTGTGAGTTGTGGTTTTACACATACTCAGTGCAACGTTATATCTGTACTTTTTAGGGATCCGCGCTTAAATTATAAATTAAGTCTTATTTTACAATAATTTTGATCACAGACTTTTAGACCGCAGTCAATCGTATTTACAGTAGGAAGACGAAATTCTTTATTTTTATACAAATTTGAAGTCGCAAATAAAATAAGAAATTCGCGAATTTTATGACAAGAATGTGTACTCTGTTTTATGCTCTGCGTGGAAGAAATCGCACTGAGCAATAAGACCACCAGTTATTAAATTATTTTATAAGCACTATTATCTTTATTTATTAATTTCTGAAATAAATAAAGGTTTTTAATCATATTTTAAAAACGAACTTCTCTCCCTCTTCGAACGACTTCTTACATTAAATACTAATCGGGGCAATTTAGACCAAAAAATAGGAGTAAGCTTACATTAATTCCCACCCAGCTGAAAATTGGTAGGATTGTTCAGAACACCATCATAAATGAAACCTAAAAAGTCCTCATCGATCCGATACGTGCAAAAATTTTTACTCCGGGTAGAAGGTCACCAAAACGGGTATTTCGTGATTTTCTCAAAAACGGTACAAGCTACGAGGATACTGTTCAAGACAAGTATGTTCACTATAACATTTTCTACAGTATTGCTCTTAAACGCATGTTGATAGAACTTATGGTTTTCGAGATATGTCGATATTCATTTCAGACCAGACCAAAAAATTGACAATTTCTCTTAAAATGCCTCAGTCAGCAGTAGATCATATAACAAGTTTGTAAATGAGTTTTCACGAAGTTTTAAACATTGTTGAATCCGACAATCTCAAGAAACACTTTGAAAAATGACTCCTTGTATCTCAAATCGGATAAATGATGATGATGGTTGACGGAAAATTGAACCCCTCGTATCTCGGAAACGGAAAGAGATAGAGGGGTACACCTGACTTTTAAAATTTAGATCAAGTATGGACCTTTCTAGGGAAATGATAAAAAAAGGTAGCCGCCATACAAAAAAGTTTGACAGTCATACAAATAAACAAAAAAAAAGGAAATGCTCATAGCTGTGGAACCGCTGTAGATGGATGGAGTGTGCTCGAAGAAATATCATAGAGATTCATAACGACAATCGAGATTCAGCAACAAAAATCCAAGATGTCGGATTTCATATTTCCGTCAAATTTCAATGGATCTTCTAAATTTTAAAGTGATCCTAGGCCGGTGTTATTTTGGATCTGGAGGCTCTTAAGGTCCTTAAATCCATTCCTGAAATGATTTTTTTTGTTTGGCCATTTTTCAAAATGGCTGCCATACAAAAGAAAAGGAGTGAAGTTACAATACTTCGCACCCAGCTGAAAATCAGTAGGATTGTTCATCATCACATCATCACAAATGAAATCTAAAAAGTCCTCATTGATCCGATACGTGCAAAAAAAATCCGATTACAACTCTTTCAACTTTTTGAATCGTTATATTTCAAAAACGGTGGCTCTTAGGAAAAAAAAATTGGTATGGCTAATTGTATGATAAAATTTACTGTTTTTCTGAAAATTGTGAAAAACCAGTTTTTGTGACCATTTACCCGGCGTGATTTTTTTTGCACGTATCGGATCAATGAGGACTTTTTAGATTTCATTTGTGATGATGTTTTGAACAATCCTACTGATTTTCAGCTGGGTGCGAAGTATTGTAACTTCACTCCTTTTCTTTTGTATGGCAGCTATTTTGAAAAATGGCCAAACAAAAAAAATCATTTCAGGAATGGATTTAAGGACCTTAAGAGCCTCCAGATCCAAAATAACACCGGCCTAGGATCACTTTAAAATTTAGAAGATCCATTGAAATTTGACGGAAATATGAAATCCGACATCTTGGATTTTTGTTGCTGAATCTCGATTGTCGTTATGAATCTCTATGATATTTCTTCGAGCACACTCCATCCATCTACAGCGGTTCCACAGCTATGAGCATTTCCTTTTTTTTTGTTTATTTGTATGACTGTCAAACTTTTTTGTATGGCGGCTACCTTTTTTTATCATTTCCCTAGAAAGGTCCATACTTGATCTAAATTTTAAAAGTCAGGTGTACCCCTCTATCTCTTTCCGTTTCCGAGATACGAGGGGTTCAATTTTCCGTCAACCATCATCATCATTTATCCGATTTGAGATACAAGGAGTCATTTTTCAAAGTGTTTCTTGAGATTGTCGGATTCAACAATGTTTAAAACTTCGTGAAAACTCATTTACAAACTTGTTATATGATCTACTGCTGACTGAGGCATTTTAAGAGAAATTGTCAATTTTTTGGTCTGGTCTGAAATGAATATCGACATATCTCGAAAACCATAAGTTCTATCAACATGCGTTTAAGAGCAATACTGTAGAAAATGTTATAGTGAACATACTTGTCTTGAACAGTATCCTCGTAGCTTGTACCGTTTTTGAGAAAATCACGAAATACCCGTTTTGGTGACCTTCTACCCGGAGTAAAAATTTTTGCACGTATCGGATCGATGAGGACTTTTTAGGTTTCATTTATGATGGTGTTCTGAACAATCCTACCAATTTTCAGCTGGGTGGGAATTAATGTAAGCTTACTCCTATTTTTTGGTCTAATTTGCCCCGATTATACTGTACTCAAATTAGTCTTTCATAACAATTAACTTATATACTTATTATGCAGAAAAGTTCAACTTATTAACTTAAAGTAAAACAGTTCTTATAGACCGATAGGCCCTGGTGTCAGTTTTTAGGTCGAAAAAAAACTGACTTAAAAAAATTTAAATTATTTATCAATTTCATAATCACTCCTATGTCTCTCTTTCAAATTAATTGATATTTTGGGGAATGTTAAAACTATGTTGTAATAAAATGTATTGTTCAAGACGCTCGATAGGTACCATCATAATCATATGCAACCTTTAATCCTCCCACTGCTGGGATACAGGTCTACCCTCGAAGGGTGATTAGGCCGTATTCCACCACGCTGGCCAAGTGCGGGTTGGTGGATTCACATACCAAAACTAATAAAATCAATTGGTGGCGCTTGTAGAAAAAAAAAAATTAACACACAAGTGTCACGCCGATCGCGAGACGAAGTACATAATATTTATGTGCAATTGGCATAAAATTGATTGCGCCTAGCACTGAATTAAAGAGTATGCTTTTTGAGTGTAATATTTCAGTGAGCTGAGAATCTGTATGATCAGTCAGCGGATTATCTGGTCCGCGTCCGATACCGACTTTACTTATCCAAGCTATCGTCGTCCGTTTCCGTTTTCGCTTGCGACGGTATGCGCGAGTATCTTGGTGAGTTGTTGTTGTATGTCGCCCAATAGAGGGCACTGGCCTTAGGATATTTAGTAGGTAGATAGTTCTTAATATATTCACATATCATCAATACCAGTCATATCCAAGCTATCGTCGTCCGTATCGTACTTGACATAAGACACATTTTCGCTTGCGACGGTGTGTGCGAGTATTTTAGTGAGTTGTTGTTGTATGTCGCCCAACAGAGGGCGCTGGTCGGGCTCCGCGTGCCAGCAGGACTCCATGAGGGACCAGCAGTCGTCCGTGAAGTGGGGCAGGCGCTCGGGGCGAAGGCCTGGGGGAAACATGTACATATTAAGTAAGTGGATAACTTGATTGTAAAGATGTTTATCTGATAGAATTCAAAATAAAATATTTGGTAAAAATATTCTGATTTGACCAGTCACGGAATTCGCGAAAAAATTATCTGGTTCATACATTTGGTCGAGTGTCATTGACATTTTTCTATGGAACCGCTGATTTTTCTTCGCGAACTTCGGGTTGTTTCTTTAGTAAAAGTTGTTTTATAATGATGAGTACTATGAGCCTTTTTCGGCTTAGCAAAAATGCTTACCTTTTTTGACTTTACTCCAAAGTTGTTCTTTGTTATTGAAGGTTTCGAACGCGGCGGGCAGCTTTATATCTCCCGCACACAGGTACCTGTAACAAAATGTCAAATTAATATTACAAGTATTTGACTTTCACAAAAAACTAAACTTTCACAAAAAACTAGAAGTCTGAGAAGTATAGCTGGAGTGACATTGATGGATAAGTTGAGGAACAGCGTGATAAGGGAACGTTGTGGTGTGGTAGAAGATGTAGTGACAAAGATAGAAAAAGGGATGCTGAGATGGTTCGGACACGTAGAGAGGATGGATGAAAGACGATTGACGAAACAGATTTATGAGGCGAGTGTGAATGGACAAGCTGGTAGAGGTCGACGTAGGCGAACGTATCACGATCAAATCGAAGACGTTCTCAGTAAAGGCCACGTAAAAAGTACCCGCAACCGACGAGCTTGTATGAAAACACTTATGAAAGTAGAAGAAGCGAAAGACATATGTCAGGATCGTAGCAAGTGGAGGGATGTAGTCTCTGCCTACCCCAATGGGAAAGAGGCGTGATAATATGTATGTATGTATGTATGTAAAAAACTAAAGAATGGACTTTTGAGAAAAGAGACTTTTGTCCAGGAGTACACCATAAATTAACAAAGAAAAGGTCACCATATTTTAAGGTGATCGAAACTGAATAGTCGGTGTATTCGACTCAATAATACGTGAGTGGAGTAGTACTCACGTATTATGCGTCGAATACATATAAATACGTCATAATTCTAACAGAAATGTGTCAAAACCACGTTAGTTTTCGTAGTAAAATGTCTTGGTCTTCTCGTTCTTTCCACCTACCAGAACAGTATCCCGAATGCGTACACATCGACGGCGGCGCAGTAGTCCCCGGCGAGCAGCTCGGGCGCCATGTGCACTGGAGTGCCCACTACCGAGCCGGACATTAGGGCTCCTGAAACGAATTACAAAAACAATGTGTTTTTAGGGTTGGTGATGACTATTTTGGTCAGTTTGTAATTAATATTAATTTATTTGTTTGCTACGAGTGTTGTACCTTTAGTCTGAGTTTTGATAGTTTTCGAACGTTTTGTAAGGCTCCATAGTCTTCATAAATTACAGTAAAGCGCCCCTGGCGGAAACGTGAGGAAACTATTATAATGTATGGAGCTTTACGAAACGTTTGATCGTTTTCGAAAACTATTAAAATTCAGACTAAGGCCCTATTCAGTGCGACGCGGACCGTCCGCACGCGGACTAGGTTTTGCGTCCGTCGCGGATGAATTTGTCGTTCAGTGCGATGCGGATCGTGATCGAGAGTGGTACAGTGAGTGGCATGGATAAAACTTTGAATTTGGTGATTGCGGCCTATTTATTAAACAACAGAAGAAGAAGACGCCGTGGTAGAAGATTTAATGTGCATCCCCTGGTTGAGAAAAGACTTCTTAAAGGAGAATTTGTATCATTGTTTTCGGACTTGCGGGATGACGAAATGAAATTCTTCAAATATTTCAAGATGTCCATAAGGAAAGGACATTTGAGGAGTTGACAACGACAGTACTTTACGTCCGCTCCGCGCGACTGTCCGCCGAGCACTGAACAAATACATTAGAACTAAGCACCGTCCGCCCGCGGACATCCGCGGCGCGGAGGAGCGGCGCGGAGCGATTTCGACCGCGCGCGGATAGCTCTCCGCGACGCGGACAGCTCCGCGTCGCTCTGAACGCGCTGTAAGGTTTCATACATTTTACCGTCCGTCGCGGACGTCCGCGTAGGTCATCCGCGTCGCACTGAATAGGCCCTAAGGGTACTGGTCGTAGCATGCTATCATCATTTTGTTGTAGACTGCTACAATGATTTGGTCACAGCATGTCATTACCAATTGGTCGTTATGTGATATAACCATTAAGTCGCAGTTTGTTACAACTATTTGTGTTCAGTGTGTTGTTACAATTTGGTCGCAGCGGGTAATGATCATTTGGTCGCAGCTTGTGTTCACTTTGTAGCTAATTGCTATGACCATTAAATTTGATCGCAGTTTGCTATGACCATTTAGTCACAGTGTTCTTTGACTATTTAAATGAAGTTTGCAATTACCACATAGTTACAGCTTACTGTGACCGTTTGGTGCTAGCATGCTATGATCATTTTGTCGCCGCATGCTATGACCATTTGTATGACCATTCCCTAAGGTTCAATTTCCTAATTCACTCACCCGCTGCACAGAATCCCAGATCAGAAAGCGACGCTCTGTTATTAGTGTCCAGTAGCACATTTTTCAGTTTGATGTCTCGATGAACCAAGCCCAGAGAATGTAGGTAGCGGATACCTGCAAAGAAATTTATATACTTATTAAAAAAAAAAATAACGTTTTACACTATACCTAGGATACCCCACTAGGATACCCTGTGTCGGGTGCCATGGAACACAGAGACAAGGCCAACTAACACCAAGAGTCCCAGACCCAGAGCAGATATTTAAATTCATCATTCATCATCTACATCTACCTGGCCAGATGTTGAACCCGGGACCTCTGGCTTATAAGGCGGATATACTACCGCTGAGCCAAACAGGTCGTCAAAATAAAATAAAAAAAATAAACTTCAAAACACATTAATTTAAAATTAAGTG
Source organism: Alcis repandata (assembly GCA_949125135.1). Lineage (NCBI taxonomy): Eukaryota > Metazoa > Arthropoda > Insecta > Lepidoptera > Geometridae > Alcis > Alcis repandata. The sequence goes on from OX421247.1 coordinate 529,070, forward strand.
TCTGACTGCTGGGATACAGGTCTACCCTCGAAGGGTGATTAGGCCGTATTCCACCACGCTGGCCAAGTGCGTGGTGGTGGATATGAAACGATGCAATGGGGTGCAATAAAATTCTACCTACTTTTTACCTCCGACGCAAAAATGATTTGGATGTATTGCAAACTTAATGTAATTATTCGAGTTAGAACATGCTTTTAAAATATTTGAAAATACTCGTAACCTACGTAAATTTCGCTATAACTGAGAAAAAGAAACAGTAAAAACAGTTAGAATTTATTGTTTTTGTCAATATTATTGTAGCTGTCAAAATTCTTATCAAAGTTAATTAATTAAGTAACTTCCGCTTACGGTGCTTCATTAAAGTTATGGATGAAATCAATCAATTTGATTATCTTATACCAAATATAGTAAGTATAGATGAAAACATCGTCTAATTAATAATGGTATGTATGTATGGTAGTAAATTTACAATAATTAATTTAAATATTATATATTTCGTAGTGTGGTAGGTAGGTCATTCACACAACTATAAACTTTGTAGAATTTATTTTTGTTTAAAAATGTACAAAATTTAGTAATTAAAAATTGATACGAGAAGCGTGAACGGGCTCGGAAGGTTAGTTTAGCACTGGCGGCCGAGCGCGCGGCAAGTCGCTGCCGGCCGCGCGGACGACGCCGGGAGCTGCGCGGGCGCGCGCGGGTGGGAGCGGCCTTGGCCGTCTATTGTTCTCGCGCGGTGCAGCGGCGGGCCGGTTTACATGCCGCGCAGTGGTAAGTTCGATATTTTCGGTTCGATTTGTCGTCAATCAATATTAATTTATTTTATTTTATTTCAGGAGCACGCCACAGTAGTAATGCAGCGTGTCTCACCCTCTCACCCAGCACGACGCTAGTGTCTCCTAAAAGTGTCTCACCCTCTCACCTAGCACGACGCTAGTGTCTCCTAAAAGCGTGTCTCACCCTCTCTCCCAGCACGACGCTAGTGTCTCCTAAAAGTGTCTCACCCTCTCACCTAGCACGACGCTAGTGTCTCCTAAAAGCGTGTCTCACCCTCTGTCTCAAACTTTGCGAGGCCGAAGGGCGATCAGCACCGGCTACAAAGTTCCGAGCATCAGCTAGGATGTGGAGAGTAGTTTCGGCGCCGCGCCACCAGCAGCACGGCGCTAGTGTGAAAGTAGCGGGGCGAGTGTGTCTCACAGTACGCGAGCAGTGCAGTGGTCACGTGCTCACCCTCCACGATGTCGGCCGCGACGCGCATGCGCGCGCGCGCGGGCAGGCCGGCGCGCACGGCGGCGTGCAGGTCGCGCGCCAGGCGCCGCGTCACCAGCAGCACGGCGCGCCCGCCGGCGCCGCCCGCGCGCTGCACCACGGACCCGTGCAGGCGCACGATGCGCGGGTGCGGGGGGATCGTCCTGCGGGGAGATCCTACTCTATACCACTGTCCTACATCTTCAAAATGTATCGCTCCGACCTCACATCGAGTAGAAAGGCTGATGTAGTCCCGCCTTAGATCCGAGTGAAGCCAAAAAAACTACCCGAATCAATCGTCGATTCTTACGTCAGGTGCTCAGAGAACGTGGACAAGAAAAATAAGTAGTAATAAGGGTAGTTTTTATACGTCAATATGTGCTTGAAGTATACGTACACGGGCAGTAGGGTAGTTTTTTTGACTTCACTTGGATCTAAGGCGGGACTATAATTATGTGCCTTTCTACTTGATCTGAGGCTCCAAATAAGCGTACATAGTGTACTAATAGTGTTTTGATTCTTTGTGTTCGAATTTGAAATTTTCGTCATATGTTTTAACATTTATTTCGTAAGTTTTTAAAAAAGTCTGCGCGCTTGTATAACCTTCTTATATTTATTGTAATGTACTACCAGGATAAATGTACATTGGTAATGGTACTTTGTATATTCTTATGCACAATAAAGAAAAACAATTTTAAACTGTACTTTATAATTACATGATTGGTCGAGCGAAGAGAATGTGTCAGAGTCTAAAGTTTGGCGCAAATAAGCAACTGGTGGCTGTATCACGCCACTGATGACTATTTAGCCCAGTTAATGGAGAAGTTCTTTCTATGGGGACCCCAACATAAATTCCTCAGTCGCTGAAACTTTGCAGGGTGATAAATTAATGAGTATAGATTATTGTTGACAAATGAATTATTGTTGGTTAGCTTCTGTCCACGGCTTCGCTCGCGTGGACTATACCTCAGGAACCGTTTATTTTTCCGTGATAAAATTAATTTAATCCTCCTTTTTCAAAGCTTGTAAAAAGCGCCACATAATGGAATCAGAGACCCGAAAATTCCCGGATGCCCGGATAAATCAGACCCCTTAGCCCATTTTGAAAACTGGCGACCATTTTGAATCCGCCATCTTGGATCTTCGTCACCACCATCATAGTTGTCCTCGCAAACCCCTATGCTATTTAGTGAAACACACCCCACTCATTTTCAATCATTTCGAAGATATACATACGTAGAATAGGCGTGACGAAAGATTTTAAAATCCTCTTCCATAATGTGAGTACACATTTACTATTTACAAAAAAGCCTTTATTTCGGTAATAAACTTAAGTTTAACGAAGTTTGAAGCCATTTTTCACATATTTTTTCAACAGTGCCCGAAAACAGCTTGCTTGTGTCATGGCGTCGATTTGACGTCACGGCTAGTAAACATGTCATTGTGTCTATGTGTGATGAGCGGCGGATGACCTGAGTTCACTGAGGCGTGACGTCATACGCTGTGATTGTTGTTTCTGACAAGATGGTCGATTGCTGTATTTGAATGTTTTAATTTATTGAAAATCTTAATAATCTGTTTTTTAAAAATAAAACTAAACATGTGTTTTAAATTTTTTTAATCTGGCTAGTCCCCTGAAAGCATTGAATCGGCGATTTTTTGATACTGTCGTCATGCCTATTGTAGTAGACCCTCAAAGTTTGTATGGCAGCCATGTTTATTATATGGCGACCATGTATTTTTCAATTTCCTCGAAAAGTTCCAAAGTTTTGGTGAAATTTAGTTTCAGCGCTTTGGTAAAAATGGTTTTAGTTTTCGAGATAACTAGTAGTGCCACCTCGAGGATGTAACTATTCGAAGGTTTCGGTTTTTTTCCGGGGTTTGTGCCTTTAAATTTAGCACACCTGTAAAGTTTCACTGATGTAACATCTAAACAATTTCTTTCTCCGCACTATCTTTACCACGCCCTATTGATGGGACTAACAATTAAGAAACAAAAAGTAAATAAAAAAATACGAATCAAAGTAGAGATTAACAAATTAAAGAATAAAATGTTACAAATACCAAATTTTATTTTTGTAGAAGTTGATATTCTATTGACCATATCATGGGGAATTCAGAGTCAAAACTGTTTTAATTAAATAAATCGTTCTGCTTTATGTTATTTTTTAGAATATAAATAATTATCCACAGCAAAAATGTTAAAATATAAAAATTTTCAAAAAAAATAAAATTTATCATTGATGTACACTTAAAAGTTGTAGTAGGACCAAAACAGAACACTTGTTCTGCGACTTTGGTGGTTCTTCCAGCTTTACTCCAATAGCCTTAAATGGTGTATCCCTCCCTACCAGTCTGTTCCGACTTTAAGGGGATCTATCAAAACGATGGTGACATAGACCGAGACGTGCAAAACAGGATTAATGCGGGATGGATGAAATGGCGACAGGTTACAACAACAACATGCGACCCGCGAATGCCCCTTAAGCTTAAGGGGCAAATTTACAAAAGCGTCCTAAGACCTGTCGTCATGTAGGTATGGATCGGAGTGTTGGGCCACAAAAGGATCGGATGAAAGACGATTGCATGTAGCGGAGATGCGAATGTTGAGATGGATGTGTGGTGTAACACGAATCAATCGAATTAGGAATGAGTATATTAGGGGAAGTCTGAAAGTAGCGCCAGTGACAGAAAAGTTGACAAGTAATCGTCTATCGTGATACGGGCATATTATGCGAAGAGAGGAGGACCACATTACAAAAAAGACGATGAACTTGAGTGTGAATGGGTATAGCTGTAAAGGACGACCAAAGAAAGTATGGATGAACTGTGTGAAAGATGATATGAAAAAGAAGGGAGTGTATATATTATGACGAGTGAAAGAGATGAATGGAAGAAGTGTACATACTGTACCGACCCCACGTAGGTGGGATAAGGGTAGGCAGATGATGTACACTTAAAACTTGATTGACCCTAGTATTTTTTCTATCACCTATCTCATACATACCTCGTGTAAAAGAACTCCATAGCCAGCTCATGGTAATGCCTCTCGTCAGACGGCAGCACTGACTTCACAGCGACGGGAGAATGTCCCCCCCAGCCGCCGCGGACTGCGTACACTACGCCGTACTGCCCTCTACCTGATCAATAATACCACAAGGAAATAAATTACAGTAGATAGTAGACACACAGAACAGGCATAGGACATATACCCTTGCCATGCCTGTCTAATGTCTACCTTAACACTTTGACTGCGGAAAACACATACCTTGCGTTTTCCTTTGTGCAACGCGAATGCGGCCGCACACGCCAGGCGCGTACAACACAACGCATTTGATTATTAGCCGCAGTCAAAGTGTTAAATACTACAATCAGTCCGAAGGAGGAAGAAACAGGGGACTACGAAATCTCGATTTCGTACATTTCATTTCGGAAAAATGAGCCTTGAGTTCGTCGCAACAGAGTTTACTATGAAACGCCTAATTTCAAAATCTCTCAGCTAAGGTATTTCGTCTAAGGTACAAGTTTCTTACCTATTTCTCTTCCTAATTCCGGCGTCCCGTGTATGAGTAGATCGCACATGGATGTACTTTCGAGACAGAGTCGCGCGAACGATGGGGCATATCTGTAAACAGGTTTTACATTTATTAAAACATTTACTCTCGTCCACTGAAACATTTTTTTATCCAAAAAGAGGCTTGCATTTGACCGCCATCTTGTCTGATGGGAAGCAATGATACGTTCTAGCTACTTTATGTTTTAAAGTGTTTTCTATACAAATTTGTTTTTTGTAATAGTTAAGAGATAAATAAAAAAATAGAAAAACGATAACGACACTTGACAAAATGTATGGAACAGCTGATGTTGTTTCGCGATTTCAATAATGGTTTCATAGCAAAAGTTGTTGAAAATGATGAGTACTATAAGCCCTTTTAGAATTATCATACTTCTCTCTTATAATCTTTTTCCCCTAGCTTCTAGTGATATAGAAAAGTAGGAAAATGTATATGACATTTCTATAATCTACTAGCTGACTCGACAGACGTTGTCCTGTCAAAAGCCATTGCGTAACTATAGCAACCGTAGTATGTTGATGCTAACTTGTCAATTTATAGTAAAAATTATCAGTATATATATAATTTGCAATAAATTAAAATTGCGACTATAATTTGAGATTTAAACTATCCTATCTCTCAAGTTGGATCGAACTGCACATGGTGTGCGAATTTTATTATAATCGGTTAAGTGGTTTAGGAGTCCATTGAGGACAAACATTGTGACACGAGATTTATATATATTAAGATTTATAGATTCTATATCTTATGACATACCTGTCATACATATTATCCTCATACATTTTCCTACTTTTCTACAACGTTTCTATTATAGAATTACAACTTGGCTAGAGAGACTGGATCGATTTACATTTTCTTGATGGTTAGTTTTAATAACAAAAGTGCCTACTTTCTCCTGTTAGTAAGTTTTCATAAAAACCTTTTTCTGTTAGTTAGTGAATAATAAAAGCGCTCACTTTTTCCTGATAGCCAGCTTGACATCCTCAGTGTGGTGCAGCCGACTCGCCAGCGCCGACTCGAGAGTCGCCAGCGCGGATTGATAGCGCTCGTGGGCTACGCTCAGTCTTTCTATTATCTAAAAAAAATTCATTTCATTCACATAAAAAAAAAACATTGAAAATAAAAATTTGAGTAACTTTTTATTTAAAAAATAAAATTGTTTATTATCCTTAGGTTACATACTGTAAATCACTGAAGACCTTTTTGTATGCCTTAATTCAAGGAACTTTTGTTCTACCTCTACAACTATGGAAAATCGTCAGGAAAAACAATTTTAGCACTGAATTTAGAACCACTACCCGATGTCTGATTGAGCTAACTAGCCACGCTAACAGGTAATGACAAAAAAATTTTTTGACGCCTTTTAAGTCCCAATCATTAACTTGTTGTGAAACTAAAGAGATGGCGCCAAAAAGACGTTTTTGAATACTTTAATCTCAAGAAAACTAGTATATTTCTAAACTTTAAATAGTGTTTTTTTCAAATTTATTAATCAAAAAATATTTCTTTTTTAAATATTGTCCTTCAATAATTTTGTAGGACATACCCTGTACCATTAACATTTTTCCTTTTAGCGTAACAGTTACCTGCGTAGATATAATCCTAGCCAGCCGGTGCGCACGGAGCGAGTCCGCCGTCCGCGCGGCCACGCGGCGCCGCCACGCCGGGCTCAGCGCGCAGCACGCGCCCTCCTCGTCCCCCACTATGCGGAGCCTGCGGGAGCGAGGGGGATGGATAGATACATGCCAACCAGAGCTGCAGTGAATCTCACAGGCCCTCTATCCGGAGCCTGAGGGAGCGAGGGGGATGGATAGATGTCAAACTGAGCGAGAGTGAAGCGAATGTTAATTGTCGGTTATTTGGATGGAATAACCGATTTAATCGTGTAACAAGTCATAAAAGAAAAGGGCTCATTGGGCCCAAGTTTGGAGGCTTTGAATTTTTTTAAATATTGATGTCGTTGTCTAATAGTTTGAAATGACAAAGTCAATTTTGTTTTTAGTTAGTTTAGATCTGTCAAACAAAGCCAATTAACATCATAAACCGCAGCCTTATGGTAGTTTTTACCATAACGCACTTACTAAACTCATCTTACAGAAAACGAAACCCCCATTAACCTTTTGACCGCCAGGACAAAATTTCATTTCCGTGCCCTGTACGCCAAGCGTACGCCATAGCACAAAATAAAAAAAAATAGTGCTGTCACCAATTGATATCTAACACACAACAGGTACCATTGGTATGGTGCGTTTTTTAGTCAACGACGACGTCGTTAGCGCACAGGGCTCGCTAGCGCTTGTCAAGTACAGGTGACTGTGGCGGTCAAAAGGTTAAGGTAACCTAGACCCTAAGCCGTACACATAAGGTTGTTATTACTTAACTTACTTATTAAACAGTCGTCGCAAGCTATCCAACAGCGTCCTCAGTAATGAAAAGGCGGCATTAGGCTGCAACTCGACTTGCCGCCCCACCGACAGTAGTTGCCGCATGGCTTCGCTCGCCGGTTTGCCGCCTAACTCTTGGCGGCAGGAGGATTCTAGAGATTCTAAACATCTGGAAGGGAATTTTAGACTATGCTAAAAGGTTGTTTACCACTTTCCGGGTTGCTATAGGACTAAAAAAATATTTTCAAAAATCTTTTCGGGTTGGCAAAGTTTCAACACCGCTAGAAAAAAACCGCCGTAAATCTGAATCTGATGCAGGTGTGAATAGGTAGCGGTTCGGTTACTATCAGGCTAAATGGCTGCTTGTGTCTTATTTATAAAAACAATCTGATTTGTGCTCAAACGATATGACAGTTGAAGTTACATTAAATGTAGAATGAAATATTTGCAAATACATTGTTACTAATGATTGTAATATTTAATGTAAATTAAAAAACTCATATTCTTAATTCTACTAGAGTGTACCTCAAACAAGAAATTTCAAATTGTTGTAATTTACCTTTGCAAAGTTCCAAAATACGATTCCTTCAAGCAATCGAAGAACTTGACTAGTTTCAGACTTATTTTGCGACTCAGTCGGGCCAACACTGAAAAAAATGTTAAGTTTAAAATTGAGCAGAAATAATAAGGTCTCGTTTTAACTACGATTAAACTTTAAACAACGCCATCTAGTTTCATTTCCTCACACCCTTATCCTCGATATAGCGTCACGCTCACACAAATCACCCATTTCACGCATTTGTTGGGAAATTGAAGAAAATTCACTTTCTCAGAACTAATTTGACAATTTCTTATTCATTCGGCTGACTAATTTCTTTTTGGTAGAGTCCCAGATCAGTCTTGTTATGGACAAGGTAAATTGCTAAAAGCGCCATCTATCCAAACATCCCCGCAACTCACCAGTTTGCTGCACATCAATAGTCGCGTGTTTGAGCGACACCCCCGTCTTGCTGCAGCACGTCGCGTCGCTCCGCGTGGTCCACGCCGCGCTGGAGGAAGAGAGAGAGAACATCTCCGTCTCGTTCTCTACTCGGATGTCCGTTGCGGGGGATATTGGGCTGTCGTCGTCGGCTCGCGACTGAAAATTAATAATAGTTTTATAATGAAAGGGTTGTTATAGTGCTAAGTCAAAAAGACTCATAGTACTCATAATTATAAGCAACTTTTACTATGGGATCAACACGGAAATTGAGGAAAAAATCTGTTATTTCATAAATTTTGTCAAGTGTTACTGACATTTTTTTATGGAACTTCAGTTTTTTTTTTCGCAAATTCCGGGCTCCCTAACGCTTCACACCAATATTTTAATGTGAATTCTATCCTTGCAACACTTAAGATCAATAGTAGCGTAGTCTGGGTGCCGCAGACCTGTTATGGCCAAACGTGACATTTACCATCAGGCGAACGATTTGCTGCATAAAAAACTCACTGCATAAAAAAAGACGTGTGGCACTCGGGGACTGCCGCGGTAAAGCTATTGCATACGGTGATACTTTACAATGTTAGTTGGTGAAACTGTTATCGATTCCCAAATATAAGAAATCGATATTGGATAGGAACCGCACAATCTAGTAACCGATTTTCTTGGTCCTACCTTTCTTTTAATCGGTAAAAATGCAAATGTTTTATCTGATGGATCTGATGTTTTAATAACACACCTCTGAAAAGATTAGTCCAGGAAGTCTAATTGGAGCATTTTGATAACATCCCATAATTACGTCACAACGATGAAATTAAAACATTTCATCAAAATCAAAGTATTTATGTTAGTCAGTAATTTCTCTACTTATGGAAATCGTCCCTATTTTTATGATGACGTCATCGACAAAATCTATCGATTCTTCTCTTAAGATATTCAGATCCCAGCACTACGTTTGCTGTCAAAACTTAACGTCAATTTATTATACGGTAAAAAAAAAAAAAAAAAAAACTCCAAAACCAAGACCAAGACCACCAAGTACCACCACCACCCCGAATACGGCCCGCACCCCCCCCCCCCCCCTTCCGCGGTTTTGATATAAATGTGATGTTGGGGCGATTCGATATAATCCGACTTAGGTGGGGGTGTCAGGTTTTTTCGTTACGGAATTTCTGCATTCCACGCTCAAGGCCCGCGATAGAAGCTATGCAATAGCTTAAAAAAAATCTACCCTCACCTTATAACAATGTGATGTTTAACATCAGGCGACCGATTTGCTCGTCTCATCCCTCTAAAAGCATAAAAAAATCAAGCCTCACCGTATAACAGTCACTGCAGCTCTCCTCAGTGGGCCCTATAATGTCGTACTCCTCCAAGTTGTAGCTGTCGTAGCTGGCGGCCTCCTCCCCGTCGGAGGGCGCCTGGTCCGGCGGCCGGGCGCGGAGCGCGAGGGAGCTGGCGGTGGAGCAGTAGAATGTGGAGTTGGAGATTGCGCAGCGGAGGTCTTGGTGGCAGGGTAAATCTGGAAAAAAAGTTTTTTTTTGTAAATTGACGTTTTCCCACTGCTGGGCAAAGGTTTCCCCCAATTGGTTTTATATTGGGTCAACTCCGTGTCCAGTCTTTAAAAATAAAAAAATTAAACAAGGTTTTTTTTAACTGTCAGTAAGTTATACAGGTCGAATTTTAGTTCGAGAGGACATGAAAATTGTAAAAACAAAAAACAAACTTTTTTTGATTTGTTATTGAAGTTACTCGAGTATACCGAACTTCAGCTCAATCGGACATCAGCAAGTGGTTATAAGGTAAGGTACATACATATACACAAGTACTTAAGTGTTGATTACACGTAACGAGTACAGTGGCGAGACAGTAGCCTCGGCCGAGTACTCGGTTCGTTTAAACAGCTTGACGAGGCGAGACAGTCACTAGAACCATGATTCGTTTGCTCGGCCGAGTGTGTCCATGAACTGTCTTACCGCTACTAAAATCACAACCATCACGTTTTATTCGATTCACGATGCGTTCAGTTGTAGTTGCCACCAGCGGTCACCCATCCGAAGACTGACCGTGTCTTCCGTTGCCTGACTTAGGTGATCGGCTATAGACCCCTGGTCGAGCTATGAAGAATATGAACATACCGTCGACACTCCAGTCCATGTTGTTGATGTCAGTCTTCATCTCCAGGAGTACTTCCTGCATCATCTCCAGCAGTTCCTGCTTCTTATCGCCTTCAGAGAACTTCTCATTTATTGTCTGTGGGGAAGATTGACTATTGACCATTTTACATTTAAATAATGTTCTTTTTCGGAGAAGTTTTCTTTGCGTTTTGAAAAGGATTAAACCATGATTTTTCAGGTAATTTAACACAAATTGAAAATAATTAAACTGGCTACCCAGTAATTGAAGCTGAAATTCGAACACGCAACTACGCGACTGATATTGCAAGTTGCCAGCTGTAACGAGGAAATCTAGAACTAAAACAACAACCATCCAACGGAGAAGCCTTTAAACGGCCTAATCTATGACATTAAATCTTACCACTCAGCCTACACTCTATTAACAGTCACATAATCATACTGACCTCAAATAAATGTTGCTCGTGCACAGCGACGTATTGTATTTTCTTGGGAACAACTTGCAGCTCTCGAGCCATGTCGAACGAGGCGAGGATAAAGCGCTGAAGCAGCTTTATGTGCACCTGAAATATAAGTACGAGAAAAATGATGTGGATTATTAGAAAAAAATGAATCATAGTACGAGGAGTTAAGGTAACTTTTTATATAAACCTTAAATGACCATCCAAATTAAACCAACATTTGTGTGTAATGCAAGCTACGTCAATAAAGATACGAATCTAAACGATCTCTTGCTAATCCTGTCGTCTCACTCGTACTAGAAATATTGTGCAAGTGAGACAACATGATTCGCACTGAGGAAGGAAGGAGTGTTATAGACCTTATTTCTAGCACTATAAAGTTGATTTTACACTAACCTCACTCAATTTCGTACAGTATAGATAAATCTGCAAGGCATCCGTAGCAAACTTCACAACAGAATTTAACAACACTTTTGTTTTCTCAGAAAGTATTTTAGACCCTATTTCTAGAGTCATAAGGTCGATTTTTACTAACCTCACGTAGTGCTCGCTCCTCATTTTCTAAGGAGTGTTATAGACTTTATTTCTAGTACAATAAAGTTGAATTTTCACTAACCTCACTCAATCTCGTACAGTACTCCAACAGATAACTCTGCAAGGCATCCATAGCAAACTTCACAACAAAACTTAACAATACACTTCTGGTTTTTACAGGGAGTATTTTAGACTCTATTTCTAGTAGTTTAAGGTTGATTTTAAACTTACCTCACTCAATCTCGTACAGTACTCCAACAAATAACTCTGCAAGGCATCCGTAGCAAACTTCACAACAGAACTCAGTAACACACTTCTTGCTTTCACTAGTTTGTCATCTCTACGGCCCTTCCCGCAAGTTTCGTTGGCAGAATGTGCGGGCGCGGTGTATGCTGGGGAGTGTTTGAGGTCGGCTGTACGAAGCAGTTCAGTGTCGTCGAGGATTAGCCACTGGCTTTTGAGGTAGTGCTTTTGTGGAGGACTTGCTGGAAAGAAAGTGAAACTTATTAATTAAAAGACTTACAAAAAAATACAATATTTCAAATATGTATTTAAAAGCTGCCCAGAGTCAAGTTCAGCTTTTCACGCAACTTAAAATTAAGTAAACCACAGTCAGTAATAAGTAAAATTCAGACCTTTTTTGAAGTAAAAAAATTGTATAAATTTTTAACAATCTTTTAAAAATAATATTTCACCAGAACAAAAGCAAATTTGATCAAAAATCAAATACTTAATTTAAAAAAAAACAGTCGTCCATCTTACTAACGTAGTCTGCATGATCATAAGGCATTTGCTGAGGTAGAGGTTTGCAAAGAAGCTACTAGGACTTTTCTAAAATGCATTTAGCAATAATTACGATTAGACAAAAATATAATATTTCAAGCCCGCTTCTTAAAATCTAGCAGACTATTTCCGTCGCTCCCTATCTCATAAGATATGTACCGAGACTACCGAGTGCGAGAGTGACAGCACGATACTCACACATGAGCTCCCATTGGTCCAGCAGTTCGCTCATGAATGCGGTTTGTTCTTGCGTCAGTCTTTGTTTGTCGGTATCACAGGTTTGCTTTGGCTCGGGCGATTCGGACGTTATTCTGAAAAATTGAAATAGACCTAATTACATAGGGCGTAGAGCTGAAATTAATCTATTACTGTTACATATAATTTTTAAACGTTTGATTACCTAATTTGAGCTAAAAAATGTTGTGTCTTCTTCATTATGAAATGTTTCACGCGCAAAAACGAGATAGAACATAATATATTATATGATTATAACTGGCCTATTAGATGTTTGTTGAAAGAACTATATATTTTTCATTCATACTTACAAAATCCCAATTGAAAACAAATCAGAAGTGGGATTAACGAAGCTCGCCAGATATCTATTAACACTTTGACTGCGGAAAACACAAGGGATGTGTTTTCCTTTGTGCAACGCGAATGCGGCTATACACGCCAGGCGCGTAAAACAACGCATTTGACTATTAGCCGCGCTTAAGGCAAGCGCATGTGATTGTTAGCCGCAGTCAAAGTGTTAATACTACTTTTACTTACTAGGCGTCACTTGTACAAAAATTCAGAAGTGGGATCAGCATGGACAGAATAAGCTCAAGCTCTATCAAAACTGGTTTTAAACTAGATTATTTAATAAACCAGTATTACCTGATCCCCCGATGCTTCATACCCCTATCCGCCTCAGGCAGGTCATCACTGTTAGTTGACTCCGTACTCTCAGAGTGTAAGTGTGGCACACTGACCGTACACTCTACGGATGAACTGAAGAGTGTGAACAGGGGCTGCGAGTGTGGGTTGATTTCTTTTATCTGGTGCAGGTCTAGGCAATTCTGGAATGAGATGATGTGTGAATTAAAAATCCGGTTAAACAACGGCTATGATAACAATGGGTTACATATCGGTTTATCGGGATTCAACATTATGGTACTGAGTTATAGTCAGAGGTATGAGGTTTTATAAGTTTCAAGTGTCTGTATGTGTGAGTGTCTGTGTGTGTGTCTGTGGTATTTTGATTTTGTTTTTTTTTTTGTTACAAAGATGAATTAGTCGGGATTGTTCTTAGCTATGTTTTGTCGGGGGATTTTAATTTTTTTAATACGACATTGTAAGCTATCAGACACAATAGTGACTTTTGCCATCAGACGCACGTCTTGGCTTTTAATTTGACATCAAAATTGAAAACTATTTGTCTCTCAAATTCTTTATCTTTCTATAACTGTCAATTTGTCTTTTCCTCGACTATCAATTTTTTTAATTTTATTTTTTTTAACGTTTCACACTCATAGCTCCCCACTAGGATAAATCCTGTGTCGGGGATGCCATGGAACACACACAAAGACAAGGACAACGAACACCCAGACCCAGAACAGATATTTAAATTCATCATTCAAACATCTGCCCGGCCAGGAATCGAACCCGGGACCTCTGGCTTATAAGGCGGTTACACTGCCGATGAACCAAACAGGCCGTCTAAATTTCAAATTCAAATTCAAATTCAAATTCAATTTAAGGCTATCAAGATTGATAAATATTGGCAAGAAAAATGTGTTCGGTGTGCGGGTAGATGAACAAAAATCACTAGAGTAAATATAAAAAATTCCATGTAACATACCTCTGGAGTAAAAACCGCCGGCTCCCCCCCATCAGACACAGTCCACACCACCCTCCCATCCCCCGCATCACTGTAACTATCCACATTATCACTGTCACTCTTCACTCCCGTATACAAACTAAACGTACTCCAAAAATCGTCATCACTTTTTGAAACAGTCATATTTCCACAAATATTATCACTAAATATATTTTTTCCCATTCTATCTATAGCGTACATGTAGATGCAGTTGAAGTTTTTTAAAATGCTGGCCCGTTTTTGATAGAGTTCCGAGTGGATGGATTTGAGTTGTAAGTGATTGTGGGAGCCGGGGTCGGTGGGAATGTCTGGAGGTATGATGATGCGGAGACCGTCTCTTAGGAACTGGTTGTTTAGTTCTACTTCTAGAATGGTGGTCAGGTCTGACTCGTCTTGGCGTATTAGGTCCTGAAAAAAAGAAAGGTTGAAATGTTAAAATTGTCTATACTTTTGGGTACACTTTTAATTGGTCTTAATCTCGTTTTTAAGCTATTTATTGACGAGACGAGCAAATCGCTCGCCTGATGCTAAACGTCCCATAACAGGTCTGCGCCACCCAGAATTTTGAATCATCAAGACCCTGCGCGGCACAGCCCTGCGTTCGTCACCCTGAGATTTAAATATTAATTGTTTGTTTGTTTTCTTTTGTAAATTGTTTAATTAAATGTTTACATCTTTAGCTATTTTCCGTCAGATGTGTATCGACCCTAACACAAATTAATCAAAAATAAATGAATAGTCTAAACTAAAGAGGTCTAGAAATGTTGCCATCTTCGTTCAACATTATCAAAATGAAAAGAGATACAGATCAATGCCAGTCCCCATCCTGACACATTAATAAGAAGGTACACAATATCTCACCTCAACAGGTAACACCTCCCAGGCCCGCTTGTTGCACTCCAACTCCTCAACCAGCTCGAACTCGGAGTTGCCGAGCGAGAGGTGCACTTGAGTGGTGTTGCCGTGCTGGATGCGGATCTGGAAAAGTAAAAGTTTGTTTTTGACCCAGCGAGCGAAGCGTCTCTGCAACGACTGGCCAAATTTGCTTTCATCTGTCTGGATGTTTTTTTGTTTGTTTGTATGTCGGTACTCGCGTACAGGTCGCATTTCTCAACAAATCTCGTGAAACTTTGGCACTAGTATACAGGTTCAACGATTTAATAGTTTTTGTCGTTGGTATTTTTTGATTGGGGGGGTATTTCCCTCAAAGAGGGGGGAAATTTGCCGCCATTTACCGACCGATTTCGATAAAATTTGGTACAAGTATTATGGTCCCTAATTCTAAACAAGAATTTCGAATTTGAGTAAAATCAGTCAAGAGGTTGTTGAAATAAAACACTGTGATGACAGACTGACAGACTGTGAGAATGTGGTGAATCGTATGTATATATACTTTACATCTGATTAACAGCTGCTAAGAACCAAATGTTTTAACCGTTCGTTTTTTGTTTGTTTTTGTTTTGAAATATTTAAAAAAGCCACTGGCGCCTGACACGCCGTCTCTTACAAGTTAATGAGCCTCTGAAATCTAATGTAAAGTTATTCAATATACAACAAAACATTTTGTTGTAATTAACTCGGGAATACTAACATACTGTTGAGTAAAAAACAATGTTCCCGGAAAATGCTGGTAAAACAGCCAGGCACAGCTAATAAACAACAATTGACTTGTATTTGAGAGCAGTATTTGTTCTAGCAAGTTCTACCAGTTTTCTCCCAAAGTCATCTCATCGGGCAGGCAGGACACTTTGGGATCTTGGATAGTGGTGTCGATGCCAACTTACCCAGCGGCAATCCCTCGGCATCTTTTGTGAATACTTCTGGATCTAGAATACTGGTCTCGTATCCCTTACCCATCGACACCCCCTGGGCATCTCGTCGGGCAGCAGGCGGCGGCCCAGCAGGCAGTGCACGAGGCGCGCGCGCGCCGCCGCCGAGCTGCCGCCCACCACCAGCGCCGGGGCCAGCAGCGACTGGTGCCCTATGTCTTGCACGAAGGAGGACACTTCGGGATCTGGAAAAGTGAAATAGAGTTTGTGAAATTTGAAACTTAAGGTTCTTCTGAGATCTTCTTTACATATTATGCTCTATATCTTATGGATGCCTGGAATATACTATTTTTTCTATCTCGATCTGTCACGCAAGAAGTTACTTTTAACATTTACTGTTACCTTTATCCGATGGATACTGTAATGTTCTTATTGACACACGCGCGCCCACGCGTCGGCTCACGCGTTCTCGCCAACCACACTATTGTTGCTGGTTACGTACCCATACGCTGCGACCACGCGTACCCACCTGCCACCAACCGAAGTCGGATTATACTTGATCGATGCTGCCACCTTATTGTAACTGGCTACGTACCCACAGTAATAATATCCGCGATATCGTGCAGGGCGCGTTGCGTGTCGAGCACGAGGCCGCGCAGCGTGCGCACGCGCGCGCCCACGCGCCGCGACCACGCGTACCCGCCCGCCATGCTTTTATGACCTGGGGATAAGAGGTTTTATTTAATTATATAGATGGTACACAAGCAAAAGCAAATGGATCGTCGAATGTACTTTAGAGGTGCTTTAACCCTTCGAATAGGTAAACATAGGGAAAATTCTCCCATATTAAGCCCATTTATCCCCCAGCGTAATACAGCTTCCCCATTTTATCTTTAGAAGCAGTGTTAAAACTTGTCTTGGCCTAGCTTTGTAGCCTAATGAATTTTTAATAGAAAAATATTCATCAAAATGACACTGTTGACGGAAGAACACTGTTGACAAAATGCATAAAACATACATATATGTACTCATCTTTTCTACAAAACCGGTCAAACATTATCTCAAATTAAATTCCACTACAAAAATTCAGCACTTTTAATTTTATTTAATTGTACAGGACTACAGGTGCTGTTATATCTTCGTATAATATTACATATATAGTATGCATCATATGCAACCTTTAATCCTCCCACTGCTGGGATACAGATCTACCCTCGAAGGGTGATTAGGCCGTATTCCACCACGCTGGCCAAGTGCGGGTTGGTGGATTCACATACGCCATTGAATTCCTTCTACGGACATAATTATGCAGGTTTCCTCACGATGTTTCCCTTCACCGAAAAGTGGTATGTAAATTCGTACATAAGTCCCAAAGAACTCATAAATATAGTAAATATAGTAGGTATGCATAAAGGCCGTCAATGACTATCAACAATACAGCTGCGAGCACCGGTATTCCCCAAGCTAGCACACCACCATACATGTAGGCAATGAAGTATACATGTGTGTGTAGCCTGATGAGCTGACTCACTAATTGTAATGATGTCTAATCTTTACCTACAACTAAGAAAACCCGGAAAAGGGACTGATTGTAATGTTGTATTTATAATAGAATTACGAAATTTTTAAAAACCCCGACTAAAAAAGAGCATTATTAATCAAAGTCTGAATAGATTTTTTTGAATGAATTCATTCAAAAAAATCTAATTAATTATCGAGTGTATTCATACACTCGATAATTAATGTCATGAGTCATGAAATATAAGTGTGTATTTAAATCGGTTCAACCGTTGGGAGCCAACCATCGATGGGCTAGTTTTTATCCCAAAAAAAAACGATTCTTGTAGGATAGCGTCTGAAACCGAGAGTCACATATAGTTATGAATAAAAATAATTAAACATGTATTATTTTCTTTTTATCAAACTTATCACAACGTTTACATTTAGCAAACCTAATACAGATTTTAAAATCTGGGCCAGCGCTGGGGCTCTATTCTCGCGCGTCCGACATTATCTCAGTCACTGTCTCCCTGGTTAGTAAAGTCAAAAGAGTGAGAGAGACCGATATAATATCGCCCGCCTGAAAATAAAGCCCCCTATGTCTGGTGCCAGAGTAATTTCAAAATATTTCGTCATGACGATGCTGAGACTGACTCATGCAATCTCAGAGATAAAAAGTACATTTAGCACAGCAATTTTAATATAATTCTGATTGATTATACATTTTATGCATCATATTTGTTATCAAGCCAATATAAATAGACTAACATTTTGCGAAGGGGCGTTCTGATGGCCCATTATTAATATTTTGAGAAAACTTGCAAGAGATTAAGAGTATACGAAAAGCGCCATCTAGTTCCATTCGCTATGAACTAAAGCGTATAGCTAGTTGGCAATTTTTCACCAATTTTTATACTTATGTACTTATATTTATTTATTAATTAATGTGAATGTTAAGGTATAGGTATGTCTTTATTAAACCGCTTCGAAAATATTGATTCACACCAAAACAGCTGCGTGTCACTCTCTAAGAAAGAACTAATGACCGCTTATTCTTGCTTTAGATAAAAAAACGATTGTTATTTAATATAGATAAAAAATATTAAAAGCATGATTTCTTTGGTTATAATTTTACTAGCATGATTTTATTACAGGCAGACAAACAGAGAGACGAGTAAACACCAAGACAGGCTGTCCCATAGTAAAAGTTGTTCATAATGATGAGTACTATGAGGCATTTTCGGCTTAGCATACCTTTTATGAATAAGCCTGTATAATTAAGTATCGAGATAAGATTTCGGTGCATCGTCTTCCCCTGGACTTGGCGAATACACTATCGTATTTTGTCAACCGATATAGGTAAAATTAACCTTTCAACTTGATTGAACCAGTTTGTTTACACTAAGATAAGGCATAAATTACGAGAAGGAACAATACCAACATCCAATTATCTTGATTTGACTTACTGGTTATTTATTCTGTAACCTTAACTTATCGTAACCAGGAAGTCAAACAACTCAAAATATAAACAACCGCTGCATTTAACTCGATTTTAGTTGTTTTCTCATTGATTATTTTAATAATAATGATGATTTAATTAGTTAATTTAAAACACAAACTAGGCCAGACAAGATTTAAATAACTAGATATTTAAATGAAATTAAAAGACAGAAAAAAATTACGACAAAAACAAATTTAACTACCTCTTTATTTTATATAGGTCTCGCAAAAACTCAAGAATAAGGTTATTTTTGTTATAATAGTTAGATTTGTTTTAGTGCTTTTTAACTTTATAAGTATATTTTTGTAAGATTTGTAAAAAAATAAAAATTATGTACTACATTAGATAATAAAATTACTTTAAAACTTTAATATTTTTCTGAGTATTTTTTTTTTATTATGGTTTAGTGTTACTCAGGTCTGTCTGTTAACAAAATCATCACAAACTTACTATGTTTACTTCATAAGGATTGCACCAAGAAAACTTTCCAATGGTACCAACTCAGTATTGTAACAAAGTTCAGTCACCGCTGGCATATCCTTACATTTCAGACCTCTGACAAATTAAATCATATTTTATTGTATCATAATTAAGTCACTTTCTATCGGAAAGTTCCTTCCACACAGGATACCAATGTGACAGATAGGTCATGTACTGATACCGGGCCGTTGCTAGTTATAAATACATTGTAGCAAGTGGAGACAACAGTGTGGGTGACGTATCTATTATTTATTGGTCATATATAAGGGTGAAGGATTTGTCAAGTTGTGACTGGAAGGTAAAAAGATCAAGGAATGTTTTTTCTAGTTATTTTTATTTAAAAAACAACTATAGAACCAATTTTAATACAGTTTTTATGAGAATCTTGATGTGTTCTGAGGTAATAAACATAAAAGCACAAAATTGAGAATCTCCTTTTTGAATTTAAATCCGATAAAAACACTCTACAAGTTCAATTATTTTATGGATAAAACAAAAAACGCAAAAAACTACTCTAGCTTTATCTTCCTAAACTATTTACGCTATGGAAAATAATAAAGAACAAGACAACCATAATGACCTACCTAGTTTTTATGATGGATGAAATCTTTAAAATAATTTTTCTGTCTTGGAACTTTAGACTAAAATGTATAATTTCATTCATAAATAACTAGGTATTGTTTTTTTTTTTGTTAACTGACTTAATGATTGCAAAAATATCTCTGTCTTGACCTTTATGTGTCGAAATTCGAGAAAAAGATATTCAAGATTTAAAAAGTTCATAAGTATCCCACGAATATTAATAGATCTATGCTAAAATATTTTTATTTTTCAACATGTTGTTTTATTTTTATAATATGAGTAGGAATATTTTATTTATACTATTTATTTATGACAGGCAGTTACAAATAACGGTTCTAATGAATTAGGCAACAAATTAAAATTTTGTCCAGATGTTAAAAAGAGACAATATAATATTTATTCTTGAAAGAGAAGATTTCTTATCATTTTCTGTTCTCTAATGGAATTTCAGATGAGAGACAGTGACAGAAATAATGAAATTATTTTTGCTCAATTTTCTGGATTTTTTTTATTTTTCAGACATTTCAGACATAAAATTTGGCAGCTTTAAAATTGTTGGCATTTTTTTTTCACATATTGCAATGAAAAAAAAATCCAGATAATTCCGTCCTGTCAGAATTGCGTAGAGATAGAGATACACGTCATCATGATGATGGTAACAGGTAAAATGTTATCAAAATAGCTGAATTGTAATAGGATAAGATCACTTCAGCCATTTCCTATTTCAGACTGAGTTTTATCTTGAACCACTACTACACTTTACAGCAGTTTTTAAATGTCTAGCCATGTTTAACCATAACAAATTAAAAAAAAAACTGAAAACTAATTCAAAAATTTGGTGTCAAAAAACTGCCATTAAATTTATTTTATAATTTTAATTCAAACTTACCCACTTACCCAGTAAGTCCAATAAAGATGGACTTAAGGTTTAAACACTTTACTATCACAAAGACAATTAATATCACATGACAACATGGATTCACAAAAAAAAATTGTGTTAGTCGTTGCACTCAAACACATTATCCGTTTCACGATTTTACTAACAACTTCTAATTAAACAAACCAATTCAGCTCTTTAGTAATAACCAAAAATCATAAGGATTGACTTATACAGTGTTTTTTATAGACTTGATTTGTTCTAAAACACAAGCAACCTCTTTTGGCTTTTTTGTAGACAAAAAAAGGGTTGTTTATTTGGCCATCCCTATTCAGTGAGAATGTATCAGTGCATGTAAACGGACCAAGGCTGGCACAGAAAGTGCATGATAACCTTTAAGGACAACTACCTTGGTTGGAACAAAAACATGTGACGTAAACTTGTTTTACCAAAAGAACTTACTTTATCTTTGTAAACAGATAAGGTTAAAGTTACTATAATTTAAAAGTAAATGTTTATTTGTTTTTTACAAGATTTCACAGTTTCCCTACATTTTTTATGATTTGATATAAAAGCATGAATGTTTAATTTTCCCGTGACATATTTTTTTAAATTGTATTATAATTGCAATCTATTCAATTTTTAAGTTGCGAAAAGATGACACCAGAGAGGGACAGTGATAAAATTGTATTTAAGATGTATGTGTACTGGAGAGTACAGAACAATTTACTGTTATGTTCCATTTCAGCTGAGTTACCTTACTCAACATTACTCTTGGAGATTGTGTTGCTAGTGTACTCAGTGCAGCAAATTTTGTGCAATCTATAGTTATTGTGTTATTACTAAGACACTGGTAATATTTAAGTCAATAGGTTCCCTTTTTTAGATAGTGCCAGAGTCAAATAATGGAACATGTGCCACTATCAAATAGAATGTTACAATGTAAATATCTGTCTAATGTTATCTCAAGTATTAGGTACTTAATAGCTCAATCTGAGGGAAATAAAATCAATCAATAATGTAATATAGTGCAAAAAAAAAAAACTTATCATAAAGCTAACTGATAATACATGGACTGGCTGAAAATAGGGACACCATATGAAAGTCACCTGAGTGCATTTATTTTTAAAAATAACCTGTCCTGTACCTACATTAGTGGTGGAAAATTGATAAGAATAACTTTTGAATTGAGGTACTAGCCGAGGACAGCACAATTTTGATGTATCAGTAATAATTTTATTGTAAGTATAAAATGCAGCATGTTACAAAGATAATAAAAGATCTTCTTTCACTCACAACTAGAACAATATAATCTGGAATTGATGTCCGAGTTTTTAAGAGTTCAATTACCTTGGTTTGAGGGTAGGCTTGTTGTTAGTTTCACTTTCAAGGACTTTACAGCTGTGCTGCTAACCAGTTATCGTGTGTGGAGTACAGTTATATCTATAATTATAGCCGGTATGTATTACGCATCGTCAACGAATTAACACTCAAAAATGAAGGTAAACAAGAAAAAAATAAACACCTTCTCGACACCACTATCGGTGTTTTACCGCCTAAACTAGCACAGTGGCAACAATATCCGCTAATTATCATATTAAGGGGTCGATATGAAGCAATTACGACACAAATACACTTACCCAGGCTTCTTGGGTGATAGAAAAACTAATCAAATAACTGCAGAGTGAATTTCACACTCCGTTCCACTTATAATTTATTGTTATTTTGCGAGAGATCACCGACACTGCTCGATTAAGGTCAACATCTTACGTAGTTAAGCTTTAACTACAATAACAACAAAAGGATCTTAAATGCACAAAATCAGCACAGGGAAAGTAAAAAATACAAAACAATATGCACTTCAAATATGTGATCGACGAAGCGAAAGGAATTAAGTAAACAGTGCTGCCAGAATTCAATTGTGAAAATCGACGTTAAAAAAGTCCTAAAATAAAAATACTGATAAAATGAATTTGAAATAGTAACTATTTTCTTTAGCCACAAACCACTTAGTACCCTTTCGCTTATGATTTATAATGAAAATTAAATTTTGTAGAAAGCTTCGAAAATTTATTCGTTTTTCAAAGTAACACTAACAAGTCGTAAGTAACACTTTTTAAATAAAACTTAAAGTTTGGCAGCACTGTAAATTTGAGAATGACACTGACAGTTAAAATAATCACTGACATTAAAAAAGTTGCCAAGCTATAAATAAAAAAATTCCTTGGTGTGATTTTAGTAATATTATTAAAATAGCACACAAACAACCTTTTTTTTTAAATATAAATAATGTCAAGATTGTAATAACCTATTCTAGCCTTTGATTTTATTTTTTTGATTATCAAGAATTTGATTATCGTGTAGTTTTAGCTAATGATGTTAATAAATATTTACATGTTATTATTATAAAACCAAGTATTATTTTAAGTATAATTTATAGGGCTAAGGAGTACTTAAAAAATAAAAACACAAGATATATACCAATGTTACCTACTTATTTATTAATTTAAAATAATGACAACTTTGATCAAACGCAAAAATCCAATTCAAATTCAAATAAATTTTAATTCGGATATTAGCAGAAAATCCATTGTATTGCCTAAAATTAAATTTAAAATTCCTTCCTGTCCATCATAAAACCCGAGAAAATTTCAAATTTGAAATTTAGATGTAGTTCAATGTCAATATATTGACATTGACATAAAATAAGTCATTCAAGTTGAAAACACGTGTTGCCTGTAGATTAAATAATTATTCCCAACTACAAGGAATGTCAATTATTTAATTGATTTCTAAATAGCATTAGATTAATGGACATTATATTAAATAAATTATCATCAAAATATTTTGTATGACTACAAACATTGGCATAATTATGGCAATTTTACCACAAAAGTTTGTGTACAAAGACTTTCTAAACATTAGGGTGATTATGGTCATATTTTTACTTTACTTTACCTTATACTGGGGAATTGATAAAAGATGACCATACCAAATCGATTTGACAGCAAATACTAGACGCTTACTACGCCACCTACAAGAAAACCACGAACTATTTTTTTATAAAAACGCTTCATTGGTTATAAATATCTGAGTACCTACCAAAAAGTAGCATAGCAATACTTCAAATACATAGATTAGTCTGAGCTCAAATCGCCCTATCCGTGGAAGACTGCCACACTGGCGGTTGTGGCTTTTTTCTTTTATTGCATTTTTGGAATCCTTAAATACATACGCATCTACTCACATTTTCAGAAAATCGGAAAATCCTGTATTTGATATAAAAAAACACGATTTAAAATTTTGACAAAAAGCCACGCTCCAAAATACTCCGTAGAATACAGCCACTAACGCCACTGCGTCCAAATTTATCCGGCGATTACGGCCACACTCGCCTGCGCGGCCGTGTTCGACGGTAAAAGTTGCTTGGGGAGTCGGCCGACAGGGTCGTAAGCGCATCTGTGCCATTACTTGACGGATTTACCGGGCGTGCGGGCGCGTTTGAGTAATTAAACGTTCCAGGAAATTGGTTAATATGTCACAGGAGGGTGAATAAAATTCAAATATTCTATATTTTGATCTTCATTCTTTATTTGTGCAATAACTTAATGGCTAAAAACAATGCTACTCACAGTAGATAAAATCGAAGAAAAACTTGTTTTCTAATGCTATTGGGAACAGGGTGTACATGAACTACAATTTTTAAAATATGTTACATTACAAGTCACGCGCCAGTCAGAATCAACGCTAAAGGACTAAACAAAAATAAACATCTTTGTATACCTACATTTATATATAAAAAAGACAATAAATTAAAAAAATAAGTCTATATTTCTTCTACCTTATAAATACTACATAACATATAATTTTAATTAGTTTGTATCATAGAAGTGGCCTCTGCGGTGTAGGCCTCCCCTAAAACTCTCCACTCTTCTCTCTCTCTCTCGTCTTCCTCGTCTGGTCAGTATTGTTCCGTAAATAATATATGTCTCTCCATCTGTTCTTTTGCTTTCCCTGGTTTCTTTTTTTATCTCTTGAAATACATTCCGTAACTATTTTTGTCCATCTGTTGCTTTCCATCCTACATAATTAGGTATGTAGCCTGCCCATTATCACAGACCACATATTTAAGTAGTGTTATCGTTGTTGACATAAACTTTTCTGCATTTTTCTCTTGTAGAACTTTTTCTTCATCCATTTAACTCAAATACCATGTTTGACACCCATATGTTAAGCATTTCTTTATGTCTTTATTTCATGATTTTTCCAGTCTGATGAAATTCTTATGTGTACCTCTTTTTCTGTACAATCATTAAAAGAAACCAAATGTCCGAGATAACATAGATGTTCTCATACTCAATTTTTACACCTTCAATGACATGAGACTCACGATTAGTAAGGTAACCTTTATTTTTGTTGCATTTATTTCTAGACCAACCTTCTTGCTCTCTATTACTAGTTTGCTAACCATGGATTCCAAGTCTAATGCATTTTCAGCAAATACCACATTCAGCAAATCGTAAGTGGCTCAGGAAATATTCATCTATCTTCGCTTTTTTGTTTTCCCATTTCAGACTTCTGGAAACACGCTCTATCACAGCCGAGAAGGTTTTTGATGAAATAGGGTCGCCTTGCCTATCTCATTTTTCCATTGG
Source organism: Alcis repandata (assembly GCA_949125135.1). Taxonomy (NCBI): domain Eukaryota; kingdom Metazoa; phylum Arthropoda; class Insecta; order Lepidoptera; family Geometridae; genus Alcis; species Alcis repandata. The sequence continues at coordinate 554,394 of OX421247.1, forward strand.
GAACTCCATGCTTTCCCGCTCTAATCACATTCTTGCTATGCCTTTAGAGTATAATTATGTTGCAGATCACGTTAATGTAGGGCTCTTGGCTGGTCAGTGCTTTGTTATTTTAGTGCAGTCCAGATCATGTTGTGGTCTACAGAATCGAATGCTTTTGTGTAGTCTATAAAAAGCACATAAATAGCGGCTTCCCGTTTTCATTGGATTTTTTATCAATTGAAAGACTACCTGTATGTGGTTCATTGTTGAAAACATTTCGAAAACCTGCCTGCTCTCTCGGTTGGTTTTCGTCTAGAGTTATTGTCAACCGGTTGAGTAAAAAAATTGAGAATATTTTATACAAGTTTGTCATTAGGCTGATTGGTTTATAGTTTCTAATGTCACATTGGTCTCCTTTTTATGTACAAGTATAATAATAGACTTCGACCACTGTGCTGACGTTGTTTTTATTTCAATAACTATGTTGCCGTAGTGGCTTTATCAACAGCATTCATAATGATTTTAAAATTTCGTTAACTTGTTTGTCTTCGGAGGCTTTAATATCCCAGTACAAATTACCTAATATTTTCGATGGACGTCTTTATTTCCAGAGTTGTAGTTTTATCCAACACGGTTTTAAATTTTAAAATATTGTGTTTCAGAGGTTTTGTCATTAAGAACCAAACCTCGTTTCTTCCTTTTGTTCACTTTGTTCCAGGTGTGCGGAATGGAATAAAGTCCGAGTATTCTTCTATGGTTTTTTTTTAATGTCTGTGGTCTTCTAGTTTCGCATATCCCTAGGATGTCCCAATTTATAGATTTTATAGAAAAACTTAGTTTGGTGATCTTACTGTCTACGATTAGAGTGTTTGCATTAAGAAAAGCCTGCATTAAGAAAAGCCTGAGTCTTCCGGTCTGGTTTAGCGGGTGCTGGGTTTTGGAAGAGCCTTTTGGTTTTTCTTGGCTAGCAGTTGCTTGGGGGCTAAGCAATCAAGGTCTTAAGGAACCTGTATGTCTTGCGTCTTATTTATTCTTTTTGGTAGTAGTTTTGTGTTTCTTTCGATTGTTGCACTTCTAGCCTCTGCTTCTTCAGGAGATTCTGACATAAATCTCTTATTGAAGTATTTAGATCCCGGCGCATCTTATTTGTTTGTGTGAGTCTAGTACCACTATTCGGTCATAACAAAGAGCTACTTTATACATCCACAATCAATATACATGCGTACATACACACATAAATACATACATATCCCTCTTTTTTAGCTTCGTTGCAGTTGAGTAAAAATAAATCATCTCGCGGTCAGTCGACGCTACTTTATTAAAAACTAGCTTCGACCACGTGGACTACACTTTAAAAACCGTTTATTTTTTGGGGGTAAAATTAACTTAACCCTCCTTTTTTGAGAGTATGTTAAAAGCGTCATAATGGAATTAGGGAAACCCCCAGATACAATAAATCAGCCCCCTCGGACCATTTTGAATTTGTTATCTTGGATTTTCGTCGCCACCATTTAGTAGCTCTCGCAAACCCTTATAACATTTGGTCAAATACACCACCTTCAATAGTTTCGGAAATATAGACCCTCAAAGTTTGTTTGTTTTATTTTGTGTTGTTTGTTGTTTCAATTTCCCCAAAAAAGTTTAAGGTTTTGGAGTATTTTTAGTCTTGGCGCTTTGGTAAAAGCGTTTTGAATTTTCGAGATAATTAACAATTCCAGCTCGAGAGTGTGACTTTTTCGAAAATTTTGGGATTCTATTATAAATTTAGTACATCTGTGTAAAGTTTCATTGACGTAGCATCAAAACAAATTTTCTCTTCGTGCCATATTTACCACGCCATTTCACCCTCATAGGGGTTGATTTCCAGAAAATGGTGAAATACGTGATCAATATTTTCTTAAGTCATATTGTAAAATTTTTAAATTCGTGGCATCAAAAAACAAAACAAGCTTCTCCATATACACTTTTACACCCTATTCCACACCTTCAGGGGTTGAATTTCAAAAAATCCTTTCTTAGTACACACCTTTGCTCATCAAAACAAATACACCCTTTAAATACACCCTTTAAATTTCTACGACCTGTGGTTTGGCTTTAAGTCGTCTGTCAGCCAGTCAGTCAGGACTTGTTATTTATATTTAAAGATTAAAATATATTCTGATATAATTAACACGGGATTACTAACGTCAAATTAAGTCGTTTATAAAGACTAGTTTTGATCATATTCGGTGATCTTCATCAGGAGATTACAAGCGTGACGCGCTCGCGGTCAGGTCAAAATAAAAAAAAAGTCGCGCACAATTATAATATCTAACATCCAACCATTAACAAAAAAAAAATACAAACATCCGACTTGAGAACCTCCTCCTTTTTTTGGAAGTCGGTTAAAACAACATTGTTTTTCATCTCTTGTACACGAACACTAAAAATTAAACCGCAAATTCTAATATTTTTGTCGTAAGAAGGCCACCACCCAGCTTTTTACGTGGAATAAAGGCGCAATGTCTCTTAAATTCACCGCGTTTCTCATTTCTCACTCGGAAAAAAGCCCTCATGGCGGTTAAGCTGACGTGATCTTGAGAAAATTCCGTGGAGTAAGGTATTAAGGGACAAAACACGTACAAATACTATAGTCAAAAATTAAAAAAAAATATGATTCACTGCCTGTTGTGTCAAGGAATTGTTTAGAATACTAAAAAACATACGTTGTCTAAGAAATTTCCGAGATAATCAGAAAAAACCGCCTCCTGGAAACCTAGGGTTTTGCAACTGTGGCTGTCTTCCACGGATACGACGAAATAGGTAAAGTTGTTAACTACTTTGCACTAAACTAGTACATTTTATTTAGGTCTTAAGCAACTGAGAACTATTATTTCAGATTATCAACTCCTAACCAACGACTTTATTTAGGTAAATAAATTGAGGTGTTGGTACCTAAGTATGTGCTAAACCGCCTAGTGAGGTATATAAGTTATTATATTTATTAGACCAATCTCATACTTACACAAATCTATCTCATTGACAACCGTAGGTAGTACAGATTTTTTTAATGAATATACACCTGCCTGCTTTAATAAATTAGTTGGTAGATAGGGTACCTACTCTTATCTTTGTTATCTCCGAGTCAGCACACCGGCGGCGCCACCTACAGGCACCAACCGACAAATAAAACCAAGATAAGAACCATTGCATTCTCGCTAGGTGTCAACCGCTGACCTAGTTTACAGTAAAAATAGCGAACGACTATAGCTCGAACACTATTTTTAGTGCGTATCACAATAATCTGAAATCAAATAGTGTTAGGTATCTATATTTTTTATCGAGTTCGGATACTCTCGCGAGTTCGCATGGAGCGCGCAAGGCAGGGAGGCTTCCATACGTACACAGCCTATAGCAAAAAATCGATAGCTTCCCTGGCCACAGTTGTTTGCTGCCCCGATCAGTGTCCGCTTAGTTCTCGCTAGATATTTTAGTTTAGTAAACAAGGGAACATGTTAAATTAGTTTTAACGCGTTTAGAACAATGGAGAGTGGTGTTAAGAGGTATATTAGAAGTGAATCGGCTAGCTGTGCACACATGGTTGAAGAGAACGCAGTATGCAATAGGAAGAGCACGGATCCCCATGAAAAGTTGAAGGCGTTGTTGAACTCGCCTGATGATGATACCGACGATACCCTGCCGCCATCAGACGCGCCCAAGTTCGGGACGGTCATTCACAACAGAATCTTTGTCGGTGGATTTTCTTTGACGACGACTGATGAAGATTTGTGGAAGTTCTTTTCAACATTTGCGACGGTGACGGCAGCGAGGGTGATATACGATCGAGCCGGGGTCTCCAAGTGCTACGGCTTCGTCACGTTCGCGAGCCCGAGAGTGGCGAGGCTCATCGTGAAGCAGGTGAGTCGATTCCTTTGTTCGCGTGCCATTGATCATTAAGACAAATGTTATGGACTCCCTTTGCCAAAATTATCGAAATACTCGCCAAAATTGACAAGGAAAATACGCCCTTGATATTGGGGGTTCTTAGTAAAGTGTTTTATTACAGAAATTAATTAAAAAAAAACCATTTCAAAAATTAGATTGTTGCCAAAATAAAAAAAGAAAACGTGTCCTTGATTTTGGGCAGGCTGTAGGCACCTACTTTTTTATGGTATTTTCCCCGCTTTGTTTCGTTGCAAAATTCAGTTATTTGGCTGGAAAAGGTCAAAAGCGATGCGAGGGTGGTTGAAATGCTTTGTCGGACGTAGGCCCGATCCAGACCGTTTATTTATGCTGACGCCTACATTATAAAGGTCAAAGTACTTGGCGAAGGCTTTTATTGTTTTATCTCGAAATCGAAATGAACAAGGAATTACGAAAACCTTCGAAGTAGGTACATACTAAAGCAATAAAGGGTGAAGACTAAATAATTGTATTGAAGATCTAGAATTTTAATAACTAAATAGATACTTTTTAGATAGCAATTCCATCAGTTAGTAAAGTTTTGTAATACAAAATGATCTTTACAAAATAAATTAAATACTACACTCTAGGAACACTATAGATGCTACCTATATTTTAAAACCACGTGGTGTTAACAAGATTTGCCGATCTTACATCTCTAACCATAACCTTTACCAAAAATCGCACAGTTAGGTAGGTACATATTAGATACGTAGGTATTTCAAAGGAAAATGTATGAAAATTGGGACAGTCTACTTATCGGGCGTAAATGGAAATATAATTTTGGATACATTTTCTATCACAATTGACGACGTATTTTTCTACAGAAGGTAAGCTAGAGATTTCGTTTTGATGAAAAGTTGAACTATCCGTCAATTCCTTTGTTGAGTATTCTACACTTTACTTACTACGTCTACTCGTAAGTACGCAATTTTCTCTTTTGTAACTTTTCATTCTGTTATTACTTTTTCATTTTTACACACGACGGAACAGAGACGATTCATAGATATAATTGTCATACATAAAAATAAAAATCTAACTCTAAAATCTAATAAATTTTCATAGTAAAATCTAATGGACGTCTATTTTTTTTTTTTTTGTTTTACACTTGGAAAGGTTTTTTAACTTCTGTCTTGGTGATTTTAGAATTATCTTCAAAGTAAAAAATACGTGACAAAAAGAGACAACCAACGATCGTCTATCTCCCTCATAAATCCATCAACCCGTCCCCAAATACATCACATTCAGGGATGACTTCCAAGAAACCTTTATATTCCTTTATGTTATCGGCTATTCAATCCACTCAATCCGCCCCTGTAGACATATATATTATGTTATAGAGCTAATGATAATGTCTGAAAAGATCGCCTTTAGCGATAAGATCGTCAGTGTTACAATACTTTTTGCGGTATTATCCTTTTGTTTGCGATTTCTGGTGTGAAGACGCAGAATATGATACCGCTATCGCACTCGCTCATTTCAGCATTTTGAAGTTATAAAATCACTGAATAAAATTATGAAAAATCGCATTCGATCAAGTTGTTCAGAATAATATAACAAAGATTCGATAAAAAAATTATTCAAACAAGTTTTCATACTACATGGGCAAAACATAAAGTGCCATGTTTAGGTGTTGAAACTTGTTTGAATCAAAGCTTGTTTGTTAGCTTTGTGATATATTAGGTATATAATATTCTGAGCGACTTGACCGAATATGATTTTTCATAATTTTATTCGGTGATTTTATAACTTTAAAAATGTAGAGATGAGCGAGCGAGATAGCGGTGCGTCATATTTTGCGCCGTAATAATAAAGAGTTCCTCATCTTTCTAAGTTTTATCTCATCTCATCTAACTAAATAATTCTGACCGCTGAAGATAAATGTATTATAACCACTGGTTTTTCAGGACCACGATTATTTTCCTGAAAGGAAAACAAAACTTGTATAATTATCTACATCTCTTACATCGATATAGGTAATATGTCTTGAAAAAAAAGCAACATTTTGTTGTATTAGAGGTATAAGCCAAAGGGTTAAATCAAACTTGGATGCATCCATTTTTTTCGCGTAGAAAATATTAAAATCATTTTTTAATATTTGCCTATAGTACAACAGCTAGAAAAAGATACGATTTACAAGTAATTCGAGATGTACCTGTGTGATTTGGGTACTGTTGTTGGTCGATCGAAAATTTCTTGCGGCGCAGAATCGACTAAAAGTTTAGTCTTTACAAAAAACAACAACATTCCTTTCTTTAAAAGGGCTGTTAATAGACTCTTAAAAGGTCGGCAGTGTATCCATGACCCCTCTGGTATTACATGTAGGTACTTAGCCAAAGGCGTCGGTGAGCACTCACTTAAGCTGCACTAATCTGCCCAAGAGAAATATTAAAAAAAAAATGATTTCTGTTTTTTACGCATTCTGATAGTTTCAAAATTACGCATCTGATGCGTGAAAAAACAGAAATCAACTTTTAGAGTTTTGAACCTGTATGTCACAGCCAATTATTTTTTGAGATACCGCTCTTGGTCTTATGAGAGCAGTAGATACAGCCCCTTGTTTAATGATATTGAGAGACGAGACGAGTAAATCGCTCGCCTGATGTTAAACGTCACGTTTGCTCATAAACAGGTCTGTGCCACCCAGAATTTTGAATTCATTTTTTTGGCATAAAAGAACCGGCATTGAACTTGACGCCATCTCATCTCAGCCACCGCTATCTAGAGTACCTTATCAGATACCACAATCAGTACCTACACCCACACTATCTACGACAGTAACAGATTGCTGCACTGACAGGTAGGTACTAGATACCTGGTTGTTGATCAATCGCAAACGGAGCAAGGCCTTGTTAAGGTAGCCTCGTGGTATGGGATTTTCTTGATAAGAAACGATGCGAAAATGTAGAGGTGATTTTGTTATTACACGGGATATAGGCGTATCATTGCGTCGGTAACTCTGACTGTGCAGTTTCGATTACATCCGATGGTCTAGATTATTTTGTTGTAGATGTAATGTAAAAGGCCTGAATTGGGTTTCTAGACGCACGTGCTCTGTCTTAGACGCATCATTGCTCAGTATCAGGCGAGATGAAAATGAAAAATAGTCAATAAATAAATAGATTACTTATCTTACTCTTACTAATATTATAAAGGTGAAAGTATGTATGTTTGTTACTAATGAACGCTGAAACGGCTGAACGGATTTACATGAAATTTGGAATGAAGGTCTTTCATGGTCTGGATTAACACATAGGCTACTTTTCCCCGGGTAATGCGGATGAAACCGCTGGGCACAGCTAGTAAATAATATGTTAAAGTTTGATATATTACTAAGGTCCTCATTGACCTCTCTATCAATGGGAAATATTAAAATTCACTGCATCCGTGTTGGAGATAATATCAAAATCTCCAAGGCGCCTTATCTACTAAATATCTATGTAGTTACCTAATTCTACTTGTTCCACATCTCACCCCGCGCTATTTGAACATTTTCAGCAGACCTGCATTAAATTTCGGCGAACCGAGAATTATTCAGTTCGGTTTAATGTTCCACAGTTGAGATCCGTCAAGCACTCACCAAAACAATCGCAATCAACATCTTAATGAACAGACTCCATTCGGCAGACTCAGCGCAGCGTCCATTAATCAGAATTAACGTGGAGATGATGAACATTACCTTATAATCGGATACCATCACAGACTCCCTCTACCCTCTATAGATTCCGCAAACAGGGGGGCAATTGACGACCTGTTTGCCTCAGCGGTAGTATATCCGCCTCATACGAGTAAGCCAGAGGTCCCGTGTTTAATTCCCGGCCGGGCAGATGTTTGAATGGAATTTAAATATCTGTTCTGAGTCTGGGAGTTAGTTGTCCTAGTCTTTGTATGTGTTCAATGGCATCCCCGACACAGGGTATCCTAGTGGGAAGCTAATGAGTGTGTATCGTTATTTATTTAATTTAGTTTACTGTGGCCGGTGCTCAACCGAACCGTAAGTGACACGTCGCTATTTCCTCAGCCGTCGAGAAACAAACGAAGCACGACTGGGTGTTACCGATGTTTGCACAAACGTGACGTGTTACGGAACTCGAAGAGTGCATTTATCGACCAGCTTTGCCCGGTGGTTTCACCCGCGCAGTGATTTGAAACGGTGCAACAGGGCATAAGTTTACCTATCGCCTATCGATTTAAAATGATATCATAATCGGTTAGGTATAATTATGTTAGTTACGGAAATACCTACGTATTTCATCATCATCATTACAATCATTCACACACAAACTTTCGCATTTATTATATAAGTAGGATCCTACCTACTCGTATTTCAACATTTAGATACCTAGATTTAGATGCCAATCGGGTCCAGATTCGATTCGCAACTTTGACAATTTCGTCTACCCATCTCGTCACCAGCCGGCCACCACCCTACCTCGTCACCACTCTATAACCAAACAAACCTTGACGTAACTTTTCTAAAACCGCAAACATGAAACACAACGTTTCTAGTACCTCTACCTATCCATAACCGTTATTAATTATAATTAATCAAGATTAGCGCCAGCGATGATTAACATCCCTTTGATTCCGGAATGACAGCGAGAGGGAAACTGGAACAACACCGGGATTAATCGCTTTGAACATTCGTACAAAAGCTTTGCTTATTAGGTACGTGAAACAAAAAATACTTTTTGAAATAAATAGGTCATATTTTCGTTCATAATTTATCTAAGTATAGGTATACCAGGGCTATAAGGACAAGAGAAAGGGTATGGTAAGCCGAAAACAGCTCATAGTGCATCATCATTATCATTTTGAACAACTTTTACTACAGGACCAATCTTGAAATCGCGAAAAAAATCATCGGCCTTTCCACACATATTGTCGAGTGTCATTGACATATTTCTATAGCTGATTTTTTTTCGGGATTTTATTGTTGGTCCCGTAATAAAAGTTGAGTAATACCGTGAGCCCTTTTCGTCTTACCTTTTCCTTGTAACCATGTATAAGTATTATTTATCATCCTTCACAGCCAGCTTCATCTCGCTGCTAGGGTATACCTTGTATGTAAATCTCTGTTTTGCAGTTATCAGCAGTAAAAGTATCTAATAATAGTATATCGATCGACAGAATTGGTTTCGTTGACAATATTATAAACGACTTGGCATTTCTCGTCTACAAAAACTATTTCTGGTGACTCTAAATTGGTCGTGAAATCTACCATTACAGTGTCTCGATTCTTGTGCCAATCAGAGGCCCTATGCTAACGCGTGTGGTATTGCTTGGTAATTTGCTGAACAGTGAAACATTTTCTAGACGAACGAACGCGATAATGTTAAATCATCATCATCAGCCTGTCTTTTGTGTTTTTTTTTTTTGAACTTTTGGCGCGATAGAGAAAAATGATGAGAGTGAATTTTTTACGATGCGCGCGCACACCGACACCTAAATTCTACATCATGAAGTTAGTTTTAAGTGGCATGAAAATTGATAACTATGTTCAAGTTGTATATTCTAGTATTTTTATATTTAGAACACGTGTTTCGTAAGAGTACAATTAAAACAGTGTGAATAAATAAATATTATTTTGGTGTTTTTATTAAATCAATTTCATAAACGACGATGATAGTATTTACTAATAATTTATTATTTTTTAGTATATCTATATATATATTGAATATTAGTGATAAAACTGATTTGAATAAACTGTTTTGAGTGCATTTATAGATTTGAGGTTAATTGTCGGTATGTATAATTTATTTTTCCATACGCCAAAAAAGTATAACTTCTAACGCGTGTACATAAGTACACACAATCATTTTTTTAAGCTTATTAGAGGTATACACCACAGACTCCACGGTCCGTGAGTTTTAACTATTACAATTTAATCTATTACTTTTACAATTTTTTACAAAAAAACGTGGAACGCTTCACGATTTTGCGTGTCATCCTTGTCCTGTCTTATGTTTGTCCACTGACAGACATTAGGCACTCCTAGAGAACGCCACAAGGCACAATCTTCTGCCTTACGCATCCACTTGCTACCAGCCGCCTCAAACAGGTCATCGCTCCACCTGGCCGCAGGGCGCCTTACTGTACGTTTGCCGATCCATAGTCGGGTGGTAATATTGCACAGGTCAATATTAAACCGATTAGAGCGTGTTTTAAGCAATAGGTACTGTCTCGCCGCTGGACGACCAACGCTCCGCTCGCCTTGCCTCAACCACTCTGTCACTCTTTTACACCACCTCCCATAGCTAAACCACAGTTTTTTTATATGAAAATAAGTGGCAAACAAGTAACGGGCTACCTGACGGTAAATGATCACCGCCGCCTATGGACATTGGACACCTCCAATACTCAAGATATCTTCATTGCGTGGCCACGTGTTCTGCCTAGCTCTACTTGAGATTCTGTTTAAGATTTATGTTTTATCTGTGGTTATTTAGTTTTTTGAACATCGCAATACTTCGTTATTATATTCTGTCAACGATAGCGTCTATTATAAAAAGTACCTACCTAACAGTAAAACGCAGAGAATTTGGATAAAACGTCTCCAGTTTAATCAAAACAAATCTTTTATTCAAACCAAACTAAATCAGATTATTTTCTAGAATTCCGGAGTTTCGAATTTTAGATCTATTTCAGTCTTTTTTTCAGTTTCAGTCTGATCTTGCTATTATTTATTCTGTGACCTAAGTGAGTTCGCACAGGCTGAGTGGCGAGCTGGAGTCAAAGCTTTTGAGTCGACCGAAAGGCCTTTGAAAAGGCTTGGAAATGGTGGCACGGAACAAACGGCCTATAGGCCACCTACCTACTTTATTGAGGCTACATACACTTTCAAATTTTGAATAGTCGCAGTTTTACTAATTTTTTGTACCTATAAACGTAAAAGCTTTTAAGACTGTTAGTAAATCAGACAAAAATAGTTGAATTTATTTGAACGTTTGGTGCAGGTAGCTTATACCCTGGACTCACACATCCGCTGCTTTTTATTTCTGAAAATAAAACTAAACATATTTTTTGAACTAAACTTTTTATATCCGAAAATATTTTTACAAGACAGCGTGTAAAACCGCGAGGCGCAGCTAGTACACCATTAAATTAACTACAACTCTAGGTAATTGATTCTTGTGATAAGAAACCATAAATCCCAGTCCAATCCAAGACTAAGATGAACAACTAAAATACAGTTCTCACTTAAAATCCAAAACTAGAGCTACCTTTAGTTTAATTACATGGTAATAAATTATCTCGAAACAACGCACAGTGGAGACTACAATTACATAGACCCTATTTTCGGACGCTCGAGACTTAATCGTCCCTCTCACTCTAAAAGACAATTGTAATGAGAGCGACAGTGACCGAGGTATCTCTCTCGACTCGATAGAATAAGGGCCGAGGTCACGTCCCGGGTCGGCCCGGGAGGACGCTGTGTCAGGGACATGACATAAAGCGAGACAATTCGAACCGACCTATAAATTGTTATACTACTGGGAGAGGCGTGAAATAGGAGAGAAACATAACTCAAATTTGTTCATCATCACTAAAAAGCGATATACCAAAAACTCGTACGAAACGCTTTGATTCCACCTTTATTGTGCGAACCGCTAGGGTGAGAGGGTGTTTCCCGATGTAGGTATATTGTATAAATGTAGGTGTCTTCAAGTCGCGAGTGAATCAATTTCTTCTAGACAAGCGTGCTCCATCGTAGGCCGTATCGTTGCTTACCATCAGGCAAGATGGCGGTCAAATGCAAGCCTATTACTAAATAATAAAAAAAAAACAATAAAAAAAACATCATCATTACACTAATTATGGAGTTTGGGTCTTATTTTCCACACGCCTTATTTCTGAACGTTTCTCTATTGGTCACACAAGAAAATTATAAACAGCAAACTGCGCTCCTCAATTTTCACCAGCATTTTCGGGATAAAAAGTAGCTTATATTAGGTACCTCCACACTAACACCATTCATAACCTTTCAGCCGTTTTTGCATAATTCAGCAACAAACCAAATATTCAAACGTTGAACTTTTGACGTTTATAATATTAGCAGGATTTTTGAAAGCCACTCGATAAAATTGTAAGTTCTCAATTTCACAGTGGGATAAAACCACAGAGACAACGGTCACGCGCCCGGGTCTCAAGGCAGCCGTGTCAGGGACAGCGTAGGGGAGAAACTTCGGTGTTTAATGGTGCCCCACTGGACTAATGCTGGGGCACACTATCGCACTATTCGTGTTGCGATAAAAAACTAGGTATCTTAATCTGCCAGCTTCATCTTCAACCACAACGTCGCTCACTAACAGGAGAGCTGGTGGTCAAAATTGGCTTTATTCGTTATTTAAAATAAAAAGATATCGGTTTTACGCAATTTTCATTACAACAACAATACAATACTTCTTTATATTATATTATTTATTTTTATTAATGTTCCAATCTACATTAGGACTAATTGGCAGTAATTATTTTTTTTAAATCTTTTTACGCGCACCAGTTTACTGAGAGTCCCGCGATAAGTGAAATTATTTAATTAATGAAATGTTCGTCCGGATACATCGCCATTGGACAATCTCGACCACCACACTAGACCGCCGAATGGTACTATTTTGCCGAATGCTACTAATAATGTACACCCAGCATTACAGTTTCTTCCTTACCCTTCGAAGTAATCTTTCTATAGTTTGACTGTGTCTGGTAAAGTGGGTCATCGTATTTTCTGAACAAAGGTCGACTACTTTTCTTTTACCCGACAACAGTGAAGGGACAAAGGGCGGATTGTTGAAAAAAAAAATTGCAATCGGGCATGTTTGGCAGGTATTATAATTAAATTAAAGTAATAATTTAACTAATAACTAAACTTAATAAGTAGGTATTTAATTTATACTTCAAAAACATGTAAAGTTTAACTCAGATTAGGTAGGTAAGTGCCCACCTTTCCACCCCTAATTTAAACCCGTCGCTAGCTCGTCTAATCCAGTCCAGTCTAGATATTTCGGAAATGAAGCTGTAATCAGGTTCCATTTCCCAGCGCTGGGCAAACAGTTAAATTACTGTTTCAACCCGTTTGTCACTGCTGACTTATTTCGGGGTTATTTAGTCCGAGTGCTAGAGGAGGATGTAATTACTTGAAAGGAATGGCTCTATGTAGTAGATGTACTTTTGTTGTTGAAACTAGGTATCTTTTTATAAATTATGCTGTTTCTTCCAAGTTTATACTAATGAACTACTAAACTAAAATTAGTAAGAAAAAGAAACTACTTTTGATCTGAGCTTTTACGAAATATATCATGACGTTTTGGTTCTACCTACCAAAGCTATTCATTTTGATAAATTAGTCGTTGTAACTAATAAAATGTTATTTGTAACAATAATTGCTTAAATATTTACATTTATTTGTATGTATCTATGAATTGCATTGAAATTAAGTGCATTGAAGAGAATAACTTCAGGTCCTTTAGTAACTACACTGACCAGCATTTCCTAGCCTAAAATACATGTTTCGGATTACGTAGAACTACGTAGAACACAGCGTTCCGTATGCATATAATTAAATTACAAAATGGCTGCTCTACGGGAAATACTCGCGGAAATTGCAGAGCTGAATGCTATGATAATAATAATTATAAATTAGAGTTTACATGTTTGTTTGTTACTTAATCACACAGAAACGGTAGAATGGATTTGGATGATACATTATGTGGTATGAAGGTAGTTTATATCCTGGACTAACGTATAGGCTACATTTATTCCAAAAAAGTCAATGGTTTCTGTAGAACAGCGGGTGAAACCGCGAAAAATAGCACTTTAAATCTTATCTTTTCACAGACGATTTTAATTTATCATGTATTTTTAGAAATTCACAGAATTTGTTTTTCTTTCTAGCTGCTGTTATTTTTGGTCAAACGTCATCAATATAAACTCAACCGCACAATACAAATTTACAGTTTACTTTAAGGCTGGTCTATAAGTTAGATTTATTTTCTGCCTAGGACTTACTTGCTAAACTCGCTTGTCGAGGTTTACCTATACAATAATCTTGTGCCAAGAACTTAACGTACCTAAATACAAGAACATTATTTTTACTAAACAAAAACCGACTTCAAAAGACCGACTATTGAGTTATTCATCTATTTGTCACGCACGTACTTAATGCAAATATAAGACTTATATCGTTTTCTCATGGATACCAATAACAGAACTGGACTAAATTGAAATGGGACCAAATGGGAAGCGTCAGCTTTCTAATAAAAAAAAATTATCAAAATCGATTCACCCAGTCAAAAGTTATGAGGTAACAAACATAAAAAAATAAAATAAAAAAAAACATACAGACGAATTGATAACCTCCTCCTTTTTTGAAGTCGGTTAAAACGTATGACAGTTAATTTCCATACAGAACGAACGTAGAGAATGCTACGTACGGAACGTAGACACGTAGTCTACGTAACATCGTAGAGATTAGAACGTAGAGGCATTCATTAGTTTTGTGCACTAATTGTCTTTGCACACGTGAATGTATGCTGGAGATTACAATTAATTAAATTATGCTAAGAGCAGGACATGTAGAAGACATGTGAAAGAGAAAGATATATTTTGTACGTATTTTGTGATGTAATCACCGAAGTCGGATTATAGATGGATGTAATAAAGAATTTTGGAAATTAATTCAGGTGAAGAATCGTTCTTTCACTTTGATTATAAAAAAGTTAGCGTTGAAAAATCTGTATACCTTACTACCTAGATTCTACAGGATTATACAGAGATGGTATGCTAAGCCGAGAAAAGCTCATAGCGCTCATTATTATGAACAGCTTTTATTATGGGAGCAACCTACAAAGAGGTAAAGTTTAACGTATGTTTGTTTGTAGAGGATAATCTCCGATTTCTAGTCCGATTTTAATTTTTTCGCTAATGGAAAGCTGCGCAATACTTGAGTGCTATAGGCACCAAGCCAAACCAAACAAGACATAGCTTCAAGATTGAAGACCAAACTACATAACAACATGATTTGCCCTACTGCTGTTACGAGTATGTCGGTTCTGGGTCTGGATGTAAGTAAACCTTGACTTTTCCAAAAAAAATATATTTTACTTATTTTCAACCATGAAATCTAAGTCATCAGCTAGTATGTAATACAGGCTTAAAAGTAAAGGGTAAGCTAAGCCGAAAAGGGCTTTTAGTACTCATCATTTTTGTTATGGGATCGACCCTGAAATTGTGAAAAAATTACACAAGAAACTTGACAACACGTATAACCCTGTAAATATATCGAATTAAAACCTATCGCTATCGTGCCATAGTTTTTACGATGGCTTCACCCGCTATTCTGCAAAAACTTCTAACTTTTTCGAGACTAAAAGCAGTCTTATGTCAATACAGTGCATAAGCTACAATTTAAAAATCAACTGTTTCTGCGTGATTGAATAACAAAAGTTCAATCATACAATTTTTCAAACCTACAGCATACCTATATTAGCAGAACATAGGTGGTAAATAAGTAAATTCATATAAACTAATAGACCAATAAATAGGCCGAGTAGCTAGCCCATAAAAGAACCTCTAGATTTTACTATGCAATAATGTGGTTTACAACCCCTGGATAGTATTATTCCACTAACAGCCCAAAAGCTTTTGAATAACTTTGCAAAACATTTTGAAACCACTTTGGTTTGAAGGACCTTTCCAAAAACGCCATGTAAACTAACGATAGCAATTTTATTCCGTACTTCCGTGTAACAATATCCTTCGCCTCCGATATATCAAAATGTTATTCTTTCCTCCCTTTTTAATCCTCTTTGGATTTCCTATTATCTTGACAAACAACCGCCGCTTCGTCTCCATTTTTCAACGTATTCGTCTTCGCTAGCTACCTTCGCTTCGCTATTACTTCGGTACGCTTTTACTTCGGCTCGCTATTACTTCGGTTTGTCTTTAGGTACTTCGCATCGGTTTTTCGTCTATACGCTTAGGCTCATTTTATTTTGTCATCAGTGTTTTCGATTTATATGAGCTTAGCGGATCGTACCTAATGTATATAATATACATGTATCTATACAGGGTTGTCAGGAAAGGGTACACTAAACTGAAAGGGGCTCATAGTACTCATCATTATAAACAAATAATACAAAGAGACTAACCCAAAAACCGCGAAAAAATAATATATTTAATTGAAAAAATGTCAATGGCACTCGACAAAATGTATGTTGGTTCATAATTAAAATTGTTCATAACAATGAGTGGATATGAGCTTTTTTCATACCATACCCTTTCCTTTTAACCCTGTATACATAATCTTCATATTCGTTCACCGTAAATTGGACCCTTATATGATTTCATTCACTGTCCTGTTATATTCAATGTTACTTAAGGTCATTAAATATTTATGATTTCATTTTTGAAGTGATAGGATTCTTTTGCAGAGCCCGCCTGGGAAGTACCTCACCTTTTCTTGTCAGTTATTCAAGTGCCAAGCAATAATGTGCAAATGTTACTGTGTTCCGGATTGTAAGGCAATGTTTCCAGCAAATATTCAGGGCAAATAAGAGAATAAACGTCTTTTATCTAAGGGCAACGAGCGTTGTGCTGCGCATGGTTTTGAATTGTTAAGTTCAAAATTCTGGGTGATACAGACCTGGTATGAGCACACGTTGTTTAACATTAGCCGACCGATTTGCTCGTTTCGTCACTGAATTGTATAAAAATAAAAGATCCATTCGATGACCTTTCGAAACGTCCCATCGATTGCTGGTCGAAGTTCCGAAGCCAATTTGTAAACAGTCCACAGGTCAGAAGTTCAGAACCATTCGGGCGCGGACTACCCATGACCCCGGACAAGGTCACTTCGGATCGATGACTAGTTAAGGCCACTTAATGGCTATAAAGCTTGATTTACACAGTAGGTACCTACAATACAATACCAATACACTTTATTGCGACCACAAAATTAAGACCCGGAAAAATATTTCTAATATTCCTTGTTTCCTGCGAGATAAAATTTTGGGCTTTTCATGGTCAGAGTGAATAGGTGAATCTTCTAGGTCTGCGTGCTTCATCTTCGACCACAACTCGCACTCTAGGCTCTTCTTTGTCGTTCACTCTTGGTTGACTCTTGGTGGTCGTGGTTGTGATGTTGGTACGAGTACAAGGAATCTCCTTGCTGTTAAAGTCTCTATCTCTAGCTGCTACGCCTCGCAATGTTTCTCTATTTTGGATGGTTGGTTACATTGTCCACCATTTTTTTTTTTATGATTACTCAATAGTAACCCTTGGCACTTTACGCATCTTTTTATTTATTTTTTTGTTTTATGATTCATCATATGCAACCTTTAATCCTCCCACTGCTGGGATACAGGTCTACCCTCGAAGGGTGATTAGGCCGTATTCCACCACGCTGGCCAAGTGCGGGTTGGTGGATTCACATACGCCATTGAATTTCTTCTCCGGACATATGCAGGTTTCCTCACGATGTTTTTCCTTCACCGAAAAGCCAGTGGTATGTAAATTCGTACATAAGTTCCAAAGAACTCATTGGTACGAGTCGGGGTTTGAACCCGCCACCTCAAGAATGCTTTATGATTACTTAATAGTAACCCTTGGTTTCCGACCCACTACACCGAGAATAGATCTTCTCTTCCGCGTCTTCTATTTCGGTTCTGTGCCAGTCTCATCCACTGCCTTTTACCCACCTTCACACCTATACTTACCCATACCCATGCTTATACAGGGCGTTTCTTTTAGGTGTAGTAATCCTGCAAACTATATAGATAGACTGGATAGAATTTCGTCGATTGTGCAGGTGCGAATACTGAAGTTCTTTGGGCATATCTCCAGAAATGAGAACTCGATGGAGAGGCTCGTAGTGCAAGGCCGAGTTAAAGGCAAGCGCAGTCCCGGTCGATCACCAACTCGATGGACCGACTTCTTAAAAAAGGCCACGCAGTCCACTGTGGTTAGTGTGCTCGCGATGCAACAAACCGCCAGAAATGGAGAAGCATTGCGAGACGTGCAGCAGCAATGGAAGGGGGCGTCGACGACGGCGAAGAGCCTCCGTGTAACATTGCAACCATGACCACTCTGCCAAGAGTGAACGACTAAGAAGAAGAAGAATCCTGCAAACACGTATCAGGTTTGAACAACTTTTACTACGGCACGAAGCTTAAAATCGCAAAAGAAATTCATCTGTTTTATACAGAAAGTTCATTCTCTCTTCAGAAAGCTCTCGATAAAAAATGTATGGATCATCTGATCTTTTTTACGATTTATGGGTTGGTCTCAATTTATTTAACTTTCACACAGTATGAAAATCAAGTGAGCAGTACTAACTATTAACTAATGTATCTTTAAGCAGTGTTTACAAGACAAGACTAACCTTCCTCGTCCGTGTCAAACAAGTAAAAAGACCAAGCAATCAAGAACCATAAATCGAACATTTCTTCTTTTAAAATACCGCTGTATATCTCACGGCATAGAGCTTAAATTCTATTGACAAGGTCTGTAGGCCCGGGCGAGCCTAGTCTGATGTGAAATGTGAATCACTGGTAATGGCCGCCCCACTGCAGACCCACAGCTAAAAATACTTAATTTTATCACTCTCCGTTTGCAATAAAACACCATGCTGGAACGAAAGGACAAGATTATAGTGTGATTACGTTGAGGTGATGGGTTACTAGGGAAAATAATTCTTGACGAATAACTGTGTGACTCGTAGGGAATTTTCTCGTCGAGTAACAGTTTTACTCGCTGGGAATCTTTTTTTTGTTAAAATGATTGTTGCACATCTTGCGTTATGCTTTTTTTACTCGACTACTTAAAGGGGCTTTTTAAATGTCCAATTGTATGTATGTAGTCTATGATTTTACTGTTTTCCCCATTTCCCTAAATGAAGTCTTTGAAGAGGAGACAAATATTGGGCAACGCGTGAAAAATGAGTAGTGTTGATGATAATAAAAAAATTATGTCCAAAAATAGCCTTGCCAAGTTTCATTACTACAATTTATCTACAGGTAGGTACACTCTCGTAAGTTTTTTTATAAGATAAGTGGCTAACAAGGGATAGGTCATCTGAGGGTAACAAGTCACCGCCGCCTAAGTATTGTTATTCGTGACAAGGTTATTTTTGTTCTTTTTTGGTTTTTCTTGTTTTTAAATGAGTTTTTTTTTTTTTCAAATAAAATGTTGGATCAAATGATCGTAGCCCCACTGTAGGCTGTATAAGCGTGCATTCAATGGTAGGGCCCTAATATCGTCGGGAAATATTAATTTCTAACCTCTGCACGGACCGAAGATTTGTATCTCGATACGCTGACTCAAACGACGGCTAGGGATGTGCTAACCGTTACACTTATCGATATAAAAGCTGAAAAATATCAATATATTTTTAGGCAATTTTCTTTTCAACGTCTTGATTTTACCACGACCGGTTTTTGCTAAATAATTTATAAACTTTGAGACGAATTTTCCGTGTTAGGGTAATTTAGTTTGCATAATATAGTAGTAATTAATTTTTCACTGAATCTAAAGCTACCTTTTCATCAGTCTATACGTATTATATCTGTACACCAGTTAGACCACAATAAAACGATTTCGTAGGTAGATAAGTAGATACACTTATAAAATTACTATTATTGTCATCAAAGATGTTCGCCTCCAGGCAAGATAACGGTTTTAACGAGTAAAGCTTATCACACAATATTTTTGTAAATGTGAATTTAACCATAACTTCTCTATGTCATTATATCTCTCTCTTTCTCAACTAATCACGACTAAACCGAAATTGATAAAAAACAACAAACACTAAATTAATTTTATCTAACTCAGGATAAGTATAGGAGATAACAGTAAAAGTCAGCAAACCCACAGGGCATACCTATCTCAGCACAAAATATCAAAACTCTCATGATACCGCAACAAATTCATCACCGCACTCATGTACAATACTGCCAGACAAACTTTACACCCTGTTTACTCTCCACCCCAAAAAAGTTGGAAAATACCCAATTTCCATATTAAAATGGGAAAAGTGTGGATTCATCCACACGTAGCCGGCCGCCCTTTATGTCCTTCGTTAGAGTGACCTAATTACGGTTATCGATCCACCCTTTGTGCCAAGTAGCCGAAATAGCGGGCTTTCGAGGGTATTACTAATTTGTGCCTATTTAGAAAAAGATTTGAGTTAACTGGGGTTATTGGCTGGCGTTTGATCGCCATTTTGTGTGATGTGGTGGATGTGGTCTGGTATGGAGCTCGCTTGCCTAAAATAAACCGATTTACTCTCAACTTATCTATAGGCGACGGTGATCGCTTACCATCAGGCGGCCACTTTTGCTTGTCTGCCACCTATGGCATAAAAAAAAAAACTTAAATAGACAATTTGTTACTAAACTGTTTTTTGTTATTGTAGCAACCAATCACAAATACCATTTGCTATCGCACTAATGTTACAAAATTTAATGTTTAAATACTTCAAAATACACTTTTGTTTAATAAGTAAGTAATTACGTTTTTTCTCAATTGGAGAAGGGTAGCTCGAGACAGAAGCCGGTGGAAATCGAAAAGAGGCACACTGAACTGCGGGACATTTTATAATGAAATAACACAGTTACTGTGTACTAATTAAAAAATACAATATAGCAAAAAATATACAATCATGTTTATTTCTCACTCAGTGAACTAAATAACACATTAAAGCAATTTCCAGGTAAATTTTTATCCTGACGTGCAATTTAATCGGTGAAATTTTTGGCACTCTACTGCGCTTCGGTGAATGTGTTAGATTTTGTAAAACTTCTTGCAAGTTAAAATGAAAATGGGGAGTTTTATCTTATAACTATCGTAACTACAAACTTTTATTTAACTTGCAATGTATGTTGATTTAGGTCAAATCTTGGAAATGAATTTGAAACTAATTGATGTCCGATTTAGCTGAAATGTGGTATACCTGTGTAACCCAATGACAATACAATAAAAGCTTGTGTAAACAAAACATCTTTTTAGTGTCTTGTTTTCTAATAACCGGGGCAATTTAGACATCCGAGCTTACATTAATTCACACCCAGCTGAAAATTGGTAGGATTGTTCAGAACACCATCATAAATGAAACCTAAAAAGTCCTCATCGATCCGATACGTGCAAAAATTTTTACTCCAGGTAGAAGGTCACCAAAACGGGTATTTCGTGATTTTCTCAAAAACGGTACAAGCTACGAGGATACTGTTCAAGACAAGTATGTTCACTATAACATTTTCTACAGTATTGCTCTTAAACGCATGTTGATAGAACTTATGGTTTTCGAGATATGTCGATATTAATTTCAGACCAGACCAAAAAATTGACAATTTCTCTTAAGATGCCTCAGTCAGCAGTAGATCATATAACAAGTTTGTAAATGAGTTTTCCCGAAGTTTTAAACATTGTTGAATCCGACAATCTCAAGAAACACTTTGAAAAATGACTCCTTGTATCTCAAATCGGATAAATGATGATGATGGTTGACGGAAAATTGAACCCCTCGTATCTCGGAAACGGAAAGAGATAGAGGGGTACACCTGACTTTTAAAATTTAGATCAAGTATGGACCTTTCTAGGGAAATGATAAAAAAAGATAGCCGCCATACAAAAAAGTTTGACAGTCATACAAATAAACAAAAAAAAAGGAAATGCTCATAGCTGTGGAACCGCTGTAGATGGATGGAGTGTGCTCGAAGAAATATTATAGAGATTTATAACGACAATCGAGATTCAGCAACAAAAATCCAAGATGTCGGATTTCATATTTCCGTCAAATTTCAATGGATCTTCTAAATTTTAAAGTGATCCTAGGCAGATGTAATTTTGGATCTGGAGGCTCTTAAGGTCCTTAAATCCATTCCTGAAATGATTTTTTTGGTTCGGCCATTTTTCAAAATGGCTGCCATACAAAAGAAAAGGAGTGAAGTTACAATACTTCGCACCCAGCTGAAAATCAGTAGGATTGTTCAAAACATCATCACAAATGAAATCTAAAAAGTCCTCATTGATCCGATACGTGCAAAAAAAAACACTAAGGGTAAAAGGTCACAAAAACTGGTTTTTCACAATTTTCAGAAAAACAGTAAATTTTATCATACAATTAGCCATACCAAATTTTAGATCAGATAATTATCTACAAAAAATGACAATTTTTTTTCATAAGAGCCACCGTTTTTGAAATATAACGACTCAAAAAGTTGAAAGAGTTGTAATCGTCATAATAATTATGCACACGTTTCCACGTCACCTTAGAGGTAGTGAGCTTAACGCGTTTTTTTTAACGTGATTTCCCTGTAGGCCTATTCCACGTTTCTGTTGTGAGTCTGTTTAATTTGAAACTAAGTATTGATCAATAAAAGATATTGGCATAGGTTGAATATAATAAAAGCAATATTCGTTAAAACGCGTTAAGCTCACTACCTCTAAGGTGACGTGGAAACGTGTGCATAATTATTATGACGATTACAACTCTTTCAACTTTTTGAGTCGTTATATTTCAAAAACGGTGGCTCTTATGAAAAAAAATTGTCATTTTTTGTAGATAATTATCTGATCTAAAATTTGGTATGGCTAATTGTATGATAAAATTTACTGTTTTTCTGAAAATTGTGAAAAACCAGTTTTTGTGACCTTTTACCCTTAGTGTTTTTTTTTGCACGTATCGGATCAATGAGGACTTTTTAGATTTCATTTGTGATGATGTTTTGAACAATCCTACTGATTTTCAGCTGGGTGCGAAGTATTGTAACTTCACTCCTTTTCTTTTGTATGGCAGCCATTTTGAAAAATGGCCGAACCAAAAAAATCATTTCAGGAATGGATTTAAGGACCTTAAGAGCCTCCAGATCCAAAATTACATCTGCCTAGGATCACTTTAAAATTTAGAAGATCCATTGAAATTTGACGGAAATATGAAATCCGACATCTTGGATTTTTGTTGCTGAATCTCGATTGTCGTTATAAATCTCTATAATATTTCTTCGAGCACACTCCATCCATCTACAGCGGTTCCACAGCTATGAGCATTTCCTTTTTTTTTGTTTATTTGTATGACTGTCAAACTTTTTTGTATGGCGGCTATCTTTTTTTATCATTTCCCTAGAAAGGTCCATACTTGATCTAAATTTTAAAAGTCAGGTGTACCCCTCTATCTCTTTCCGTTTCCGAGATACGAGGGGTTCAATTTTCCGTCAACCATCATCATCATTTATCCGATTTGAGATACAAGGAGTCATTTTTCAAAGTGTTTCTTGAGATTGTCGGATTCAACAATGTTTAAAACTTCGGGAAAACTCATTTACAAACTTGTTATATGATCTACTGCTGACTGAGGCATCTTAAGAGAAATTGTCAATTTTTTGGTCTGGTCTGAAATTAATATCGACATATCTCGAAAACCATAAGTTCTATCAACATGCGTTTAAGAGCAATACTGTAGAAAATGTTATAGTGAACATACTTGTCTTGAACAGTATCCTCGTAGCTTGTACCGTTTTTGAGAAAATCACGAAATATCCGTTTTGGTGACCTTCTACCTGGAGTAAAAATTTTTGCACGTATCGGATCGATGAGGACTTTTTAGGTTTCATTTATGATGGTGTTCTGAACAATCCTACCAATTTTCAGCTGGGTGTGAATTAATGTAAGCTTACTCCTATTTTTTGGTCTAATTTGCCCCGATTATAACTACAGTTAGTAGCTCGTAGTAAAACTTCTCTCCTATCATAATTTATCGAAATTTCTCTAAACAATAGTCAACTATCGATACATTGTCTCACCACTAGGGACATCTCTAGCGCCCTCACAAATGAAACCCATTTGTTACCGGTGGCGTGCTCTGAAGGAATATTACAGAGCCGTGGGTTCGCGCTACGACGCTCCGTGGATCCGGAAGAAATGCCTATATTTACGAAAAAGATATCAATGTTGGCGCAGCTTTTCAACTTCTTATTTGCATTGTTAACAATCCTTTTAATTAATATAAATGCGAAAATTTGTCGGTATGTTTGTTACTCTTTCACTATAAAACGGCTGGACGGAATTAGAAGACACTTGAGATGGAAAATCTTATATTCTGGAATTCTGGATCAATAAATTTAACCATCATCACCATTCACCACCTTTGGCCAGCGTGGTGGAATACTGTCTTTTTACATTTCGAAGGTAGTAGGTACGACTAGTATTCCAGCAGAGGAATGATTACAAAATTCAAAATAATTTATTCCAATAAGGGTACATCAATGTACACTTATGAATGTCAAATACAATTTTTACGAATAAATTAATACACAATAAATTAAATGTCAAACAAAACAATATTATTAGAATGTCAAAAAAATTATATAAATTATTGCAATGTCAAAATATCAAGGTATAAAATAACTACAATAGTAGGTATAATCAGTCAAGACACTTATGAATGTCAAATACAATTTTTACGAATAAATTAATACACAAAAAATTTAATGCCAAAGAAAATAATATTATTAGAATGTCAAAAATTAAAAGACGAGTTAAGTTGTTGAATGTAAAAATCTGGAAATGACAAATCGTAAGATATTATATCTAATGTACTTCCTTTACTACATAGTTTGAGTAAAGTACAACATCTGGGACCCTATTCTTATTCACTCGAGATTATCTCCGTCACTCTGATGATATTTTTAATGAGAGCAACAGTGACCGAGATAATATCTCACTCGCCGAATGGGGCTCTATTCTGGAGAGTGAGATATTATCTCTGTCACTGTCGCTCCCATTAAAAATATCATGAGAGTGAAAGTGACGAGAACAGTTATCAAAATAGTTGTCACTGTAAAAACTGGTGCAAATCATCGTACTTTTTGGTAATATCAGTATGCTCTGTATTTTAGGTGAATTCATCATTATTTTGGCGGGATTTAGATGGGCTTTTTTCTCAGTGTAATCTCGAGCACCCAGGAATACGGTCCCTGGACTCAAGTTAACTCGAATATAGATGACAATCTCCTGCCGTCATGTGGCGGAGCCTGGGCACCGCGCCAAGCAATTTGAGGGTACATCGGTTACTTTAAAGGGCCTTCATTCTCATATGTTTTCCCTTAACGACTTTTCCTGCATGTTCTCTTAAATTTTACAGGTAGTAGGTATTTCTTATCTAAAATTAAAATTACGACGAATTTTGTAGACGGTAAATTGTTTCATTTTTATAATAATTATGTCTTAAGTCGTATACATTTTAATGGTTTTGGAATAGAAATAAGTATGATAGATAGTATCACGCTAAAGGGCCGAAAACATATCTGAAAATTTTACACTTCCTTTAAGGCGTTAGATTTACGACGGTAGTTGATGACAATAAGTTAATCATACCTATTATAGTTATTGGTAGGGCTCTTTTGCAGAGCCCGCCTGGGGAAGTACCCCACCTTTACCAGTTCCACCGTCAAGCAGTAATGTACAAACATTACTGCGTTCCGGTTGGAAGGGCATTGTTTCCAGTAAGTAGGAGATTAAACATCTTAAATCTCAGGGTGACGAGCGCAGTGCTGTGCCGCGCAGGGTTTTGAATTGAATGAGTTCGAGTTACTGGGTGGCGCAGACCTGTTATGGGTAAACGTGACCTTTAATATCAGGCAAGCGATTTGCTTGTCTCATCCTTAATATCATATCATCAAAAACCTAATAATAAGAAAATAATTCAATGAAAATGGTGATGGACACTGTATCGTGTCAAAACACAGCAAGATTAAATGTACAAAAATCCTGACAAAATCGTTTCCATGCCATGGGAAAAGAAGAAGAGAGGTTAAAAGATGGATGAACGACATAAAGAATATTGGTGGAGCAATTTAACCAAGAAAGGCTGGCGATAGAAAGGAGTAGAGAAGGCTGGAAGAAGCCGATGTGTCACAGGACTCATAATCATCATCATCAACTCGTTATGATTCACTGCTGAGCATGAGTTCTCTTCTTGTATGCAACTCGCCCATTCATTATTCACAGGACACACTGATGACTAATCCGAAAAAAAATCTGATGTAAACTTTGTTTAATAGTTGATAAGTTAAAAAAAGAATGTAGCTTAATATCAGCAATAAAGTCTAAATAAATAAATAAAAGTTAAGCAGCGTTTATAAGGCCCAAAATGTCTTATAACAAGCATTTCGGCTGTCCTAAAAAGGCCCTAAAATCTCGGTTTCCATAAATACCTGAGTAAAATCTCCAAACAGACGTCTTTCCTCCGTATTCAGATCGCGCAGGTAGAGCCTACGTTATTGAAACTACATTCAAATCATATTTTCAGCCGAGTCTGGGAAAAGGCATTTTATCTCTGTCTTGGAAGAAAAACTCGCAGAAGGGCAACTTCTGAAAGTTGTATTTGAAAGCCAATTTATAAATACAACTTTTATACCATTTTAGCTAAGTCTATTAGTAAAGTGATTGTCTAATTAACTTGTCGCAACGTTTGGTATGGTTATAAAGGTATTTACACTTATTTTTTAATCAATAAACTTTGAAATTATTTTTTTATAACTCTCAATAAAATTTATCTAAATGTACCTACTATAAACGCTAACCACGAAATGGTGGTTTATACTATTAATTCGATTGATAACGTATCTCACCGATCTGCAGATTACCTAAATGATTCATGATAGGTACTACCACTGTTACTATCCAGTATTTATAAATGACTAGCTGCGCTTCGCGGTTCTATCCACAATCCTGCAGGAGCCGTTTTTTCAGAACAAGAAATAGCTAATGTGTAAATCCAGGGTATAAGTAACTTCCATACTTTCTCAACCAAATTCTTTCATCATTGGACATTAAAAACAAAAAACATTGACATACTATTGAAAATTACTAGCCTCCAAAATTCTTGTCAAGTTTACCTTCTCCATTTAAATATTCCGCAGCCTTACCTTTTACAGGAATTAATTTTATCCGCCCTTGTGGCGAGAGTAGATCGTCCAAGGTTCAGTCCGAAGCGAGTTTTGGGTTTATTTCAGTCGTCAGACTAGAATTTATTGACAAATGGTCGGGAATAAAATATTAGTCGGCTTCGGGACGTTTTAGTGGATTAGAGTGTGGTGGCCGGGGAATCAGCTACGAATAGAACCACAGCTCACTAATATTTTACATTTTGGTTGGTTGGTTGGTTGGTTGGTTGGTGGATGCGTAAGGCAGAAGATCGTGCCTCGTGACTTTCTTTAGGAGAGGCCTATGTCCAACAGTGATGATGATTGAGTGAATTTTGGTCTCTGTTTTCACTTATCTTGTAGATAGATAAACTCTTTATTATTCAATGTTCATTGTTCACTTAAAACAAGTCCAACAACTGGCAGCCTTATCGATAAGAGCGATCTCTTCAACATAGACAACTAGTGTTTGGGTGATTGTATCATAACAAGTCTTGAGACATAATTTACAGATGAATTTCTGAAACACTTGAGCTTATGCAACTGTAATATTTAAGTAAAATATTAGTGTGATGGTATTTTTGAAAAGACCCATATTATAACCTTAGCGATTGGGCCGCCAGTTGATATACTCGTATTAGTCTTTAAGCTTTTTAGTCCTCTTGTTTATAATTTCTGGTATGAGTAAGTACTAGTTTTTTAGCTATATTGGTATGATATAAAGCTACTTTGCTTGTAATCATGAATAACACAGATTTTTACCCCACAGTTGGATAAAAACAAAACAATTCTACTCATTCGCATTCATACAGCCTTATTCTAATTTTTCTCGGGTAACGACCGAAGCCACGCACACTTACGTAAAAAATCTGATACAAAATCTGCCTGATATTTATGAATATAAATCCTCGGCAGTATCTCCAAAGTCAAAGCTTGTGGAGAGTCCTCAGAGCCCCGATGCCTCTTCGAATACCTCAAGTGTCACTCCGGAGACTGAAAGCATTCTTTCAGGCCCTCTTTGATATTACTTTGCGAATCCCAAAACATTTTTAGCGCGAAAATTTGGCGCGCTTTAAGTATTTAGATGGAGAGTATGTAGCGAGTTTTGATGATTATTTTTTACGGACTAGAAACAAAAGTAGGACAAAGAAAATAGGGACTAGAAGAGAGCAGGTTATGTTTGGGACTACGTTCCTTTTTCTGGGATATCTCTCGGGGTTTCGTACACGTGGATGTTTCTTGGTATTTAAGTACCTAACAAACTAGGTAAATGTAACTTATAAATAACACTGCGTACTTAGACAAGATATACGACATCTTCAGATAGACTTCAGATAGCGTGAAATCGAACTCCGAAATCATAAGCTATTGGTCACATAGAGACATAAGTACGACATAAAAAGTGTTTAATATTATACAAACGCAAACATCCAAAAATACAATTCTATAAATCGAAATGCAATGGAAAACTGACCATGTATGGAAATGACATTTTTGTCATAGAATATTTAAAATCTATAAATAGATTAAAGAAATGTCATTCTCATACATTTTCCTACTTTTCTATAGCGTTTCGATTATAGTTAGAATTGAAAATTGAAACTATCCCAACCTAACTGTCGTATGACTTCTTAACCAAAGACAGCTCTAAAACTATGACCAACCTTTTCCCATATGCTAAAATAAAAAGAGACGGATATACGTTTGTTGTATCGCAGATTTATCTCGACCTGATTTTGTTTAAATTTTCACCAGTAGCTATAAAGATTGCGTCGCACCGATATCGCAAATTCACAACACAATATGGAGGACGTGAGCACTCGCATCGGAATACGAACCAATAAATCAGAGAGAGCTGGTCGACGTGGAACAGACAAGCTATCTACATAATGGTCGACGCTCGTGACAGACTTTTAGTTCGGCTGACAAGTTCTTAAGAAATCAGAAATCATATTTTTTTTTACATCGGACTAGGCATGCGTTTGACCAAAATTTCACCTGATGGGAAGCGACGATGTGGTCGAAGATGTAGCACGCTTGCCTAGGAAAAACCTATTCACTCTATTTATTGACCTTAAAATAATATTGAACGTTACAGGTAAGTTTTAGGGGTGCGATTGTCTTCAAGTCGAGCGTAAATCGGTATCTTCTAGGCGAGCGTGTTCCATCGTAGACTGCAGCCTGCAGCATTGCTTCCTATCAGGCAAGATGGTGGTCGAACGAGAGCTTATTATATTAAGAATAAAAACTAAAAAAAAACGACTCAAAAAGATGGGTGTTATAAGTTTGATCGCGGTGTGTCTGTGGCACGGTAGCACTCAAACGAGTGAATGGATTTGAATGCGGTATCTTTTATTTGAAAGCAGGTTTTCTAGCAGTAGTTTTTAGACATGTTTTATCAAAATCGGTTCAGCCGTTTCAACGTCGGAGGGTTTAAGAAAAATCTACGTTTTAGACACTTGAGTTTCTAAAATCTAAATTAGCTAATCGCAATTGGTGACGGTAGCATTGTGTCTAGTCTTTGACACTTTTGCAGCAACTTTGATACTTTATAACCACCACCGACGACAGACTTCAAGTCTTTTAATAATGTAACCAATGTCACTATTATTCTGCACAATTTTTCGCAACTGACAATTTTAAATACGACATCTCTAGATATTCGCCTATTGCATGTTGCACTTGCAACGTAATAACATACTTAGGTATAAGGTGGTTTTATGAAAACGATTTATTCACAACAAACTCTTTCGCACAAACGGTACGTCGTGTGCGCAAGCCATAAAATACTTCGGAACTTTAACCTTATCAAGATGACGTATGAAACAGTTCTATAAAATCTTCTCGAACAGTTTCCCATAGTTTTTGGCTTCGGTCTAGGCTTGTGGCTCATTATTATTTTATGTCAGAACTTTCAGTTTTGTATCCTTGTTTTGTAAGAATACTTAGATGTAGGCTAGCTATAAAAAAGCTGTAATATCGAAGCTTGGGAAAAATGGTGTTTCTGTCCGGGGAATTTCAGGGAATTGTCTTTACGAACGATATTATACTGGCAACCCTTTACTGAGACTATAAAATCATCATCATCAACAGGTACCGTCTTCATATTGAAGTTCGTAGGTCAGCAGACTAAACTTCTTGCGATCCCAAGCTATGCTTTTCAAATGCTGATAACTCAGTCCGGTCCACTTCTTAATGTCGTCCAGCCATTTCCGTCTGTCGTCCTGGGCTGATCTTCCCCGGAACTCCACTAAGCCTATAACATAGCTATAGTCGGAGTCTGTAAACTTACTATTCGAAACTATCTAACTAATAAGGTTAGTTTAACTTACTCACCAATAATTACTTTTACTTTGTCAGTGACGTTAATTCTAGCATCATTTTATCGAACGAAATACAAACTCCGAACTAAATACAACTCTGACTTTTGACAGTTTTGAACTAACTAAAATGAGGATAAGTACAGTTTCAGCTTTAACTAAAGTTAGTTTATTAAATAGATTAACAGAATTGACGCCAATTTATACTTTTATTAATTCCATTCGCAATCGTACCATCAGCAAGAACAGTCGTTTCGTTTGCGGCTATTCTAATGTTGACCGATATTTTTCACCGCGTCTGCTAAACGCGTGAACAATGGCGCTACCTAAGCGCTGCGACACGACGATTGTCCAGGAGCTCCTGGCTTTTGTTCAAAACAAGTTGGACGTGATGGATCAGGTCAGTCTTGAGCAAATCTGTTCGTCCAGCTTCACCGAGGCGGACATCCTGGATGCGAAGAAGGTGCTCGCCGACTCTGCCATCATCACCACGCGCCTGATTACAAGGCGGCGGGACGCGCTGGCGGGGAAAAAGGACCTGCAGGACATTTTTCGTGTTCTGAAGGAGACGGATCCTGACGACGTGCCTACGTATGTGGCTCGCGACCTGAGTCGACTGCCGCCTGTTACGTGGGACCACGTCGACGTCACGCGGTTCATGAAGGACATCCTGCAGCTAAGAGAGGAGGTTTCAGGTATCCGGAGAAAGCTGGACGAATCAGAAAGAAATGTCGCCGATCTACATAGGGAGCTGGCGACATTACGAAAGAATGCAGCGTCGACGATTGTGTCGCCGAATACGTCATCGCGGCACGTGAATTCGAACCGCGGCGGCGGCCGGTGTGATATTTCGACGGTCAGCATTTCCCCGAGCGCGAATGACACCGTTTCGCGGGCCGATGAACTTTCGACCGATGCAACTCCTATTGCTAAGACCGCGTCAACGTTGCCCGTACAGAAACCAGCTTCTCTTCCACCAGCAAGACCATCCAAGACGCAGAAGAAGAGCTACGCTCAGGCCTCTCGCCCCTCTCCTGCTCCGACTGCGCCGCTGAAGAAGACGAAAATAACGCTCGCCCCGGATTTGAGGAAACCCGACAGCGACGGCTTTACATTGGTAGACCGGAGGAAAAGCCGTCAACGTCGTTCTAACCTCAACTAACGAGGTACCTCGACTGCGCCTGGGCTCAAAGCCGTAGAGCCGACATTCCTGATGTATTTGTCGCGGGTTGATCCGAGTGCATCAGAAGACAACGTGCACAAATTTGTGCAACATAGACTGGGAGTGGCGTCGCCGATTGTGGAGATGCAGCGCCTGGAGTCAAGTGTCCGTAGGACTTGTTTCAAGTCTTACGTACTCCGGGTTCCTGTGAAGCACAAGGTGGCACTACTGTCACCAGATTTCTGGCCAAAAGGGCTAGTGTTCCGGCGTTACTGGGAGACGGTACGAGTCACAAAGTCCCAGAAGAATGAAGAATGAAGAAATTTTATTGTTTTATTAATATGTATGTTAGTTTGTAAGGTATTTATTTTCTATGGGCCTCTGTAACTTGCATTGCATGCAAGTTATATTGCCTGAAATATACGGATTATTATTATTATTATTATTATTAGGCATGTAATATAACTATCTGAATATCTGATGTCGCAACAAGGTTACGATTACACCGCCGTATACAAATTATAGCTTATACGAGGTTATTCATAAAGAGTATTCTAAGCCGAAAAGGGCTCATAGTACTCATCATTATCTACAACTTTTACTATGGGACCAACCCGAAATTCGCTAAAAAATAATCAGCTGTTCCATACATTTTGTCGAGTGTCATTGACATAGTTAAAGTTGTTGCTAATGATGAGTACTAGGAGCCCTTTTCGGCTTAGCATACCCTTTGTGAATAACCCTGTATTAGAAAATAAAAAATAAAGTCATTTTAAATTAAACAGCCACATTTAAATAACCCCGTTCTGAAATTTAAATACCAAATAAATACCCTACATTGTTTATTCAGGTTCACAAACAACAGAGCAGAAAAATAAATAAAAGTTAAGTAGATACCTATTCGAAAGCGTAGTTCTACAATAAAAAAGAATAACAATCCTGGTACAACTTCGTATAAAACTACCCCGGACAGCTATTTAGCGAGGCGTATTTCAAGCCAAACGAGACGCCTACATTGTGAGCCGGGAGGTGGCTACACAAACTTTCATAGTTCTTTCATAGTCATACCACAGAATAATCTCACTATGATATGAAACCTGACGTTCTTGGAATAAACCGTTCCTAGTAGCAGAAAAATAAATAATCCTACTAATAAATGTATTATAATTATGTAATTATCATTCAAATGTTTTGTGTAAAAGATTTCAAAATATTGTTTTTGTGATTTTTATTGTTATTTAAAAATATTAAATGTAAATTAATTTATTCCATTATTCAGTATAATATTTCATTAAAATATATTTTTTTATAAATTAACATAAGATAATATGTGTTACGGACAGCGGTCATAGTTTTCTGAAATCCATTGTTTATGTTAATACATAACCATTGATTTTTCTTGATGAAACGATAATTCCCCAGCTTTGACATATTGTTCGAAAAACTAGGGACTACTCACGAGTCTAGGTATTTTCTAAGTCATAAAAAGGTCTTTCAGTCTAACCTTTTTGGTTGACAACAAAAATCTTTACCGGTTTTCATCATTAATCAGCCTAAAACCTAAAGTAAGTGAAGGTTTTCCATTTTAACTTAAAAGGGAAGGAAACCTTAGTCGAAACGAAATCGAAAGTACATACAGCTCTCTGACTATTCAGCCTACTGTATAAAGTAGCTTGTAAAACAAAAAAAAACTGATTAAAAGCAACTTTCAGCCGAGCTTTACTGTTTTAATACTTTGTACTTCTACAGGTATAAATAAACCCAGTAAAAAGTAGTAGTAGAAGAATATCAGTTTGCGACTGAAATGAGACCGAATAAATTGTCACCTTGAAAACTTTTATCTCACTTCACCTCACCACCTCATCTTGATAGCTTCAAAGTGATCGGAATCTGAGATATAACAGAAGACGACTTTTGGCAATATTTTTTACCTGGAAACGCTTTACCTTCTTATATACACTTTACCTCATCGTGGTAGCCTGAAATGTGAACTGAATATCTGTACATAATTATAGAACCCTAGAAACCCTTTCCTCCTCATATCACTTCACCTCACCTCACGTCACCTCACCTCGTCTTAGTAGCCTGAAATGTGAACTAGATCTCTCTAATTAACAAACGCATCGTTATGCAACGCAGACAATTTAATTAACGATCAAGTTATTTTGCTTCACATTGCTATGATGGAGCGTGGCTTTTGTAACTAGCTTCCAGGAAAAAGAAAAACTATTATGAGATATTTTTGGCTCAGAAGCTGGATCAAGAAATTAAAAAAATGTTAGATTTCTAGTATGTTAAACACATTAATGGCCATTGTTTTTATATTTATAGTGTTTTTTGTGTGGGAGAGTCGAATGTGAGTACCACGACACACCTATTGTGGTTTTTGGTGCACCATTAAAGTTTTTTATGCATTGATAGGCTTGCGTTTGACCGCCATCTTGGATGATGGCAAGCAATGCGGTCTACAATGGAGCACGCGCCTGGACATAACCTTAATAAGTAACATTTATAATTATGTGGAACTGTATCATTAATCAATTAATGAAATTATTATCATCAGCCTATATGGGTTTTTTTTATAATTAACACAGGAGACGCGATCGTGAGCAAGTCGCGCTTGTTACTCACCTGATGAAGTTCACCGAATGTGATCGAAACTAGTCGTAGTAAAGGACTTAATATTTACGTGACTATTCCCGTGATAATTATAACAATATAAAAACCCTCTTCTTGGGCAGTTGGGTAATAAAGCTGTGATATGGATCATTTCGTAAACCACGTAAAGAAAAGTTAGTTTTTTATCACTGTACGTAAAACATTTGCCAAAAGACATTTTCCTAGACAAGTCAACGTCCTACAAAATATCGCAGACAAATAAATACGCACCGACGTAAGATCCGACGAACTTGTGGCAATCATTCCCACTGGTTCCCATGATAAATGCGAAAGCGAAACGCTTCGCCTTAAGCTGCTTATGTCATGTCGCACATAAATCACAAATGTAGGCCTTTTTGGGGTTAAACGCGACCAACTTAAAATGGAGACCGCTTACGGAGCCACCATCGCAATTCCTCAGCAAAAATGATGGAGCCAATGTAAATTTTTAGTTCCGCAATTTTACCAACTGCTGAAATAAGTTGGTAAGTCGGTAATAATGCTGGTAATGGGTACTGGCTCATTTTTGCTTGAGCTTTTTTAATGATCTATGTTTTGGCGTTGAGCTTTGTAAATTTCAAGGGTTCTACGTAAATAGAAGGCAGTTTTAGTGGAAAAAATAATTAAGTATTCCCGTATTATTCGTTAAGCCACGTTTTAATTTAGATAAATAAAACGAAATAAAAAAAAACAGTAAAACCTTTTTTATTGCATAGCAACATTAATCTAAAATAAACAAATAAAATACTATAGATAAAAAACAGAGTTAAAGTCACTACCTATTCTTGGCTAAAGTACCCGAAAGGCTGACGATGTTACGTCGAATAGTAATACTTATATTAGTATACTTGAATAGAAATGCTAATTCTTGAGCGTAAACATAATAGCGCGGCCTTCTGTCTTGCTTTGACAACTAGAGAAAAAAGAAAAACCAACGCTGATTTAGTTCAAGTTTGCGCTAAGAGTTTGCAGTAGGGCCTCAACTCTTTGCTCGCTTCGCTTGATCTTTCCATCAGCCGCTTTGACAGATCATTTAAAACAGCCGTAAAAATTACACAGTCAGTTTTTA
Organism: Alcis repandata; assembly: GCA_949125135.1. Lineage (NCBI taxonomy): Eukaryota > Metazoa > Arthropoda > Insecta > Lepidoptera > Geometridae > Alcis > Alcis repandata. The sequence goes on from OX421247.1 coordinate 589,437, forward strand.
CTTAATTAACTACTTACCTCTCGCTTATAGCTTGATTACACGTAACGAGTACAGTGGCGAGACAGTAATTGTACATAGTCGGCCGAACAAACAAATCATAGTACTAGTGACTGTCTTGTCTCGTCAAAATGTTTATACAAACCGAGTATTCGACTGAGGGCACTGTGCTCGTTACGTGTCACCCATAACTTGCAGTCACACATTTCTCCGGCTAACATTCGATTCGCTCCGGCGCGGCGGCGTACGAACTAACAAAGTGTCATGAGCCGTTCAAACGGGCAAGTTTCAAGCGAAATGGAGCAAACTACTGGAAGTCTTGATAGGTGTGCTTGGTCACTTCACATTTACATGTTCAGTGCTTTGGAACTAGCGGTGTCGATTGGTATATCTTGCTAAAAGCTCTAGCCAAAACTTGGCTAGTAAGTCTTACTAGTTAAAAATAAAAAAATAACGAGTTCTCCGGGCTCTATCATGGATTTTTGATTTGAAAATGGATAAAAATGGACAATGGCCATCCAGACTCACGCAAAGGTTCCTAATGGTGAGTACCATAAGTTTTTTTCGGCTGTGTAAGTTTTTTTTATGTAATCGAGTGACGAGACGAGCAAATTGCTCGCCTGATGTTAAACGCCACGTTTGCCCATAACAGGTCTGCGTCACCTAGACTTTTGAACTCGCAGAATTCAAGACCCTGCGCGGCACAGCACTACGTTCGTTACCCTGTCATTTAAGATGTTTGTTTAATCTCCCAGTTGCTCTGAAATTTATAGACAGATACCTACTATTGTTATATGTAGAAACCATCAACTTATTATATTGTCTAAACTTTGACCAAAAAGTAGCATACAAGGTTCGGAATGGGATCTTAAAACTTACATAAAAACTTCCAAAGCCTCTAATTTAAAGTTTGTTGAAGTTGGCCGCGATTCGTGAAACTATCAACGCACCAGAAATGTTTCTAAAGACAAAGGGGGGAGAGGGGGGGGGGTGTACCAATCTCACTACATAACTTTTTGTAATGGCTTTGAAATTATTTCAAACTTTCTGAGATGGGTATGACATGATTTTGATTTTATAGTGAACCTAAAATTCACAGAAAAACTGTTTCTACTACTTGTAGGTAGGTACATGTATTTTTCGTAGTCGTAGTGCAAGTTTGTTGTTGCGGTTTTGGGAACTTTAATTAAATTTTTATGGTGTGCAGTGTGCACAATAAGAAGTCCATTTATCTATCTACTATTTGTTAACTAGTGTCAATATTACAAACAGTAGTTTGTAAGCTTCTAGGAATTAAAGTAATTTCCAGAACCATCAAAACTATATCAAAATTATTTCGTTGGATAATTAGGTAAAACTGTACTATCATTGAGTGCTGTAGCCTACCTCGTCCTATATAACCATAAACTTGCGAGGTCGGATGCCAATCAGCTCCGGGCATAAAGTCACGAGCATCGCCTAATGTATCATATTTTAAAAATGTTTTTATTTTTATAAATTATAATCTTAATATATATAAATCTCGTGTCACAATGTTTGTCCTCAATGGACTCCTAAACCACTTAACCGATTATAATAAAATTCGCACACCATGTGCAGTTCGATCCAACTTGAGAGATAGGATAGTTTAAATCTCAAATTATAGTCGCAATTTTAATTTATTGCAAATTATAAATACTGATAATTTTTACTATAAATTGACAAGTTAGCATCAACATACTACGGTTGCTATAGTTACGCAATGGCTTTTGACAGGACAACGTCTGTCGAGTCAGCTAGTTAAATATATTTTTCTTAAAGTTGAAATTACCATTTAAAATAAACACATGACAGACCACAGCGCGGCCTGGCGGCGACGTGACGTGACACTACGTGACACGCGAACGTGAACGCGAAATCTTTTGAACCAACATATTTTTATATTAACAACTACAATCACAGAAAAACACTAGATAAAACAGAAACAACTCATTACTTAAAAAACTGCTGAATAGACTTCAAAAGCGAAAACAAATTAAGCTGAAAAGCATCTAGTGAAAAGCTAACAGCAACAAGTGAATCTTGTTTTAAAATTCAAACCAACAAATGGTAAAAAATACACACATACTTACGCGATACCTGAAAAAAAAAAAAAAAAAAAAACATTCCATTCCATTCCCGTCATCATCCCATTCATCATCATCATTCCATTTCCATTCTTTCCATTATCATTATCATTCACAGTCTTCTATTAAATATATTTATCACACTACTGCATATCTCCTACTGTGTCATAGTAAGAGAGCAAAATAGCCTTCAAAATGTCTTCTTTAGAAAACTCACAGGACAATACCACGTTTATAACAAAAGTCAGAGTTCCAATAAGAACGACTTACCTTCCAGTCAGCCGATCAGGCTGTTCAAGTGTTCAGTTGAAATGCATTTGACGCGGCCCACTTCAGCAAAAATGTGTTCCAACAAACTTTCAAAGAATATTCATTTTTATAACTGGAACTCTACGAGTGGGTCGACAGTTTCAGTTATATTGCGACAGTAAGGACTGTAGCGACATTTGCTTGATGAAAAAAAAAACGCTTGGATTTTGGAATGAGTGCTCTTTTTCAAGATAAACAATACTATCGGCTAATTTCTTTGATTTTCGATTCTGGCTTCATGGAATTCGAAATGGGCCAATCTGGTTTTCTTCGAGCACGAGATGACGTTCAGGCCTTATGCTTTCGAACTTGATGATTTTGAAGCCGAATGAGTCAGCAAAATCTTTATCCGTTAAATGTATCTATTGAAACAAATTTAAAATTTAAAGGCGTCATCGAGCCTACTGATCGCCGCTGGCCTACATCGGGGGTTTTGAAAAACTTAGATCCAACGAGTCCTTTACCGGGGACGTGCCACCGAGCGGGCTGAGACCCAGTGGACTAAATTGGGCGTTTTGCATAAATTTTACCATTTCACCATTTTACATAATTATGTGTGTGTGTGTGTCCCTTCTTCCTCTTCACACACACAGATACACGTAATGTCTCTGCAAATCCTGACTCTTTCGAGGACTTGTGTATTGCAGAGACAATACACACACTCGCTCATAAACACACCTACACAGTACACCCCCTTTTATCCCCTCATCCAAATCTCATGGCATCCCATCAGGCCTTTTTTGTTTATATACAATAATATACTTTATTTATATAAGCATTTTGTTATATATTTTTTCTTTCCATGATTTTCATACTTGTTGCAAATTGGAAATATTGTATAACTTTCGGAGGAGGGCGTTGACACCTGCGACACAGTTTTATACTTTTGCAGGTGTCACCGATTCTCGTTGTTATTTTTTTTATTTTGTTAAGTATTTGTTCCTAATAGACAGATTTATAAAAATGGTATTGGCTAATTTTGATAATAAGGTACCTGAAATCGTGTATCATACACAAACTTCAAAAACTAACCGGTAGGGCCGCGGACTAACCGTACTCAAGTAATCGTAAAAAAGTCGTTTCGACTTCCCTTACTGCTAATTCAAAAACAACAAGTTACGTCGAGAATTGGAAGTTTTTATTAAAAGAGCCCTTTCTTCAAGTAAGACGGCCTTTCTTGGAGAAACCGCGCATCTTCAGTTTCTTTCTTTCCTTCCCTTTTCTTCAGTTTTTACAAAATCTTCGCAATTAGACATACGTTCAACCAGTTTTAAATATTTCGGGCTTAATGGGGCAAAAGGTTTGTGTAACTTGAGGATTTCGGCCGAGATTGTAGACAAAAGTGCTCAGAACGACCCTTAAATGTTTAGGGTATACTCGTATCAACTTTCGCGGATGAATGAAATGAGGCGATTTTGATATCGAGAGGATCGAGACTTCAATTTTGCAACTTTGAATATTTTTAATGAATAAAACAAGAGGGTTTGAATTATTTATTGTCTATTATTTTGTATTAACAAGTGTGTGGTACTAACAAGGAGATATTAGTGGCATTTAGGAATTAGTGAACAGTCGACTTTCACAGTTAGGTGTGTCTGTAGCTTGCGTGACAAACAAGGCAAGAACATAATTTTAATACAGTAACTGTTATTAATAGAACTGCTTAGCTTATATTTTTCAGGTTTTAACTTTAATTGGTGATGAACTCATGAATATCAGAAGATTCTTGCTGTTGGGCATGCAAATCAAATTTATGAAATTAACAAAAAACGGTCCAACCGTTTATGTGATAAAATGTCACGTAGATATTATTATCCACTAATGTAATTACACAAAACAATTCTCTTTTTGGACAGTCGATTGAAAAAAGCAACAGCAGGATGAATTTTATGGTAGCCATAAATATACGCAAATTATACCATTTCTTATACGTAACGGAGTAACTTAAAAATGACCCTTTCCCCGGAAGTTCCTTGTCTTCCCGCCGCTAAATGATTCCAATAACTCCACAAAAGAAATCAAAACACATTTCCACTCCGCCCGACCACTTTAATAACCGCAACAACAACCTTTCTACCTTAGTAAAAATCGATCGACTCCACCTTTAGCTCACAGCGACAAAGGCCCAGAGTGGTTTCTCTTGTATGCAATTTACAACCTTGTCGCTGTAAGCCTTGACCGGAAAGTCCGCTCAAAAGCCTTCTGATAGTTTGAGTCGGGAAATGAGGGCTTTGGCGTAAATAGGTATTTTCGGTGCGGCCGAAATTGGTCGAAAATGGGCCTTGTTTTCAAAGGTCGGGGGTTTCGGATAATTATGGTTAAAATAAGTATGTTGTCGATATCGGGCAGGGTTGTCTCGGGCCGAGTGAACAAGCAAACCATAATAACGAAGGGTGTGTTAACAAAATTGTGTAAGCAGGTAATCTCGTAATATTCTCATGCCCATTAATTTATCTGCAAGGAGATATAAAGGTGTTGCTAACACGTACTGTTTACTTACCTTTAAAGCTAATGTTAGTTTAGGTTAGGCTTTCAAACCTTTATATAGGGAAAAATCAGACGTTTTGATATTTTACTCGTATTTTTGTATGAAAATAAAACAGATATAAAATAAATTATCTATCAGAATAAATTTAACGACCAATAACAAGTATTATAGATATAAAATCTACTAATTTTACGGCATATGAGTATATTTTTTGTACCCATGTTCAAAATAAAATACTAATAACATTATTACATAGATTTCTAAAACAGAGTGTAAATAAAATATTTAGTGCATAATTATTTTCTTATTCAAAAAATGTCTAAAGATGTAAAAAGTATACAAAAAGCAGAGCTCCGACTTAATTCCGCGTAAATAATACTTACCTACTCTAACTGCGACAATTTGCATATTTCTCCGATGTAATTATACAGTTAATTATGTTTGCTAGTAATTATGGTAAAATGTAAGTTTTTATCGTTACAGAGTGGGGGAGTGATGTTCTCTCCCCTCGGACGTCTCAGGGTGGCGCAGGCGGTCAGGAAACAGGTATGTTTTTAATTTCTTATTTGACTTATTTTGGCTCGTTGAATATATCCGTCGCTGTTACTCTCATGACGTTTGTTATGAAATAAAAAGTGACAGAGATATTTCGGCGGTGCAAGAATTGAGTCAGCTTCTATTCCAGCGCAAATTAGATTACTTGTTTTACTATTTAAAGACTATAAGCTATCAGAATTTAAAGAGCACATAATGGAATCGCAAAAAGTAGCCTACTGACTTCCAAATTTCATTGTTTTTTTTTATTCAGTAATAGGCTTGCATTTGACCGCCATCTCGCCTGACGGTAAGCAACGATACTGTCTACGATGGAGCATGCTTGCCTTGCTTGTCTTGTGAAGATGGCACCGCTAGAGTGTGGAACGCTCTGCCCGAATGGGTCCTGGTAGATTTAATCTGGGTGTCTTCAAGTCGCGAGTCAATCAGTTTCTTCTAGGCAAGCGTGTTCTACTTAGACCGCAACATTGCTTACCATCAGGCGAGATGGCGGTCAAATGCAAGTCTATCATTCAATAAATTAAAAACTTGATTAAGCCTTTTGTGCCTTTCATGTCTTTTATTGCGTCTGTGATTTTATTTTTGTAGCGTCAATAAAGAATTATTGTATTACTAGCGGCCCGTCCCGGCTTCGCACGGGTAGACTTTGGGATAAACGTAGAGTAAATTGAAATCGGTCCAGTCGTTCACGCGTGATGGCGTGACCAAAGGTGTTGAGAATAATTATAGGAACTCTTTGTTATAACCTCTATTCTCATGCTATTGCATATAGTAAAAATTATCAGTATAAAACGCACACTGTTTTGATAGATATGATTGAATTTGAACTTTGTACAGAGGTAATAAAGTGCAAATTGACTCTTGGACGTTAGGAACATACCTACATTGCTTAAACAACAGTGAGTGCTTGCAATTCAATATGAACTTTATACAATAGCAATAAAGCTCGTTTTAGTTAGAAAACGTTTGTATGGGAAAAAGAAAAGGGCTGTTTTTAGAGTTTTTCAATATTTCTGAGAGATTTTCTTAATATTTTTTTCCGTAAAAACCTTCTCCTAATAATAACAAATACAACAAAAAAAGAATTAGTGAAATCGGTCCAGCCATTCACGCGTGAGGCCGTGACCAAGGAAAACGGGTTTCATTTTTATATATATAGATGATGATGATGATGATGATGATAATAATCTGGAAACCAGCTACTCGTGACTTGTTCAAAATTCGAAATTCAATTAATTAAGCTTGTGGACCTGGGTTACAAAGATGGTTTAATAAATATAAGTTCTCCAGACCCCGACTTTCAGTGTACAAGCAGGTGCTTAAAGTGTTTCTGTTTGATAACCTGGATGTTATAGACCTAATCTTGCCTTCTTCATTCTTCTTTTTGTGTACCAGGTGCACAAAAACGAGACACCCTCTCACGATAGATATTCCGTTCCAACGCACTAAGCGTTTCCATTCCACCTTTTTAATTCGAACGGCAGAGGTGTGGTACTCATTGCCGGCGTCTGTCTTCCCGAAAAAGTACCTACAACTCAGGGCTATTTAAAAGTAGAGTGAATAGATATTTTCTAGGCAAGCGTGCTACATCTTCGACCACATCGTCGTTTTAGGTGAGATTGTGGTCAAACGCAAGTCTAGTTTGTTGTAAAAAAAAAATATAGGTATGTAATGCACTTCCAGATGAGCCAGCTGCCGGTGCTGGGCTCGGAGGCGGCTCCGCTACCGGCGCCGCTCTGCTACCAGCTGCTGTGCGCGCCGCCCATGCAGGCGTGCGCGCCCTGCGACCTGCCGCCGCCGCCCTACGCGGTCTATCCAATGCCGTTTGATAGTAAGTTTAGTATTATACCACTGGCTAGTTTGCTTGAACTACTAATCTTTTAAAAAAATTGTAAGCGGTCGAACCGTTTTTGAGATAAATGCAGTGGCGGATTTACACATTTGCCGCCAGTAAGCTATTCAAATTTTGCTCTTCGTCTTCGCTCATTTTAGGAAATCATGTTCAACAAATTTGGCCCTGAATTTGCCGCTTCTAAAATCTGCTGCCCTAGGCTCCAACCTACTAACCTAACCAAATCTGCCACTGAATAAATGGTAACATTTGAATGCAAAAAATGGGTGTGAGTGAATTGTATTGTATTGGAAACAAACAAACAATCTCTCACCCTAAACGCATAATATGTATACCTTTCGAGTTCCGTCGTGTGTAAAAAACGTACTATGTACCTTCGTTTTCAATAGAATAATGCAGCGCTCGTAGCTTAGCTCGACTATAGTTCAAAATCGATCAGTCATCGATCAGCTTACAACAGACAGACGACACGATCAGTCTTCGGATGGGTGACCTATTTTCCATTAATTTTCTACAGAATACATACTACTTACATGTTTTTCGACTAAAGTTACGGTACGAGTACTGATGAATCAAAGTTTTGACAAGCAAAATGTAGTACTGGAAGCGGGCAGCAAACTACGCTAATGAAAACCAGCACGACACAAAGCAATTTTCTTCATTTCGTGTTGGTTCTCATTAACGCTGCTGGGACTGTGGGCGCTGTTGGCGTGATTTAAAATATATTAGAAGATGCATTAAAGCTCAGTCAAAACAAAGAGTGGGAGATTATAACTGTTGTGAATAAGAAAATTGTTCACAAGTGAAGTTTAGAAAACATGCAGCTGTCGGTTGGTGACATAGAGCTAGTACATAAGGTGTAGGTATAACTCATATAGGAACCCATTGATTAATTTTTAAATTTGTATGTATTTAGTTGTTTCCTGCAAAGCCCACCCACGACCCACATGTCCCACGTCCCACATCCTACATACGCCACTCACCTACGACCTACGACCTACGAACCACAATACGCTATTTAGCCACGATTGTCAAGATTTCTTTCATTTTAGAGTACATGCCTAGCCTATACATACATAAGAAGCTTAGAATTAGTATGTTATTTAAACCCATCTTACTGCCGGCATACCGCTCCGCTTGCCACGGCCATCTGTCACCTTACTCCACCTTACTAAGCCACGCTACCTCTATTTTCCAGCCACACCAGCTCTATACGCGCCGCCGACCCAATACGCGCTGGTCCCGGCGCCGTACACCGCCTGCTGCGAGCCGGCTTGCTGCGCGCCGCTCGACAAGCAGCCTCGGGCTCCGCCGCCGCCCTTGCACCCTGCTTTCATCTACTAACTGTCTCTGGAGTCTACCGAGCTGTGGTAGCCTGTTAGACTAGTCTATTGGTCTGTTATGCTTATCTTCTGTCTGTCAGACTACTTCTGGTCCTTTAGACTGGTCTTCTGGTCTGTTAGACTAGTTTACTGGTATTTTAGACTGATCGTCTATTTGTTAGATTAGTCTGCTAGTCTCTTTGACTGGTCTGGTCTGTCAGACTATTTCTAGTCTTTTGAGACTGCTGTCCTGGTCTGTGAGACTAGTCTGAGTATGTGCTAGACTAATCTGCTGATTTGTTAGATTGGACTAGTGGTCTATTAGGTCTTCTGGTTTCTGGTTTGTTACACTAGTCTACCTATCTGTAAGACTGGTCTACTGGCCTCTTAAACTAGTCTCCTAGACAGGTTTACTGGTATTTCAGAGTGGATTACTGGTCTGTAGTCTATAGAGCAAAATACATGCATAGGCAACATCCTGTGGCACTGCGACATGCCTACAACATACTGTAAAGCAATAATAGATCTAGGATTTATAAAATAAAGTTCAAATACACTGAAATTTAAGAAAACAAAATACTGACGTAATAAATTCAAAATGTATTTACCTACCTATCTCATCCTAGCATGCAGCAACGTTACAAGATATTGCCTTGATGTAATCAATCCGTACAAATAGTCTATCTCTATACCGCTCTGTTATAATAGACTACTGGTCTGTCTGTCTGGTCTGGTCTACTGGTCTGCTGTCTGGCTGTCTGGCAGACTTCACTGATCTGTTGACTTGGACTATCTGTTAAAGTGGAAATTGGAGTGGTCTAATGATCGAAAAATGTATTTTATTGGTCTGATAGACTAGTCTAATGAACTAAAAGCTACTTAAATGTCGAAAACTGATTCACAAGTTGAGCAATAAAATATTACATCATTATTTATGTTCTTTTTGTAATATACTTGCTCGCTTCGTATTTTGATTGTAATGATGTGTTTTATCGTAATTATTTAAATAAGAGATCACATGATCATTATATAATATTTTGTGTAAAAGATTGACAGATTATTATTTTTTTGTGCGAAATAAGAAAGATCATAATGATTATTTTACGAAATAAGATTCCATTTATTTCTAGAAACTAAAATTGTTATTTTGCAAAAAGACAGTTTTTAGATAAATTAACAAGCTGAAAAAGACAAAAATGAAAAACTCGAAGACTATTTTGTAACAAGTTTGCTTCTAGAATTATTTTAAATTATTTTTTCTTTTTTTTATTGCTCAAATCTTCCAGTTCCAAGTCTGCTCAATGTCATCTTTCCCGTGAAACGACATTTTTATAGTAACTGTAAAATTCGTTAAAATATTCGTTTGTCAATTTTATTTTGTCCGTCACTGCCTTATTAAATCTGAGTAAATAATCAATAAAATAATAATACATGATCAAAAAGCATAAAATATAAAGTTTACTGATCAATCATTAAAATATGCAAATTAAAACACATTATGGGTGAAATATGCATATTAATACATACGTCATGGGTGAAATATGCATATTCGAATGCACTATGGGTTCGTGTATAAAAAGTACTCTATAAATGGCGAACACGAACATAATAAAATTGTTAAACAAAAAAATATATATTGTCTGTGACTACAAAATGGACATTAATAAAAACGGTTAGTAAGAAGCAAGGTGTTCATTGATTTTGGTGTGTTATAGATTCTCTGAATGTCTGCTTTTATTTATATTAGATATTAAGATGTATTTAGCTTCCAGATGTGTTTGTGAAGTGATCTGTGAATTCGTGGGCTATCTAAAATAATTATTATTATAGTATTTAATGCTACTGATGAAACTAATTGTATTGGTTATGAAGAACGGAAAAATCGAGTTAACGTTTTAATGACAGTTCTAATTGAGAATGCTCGAGAAACTATGGTAGAAGATGTTTCAAAACCGAAGGTATTTTAGTTTGTACTTCATCAACGTCTTCAAAGATTTATCAATTTAAATAAAAAATTAGAGCCGTGATTGGGAAATTAAATTGCAATATGTGGCAGTAATAGTTTATGGTAGAACCGAACATTGCAAGTTTGTACGATAATTTTGAGATATACAATACAAAGCAATACCCCCAATCCCCAATACGATGGTAGAATTTTATCTTCAAGATGCGAAAGAAACATCGCGCCTTCTTGTCAGACTTTTCACCTTACTCTACTGTTATTTGAATTAATAGCATAAGATTTGCTTTAGTTGATACTTTGCATTCGTCTCATCAATCTTAGAAAGGCCATTTGTTTAACTACATAGTTTGAGCTCTTATACCCACGTTAACATTTCAATACAATTAGTTTCATCAATGATTATTATCATCGTTAGTATAACGAATGTGCGTTATAATGCACAACGAATTTTAGCACAAATCGCAAATTTAGCAAAATATTTAGCAGCTAGATAATAGATACCTCTATAAAAGACAAATATCGCTTGTTATCCTTCAAAAGGACTTCTGTTAGTGTAAGATTGTTTTCTAATTCCCTATTGAACAGAGAGAAGATATTTTTTAAATTATTAAGTTTTAACATTGTTGCTGTTGAATAACCTGGGGTCCAAGATATGATAAAAAAATGTTTAAATTTGAAAATTTTAATAGAATAAAAATAAAAGTTTCAAATTTGAACCATATCCGTTGTTGCTGTTGTCGGGGACTTGAATACAATTTTTTTATTATTTTTACAGTATTTTATAAATGTTAAAAACTTAAAAAGACAAGATCAACATTATGTTTTGCGACATTCACTCTGAAGTCTATTTTTTAGTGGGTAATTTTTGTGACTTGTTAATTATGTTTAATCTATATGGAAGTTAAATTAATATAATAATGGTTATAACTATAATAAAATCGTCAATAATGTGATATAAACACTCAAAATAGTAGCAATAGACGCTGTAGTTTCTTATAGTTTTAGATTTCTTTCCTTCCTAGTCATTCAAATATAAAAATAGGACCAAAAATGTTACCCAAAAAAATGCAATAATAAATGATGCGTCAATAGTTAGCATCACAAATCTCTTATACGTAATAATATTTAACTGTTATAAGTAACTGTTAATCATTTTTATATAACTATCAATTTTATTGGCTGCTAGGACTCAGGTGCAAGATTTAGAGTATTGACAGTAGGTATATAATACTTAAACTTACTGTTACCCAGTTTTAGAACCGAGCTACTAGGTAGGTACTTTCGCTTATGGTATTCCGATACACGTCTATAACAGGCGATTTAAACAGTATTTGTGAGTCATTAAGAACAATCTTGTTGGTCGCTACATAGCCCAATACAGGAGCGGCCGATGCATCCATATCTAGTGCAACTGCAGATGTACGTGGCTGTATATGGATCGGTGTCTTATGAATCTGTCAAACCAGGCTCTGTCAAGAACTTCTGATCATATTCGATGTGATTATTTACTGAATTATATTCTTCGCGAGCTTTGCCGACTCTCATTCTGTTCATGGTTGCTTTGCTAGTTTTCCGAATTACACCTTCTTTATATTACTCATTCTTGCACCTGAAATGTTTAATGTGGTCTCCTGCCCTTAGCTACTAAGGCTTTGTCTCAATTACTATAATATTGTACTTCAAATACGACTAGAAATACTGGAATGCTGTCAATTGGTCGTCTTGAACTTTTACAACTAATAACTTTTAGATGTTATATATTATAAATATAAATGTCTGTAATCTTGCGATGCTTCTGTGTTGGTACTACTACGTATTCTCGTAACATAAGTTCCTTGTGTTTATTTACCTCATTCAAAATCTATCAATGTTGTATATCGATGTATTCTGTGTCGTTCGTGAAACTCTTTATAAGTACAAGAAATATTTATATTCTATATTAGGCTAAGCTATTATTTAAAAATATATGGCTATCTACACGAAATCAAAGAGGTTGGTTGACATCTGACTGGTTTCAGTCATTTCGGAGATCGATTTCTTTTGTTATCACTGCTTTGCAATTTTTATATAAATATGTGAGTTGAGTGTTACCGTCAAGAGCAAGCAATAAAAATATATTTATAAAACAATATATACTCAAGTTCACTTATTCAAATAAATATTATAGATTAAATATTATTTTAGTTGAAAATAAAACTGTTGAAAAATTTGTAAAAGTTAAAGATCAAACATTTTATGTGATGATATACATTATACATTGTTATAGCGACCTAGCTACACATATTTATATAGTAGTTATTGTTACCAGCATCTCGTGGCCTAGTGTGTCTATGTAACGCCTAACATATCGGATATAAATCAGTACGCTAGTAGTGATAGAGTTTTATTATTTTAGAAAGTCCTATAATAATATTATAATAATCTCTGGCTAGAACATTTTACTATAATGTTAGTTAAATGATGTAATTTAGACAATATTATCGTATAATAGAGGATTAGATGAATAATTTAAAATTCTATATTATTATATATTATAATATATGTTTAATATTAAGAGTGTCACTATGTATTAGGGTTTATGTTATAGATATAAACATTTATAATTAAAAATCACTTTTCGAAATATCTCGCCATGATTGTTGTGAATTTAAATAAATAGCTACGTACATTTATAATAAAATGCTGCTTCTAGTATTATTTATGTGTTCGCAAATATTACAATTAATTTAAACATTATTGCGAGTTTTATATCAATTAACAGTTTCTTCATTCTGTCACAAGTTGTCATCGATCAATAAATATAATTATAAATCCATTTATCCAATCATTGGTCTTGCGAAAAATATAATTTCAAACTCAAGTTTTTCTCTCCTGCGTCTATTAAAATAAATTAATTATGAAAAATGTCCGTAATACTATTATGATAATTGTTTAGAAAATTATTTTACAAAGTACATTAAAATACAGGTTTATAAGGAAAGAGTCATACTATGTCAAAACAGGCTCACTTTACTATGGAACCAACCTAGAACTAGAGAAAAAAAAACAGCTGTTCGATACAAAATTGTCAATGACACTCGACAAAATGTATGGAACAGCTGTTTTTTTTTCTCTAGTTCCGGGTTGGTCCCATAGTAAAAAGTTATTCATAATGATGAGAACTATGGGCTTAATTCAGCTTAACATACCCTATCCTTATAACCCTGTACAATCACTAAACAATCGCGAATAGTATAATAAATCCCAAATATTCATAAAAATAAAATAATAATGTCATTTCGATTAATTTCAAACCGTAAAAGTTATTCGAGATGGTCTAATAAATGAACTGATTGCGTATACGTCGAGAGGAAAATGGAAAATTCCGTCATTTTCACGATAAATATAATGTACAGGGATAAGACAATACACTGGCGATGTCAGATAGTTGTACAAATGTCTGCCAGGTTTGGGAAATGCGAATGACGTCCATTTTACAGTCTAAATTCATAGCTATCTACTACAGAATTGCCTTCTCAGTGTTCTTCACCGTAAAAACGAAGGAACTTTCAAATCTAATAAAAATACGTTTCGGCAAAGCTACTTAGTAAATTCTTGGCTCTTGTTTCAAATATAATATATATAAATTTATATTATTACAACTATATATATTTATATAATAATAATTTGATTTGTTCGTACGATTTACAAAAGTAAAAGTCCAATTGAAAGCGCTACTGCAAGTTGTTACAAGGTGTTTGTTCTTTATACCATATAAAAATTGTTACTTACTTGTCCAGTTTTTGAATCATGTTAGCTGGTTTCATTTTGGAGACGCATTACAGAGAATACAAAAATATTACAAAATTACAAACTATTTGAACTTCTCAATCTTTAGCCATCAACATTGATGCATTGTTCATTTTAGTTATTTTATCATTTAAATGCTAAAATTAATCTACGTTCTCCTAAAATGAAACCATTTTTGATAAAACCTTTACAAATTTGTAGTCGAACATTTTTGTTATGATAGTTTTACCCCTTTTAGATATATTATGAGTATAATAATGCGATACAAAGGAAATATTTGTTGAATTATAGAAAATATTTCATAGTTATATTTTAATTGTTGACTACTTGTAAGAAACCCTATTATAGAACGCTGCGCAATACAAAATCAGCTTTTTGTAATCGACCAGTATTTTAGTCGTAATTAAATATATGAATTTTATTGTCTAGGTGCTTTTACTTAGTAGCGCAGTCTGTGGCAATCATCACGCTTATTGTGATCCATATAATTTGTATGACTACATAACCAGCCTGACTGGGCTAGCTCTCAAACGTAACTGCAATAGCGCTATCCTACTCACACATTCTAATTGTGAGCAAGATGAGACGATAGCAATCGCGACTGACAGCTATCCAATCAGAGCGCTGTTTTACTATAAAATAAAATCCTAAAACTTTTAATATAAATTACTATTTTACTAGTATTATAGTAGCCGCATGGAAGTTTAATAGTCTTGTAATTCTGCTCTGCTAAGTAAACGCCACCCTAGTTATGTGGCACTTAATATTAATACAAATAAAAAAAATCATAAAAAATATTAGCATTTTAGGTAAGCCACAAATCATGCTGTCTTATATAAAGTAGTAAATGTGTAATAAATCTATTCTAATCTATTTTAAAACTATATGTGTGTTAGTATGTGATTCTATACTGTCGTAAACTGCTAAATTATTAAAATATAATAATAATAAATCAATCAAATCATATTATTTAATAATATATCTATTACAATAATAATGTACGCAAGCTCTCATGATCATTAAATTCTGTCATGACGCACATATTACTAAAATTATATACGAATTAAAAAATAAGAATTATATAATTACACCATTGTATCATCGAATAATATAATAATTGTTGATTGTTATTTATTATAATAATAATTATTGTCTAGTTATGTATGTGATATTGTTATTGAAATAGATATTATGAAGGCTAATAATAATATTTCTATTATTATTCTCCTTGTTGACTTGTGTGTGTAATAAGCTCATAAATTTTAAGGTTATAGAATTTAATGTGGATCATAAGGCACTAATTCAAGTAAACAAAAAAAAATCAAAACTAGGTACTTTTTCTTAACAGTTATTTAATTCCCAATAAATCAAAACCATATTTTATAAATCAGTAACTGAGAATACATTTCGAAAGAAAAGTGCAAGTTATTAATAAAACATTGACATAGTTCTAGTGCTTTATTATTTTTATTAGAAATGCTGAAAACTTTGCTGTATTTTGCATCAACTTTGTTGATTGTCCTATTTTAAACCGGCTCGCTTGTAAAATTATGTCCAATATAATTATATTCTGCTATTATTATAATTATATAATTATTATATTAATTATATTTTTATAATTAAATAGGCTACTTTAAAAATAGTTTAAACCTGCGTTCATTTTACTAGATTTATGTCATATATCAAATGCATCATGTAAAACTTAATTATTATAATTATAAATGCTATTATTATTATTATCAATATTGTATTTTTGACATAATTATTCTTCAATGTATAACTACTATGTAAATCAATATATCCACTATTTATATTTTCCAAATACATCAAAAACCTTCACTAGAAAAGTTTCATGACCTAATAAGATCATTTTCCCAAATCTCAGATATTATAACAGTTTATTCAATTCAGAAAGTCGTGCAAACACGCTTCAGCGTCAGTGAGTAACTTCTGATTGTATTTTATGAACGATACTTATAATAATTTATGGTGGATACATCAATCAGGGTTATAAGAAAAGGGTATACTAAGCCAAAAAGGGGTCATAGTACTCATCATTATGAACTTTACTATGGGACTAACCCAGAATTTGCGAAAAAAAAACAGCTGTTCCATAGGAAAATGTCAATAACACTCGACAATCACGGAGCAGCTGAATTTGTTTGCTGATTCCGGGTTGTTCCCGTAGTAAAAGTTGTTCACAACGATGAGTACCTTCTATGAGCCTTTTTCGGCTAAACATACCATTTCCTTATAGCCCTGTATGTTTGCAAATGTACATTTAACTAAATTGGCTCATCACCAGCAGAACAATGCACTTACACTGTAAAAACAAAGCGCGTTTTCAGGATAAAAAACTTATACATTTCAATATAAAATACAGTAACTTTTTTTCTAAAATATACTTGCCTCAAGAATCTGTCTCGTCATCTGTCTGCTAAACTTTATTCTTATCGCCATAAGATATACAGTGCTATAATGTACCTAGTTGATGTGAGGGTGAAAGTGAACCATCTTGCCTGGAGCCGTTTTCCCTGTCTTTATTTCACACATGTTATGGCCTTAAGCCCTCTGACAGGCCCTTAACTGACAGCCCAGCTCGAGCTGTTGACATCTATGTTCTTATTTTTCCCGGTTCTAATAATTTATTATGTGGTATTTTTGTATTTTTTTATTATTATTTATTTATTTATCAATAGCAAAGTAGTTTGAATAAACGAAAAATAAATATCGGATGTGATTGTTTTGAAAATATTTTTTATTTTAAAATTAACATTAATTTTGATTTTTGTTTCCATACAATATACCTATCACAAAATACTAACTACAACTCTATAAAACGTTTGTATGATTAATTTTTATCCTTTACATTTATACGCAAAACAAAACGGTTAGCAAAAAGATGTGACGTTGCGTAAAAAAATTTCGAAGCCTAGGTACCTACTAGGTATCACTACATACGCGACTTACATTCACACAAAGACCTACAACAATAAATAAATCCAACAAGCGATATTAAACGACACGTTTTCTGTGCAACATCACATTCAAACTTTATTACATCTTTACAATGGAAAGTCATGGTTTACTTTCACCCAAAATTATTAATATAAGTAATTATATCACGAAATACAAAATATCTGCATCGAAACTGTATAACAAGTAACAACTAAGTACAATAAATACTATGAAGCAATAACGATTACACTTAACTATAAGATATGTGTAATAATAAATAAATAAACTTAATTTAATGTAATTGTTGTGTTTTATTTTCTTTCCTGAAATCCTACCTGACGTTCACCTGATGGTTAGCATAGCAACTATTGTCAGCTCTGTTTAAACAATAATTTCAACAAATGACGTTTCTAATAAGAAAGTCACGTAAGTCACCTAGGTAGGTACTTATAAGGCATGCTTAAACTTAATCAACTGCTTAAAATTTTCACAGCTTTTTAAGCAGTGACTAACTTTAGGCAGGCGTTAAAAGTAAGATTAGTAATTAATTTATGATCACAAAATGTGAGCAATACCAGGTGGAGAGGGAGAAGTGGTCCCATTCTAAATAGGTACTAAGAAATTACGTTTGCATATCCAGCGCCTTTGCTCAAAGTTTAGTGATAGATCTTCAGTCAGTCATTATTTTGGTTTGCACATCACTTAGGAAAGCAGGCCATATTTGATTCTATAAATAAAAGTAGGTAGATTACGCGGTAATGTTGTATTGTATGGCACATCTATAGATAAATGTTAGGTGTAGGTTTCCTAGGACTCGGGTCAGCTCAGCGCGTAGATGCACTAAGTACATAGAATACTTTTGTCATGTATGACAGATAGCGAGCTTTAGAGCATCTCACAGTGTGACGTTTGACTTAGTTCTCCTAGACTAGTTCTAATAGAATCACCAGTTTTTTCTCTATTTGAAACATCATTGACTTAATATGAGGTCAAAATTTTTCTACTCAGCACTATGTTTGTTCTTTTACTTTAATTATACTGAAAATAGTACTCCATACTCAATACTCAATATTTTATTGCAAAACATTATGGTTTTGTATGTAGGTCTTAAATAACATATTTAAAAAAGTCACTCATAATTACCCTAGTTGGGTATAATTAATGTTGTGCGGGGCGGGTTCATTTCATAATAGCTTCGTCAGAAAGAAATTCCACTAGTAGGTCATAATAGCATTTGTTAATTAATTAAACTTGAATACTTTGAATATTTCTAAGCTATTTTTAAATTAATTATATCTTTTTTAACTACCATATTATATTTTACTAGCTGACCCTTGCCCACTTCGTTGGGCATAATGTTAATTAAACCCGAAGCCATCGCGCGCCGTCCGGACCGTTTTTTCTCCGATTCACTTTGCAAAACGGACTACCACATAAAAGCCTTTTTATTTTTCGGTTTTTTATATAACCTATGACACTCAGCAATAATGTGGCTTTCTATTGGTAAAATAATTTTTAAAATCGGTTCAGTAGATCCCGAGATTACCCCTTACAATTTAACAAATATACAAACACACAAACTTTACTTCTTTATAATATTATATAGTATAGTATATAGTATATTATAGTATAAGTATATTATAGTATAGATAAGCTGTTCTAATCTTGAACAACTTGTCACCATTACAATGAACAACTTTTTATGGGATCAACCCTTAAATCAAAAAAAAAAGACGTGTGGCACTCGGGGACTGCCGCGGTCTATTCTATTCTATAAGCTATTGCATACGGTGATACTTTTTAGTTTTGCCATCTATCGATGAATAGCAGAGCTTTTAATGACTTTTTGAAATATCACGCTTGTCTCTTTAGTTCAGCAACTCGCCCCTAGGTGTCGAGTGTAAGGTTTCGTTGACTTTTCGCCAATTTTATTTTATTTTGAAAATTATTACAGAAATTCGTTTGGATACTTTTTTGAAAAATAGGCCTTGCAATGTTAAAAAAAAAATTTTTTTCAAACGTCATTACTCTCTCTTCCGAGTGTACCTACCCCCGAAGTTCTATTTTTTTAAAATGTTTAAGTTTTTATATCTTCCTTTTTTGTATAAATATTGCAAGGCCTATTTTTAAAAAAGTATCACCGCTGTGCCGGTCGGAGTGGGGGGTGTTAGATTATTTTCGTTACAGAATTTCTGGATTCGGTCTCCACGCTCAAGGCCCGCGATAGAAGCTATGCAATAGCTTAAAAATCGGCTGGTCCATACATCTTGTTGAGTGCCATTGATAATTTTTATGGAACTGCTGTTTTTTAACCCCCGACGCAAAAAAGAGGGTTGTTATATTTATGTTTGACGTGTCTGTCTGTCTGTGGCACCGTAGCTCGCGAACGGATGAAGCTTACAAATTATTTTTTTTGTATGGAAGGTGAGTTACGGGCGAATGTTTTTAGACATGTTTGATGAAAATTGATTGAGCCTTTAGTTTAGCATACCTACTCTTTCCATAAGAACCCCGTATATAAAAATCTTCACGCTTTTCAAGTTCAGCATTCTAAACAAATACATATCGACCTAAATAAGTACAAAGAATATTATATCAGTCTTGTTTTTACAAAAACTCTCATAAAATATCAACATAAGACATAACCATAAAACCCCAACCTTTTTTTCATATATTCTTCTCAAGCTTAAAACTCTTCTAACATAGTTTTAGGGATATCAACCCCGTTCCATTTCTCTCTATACAATGTGTAGTTGGCTGAGAGTAAAAGTAGTATATCTTTGTCTCAGAGCTCATATCACCTGTCGGGCAACTTTCTTGAGTGCCGTCCAAATTTGTGGTGGCTAGAAATATTTATACCTCGGCTCTTAGTAACAACAGCTACACACTAAAAAGTAGGCATACTTACTCGTAGTACATTAAATGTTTACAAATTGTTGTTGGGCTGTCAATAGAGTCTTAAAAGGTCGGCAGCGTATCTGTGACGCCTCCAGTGTTACAGTTATCTATAGGCGACGGTCATCGCTTACCATCAGGCCGCCCGTTTGCTTGTCTGCCACCTAAGGCATAAAAAAAGGTAAAAATATGATGAACCATGGTAAAAACTAGTTTAACTGTTTTAGCGTAACTAACCGGCTGTTTTATTTTTGCGTCTTGTTGTTTTTCTAGTCTGAGTATCAAACTCAATAAAACATGAGTATTATTTTATTAAAACCGTGATTAAAATAAAAAATAGTCTTCGTTTTTTCGTGTCCTACAAAAAGTCCCCGACAAAAATGTAACCAATTAGTTTTCTGAATCGTCTCCACTACAAAACAAATTCATAGACGTATTCCGATCAAAACCAGCTATCTTTTACAATGACCTAATTTTCACATAAAAGCCAGCAAACGATACATAGCTAATGCAATGTAAAAACCATAAAGGATGTAAACGGCGGTCGTTAAAAAAACAATCATGACGCCCGCCAAGACCATCCCGGCTCGTTTCTGTGTTCAGTAGCCCGGCAATTACATATTACATGAGGTCTGGGCGTTGCAGACTGGATACTGGAGGCAATTTTGTTGCTTCATCTATAATGCACTAAAACTGGTCATAAGATTTGGTAATACGTATACATTAGGCCCAAGTTTGAAGGCTTTTTAAGACAGATCTAAATTTTCTAAAACTATTGGCATCCTTGTCTAATGGCTTGCAATGATAAAGACAGATATATTTTTAGTTAGTTTAGATCTGTCTTAAAATGCCTTCAAACTTGGGCCTATTTTGTAGTCTGAGTGGGTAGGTTGTGTATCAGAGTTTTAGGCTGCCTGGTTTGTGATGTTAATTTAATAGATAATTATATGCATTTGGTTCGTCACATGTGATGTTGTTGTCTTGTGACACGTGAAGAGATCAGATCGTCATCAGATCACTGATGAGGAACTGAATTGTAATTAACTTTCTCGAAAATTAAAAAAAAAGTTAGAAAAGTCTTGTAGACCCTAATATAAATGTTTTGTCAACATCTAATAGCAAATACATTCCTATATTAGTAAATACAGCTAGAACTAGCTTGAAACTACAACAATTTATCATTCGAAATGACTAACTTCGTAGCAACGTTTTTCTCGACAAATTGTAGTAAATGAGAGGTCTCATGCAAATTACATTGTTCTTTAGGTAACCCAATAAATGCCGACGCCAGGGATACCAGAAAAGATGAAAAGCTTTAATCCATCTACCTTGGTGTAGGGATAAAGCCACTGGGCTAGACGAGACCAAATCGTCCTTCATTAGGACCATCTTTGAACAAAAACTGGCTTACTTTAAAATGGTGAATAAAGAAGAAGATAAATAAGTCCGTTTAGCTTGAGGTATTGTTTTTATGTTTTGGTATTAATTTATGTGTGTATGGCGACGGTGACCACTTACCATCAGGTGGCACTCGTTTGCTACATATGGCATAATCTCCTTTTTAAAAGTCGATAATTAAAAAGGATGATGGCCCTAATGAAAACGTCTGTTATTGCCTCCATAATATCTTATCACTTTTTTTTGCGAAGTCAGCTCTCGCATACTCACATTCACCCGAAAACCTACCCTTTCTTATGCAGTCGGTTAAAAACACAATTCAAATAGAGAATCCGGATGTATCCAGTATGTCTGCCCCACATTACATAGAACCGATTTCCTCGTAAATTAAGCAAGGCCTGTGTAAGCCAAGCCCGCGTAATTCAGTAACAACATAACAACAATAAATTAAAAATAATATTTTTGACAATTTACATTGCTGTAATTTGAACACTCGTTGCGATGGAGGCGCGGATGTGGAAAAACTTGGATGCGGTTGTTTAGTGCCTTCTTACATAGATAGGCAAACATAGATCTTTTAGGCAATCTTGCTCCACCGTAGCTCACCATCAAGCCAGCATCATTGCTCACCGTCACCATCAAGCAAGATGACGGTCAAACGTTAGCCGTAACAGATTCACAAATCTGTGATCTGTTTTTTTGTGCAACTAAAATGTATTTTTTTGTTGTGCACACCGTAACATAAGTAAATAAGTCAGTTCGCAATAGTGAAGTCGAGTGGCTAGCACTAGTGTTGAAATTTTCGGTCGTTTGATGCTTCTCACATGGCTTTATTAGACGAGCGAGTGAAGCGTCTCAGCAACAAACAGCAAGCTTTCCTTTTACCTGTCCATATATTTGTTTGGATGGTTTTTGGCACTTGATATTCAGTGGTTCGTTCACATTCAGTTGCAAAATTAACTAAAATTGCAAGCTAAATAAAAACTTGTGTCAAATACCCGTAGCATTGAACATAATGGGGAGGCCTTTGCCCAGCACGGGGACATAACAGATTAAGAAAAAAATAAAATACCACCTCCACCGATCCCCATCGCACATCCACAGCCATCTGGCTGGCAGCCAGCGAATAGCCAAGCAGGGCTACCACATCTAACTCACCAAGCCTCGTTTTATAAAAAACACTATTTGTGTTACTGAGTAACTAGAACAGTTACAGTATGAGACTAGACGCCATTACGGACTGAGGGCGAATACTAATTGGCTGCTAGTTTATTGTATGGCTGGCGAGAGGATTTGATTGGCGGAGACGGTTGCTAAGAGAATTTTTTGAATTGAGTTAAACGAACGAATGAGGCTTTTGGGGTTGCACAGGGAGCTGTACTCGGTGTTGAAGTTTAAGTATGTTATTGTATGATATGGTGACCGTGGTGTGAAGTTTGATTTAACAAAATTTGGTTAGTAAATAAATATAGGTAGGTATAAGTAGATGCTAAAGATGTAACCCTAAAAACGGTCGATACAAGTTCTATGATTTTTCAGTGAATGTTCTTTTATCTAACGGAACTTGCTCTCAACCTTAGAAAAATCCACTGCTGGAATACCAGGTTTGCCCTCGAAAAGTGATTAGGCTGTATTTTACCACGTTGGTCAAGTAGGGTTGGTAGAGTCGCATTCGCCTTTGAATGTCTTCTTCGAACGTACGCAGGTTTCGATATTTTCTTTCTCTTAAAAAAAGGAAAATGTATGAAAACTCGTCGCATATTCATGTTTTGGGGATTATCTTTTTTGACGTTCAACCATGATGCAATGGCCTTGGTCTCAAGCTGACTGAAGGTTGACAAATCTTTTTAGACTTTTTCTTAGTGAACCACCCAAAATATCGAAATTCAACAGTCTTAAACTCTGCTCGTTAATGCACTGCGCTCTCTGAGACAATAAAACTATTGAACTCTTTGGATTAGACAATATTTTATTGAAATCACCCAAAGCTTAACTTAATTTAATTATTTACGTAACGAGTACAGGACGAGACAGGGAATGGGCACACTCGGCCAAGCGAACAAAAATCATGATTCTAGTGACTGAATTTCCAAGTCAAACTGTTGACGCTAACCGAGTACTCCGCCGAGGGCACTGTCTCGCCACTGCACTCGTTACGTGTAATCAACCCAGTAGAAATCCTTTATTAGTATGAATGGAATTAACATTAATAATTTGTTTCTCCTTTATTATATTTAGCAAATATTGTAAAAGTTTATAAAAAACAGACAAAGGTCACGGACCCCGATATCGGGGTAAAGCCAGAAAAAAAACCACCCCTCTCCTAACCTAACCTAACAAAAAGCACATAAAATCTTCATCTTCAAGTCCACTCACATAACTCTTGTCCGAGATCATTGTAAGCCGCACTGAAATTAGCTAGTTCTGTTTCCGGCCAGTAATATAACGGTACCGTTACGTTAGATAGTTATGCTGATAAATTTTAAAATTTGGGCATTTTCCAACCGCCCTAACACTTTAACCGAGTTCTGTGGGAAAGAGGGTTTGGGCGGACGGGTGATTTTAGTTGACAGACATGGCCTAGTATTATTAATTATAGCTTTGCACATGAATACATTACAGTAATACTTGATCTTATGTAAACATAAACATAAAAAGCACAAACCTACTAAAACTACAAATCTAATTCACTCTATACAAAATTATCTTTCAACTGACTTTAGCCGTGAAGTAGTCTAAAATACAAATGTCTAAAATGCATAACTTGTAGTACCTATTACCTACACAATCGTAGATAATTCCATCGTAGACCGTATTGTTGCTTATAGATGACGATCAAATGCAAGCCTATCACAAAATAAAAAAGTCAGCACTGATAGAATTACAAACCAGCTATTACAGATTTTTTTACAACTTTCCCAACATAATTTCTGTGGCGTTAGGCTACAAAAAGTTGCCTCAACAGTCCACAATAAATCCCCCGTCTAGCGACCCAGCGCACAGAATGGGCAGACGAAATAACAGCTTCATGCGGTCAATGGCCCCGCAGTACGCATGCTATCTGCGTACTTGATAATTGGTACGACGTACTACGCAATACTACGTACTGGTGACGTCACCGATATCGAATCTCACTTCACTAATGCTTGTTTACCTTTGTGGTAAGTGTGCATGTAGGTTGTTTGGTCACTCTGAAACCGCTCAACAAAAATGCATAAAATTTGAAATGAATACTTTGGACAGCCATTTTGTCTCACTATGATCAACAACTCCTTTGCTCCTTCACTCTTAGCGGTAAGGCTGCCAGTTGTCACACTAGTTTTAAATGTTATAATCCTTTTGTTGTAATTTGTGTTCTGAACAATAAAGAGTTTATTTATCTATTCTTTCATATCTCAAAGGAGTTGTTGAAAAACCATAAAGGTTAAACATAGCACCTACTGTTCAATTGTTAACTTGAACCAGATTCGAACCAAGATTTGAATCACGCCGTTTTAGTTCACTCGCCATCTCATAGATGGCGCTATTTTAAACAAGTTAACTCGCGCAAACGTTTGTCGCAGCATACTTAATGTAATGAATTGGCTCGCGTCAATGTGTGACTGAATAAACAATAGTTGAGAAATCTATTTGTTTCATTTGAAGTTTCTGGATTCTGTACACCTACCGACAACTTTTTGATATAACAAAATTGAGTTGCTTCAATAGAAACATTTATATCGGTATATAAATGTGCTATATTACCCCAAAAAAGAAATTGGCACAACCTTTATTGTTTTTCAGTTGAGGTATATCCCAAAGTGATCAAATTTTTTTACACAAACTTATGTCATAAAACCGAAACCGAAAGAAAATGTTTATCTCCCCGTTAAACATCATGTCTCCGTTGAATGATTTAAAAAATTATGCATAAGTTCAAATACCTATTTGTAATTTGCGGAGTTCTAATAGGACCAAAGTCAGTTCAGATATTGTTAAGGTTTCAAGCTGAGGTTTCACAGTTCAAGTTTCGGAACAATGACATCGTTGTTAAAAGATTATAATTAAAAATATTTTAGAAAGCTCCGACTAGAAAATAGTTGTCTAATTTCAAATGGCTAACCCGATTTTATTCAAATCACTAAAAACACAATCTATCAATTAACATGGAAAAACAATAAAAACAAACTCGCTTCAGCTTTTGAGTGCCTCACTACTGACACTCCCATAGATGCATACGCCAAACTTTTATCGCCCCTCTCATTAAATAGGGGATTTAGAAAGCTGTGCAAACTGGAAATCGCGGTCAAAAGTAAGTAATACAGGGTTATTCATAAAGGGTATGCTAAGCCGAAAAGGACTCATAGTACTCATCATTATGAACAACTTTTACTATGGGACCAACCCAGAATTCGCGACAAAAAATCAGCTTTTCCATACATAATGCCGAGTGTCATTGACATTTTTCTATGGAACAGCTGATTTTTTTTTCGCGAGTTGTACATAATGATGATTACTATGAGCCCTTTTCGGCTTAGCATACCCTTTATGAATAACCCTGTATATCTACACATGTATTACTTACTTATTATTCTACACAGTTGAAATATAATAAAACAAACCAACGTACGCATTTACGCTAGACAGAAATAAAATCACGTGACAGCGACATCTATCGGCAAATAATTGCATTAAACACCCCCTTTAAACCCCTAACCCCCTATCAATCAGTGCCATGGCGCAAATGTGAAAACTCAAAAAAAGGTCGCGAGACTGATTTAAAAAGGGATAGAAGATTAGATTTTGATGGGAAAGCAAGAGAGGGCAATAGGATAGTCTAAATTATTGTATTATACATAATAATATTCGGGCGGTTTGTTGTATATGTGAAAATTGCAGACACTTTGACTCTAAACAAATTAACAAAAACTTTGATCACTTTTTTTTATTTCAATCTCATCACTACGAAAAATATATAAAAAAATGGCATTACAAACACTACTAACATTTAACACTTTAACTGCTGAAAACACATGCCGTGTGTTTTCCTTGTGGCAACGCGAATGCGGCCACACACGCCAGGTGCGTAGAGCCCACATTCAATACAACTGTTCGGTAAAACACAAACGCATGTTAAGTGTTAAAGGAGTTAAAGTGTTAATAACTGTTTAAAATGCTCTGACAAGTCCTCGTTGACGTGAAATGTCACGCGCAAATACAAGACGTAAAATTTTTAGCTTGGTATAAGTAAGACTCCCAATTTTTCAGAAATGACCAGCATCTGGATATTAAGGGGCAGCATACAAACAAACTGTACCTCTTTATAATATTAGTATTGCATTACAATTCAAGTAGGTACTCAACTAAAGACATTTTGTATCTCAAGGCGACGAGCGCAGTGCTGGGCCGCGCAGGGTCTTGAATTGTTAAACGTTCAAAATTCTGGGTAACGTAGACCTGTTATGGGAAAACGTGACGTTTAACATCAGGCGAGCGATCTGCTCGTTTCGTCACTCAATTGTATAAAAAAATTAAAAAAATCTTTTTTTACTTAGCGACGCCGATGTCTTATCTCCAATTTTCCCATATCCTGCGCTACTATAATCGTATTGTCTCCATTTTCTTAGAGGACGCTTCGAACGAGCCCACTACACACCCCTGCAACATCACAACTACCTCCACCAAACTAAACCTTAACTTGTAGATTATAAAGATCATTTTCGCTAAACCAAATCCGTGTTTTAAGACCTTTTACTTTCTAAATGTAAATTAAGCTTTACGACAGCGAGCTTAAAGTTGAATTTTGTTTGTACGGTTTGTGAGTTAAGTCGTTTTGCTATTTTCGTGTGTAGAGACGCGACGGCGCGGTCTCGAAAGGAAGTTCTTCCACTTAGTTTAGGGTTAAAATATACTTCACCCGATTTCTGAGGGTGGAAAGATCTCAAGGTCAAACGGTCGAATTAGTGGACAATTAGGGCCTAATTGCGGGGTAATAAGGGTTGTTTTGACATGTTACGAGTAAATTGTCTCGAGTTAGGGTTGTGACGATCGGTTTTGGTTTGATGAGTCATGGGTCGTTGAACTTTGAAGTTTAGGGTTGAATTTTTAGTGACTGGTTTTAGGGTTAGAAGTTAGTTTAGACTTTATACCTATTTGATTGAAAATTAATTGAATGGAATTAAGCCCGTATGGCCCGGTGGTAGAGGTTTTGGTCAATATAGTGTTTACTGTTTTTTAAAGTTTTTTCACCTTAAACTTACTGTAACATATACTTATTTATAATAATACGATATAATATTGGCGTACTTGAGAGCCAGTTACCGTTTCAGGTCAGGAAAGTTATCTTTGATCTCACCGTTACTTTACTCAAAGTTAGCTGTGGTCAAACGCCTAGTCTGCTGAACATAGAAAACAGCGTGACTTCATACAGTCATGGAGTAACTATACATTTTTTTAAATATTTTTGAAGACCAATCATAATATCTGAATTTATTATGAAAAAATGTGGTCTAAGAAATTCTAAGAACTCACAAACGTAAGCAATAAAAGGCAATGACAGTGACCGCTCACTATCAAGCGGCTCATCTGCTTGTTTAAAACATAAACCATAAAAAAAAAAACTATTAGAAAAACAAATCAAATCGCTAGTTACAATGTTTACCTTCACACATAATTTACTAAAACACAGCGGACAACATAAAAAACATTCTCTTAAAACGTACTAAAATGTTTTATAGAGCAAGTGACACTATCACTAGGTACAAAAGTGCCTACAGCCCAATAAATACTGCGACGCTCGCAAAAACTATGAAAATCTACATAATAATACACTATGCAGTTACTTTTTATTTATGACACTAAATTTTAAAGCCATAAAAATATTTGGACGTCATAGCGTCGAGAATTATTGCCGTCACATAGCTCGTAGATGCTACGCCGCAGTCGCTACGCCGTAGAAGTCCTACGAGATCCGCTACGGCGTAGACCTACGTCTACGATGGCTGGCTACGGTTTTAGGTTTTTTTCTATTGTGCTCAATTTCACCCATTGTTAATGAATAGAAAAGAACTACTTTACATCTACAGTCTGAATACAATTTTCCATGAAGAAAATTTATGATGAAGGCATAAATTATGGGCATGATGTTGTACCTAATAAATCTTTCATATTTGAAAACCTTATTTACATTATCCCTCTGTATATAATTTTTTCTATATATTTTGTTCATAATGTTTAATCATTCTAAGTTTATAGTACTTAATGTACACCACCGATAGTATTTCAATTCTGTCAGTCTAGTCCACTATAGACTATAAGGCCGTGCTTATTCTACACAAAATTCCATTGCATAATTTAAATATAAGATATGTTTTCGGTATACAATAAAGACAAATTGAATGACATTGTAAGCATCATATTGTTCGCAATCCCATGTTTTTTACGAAATGCGAGCAAAGAACACGAAATCAATTTAATTTACGAGTCCTGCGTCCTAGGACAAAACAGAGCTTGATTTTTTTCGTCTCGTCTAAACGGGTCGTAATTTAACATGAAAACGTGCCCGTCCAACAAAATGAAACATCTATATTCATGGTCTATAGCCTTCTAAAATACGAGGCGAGCCGTCACGAGTTCGACACTAAACACGAGAAACCCACGAGACTGATCAAATCTCGAGACGTCAAAGTCACAGTCAGCGGAGTCTCGACGGAGTCACGAGTCTCGGACCGGCCAATGAGGGCTGATGCAATTACCGCCTGACTCATGGCCAAAAAAGCGGAGAATGCGGCGTCCCGATTGCAGCTGGGTGTAGTATTTTCTCCCGATTATCAGGGAGCGTTTGAAGGATGCAGCGGGGAGGGGCGCGGGCGCGCGCGCGGGGCGGGGCGAGGCTGCGAGGCGCCTCAGTCGAGCCGTGGCCGCCGCGCGATACACACGCGATGGCGCACTAGACACGACCAAATGTGTACGCCGCGGAGCCGCATATCGCGAACCCCGCTCTCTCCCTCGACCCACACGCGTTTCTGTTGACTGTGCTCCCCGATCGGTTAAGAACAATATTTTTTACTCTATCTAGGATAAGACTCTCTCGGACTGTACCCGTTTGTGGCTAATGTGAGTTCAAATTTTTGCGGCCGCGTGTGTCTGCGATCACGTGCCCTATATACAGGGTGTCGTCGCTGGACCGCCCGAATGCTATCGCATTACTTATCAAGGCAACGCTTCTGTAGAATTGATCTGTATCGCTTGCGTAGATCTGTGCTGTCGTTAGAACTATCGTATCGTCTCGTAAAAATTTAATGTCACCCTGTATTGACCGCATGCGATCTCGCAAGGCTGCTGCGATTCTGTATGTTTACCGGCTACAGCGAGACTGTTATCAATAAATCATTGCATTACACACGTTTTTATGTTTTCGCAATTACCCTGAAACCCGTAACGTTTATTCGAAGCCAGTCTTTTCTGGAGTGTCTTTACACATATTTATGGGATGCGGGTAGCTTTAATCTAGTTTAGACTTTATACCGCAGTGCCTAAAGTTGAGAATCCTAGTTGGACATCTCAGTAGAAACATTAAACCCGAATGTCTGTAAATTCACCATTTTATTTCTTCATTTTTAGTTAGCTCCTCCGCAATGCTTCGCTAGTGGTTCTATAGTTTTCTGTTATGTAGTGTGAGTCGTCGGACTGTCCACATTCGTAGATAGTGTAGTATAAGTCCGAGTAGTAATGATGTGGGACCCAGTGTGTGAGACACGTGGCCTGGCTAAAGGTAAATAATTGTTCCCACGTGGCAGTGAGCCCAATTAACCCCCCGCCGAGGGGTCGCAGCGCACGCTTTCACTAATGGAAACCTGTACAACATGTTGTTATGACACTACACGCCATCGAGTTCATGATTGATGATTTATCGGACATTTCTTTGGACTTTACGGATTGTACTACAATTCTTACTTACTTCTTTTTATTTCTTACTATTCGTTTTTGGACGATTTTGACAGTTTACTAATAGGGGACTTAGTAAATTTTACTTGGATGTTTAATGAGCATTCCGACAAATATTTATGAAAAAAAGTTTCAAGACTTTTAACGGTACTCTATATTTTTGAGGTATTATTTTTATTTTGACAATTAAAACTTATGAAAATTTCTATTAATTGTTCGTTAGGATAAAATAATGGCCCAACCGGGTCTATTTACAAATTTCGATGAGTATCATTATCTATAGTATAGATAGACGATTTGATATTCTCTTCGGATCATTTGGCAGAACACATTAGACGATTATCTGTGTGTGCGTGGCTATGCGTCTATGCGTGCGGGTGTTTGTGTCTGGCGGGTTTCGGGAGTGGTGCGAGGGGGAGGGGTGGTGGGGGTGGGTGGTTGCGGGCCGGCAGCGGGCACATGGGCGATCGATGCCGCGTATCATTTGCGTGCGACGACGCCCCTCGCCCCTGATGCCTAGTAGATGACCTCCTATCGCAGACTTGCTCAAACTTGTATCAGTGAAATAAAATTAGAGGCATGACGAGATTTAACAGCTATCTTAGGGTAACTAATATGTAGGGTAATCTCTAGTGACATACTCAGTGGATCGCAAGATGACTTAGCGCGTAGTATTAAGTGACCGGTTTGGAAGTGTCGTTATTCAATTAGTATGGGTTGAATGGGTAGACATAGTATCGGCGGCTTAAAGCTGGGTTACCAGCAGCATAGCCAAACGGTTATATTTCAGGAGCTGCTATCTTTGGACACATGTCATCCACATGGCGGCGTTCAGCTTCGAATCTCAGTTGCAGTTTGAAAGCTGACAGGAGTTGAACATTGTTTTACTTTTCTGAAAGATTGAGAAAAAGTTATTAGGTTTATTTAGTATTCTCTAGGAATTTATATGAGTTAATTGATATTTAAACCTTATTAATTATGGTATCTAAGTATTTTTGCCTATATTATAGTTTATTGCTGTAAGGGGTTTACTTTTCGTAGAATTATTTTGATTCCTAATGGTTAAATTTTCGTATTACTTTTGAACTTTCGCGATAATTACACACGTTTTTAATTATCAAAAAAGACTTATCACGGATTCACTTCTAAGGTTTTTATACCTTTCGAAGTTTCAAGTATTTTGCAATGACCGCGGTCACGAGCATGGAAATTGCAATATCATTGCATTATGTTTTCAAATGCCTACCTACTGTTTTTCTGGATTACTTTATTCTGAGTGATGACTTTAGTTAACTTCTTTGCAATTAATATTTGTACATATAAATATCTGAATCTGGGATAACTAATCAATTATATGCTTTAATATTATTTGCATTCTAGAGGCTTAAATGGAACAGTTAGGAGTATTTGGGTTAATTTGAAATTGAATAGCTTTTGGTGGTATATTATCTTATGGGAATCTAAGTTTATGCTAAATTACTTTTAACATTTTGTAATGGGGTTGGGGTTTGGTTAACTAAGTGACATGCAAAATAGAAGTCAATGTTCAGTAGTTAGCTATTTCAAGTTGATGATGATGATGGTATTAACGTATGATAGTATAGTTTGTGAAAATTAAAAAAAAATGGCATCTTTTACATTAAACTTTTCGTAAATGCCGTAAATATAAATAATAAGATTTTATTCAAAAAGTAGGTGTAAGAGAAGCTTAAAAGAAACCATTCCTAGACTAGACTACCTTTACATTTTTGCATACCAACAGGCGAGTTACAAGTCAAACATTATCTAAATAAAAAAATATATAATCGGTTGTCTGTAAAGTCGGTTTACTGACGATAGTTGAACGTGACAACGTCATAAGAAAATACTGATGGAATGGTTTCATTTTTCAAAAATAGAATATAGGAAATCACAATTTCACTCAGAGCGAGGTAACGCCTCATCGAGGTAACGGCACATACGTCACACTTTTTTCGTACTTACACCCGGCTCCATCGAATTATAAGACGTTATCACGTCAAAAAAAAATCTCTTGTCATTATCTTTATTAGGTAATAAAAAATAAATTAAAAATTACAGTTGCTACTTTGACAGTTGCCAACCCCACTGACACATTCAAAGCTAAACGGCTCTGCCTAGCTTCTAATTAGCTACGTTTACCTTGACCGAGAAGGCGGTGGAAGTTACTTTGACATAGTCTCAATACATTTTAGTAGAGTATGTGCTAACGAGTCTACACTTTGTAATCAGGGCGATTGTTTTGACACCACATTTATTTAGAGTGTTGCTAAACTTTTCAATCTTCTACCTGTAGTTTTAGCTTTAAAAAGTTTTATTATTAATTATAATCACTTATTTATTTCAACTAATATTTTATATTGCATAAGTCATCTGTATTATAATTCATAATTATATATGAAAAAGTGTTGTTTGACAAAATTAGAGTTTTACAGATTTAGAGGTCTAATATTATTATCTTCTTTTAATCTTCTATTGTTATCATTCTTCTACATCTGTCTTCCCTTTTATTTGGTCTAACTATATCTTCTTTGGCCTTTCTGATCATCCTATTCTTTTTCATCTAAGATGCCTTTCATTAAATTATTGTCTTGATGATAAGGCGGCCAAATATATTTCCCTTTCTGTTTTTACACAATTAACACCAAAGTCAATCTCAACTATCTCCTTTCCTCTTTAACTCACAATCAAAACACCATACAAATCTTAAACAGTTTCTTCGTCTATCTATATATCTGTCTCCTGCTTAACCCAGATCGCCCCTCAAAGCTCATTACAAGATTTACAAGTAACCCCACTAAGCAGATTTGCCGGCCATCGCGCCCCATCCTGCCCTTTTCCTCTTTAAATTACATCCGGCCGGGTACAGATTAAATGATAGGTTCTTCACTGCCCGGGGATGATTTGACCGACTTCCGACGGAATCGTAACTTCGAAAGTGGTAAGTGATGCAAACTGCCCAGTGTGTCTTCGGATTTGAATGTGGGGAACTTTTTTATTGGGTTCTTGTAAGGGATGTTAATGGGGTTGAGTCTGAGTTATTTGTAGCTAAACTAACAGGTCAAAGAGTTTTATTGTTTCAGGTTTTTGTACGAAGAAAAATTTTTGTAAATCGAAGACGTTCTCAGTAAAGGCCACGTAAAAAGTACCCGCAACCGACGAGCTTGTATGAA
Source organism: Alcis repandata (assembly GCA_949125135.1). Lineage (NCBI taxonomy): Eukaryota > Metazoa > Arthropoda > Insecta > Lepidoptera > Geometridae > Alcis > Alcis repandata. The sequence goes on from OX421247.1 coordinate 623,184, forward strand.
AACACTTATGAAAGTAGAAGAAGCGAAAGACATATGTCAGGATCGTAGCAAGTGGAGGGATGTAGTCTCTGCCTACCCCAACGGGAAAGAGGCGTGATAATATGTATGTATGTATGTATGTTTTTGTACGTGGAAAAGAGAGGTGATAGATAGATAGATAAACTCTTTATTGTTCACACCAGAAATTACAAACAAAAGGATAATAGAACACTTAAAACTAGTGCAACAAATGGCGGTCTTATCGCTAAGAGCGATCTGTTCCAGGCTTATATTCTTGTCTTTCTTATTGTAACTTCCAAAAAATTGCCAATTGAAATACTCATAAAATCTCGAAATAATTAACAAAATATTTGATTATTTACTGATGTCAAACTTATTTAGAAACAAATGCTACGAAAACTGACATCAGGGTTTTAGCATAAACAGACTAAAAAAATCAGTTACATCCAGTATAGTTATTGAGACCTCGTAGTTTTCCTCGATGTAGCTCACAAAAGCTTAATCATGAATGTCCCCTAGATGCCTACCTAAATGCCTTTTTTTAGTAGATTAGCGGATCAAAGTTGCCTTAAAATTTTCACACTTGAAAGGACAAAATGGAAATGCTTTAATAAACCACAAAAACGTTGATCATGCTTTACACATATGTATTTATGTTTTATAGAGCTCCCTTAGTTACTCGATCTGTCATCATTACCCCATTACCTAGTTCGGCCCCTAAATCCAGCTCAAAACAACTAAAACATCGTGAGCAAAATAGAACTACTAAAAAACTGATAAATCAGACAATGCTTCCTTAAACGAGCGTAATTATATTTTACACATCTGAGGAGCTGTGTGTAACTAGGGGTAGTTACCCGATCTGTCATCATTACCCCGTCACCTAGTTCTGCCACTAAATCAAGCTCAAAACAACTAATATTTCGTGGGGCAAAGTTGAACTACTCAAAAAACTGAGAAATCAGACCATGCTTCCTACACGTGCGTATTTTTATGTTTTACATAGCTGGGAAGTTGTGTGTAACTAGGGGGTAGTTACCCGATCTGTCATCATTACCCCATCACATAGTTGGGCCACTAAATCCAGCCCAAACCGTTGGACGAGCTAATCCCATGCTTAACGGCTAGAATTAGTCGTTACTCAGTCTAGACCGATTCCGTTAACCGTAGGCGGCTGGCGGCTCGTTAACGTCGTTATTGAGAAGCCGTTAAATGTTTCGTTAACTAGATGTTTTATTTCGTTCTAATGATTGTTGGGAAGGTTTTTCGAACTTTTGTTTTGTTGCTGTCTGAAAATTGGGCAAAGATTAGTGAGATGAACATTATTGGAAAATGGTCCTTCGGTCGCTGGCATAGACTCTACTTTTGAACAGCTAAGCTGTGCTCTTTACTTACTACTAGCGACCGGCCCCGGCTTTGCACGGGTATAAAATGTAGCCTATGTTACTCAGGGATAATGTAGCAATCTAATGGTGAAAGAATTTTTGAAATCGGTCTAGTAGTTTTTATGTTTATTCAACACAAACATACAAAAATACAAATATTTCCTCTTTATAATATTAGTATAGATTTGGAACTTTTTAAATATTTTTTATTATATAAAGAATATTCGGTAAAATAACAGACATATTTTGGAAGTTTAGTCCATGATTTTGGACCGTTATTGATTGATACCTGACTTCTTTAAAAGTTGTTTTAAATCTAGATACTTTATCTTTGTCAACATCATTGCTTATCAACCAGGCGAGTAGATCTAACGCGGATTTATTTGTTGTTAAAAAAAACCAGCCAAGTGCGAGTCGGACTCGCGCACGGGCCTCGTTTTATTCTTTGGGTACGGAATCCTAAAAAGTCACATTAAAATCTGACATGATCCACTGTCTTTTGACCGAAAAACAATCAAAATCGATTTTCACTTGCGCTCACCCATCCTTTGACCGATCGAACAAAAAAACAAAAAAAGAACGTAAGCTAGTTTTTTTAACGTACTCCCAGATTATAAAGTCATTTAACTAACTCTGGACTCTGAAATTAGTAGTTACCGTTAAGTACGATTTCTTGGCATCTCTGCGACGGGCTAATTTACAAGAGTTGGGAATTATGTGGGTAGTTTAGTCACTCGGCGCATGGGGACAATGGGGAGGTTTCAATCGTATGAGTCTTCAAGTCGTTTTGGTACTTTTAAGCGCTAGGAAACATAGGTAAATGAAAGATCTAAAAAATGTATAGCTTTACTAATACAGAATATCTTTGCCGATAGTTTTTTTTACAAGTCACTTTTAAATCGAGAAAAAAGTCCGAGAAAAATAATAAAAGATTTTTTTTTTATGTAATTGTGTGACGAGACGAGCAAATCGCTCGCCTGATGTTAAAACAGGAAAAACTAAATCAAAACTATCGATGAACATTCAAAACAAACAAACAGACAAACATAGAACCCTCCTCCTTTTTGGAAGTCGGTAAAAATCGGTTTAACCGTTTTATACCTTGGACGACACACGCGTTAAACTAGGACTTATAACACCCCTCTATTCGCGTCGTTGGTTAAACAAGAACATTATTTTTACAAAACAAAAAACAAAAACCGATTTCAAGAGACCGACTATTGAGTTATTCTTCTATTTGTCGCGCACGTAAGTACTTAATGCAAATTTAAGACTTATATGGTTTTCTCTTGGATACCATTATGAGAACTGGACTAAATTGAAATTGGACCAAATGGGAAGCGTCAGCTTTCTAATAAAAAAAGAATCATCAAAATCGATTCACCCAGTTAAAAGTTATGAGGTAACAAACATAAAAAAAAATAAAAATAAAACTTACAGTCGAATTGATAACCTCCTCCTTTTTTGAAGTCGGTTAAAAAGTAAAATAAACCAATACCTTTTACACCCCTATCCATCATAGACTGTTCCCTTCCAAATTCAATAAAAGGTTTGTTTTACCAAACTCTAAACAAGTTAATTTAAACTTTCTCCGACAGACTCGAACTTTTTCAAAGTCAACAAAACATAATTCGATATAGGTCCCTTTGAATAAATCTGTGGATTTTATTTCTTGAGTAGACAATGTTTAATCGACCTTAGAGTGACGAGTTAAGGTTGAGTTTTGATTGTAGTACTCGTAGCGTAGCTATAAAATAGTCCTTGCAAATATTGGGTTGATTCCACGCAACGAGTAAAGTGGCGAGACAGTGCTATCGACCGAGTACTCGGTTTGTATAAACAGTTTGACGAGGCGAGACGGTCATTAGAACAATGATTTGTTTGCTTATTTACTGTCTCGCCACTGTACTCGTTACTTGTACCAGTAACCAACCCATAACCGAAGTTAAGCAGTCTTCGACCCGGCCACTATTTTTTTGGCGTTTGACCGCCATTTCGCCTGATGACAACTTCGTTGATGTCAATTAACATCAAGCTAGTTAACAAGCTTGGCGTTTTAATTAACTACCCAACACCCTAATTATAATATATGTTTGTGATTTTTAATACTTGTTGTTTCAGATGGAAAAATAAAACTTCTGCAATTCAATTTCACCGGTCAAAATAGCCAAAAAAAAAAACTGCGTTTGATGGTCTATCTGTTTCCACCCACAAGATACTGGCGAAATTGTGATAAATATATTCACAAAAGCCAAAAATTAAGAGTTGAAGTTGAAGCTAGGCGTTTGATTACAGCTAACCAGATTCTACGTAAAGTGACGGTGCGTCTCATAGATAACTACTTTTGAATTGATCTCGAGTTGTATTTAAACCCCCGACGCAAAAACGACGGGGTATTATAAGTTTGACGTGTCGGTGTGTGTGTCTGTCGCATCGTAGCTCCCGAACGGATGAACCGATTTTAAATTTCATTTCTTTGTATCATGAAAATCGGTGCAGGCGTTTCAACGTCGGGGGTTTTTTTGATTTTATTACTTTATGTCTCTATCTCTTTTAGTGTCGCCAGTTCCAGTTGTTTGTTACAGAAGATTATAAAGAGGTTTTTACGCGTTCTAATATTCCTGACACTAGGGCTGTTTAACCATTTAGCCTTTAATACAAGACAGTCGTAGACAGTTTCGTAAAAGCAAAAAATGATGTAGTCCTTTTTGAATAAATACTTATTGTTGACTGGTCATTTTATTGCTCTTTATAACAAGGGGATAAGGTTGCGATTGCTCTGTTTTTATATGATGGTATCATAGGCTTTTAGATGATTGGCCAACCATTATGTAGTTATACGGCGTTTGATATGATTATTGTAATTGGTTATTTCTTTACGAATGTTCTTTGGTTGAAATTTACATTTGGCGAGTCAGCGGTTGTATCGGTTCTAATGTTACAGGCGACTCGTAAAAAATAGTTGCATACTAACGAATGCTATAAAAAATATAAATATACACACAAAGCTTATATAGGGTTATATGGAAAGGATATGCTAAGCCGAAAAGAGCTCATAGTACTCATCATACACATCATCATCATTGTGAACAAGAGCTTGTAGTACTCATCATTGATTTTTTTTTATTTCGGGACCAACCCAGAATTCGCGAAAAAAAACAGCAGTTCCAAAGAGAAATGTCAATGATACTCGACAAAATGTATGGAACAGCAGATTTTTTTTTGTAAATTCCGGATTGGTCCCATAGTAATAGTTGTTCATAATTAAGAGTACTATGAGCCTTTTTCGGCCTAGCATACTCTTTCTTTATAACTCTGTATAGGCCGTGGTAGCTCAGTGGGAGAACAGCCGCTTCGCATTCTTGAGGTGGCGGGTTCAAACCCCGACTCGTACCAATGAGTTCTTTGCGACTTATGTACGAATTTACATACCACTGGCTTTTCGGTGAAGGAAAACATCGTGAGGAAACCTGCATAAATGTCCGGAGAAGAAATTCAATGGCGTATGTGAATCCACCAACCCGCACTTGGCCAGCGTGGTGGAATACGTCCTAATCACCCTTAGAGGGTAGACCTGTATCCCAGCAGTGGGAGGATTAATGGTTGCATATGATGATAGGTATATTATATCTAAAAACAAAAAAATAAGGCCAAAAAATATTACTCAGGTATATCTACATTAACGTAATGTATAAATTTTGTATATCAAAATAAAAACAATAAAGACTGGTCAAGCTTTGCTTAGGCAGCGGAGCTTTTTTAGAAGCTTTTTGTAAACTGACCGTCGCCCGTTGCTTAAAGTCGGTGATCGATTACGAACAGTCAAGCGATACTAAGACAATTATACTCTCTTCTACAAACATGCAGTACACACTCTTTTGGCGCCGCGACCTAAAGTGGGTCTTGGCCCCCGACACCAGAACGTCATTGATCTCGGTCCAACTAAGATGCACCAAATAATTATTAGAGCAAAAGTGTCACCGTATTTCGGAATCTCTTATAGACAAAAATGTCTTTAGATGCATCGACGTGAAAAAAATAGCTTACGTATCATATCGATGTTTAGATAAAGAAAAATAAATGATTGATAACCCTATGAATTTAATTTTACTCCTACTTTTATTCATCTTTCTTCTTAATATATATAAATCTCGTGTCACAATGTTTGTCCTCAATCTAAACCACTTAACCGATTATAATAAAATTCGCACACCATGTGCAGTTCGATCCAACTTGAGAGATAGGATAGTTTAAATCTCAAATTATAGTCGCAATTTTAATTTATTGCAAATTATATAATTATATACTGATAATTTTTACTATAAATTGACAAGTTAGCATCAACATACTACGGTTGCTATAGTTACGCAATAGCATAACTTTTGACATTTGACATAGAATTGACGCAATGGCTTTTGACAGGGCAACGTCTGTCGAGTCAGCTAGTTTCTTATAATTTCATTTCACTATTTTTACAACTGATTATAACCTAATATTTGGATGTCGCACCAGGTAAAAACAGACTCACGGCATGCAATTGAAAAGAGTAAAGACCACCAATACTAACATCATACTCGTACCATGTTCATCATGAAGAGATCGCTTTTAGCAATAAGGCCTTCAGTTGATGCACTAATTTTAAGTGCTATTATCCTTTCGTTTGTAATTTCTAGTGTTAACAATCAAGTTTATCTATCTATCTATCTATTTTCTCACAAACTACCTGAATCACAGCATAAATAACAGCCCAAGACTTCAACTATCTGAACCCAATCTGCACTAGACCAAAAAAAAAATACAAAATAAAATACCTAGTATCAGTAAAAAACCACGCCGCCGCCGTTTAATCAAAGAATCCCCATAAAGGGTTTTTATCTATCGTCAATAGATGAAATGTGTCTGGCTGTCCGTGTTGAAAGTCGAGAGGTCGCCCAGAGGGCACGGCTGTTGTCAAGAGTGCTACTACTGGATATTCTGTTGTCGAGAGATTAAAGGCCGTTTGTACACTGAGACTACATAAGATCGATAGATAGATAGAAAGATAGATTAGATCGATAATAGATAGATTAACACTTTATTGTAAGCAATGATTTTTAAAACTATAGTCAATTGGCTTTAGTTTTAAACTATTAGTACTCTATTAGATATTAAACTATAATGCTTTGAAATTCAGAATATTTTGAAACCAAAACGGTTTGTTAGTGCCTAATATAACCAAAGATTTTTGTTTTCAAAACATTCTGCATACAATAGATCATCATCATCTAATGCCTTCTTTATATTACTGCCATGTTCGACCCATGACTATAATAATTTCGTTTACAATATAGAAACACTTTATAAAATATTTAGATAGCTTTTAAACTGCCTGAATTAATTTTATTTAAACTTTCTATTTAAAAAAGGAAACATTTACAGAAAACAAAATACATACTCGTCGAATTGAGAACTGTCTCCTTTTTGGAAGTCGATTAAAAAGCAGAGATAGCCAACCAAAAGCGACCTTCTCGCAAGCAATTTCTTCCAAAACCGGTGACGAGAGTCCAGATGATTCAATTTTTTCACTTTCATCGCCTCATGTACGAACAGCAGCCCTTACGCAATTTGAACTTCTAAGACGGGTTTCGCACAATCGTCCGTAGTTGCTCGCTGTTTGGTCAGTAATGGCAGTTTACGAAGTTTTATTTTTGCTATGGAGTCATGAGAAAAGCCAGACGTAATACTTATAGTACATAAACTTACGATTTTGGGACTAAGTTAATAAGATATTTCCAAATTACGAAAAATGCTACTTATAACTAATATTATAAAGAGGAAAGGTTTGTATTTTTGTATGTTTGTGTTGAATAAACACAAAAACTACTAGACCGATTTCAAAAATTCTATCACCATTAGATTGCTACATTATCCCTGAGATATTTTATACCCGTGCAAAGCCGGGGCAGGTCGCTAGTCTATACTAATATTATAAAGAGGAAAGATTTGTATTTTTGTATTTTAGGATGTTTGTGTGGAATAAACTCAAAAACTACTGGACCGATTTCAATAATTCTTTCACCATTCGAATGCTACATTATCCCAAAGTGACATAGGCTATATTTATTACCTGAAAAAATTAGGGATCCTTACTAAAACTTCAATAGTGTCTACCCGTGCGAAGCCGGGACGAGCCGCTAGTATTTTATAAATTCGAAAAGTTTGTGTGCACAACTGTTTGTTATCTCGTATCTCCATAACTATTTAATCGATTATTATATTTAAATAAAAAAACTACTAAAAATATATTTTTCATCAACACGCGGGTGAACGAACGGCAAAACGAACCTTGGCACTCCTATTAATACATGGTTATAAGGAAAGAGTATGATAATTCGAAAAGGACTCATAGTAGGTACTTACTCATCATTTTTAACAACATTTAAACTGTGGGACAAAATCACAAAAACCTGAAATCGGGACAAAAAAATTGTCAATGACACTCGACAAAAGATGGAACAGCTGATTTTTGAACTCTGGGTTGGTCTCATAGTAAAAGTTGTTCGTAATGATGAGTACTATGAGCCTTTTTCGGCTTTGCATACCCTTTTCTTGTAACCATGTTTACCCGCCACCCCTCAATTGACTTTGCTTATATTCGAACTCACAAATTGTATTGAAATGATCTACTTGCTTGCAAAATTTCATGCATATCTGATTAGCCGTACTTAAGTTATCGTCGGATAAAAATAAAAACATTGGAATGCAAATTTGTCTCCCTGAACTCTGGGACCTCTCTTATCTTAATTTTTTTTTTGTATTATGTTTCAGACTAAGTATAAGATGATTAAAACACGTCAAATACGTCAAATAGATGAGCACAGTTATTTTTGTCTTAAATATTAATGTTGCAGTAATTGAAAAACTGGTCAAGTGCGAATCAGACTCGCGCACGAAGGGTTCCGTACCATTATATATAAAAGTTGAGTTACAAACATCCATAAATAATGGATACGAACTTTCACACTTGCAAGCGTGCTCCATCGTAGACTGTACCATTAATTACCACAAGACAAGATGGCGGTCAAATGCAAGCCTATTAATTTGAAAAAGTATAATATTAGGGTTTAGTGGGTTCTTATATCTCAGGGTGACGAGCGCAGTGCTGTGCCGCGCAGGGTCTTGAATTCTGCGAGTTCAAAATTCTGGGTGGCGCAGACCTGTTATGGGCAAACGTGACGTTGAACATCAGGCGAGGCATATGCTCGTCTCGTCACTCAATAGCATAAAACAGTAGGATTGTCATTACTCGTACCACGTAGTGTAGAATCAAAGCTTCTTTTTGAAGCAGTTTTAACAACCCTAGCTAAAAGTTACATAATACTTAAATAGCAGATATCAAAGTAGTCACAATGAATGCGTCCATTATGTTAAATCTTGTCTGCAGTTCTGTCGTAGGAAGCACGAATGGTCGTCGAACAGTAGCCTATGTACATATACACAGTACTCTGTGACAAGTGATATAGTACGTTTGTCTGGAAGGCCATTAAATTCACAATAATGCATCGGCTACAGAGTACAACTTTTGCTCTAGGGTTGGCACGCAAAACCATTTTTATTTCTTTAAACTTGCTTGATTGAAAATTCTTGTTCCAATTCGATTTAATTAATGATTAAAATTGGCAATTAATTTATTTTGAAACTTTTGTTGTTATTCCATTTGCTTAATGTTTGGAACTGCCACTATTTTACAACAACATAAACCTAAATAAAATTGTTAATTACATTGTTATGTGAATAGTTCTTTGTTATTGTTGTTTCTTCTTGCCTTTAAATCTAGATGATCAACACTAATTTTCACAAACTTTTGTGACAGCGTAAATATTTGGCAAGTAATTGATAACAAGATTTAGCAACTGATATCAGTGCTATGCTATTGAGAATCCAGGAGGAGAGAGAGAGTATATGAAAGAGTAAGGCTGGTGTCTGAGAGAAAGAAGGTAACCGAAATTAAATGACCAAAGAGTTAAAAACAGATAGAGAGTAGCTGTCTGAGCAATTTTTGTTTTTTTTTTTTCTCATAGCATTCACCACTGAAAAGATGCCTTGTTAATGTCAATACCTAATTTGACAATAAACACTAAATAAAATCGTGAGTGCCCACACAATTTAAAATACATATAAGTGTAGATATTGTATAAATTGTCAAACTTTAACGTAATGAGAATTCTTATTTCCATAACAAAGCTTCTCTGTGCAATAAATACCTCCATATCTACATTACAATTCTAAAAACGATAAAATACTCAATACTAAATAATAGATGCCAAAATAACTTCAAAAACGTATAACACAAAACTATACCTACTTTGAAAACAAAAAAAAATGACATAAACCACTATAAAGTGACAACCATAAGCCCCGAAACTTCGAAACTAGCACACAGCACTGATATGGAACTTCGACAACCCTACCGCGCTGCCTGTGTGAGTGCGTGTGACGCGTCGGTGTGCGTGTCGATGTGTGCGTGTATAGATCCCGCTCTTTGGCACGCTCAGCGCTACTAACGTACACTGTAAAGTCAGGGTGGAAGATGCAACGGGTTTTGGTTTGACTAACTCACGCACACAAACATAGTTTTATATTACAGTATAAAACAACTTTATTGTGCAGCAAAAATCATACACTGAAAACATTTTATATATCTGGGTGACGAGCGCAGTGCTGTGCTGCGCAGGGTCTTGAATTTTAAGAGTTCAAAATTCTGGGTGGCGCAGACCTGTTATGGGCAAGCGTGACGTTTAACATGAGGCGAGCAATTTGCTCGTCTCGTCACTGAATTGCGTAAATACCATAAAAGCTATGTTTACCTTTTTTTGGGTTATTATATGGCACTTATCCTAAAAATGTTAACCAACCATTGTGCAAAAATTTTTAAAAATTGAAAATACGAATTATTGCCATTTAAAATAATGGCAATATTTAAGCCAATAATTACTCATGTTATTTGTTGTGGAATCTGAGTGATTCAAAAATTATACCTACGAGTATATCATATATGTTACGACTGCTGCGCCCCGCGGTTACTTTCTTTCCTATATGAAATATTATTTTGATCGGGGTAAAATTCACAAATCACACACACATACACACACACATACATTATTTATACATTATTATATATATTTATTATTTATTTATTTATTTATTTTTATTTTTATTTTTATTTTATTTTATTTTTTATTTTTTTTTTTTTTTTTTTTGTTATACGTTTTAGTATATTATATTTTCGGAAATGTAGGAAGTTGTTAGTATGTATTAGAATGTATTTTATTTGAATGTATTTCTAAGTATTTATTACTTTTTATTATTTTTTATGTAGGTTTATACGAGTATTCTTCAATATTGCACACCCCGTTTTTATATTTTTTTTTTATCTATCCTCTCCATCCTAAGGTTGCCTGGAAGAGATCGCTCTTAGCGATAAGGCCGCCAGTTGTCGCACTAGTTTTAGGTGCTATAATCCTTTTGTTTGTAATTTATGGTGTGAACAATAAAGAGTTTATCTATCTATCTATCTAAATCTCGAAATATAAGCCAACTTCCTTCCAAACACTCGGCGCCTGTTAAGCTGTAAAAACCAAAAAATTCCGACTGCAAGAAGTAGTTTTAATCGCACGGCATCCGCATCTCGCACTACACTATCAGTCAAATAATAGGCGGCTAGGTAAGACGTCTCATTGAGCCGAACACATACTTTGCACAAAATATTTACATACATCCAAAAATGCTTGCCTTCTTATGAAAAATTGGGTAAAAAACAAAGTAATTGTTACATGCCACTTGCAAGTGAGGTTATCTTTTACATAGTGGACCCAAAATCACTTGAAAACACTATGGATTCAAATCTTGTGCATGAAAAAGTATTGGAGCTACTAAACCATTGATTTTTTCTTGTATTTTTTCAAGTAGGTATTATCATAGAAACATCGGATTTCTGAATATAAGTGGTCAGTGACTTCTGTGACACATAGACCGCTCCCAGCGTCCATGTCTTCTATTTTTAGCCTTTCTTAGCCAAACTGCTCCAAAGCTAAATGTCGTCGATCCATCATGAAAAAAAGGATTCTCACTGCACTTTTTATTGGTTCATAAACCATGCGAGTTGAGCTACTGTTCCACAGTTCTATACGCAGATAACCGGCCTTTTATTTTGTACCAAGAACTGGAGACATTATTGTTTGACCGATTTGGCTGTATGCTAACCCTCTCAGAGTGCCGTCTCTGATTTATTTCTACTTTAAAAAGTAATATAAAAGGCGTAAATGTCGCAAACTGTATTTATGAGCGGGATTTACAATGTTGTATCTTGTTGGGAATATTTTCTAGTGCTTAATGGAGGATGGTGGCTGATGCTCGCGGCTTCTTTCTTTTTAAACCATAAGTGGCAAACAAGCAAGCGCGTTGCCTGATGGTAAGCGATCACTGTCGCTTGGGTACCTGTAACACCGGAGGCGTCACAGATACGCTGTCGACCTTTTAAGGCTCTATTAACATGTCTTGTTTGAATTTAAGTTTTATTCCTTTATTATGGAAGCTCAAAAACCTGAAAATAGTTTTATTACAAAATCGGATATGTGCTACGAAATTCCGTAGCTGTATGCTACGAAACATTGTAGCAGTAAGCTTTGACGTAGCAGCGCTACGAATATTCGAGCAAATCTACACAAGTTTTATAACTCTGGTATATTGCATTTGTTATCAACCGTATCTTATTGCATATTCTATACTTCACTTAGTCGATTTATCAAATAAGTAAAGATTTTTGAGTTCATAATTTTTTTATAAGGTCTTTAAGGATAAGGGATTTGGTTAAGTTGTTGCACTAGTTTTTAAGTAATATTAGCTAACAAGTCTAGCCTCTCGGTCTACATAAACTTACTCACTGTGTTATTATCCTTTTGTATTTCTTGGTGTGAAGAATAAAAAGTTTATATTTTTATTTACTTATTATATCTATCTGCCTAACTATCCATCTATCTATTAACCTATTTATCTAGCTTTCCAACTCGTCACCTATCTATACAGGGTTATTCATAAAGCTAAGCCGAATAGGGCTCATAGTACTCATCATTATGAACAACCTTTACTATAGGACCAGCCCAGAATTCGCGAAAAAAAAATCAGCTGATCCAAAGAAAAACGTCAATGACACTCGACAAACTGTATGGAACAGCTGATTTTTTTCACGAATTCCGGGTTGGTCCCATAGTAAGAGTTGTTCATAATGATACTTTCCTACTTTCTTTTGTTGTTAATGTTTGAGTACTATGAGCCCTTTTCGGCTTAGCATACGCTTTATGAATAACCCTGTATATCTACCTATCTATCTATCACATTCATATCTATCTACATAATATATCCACCTATCTTTCTACCTATTTGACAAATAACCTAATAACTTTCAACCCAGTTCTATAAACCCTAGTCGACGTAAAACTGCAATAAACACTACAACACGACACTACAGCTACATTAATTTCTCTCGCGACTAAGTTATGAAGTATCTGCGTTCCATCTCCGAATGGGTTCACTCGAGCTGAGTTTGTATGTGGGTCAGAAGAGTGGCTCATTAAGGTCGGCGACACCTTGGTAGGTGAGGCGGTGGGACTGTACTGCCCATAGGTTACCTTTTGTAGATATCGCGGTATGAAATTTTTGTTTGAACAAAAAAATAAGTCAATTTTATAAATGTTTTTATAAATAAACTTTTATTGCATTTTCATCGGAGTTACACACGTATCCCTAATTTGTAGCTCAATCAGACATCGGAAAGTGGTACACAATTGAGTTGCAAGTTCCACCCAAAAAACATAGTTACTTACGAGTACATACATTGCAAGTTAGTTGAATACTCGTAAAAGCTTTTAAATTAATAGATTGATTCCTTATTTTATGTCTTTCATGTTCACACCAAAAACTACAAACAAAAGGATAATACAACGACTTAATTCTAGTACAACGACTGGCAGTTGTATTGCTAAGAGCGATCTCTTGCAGTTAATAAAGATGTATGGTTTAAGGACTGTGATAAAGTATTCTTATTGGCTACTTTAAGGTTACACCTCGCACGGTAAAGCCTGGATCATACATACTGAGTAGGTAGATGGGCGAGACACTCCTCGGCCTGGTACATGTAAACACATCACTGAATGCTCGGCTGGTCGACGAATGTCAATATTGTCAATGGGTGCAATTAGTTAAAAATATAAAAGCTCTGTTCATACGACGATCGAAACTGAGTGTCAAGTCTATAGGAGGGTAATCTGCGTTATAGTCTAACTTACCAAAATTATACAGATAACTAGCTGTTCCCTGCCACGCTTCGTTGTGGATAAAAAAAAATAGATAAAATCAATCCTTGATGCGTATTATATATTAACTTTTATAACATGCTTAACTTAACTATTATATTATTAACTATTATAACATGCTTAAATTTCAGCTCGATCGGAGCAGAACTTTTTGAGTTTTTGAAGCGTACACAAACCAACATAACATTTTTATATACGAGTATGTATATAGATACGGAGTGTATTTGAGAAGTGGGTAGTGAAAATGCTCAATAACTAATTCTATTTGATTTTTATCATTTTCAAGTTTCTCAGCATCGTTCTGCTTCATCAATCAAAAAGCTCGACAAAATAAATAGAACAGCTAATTTTAACCGACAACGCAAACAGAGGGCTGTTATAAGTTTAACTATGTGTAGCTGTGTGTCTGTCGGTGACATCGTAGCTCAAAAAAATAATTTAAGTATAGTTTGTATCGTATACCTGTCTGTTATTGTCACAAACAAAAACTTCTGTATTCTGAAGCCAATTTATATTTAGTTTGAAAGGTGATTTAAACAAGAATGTTTTTAACTTACATAGATTGAAGAAAATTAGAATGGAACAGTTTATTGGCTTTATAACTTTTATTGTTTTTTGGCTAATTTTTTACACAGTGCAAAAAAAGGTTATAACCTTCTTGTATTGAAGGAAATGTAGAACCCAATAACAAACATTATTTACTCCTACAGTCCCATGAATAAAAGGCACATGTTTTCCTACTACTTCCTACTAGGCGTATTATTTCTGAATACAAACGGTTGGACGACTTGTTAACCTCCTTGATAACTGCGGATACCATTATTTTGGAAGTTAATGGCATAGATTTTCTGGTTATATGATTGGTTGTAAATGCGTGTACATAGTATAGCGACATAGCGTGGCTTCAAACGCTGTTTACAATGGACGACACGGTTACTTATCGGAGAGGTGACCGCGTCTCACTTTTACAAAAAAGTTGCCTGCAAAATGTGAAACCTAATTTCCTAGTAACCACAACTACTTTTGAAGAACTCAATAGTTCTTCAAAAGAACTATTAATAGAGTCTTAAAAGGTAGGCAACGTATCCGTGACGCCTCCGGTGTTACAAGTATCCAAGTGACGGTGATCGCTTACCATCAGGCGGCCCGTTTACTTGTTTGCCACCTAGGGTGTGGAAAAACTGAGAATTGTACGACACTTAAAAACGTAGGCCTCTATTGTTTGTCCTATAACAATAACCAACAGGCCATGTCAGAGGCCTTCTGGCGGCCTAAAAACTTTTAAACCAGGGATACTGCTTGGTCTATCAAAAACCTGCTTACTTACTTCTTCGTTTCATTTTGTTATAAAATTAAATTAGATTTTAGTCTGCACTGTGTCAGTCCCATTTTGATATCACTTTAAGAACTCTAAAATACCTAAGTGCCAGAAAATTATCTAAAATGTTACTGGTAAAACCACGAAGCAAAGTTGGCAGGCTAATTTAGTTTAAATTCAGCCCTCCCTTCCTCCCCCTTCCCTTCCCTAATTACACTGTATCCCTAAATTTATTACTTTCACCTAATAAACTTTATTGCAAAACATCCGTTGATACGAGTAAGGCAAGTCGAAAACAATAAAAAAACATAAAAAAATCCAGCACCTTATGGCGGTCGTCGTAAAAAATTATAAGGGTCGGAATAACCCAAAAAATGAAGTCGATACGATGGTTGGAGTTATCAAGTGAACTGCAACTGTTTGTTTTTCTATGCTTTAAGTTTTTTCTCTGCCTGGAAAATTTTATTTATTGTGTTAAATAATGCAGGTGTGTGGCAAAAAAGATCTCGTAAAACGCATAGAGTCCGATTACTACAGAGAGCGTTTGCTACGCTGTAGGCAAACATGTGCTTTTAAGAAACTATATTAATAAAAAAAATTACGTGCGATTTTGACTAATTTTTAAGAGACGAGATCAGAGAGATAACAACCGTCAAAATACTACCGAGAACCGACCGACCGACTCAGACCGGGACTAGTTACTTGGCCTATTCAATTTTACAAACACGCTAATAAACAATATTTTTCCTCAATCAAATAGCCTTCGCCATTCCGTGTTAATAGCAAAATCAAAAGCATAATTCAAAAAAACCGCGTTACAAAGTTAGTGGCACTCAAATTGTTGCCATGACCTTGATTTTCTCCAAAAAATACAAGTGCGCTCATTTGTGAACAAAACCGCGAAATGATTGGGGAATCTTTTCTTGCGCGATCGAGATTACCTTGCTCTCTGTTACACTCGTTATAAAAGTCCCAAGTGTAAGAGCGACCGAGATAAAGTCAAGCGCGTAAGAATAAGGCCCCAGATTTTTTATCTACATTAGGGATTACACTTATCAAAATCGCTTCCTGAATCCTTATGGTAATGTGTACAAGATGGGAATTGGAACTTCTCTATAGGTACTTATATGTTAGAGCTGTTTCAGCTGGAAAGAATAGGTAGGTATGTGGAGTAGGTGGATCGTACTCGAGGCGTCTCGAATCTTTACTTACCATTCCAATTTAAATAATTTGCATCACATTTCTATACCACATCGCATTATAGAGGTAATTATAAATGCAAAAGTTTGTGAAAGGACGTGTGAGTATGTTTCATACTTTTTTACGTTTGGTTCAACAGATTGAGGTCATAATATGGTATGGAAAAAATTACTCTTAGTCATAACCACCAGTTATTGCACTCCTTGTTTTGTTTGTAATTTCTAGTATGATAAATTTAAATCCACGAAGAGCACCTGCCAAAAAAATGGATAGGTGCTCTTTCTGGACTTGGCAGGGTGCTCTTCGCGCAGGTGCTATTCGGACGGGTGCTCAAGGTGGACTACCTCGAATCTAAAAAGATAAATAGCGGGTTCTTTTTCCGCAACTAGGCCGGTAATCGGCCCTTTTTGCGTGAACTACATATGCAGGTTTCCTCACGATGTTTTCCTTCACCGAAAAGCCAGTGGTATGTAAATTCGTACATAAGTCCTAAAGAACTCATTGGTACGAGTCGGGGTTTGAACCCGCCACCTCAAGAATGCGAAGCGGCGTTTCTCCCACTGAGCTACCACGGCTCTCTACCTCGAATCTATCTATCAAGGCAAATTTTTATCCAGATAAAATCGACAGATCTTGTGGGATATCAAGTTACATCACAAAGCGTAGCTAACAACACAAGTTAAACTTACAGACCCTTGAACAAGACACGCCACGTACCAACGTATTGTCTAAAACACAGATTATACACTGAGAAAAAATGCCCGTCTAAATTCCGCTAAAAGAATGCTGAATTCAACTAAAGTACCTCCATACTGATATCACCAAAAAGTACGATAATTAGCACCAGTTTTTACGGTGAACTATCATAAACTGGTGCTAATCATCGTACTTTTTGGTCATATCAGTATGCTCCGTACTTTGAGTGAATTCATCATTCTTTTAGCGGAATTTTTACTCAGTGCAAAAACCTGGCAGAAATGCTACACGTCTCCAGCTCTCATGTGCGCCGACCTTTACAAGTGCACTGCAGTCCATCGCCAAACAGCTTCCTAATCCACTCCGTACCCTCTAATCGATACAACGCTGCCGACTCACTGATAACTACTATCATTATTCTCATGGCACATATAAAAAAATCGTAAAACTTCTATCGTAAAATGGCTCGTAAATCCCAGCATCGGAAAAAAATATACCTAATATGGTGACATCCGTATTTTTTGAGCATTTTTTCCGACAGTTAGCAAGTGAATCGCTGGTAAGTAGTGTAAGGAGTCCGGGGCTCGGCCACCTGTTTTGATATGGCTTGGGATAATTTTATGATGCCGTAATAGGAAACGGCATTTCTATTTTATTTCTCAATATTTGTAGCATAAAATTTTACTATTTTTTACAACGTGTGTTGGATTTATTGTTATTAGTCAACTAGAAAATTGGCGTTGTTTTGCAGAGAATTACCTTTTTTTATTGCCTAATGGATATATGTTGAAGTTTTATTTGTTGTTTTCTTATTTAAAAGTACACTAATACACTACACTATGAATAATTAAAAGTCGTGTACCTACCTACATGTAACTACATAGATACTGTATAGAAATGTAAAAAAACACCTAGTTGAAAATAAATGAAATTAGCTACTCCGCAACTGGAATTTCAATTGGTGCTCAAATTGAAAAACATCAATTTTGACTTTAAACTATGATATTTAAGACTTATCAACTTGTCAAATACCCAAGACTTTTTGACTTCATGTAAAATTTTATACAAAATCAGTCAAAAACTATCCGTATTACGCTGGCAGTAAAGTTTATGTTGGAAAATATTTTTGACATAACTTCCTTGTCTACGTAACAGATTTACATACTAACGGTACTATACAGACTGGACAGACGTCTACTTCTTAGCCAAGTATTCCTAAAAAGTAGCCAAAAACTCCGAATCATCGATGAACAATAGCCAGATCTGACGCTAGCCACATAGTGTTACACCCAAACACATCGGCGGCCTGTATAGCTAGATCGTAGACACTACAGGACGAGACAGTAGCGCAGCTCTGACGATTTTGAGCTTATGTGTACGCTAAGAAACTATAGAAAAAATAAAAATAGTACAACATGAAAACCAGGTAGGTTAAGTGGTAGCATGGTTGCCTAATGAGCAAGAGACTGTGGGTTTGATTCCGAACCGGGCAGATGTTCAAATGATGGATGTAAAAATCTGTTTTGGATCTGGGTAGAGAGGTAATATGAGCGTGAAACGTTAAAAAATTACTTGATTTTGATATATGGTAGTAGTATTATTCTCGTTGAAATGGCAAACATATCTACTAAAATAATTAAGTATAAAATATCGTGTACCAAATGCGTGAACGACGAGATAATTGTAGGCCATGTGTTTATCACCTGTCACCTGTTACTCATATAGAAATGGACATAAGAGTAACAGAGACAGAACCAATGTCGATTGCTGTAATATCTCAAACGCGTTAGTTATAAATCCTTGATCCTCACAATAAACATTTCCACTTGCGTAAAAACACACGCCTAGAAAATTATTCAAACAAACACCAAGCAAACGCTTTACTATAACCCTAGGCATGGCCGCAACAAATACGACATCATGTCGTAATCAACCCATAAAGAGCATGCGACACTTTAATTTACCCAACAACTACTATTTTATGGAGTAATGTGCGAAGCTAACACACCCGAACGCCGTCCAAAGTTACACTAGTGTGCGTACTCGAGATCAGCCAACCTATTTTACTGCTCCAGTGCCCCTATCCCAGCCGAGAGCTGTCTGTACTGAGTACACCCCCCTCCCCCCCTAGTCGGGGGTGCCTAGACTTGCCGGCGCCAGTCAAGGCTGTCTGCAAAAAAAGGTTAAGGCCTTATTCGGATTGATTGCAAATTATAGATTTTGACAAGTTTTTTATTCAAGCCAGTTGCCAGTTGCTTTTGTGATGTACGAGTAAGTGCTTTTTTACGAGTTTTGGTGTTTGAAGTGTAAAGGTTAAGGGGAAGTTGGGTTGGTCAGGTGGTGGAAGGAAGCCTATTCAATTGTTGATTTGGCATTTTCCTTTTTGTCAGTGGCATTTAATAGTGCGGTAGTTTTTTTTCAGGTTTGTCATAGGCAGTCTAAAAGCTTTGACATCTGGAATTTACGAACTTATTATTTATTTTTCAAGTCCAGATTATTAACTAACCTTTGAGTTTATTTATCTGAGCAACTATCACACTATTATTCAAACCTTAATTATTATTTTTTTACTTAAGTCAATAATTAAAAAAAAACGTAAGACGGTCCTTTTTCTACAACAAATTAGACATGCGTTTGATCACAATCTCACCTGATGGGAAGCGACGATGTCGTCGAAGATGTAGCACGCTTGCCTTGGAAATACCTATTCACTCTTCTTTTAAATAACCCCGGGTTGAATTCTTTTGGTTTCGGAAATATATTGGTTCCTTTATTGTTGGTTGTTGTGTTTGTTTTGGTTGGTTTTCATTTTCTGGGTCTGAGTGTTAGTTGTCCTTGTCTTTGTGCGTTCCATGGTATTCCCGACACAGGGTATTCTATAGTTGTCACAAAATAAGAGGCCCGTTATGACACTTGAGAAAGACCGTAGAATGTAACTTGGAACGCTTTTCGCGCATACTTTATGGTAGCATGCAATGTCAAATTATAACGAAACTCTCAAAAACAGTTACGTTCTCAGTCTTCTTTTTTCAAATATTAGTGTTGTAAGTTGTACTAACCATTAAATTATGGAATTGACGATAGCTCAACTGACGATTTTGGCTCATCATCCGAAGAAAAATATTGAATGAAGATTCAATCACTTTCGTTTTTTCTTGTTTTTTTGTGATTGAATGAATGTTATTATAACTAAAGATATTACATTAAAGCCAAATTGACCTCTCGCACCATTTCGTATCATTTCAATATACCTATAATATTCAAGTTCAAGTTAAATTTTCGAATCGTAACCTTTATCCAAAGTACTTTACAATACAAAATCAAATCGATCAAATACTCATACAAACTTGAATTGATTTATCGTGAGTATCGAATACCGAGTCGTATTGTAACATCACTAGTTATGTCGCAATGACAAACGTCCAAACGGGCATCTTATTTTGTGACGACTATAGTGGTGAGCTATGAGTGTGAACCTTTTTTTCTTTAGGTTAGCGGGTGACAGTTTGTTGCACTGCCAGATTTCAATAAATACTCGATACTTACATCTGTAAACTTTAATTATTTCTTTACATATTGTTTTTCGATAAAAATTGCTTTTTAAAATGACCTAAATACTCGCAGAAAGCCATCAAAACCGCAGAACTAAACTTACATTCCTAATTTACGGAGCCAACTCAGTCTACGCATCAAGTTAAAGTGACGAATATTGTCTATATCTGCCAAATAACAGTTCTTGAAGAATGAGGCGGTAGTGTAACTAGTATGTAGATTTTCGTCCAAAAAACGTACGCTATTGTCACCCGTCAAAGGCGCTCTTGACAGACGGAAATGGCGTACACTTTTCTATCGAATATTCGCTACGTATTTTGCTAGGAAGTTGTGCTAGTACCATTCTGACAAGTGACCTTTTCTTGAAGTACTCGTAGGTAAATGTTTGTGTAAGTGAGCTCGTATATGCCGAGTGGTCCTGGTGTCAGTTTTTAGACCACCTGAAGGCCTCTTACATGGCTAGCGATTGTTGTTAAAGGATAAATAACCGGGACCTACAATTTAACATGTCATACGACCCACGGTAGTGCTCAGTTGTAAATGCCACTTGTGGTCCGTCCATTGCTTGTTGAAATGATTTGGAAGTTTGTTGGGAGGTTTTTTGTAGAAGAAAATATTTGTATAATTAGACATTTCAAAACTTTATTTGACTTTGCTGGCAAGGTCTGCGTTTCTCTTTGAACTTCTAACTTAATCTGCGTATTTCGGAAATTACTGATATTATTTGAAAAATTACATAATTTTTATATGGTACAAGTAACTCCATCGTAGACCGCATCGTTGCTTACCGTCAGGCGCGATGGCGGTCAAACGCAAGCCTGAATAAAAAAACTGATTCAAATTTAACTTGAAGACCCAAATTAAATCTATCAAATCATTAAGCCGACAAGTCTGAAAACATACCAAGCGGCAGGCATAAGCTAGTAACTAAAACCGATCTTTACTTAAGCCTATGAAGCAATTATATTCAACCAATGAGAACCCAACATTTCCTTCTATTATTATCAGAGATACAATCACGGAATCGATTGAATGGCCACTATTTCTGTGCTCTTGATTACATTCGGGAATATTCCTTAATTTAGCTTCAATTAAAAAAGTTTCATTTGTTTTGATTATTATTTTATTATACTAAAGGCTTTGACCTCAATTAAGTTGTTAAAAAATCGATAGTAGAACATGTCTTTTATTATTTTAACGATTTTTATGAATGTATAAAAATTATTATAAGTAGTATTGTATGTAGAATAAAAAAAAAATGATCTCAACTTAAATAGTAAAAATGTAAATAATTTTATATAATTATGTAGTTGTAGATATCTAAGTAAGCATTGCATGTCCGTTTGGACAAATTGTTGTGTCTAAATGATTTTATATCACCTCTTTACCTAAGTACGAGTACCTACACAGTTTTGAGCAATAAAGTTTATTTTATTTTATTTTATGTTAAACTAGCTGACCCGGCAGACTTCGTACTGCCCTAGTACTTCTCTATGGTACTGCCTAATTAAATATAAACACTGCACAAAACACTATTTACAATTTTATACTTATAATATATTACAATTATTATAGGTATATACGAATTTGTTTCGTGTATTAGTTGACAAAAGCAAACTCATCCATGAAAAAAAACACTGACATTGACAGTTTGTTGTTGTTTCAACTTTTTTTTAATTTGATATGACTTGGAGTCAAATCCTTCGAAATTTTGAAACAAATGAATGAACTATTCGATTTACACTGTTTTGATAGATATGATTGAATTTGAACTTTGTACAGAGGTAATAAAGTGCAAATTGACTCTTGGACGTTAGGAACATACCTACATTGCTTATACAACAGTGAGTGCTTGCAATTCAATATGAACTTTATACAATAGCAATAAAGCTCGTTTTAGTTAGAAAACGTTTGTATGGGAAAAAGAAAAGGGCTGTTTTTAAGGTTTTTCAATATTTCTGAGAGATTTTCTTAATATTTTTTTCCGTAAGAACCTTCTCCTAATAATAACAAATACAACAAAAAAAGAATTAGTGAAATCGGTCCAGCCATTCACGCGTGATGCCGTGACCAAGGAAAACGGGTTTCATTTTTATATATATAGATTAAAGATATAAGAATCAGACTATTGGTTTTCTTATGTTTTGGGTCAACGCATTTAGTGTCAAAAATATGGGCCAATGAGAACAGTGGCAGTCGTTGTGAAAAGAGAAATAAGGCAGCTTTTCATTGGTCAAAGATTTTTAAAATCGAAGTACTCGTACCTAGTGGTAGAACTATTTTGGATTAATCTATACTAATATTATATAGAGGAAAGTTTTGTATTTTTGGATGTTTGTGTGGAATAAACTCAAAAACTACTGGACCGATTTCAAAAATTCTTTCACCATTCGAATGCTACATTATCCCAAAGTAACATAGGCTATTTTTTTTTTTATTATTTTTTTTTTCCACAGCTAAGCGTGGCAGGGAACAGCTAGTTATTATAATATTTTCGTTTCAACACAAATTATTTTGGAACAAAGTCTTGTTTTGAAAAAAGTTGTTCCACTGCGCCCGCGTTTAGTCGTAGACAAACCGCGTGCGAATAATTCGCCCTTTACAATAATATTCAATTTATCCCCAGAAGCATTACTGTACCACTAATCATAGCCGAAGATTTACTCTCATGTTAGTTTTATTTATAGGCCGTTACGGCTAGGAAGTTTGTTAGCACTTGTTTACTAAGTATTAGCTTAAGAGGCAGATAGACCTGGGTTCACTTGGCGACAGTGCTGAGCGATTAGATGATGGCTAAATTAGGTGTTGCGAAGTAGGTGTATGTGATGATTACTTGTTAGCCATATCTAATGTAAAATTTTTTACATTACATTTTTTTAGTAATATTTTTTGGCCTTTTTTTTTTGTTTTTATATATACAGAGTTATAAGGAAAGGGTATGCTAAGCCGAAAAGGGCTCTAGTACTCATCATTATGAACAACTTTTACTATGGGACCAACTCGGAATTCGCGAAATAAAAATCAGCTGTTCCATACATTTTGTCGGGACTGTCGGAAGTCATTCACATTTTCTATGAGATAGCTGATTTTTTTCGCGATTCTAGGTTGGCCCCTTGATAAAAGTTGTTTTGGTTTTTGTAATGTAAGAAACCTCTACACAAAACTTTGTTTAAGTACACATATTTAACTGTTCACACAAGTTTCATACGTGTTTTGCCCAAAAAAATAGTGTCACAAAATTTTGAACAAAATTTCAAAAAATTCCTACAAAATTTTGAACAAAATTTTTGCACAGATTTTTTGTGTACCGTTTTAAAGCGCGTCTTTTGCACATAGCAATAAGGTTGCATTTTCAACAGACGGTTCCCGCGGAAACCTTAAGTATCTACAGCTGACCTAAAAACGGTCTCCTCATAGGGTCCACGTGTAACCTATATTGGGCGTCTAGCCTTAGGCCTCTTAAGAGGAAGTAGGTCGTTTCCGAACTATAGCGCTCGTTTGGGCCTTAAGTGGCTGATAAAATAGTAAAACGTATTTAATTGTTTTTGGCCGTAACCTCTACTTATACACTTGTACAGTTTTGTAGACTTAATAAACTAGAAGAAAAAAAACAAAAAAATCTCATCCGTGTAATATAAAAACAAACATATCTTCGCATAATTATTTAATTGATTAGACTACTTATGGTGATCGCTTACCATCAAGCGGGCCGTTTGCTTGTTTTCGATATAATTACCAAATCGATTAAAAATATATGTTTTCTATTTTCTGATGATAAAAAGTTAAGTTACCCAAATAGGTTAAGGTAAGGTTAGTTATATATAAATGAATTCAGGGTCTAAGCTACGCCAAATTTCATTTAAACCTGTCCACTGCATCCAAACATACAACCCGGTCACAATATCTGTGCACCTCGCTGGAATGCGTATAGCCTTATATAGTCGCACTGTCGCACCGGGGAGTGCGCGGAGAGGTGACAGGGGAAGCGGGAGCCTCTCCCGCTTCCCCTGTCACCGGTGACACCTGTCACGGTGCGACAGTGCGACAATAATAAGGTTATACGCATTCCAGCGAGGTGCACAGATATTGTGACCGGGTTATAGATAGCCTATTTATTGTTCACACCAGAAATTAAAAACACAAACATCAACAACAGGCGCGAGTGAATAGGTTTCTTCTAGACGCGTGCTCCATCGTAGACCGCATCATTGCTTACCATCAGGCGAGATGGCGGTCAAACGCAAGCCTGTAATAGAATAAAAAAATGAAGTAATAACAAAAGGTTAACCTTTTATTTTTTAATGCTATTGAGTGACGAGACTAGAAAATCGCTCGCCTGATGTTAATCTTCACATCTGCGACACCCAGAATTTTGAATTAAAACCAGTGCAACAACAGAACTGGTGGCCCAAAACCTATGATATTTATAATATTAGTAGTATAGTAGTATTTCTAATTTTAGTAGAAATGGATTCCTTCCCCATCGCCGTCCTCCGACCTCGTCTAGACGTCCGATATCTCTTCACAATAAATCACATATTTCCTTACATCGGGTAATTGTTATTGTTCTGCTATTCCCTCTTCTGTGGCTATTGAAATGGCTAGCGATATACATAATGTGGGCTGGGTTGTGCGTAAATGGTAAGCTGTGCCGAAAGGGAAACAATCTATTCATTATTGTGAATGACTTTATAATCGCAAACACTTTGTTGTTCTATTTTCGTCGAGTTTGAATGCGCTTTTTGAATTGAGCAGATGGATTTTTAGGGACTGCACACTTTAAAATATTTTGTCATACAAAAACAATATATTTTATAACGTACATACGTATTGTATGAATTAAATTAACCGCTGACATTTACAAACAAAAGAAGTCGTATGATTTAACTTTTTTAATGCTCTTTTACCACAAAAGATGGGATCCGTTTGGACTGTTTCAAAAATCCTTTAAAAAACAAATGACAGTTTTGACCGAGTCTAATGACACATTCTACTTTCATGCTATCTCGCTTGCACGACTAATCTGCTGATAAGTCTATCCTTGTCATACGATAAATCGGCTCTGAAGGAAAGGATTTTTGATACAGGCGCCCAAGTTTGTGCAACAAAACAAGAACATTATTTTTACAAAACAAAAAACACAAACCGACTTCAAAAGACCGACTATTGAGTTATTCATCTATTTGTCGCGCACGTACTTAATGCAAAAAGACATACCTATATGGTTTTCTCACGGATACCATTATCAGAACTGGACTAAATTGAAATGGGAAGCGTCAGCTTTCTAATAAAAAAAGAATCATCAAAATCGATTCACCCAGTCAAAAGTTATGAGGTAACAAACATAAAAAAAAAACATACAGACGAATTGATAACCTCCTCCTTTTTTGAAGTCGGTTAAAAATAACAACAAACGTACCACCAAACACACACAACTCTACATACCTTCCTAATGCCACGTATTTATCCCATATCTTCGCTAGATGGATGTTTCCTAACTAATTTTCTCTATCAACTTTCCTTCCGAAAACCTTTCCTTTCCGTTCCTTACACAAGAGCATCCGGAAAAAATCACTGACACTCCAAATCTTTACCAAATGAATCACATGCACTCATTCCTGATTTAATCTCCGTCTTATCCCTATTCACTTTCGACTCTATTAACTTGTGTAATATGGTTCACTTTCCTAATCCACTTTTCCCACTCGAGCTGATCTATTTGCCACATGATCGTTCACATTCAACTTTCGTCCTTCAGAAATAAGGTCAATAATCGAATGTGGCTTGAGGGTAGTTCATCAAAGTATTCGATTAGGGGAAGTGGAGCCTTGGTCGTTTGTTATAAGGTTCATAATTCAAGCGGAATATTTACTTCGGTGCTTACCTGAGGATTTTAACTGATTTCGCAAATTGAGTCTTCTTGGGTTGTGACAAGGTTCACATTTTGTCGTTTCAATAGAGTAAAGTAGTTTTATTGAATTTGATCCAAAAGTGGATTTTATAATGGGTTAGAACTGTTAGAAGCTTTTGAAATGGATTTAAGAACCAGAAAAATATTTGACAATTTTCATGATGAAATCTGCGAAGACAATTTATTTCTTACTTATTTTCTACCTTATTATTTGGTATTAAGATAAAAAAAAACGCGTAACAAACTCTTCATTTTTTTTTAATTTTCATAAACTCAACCTTACACCATCGAAATACGAACCCAATAAAAAACATTTCAGTATTTTTTATTCGATTCTGAACCTTATTCTTTAGCAATCCACGTGTCAACAAAATGAATTCATCAATATGGAAAACCACCCTTCAAACTAGCTTCATAGGAAATACAAAGAACTTTGAACCTTACTCCTTTACCTTAAGGTCTACGTTTACAGCCGGTCTATCATATCCATCATGAAGTCCGAGAGACGTAACGAGCCATAAATATCGTCTCTACGACACCTATCCATTACCTTTACGCAGCTTGACATAACTTTACTTAAGGGGACAACTCGGCGAATAACTTTCACACAAGTTTGATCCTCTTAAATCCAAAAGTATACATAATATTTTTTGTGGTCCTCCTATTTTCACATAAACAAGGTCCTTAAAAAAAGTACAGGTATACCAATTTTAGCTTTGCAAATACATAGTTCAAAATTTCAAAAAAAAAAAAAAAACTAACACAGTTACATTTGCAAGTTAAATAAAAACTTGTAAAAAAGGAGCACACCGTAAACTGAAAAAAATAAATAACAAGTACTTCAAAAAGTTTCAGTTTTCTACTTTAATTTATTTTTAGTGAGATGCAGGTTCTTACTATTCAAAACTTATTCAGAACAATAATAATAATTCAGACAAAACAAATTTGTAAACTCAAAATAACATAATTATGTATAATCAAACAAAACTAAATAATGTAATATAATAAATAATGTACTATGATTTAAAATAATTAATTTTAAATCAAAAAGGACAAAAATTGTGTGTAAATTAGGAGCAGATCTTGGCCTTAACTTGATGTAAGTTAGGCTTACGTAACTTAAGTAACGAATGCTCAGTACGCTCATTGCTCACGTAAATAACTTGCTGGAGTAACTTGTGGGTGAGACGTCACCTTAAGTAGGGTGGTAACTTACCCAGGTTTTTTATGTCAAACATCAGATATGTTTTGTGAGAATTGACTCGGTTAATTAATTAGTTTATTTCGTGGGTTTTTTTCTTAAAGTTTATATAGGGATATATGGAAATGATATTATGCTAAGTCGAAAATGAGTTATTAGTCATCATTATGAACCACTACTATTAGACTAACACTTAATTCAAGAAAAATTAGCTGGTCCATACATTTTGTCGAGTGTAAGTATTATGGAATAGCTGTTTTTTTCGAGAAGCACGGGTTAGTTTTAAAGTCAAAATAATTCATAATGATGAATGAGTCTTATGAACTTTTTTCGGCTTAGCATACCCTTTTCTAATAGCCCTGTATGAAAACAATCGCTATGATGCAATCTATCTTGACGTCAAATCTCATGCACTTTAGTTAAGGCTCCGCTCTCAGTGGGTTGTCTCTTTCGTAAATTTTTGACTACAAAAATCACTTTAGTGGGAAATAGAAAATGGAACACGCATAAAATAACTTTGAAAATAGTTTTTAAGGGATTTGCAGTTTGGTATTATTTTCTTACGCAAAAAAAATTGATTTAATTTTTTTTTGTTATTTAAAAAATTATATAATTTTTTCTTTCAATTTTTGTGTGTAGCAGGCATAACTCGCCACTCAAAACTTTCCCTTAAGTTATTCTTCTTTGACTCAGCGAGCCACGAAACAATATGTCTGGGTTTACACGTGTAGTCTCTGACCTCATAGTCTAAGATCAGTTGGCAAGAAAACTTACCCTAACGGGATGTGGTCTCTAAATAGATCTCATGTAGGGGAAGGTTTAAATTGGTAATTTAAAAAGTATTGGTGTGGTTTCACTCGTGCGATGATAAAGAAAAGCGATGACGATGTAAGTAATGTGTTAATTCAGGGCATAAGCTATCTTTATTCCAAGTATTAACAAAACCAGTTTAGTAGTTACTGAGACACGTGGTATCAAAATCAACATTTAAAAAAAATGATTTTATATCGATGAGAATCAAGCATTCACGTATTAATACAGATTTCACATAGGATTTTTGGACGTATGAGCAAGGTATACTTTGATTTTTTTTTAATGGTGATAATATTCTAGGCTGGAAAATGGCAACCCAATATGGTTAGGTAGAACTAAGTGATTGCTATCCCTCCCTAAACCATAGTTATTACCTACACGCTTTTTATTAGCTTCACTTG
This sequence comes from Alcis repandata, assembly GCA_949125135.1. Lineage (NCBI taxonomy): Eukaryota > Metazoa > Arthropoda > Insecta > Lepidoptera > Geometridae > Alcis > Alcis repandata. Next base: position 652,011 of record OX421247.1, read on the forward strand.
CATGTTTGTTTGTATGTTTGTAACCGACTCCTTTGGGCCCGATTTTGACCCACTTTAAACGGCCAGATTTCTTTTAAACTTTGCAGATATATCGAGGCCCGATGATAATACACTAAACAAAGCGTGTTTTTAGTTTTTTTGAACTATTAATCATACGTGTTGATGTATGCTGACGACGTCGCCGTGGTAGTGGCCGCGCCTACTGTAGAAGAACTAGAGAGAGGGTTGAACGGAGTAGCGGGTGAGTTAAATCATTGGTTTATGATCAATGGTTTGATCCTAAACATAACAAAAACTCACTTCGTTCAATTTGACCTCTCAGGTCACAGAAGAAAACCACTCAACGTCAGTTTGGGAAGCGACAATATGGACCAGGTGAGGGAAACAACATTCCTGGGTTTCCAGATAGATAGTTCCCTCACATGGGGGAGACATATTGATCGACTTTGCCAAAAAGTCGGGCGTGCATGCTTTGCATTGTGGCGCTTATCAGCAATTTTGCCGCAGAGTATGGTTCGGAGTTGCTATTTCGCATCTGTGCACTCTCTTTTGGACTACTACTCTGTCAAGAAAGTACCGGGAAAATATCAATAATACACAAAATGTTTGTTATTCATCCAAATTTATTTTATCACCTTCAAAGTATGCTCCTTCAGAAACGATACACTTACGCCAACGAATAATCCAATCATCAAAACATTTTTTAAACGCTGTTTCCGGAATTGAGTTGAGTTCTCGCCTCGAATTCTCCTTTATGTCTCCTACCGATTGAAAACGGGTGCCACGAAGTGGTAATTTGAGTTTAGGAAAAAGAAAGAAGTCGGCTGGAGCCATATCTGGTGAATATGGTGGTTGCTCGATGGTATTTGTTGAGTGTTTGGTCAAAAATTCGTTCACAATGATGGCCGTGTGCGAAGGCGCATTATCGTGGTGCAAAATCCAAGAATTTTCTTTCCACAAATCTGGCCTTTTTTGTCGAATTTGCTCTCTTAAATGCCGCATAACACTCAAATAATATTCTTTATTTACCGTTTGACCTTCCGGCAAGAATTCCGAGTGCACAACACCGCGATAGTCAAAGAAAACAGTCAACATGACTTTGACTTTTGATCGACTTTGGCGTGGTTTTTTCGGTTTCGGTTCAGTTGGAAGGCGCCACTCCGAAGCTTGTTGACTAGTTTGCATGTCAAACTCGTAAACCCACGTCTCGTCACCAGTAACAATGCGTTTCATAAATGTTGGGTCGGAATTGACTCATTCTAGCATGTCCTCAGCGACTCTCATGCGATTGAGTTTTTGGAGAAAATTCAGGTCTTTTGGGACTAGCCGAGCGGTAACATGTTTCATACCCAAATGATTACTTAAAATGGTACGGATCGACTCGTGAGATACAGAAAGTTCGGCGGCTATCTCTCTCAAAGTTGAGTGAGGATTTTCAGTCACTATTTCCTTCACTTTTGCGATGTTAACTTCAGTTGCAGACGTTGATGGCCTACCAGAGCGAGGCAAATCTTCCATCACATCTCGACCGCTTTTGAACGCTTTGTACCACTCATAAGCACGTGTTTTTGATAAAGTCGATTCGCCGTAAGCCTTCTGTAACATTTTTAGTGACTCCGAACACGAAATTCCATTGGCGATGCAAAATTTAAGACAAACTCTTTGTTCGATGTTTTTGTCCATGATGAAATTCGTAATACACACTAGATATGACCTAACTAAAAACAGCACCATATTTAATCTAATTATCAGACGCAACTCAAACTCCGCGCCAAAATGGAAAACAGTTGTGCCAATCTAACAACAACAATAAAAACAAAAATTTGAATTTGGAACCCAAAACAAATCATCCATTCCCGATACTTTTTTGACTGAATGTATGGCGTGGAGTTTTGGGCTCGCTCGGCTGAATGGGAACGCGTATTCAGAATGCAAAAAAGAGCAGTAAGAGCCATAGTGAGAGTGCCGCAGGAGACATCGGCTCTGCCTCTGTTCCGGTCCATGGGAATACTCACCGTCCCATGCCTGGTGATAATGCGGGCAGCTCTGTACGCGCGAGACCACCTGGACGAGTACCCGTGCTTGGGAGACGAGCGCGAGCCGGCCCCGCGGCGCGAGCGCGTGCTGCGCTCGGTCGCGTGCCGGCTGGAGAAGGAGTCCAAGCAGGTGCACGTGATGGCGACGGGCGTCTACAACCGTCTTCCAGACCAACTTAAAGACGCTCCGTCAAGAAACTCGTTTCAGATACGGTTGAAAAAATGGCTTGTTGAGCAATCATTCTATAGAGTAGATGAGTTTCTGCCTAGAGTAGAAGCGTATTTTATTGTTCGAATTAATTATTAATTATTTTATTTTATTTTTGTTTAGAATGCATTAATTTTTTCTGGAATTGTAAATTGTAATTTGACATTTTGAAATTTGTAATTTTAAATTTTTAAATTTTGTAATTTGACATTTGAAAAATGTAATTTGACATGTGCTTTTTTGGTACTGAAATAAAACTATAACTATAACTAACTATGAGGTAAGATTTCTTGCCGCGGGAGCTTAGTCTAAGCTAGACTACCTAGAGTCTAGGTCCTAGTCTATGGTAGTGTGTCAGCCAAGTTCGCTAGAAAAATGATTCACTAACATGATTAATGAGAAAGAATCGGAATTTAGTTCATATTTTCGAGAACTATTTCAAAGTAGTTTCTGTTCCTCAGAAAGTCTGAACTACAAAACTATGACTGATTTACAACGTCAATACTTACCTAACTACTATTTCTTTCTTTCTTTCTATTAGAACCGCTTACACGAGTTACTCTAATAATAAGTTAATTTTTTTGTCGAATTGCATAATAAAATTAAAATCCTACTAATATAATAAACGCGAAAGTTTGTGAGTATGTTTGTTACTTTTTCACGCAAAAACGGCTGAATGGATTTACATGAAATTTGGAATGGAGGTTGTTCATGGTCTGGATTAACACATATTCTACTTCCTATCCCGGAAAACGCGGGTGAAACCGCGGGGCGCAGCTAGTGAAAAATAATTACAAAAACACAAAGTTCGCACATTAGGACGCATCGCAACGCAAAACTCATCCTGCATCACTTCAGTACATTTTGTATGAACCATAGCCCACTACAGCTGGCCGCAGAGCTAAAATTGGTAGACAGGGTTATCAGGATAGGGCGTGCTAAGCCAAAAAAGGCTTATATTTTAACAAATTTTATTATGGAAAAATCCGTAAAATCGCGAAAAAAAATCAACTGTTCCATAGAAAGATGTCAATAACACTTGACAAAATGAGTGGAACAGCTGATTTTTTAAGATTTCATTGTTGGTCCCTTAGCAAAAGTTGTTCATAATGATGACTACTATGAGCCCTTTTCAGCTTACGTACCCTTTTCTTATAACCCAGTAGTTGTAAGAAGCTAGAGAGGTAGACTATAGTAACAAAGCTCTTCCATTTAACGGCCTGTTTTCGTCCCCGGTACCTCAGTCCTGGCTCCATTATATCCGCTAATTATCGTTATTTTAATATCAAAATCAATAGTTATCTCTCAAACTCTGAACATTAACCACCCCGTGGAATAAAAAAGTTTTGTACAACCGCACTTGTCTATTTTTTTGGAAATTATTCGTCGGGGTTTGGTGAAGGTAGGTTGTAGGGATAAGTAAAGTGTCGTTGTCATTTTTCTATGGAAAATCTGATTTATTTTTCGCGAAATCCAGGTTGGCTCCATAGTAAAAGTTGTTCATAATGATGAGTAGGTACTATGAGACTTTTCGGCTTAGCATACCTTTTCTTTAAATGAGAAAAAAAATAAAAAAAATATTAAATTACAAATAAGGCTATGTAGTATGTAACCATATCAAATAAAAAACTATCCCTGAAAACACAGACGTTAAAATACTATCAGAAAACTGCCAAGTCTAGAAATTACTCCACCCACAAGGAGAGCAATGCTCTTAAATAATGAATGAATGAAGACGGCAGGTCTTCTAATATAGGTCTAGCTTACATTTACTTAACGTCTCAAAAAAACCTATAGAAAAAGATGGAGCATTTCGTTAGGTTTGAGTGAAGCCAAGAACTTCTAGTTGGGATGGCGTACCAATGGTATGCGACAAAATATGTTAATTATTTATTATTTATGTCTTAAGCCTCATTCAACTTTTCTTTAGAAAAATTGGCACGTAGATTCATAAAGGTTCGCCACCTCGGTCCTATAATATCGTGCGTAACAAAACGCACACATTGACAAATCAATACTCCCTTACTCCCAGCATTGTAGAGCTTGTGTACTACGCGTGAAGGTAGAGGAGTTCTCGGCTTCACCCAAATCTACAGTGCTCCATCTTTCTCTAGGTTTATCTGTGTTTAACATACATGTATGTAATTCCAGAAGACAGCTGACATTAAACAGACTCTAGTAGGTACAGACAAGATTAAAGAGACACAAGACACGCTATCTTTGATTGATCTTTATTACTTAGTCGCTAAGGTAGAAATTAGAAACACTTGACTTGGTGTTTAACTTAATCCAAGATCTTTGAAACTATGTGGTTGAAATTTGGAAGTACGTAGCCAAAAACACTTATGACACACCTAAGTAGTTGCTCATAATAATCCTAAACTACTTTTTACTATGGGACCAATCCTGAAATCGCGAAAAAAATATTATTATCAGCTGTCCCAGTGTAAATACATACTTTTCGATATTTTGTATGTAACAGCTGATTTTTATCACAGGGTTGATTCCAGTATTTTTATAGCGAATAACTCAGTGTTTGATTATTAACTTGCCTTATCGAAGATCAGAAGAAGATGATTCGATGTCGTCGAAAATATAAAACGCAGACTTAGAAAATGTTTAGTCTTTAAAAATGCAACGAAAACAGTAGAACGAATGAACGAATGAATCGTTCAACTCATTGACCTTATTCTAAAACAGTTTGAATAATATGTACAGTTCGGTTCAACTAGCTCGGTACAGTTCGGTACAGTTTCGTACAGTTCCGCACAGTTTGGAACAACGTAACTGATTACCGTTGCGAGTGCTATAAATCATAGCTTGTACTAGGATACTCTGTTGTTGAAATTGGGTTAGTTTTGATGGATATTCCTCGTTTTTTCGACGGAATTATGTGTTTCAAAAGCTCTTTTGACTAATGTTAAATAGGAGAGTTGTGAGAGTGTCTGCTGAGACACTGGTGAGTTCCAGTCTTGAATAAAACTCCGAAATATGTGGAAGCTAACAATGCTAATAAGCTACGTGGTATTTGATTTAAAATTGGTTATCAGAATACAATGGTTTCTGATTATTCAAAAGTTCGGACGCATGGAGTGATTTGATGTCTGGATTTTATACAATACAAAATGTTAATACCGTAGTTTTGATACTTGTCGCGCTGAGCCGCGACAGAGATGTATGTGTTATATACATATTTTTTTTATTTCTTCACGCATTTTGACAACATTTGATGTGGCAGTGCCCTGGATTAACACCTAGGTAAACTACCTATCTATTTTACTGAAAAAATAGTTGTTGAAGTTCCGAGCATCACCTAGTTAGTATTAGTATAAAGTTATAATAGTAAGTTTCGTCCAAAAAAAAACGAAATTGCTTTGACATCACATTTGGCTAATCTGCTTGTAAATGTTCTATCAATGTGGTAGTGTACACAGTGTAGATGGACTAAATAAAGAATCATGACCTCTAGCAAACGGTATAACGCCTAGTTACCCGTATAAAGCTTTGCACCCTTATTTTATACTCCAAATTTCCTGTTACTTTTTTATTTATTTATTTTAAACGAATTACACTGATGATAAGTTTAAAAATACTCAAATAACATTACAACAACTGAAATTAAAATACAATTAAAAAACAAAACACAAATAGGTAATTGAGCACAAAAATTAAATAAAAAATAGAATGTCAAAATAATAATAATAAATCATAATACAAAATTTATACAATTCATAATTATTTAAAAATACTTGACAGTTTCTTTGAGGCAAGCGACTCTCAGTAATTTAAAGTTTCTGTCATGATATCTCTCCAGTCACCTGCCAACACATCAGAGTCAGGTCGACCACGTTACCAGGAGCTTTTGTACCCTCGTGGGCGTATCTCTATAAATATAACCTCGAGACGAGCACCTGAGAGGCAGCAATCAGTTGCGATCTGAGATATGGTTCAATGGAGTCCCGGGACTTAGGAGCCGGGTTCACGAGCGATTTTTGTTCTGTGTTGGCTATGAATGGAAGAGAGAAAAATTTTCGAAAATGTCCTTAAAAGAAAAAGATGTAGAGAAGAGATGAAGAGATGTGTAGAGATGTAGAGAGAGATTTAGAAAAAGCTGGTAGGTAAAAATTTAGTTTCACTATTATAGACAATTTTTTGAAAAAAAAAAATTAAAGTTAATTTTTTACCAAGTCAAATGTTTTTTTATTTCTTGAACGTTTTTAGATAATTTTTTTAGCATTTTTTAAGTGTTTATTTTTCGTAATTTATTAATTTAAGAACTTGAAAACTGAAATTCCGACGCGACTGAACTATTATAGAGCAATTCAGAGATAAAATGGTTTTACAGTCATAGCTGTACATCGCACGTGGAAACAGCCCTTTATACGCTATGTTATATTATTTTCAGAGAAGGAAATGTGGAATTGAATCAAAGGTCAAAAGTCAAACTACTTATAAATAACCTTCTACCTTACCTTGAAGATTTTTGCATTTATTCAGGAAATGTTTTTAAATGGAAAATTCTTAGAAACCGACTTGGCTTTTTTATTTACAGTAAAATAATACAGTAGCTTAAAACATTTAAAGATTCTACTTGATCTGAGTAGAAAAGAGTTCAAACGAAAAAGAGTAAAGAGGAAAACGAAAAGAGTTAATAAATTGTATAATATTGTACTAGCTTTTTCTGCGTAGGTGGTAGTGGTCAGCAATATTTTCAAAGAAACCGGAATGTTAAATAGCAACTGCTAAAATGGTTCAACTTTCTGACATAGACATTGAGAAGAAAGCTTTTGACATGACCTTGTGTGGTGTTACTACTAACCAACCAACGTGGCATATTTTATAGTTTGGATTTTACTGGCTGCGCTCCGCAGTTTCAACCGCGTTTTTTGGGATAAAAAGTAGCTTATATGTTAATCCAGGGTATAAGCGACTTTCGTAACAAACATAGAAATATTCACATTTATAATTTTAGTAGGATGTTTTTTTTCCAACTCTCACTCACTTTCTCTCTCTTTCTGTCTTTATTATCAACGTAACCCTTAATCGTCCTACTGATGGGGTATAGGTCTACCCTCGAAGGGTGATTAGGCTGCATTCCACCACGCTGGCCAAGTTCGGGTTGGTAAATTCACAATCGCCATTGAATTTCTTCTCCGGAGGTGTATCTTTCCTTTTTTAACCGACTTCAAAAAAGGAGGAGGTTATCAATTCGTCTGTATGTTTTTTATTTTTTTATTTTTTTTTATGTTTGTTACCTCATAACTTTTGACTGGGTGAATCGATTTTGATGATTCTTTTTTTATTAGAAAGCTGACGCTTCCCATTTGGTCCCATTTCAATTTAGTCCAGTTCTGATAATGGTATCCATGAGAAAACCATATAAGTCTTAAATTTGCATTAAGTACGCGCGCGACAAATAGATGAATAACTCAATAGTCGGTCTTTTGAAGTCGGTTTTTGTTTTTTGTTTTGTAAAATGTTCTTGTACTAAAAATAATCCACAGGTTGTTTAGATACATTAAAAAATATCATTTTATTCATCATTATGATCAAGTTTTACTACAGCACCATCCCAAAAGTCGCAGATAAACCAGCTGATCCATAAAAATTTCAAAAGATACGCAGCAACGGATGTTTCGCGACTTCAAGGTTGGCTCAGCGTAAAACTTATTCATAGTAACACACACAAAAATATCCACGAAAACATACGTTATTATCTTGTACACTAAAACCCCTCCATATGTGACTGTATCATTGTACTTACTGAAGCAGGGAAATTAAAAAAAACTCGACTTTTGCTCTCTTTGAATCGGACACCAAATGATCTTTTTGTTTTCATTCATTAAGTGTTTAAAACCACTACTCTTGGCGGTGACTTCTTGTGCTATATGCCATCTACCTTCTCTTTAAACTGGTGTAAGAACGTTTTACTTAGTATTTGAAATTTGCTTCTACGCCCACAAAACTCCAAACATCTATCTTTGTAACTATCTACAATAAAATCTACATATTATTTGATCTAACTCGCTCGTAACCTATATTAACGTAGACTGCCTAGAATCTAAAAATAGCCTTAAAAAGATAGGTTCGTTATCGCCAAGTAAAGCAAAAGTAAACCTAAGGTTTGTTTAATAACGTCGCCCACGTTACCGAGATATAGAGAGAATAGAAGAGCCTGTGTGAGCGATGACGCGAGCGTAGTCCGAATGGTGACGCGAGCGTAGTTTCAATGATGATACGAGCGTAGGTGCTAATTGCGGTGTGGAAGAGACGCTTTCATTAATTACTTTTTAGCAGTTAGTAAAATTTGGTTTTAGCATATTTAAATAATCTGTACAAATATTCTTAATATCGCGTAGCTCTTTTAATATTTATTTTAGGTGATGTTAGTGACGTTGGCATGTTATATAAAAAATTGAAAATTATTGGAAACTAAATTTATTTCACGAAGCTGTGATTTTACTTTTGCTTAAATATTATTTACGTTTAAAAAAAAATACTTGATCGTCTCGAAACACAGTTTTACAAAAAAAAAAAAAAAAACATAGAAAAGCCCTAAAGCTCCCCAGTCTCTCGAAATAATACGCCAATTAAAATAAGAATAATTTATTCAATATTAAGAATAGCTTGATTCTGAATGAATATAAATTCCATTCATTCTTTTCCATTCCTAAAATAAATTTTTTCCTTCCTCTTACTCTGTTTATACTTTTCTTTGATATTAATATCTAAAATACAAAATAAGTAACGTCTGTCTTTTGTCTACGGTCGCATTGAATTTCAACCAAAATTTATACGTAAATATGTTGTTGTTTTTTCAACTTCTATTTAAAAAAAAAAGCTGACGTAATCAAAGAGTAGAATAAAATATAGTTCTTAACTAGACATTTTATAATAATAATGAAAGAATTTATTTCTGCATTTTTCGATTATTATTGTCCTCGATAGCAACTGGTTGAACAGTTTTCCAGGCACAGCCGCGTGAAACAGCAACATTCAGAAAAATGTAGGCTCAGTTCTTAAAATAAGGTCGCCCACGGGATCGCGATCCTTTGATCAAAGATGTCAAAAACTGGATGTGGCCTAGGAGATAGAAAAACGTTTTTAAATATAACATTTCTATGTTGAACACTTTACTTTTTATTTTTTTAAAGTAACTAGAGTCTAACAGTTAAATATGAATGGAATAACAACAGCTAAGCCATGTTAGAGGCCTATTAGGTGGCCTAAAATATTTGACTCCAGGGCAAGTCACGAACAGTAACTCTCGTTCTTATTCGAATCAGATACACTCTCAAAAAACTTTTTTTAAGTATACCTTAATGTATTGTAATTTTAAGTGACTCAAAAAAGTTTTCCGATGACACAATGTCTAAAAGCTTTAAATGTCACTTCATTATCTGCATTGTCATCGATTCCAGCATTAAAAATGTCCTTCGTTTTGTATCTTTCCCCGTCTTAGTGTTTTTTCCCAAAATAATCAAAATGCCTCTCATGTTGCTAAATTATGTTGTACCTATATTAAATCATATCTTTGACGTTATAAAATAACCCAATTTAAAACTCTTAAAATTTAAGTAATACCTACAGCAGTTTGCTTATCAAGACCTTATTTCCAGTCATATTTACTCACCAAATTTTACTCATTTACCTTTCACACGTCATGCCACATCCATTCACCGTAACTCAGTGTGATTTCAGGCATATGGCTTATTTATAGACTCGAAATATGACGAGTGGGCTTCACCGCCGTATATATTGGGGGTTGCGAAGAAATTCGCTCAGTTATCATTAAACGGGGTCGAGGAAGGGTTGTGAACCGTCTGCGAGACTCGGGTTTGACGGCTGGGTCAGCTTTTAAGGTTTTACCCCTTTAGTCGTTTGCGAGGCTCGGGTGCGCTCGGTTAAGGGATTTTTTCAGTTTTATGTTCGGGTTGACAGTTGATTTGAGAGTTGTGAAAGTGGACCTTTGAAGATAGAAAAACTTTTTATTGTTGGAACCAGATTTTGAGGAAAAAGACAGTGACTAATAACGCAGTTGGATTCGTTATAACTGGATTTTAATACAGTAAAAATGTAAGTAATTTTTTACTTTCTCGTTTTTAGGCGCTGTCCAAAATGGTTGTGAAATAATAGTTAGAACCTGTTTGTGAATAATTAATTTCTTTTTTCGCTTACCAAAGGCCTTAAAGAAATGTATATTATCAACAGTGACTTTTAAGGTAGGACCGTTATTATTTTCGATAACGTGTGTGTAATATTTCCTGGCGTAAAAATAGAAATGAAATTAAAAACTGCAATGTAAATGTAACAAAAAAATATGAGTAAATTTTAGTAGGTTGTAACAAAATCCAAAAATGACAGTGCACACGCACAGGTATTAGTTGGCTATGGAGTTTCAATAAACTATAACAATTTTATCTTAAAAAGGAACTACCTAACTTATTATTAGACATTGCATATTAAATATTAATTTGCGAAATGTACTGAACAGTAATAAATTGTCAACTCAACCTTTAATCATCCCACTGCTGGCATAACCATAACTACCCTCGAAGAGTGATTAGGCCGTGTTCCACCACGCTGGCCAAGTGCGGTTTGGAGGATTCACATACATCGTTGAATTTCTTATCTGGACGTATATAGGTATACAGGTTTCCTCGCGATGTTTTCCTTAACCTAAAACCCAAAAAACTGTTATTAACTAAAGTGATAAATAGTATCAAGTACAAAAGAGACAGTAATACCTAATAGTAGGCGTACAGTTGTTGCTGACCACAAGAGCACAGCCACGTTAACTTTAACTTGCCTGAGTGCGCCCTCATATTCGTTTTTCAAGAATAAGTAAAAACAGAAATCCTGAACTTCAACGCTAGTATAAATTCCCCACCTGGTAGAGAGGCACTTTTTCAAAGTTACAACTTCCTTTGGAAAATTCTCCAAAAGTTTGTTTATAAGCTAGTTTCTTTTACAGTTTCCTGTAACAGAAACTTTTCAGGTTGCTCTTTGTGCGAGTGAGGTGGAGTAAAACGGTCTATTTACCTATAAAACTAAGATGTTCTAGTGCAAAGCCTGAACGACTGAACTTTGAACGGCATTTTTAGAATTGATCGTTTAGATCAAGTATTGTTTTTGTAGATTAGTTGAAATTAGACTTATATCGAAATTATGCTTCATATGATAAGAAAATGTCATAAACGAAATCAATGAATGGTGTTTAAAGGAAAATGATTACTTGGTAGAGCAGATTCAGCTCGTTGGCCGGACGAAATTGTAAAGGCTGCGGAAAGGTTGAATGAGAAACACAAATACAAAAAAAATTGTATAAATATTTTACAGTAAAAAGTTGTGCTCTCACTACAAAACTGGGTAAAACCAGTATCTTGGTCAGTGAGGCTTACTAGACATAAGTATAAAAATATTGTAAAAATAAATAAATACTTTAATAAAATCAGACGAAGTAAAACGAAATTGAATTAAAATTAAGCAAAATTAAATTAAAATACATCGAAATAAGTGAAGTTAAAATTAAATTAGAGTTATTAATTAGTCCGTGACACATAAGGTCGCTCTGAAGAGGAGAACTACAAGTATCTATATTCAGCAGCGGGTGAATTTTTTTTGATGGTGACACGCATATAAGTACGTGCAGCTCATATTTGAGTTAGCGTGACTTTTCACATTAGAAGTGAGTTTGCTCGTCTCGTCACTCAATTGCATAAAAATTAGGATTTAACTCGGGCAAAAAAAAATGATTAAAAAACCTATGTATTTGACCATGTATTCTTACCACCCTTTATCTCTCACTCAAGCAAAAATGCATTCTATGTAGCTCCCACTTTACCACCAAAGTGTGAGAAAGATAAGAAGTGAGCCTTGACAGATTTAAAAATAATAAATAAAACAATTCATTTCAGGCATTGTTTTATTTAGGTACAAGTACAAAATAATTTAAAGCCCTTTGTCAAAGAAGTAATAATTCCATTTTCTTTTATTAAGTTTCTTGCGGTTTAATTCAAATCGAAGCTAAATACCTAGTCCCACAGTTTTGACCCAAAAACCCAAAAACTTCGCAACACGTGTCAAACTCTCTATTATAAAGGGCCTGTCACACAAATCAAGAAAGTTTCACCAACTTCGGAAATAAAGCGGCCGACACACAGTTGGTACAGTTTTTATCATTTTCCTAAAGTGTAGTAAAAATTGTAATAAGATCCCTAACTAGAGTTAAACTGTGCAGGGAAGGTGAAAGTTTACGGGGAGGGCTGTAAAAATGTCGTATTTTTTTTCTTAATGGTACATGTCATAGGCGGTAACGGTACAAAGTTTTTAGGTTAAAAAGGTTAAAAATGTTTACAAAACACTAATGTGTAAATTAAATAAAAAAATGCGAATGTTGAGGTAAATTAATTATCTAGTTTTGTAAAAAAAAAAACATTATTATTGCCCAGTGATATTTTTTGTAATAATATCACTCAGTGATATTGTTGAAAGAGTATGACGATATTTTCCTACAAGTAACGTTTTGTATAAGCATGACAATTTTATTCATGTTTGGACACACGAAGTCACAAACTACCCATATCGCACCAGTATCTCACGTCTCCAGAGATAAAAAGTGAATAGCATCGCAGCATTATCAATGCATTCTATTCACCTATATTTGCTTTACTAGTCGCACCTTGAATTTGGATTGGCTCGGTGCCAGATTAGACAAGTTTTATCTAGTTAGTGCTGTCGGGACGCTTGTCGCGATTATCTCACCTGCAACGAAGCGAGGACGAGGTTTCGAGGACAGTCGGATACCTTGGCACTAATTAATTTGATAACATATAATTATTTTTTTATTATTTCGTGTTGGCGGCTTTCAAGTTAGCCACCGAATGCGGTTAGAGAACAAACACTTTACATGTAATGAATAATGTTAATAAATATAATCTTAATATATATAAATCTCGTGTCACAATGTTTGTCCTCAATGGACTCCTAAACCACTTAACCGATTATAATAAAATTCGCACACCATGTGCAGTTCGATCCAACTTGAGAGATAGGATAGTTTAAATCTCAAATTATAGTCGCAATTTTAATTTATTGCAAATTATATATATACTGATAATTTTTACTATAAATTGACAGGTTAGCATCAACATACTACGGTTGCTATAGTTACGCAATAGCATGAGAATAGAGGTTATAACAAAGAGTTCCTAAGTCTACCCGTGCGAAGCCGGGACGGGCCACTAGTATAATAATAAATATAATAATTATTTGATTCATTTTTTTATTTCAAAAATATCTTTGAACATATACAGAATTGAAATAGAGACTTTATTATCATTGAAAATCTTAACTTATAACATAAGATTTAGTACGATATCCTAAAAGCAATATTTCAGACAAAACACAGAGTTCAAATCACTATTCGCTGGTATAGTACCCAAAACTTCCTTTAACATTCAATGTTATTCGTCAATAAATATTACTGATTTCTGATTTCTGCATGGTAAATAACACATTGTCAACCAAAGCCTTCAGAATGGGCTTGTACATCAATATTAATCAGAATTTATTCTCTCGGTCTCACCCCGCTCCCCGCTTATGACGTACATCCTCGCAGGGTTGTCGGCTGTCGCCCTCTCCCTGATGTATCTGCTAATAAATCAACCGGAAACATCGAAACGTGTTTTATATTTTCAACTTTGTCGTTAACAATGTTGTAAAGTGAAACTTTATTGAGTTCACTGTGTCTACCTATGACGTAACACATACCTACAACATTCGTACACATACTTTAACATATCGGAAATTATTTTGGTTTATAAATTAGAATAATATTATTCAAAGTGTATAAAACTAGATTTATAAATTGGAATACAATTAGAATTTGACAACAACAACAACAATTTGGACATATTTACCTGGCGACCGAGCTAAGCTTTATAAACTCAGAAAAACTAGTTTTCCCAGCTGAGAAACCTAACATCTTTATCTATAGAGATCTAACATATTTATCGCCTCTAAAAACGCCCGTACAGCAAATTTGATCGAAATCGAGCCGTGGTGGAGATCTCGAAAAACATAAAACTTACAGGCGTTTCACAAGGGATGGACTGTGCGTTTCCCTGCCAGCGGCCACCCGATCTAATCTAGCTACTTACAATACCGGAGCGAGACCCTGTGCCACTAGCACACTGCTACAGTGGGTCCATAGATCTTTATATAATGTACCTACTCAGGTCATTTTCTAATTCTAATTCTAAATGGGGTTGATACGTCCTGCATCGACGTCCCGCTTGGGGTGTGTTGTGCATTGCCCCCCGACTGCCAGCTTACCCAAACCAACCGAGCGCCCTAAAATAACGGAGCACAGCCTGGGGTCGCTGGACACCTCATCCACTTGCATTGCGCCAGGTGTTGTGGTACTTGAGACTTGTTGTGTAGTCTTCAAGGAGCCTCGACCTCAGGTCATGTTATACAGCGTGTTTTATTCCAGGCGCGGAGATGTCGCGTTGGCGCGGGTGCTATGGCGCCGGGTGAGCGCGCTCGTCGGCTAGGCGCCCATGCGCGCCTGGCTTGTTGTGTGTGCGGCGCTCGCGCTCGCGCCGTGCCGAGCGACCGCCGCCGCGCACTCTGACCCCGCGCGCCTCGAGCGCATCAAGTCACAAATACTCGCCAAGGTCAGTTAACTACCCTCGAGCTGCTAAATTGAGTCCTGGACCTTCGACACTAGAGAACGCCACCAATTCGGGTCTTGCGCTGTCTCTTGCAGTCGTCCGACTCGGAGTACACGTTAGTTAAATTGTACAGCATCAATTCAGCAGCGTCTGAGCCCTTGCAACTGCAAGCGACGGTTCTGAGCCTTGACCTCGCTTTTTATGTTGGGCTCGGCACTTAGCTCTTTAATTTCGACAAAAGTATAACTCCTGGACGACTTTCATTTAATTTTACAACAAAATTGACTGTCGCTTGTTTACATGTGGTAGTTAACAAGGCTCCCTAATGGTAAGTGGTCACTGCCACCTGTAGACATCTCCAATACCCAAAGACAAACGTAACGTTTAACATCAAGGAAGCAATTTGCTCATCTCGTCACTCAATATTATACAAAAAAGGCGTCTTCAGTGTGTTGCCTTCCTCTAAGGGCACAATAGGCCCAAGTTTGAAGGCATTTTAAGACAGATCTAAACTAACTAAAATATATCTGTCTTTATCATTGCAAGCCATTAGACAAGGATGCCAATAGTTTTAGAAAATTTAGATGTGTCTTAAAAAGCCTTCAAACTTGGGCCCAATAACTAACTAATTCGAGCAAGTGGTTGAACGATGAATTTAAATATCTACTCCGGGTCTGGGTGTTAGTTGTTCTTATCTTGTGTCTTTGTGTGTGTTCCATGGCATCCCCGACACAGGGTATCCTAGACGGGAGCTATGAGTGTGAAACGTTTATTTATTTAATTCTAAGCAATCAGCGCCAAGTGTAAACCTGCCAAGCAGTACTAACACGACTATGTGATGTTCCAGCTGGGTCTCACGACGCGGCCGACGCCGCTGGGCGCGCCGCCCCGCGACGTCGTGCGGCAGATCCTGGCGCGCGCCGCCGACCCGCACCCGCCGCACGACGCGAGCGACGAGCACGCCATGCGGGAGGTTATTGCGATAGCACATAGAGGTAACTAATCACTGGCAGGTAAACTGGTAGATAAGGAATGCCTACCCTCTGGCAGGTAAAACTGGTAGGTAAGGAATGCCTATTCCTGGCAGGTAAACGACGCCAACCTTCTGGCAGGTAAACAGAGTCTAGCTACTGGTAGTTAAAAGGAATCTACCTTGAGAAAGGTAAATAGTGTCAAGCTACTGTTGACAGAGCTGACCTACTGGTAGGTGACCAGTGTCTTCCTACTGGGAAGTAAATAGTGTCTATCTTCAGGCAGGTAAACAGTGCCTAACTTCTATATAGCAGGTAAAAGTTTTGTTTGGTAGGTGAATGACTAACTGACAGGTAAATGGTACAAACCTAGTAACATTATGGAAGTTATTGATGTACCTAACCGTAGAATACAAAAATAACTGTGAAACTAAAGTACATGTAGAACTGAAGTTAAATTTTGGATAATTATAAGGTGACCAAATAATGCAGAAGTAATTTGTACATCTGTTGATCATCTACTTTATTTTTACCTCTCTTATAAAATGAGTTTATCAGATTTTTGAACCTTTTTTTTGTTATTAATGTAAGTTGTTATTGTTATATTTTATCTGAAGATGGATAAAACTTAACAACTACGACCAAAAAGCTGAAAGACTCAAAACACTCCTTACTAAGAAACTGTCAACAGACATACATACTGGAGTTGTTTTCAACACTCTTATTTACTAGTTACATACACTTGAGTGTTGTGCCGAAAGAATAGTAACACCAGTAAGGGCACTCTCAAAAACGGTATCCTTTTTTATGTCTTACAAAAATTTGCAATCAAGATAAATATGTCAAACATAAAAAGAAAAAAGTCGGGACCAGGTACATTATAATGGACCCATTTAATATAGACAAGCTCGTTTAGCCAAGATTCCCTTGGCCTAACATACCTTGTCCGGTCCGGATGTTATGTGGGATACATTTACGAGCATTGCCCTTTAGTTTGTCCGAATTTGACCGAGTTGGTCAGTTTAGAACCATTTCATGTCATGTCCTCATATGCTTTTTGACCCAAACCGCATTGTCAGGTCAGGTGGCTTTCTTAACGCCAGATAAAGAATGGAAAGTGATCTGATTACTGAACATAATGAAACCGAATCGCTTTTAGGATGTTTTGCTCTATGACCGAGTCACCGGGTATTAATATCTATTGTATTTGACACGTTATGAGCAAGTTTTTGTCAGTGCGCTTTGCCCTTAACTTTCACTGAGATATTACAAGTCAATGCACACCACCGAAGTAGGATTACATACTAGATCGATGATGCACACGCAGTAGTAGGTCACCAAACGTACAAACTCATACTGTTTGCACTGTGCCCTTTACACTCAAGGTTTGTGACTCCAAAAGTTTAATGCTGCTTACAATGTTGCGGCATCTGCGCGACAATAAGTGCTTTTACTTCGCCATTGGAACTTGAAATTACTTGGCTTGCGGGATTTCACGTAACCAGACTGAGCTTAATGGCAGATTTTGAGGATCCCGTATCTACTTGGCGTATGAAGTTTTATGATCTGATTGTAGATACACAGTTCAGTCGTTAGATCGTGTAAGCTTAGCTTTCGATCGCAGCGACGCTTTAAATAACCGGGTTTGTCTGGATGACGTTTTTATGTTGAGTTTTGCTTCATACTCTCTATGTAGAAGATATTTTGAATGTTATGAGTATTAAGTTTGGCATGGGCAAAGATTTGTGCACATTGGGCCGGACCGTATCACAATGTAAAATTCATCCGGCGTCACTTATGTTATGTTAGGTTGGGTTGTCTAGTCCACATAAAATGAAATAGTTAATCCAATTCATAAAACCAAATATCCAAATTTTTACTCCACTTTCTCTCACCTACTGAAAACATCCACAGTGCATTCACCAGTAACTTTGAAATGACACAAATCTAAATAATTCACCCACTGTGTGCTAATACAGACTACATTGGCATACATTCGTACTTTTGAATCCGATATTACTTTGTCCTAGATTTACCCCACTATGCGTGTTTTGCTCTGGGTTACATTTTAAATTGCGTTTTACACTTGAATGGCTTTTTAAAAAATATTTTGGTAGAATCGTCATATTTTACGTTTTTTTTTTTGTATTGGACAACATTATAGTAGGTAACTGATATTTCTTTCACAATTTCAGGATTGGTTTCCTCATGAAATGAATGAAATTCATTCATCATTCATCAAATGAAATTCCTTTTTCATGAAAGTTATTTATTATGTACAATGATCTCTTTTCGGCGTACTACTACCGTTCCTTGTGTAACCCTATCAAAAATCCGTTTATAATGTTACTGAAAGCAATCTTCTAGTTCAATTCGATAACGGAAAGCGCCTGGAGTATAAAATAGTAGCAATATACCTAAAGGAGAAGCTAAGAATATTTTATTGTGGCGTTAACGTTATTAATTTTAACTAAAATACGAACTATTTCGGGGTTGTAAGGAAAAGATATGCTAGCCGATAAACACTCATAATATTCATCACTATGAACAGTTTTGAAAGTTCACATTGATGAGTACTATGAACCCTTTCCGGCTAAGTGTACCCTTTGCTTATAGCCCTGTTTATAACTGAGGTCTTATTTTCTAAGCTTGGTTGCAATAGTAACCACGTGTCATTCTACTCGCTTGAATGGCGCAAGTAGTTGGTGGGAGCGAGATGACCATTGCTACCATGCTTCTACAATGTGAATCCCCTGATCATGAGAAATAACAAACGAATTAAATTTTAGTTCGATGCGAACGGCACTACATGGCGCTTTTCTTAACACTCTTCATTTCTTCAACGCCGCAGACAAAATGACTAGCTATGATTAGGTAGAATTCATATCGGTAATAAGTAATTAATTGATGATGGGATGCTCTTTGAATTATTGGCTGATAATTCTATGAGTTTCCTGTTGTCTTTTTTTTATTTACCAACAAAAAAAAGCTAAAAACTCAAAACTTGAAAACTAACTTTTTAACACCTTTAAAAAAATCTGAAAAATGTATTAATTCGATTCGTGTATAGGTTAAAAACCTAGCCAAAATCGGTTGAAATGAAATGACCCATCTTTAGATGTAATTAATTATTATAATTCATAGACATAATCACAAGGACTAACCTACTAATTTGATAAAACCTGTATTTGTAAAAGTCTGATTACAGATATAATTGTGCTGTTACACAGGAAAGGGTTTTTGGATTGTGTAAGTATAATAGATGCTTATTTTTTTGTAGAAGTTAGAAGTGAAAAATTTAGTTTTTAGCATAGTCTAGAAACTCAAGCAATCCTTTGCAATAACAATAAAGTTTACATTCAAGTTTAGCAATCTTATTGTCTAACCAAACTAACTTGTAATCGGAATCGATTTCATTTTTATATTTGAATATTATTTTATTTTTTACCAACTCAAATATCAAAATGAAACCGATTCCGATTTACGAGTGAGATAGAGAATAAAACTGCAGCGACCTTATTGTATAAAATGTAATGACAGATTAACAGCAACGATCATATTATTTGACCCTCAGGTTTGACCACAATTAGACAATGAGGCGTTTTCAAGAAAACAAGAAAGTTTTAGTTCCAAAAAGTACCTACAATAGATGGATTTAACCTTGTATTTTATGTTATATCTACTTACTTGTCATTTCAATAAATAATTGGTAAATTGATAAGGTGACCATACTTACCTAATCGATTTGACAGAAAATACTATTACAGACTCTTACTACGAAAAAACCACGAACTATTTTTTTTTTAATAAAAACGCCTCATTTGAAAATCTTACATATAAAAATGAATCGCTGTTTGATTTGTCTGGCTATAACTCGAGAATGGTAGGACCGATTTCGCTTATTTTGATCTATAAATACTTGTGGAAAACCAGGGAAGGTTTAAAAGTAAAAAAAAAAATTAAAAAAAACAGCGTTTGAAACCGGCCGGGTTTTCTAATATTCATAGGTAATCTGTTTCAGAAATAGTTGTCAAAAGAAGTGACAGATGGCGCCACTGACACTAACACAAACGAGCTGGACGTGTGATGGTGTTGAAAGAAACAGTGGCTGATGTGGGTAAGTTTTTTTAATTTTTATAATTATTTCACCAGTTGGAGGCCCTTTATTAATTGGGTTCAGCGGCCTCACCGTCTAACTTATTCATATAAGATGTATGTATAGGTATTCGAAATCGGCTTCCTTTTGAAACCTAAACATTCATTCAAGTGTTACAATGAGGGTGTTTCCAATTACCAGTGACTTATCACGAACCTACCAGTTATCTCAATTATCAAAATGGAGGTAGAAAGTAAATTCCGTCCGAAACGTTTTGATTCCACTTTTATTGTGCAAACTATAACAAAAGTAAATACCTACCTAAGTTAGGTCTTAGAGCATTTTAGATATAAAATCTTACCTGATAGATAGATTATAATCTAGATGTCCTCAAGTCGAGAATGAATAGGCAAGCGTGTTCTATCGTAAACAGTCGAGCACGTCAAAATCTATAAGATCACCAATTTTCAAAACTCCCGGAAAACTTTTTAGGTAACCCCCTTTTTATGCACCAAACGACTGGACCATGTGTAAATATTAATATTTATTGAATTACAATGTTTTGAGTAACGTAATTGAGTACGTCTTCTCGTCCCAAATACCTCAGTGCCTAAAAACAAAAGTATATAATCAGTGTGTGTTGCCAGTGATGGCATATGGATCAGAGACGTGGTCTTTAACTATTGGCCTGATGGAAAAGCTCGCAGTCGCTCAACGAGCCATGGAGAGGGCTATGCTCGGTATTTCTCTACGAGACCGAATCAGAAATGAGGAGATCCGTAGACGAACGAGAGTAACCGACATAGCCCAGCGGATTGGCAAGTTGAAGTGGCAGTGGGCTGGCCACATAGTGCGCAGGACCGATGGCCGTTGGTGCCGGAAGGTCCTAGAATGGAGACCACGTGCCGGCAAGCGCAGCGTAGGACGTCCACCCGCGAGATGGACCGACGACCTAGTTAAGGTCGCCGGAAGACGCTGGACGCAGGCCGCTTCCAACCGGTCCCGTTGGAAATCTATGGGGGAGGCCTATGTCCAGCAGTGGACGCCCTACAGGCTGGTATGATGATGATGATGATGATGAGTAACGTAATTAGATGCATTTCCCACTTTAATCCGATGTTTTCTAATCTCATCTCCCTAATATTATAAAAGTGGAAGTTTGTATGTTTGTTAGCACTATGGAAACTAACGTGGTTTTCACACATTTTTGTTTTAATTAATTAATTAATTTTACGTGACTATTCCCGTGTTTAATTATAACAAAAAAAAATGTTAGCACTAAACGCTGAAAAAGCTCAACGGATTTACATGAAATTTGGAATGAAGATATTATATGGTCTAGAACTCTAGAATATTCTAGATTAACACCTATGTGTTATGTGTTAAAAGTAGCCTATGCTACTTTTTATCCCCGGAAACTCATTTTAACCTTTTGAAGCCGCGGAGCGCCGCTAGTAACATATATTAAGTACTAGCGGCCCATCCCGGCGTCGCACGGGTAGACATTGTCTCTGATACATAGCATGTACTACAAACCAATATTTTAAGTAGATGGCGCCGGTGCGTGAAAAAATATTTTCCCGCTTTTCTGTTGAAATTTTTCCAGAATTTTCTTTGCTATAAACCTCACGGAGCCCGAGACCTTTCCAACGAATGCAAAACCGTGGAAATCGGTTCGTGCGTTCTGGAGTTTTAGCGTCAGGAAGGAAAACCCGACTTATTTTTATATAGTAGATTTTACAAAAATATACATTACCCCCATTATCTGGACCATAGTCACAAATCCTGAAACCACATCAGCATACGTGAACACAAACATACACTCATAATATTACATAGACTGCAAAACACATAACTCTCCCTTTTGGCGTTCCATAGTCGGGTAAAACGAAATGGCGGAATCCGGCGAAATATGTCCGTTATTTATATTTATCCTGCTCCATATTACGCGTAAAATCTAACCTATAACACTCTCCTACAATGCAATAACTTTTTATTATGCATCAAAAAACTAACACATAAAAGATTATGGGTATTTCGGTTCATGTGGTGTTTACAAGCGAATTTCCCACCGAGTTATATTGGTCGTTCGTATTTCATCACACAATTTTAATCAGTTAATGATCATTGTGATCAGATTCAACTCCTAAATCATACATTTATGATTTTATAACTCATCACACAAATCCTTAAAATATTGGCGTTTAAAAGTAATCGTATTCTTCTATCAAAGGATTTTTAGACGTATGTACTAATTTTCGTTATAATATTATTATATAATTTTTTGTTAAACTTAATTTTTTTTGTTTAAATTTATTTAGTCACTGGGTGCTGCCAATGTTTCACTCGCGAGATAAAGCAGCCATAAAGAAAAGAAGCTACTTATTAACCCAGTACCTAAGCTATCTACATTCCAAATAATAATAATAATCATCATCATCATCAGCCTATCTAATGTTGACGGCTGGTAGCAAGTGGATGCGTGGCAGAAGATCGTGCCTTGTGGCGTTCGTTAGGAGAGGCCTATGTCCAGCAGTGGACAAACATTCCAAATAATAACTAAATCGAATTAGAAGATAGACAGATAGATAGATAAACTCTTTATTGTTCACACCATAAATTACAAACAAAAGGATTACCTATAGCACCTAAAACTAATGCGACAACTGGCGGCTTTATCGCTAAGAGCGATCTCTTCCAGGCAACCTTAGGATGGAGATACGTGGTAACAAACATTAACACACTTTCTCATTTATAATATACTAGCCACCTGCCCCGGATTTGCACGGGTATGAAATGTAGTCTATCATATGCAACCTTTAATCCTCCCACTGCTGGGATACAGGTCTACCCTCGAAGGGTGATTAGGCCGTATACCACCACGCTGGCCAAGTGCGGGTTGGTGGATTCACATGCGCCATTGAATTTCTTCTTCGGACATGCAGGTTTCCTCACGATGTTTTCCTTCACCGAAAAGCCAGTGGTATGTAAATTCGTACATAAGTCCCAAAGAACTCATTGGTACGAGTCGGGGTTTGAACCCGCCACCTTGTATGTTCAAGCACAATGTAGTCTATGTTACTCGCTAATGATGTAGCTTTATATTGGTTAAAGAATTTTCTTAAATCGGTCCAGTAGTTTTTTTTTATTTGCTACAATCATCCAAAAGTACAAATCTTTCCTTTAATAATATTAGTGTAGGAGTAGGATAGCATAAGTAGAAAGGAGGATAAAAGATAGTAGAATATGATTATTTATATGAATATATTTGATCAGTATATCCAATAATTTCCCAATCAACAGACTACTTGGTTCGTAAAGTGTTGTCGTTAAACATGCCGGCTGCCGTTATGCAACGGCGTTACGGCGGGCGGCGTTTGGGCGGCGGCCAGCCGAGGGCGGAATTTACGGCCTGCAATTCTTACGTAAAAATTTATTTTGCGTTTTTGAACTTTCTGTGTATTTTAGCAAAAGGATTTAGAAATTGTTTGGATATTGAGAGGTCATCTCTGTTTCTTTTAACTTGTTTATGTTTTATCTCTTTCTAACTCTATATGTGTCTCTCTCTCTGTTTCTATACGTGTCTGAACAGTTCACTTAACAGATATTTTTACACTAGTAAAGTAGTGACCTTGCGACCTTAAAATCTCCTTGTTCGAAACTCATAGGAAATATTCGAACTTAAATGTTATAATTATTTACTCGATTATCTTATTGTATCTTCCATAACCAAATCAAATAATTACACATTCCAAAAACACTGCTTTTCTATCCGTGGTTAAAAAAGCTAAATACAACAGACACTTAAAAAAGTCGAAAGACAAGTCACAGCCCATTTATATCCGAACCCGCTCAATAAAGCATTGTAACAATATATGTACCGAAAATACGATATAGGACAAAACGTTATTGTTGCGTTCTCGGTCCTTGGCAGACGAGCCCCATAATTACTCGAGGCATCTTTACATCGCCCGTCTATATATCACAGCATTATGCCTTCTGGGAGGCAATAACATTTTAAAGTTAAATTCTTTTGTTGGTGACCGAATGCGTCGACTTACCAGACCAGATTCTTGAGCAATAAAACTTTCAGCGAATCAGCGAAATATCTAGGTTTCCTTTTGGATTATCGTAAATCTTTACGGGTAGGTAAATTTAATCAGCTTAACTTAACTGGACTACGGTAATGTATAAAGCTTTTGGTTTACAAAAGGAGTTTATGATAGTATTCATTTTAGGTAGATTTGTATAAGGAGATAGAACCGTTTTGAATTGCGTCGAATAAGAAAATACGTTAATGCTATGATTAAAAAGTAAACTGATGTAAAAGATCACAGAAACGGTTTTGGTTATTAAACTAGATGCGCCCTGTGGTTTGACCCGATATCCTACGATAAATGTTAACGGGTGAAACCGTTAACATTTCCGGGATAAAAAGTATTTTTAACCGACTTCAAAAAAGGAGGAGGTTATCAATTCGACTGTATGTGTTTGTTACCTCATAACTTTTGACTGGGTGAATCGATTTCGATGATTCTTTTTTTATTAGAAAGCTGACGCTTCCCATTTGGTCCCATTTCAATTTAGTCTAGTTCTGATAATGGTATCCATGAGAAAACCATATAAGTCTTAAATTTGCATTAAGTACGTGCGCGACAAATAGATGAATAACTCAATAGTCGGTTTGAAGTCGTTTTTTGGTTTTTTGTTTTTTGTAAAAATAATTATAGTACATTGTTGTTCCGTGATAACAAACACCTCATAAAAGACAGTCTACCAGCACCTCTCCTGCCTGGTAAACCATCATCAACGCCGCTAGTGTTGCAGGTGTTCAGGCGGCGGTTTTACTTACCATCAGGCACGTAATTCCTCAAACAGTAATGAGATTACTCAGAAAAACCAACTAACCCTTAAACTAGCAAAGATCAAACGTTTCGTAAAGCTCCATATATTGTGATAGCTCCTTCACGTTTCCGTCAGGGGCACATTACAGTAATGTAAGCCTGCGAAACGTTTGATCGTTTCGAAAATTATCAAAACTCATACTAGGGTCGGTCTGGTCTAGCTCTAAAAACGAAAAAAACCGTTTGAAATTTAAATTTCGCGCCTTAAGTAGATATTCTTTTAGTATTCTACTACTTATTCTTCTTTTTTTTAGTTTTTTTATAAATGGCTTGGACCGAAGTGATTTGTTAGACTCATTGCTTAAATTAGAACCTATATCTAGGTGTCAACGTCTCATGGTATCTTCACTATAACTTTGTCCAATAAGTTTCAACGGACTCAGAGTTATCCCAAAGTAAACAGGGAATGTAAAGCGAGGTCAGTACGTAAGATTCATTCAAAATCTCTAAAATATAACAAAAAAATACACTGGATTTTTAAAGTTTGTGAAGTGAATTAAGAAAGTAGCGTACGAAACCTTGTCGGTGCGTTTTTTGTATAGAAAAAAATACCAAAAAAATTCTTAAGAATTTTTTTCACGATTTGGAAACGTTTTTATGCTTTTTATTCTAAAAATACACACTTTTGGGTTGCAATTTGTTGGTTTTAAAATACTAATTACACAAACTCTGTGAAAAATCTTAAACTTCTATTTACCGATAAAACTTATTTCACAACTAAAAAAAATAACAAAATTTTGCTTTCGTCAGCAAGTACTTCCTCCCAACCTCACCTACTGTTTCCACCTACACGTCCATAATGGGCGTATTGACTTGTGCACTCGGTTGTACCCGCTTGACCTTTGGCGCGTGATAGTGACGTGTACTCAACTGTACCGCGATAACACGTTGCTACGCTGCGGTCTATTGTTCTTATGAGTATTTTTCCTTCGGTAATGAGAGCAGTAGCCCAGCCTTTCGGAGCTAAGGTCGGGGTAGGGAGGGTATCAATCTTCCCTACCTCGACATTCCCATTTGTGAATGAGCTACGTGGGTAGGTATGATGCTATTTTTAGAAGTGCTGATGCCCTATCGGCTAGCTTCTCCAATGTTCGATTGTGGTACAGACCATGTACCTAACCTGTTCACTGATCTCATCTATTTCTTTCTCACGATACTATTTTTTCAACGTGACTAATTCTGCGTTTGACCACCAACTCATCAGCAACCTTTAATCCTCCCACTGCTGGGATACAGGTCTACCCTCGAAGGGTGACCAACTAGCCTGATGTTAAGCTACGATGTGGTCGAAAATGAAGCAGATAGACCTAAAAGATGAATAGATTTACTCTGACCTTGAAAGTCCAGGATTATATCTCTCAGGAAACAAGGAAACCGGCGGCCTGTTCCATTCCCTGGCTAAACTATTACCCTAGGCAAGCGTGCTCCATCGTATACCGCACCGTTGCTTATCATGAGGCGAGATGGCAGCAAGTCATTAGCCAGCCATTTCCATGGCAGTGAGTTTTTAATCCAGACAATACCGTGGCAATAAGTTTGCTTCGGAAACTGCGAATATTAGCCGATAGAGCTGGTTGGTGTGTAATTGTAGGACCCAGGTATTAATGCTATAAGACAATGTCAGAAGCCTTCAAGCGGTCTTAAATTATGCCACCTCCATCTACCATCTCGCCTGACCGCCAGTTGTCGCACTAGTTTTAGGTGTTGTAATCCTTTTGTTTGTAATTTATGGTATGAACAATAAAGAGTTTATCTATCTCTCTATCTATCTATGGTAAACAACAGTTCGGTCTGGAGGTGGAGGAGGATGGCTAAAAAAATAATTAAAAATAAAACAGTACGGTCGAAAACCTACGCTTGCCTAGAAGAAACTGATCCACGCTCGACTTGAAGACTATATTATTATAACTATCGGGGAAAACCCACTTAGGTCTGCCTAAGTCTGCCATACAACTCTCTAGCGGTTCATACAATAAAAGAGTTTCGTGAGAGTTTTAGATCTGACAACAATAAAAACGATGTCCTTTTTGTGACGTTGGATAACAACTCAATCTACTTATACTTACATACATTTAGTTAACACTTACATCTGAAAAACATCACTCTCCTTTCGACCAGTCGGTCAAAAACACAAAGCCGTTTCGCGTAAGTTCTCGTAGGCACAAATCCTTGTTTTTGCCACTTACTCAGTACTTTGCCCACCGTTCATTACTCAATAGATAGTAAACAAAGTATTCATTATTCAGATAGCGGGACATCCTTGTTGGTTATCTTGTTTAATTATGAGCTACATATAATTATTATGCACTTTGATACCGAGACCGACCCTAGTACAGCAGCTGCCCTAGAGTTTTATCTGGATTGATCTAATTTAAATGCTAATTAAGCTTCTAGCAATTTACATAGAACAAAATCACATAAGATTATTTTACATACAATGAAGCTTTCAGGTAGCTTAAAAAGTTTAACACCAGGGCATGCCACTAGGCATATGGACCTACAACAGGGCATGCCACTAGGCATATGGACCTACAACAGGGCATGCCACTAGGCATATGGACCTACAACAGGGCATGCCACTAGGCATATGGACCTACAACAGGGCATGCCACTAGGCATATGGACCTACAACAGGGCATGCCACTAGGCATATGGACCTACAACAGGGCCTGCAACTGTGGCTGTACCTAAAGGAGATATTTATTTGACACAAAATAAATACGACTCGTAATTTCAGGTAAAAGATAATTACTAACATGAAACAAAAACATACACTGTTCTGTGTGGTTGCGCTTTGTAATACGAAACAAAAGTCTGCGACTTTAAAAAGCTTTACTCATTTAGATAAAAAATTTAGTTGCGACAAAGTTTATTGGCGGTTTTGTCAATGAAAGTTTTTATCATCATCATATTCAACCTTTAATCCTCCCACTGCTGGGATACAGGTCTACCCTCAAAGGGTGATTAGGCTGTACTCCAGCATGCTGGTCAAGTGCTCATTGGTGGACTCACATACGCTATTGAATTTCTTTTCCGGACGTATG
This sequence comes from Alcis repandata, assembly GCA_949125135.1. Classification (NCBI taxonomy): domain Eukaryota; kingdom Metazoa; phylum Arthropoda; class Insecta; order Lepidoptera; family Geometridae; genus Alcis; species Alcis repandata. The sequence goes on from OX421247.1 coordinate 679,947, forward strand.
CAGGTTTCCTCACGATGTTTTCCTACACCGAAAAGCCAGTGGTATGCAAATTCTTGCAAAAGTTCCAAAGAACTCATTGGTACGAGTCGAGGTTTGAACCCGCTACCTCAAGAATGCGAAGTTTTAGTTCTTGGCAAATTTTGGTAACACAAAATACAGATTCATCAATATCATTATCATCCACCAATTTCCACCCACTGCTAAGTATATGTGGGTATCTTCTTCAGCGCGTCATCTTTTTCTGAGTGTACAAATCTCATCCACTGCCTGGTAGAGCGCGAGAGTAGAAAAGTTCTTGCCTTCATCCAAATTTAACACAGTGCTCCATCTTTCTCTGTATGTTATCTGAGTGTACAATACTTTAAGTAGTTACTTATTTGCTTATTATGTAAAGTCATTGACATTTTAACGATAGTACTTCTTATTACATTGAACCTTCGATAAAACCGATGAAAAACGGCGAATGTCCGACATTGAACTCGATCCACGTTATATCAGCACGATGTTGCGTAGATTTTGAGAAAGGAAGATAATTTCCTTCGCAGTTCTGTATCTCAGTGACTCGTGTACAAGCTATGTCCCGCGATTTTACTCGTTTTTTTCCTAAGCCACTGCTAATTAAGACGAACAATGCAAAAAAAAAACAAATCGAAAAACTGAATTCGGAATATCAAAAAAACTCTTCACTGCTTATTTGAAGAAAAAAATAAAATAAACTTTAACTAGATGCATCCCACGCTTTCACCCGTGCTGTAATGAATTGCTGTGATGATGATGATGATGACGAAAATTAGCTTTTATTGACCAGGCTAAAAGCTACCTTCATTTGAAATTTCAACCAAATCCTTTCAGCCATTTCATAGAGAACAAGTAAAAGCATACAGACAAACTTTCACATTTTAATATAGATACTACCATGATCTACGAGTACAGTCTACAATCTACATGTACGAGTATGTTAGGTAAAATTCTCAATGTTATAGAGGTTATGATTAGAAATATCTATTTTCAGGCAGAGAATTTTCAGTATATTTATTAATTTGTTATTGACTATTTTTCTTTATGAGTTATTACTTGTCAATAACAAATCGGTTCGCTCACACAAAGAATCGAAAACTAAGAGTACCTACTAAACATTATTTTCGTATATGGTAATATATTTACCTTTTATGTCAAAAAAATCTGCGTAAGGCCTGCGCTTGAGTAATCGACATGAAAAAATAAATTGCTCACACCCCATATCGATGGCTTGAGTGTATCTATACTAATATTTTAAAGAAGTAAAGTTTGTGTGTTTGTATATTTGTTAAATTGTAAGGGGTAATCTCGGGATCTACTGAACCGATTTTAAAAATTCTTTCACCAATAGAAAGCCACATTATTGCTGAGTGTCATAGGTTATATAAAAAACCGAAAAATAAAAAGGCTTTTACGTGATAGTCCGTTTTGCAAAGTGAATCGGAGGAAAAACGGTCCGGACGGCGCGCGATGGCTTCAGGTTTAATTAACATTATGCCCAACGAAGTGGGTACGGGTCAGCTAGTTACTTATAAATGTATGTATTACTTATTTACGAATCCAATTCAAATTCTAGAGGTAGAAACGGCTCGACGAATTTAAATGAAAATTAGAATAAAATAGCTTTCCTTTCCGTATAACCTTGTTTAAGAGAAATATGACTTTCAACCAGATAATTCCAACTGATAATTTACAATGATAACCTAATAAACCTTGACTGGCATCATTGATACGGAAAGCTGTCAATCCGGGTAGGCGTAGCTACCACCTTCGACCACTCAACACCAAGCTAACTTCAAACTTTGAAGGTGCTTAAAAACGACATTAAAAATTGTCTAAGCTTTAATAAAAGAGAAGATAAAAACTATTATGGCCAAGCGTCGGGCTTTCCAGCCATAAAACTAGGGTTCCGTCACAAAATAGAACCCTTTGAGTTTTTTGAGACGAGCCCCATCTTAGATATTTTATGACTTTGGCGACCTATGTTAAAAGTTGGCTATGACATTCATACAGACACCAGACTTTATAGATTCATTTTCATCATTTTAATACACTTTTATTGGAAAAGCTAAATCGAAACTGGCTGGGATTTTAATTTTGATTTCAAGTGAAAAAACCCAAGTTACCTTAACCATGTTGCAAATGAGAGTAACCAGGACAGATGTAATATCAATTTCTTTGTTAAAATTGTTGTCCTAATGAAGTATAATTTTTTTACTTATTTTTTTTTTTGCTAATAGAAAAGCTATTTATTTTACTACGTAGGTATCCACAATAATTAAAAACTAAAATAAAATAAAATATGTTCGGGTTGCAAAGATTAATTTGATGCATATTTTTTAATACTCTTATTATATTGGTATCAGAGAGTTTGTAAAAAATTTTAGGTCATCAGCAGTTTAACCCCGAACTTCTTATTTATGTTAGTACAACTGATTTCCTTGAATTGGCAACGATCTTACAAAATAACAATAATTAGACATCAATCTATCAAACTCTATTACCAATTATTTGCAATTAAATAGCTAATAAGATAAAATAGATACATTGTAACGTAGTGAAGTTGCATTTATTTATCAGGCGGATGTTGTTAACAGTTCCCGCACGTGTCTCCCCTATCGTGGGCAACTGTGATCACTTGATGGTTCTGTGATCAGGGTGACTGACAATCTAGATCACAACCACTTACGCTGTGCATGTTGGCCATAACCCTTGATCAGCGGTCTTGTCGAGAAATTTCTTCAATACTTCTCACTGATAGATCTCGCCGAGTGGGTGCTTGTAACTGATATTGATGCCAAGCAACGGGCAACGCGGTCAGTCTTCGGATGGGTGACCGCGAGCTTTTACAAGTTAACGTTGGTCGATTATACTGTAAGCCCCGGATGTGTGTCCTATAACAGCTGCCAAGCCATATAGGTCTTGAGGCGGTATGGAACTAACAGCAAGTCATACCTCAGATCAAGTAGAAACTTAATCTGAGGTCTATATGAACTTATACTTCTTTGATGTTCGATTCTGGCTTCATGAAATTCGAAATAGACTAATCTTGCTTTCCTTAAGAAGCCCGAGATGACGTCTCTAGTTTTCAATTTTCCAACTTCATGATTTTTAATGAATATCGGATCCGGATCTCGGATCTTCGGATAAGTAAATAAAATTGTGTGTTTTAACGTAAACATTCGTATTAACTAATTTTGGCTCCCCTTGCCACCTGGTGTGAAAAACATTCGCGCCTTTGGGCCAGCGTTACGTACAATATTGGACACAATAGACTGGTACTAGTTACGACAACAATCTAATACGCCATCCAAACTGGCGTACGTTGTAAACGCCACTCGGGGTCACCCATCCCAAAGCGGCGCGGCGGCGCGCCGTAGCAGCGCTCGTAGCATAGCTTAGTAGAAGGAAACTATCACACATTGGTAATTTCTAGTAACATTTACAACCTGAGAAAGCAACTTAATAGGTACCTACAACTTTTCGTCTCCAATTTTCTATCTGTATAACAAAAATGAATGAATTATTAAGGAAAAGAAAGAACGAAATAAAAATGCTACAATTATACTCGCACCTATCCACAAGATTATAATAAAAAACAAAAGAGGAGAAAGAAAAAGACAGAAGCTTAGCTTCACTTTCACTCTTTGCCTCCAGCCACATTTTATTAATGGATCGAAAAAGATAATGGAAGTCTAAACATACTCGAATATCTGTCTCAAACTGACTACCTACGTTTTTAGAGCCTATCTCTGTCAAATGAAACATAGTTCGTCGACCTTTGCACGCCAAGATTGTGTTAATATAAATAGTATTGCAGATATGATGCTCAGTTGCTCAATTTTTGATATTTTGGTAGACTTTTTCCTGTAGGTTGGTCACATATGCGCGACTATAGCGGCTGCAAAGTCGGAGCGCCTAGAACGCTAAACTAAGCTAGAAGCATAGGTGCACACGTGCACAGTGGTGCACGCGCTAGAATAATTCGCATATTTATTTATTCACATGCTTAGCGTTTGACAACCATCTCACTTAATGTTATGCAATGAATCATAATTTGTATAGACACGATGATTATAACTATAATCATACACCTAAAATCTAACTTTTTCTAGTCTGTCTGATAAAAACTGCAACAAGTGAATTAATATTATATGTTTGACATTTTATTGATTATAATTCAATACATACTATTGTATAATTCTCTTCTCTTCTTGTGCTAAGTCCCCACATCAGGGCAGAGGGTAGAAACAACAGCACGCCATTCCTCTTGTCTTGTGCTTTTCGCATTTTGTATAATTAATTGTTTAATACTTTATTTTATTTGCTGTTATGAGCTGTATTGAAAATTACCAATAAATTGATTATTGGTATAAAATTGATATCAAAGCGTCCGACGCGCGGCTGTCGCCGTTGGTATTGCAGGTGTGACCGTAGTTTTATTGATTTATCAGAGCACAGGCTCTAGCCAGATAATATAGGACAAGTGCGGGTAGGTATTAGCTTATTAGCACATACGAGTACCTCTTTATACAGCATGCAGGTACCGTTACGTAGGCAACCATCATTTTTCTTTGTCAGTTGTTGCCATTCCTTCGAAATGACTTGTTTTCTAATAAACGATTAGGTTTTACGAACTCGTTACAATCAGATTAGGTAAATTAGGTGAATAATATGTTTTTGTTTTTATTTTGCAAAGTAACTAACAAGCAATTAATTCCAAGTAATTTTAGCAAGTATCAACATTTAAAGCTACAGTTAAATCTTATCTATATTATAAAAGGCACTAACTGACATAATAATTTGGAAAGTTGGTTTTCTGTATGATGTTCCTACTAGGAAAATAATTTGCGATATTCAACCCTTAATGGGCCAAAAGTATGGTAACGTTTGTATGAAAAAAATGCACTGGGCCATTATACGTACTATACTAGTTGTGCTCCGCGGTTTCATTCATTATGTCCGGGTTAAAAAGCATTTATGTGTTAATCCAGGGTATAACCTCCACAACACTTGGCACCCAAATCAGTTCAGCCGTTTTTGCGTGATTGAGCAACAAATATCCAAATTCACAAACAGAAGACACGAGGAGATCAAACATCTTATATCTCAGGGTGACGAGCGCAGTGCTGTGCTGCACAGGGTTTTGAATTGGATGAGTTCAAAATTCTGGGTGGCGCAGACCTGTTTTGGGCAAACGTAATATTTCACACCAGGTGAGCGATTTGCTCGTCTCATTACTCAACTGCACAAAAAAACTTCGATATTTGTAATATTATAGAAGTGAAAGTTTGTATGTTTGTTACTGATGGACGCTGAAACGGCTAAACGTTTTTACATTAAATTTGGAATTAAAGTAGTTCATGGTTTGGATTAACACATAGGCTATTTTTTATCTCGGAAAACGCGGATGAAACCGCGGGGCGCAGCTAGTAAAATATTAACTAATAATTTTATAATTGCGGCCTGTTTGGCTCAGCGGTAATAATATCCGCCTTATAAGCCAGAGGTCCCGGGTTCGATTCCCGATCGGGCAGATGTTTGAATGATGAATTTGAATATCTGTTCTGGGTCTGGGTGTTAGTAATTGTCCTTGTCTATGTGTATGTTCCATTCCATGGCATCCCCGGACACAGGAATTTATCCTAGTGGGGAGCTATGAGTGTGATACGTTATTTATTTATTTAATTATTAGTAGAATTGCTGCTGGATGCTTTATAGCCAAATTCGTGAGCAGAGCTCACGCATACAATGCAAACAGGTCGTAGGTAATCATGCTAGAAACTAATGAAGTAATGAGCATAAACATTAATTTTATCACTTACTAATTAACTATATGTACGATAAACTTACTAACAAATTATTGTAATAATATCATCACAGCTACTTTTGATTATGTAACTTATAACTTTACCTATACCTACTCGTACATCATTGAAATTGGTAACTACAGAACTAAGATGTTAAAAGTAATATAATTTGTTTATTGCCAAAAAAGTATATAAACACAATGTGGACAGGTGTACAAAATTCTCAGCGATTCCCCAAATAGGTTTAGAATGCTTGTTTAAGAGGCTTCAGTATAATCCTTCTAAGAAATCGTACTAACGAAATGTTTCTTTAGCTTGGTGAGAAATTTATTACACCTTTTTTATTATTATTCAAAATAACACGATTTTTACGTATTGCGAATGCCTAGAACCCTACATCAGAGTTGTCAAGGCAATGTGTTTACGTCAATTCCAATAAACTAAGTATTCGGGCTCAATTTAAGTGAATCGTAGATATATTTATTTATCTCATCTCATGTCGGTCGTACAAACTTTAAAAAACAATATTATATCCGGACCTACTAAAGTAAAAATCATCAACATCAAACAAACAATTTCCACTCCCTGTTAAATATCGGTCTCAGCAGCTGTCAAAACATTTTAAACTGTGATTAACTTTCAGCGGTGTTTATAAGTAAAACTAAACGAAGTGAATTGAAGATGTGAACTAAAGATCAGATATTTATTAGGCTAAGTGTCTTACTAATGGGTTGATTACACTTAACGAGTACAGCAATACAGTGAATGGACATACTCGGCCGAGTAAACAAATCATGGTTCTAGTGACCGTCTCGCCTCGTCAAAATGTTAACACAAACCGAGATCCTACTCGGCCGAGGGCACTGTCTCGCCACTCGTTACGTGTAATCAACCCATTAGAAACACTGCTTCTAAATAAGGCAAAGCAAGTTGCAAAATTCTAATAACGTGTACGAAAGACGGCAAAGAAGCAATACACAAAATACAACATTCATTATCTTCCAGTGCTTTTTATTTAGTCCAAAAAGTCCACGCCGCTTGTCAGAATCATAAATACACGTATTTTACTGTCCAAGCATTATGTAAGGGTAAAATAGGGGTAAAATATAGAGCAGGCGCCCCCTCCCCTTCTTTGTTTACAACAAGTTTAGCTTATTATATTTATTTGGGTAAAACAAAAGTTGGATGACTGAAGTGTAAATGGTTTTCAAGAATGACTTTGCACAACAATTCTTGATGTTTGTATTTGTGTTAAATCGTGAGAACATTTGGGAGTAACGTGAGAGAGAAAGAGATGGAAGATATGAAAAAAATGGGATCTTCTTTTATTCCAAAACACTGCAATCGATACCTAAATACTCGTAGGTGGAACTGGGTCTCATAACTGCTCTTATTATAGGATGGTTATATTGATTGACAAAAAACTTACCTACTTCATACAATGTCATCATCATCATCTTCATCAACCATTTTCAACCATATTCAGCGCACTATTTTTCCAGTCCTGTGCCAATCTCGTCCACTGCCTACCTTCCTACTACCTAACAATATAAATAGGTTTAATTCGTAAATAATTTTTACTGAATGAATTAATCATTCCAGATTTTAGATTGACTCTTTGGGGGGTCCAAAGAGTCAATCTTTCGTGCCAAAATCTTCTCTTTTGTAATACTTAAGAAACTCTTATCAACCTCATTAGGTAATATTTGGCTAAAATAACAATAACTTCACAATCACCCTTACATACCCACCTATTAATCCAAATAATTGAAACAATGAATCTAAAAGTGCCATGTTTGTGTTTCAAACTGAATCCCGGCCGCTGATTGGTCGACGTCCCGATTCTTTATAAGGGGGTGCGCAGGAGTGCCGAACGCATTTGCGTGCGGGCCCTCGCAGACGCAACATCATAGTATTGCTAGCATAAGGACCGGAGACTGACTTTTTATTTTTTTAAGTGTTACTTTTACCCCTGTAAAAATGGGGAAAAGTAGTATTAGTTTGTTTAGTGTTATATTACTCGTTTCCGTATTTTGGGAACCCGCTTACAGTAACGGTGAGTTTTTTTTATTTTTAAAAGCTTTTATTTAACCTTTAATGTATGTGACCAATTAAGTAGGTACCTACTTAACTATATGTTAGTTCGGGTGGGATCTTGCAACTTAATTTTGAACCACTTCCTGATGTCCGATTGAGCTGAATTTGCCTACGTGTGTAACTCCGATGACAATGCAATAAAAGCTTGATATTAAAAGTATTTTCAAAATTAACTTAGTACCGGGCGTTTTTTGAAATTATAACTTTTCTTTCTTTCTTTTGTTTTGAGTTTTTGTTCTATAGCGATACAATATATCACATCACACTAATATTATACATGTGAGCGTTTATAAGTGAATGAGATCGTGTATGTTACTTTACGCTGAAACGACTCAAATCCGTTGAGATTTGAGTGAAATCCTGTAATTCAGAAGCTTAATCCTTGCATTAATACCTATGCTAAGTTTTACTTCTATATAATTAATAGTTCCTATGGAAAAGCGCGTAGAACGGCGGTGGGCAGCTAGCATGTCCAAATATTAAAAAAAAACTGTACGTATCTTTCTACTCTTGAAAACTGTTTACGAAAAGAATAAAAAGTACATAGTAATAAAAATAAATACCAGATAAAAGAGATCGCCGATTCATGTCTTATACCGGTCAAGCCAGGAAATTACTCCCCGAGAAAAGTTTTGACGTTCTTAAATATTTAATGAAAAATAGCGTCAAGTTATATTTGTTACGAGAGAAGTATAGACATGCCTAAATCATATTTTTATTATTTTAATACTTATGATAACAATAAGAGCGTTATTTAGCTCATTAGTTTCTGTTACTTTAGAATGTCTAACGCACCGAAACTCGTTTTGTACCTATTTTTGAGTTATTCTCACTAATCGCACTAAGCACGGTCTATATGTGTGAAAGCTCGTTGATTGCTTGTCTGTAATTCGTCCATTTTACCGAAAATCATTTTGAAAATCGGGTCATTTTGACAAAATTTATCATAGCAAATTTTGACAACATTTTCTATTAAAAACCGTCAAGTATTTTTGTTAATCTGTAACTGTGTGTTCAAATATTATTCTACACGCAATTTTGCATTACAATGACCGAAATAACTTCCAGACCACACCTACAGACTTGCAGGCCAGCCTTAGATTTCAAAAAGTGTGTATCTGATATTAATACCTTCTCGTTAATTTACAATTAAAGCCCACAGCAGTTATAAAGATCCTCATGCGGCCCTTTTGCTTATTTGCCACTAAAACTGAGTTATCTCCTACACTTTTACACTATCTTTCGGAAAAATGCATAAACTAGCATTAAACCGAATTCGACGATAATCCCGACCATGCTAATTCAGGCTATACAATTTTACGTAGGTACCTACTTTGAGCCAGATAAAAAGATCCAAGAAGTCTTATCTCAGTCTATTGTTTAATTCTTGCCATGTATCACTTGAACCTGACTTTTGACTAATAAAACCAATTCTTCTCATTCCGCGAAACCCTTACCTACCATCCTTCACAGAATAACTCAGGTTTTCTGATGGTAATTTACTAAAAATAATAAAAATCTATTGTTATAATGCATTGAGCAGCCGTTTAGTTTATTTTGACAAAGACATTACTTGGTAAGCGTTATGTAGAAGGAAAACAATAATTAAGTTTATGCTTTTTGTTTTGTTTATCAGTTACATTACAAGAAATGCTATCAGCATTCACAGATAAAGATGCAAATATTTTCCCATACGTACCAGCTAGCCAACTTTCTTATTTAAGTCGAATTTGACGAACGATTTATCATAAAGTTATTTTCAATACGTAGGTATAGTCAATTGGCAAACTTTATTTATGTATTCATTTTTTTTTAAGAGAGTAGGTATTCTTTCCTTTTAAGACTATTTAGCAGCTTGCTTTTCTTTTAACTTCGTTTTTAGGTCAAAAACTTTTTAAACTAGGTTAGGGCTTAGTATAAGACTTCAGTTATGAATGCTCATGTTTTTAAACTTGAATCTAAAAGTTCTTCTTTAACTTAAAGCATAAACGCTTTTACAATTTTTAAAGTAACCATACAGGGTTATAAGGAAAGAGTATGCTAAGCCAAAGGCTCACAGTACTCAACATTATGACAACTTTTAGGGACCAACCCGGAATTCGCAAAAAAAACTGCTGTTCCACACATTTTGTCGAGTGTCATTGACATTTTTCTATGGAACAGCTGATGTCTTTTCGCGAATTCCGAGTTAAGCTCATTGTAAAATTTATTCATAATGAGGGATACTAGGAGTCTTTTTTGGCTTACCCTTTCCTTTATAACCCTGTAGTTACATATTAATATATTATGGTAAGAGTCCCCTCAATTTTCATCATGAAAAATAAAATGTTTATTCATTTCATTCATAGTAACATAAAGTATTTTAATCAAAAAAATACCTACTTTCCCCTATCACGGGCCACTGTCGCGAAGCTCGATAAGTTAAAAATGTAAACTATCATAACTATAATATTGTTTTTATTTGCAATAAACAGATAGTTGTTCAACTTTGAACTTCGATAACGATATCTAAATGTCAATAGTTGAAATAGGTATTAATGTAAGATAGGCGTTAGGTAAATAATATTTGGTTTACGGTTTAATTCAGCCATTTTCCTTGTTGGAAAAATATTGCATTTTCTTTTTACACGTTAAAATCCAAATGTGTTTTTTTTCAGTAACATTTTGAATTAGCTAGATGCTTGGTTTTTCCAAAAACATGTAAACGACAACATTGAATTTAAAATTATAATAAATTCTCGATCAAAAAAATCTGAAGCAAATTTCATGGATTCAAAAAGTTTGAAGACAGTCATCTAAATATTCAAAACGAAATGATTCGTCTTCTTTCTTTGTAAGATAATGCTGTTGTTGTTAATATGAATAAGTAGCTCTCGAATGATAGCACTGTCAAAGGTCGAGGGGACTATGACAAAGAACAATATACGAGTATGATAGGAGATGATAACGGAGCTGAATTCACTGGAGTCACTGTCAAGGCGAGTGATTACTTATAAGTGTTAGTCACTAATTTGCAGAAAAATAAAATGAATTGTTGTTGTTTTAAGTTAACTGTAACTCTTTCTGTTGTTTTTCTTTATTATCTTGAAGCTTAAAGTACAGGATTTTCTGTAACTACGTGACTGATAAGGTATGATATCGGATACAGGTTATAAAAAATATACCTTATTTTGAGTCAAAGTTTTTAATCAATCTTAGAAAAGCTCTTATTCCTGCCAGGAAAGTTATTTCTGTTTCCACATTTTTTTGTATGCTAATAAGGCAAAACGAGCAAACCTTCCACATGATCGTAAACGCTATGTCAAGTCATCATTGTTTTCCTTCTTCTATACCTTTTAGGTGCGATCGGGAAAGTAAACACGTTTCCTCCCTTCGCCATTTATTTCTAAATTCACTTTTTTTTTATTCATGTCGTATCTTTTTAAATGACAACATTTGTGCTATGTAAAGTTCTGATTTATATAAATCTCAGATTCATTCTCTAATTCATCGTCATCCCGTGTTCTTAAAATCCAATTTCATGGCTGGAGTAGATATATATTCTACTAGACCCTTGCCTACACCCGTCCAACATTCTAGCTTGCATCTCTGATCACACCATCGCTTCCAACTAAAAACCCACTAGATAAAGATTAACTCCTTCATATTATGCCTCAATATTTCACGTACTATTTCCTAAACGAAGCTATTATATAAGAGCATATCAATGGGGCACCAGAAGTCCAATCATCTGATGTGTACGGATGTATCGTTTAGAGGAATTAGCGCATCGACATTAAGTCATCCGCTCTCATAATCTGTCTGGGTACTGGGATACCTACTTATTTTTTGTCGTGTTTTTATATTGAAGGTCATTTTGAAATAGAAAGGTTGATAGAAGAAGTATAACACCTCTGGTGGCCAGGTGGAATGACGACCTGCATGTTGAAAAAGAAATGCAGTGATTCTTTGCAAAAATATGCAGTAGTGGACAACCGTAGATAGGTAATGGTGAAGTTGTTTCGCTTCATAATAATGTTAATGGGGATTTGCCTGCCATGGAATTTGATAAAGATTCCAATTCAGCTGAATATGACACTCTTTGGTTACTTTTAATTGTTTTATAAACCTATCTACCTGTATCATAAAATTCATAAAGTAGTATAAATCATTCAACTAAAAAAACTAGCAATGACAGAGGACAGAATCTGTCAAGATTTTTCTAGAATCGGTTCCACATTGCGCACAGCTTGAGCAATAGTTATTATATAGGGACGGTGAACTCGGTTTGATGATCCCTCCCCTTGGAGTCCAAATTGAGTAATTGCCCGACCGCCGGGAGTCGTGACTTTGCTGGGAAACATCAACTAACAATATCGTCCATAATATTATCCTTTATTTATGTCTGTGTTATCCAGTACAGGTTTAAGATACTCGATCTTGATGCTAAAGTAGATAATATCATTAAATGCTACGTTGATTACCAAAAATACCAAATCACTCAACATTTACAAAATATATTTGAAAACACAATTGAATTCCCAAATATGTAGGTGTTAAATTCTGGAGTCACTTTTGCAAAGTTGATTCTAAATCGTTCTGCATCAAAGTTCTGAATGCTTAACCGAATATCGATGCAATAAAAGCCTTACAAATTAACCTGATAGCTTTTGTTATTCATAAAGAAGATGAGCGAAGATAAGAAGAGATCGTCTTAAGCACGAGACTCAAAACCTTCCGCAAACACTACCTTAGGCTATCAGAGTGTAGGGACACTGTAGTATGCGAGAATTGAATGTCAGCAGTTTTGTGTGCAAGCGAGACGTATGCAAGTGACGCGGCCAGTCGTTGCGCGCTGGCCAAGTCAAGTACATGTGTTTGTAGAATAGGATTTTGATAGTTATTAATGTTCTTAAATAAAATGGTGATTATGTAAAGGACATTTTACTTGGCTAGCGACAAGGACTCCCAGTGTAGTTAGGACCCCACACTAACAGGATCACACACACACGCAGACAGTTTAGTTCTAATAGTAGGTGTGCTATAAAGCATCCTTACAATTGGTGACCCCGCGTTTTCGTGTGTGCGATTTTAATGGTGTGGGTGTCTAAGCCCAAGGGCGCCTGCACTGGATAGTTCGTAAACGTCAGGCAGTGTTGTTTTTGTGCGTGTAAAGACAATGTTTCAATCACCGTTAAAAATGGACAAGAGGGACAATACGTCAAGTGAAACGTCAGTGACGGGACTGGGAGTGTCTTCGGCAATGAGTTCGAATATCGAATTGGCTGCTATAAGTGTGCAGGCACGGCTGCCAGATTTTTGGGCAGAAATGCCCAGACTGTGGTTCGCGCAGATAGAAAGCATACTGGGGCCGCAGAAGCAGAGCGACGAGACTAAGTTCAACATGGTCATAGCGAAGCTGGGGCGCGACGCTTTACAACAGGTCAGCGATATATTAATGGCCCCGCCGCCGAACGATAAATACAAGGCAATTAAAGAACGCCTTCTGAATGCATACGAAGAAAGCGCAGAGCGTCAATTTCAGAAGTTGGTGGGGGAGATGGAGCTGGGCCATCAGAAACCATCGCAGCTGTTGAGGAAGATGCGGGATCTGGGCAGAAATGCTCAGATATCTGATATAACGCTCCACAACCTGTGGCTGGCGCGGCTGCCAACTTCGATAAGGACAGTGTTGACGGTCAGCCAGGACCAGTCACTGGAGAATCTGGCTAATATAGCGGATAAGATCAACGAAAACATCAGAGCAGGCGAAATTGCCGAGGTGTCGACAGCATCATCGAGCACGGCGGCGTTTCCTGTGAACGACATCATCACGCAAATGCACAAGCTCAACCTGGAGGTGGCAGCACTCCGGGAGGAGGTACGAGAACACCGTCGCGGCGCATTCCGGGGACGAGGAGGATCCAGGGGCCGATCAAGGTCAAGGTCCAGGACATCAGCAGATCCGGACTGGTTGTGCAAGTGGCATTTCCGCTACCGGGCCCGGGCGCGGGCGTGTGAGAAGCCTTGCGCATGGAAATCGCCGGCGGAAAACTAAGCGCGGTGCAATCAGCGACGGGTAAATTTGTGCCGGGAAGTAATCACCGTCTCAGTGTAAACGATAGAGATAATGGACTTAAATTCTTAGTTGATACGGGCGCGAATATATCGGTGATTCCGGCTACGCGGAAGCAAAGGTTATCGGGACAGCATACAGACTATAAGCTTTTTGCAGCCAATAGTAGTGAAATAAAAACATATGGTATGAAAACTCTGTACTTAAATTTAGGTCTTCGCAGATCGTATCGCTGGACTTTTGTGATCGCGGATGTTAATCAGCCAATACTGGGCGCGGATTTTTTGGAACATCATGCTCTTGTAGTAGATTTAAGTGCGCGTAAATTAATAGATAAGGAAACGAATTTACTGACGTTAGGCAGCATAACCACTTGCGATGAATTATCAATTACCACGGTAGATTGTAATCATCCATTTGTAGATCTGTTAGCAGAGTTTCCGGACATAACTAAGCCGGTATCGTTTAAGAGCGTGGATAGCGATTTAGATCACGGTATTTATCATCATATTGAAACCACTGGACCACCTGTTCATGCGAAGGCGCGGCCATTGCCGCCAGATAGGTATCACAAAGTCAAAAAGGAGTTTCAGCTCATGCAAGAGATGGGAGTATGCAGGCCGTCGAAGAGCGAGTGGGCCAGCCCATTGCACGTGGTCGCAAAGAAAAACGGTGACATTCGGCCAGTTGGGGACTATAGGCGTCTAAACGCCATCACCAAGCCGGACCGCTATCCCGTACCAAGGCTACACGACTTTACATACATATTGGCAGGTAAGAGGTATTTTTCGAAATTGGACATCAACAAAGCGTATCACTTTATCAGAATCGCTCCAGAGGATATAAAAAAAACGGCGGTGATAACGCCATTCGGATTATTTGAATTTATAAGATTAAATTTTGGTCTGAGAACCGCAAGCCAGAGTTTCCAAAGATTCATGAATAATACAGTGCTGGAAGGGCTAGATTTTTTATTCAGCTTTGTTGATGACGTTATCATAGCTAGCGACTCCATGGAAGCCCATAAAATGCATTTACGAAAGGTCTTTGAGCGATTTTCAAAATTTGGAATAACTATAAACTTGGCAAAGTGTGATTTTGGC
Organism: Alcis repandata; assembly: GCA_949125135.1. NCBI lineage: Eukaryota > Metazoa > Arthropoda > Insecta > Lepidoptera > Geometridae > Alcis > Alcis repandata. The sequence goes on from OX421247.1 coordinate 695,030, forward strand.
AAGGAAGTTATTGAATTTCTAGGTTATCAAGTTTCAACTGACGGCATTCGACCACTTGACCACAAGGTCAAGGCCATAGTAGAATTCCCTCGGCCAGAAACAGTAGAACAACTACGGCGTTTTTTGGGCATGATTAATTTTTACCGAGCTAGTGTTCCCCATGCAGCCGAACATCAATTATTGCTGAATGGATTTTTAAAGAATGCAAAGAAAAGAGACAAAACGAAAATCATATGGACCTCAGAGTCGATTCAGGCATTTGAATTATGTAAAAACTCTCTTAAGGACGCAGTAACTTTAGTTCATCCTGTAGGCGTAGTACCATTGTCGATAATGTCAGACGCTTCGGACACGTGCGTAGGGGCTGTACTTCAGCAATGGGTAGATGATAAGTGGATACCACTGGGATACTTTTCGAAAGGGCTCACCACGGCTCAGCGAAAATATTCCACGTATGATAGAGAACTTACGGCAATATTTTTGGCTATGAAATATTTTAGATACATGTACGAAGGCAGAGAATTGACAATTTTCACGGATCATAAACCTTTAACGTTTGCATTTAACAAAATTGCAACTAATTGCGAAACTCCACGTCGTACTAGGCAGTTATTATATATCAGCGAATTCACAACGGACATTAGGTATGTCGAGGCGAGTGGTAACGCAGTTGCTGACGCGCTATCTAGAGTTGAAACCATACACTGTCCCACAGCGATTGACTACGCGGAATTAGCGACAGCGCAGCAAAATGACGACGAGTTGGCACGCTTATTAAATGAAAGTAATGATACGAGTAATATTTCTTTGCAAAAACTTTTTATGCCAAATTGTAACGAGCCAATTTACTGCGAAAACAAATTGAATACATGCAGACCTTACTTACCTCACAGTTTTAGGCAAATAGGTTTTCATTCAGTACATAATATAAGTCATCCGGGAATTAGGTCAACGCGAAAATTGGTAGCACAACGTTTTTTCTGGCCAGGTCTCAACAAGGATGTTGGTCAGTGGGCGAAGTCTTGTGTACGTTGTCAAAGAGCAAAAGTAGGCAGACACACGGTTTCAGAGTTGCAACAATTTCCAAATGCAGAACGTTTAGCGCATGTTCATGTAGATATTGTCGGTCCGTTACCGATTTGTAAAGATGGCCATAGATATTTAGTGACGATGATAGATCGGGCCACACGATGGCCAGAGGCAATACCAGTGTCGGAAATAACGGCTGAGGTTATTGCAAAAGTGTTTTACGAATCGTGGATTTGCAGGTTTGGAAATTGTTTCAAAATAACAACAGACCAAGGAAGGCAATTCGAAAGTAATCTCTTTGAGCAATTATTAAAATTGATGGGAGTTAAAAGGTTACGCACAAGCCCATATCACCCTCAGTGTAACGGCGTTCTAGAACGTTGGCATAGGTGTATGAAGCAGGCATTAATGGCGCGTTTAAAGGAAAATGAGGCTTGGTGTGATGAATTACCAACAGTTCTTTTAGGATTGCGAACAGTAGGTAGAAGCGACAATGGCGTGAGTTCCGCAGAGTACTTGTATGGCCAAACTATCCGTTTACCCGGAGATTTCTATGACGTCACAGATAAACGGATCAGTGAGGGCAATGCATTTTTAGATCAGCTACGATGCAATTTAGATAGATTGAAACCTGTACCAGTTGTACAGCGGAACCCACGCACATTATTCGTGCATGAGGAATTGGCAAAATGCGAGCAAGTTTTTATTCGTAATGATGCGGTTCGGAAACCGCTAGTCCCACCGTACAACGGGCCTTATCGCGTCATTGAAAGGAGAGGCAAAGTTTACAAGATACAGTTGCCCAATAGAACGGCTATAATATCAATAGATAGGCTAAAACCGGCATTTTTGTTACCAGCTAACGTAGATAATTCTGACAAAAGTTATGAAGTCGACGTCAGTAAAAAGGTAACAAAAAGTGGTCGAACAGTTAGACCACCAGTTAGATTTAATCTGTAAGATAGTTGTAAGTCTAAGTAAATATAGTGCTGATAATTGTAAGTCGTAAATTAATCGACGGGAAACCGGACCTTAGTTACTCGTATTGTTTATAGATACGTGACTATGAGTCGAATAATTTACTGACGCGATAAAAATTAAATTAGATCTAGGACAGTTTAAGATTATGTTTAGGAAATGGGAAATGTAAAGCAATGCACTATAACAGTTATTTAAAAGAAGTTTATTTTGTCATTATGTATTGTATCATTGAACGTTGAACTAGTTTCAAGAGAACCAATTTTTTTTTAATTTTCAAAATTATTTTCAACATGGGAAAAACTTATAGTAAGAACGAGGAAATTATAATAGCGCAGAATGGCGCAAACCAGCTGGACTTTGCAAACATCGAGAGTCATTTAAAAGCGTACGGCATGTGGATGGCGGTCATCGGGCTACTTCTATTTGCAATAATTCTGTGCAAGTGTTGTGGCTTATGCCGTCACACGGGAAAAAGATGGTTGCAGAGACAGATGGGAAACACGATTCAAAAACTTCAAGGTGTCCAAGTGCAACAGGTCTAAGGAATGTGTCGTGGCAGTAGGTATACTCGTGGCGCCAGACGCTGAACAAGCGAAATCACCGCAGCTACCTACGGCCACCTGAGTGTAATAGTGTAATATGATGCTTATCCCAGCTAATGACTGTTTTTAGAGTAAGTTATTTAAAGTGTACTTAGTGTTTAAATTTTTTCGTTTTTGTTTTATTGTAAAAATTTGGGGGGTGTAATGTAGGGACACTGTAGTATGCGAGAATTGAATGTCAGCAGTTTTGTGTGCAAGCGAGACGTATGCAAGTGACGCGGCCAGTCGTTGCGCGCTGGCCAAGTCAAGTACATGTGTTTGTAGAATAGGATTTTGATAGTTATTAATGTTCTTAAATAAAATGGTGATTATGTAAAGGACATTTTACTTGGCTAGCGACAAGGACTCCCAGTGTAGTTAGGACCCCACACTAACAGGATCACACACACACGCAGACAGTTTAGTTCTAATAGTAGGTGTGCTATAAAGCATCCTTACAAGAGCAAACAACTTTACTAATCACTACAAATTGACTATACTATCTTAACCCTCTTGAACCGGATACAAGCATAATTATAGGTATCGTACATAAATAACAATGTTGCTGATTTCAGTTATTTATTTGTGGGAATATTCCTTGACCTTAGTTATTCCATTTCTAATTATTTGCTCTTCTATTTGATAAAGTGTACTTATTTGCTACTTGAGTTTGAACTCTGATAAGTGTGTGTGTGGGTTCTGTTTTATTTATCTTTGCCTATTTGGTATTGAATTTATCTATCACGAGTTCTTTATTTTTCAAATCTATTTATATCTCGGTTCTAAGGATTATTTTCGTTTTTGAAAGCACTATCTTTTTAGAAACTTGACAGACAGTTTTTGTTAAAGTTCACTCTATAAAATAAGCTTTCAGCTTTGGAAAAAATAATCAAAGAAAAGTATTTTTAGCTTCCATCTTTGATTTTAATTATTTGCAACGTCTTCATTGTTTTTATTAAAAGTTCATTGTCATAAAGTCAGTAGCAGATAATTTCGTTTGTCCTATTTAAATACACTTTTCAAAGCTTATCATCTTCAACAAATTGTTGACTCTTCCCATTATCATTACCACTCCTCGTGTCCGCAACAATAATTATTATTGTATTAATAAAGTAATGACTTTGTTATCCTTAATTGCTGTTAATATTTATGTGTTATTCAGCATCTTTACTGGACTAATTATTATTTACTAATGACATTTATTGTATTTTGTTTCAGATAAATGTTCAATATCGTGTAAAGGATGTAAGTTTAAAGCTTTTATTATTATGTCGTAAATTTTAACCTACTCTATATATTTTTTAATATCTTTCATATCTAAAACAAATAAAGTGTATGTATCAAAAACCTATAGATGCCCTAAGCTAAAGCTTAGGCTTCAGTTAACTTATAATTTAAATTTCGAATTCCGAAAGTTTGCCAAACTTTTAAAACTTTTGGGTCAATATGAAACTAACAAATGAGTAAACAATGAAAACTGTCATCTCAACAGCAAACCCAATTTCATCATCACCAACTAGATTTTAACATCTGTTTCCTTCCTCAGCTCCAACGTTACAGCAGTTCGCTCAAGGACAGAAATACAACTATGTCGTGGAAGGCACCGTCAACATCTTCCTGACTGGCTCGGCTGACAAGCAGGAGACTGGCGTCAAGCTGCTTGGTCAGGCCTCTGTGACGAACATCGGCAACTGTGGACATGAGCTGGCTGTACAGAACTTAGCTATTTCTGGCCCTGATGGCAAGGTACGCACCATATTTCGTAAAAAAGAGACTTTCTTCAATTGCCAGTAAAATAAAGCAATTAACAGAGCAGAGCTTCTGCAAAGAGGTCCTTGTATAGAAATAGTGTACACCTCTGTTCTGGCTCTGCGCTGCTTTTGTGTCCATGTTATATTTTTTTGCTGTGTTTGTGTTTTTATTTTCTGATGCCTTAAAGTATTATTGTATTGTGTTGTAGGACCCATCAATTTAACTAAAATCTTGTTCTCTTCGAAAAAAACATTCTGCATTTTCCACAAAAAATATTAGAATTAGGCATGTCGAATCAAGATTGATTAGACATGCCCTAACTCTGATATTTTTAAACCAGTTTGTTTTCATCTCTAACAAATCTGTTTCGTTCCAGAAATACCCAAGCCCGACCGGTATCGAGAAGCCCATCCAGTTCTCGCTCCAGGACGGGCGGCTGGGCGCCGAGATCTGCATCGAGGACGGCGACACGCGTCGCTCGCTCAACATCAAGAGGGCCATCATCTCGCTGCTGCAGACCGACATCAAGTCCAACACCCAGGTAAGCTGTACTATGAGAACAAGGGTAAAAAAAGGGAAAAAAAATAGGAAAAGGGTAGACGAAAAATCTTACAAAGATAAGTTCTTGAAAAATTAAGGATTAGGAATATCGTGTTACTCTAGATTTAGTGAAAATACTTAGGTGATTTCTAGCAGTTTTACTCTACGCTACAGGTGCTCTATCAAAAACGTTAGTCTCACGGTTGATACAATGTGTCAACCGTGAGAGATGCCGTGTATACTGCATTCAATTATTGAGTGGATCAAATGTTTTGCACGCTTACTATGATGACTCAGAAAGAGCCTTACCTTTGTAGTGATTGTGTATGATATCTAAAGAAAAGATAGTTATAATAAATAATGGTAGGCAAAAAATACTGCGTAATTTAGCTCGTCTCTCTTCTCCTTCCAGTACGACATCTTCGGCGCTTGTCCCACCGAGACCACCCACTCCCAGGAAGGTGGTGCCGTCCTGGTCCACCGTGCCCGCGACCTCTCCCGCTGCGCGCACAGGGAGCAAGGCAGGAACGATTTGGTTGCTTCAGTCTTCAACCCTGGTGCAGTAAGTATCGTCTTTAATTCAGTACAATTGAATATTGTTACATTAGTAAATTTTCACAAAACTCTTAGCATCCTCAAGATATTATAAGAAAATGGATATAGATAATACAGCTCACTCAAATAATAGCAACATGGAAAATTTTCAAATAAAACTTACCTAACACTATTTTTTATCATCACAGGAGATCAAGGAATCGCAGATCCTCCAGTCAACCCTGAATGTGGAGTCCAAGGTGAACAATGGCGTCCCCGAGAAGGTTTCAGCTACTGAAGAGTACCTGTACAAGCCTTTCTCTGTCGGAGAGAATGGTGCCAGGGCTAAAGTCCACACCAAGCTGTCGCTCACTGGCAAGACTGCTGGTGGTCCGCAGAGTGAGTAGACTATTATTATTCTATTGAACAAGGAGACGTGAAAGTCGTCCGTCTAAAGGTTAAACCTTTGAAGGTTTGAAAGGTTAAACCTTTGAGCAACTAAGTACTCATTAAGATACGAGTAGAGCATGAAGAGAGTGTATAATAACACCTAGTTTACTTTATGTTAAAATAACTATTTAATACACATACAGCTAACACATACAAAAATAAATAGCGCCTATTAGGCCTAGAAAAAAACAAGAACTTAAATTTATAAATTCTGGCTCTTCGGAACTTCTTAAAAAATCATGTTGAAATCATGAAATCATAAAAATTAAATCAAATTAAGAAATCAACATAACAGAATTGTAACTTCTCTTCCACCACCAGGCCACTGCACTGTCCCCCGCACCATCATCTTTGAGAACCCTCATGGCAACTCCGTGGTTGCCAACAACGTCAACAGCGCTCTGCAGGCCGTCAAGGAAACCGCGAAGAGCGTCAGCTCTGAAGCCAACGAGAAATCTGCTGGCAACTTCGCACAGCTCGTCAGGGTAAGTAAACAAGCTAAGCCAAAAGTCACTTTTACGTCCATTGTTTTAAGAAATACCCTTATAATTCATAAAAAGTTATGGCATATCTAATTCATTTTGTAATAATCTGTTATTTTTTGCAGATTTTCCGTTCTACCAGCAAGGATGATCTATTGAAGGTCTTCAACCAGGTCAAGGGCAACCAACTGGAAAAGTAAGTTTCTTTGACTATTATTTTTCGTTTAGGGTAGGCTAATTATCTGCTTTAGGCCTCGACGTAAAATATTGGGGTTAATTGGAATATTCATCTTTTAATATTTTATTTTGCTTACCCAATCTGATATTCTGACTAAATTTTAAATGCTTCCTCAAAACCACAATAATATTTTAATGCCTACCTCCAAACAACAAAAGCCATCTCTGTCTTACTTTTCATGATGTTTTTTCTTCTTTTATTAATTTTCTGGTTTTATATTCGCAGGCGTGTATACCTGGATGCTTTATTCCGTACCGGCACGGGTCCGTCTATCGAGGTCTCTATCCTGATCCTGAAGGGCCACAACCTGAGCGAGCTCGAGCAACATCTGGTGTACCTGTCCTTGGGAAACGCTAGGCACGTCACTGATGAAGCCCTCAAGGCAGCCACGGTCAGTACCACAAATTACTTGCACACACTATGCATACTTTACAGAATTTAATTTTAATGTGAAACAGTTACATAATTTGAAAGACGATAAAAATCGAATAATGGTAAAATTTAGATTTAAAACATATACTTATCGAATCTACGATTCTACCTCCACTATACCTTGAAATTATGTTTTCTGATTATAGGTTTTCTTTTGTTTATAATTTTGGGATTGTATTATTTTCCATCTCTTAAAAAAAGCAGCATATAATTACATGTACAATATTGTTCACAGGGCCTCCTAGACCAGCCCAACCTCCCCAAGGAGGTCTACCTCGGAGTGGGAGCCCTCGCCGGCGCATACTGCCGCCAGCACCAGTGCCACTCCGCCACCTCGGAAGGCATCGCCGCCCTCAGCCAGAAACTGGCCGCCAAGCTCGGCAACTGCAGGCAGAAGAACAAGCTCGAGGAAGACAACGTAAGTGCTCTTCAACCAAATTTTTTTTACTTCTAATACAAAAAATATGAAGGAAGATAGAAAGCTTATCGATCATACCTTAAATTATGTTAACCATAACATACAATCTTTACCCAAAACTTTCACTAATCATCTCTCATTCCAGGTGGTAGCAATCCTAAAGGGAATCCGCAATATCCGTCACCTGGAAGACTCTCTGATCGACAAGCTGGTTCACGCCGCTCTGGATCATAATGTGAAGGCCCGCGTCAAGTCTGCATTGTTGGAGGCGTTCACAGCTGACGCATGCAGTGCTAAGGTAACTATAAATAACTAACTACATTACTTGTAATTAAAATCATATTATTTCAAAGTCTCCCAATCCACACCTTATAAAATCTATAAAAGTTTTCTACGTAGTTTCATAATAGAAACTTCTATTAGGTCGGGAGTTTCACAAGGTTTAATCTTAGGACCATTATAACACCTAATTTGTACGAGAAATAGTATCTATAACAAAATGAATCGGTCGTAACGTATTATTATTTTTCATCCAGATCAAGAAGGCTTCCTTGGACATCTTGAAGAACCGCAACTTGGACTCCGAAATCCGCATCCGAGCTTACCTCGCCGTGATCACGTGCCCATGCAGCAAGTCCGCTAGCGAGATCAAAAACTTGCTCGACAGCGAGCCTGTGCACCAAGGTATGGTTGCCATTTGCACCTTCTGTTTTTTTTGTACCTACTTTGATCATTGTAAGGCCCCATTTAGACGGCCCGCGCTGTTGCCGCGCGGTTGTGTTCATTCAAAACTAATGTAAACTCTATCTACTAAGCCATAATGTTCAATCTCGCATCGCGCCCCAACCGCGCGGCGACCGCGCGGGTCGTATAAACGCGCCCTAAGGGCGTGTTTTTCTAGAACGGCATTAATACTTAATATCAGAATTTCTAATATGCCTAAATAGCTGCAGTTTTTTGGCCTAATGATTCTTGATATAAAGCAGTTTAAAATTATTTTAAAATATATTGCCCAATGTTGATCAAAAAATTTTTGTGTTGAATAAGTGAGTGTTATGTGTTGGGTCACGGTCTTAACATTTTAACCAACAGAGAATGTATTAATTCAACGTCTATATTACAGTGGGTCGCTTCATCACGTCCTCTCTGCGCGCTATCCGCTGGTCCGCCAACCCCGACAAGTATCTCGCGAGGCAGCACTACGGACAGATCAGCATCCCCAACAAATTCAACATTGACGACAGGTAATATTTTAGACAAATCAAAAAATTATTTAAGAAAAACCTAATTAAAACAACCTTAATTATTAGCTTATTAGAACAGTTTGATAAAGAAAAACAAACACACTCATTCAAAACTTTCGAATTTATAACATCAGAAGAATATTTAAAGAGAAAGAATAATATAATCTATTAAGGAGAATCTTCAAAAGTTTCTTACGTCTTCGTCTCTTCACTAGGAAATATTCGTTCTTCCGCGAGCAGTCCTTCAACGTGGACACCTTCGGCGTCGGAGGCTCAGTAGACCAGACCGTCATCTTCTCCCAGGACTCCTTCATCCCACGCTCTGCCGCCGTCAACCTCACTGCTCAGATCTTCGGACACAGCTTCAATGTTTTGGAGGTCAGTATAATGGACATACTGCTAGAAAATTCAATGAAGTGCCATTTTTTCAAACCTTACTAAAAAAACTTAGAACATATTTGTCAAAAAACTTAAAATCTTGAACGAAGGCATCGTAGAAGAAAATTACCAAAATACGGTTTCTCCTCGTATCAAGTTTAGTTAAGTACTCACTACGCTTGTTATATTTATCTTCTCCATTTAGCTCGGCGGTCGCCAAGGCAACCTTGACCTCGTCCTGGAACACTTCTTCGGCCCCCGCGGCGTTCTTCGCTCCCAAGGCGCCCAGGCTCTGTATGATTCCTTTATGAAGTCTTTCGCTGAGAAGAGCGAGAAAGTGAAGTCTGCTGCACAAAGAGGCAAGCGCTCGGTGAAGTCCGAGATCGATGCTTTTGACAAGAACGTAAGTATACATGAAGATTGAATTTGGTATCTAAATATTTTGTTCAGAATCTGGATCTGATCTGGATCTGGAGAACAAAAAATCTGAAAATCTAATTATAAAACGTACCTATAATAGAGTATACCTCTAATTTTACTGACATCAAAGAAGGAGATTGATAGCAATGAGCTTATGCGATTTACAAGACCAATTTTACTAACTGCATCTGCAGCAAAACAATGTTTTTAGGTACTATTTCACGATTAATCGTGACGCTTTATCCTCAATTCCAGTTGAAAGCAGAATCCGTTGCGTTTGACAACGAGCTCGATTTGGACGTGTACTTGAAGTTGTTTGGAACTGATGCCATCTTCCTATCTCTTGGCAACAGCAAAGGCTTCGACATTGACGACGCTATCTCGCAGATTATTAACATCATAACTGGCGCTGCTGACCAGGCCAAACGTTTATCGGTAAGTTTCAACGTACTCATTGTAAACTGACGAATTAAAAACACTTGGATTTCTAGTTTTTACTATAAAACACTTAATTTTCTAACTCTGTAAAATTCCTGTAGAACGCAAATGAATAAATACTTGCATAAAACTTATTGTTTTGACATTTAAAAAATACTTTTGTTTCTATAGAAGGAGCTCCGCACCCACCTCTTGTTCATCGACGCTGAGCTGGCGTATCCTACGTCCACCGGTCTGCCGTTGAAACTGGACCTTACCGGCTCTGCCACTGCCCGCATCGACCTCGCTTCCAACTTTGACATCAACGAGTGCCTTAGAAACCCACAAAACGCCAAAATCGATATCAAATTCGTCCCCAGCACTGACATCGAAATCACTGGAATCTTGCTCGTGGACGCTGATTCTGTATCCACTGGTCTCAAAGTTATTACCAACCTGCACTCTTCTACTGGCGCACATCTTGTTGCCAAGGTCTTGGAGAACGGCAGAGGTTTTGACATCCAACTCGGTCTGCCAGTCGACAAGCAAGAAATCGTCGTCGCTTCCAATGATTTAGTGTTTTTCACGGCTGAAAAGGGGCAGAAAGAGAAACAGACAAAGGTCAAGACTGATTCTGATCAAAAGAAGGAGTTATCTGCTTGCTTTGACCAGTTGTCTGGATTGCTTGGCGTGACCCTGTGCGGTGAAATTTCACTGCCCTTCGCTATCGATGGTAAGAACAATAATTTTACCTGGCTAAAAAACTAACCACAAACATAGCACGCATCCTCAAAATTATACTCTCTGAATGTTTTTTGCAGGACCTGAGAGCAAACTTTCAATCGCCAAATACCTATCCCGCTTCCCAATCACCGGTGTTTCCAAGCTCAAGCTGGTGCTGGAGAAGAATGACCTGAAGGGCTACCACATTCGAGGAGTCGTGCGCAATGACGGCGGCAGGACTAGCTTTGAACTGCTTTTGGATGCTGAAGGTATGGTCTTTAGCTTATTATTGTATCTTAAGTCAATTAAAAAAACTAGAATAACTTGTGATTTGATTTTTACATACCTACTTACTATAATTTTTATTAATATTGTTCTTGTACCTTATTAGGCTCTAAGAACCGTCGCACCCAGCTGACCGGAGAGAAAATCTTCACCAACAACGAAATTGGCCTGAAACTGGCTCTGGATTCTCCCATCAAAACCCTATCTGGAGAAATCTCCGCTCGTATGACTCCCTCTGAACTCGGCGCCCTCATCCGTGCCAAGGTTGACAACCAAGAGTATTACGGACGAGTTGGCTTCAACGTTCAAGGAAACGACCAACGAAGAGTCTACAAGCCCGTCTTTGAATACCAGCTTCCGGAACAAGGCAAGCAAGCGGCTCAGATTGATGGCCAAATCATCAGGGAAACTCACGGACCAGTTACCAAGTACAGCTTTGACGGCATCAAGCTAAGACTTCCGAGCAGCCAAGATCCGATAAGCGTCGAAGGTTTCTTCTCCAGTCAGTCTAATGCCCGGAATGTGGACTTCTCCTTGGTGACGGATTACTTGACCGTGAAGGGTAAACTGAAGAACAGTGATCTGGAACTCGAGTTCATGAACCAACTGAACCCGTTGATCAACTTCATTCTGAAGGGACACTCTGAGTTTGGTGATGTGGTGAGTTGAAAGTTGTAATTCACTTTTACGACTTCTTTTGCTGAAAATAATTCGATTCAAATTCAATTTTTTGCCTGTTGAAAAATAAATTTAGATGTCTAAATTAGGATTAAATAAGTTTATTTTAGGCTTGTCAGTTGATTCATAGGTTCAACATTTCAGTTCGAGATTCAACATCTGACCAGTTAATGTTGAAACGCTATGCTACTCGTTTATAATGTGACTAAATATTTCCCTTCAACTACTAGGCAAACCCCTCCTTAAAAATAATTTTATTACTTTCAGCCACTTTTCACCCTCATCACCAATTATTTATTTTTATCTCAACAGATCAAAAACGAAATTGACATCGTGCACTCTGGAGACTGCAGAGACAAGAGCAAGCGCGTCATTCTCAGCCAATACCTGAAATACAACGTTGACAAGCCTGAAAACTCAAACATCATCACTAAGAACAAGTGTAAGTAGATTTCTGACAAGTATATATACTTACTGTTTAATTGGTTGATTTGTGTCTAAACTTTCTTATTATTTTATACTTTAGAAAACGTTTGTATGGGAAAAAGAAAAGGGCTGTTTTTAGGGTTTTTCAATATTTCTGAGAGATTTTCTTAATATTTTTTTCCGTAAGAACCTTTTCCTAATAATAACAAATACAACAAAAAAAGAATTAGTGAAATCGGTCCAGCCATTCACGCGTGATGCCGTGACCAAGGAAAACGGGTTTCATTTTTATATATATAGATGTCAGCAGTATTAGGGTGAAACGTTGTTATTTTGTGAAGTGTCGTCTTTTTGAATCAGTCCTGAATTAAACGAACAATATTTTTTAGTCGAAATCGTCAGCGTGCCGTTCAAAATCCAATTCAACGCCGACGTTGACCCCAAGAAGGTCGAATCTGATTTCCAATTGGCCGCTCCTGGACGCACTGCCAAAGCTGAACTTAAAGCAAGATCCCACATCAAGAAACCTGGCGACTATAGCTTTAAACTTCTCCTTGGCGCTGACAAGCATGAATTTGAAGTCTTCTCCAAGAGAGACATTATCAACCCCGACAAGTCCAACTTTGAGAACTACATCTCAGTGAAGGGAGTTGCAAAATACGAGCTCTCTGGAGTCGTTCTAAACAAGTACGACAGTAAGGAAATGCACGTTGGAGCTGTTGGACATCTGAAGGTCACCTACGGAAGGACTGAAGACATCAAGTGAGTAAATGAAATCCATTTTGTTAAAATACATCTGGTAATTCATCTCAAGCCAATTATATTTCCAAATTATATTTGTAATTCTTTTTAACAAGTGTTTTCCCATTGCTTTATACTTACTGCTCTTTTCTAGAAAATACAGATACTATTATATCTATTATATACCATGTAAATTTTTTCGCAATAGCCTTCCTCTACACATTTTGCATGTATTTTATTTTCAATTTCTTATCCATCAGGTTCGACATCGGTCTTATCCGCAACGCCCAGTTGTACTCTACCCACGCTCAAATAAGCAGCACTCAGTACGAGATCCTCGACTACTTGCTCAAGATCGTCCGCGGAGCCAACCCTAGTGGTGAACTCAAGCTGGTCCTCAAAGATGCTATCGCAGCGATGGGACAGTTCAAGGTCACTGACGCAGATGGCAAAGGCAATGGAATGATCATCGTTAATTTCAAGAAGGTGAGTTTCAGTAAATATTTGCTGTAACTCTGATGAGATGACATAGTCATAAAATTAATTTTTTAACGCTGATGTTCTTACAGAGTTAAAAGATTGTTTTAGATTATCTACTATCTAATTATGACTTTGCTTTCAGTCTCAACGCAAAGTGAAAGCCGATGTCAAGTTCTTGCATAAAGAACCAACATTTAACGCCGATTTCGACATCTATTTGAACTACGAGAAGGACAATAATGACAAGATCTGCTTCTCTACCAACAACAAGGTCACCGAGAAAGTCATCGACTCCAAGTAAGTATTTTTTTTATTTCGTTCAACAGATGAACCACATATTTTTTTGTGAACTTTCGGTTTTATTATTTATTTGAAGTTTGATAAGTTTTGTGAAGGTGAAGGTAAACATTGCGAATTCAGGATTTGAATATTATTTTTAATCTCTTGTTATTTTCTAGGAACAAGCTCGAGTACGCCGGTAAGAGCTCCGAACTGAACATTCACAAGGACGGCGTGTACGCCGCTAAGGGCAAGACCAACGCTAACATTGAGATCATCCTGCCTACTGAGAGGTGCCTCACCTTCAAGCTCGACCGAGATGTCAACAACAATGGTGGAGTAAGTATTTTCATCAATTCCTAAACGTATTGCTTCAGATCAATACCAATTCTCTTTCAGTTAAGTACTATCGCTACTAAAATCTCTTCAACTTCAAATATTTTTGCCAACCGTTGTTCTTGTTACTCTTATCAAATTTGTCTGTATTAATCTTACTTTATCATTATCCAGGTATACAACGGTAACGCCCAATTGGTAATCTCGGATGCCCCCAAACGCGGCGCAGGCGCCTCCATTATCACGTACCGTGGCAAGATTGTCAACACCAACTTTGAGGCGAGCACCATCGACTACGAGGGACAGATCGACCTGAAGCTGAAGGATGGCAAGCAGCTACAGAACACGTTTACTTTCAAAAATGTTCCTCAAGGAGACAAGTTCAAGTTTGACTTCACTGTAAGTCTACGCTTTGTTTTTTCTATTTCTTTTTTAAGTCATATTGTTTACTTGCTAAGTTGCTAAGTCAAAGGGAAGTGCTATGTTTGCGCATAAAAGATCGTAGCGTTGCTTAGAGTCATTCACTCGATCAATGTTTGTGATTATTTCAGATGCAATTACAATATAGGCATGTAATATAAGAAACAACCACATATAATTATTTTCCTATTCTACCTTCAAAATCTTTTTAACCAACTAGAAGAAACTGAACTCAAAACATTTTCACTGATAAGTTCTCTTCTACACCCCCCAGGGCAAAGTAGCCGGCAACCTGATCCCACACCCCGCGGCCCTCACTGCGAGTGCTACCTACGTCGACTCGGTTACCACCTGCGATGACATTTACAACCTGAAGGCCAATTATGGCTCGGACATTGGCATTGACGTCGGTGGAGTCTTCGTGATTAAGCACAACGAGGGAGAGGAAAACAAGTGAGCATTCTCTTCAACTGGTTTTAATGATTTTGTGTAGCTAACTTTCGGCTCTAATTTCTTAACACTATTATTGATGATGTCATTATCTTACTTTCCTGCTTTATTCTTCTCTTCTTCAGCACTTCAGTACTTACTTAAACCTCAACATAACAAAGTACGTCGTTGTGTTTTAGTTTTTTGCTCAACTGTCGTTTTATCATCTATAGTTTCATTCGTAACGCTCTAAACAAGTGTCAAATCTCACTCCAATGTTTTTAACCCTGCCGATTTTATTTATAGATACGTAGACGACTTCACAATTAACGTCCGCCTGCCGTTCGAGAAGGCCCATGATATTAAATTCATCAACACCATCATCTACCACCAAGCCGCTGGAAAAGACGTCACTGAAGTAAGTAACATTTTCTGTCAGATAATTCAAAAATGTGTGCTCTTTCTCATAAGTCTGATACAGTGACTATCTCTTACTAATACGTCGGTGTGATCAAAGAGGTTTATCTTTATAATTGCATAAAAATAATACGCGCACACTTATTATTATTTACCTTTCAACAAAACAGCGCTGAAATTTCGAATTGTCTTCCAATCTACAAAGTTACAAGACTACATTTTCACTAAGCTTTTTAATCACTACTCAACGTCTCATCATGTCTCACTTCTCATCTTGTATTTTCTTCAACAGTACACCATCATCGAATCGGTACAAGTGAACGCTGACGTCTACAAGATCGACGCCAATGGCAAGCTGTCTCCCACCCAGGGCTCTGGAACCGTCAAGCTGCTCGTGCCTCATGTGGACCCTGTGGTCCTGGACGTCGGCTACAAGCACGCTAAAGGCAGTAAGTGGAACCGCTCATTAATGATAGAATTTAATTATCTAGGATAAAAAATAATAACTTTTTACATTCGCTCAAATTACACTCCTCATTTTGAAGAGTCGTGAGTTTGATCAAACGAACGAACGAAGAAAGATTTATTAATGACGTTGCGCCATCTGTTCTTGAATTGAAAAATGTAAATATGGAACCCGCTGAAGTATCCTAGTTTGGTCCAACTATACTATTCTAACACTAGGGATAAAGACTATTTGTTATTGAGTTATTGACAGAACTGTCGTTGCGTCCCGTCATTCCAACTGTTCTAACACAATATTCCCTACATCAGGCGACCGTCTGAACAACTTCGTCGAATTGAAGGCCAAGTACGGCAAGGGCAGAACCGCTGCCTTCTCTGCCGACTCTTCCACCAGCCCCAACGGACAGGACATCACCTTGAAGGTTAATGCGCCTCAGATGGAGCAGGTCAAGAAACTGGAATTAACTGTGCACTCAAAGGTTAGTATAATAGTTTTAATCATTAGTAAAAATATTTTTTCTTTTGAAACAATAATAACAATTCCACAGTTGTCACAGATTTTGAATAGTTGAACTAAATGAGTAGTGAAACAGTGCTATTGTGAAACTAAACCTTAGTAAAATTACAGAATACTTTCGACTTCTCGTAGCAAAAAGCTAAACATCTTCAAACAAATGAACCAATTTTTTTTTAATCATTTTTATAACACTTTTGATAGAGTCACATTTTAAACTAAACCAGAATCAGTTCAGCCATTTGGAAGCTACAATGCCACAGACAAACCCACAGATAAACACCGACACCGACACCAAGATACCCTTCATTTTGCGTCGAAGACTGAATATAATAGGTACCACAATCTCATCACCACAATTTGTTACCCAGAACCCTGCTCCCGACACTTACTCGTCGTCAGTGATCGTGGACGTGGACGGGCGCGTGTACCGCTCCGACTACAACGTGGTGCTGTCCAAGGCTCATCCGATCCTCGACCTGCAGTTCACCGGCCCCAACAACAGGCAACCAAGCAAGTGAGTAATCAAATAATATTCGGTTAGGTTGTTAATCTTGACCTAATCTTTTTTCCAATCTAACTTTTCCGAACCTAACACAGGTACAAAGTGGATGCATCGAACAAATACCGCGCTAATTCTAAAATATGTTATGTACAAGAACATTATTTTTACAAAACAAAAAACAAAAACCGACTTCAAAAGACCGACTATTGAGTTATTCATCTATTTGTCGCGCACGTACTTAATGCAAATTTAAGACTTATATGGTTTTCTCATGGATGCCATTATCAGAACTGGACTAAATTGAAATGGGACCAAATGGGAAGCGTCAGCTTTCTAATAGGAAAAGAATTATCAAAATCGATTCACCCAGTCAAAAGTTATGAGGTAACAAACATAAAAAAAAAAATTAAAAAAAAATTGATATACATACAGACGAATTGATAACCTCCTCCTTTTTTGAAGTCGGTTAAAAATTGGCTTGTCGGTTACATTAAATGTCAATAAATATTTTTAGTCTTAGTACTTTATTGTAGTGAAATGAGAAAAAAAACTGTTTACTAGAAAAACTAATAACTTTGATGCTTATTCATGTTTCAATTCTAGAAATACGAGTACAATAATAATAGCATTGTATCACAATGATTACTTCTTGACACCTTTAACCGTATCTGACATTGTTTTCTATAAATTTTATTTATATTGTAATTGTTTCACTTTTTACCAGGATCTACCTGAAGGGTAACTCCCTCAGCTCCACCCAGGGCAAGGTTGAAATCAAAATCGAAAATGTCCGTGACATCTCCCTCGACGTCATTTCCGAAGCAAGCATCCAGAAGGACAACGTGGACTTGAAAGTCCAGGCCAACTCCAAGGAACTGGGATTGAACCACTTTGTGGGATCGGTCATCAGCAAGGACGCCGGAAGCGGCAAGAGGCTGGAGTTCCACTCCACTAACGATGGAAAGAATGTTCTGAGTGGAAGGTGAGTTTTTAAATTTGCCTTTTTTCACACTTTACTGTCTTTATCATTAAAATGAGCTTTTCTTTCTTTATTTTTTTTGTTCTTACTAGACATAAATTTCAAGTCCCCGGAGCATGAAATATGATTCTCTCATCATGTCATGGTTAAAATTTAAAACATTTTTTTTTTCTGTTTCAGCACATCCTACATCAGCAAGCAAGAAGGCTCAAAGACCATCATCGAAGGCTCTGGCTCCGTCAAGATCAAGGAAGAGCCGAAGTCGGCCAGCTTCAAGTACATTCGCACCATCCTCGACGCCGGCAGCGAGAAGGGTGTTGAGGTTAGTCCCGCTGTTTTTTGATACTTCGTGTTGCATACCATTTTCTCTACTCCCCAACCTATCCAAGGTAGGTAAAGGTTTTTGTAGCTAGAAACAAGACAGGAAGGTATGTTGTCCGAGAACAAATTCTTAACTCTTCTAACCTGGAAAGGATTTACTACCTTTTATTTGATTTCTAAAAAAAACATAACCTACAAATCTACCCTTATTTCTTGTAGCGGACTAAGAAAAAAAAAAGGACGGGCACATGCACATAGAGTCTAACTAGTTTAAAACGACTTCAATTTTGTATCAAGTCCTTTAAGTTACACTTCGGATTAAGTTACGAGTTGCTTAATTAAATCGGCAAACTTTTTTTTTCTCTTTAGACATTCTTCAACGTTGCGTTTGGAGAGCGCAGCTACGTCGCCGAGTCTCGCGTCACCAACCTGGAGTACAAGAACACGCACGTCTACTGCGAGGAGAAGAAACAGTGCGCGCACGCTGAACTGCAGTCTAAGATTGACATCTCCAGTAAGTAATATTTTATTGATTTTCGTTTAAAACAAGAAGTTACATAAATGTCAAAAAAAGATTATAAGTAAGCTCGTACAACATATGTGATTAGTGCTCATTTAGGTTGTTAAGAAAATTATTTCTAAATTTTGTCTCATCAAGCGCCCTTTTCCTTCCTTTCCTTTTCCTTCTTCCCTTCGTTTCCGACGACTGGCAGGAGACAGCGCAAGATCAATCAAATCAAAAGCTTCTGTCATGGCCTAATGGTTGTTGTTCTACAACATAATTTAACCTCAAATAATGTTATGAATACGTCATAATAAACATTAGCGCTTAGTCTGTTGTAAATGCCACTCGCAGTAACCAATCAATGTCTGACAAGGCTAGGCAACTTGAAAAAGTCTGGTCGGATCATCTACTCCAGTTACTCAAACGCTAGCTATAATAATGTAACATAATAAAACCTCTCCCACAGAACCAGGCGTGATCGCCAACCTCATCAACGCCGGCTTCGACCTGCGCAAGCTCGGCATTGCCCCAGAAATCGGCCTCATTATCCGCGATGAAGTGTCCTCCACCGCGCTCCCGCAGTACACCCTCGACCTGCACGCCAACAAGGACGACAAGAAGTACCACCTGCATGTGTACAGCACGCCGGTTTATGGAAGTGAGTATGCCTTTGATACTAGGGTTGATGCTAGGGTTGTTCTGGAGCTAAGGCTGATCATTGGCCGTAGCAAAAAGTCGAATATTTCAGGTTATAAGTACTTTCAAAACGGTTTTCCTTACAGAATTGATTTGTCCAGGTTTTAAAAATGTTGGTCCCAGATTTTCCTGTTTGAATCGGCTTTATTCTTCATCTATGCAATGACCAATTATGTTTTACATGACTTTTCTGTAAAAATATTTAAACCAGACTCAGCATTGGCATCTTTGATAAATCATAGTCGTCTACATTCATAGTCTAACAACATTAATCAGATTGAGCCCGTCTTACTTATGACCGATTTGTTTACAAATTTAACTCGACTTCCTGCTTTGCTATAAATACATGTTACATTTTAAAAATACCATACGTTTTAAAAAGGAAAGCAATCATGAATATTTTCACAAAAACTCTTCTCTAAAGTTACATCATCTTCCACAGACGCTAAATCCGGTATCAAGATCCAGCTGCCCCAACGCACCATCCTGCTGGAAGAGTCCGTCTCCTACCCAACCAACAAGGCCCTGCCGTTCCCCATAAAGGGAGAGCTGGTGCTAGACTTGGACAAGACCAAGTCTGGACACAAGACTGCTGCAAGGTTCCTCGTCGACTTGGATGTGGAAAGTGACACCAAGCAGACTGCTGTCGCTGAATTTGGATTCAGCCATCCTAAGATTGACAGAGTATGTTAACTTTTGTTGTCAGGAAAGATAACTATAACTGATACCCATTGAGCAACAATTAACTGGCTATTAGTAAAACTTTCTAGAACTTTTCGGACTTACTCCAAGTTTTAATTAAAATTGAATCTAGGCCCTATTCTTATGAGTGAGATATTATGTCCTTCCGCCGTTATTCGAGGCCTTGTAAACAATATTGAGATGACAGCTTCCGGTTTCGGCCGTAATTTAGTCGTTGTAGTTCCATTTAACGCCGAAATTATAGCAACTTCCGGCCGCCATGTTCACCAGGTGATGCTCATTGGGGTTCTCTTCATTGGCGTCTTGATTTTCGAGCCGTAATGAGTATTTTAACGCTGTTAGCGTTCGAAAATATTTTTGCTAGTAAAATCGCTAGAATTGTATTTTAAGCGATTTGAAAGTCTTCATAAGTGTTTATAAACGTTATGTTGTAGTTTCATTTCAATCGTAATTTTTAAATTGTTTCGTGAAAAAGTTTAAAAATTTTGTTAATATACCCACATAAAATAGTAAAATCGAGAAAATTTTTAAATAATGTCGGAAAGTGATGAAAACGTGCGTGAGTCTGTGTCGTCATCATCCTCGTCCACCAATAGTGATGAGGACCCGTAAAAGCATCGTAAACGAAAACGGTCGCACAAGGACGAAAGAAGTCATAAAAAGAGTAAGGTATTAGAACACCTTGCCGAACAAGTAAGTCAAATTCAAAATTATTTGGCGAATAATTCCTACCCTTCTCCGGGTTGGTATCCGGTCGGTACCAAGTACCACCACCCAATTGTGATGAATGCAAATAACCTGGCTCCAAGCCCGCTACATGAGCCAACTATCGAGATGCCCGCCGAGTCGGCTCTTCAATTTGATTTTCATTTGACGACAAATCTAAAAGAACCCGCCATTTCGAAGGCTTCTTCTGATCATTTGCAACTGTTAAATTCATTGCAACATTTAAATCTGAAAATTGGACAAATGTTCGTTATTCTGAAATTCAAAAATCGTTCAATGCTCGGCCGGGGTTCGTTGATCTCGAGGTGAACGACGAGATTATACAAATAATTTGATTGCAACAGATAGCTTCTTAGGTGCGATCACACATGCGGTGATAATGTAAAGTGATGCTTTAAAAACTGGGAAGTCAATGATAAAAACCATGCTTGTAAAAATTAAGGAATTTTTATTTATTATTATTTTTATTTTGTTGATTTGCAATTGCTTTGTGGTCGCTGGGCTGACATTATAGAACAAAGACGAGATGCTTATCTAAATATGTGCATTTTACAGTAAAAGATAAATTCCTTAAAGCAACCTTGATAAAGGTACCTCCGTCTTGCGATTTCTTATTTGATAAAGATAAATTCTCAGAATTTTTAAAAAATAATTGAGGAATTGTAATAATAAATTCAAAACACTCCTTCTCTGCGCAAGAGAAGAGAGTTACATTTGGATCCCAGGCTGCGCAACCTGGATCCAGTAGTTATAACCTTACAACCAAGCCGGTCGCCCCACGGCACCGTTTGCGTTGCTATATCAGGCTCCTCAAAGAGTTAGACCATATACTCCTATCTAATCATATACCCAAATGCAGCCGTATACTTTGAATTATGATTTCCCAGCCTACGCTGGAAATCAACGGTTTTTTTTTTCGCGTCGTTTACCGCGGGTCAACAGGCCCCGGCCAATCCGAGAAAACCTTTTAATCAACAGGGACCATCTAGAACCCAATGCCGTGCGCGGCAGGGGGAGGGGCTATAGAGAGTATTGACATAATACAACCGTTTCAGGGGGCAGGTTATAGATGTTCGTGAATGCATGACCCCGATGCCCTTGCTGCACGTAATTTCAGGTTACTAAATTCCGTTTCTAGCTCAGCCTCCGCTAGCTTTACCGCGCCTCAACAGTGGCCGCTACCAAACTGCTCCATCTTGTGAAATGGATCAGACTATTAACAAATTAATAATGGAGAAAATTTTGGAATATGCCCCCAAATGCCAAATTTTTTTTTTTTATCTACCCTATTTTTACCCCGAAAAGCGACGGTTCGCCCTATTTTCAATACAGAGAGACTGAATCAATTTTTAAAGCTAACCAAATTTAGACTTATCTCAGTGCATAGAATCTCAGATTTTTTACAGCCAAACGATTGTATGGTCAAAATCGGTATCACATAGACCTACTACCGTGTACAAATAGCACCGTCCCGTCGGTGCTTTCTAAGAATGTTTTACAGGAGCCAACTACTTACTCCAAATCTTTACCATTTGGACTTGCAACCGCTCCCAAAGTGTTTGCATCTCTCTCGAACTGGACCGCCGAGATTCTAAGAGAGCAAGGGATTCGAATCGCACTTTTTCTTGACGATTATCTGATCGTTTGTCAGAACAGGCAGACGCAGACGGGTCTCAAGACCCTTCGAAATTTGGGATGGATGGTCCAACACGTCCAAGTGAATTCTAGTTCCTCAGAAATCTTTGAAATACCTAGATCTAATATGGGATACGTGGAAGAACAGAAAAAGCTTGCCCAAAACGAAAATGATAGTAATTTAATATAGTTAATATTTAATAAAAACGAAGTTACGGGCCAATATAACGGAGTTCCTCGAACAACAGAATGCGACGCTTCGCGAACTTCAAATCATTGTCGGGAAAATGAATTTTGCCCGGCTAGCTGTACCACAGGGTCGGTTAAACTTTCGTTACCTCCTACTCCATTCCAATTATCTGAATTCCGAAAAGAAGGCTCCTCTTCCTTAACAGACTATCGAGGAACTAGAGTGGCGGATGCAGAACTGCGCGAAGTCGACTCGACTTCAACCTCCGTTAGTGACTCATTTTCTCACAACTCACCCTCCGTTAGTGACTTTCTCTCAACTCAGCCGACACGGGCTGGGGCACAGAGTTGAACGGCATGCAGGTACGGGGCGAGAAGCGGAGAAGATTCAGTTAATTCGAATCAAAAATAAATGTTAGCTATTTTGAAATGTTTACACCATGTCGGTCCTTTTCTGAGTCATTCATCAGTGTTACTTCAATGCGACAACAAGTCAGTCGTGGCTTATCTGAGAAACGAGCGAGGAAACCGCTCGGTGCAACTGACGAGTCTGACTTTTCAGATTTTCAAAGTTATAAATCATTTCGACATTCACTTAATCGCACGTCGCCTGTCTCGAAAGTCGATACTATCTACTCCTTTCGGTAACAGAGGTCGTTTTTTCGAAAATGGGGTGTCCCAGACATAGATTTATTCGCCTCGGGACGTGCTCACGTCGTACCGAAATATGTCGGTCTAGATCAGATGTACCGCGCAGCTTAGAGACACAACGCTTTGCTTGGGAATGAAAGTTCAAGCTAGCGTGGATATTCCACCCTCTGAATCTAATGCCGAGAGTCCTCAATCTCAATCGGGCCATAGGAACATATTTAATTGTAGCGCCCAGGTGGCCCCAGGCATTTTGAAGAGCAGATCTGAAGGCTCGTGCCATAGCATCCCCCCCATTCACAGTCCACCAGTTAGAGTCCAAACTAATAGACTTGTCGACGGGCCATACTCCACCAAAAAAAAAAAAAAAAAAAAGTACAGGACGAAGACGAGGACGTTCGAAGTTTGGAAATGTGGGGGTGGTCTGAAGCGATCGAATCGTGGTCTACACAAGAAAAGGCCTTATTGCGGGCAGGCTGGTGGAAAGCGACTCTTAATACTTACAAACCTGCCTGGGCGCGCTGAGTAAAATAGTGTCAAAATTCTGGTGTTAATCCCACTAATCCGTCGGGCTCCGAATTGGCAAAGTTTTTGGGCTGATTTTCATCTTAAAGAAAAGTTAGCAAATAGGATTTGGTGCATAAATCGGTCGTTTCTATTTTGTGTACTCCTAAAGATAGTTGCCAGCTAAGCTCTAATATTTTAGTAAAACAGATATTAAAATCCATCGCCATAAGTAAGTCTATGATCCGAAACAAATATTTGGGATACAAATATTGTAATATCGTGGTTATCAAATAGAAGGTTATCCATTCAAAATTTGTGTGAAGTCTCAAGACATTTTGCTATATTATTGTTACTTTGCTCGGGGCGTAGAGTACATGACCTTATACTATTAAATCTATCAAACAGTAATTTTATAGACAATACTGACGCGAACTGCCTAACTTTCTGGCCAGTATACGGACCTAAAACTGATACTGCATTATATATATACAATCTGGTTTGAAATTATACCCGAATAAAGAAAACCCTAATATAGATCTAGTAGTAGGGGTAAGAAAGTTGGTACAGATTGGTAGAGACAGACGTAGAGAAGGTAATGTTAGTAATCTGTTTGTAACAGGCCGAGGATCTGCCATAGCTACTTCTCGAACTGTGATTGTTGGCTGGGTAAAGTCTGTTTTATCCGGAGCAGGTGTCGATGCAACTCCTGGAAACGTGAGGTCAGCTGTTGCATTTAGAGGTTGGATTTATAGAGAACCATTACATAAAGTCTTGTCTAGGGCTAATTGGAGGTCAGTGAATACTTTTTCAAATTCTATAAAAAAAAAAAAAAAAAAAAAAAAAAATAAGATCAATATTTATTGGCAGTTTTAATAGTATTTCATTAGAAACTTAATTTGAACCTGTAAGATAGTAAATAATATTCTGAAAATACCCAACCGTAATTATAACATATAAAAAATTGAATAAAAATAAATAAATAAAAAAGGAAATCAAATGTATGTAATGAAAATTACATTAAGTAATGAAGCTTTACGTTGTAAATATAGTTGAAATTATTTTGTAGTCACATTGGCGTCTCGTTCACCAGGCGAAAACAAACAATGTCTCAATATTGTTTACAAGGCCTCGAATAACGGCGGAAGGACATAATAGCAGAGTTTTACCTACCATTAAAACTCATATTATGTCCGGAGCCTTATTCGAGGCCTTACAGTAAATTCTGCCTGGTGTTAGTTAAGTTAGAAATAAGTAGGTTATTGAGACCACAATGAAGAGAACCCCAATGAGCATCACCTGGTGAACATGGCGGCCGGAAGTTGCTATAATTTCGGCGTTAAATGGAACTACAACGACTAAATTACGGCCGAAACCGGAAGCTGTCATCTCAATATTGTTTACAAGGCCTCGAATAAGGCTCCGGACATAATATGAGTTTTAATGGTAGGTAAAACTCTGCTATTATCTTGTTTACTGTCGCACTAAATGTAATAAGATCGAGAGTGACGGAGATGATCTCGAGCGCCCAAAAATAGGATCTCATCAATCAAAATCTCATGAGACAGTCTCCTGACTCATCTTTGTTTGTCCTCTTGCTCTATTTAAAGAAGAGAGAATGAGAAAGTTAATATATTCTGGTTTTTTAGGATGCACTCATCAAGATCCAAGGTTCCGCTATCCGCGCCGGCGACAACACTATCAAGATCGAGTCCACCGCCGTCATCTCTCACTCCTGCCTCGGCCACGTAAGTTTGTTCTAAATACTTTAATATAATACTTTGATATCAAAGCATACCTACTACCAGTACTTAGGCCTTGCGCGAAACTACAAGCGGGTGCCCGCGACAAAGCAGACGCGCGAGACGAGCTCCCGCGTGAGGTTTAGCGCAAGACCTTACTTAAGTTCACTAGTCATTGCTTACCGACAGGTCAGTTGGTAAAGCGCAAACTTATTCGCGATGAAGAAAATAAGTGTTTTGTTGTTGTTGTTGTTGTTTGACTTCAAAAGGAAAAGTTTGTTCTGGGATTTAATTAATGATGTATTTTTATTTTAGGACCGCGAGGGCAAGGTTCTGTTCGAAGCTTCACCTACCCACTTCAAGTTCTTTGTAAGTAGTGACCTCTTTTACTTTTTGTTTAGTTTTATACGTGTGTACTGTACGTCCTCAATGGATAAACTTTTGATACTGTCTTCTTCTGTACATAGCTTTGGAAATTACTAAATTAATTGATTTCGTTTTTCCGCTTGTTTTAAAGTTGGTATCTACAAGTTTCAAAGTAACTTAACTTAGCTTCTAACTCTAGTAGTATTTAAATGATCAATCCGGGTCTCATCGTATATATTCCCTTTTAGATCAACACTCCCCTCGTTAAAGTGATCGACCTGGAAGGCTCCGCCGTGGTCCAGGAGAAGCTGCAGAAGGGCGAGCTCCGCTTCGTGCTCCTAGACAACAAGCCCGTGCAGGTCAACGCCATCGCCAAGGACTACAAATATTACGAACTGACTACAGGTTATATTGGTGACTATTCGCTTTTTGACGGTTGTTTTAGTTTAGGCTATAACTAAGATAGCTGCTAAAATTTCCAGAACATATTAATTTCATTGGAATTCCAAATTAAGACACTGATATTTCAAAGAAGGCCACTGTCCTATGCATATTGCTCAAGATGTAAAAGCGTCACTAGGTCACTGACATTCTAACAGTTGTCATTGACCTTAAAGAAAAAAAACAGTGAAAAGCACAAGTTGCTTTTAATTAAAGTCCCGTCCCAAAACAGTCAATAGTATTCTTTAAGGTTTTTAAGGTCCTGTCTAATCAGTGCATCACAAACATATGCGTTTAACCAATGTCCACCGCACAAACCGATTCTCACACTTCATATATCCTACAGCTGAAGGTGACCGCAAGTTGTCCGTCGTCGGCCGCATTGACCCCGAGAAGAGGATCGACTTCACAGCTGACATCGTCCTCTCAGGTCAGAAGAAGAACATTGCCCATGGAGCGCTGTACCTGGACAATGACCTCGTGAAGAGCGACTATGGACTTTCGAGAGACAATGCTGAATACTTCCTGGTAAGACATGGGGAAATCTCTTTTGCACCCATGATTTATATGATCTTCTACAAAAGTAACCTCACCTCTCATATTTCCGTTTCCTTCTAACCTAGCTTCTTAACCTAATCCACTATCTCTTTCTTTCCTGCAGAAGGCTCTCCGCAAAGACCTGGACGACCTAGAAGGCCGCGTAAAGCAGCTCGGAGAAAAGGCCAGCCACGACTTCAAGGACATCGCGCGCCGCGTCCAGCCCACCGCCAAGAAACTAGGACAAGCTTATCAAGACGACTTTAGCAAGATTTACAAGGAGATTGGTGATGATAAGGCGCTCAAGGACCTGTCTCAGGCTATGTGAGTATTTCAAATTCTGCTCATTTAAAAAAGTCTTTGTAACCTCATAGGTTCCTCATTTAATAATGTTCTCTTCTTCTCACATAAATGACCAATTGCACAGCATAATTGATGAATGTATAACCTAACTAAACATAATGATGGATGACTATTATACGAAATTTTCGAATACCCAACTTGATTAATACTATTTTGGTAACCTACATTCCTTATCATCTATTTTTCTCTTGTTCCGTTGATACTAATAACTGTCCAATTTTAGCTCCGAAGTTGCAACGTACTTGGCCAAGCTGATTGACGAGGTAGTCCAGGCGACCAAGCCGCTTGTCGAGAAATACCAGCAGATCTACATCGAAACCATCCAGAAGATTGAGGAACTTTACAGCAAACAGGTATGGAAGTAGTTGAAATAGGCACCAAAAATTTTAATGTAACTAAAGCAAACATTTTTTGAAGAAAGAATTGTTGAAGAATCTTCTGATGAAATTCTAAAATCCGTTTTCCACTCCTCTTACTGAGTCATTCTCGTAGTTTCCATCAAGATGGGTATTTTCAAAGTTACAAGTAAACCGCACTGATGAACGTCGTAGAGCTGTTCTGAATAAGTCATCCAGGTAGAAGCGCGCCTGTATTGTAGGCAACCTTGCTCTAAATTTCACTAACCGCCCACCGCATCTTAAATTCATATTTGTAATATACAAAAGACCACCTTACTTCCTTCACCACTTCCACATTCATCACAGTAATGAAATTATATTTTACTTTACAGATCGAACCCCAGGTCAAGCAGCTGTACGAGACTCTAGCCACCGTCCTGAAGGAATACCTCGACGGAGTCATCGAGCTGGTCGCTCACGTCACCGCCATCGTCACCGACTTCTTCGAGAAGCACAAGCCTGAGTTGAAGGACCTCACCAACACTATTGCTGAGATCTTCAAGGGTAAGTACAAAAGTGGAGAAATAGAACTTTGTAGGTTTCAACTTTTGGTAAACAGGATAGTCATCCCTTCCTGATATAGTGGGTTTAACAGAGCTATTGAGCTTGCCATCATGGCTTCCTGGTATCTCTAAATTGAGAAGACTATTGATTAGCATCAGTACAGGATGATTATAGATTTGTAGTGTTCTGGGTGTAGGTGGTTCCATAGCTAAGCAGCTGGGATTTAAAAAGTTCCACCAGAATAATTGTTTTTTTTTTGTTTTACCAGATCTCACCCGCCTTCTGGTGGCTCAACTGAAGGAGTTCCGCGTCCAAGCCGCAGTGATTCTCGAAGATTTCGCGAACTACCTTAAGGATCTGCCCATCATCGCCGCTCTCAAGGAGAAGGTATGTTATGGTCTGGGCTTTCTGAGCCTGAAAACTGTTCGTACTTTATAAAAAATATGTACAAGTAATGACATTCTGGAGTCTAAAAGTTTTTTCTTTCATACAAATATTTTTAAAAAGAAACTAAGGTCTTAAAAACCATTAAAATTTTTCGGCTGTGACTCTAAATAAAACTCCTATTCCCTAGTACAACGAGGTGGTAATCCCCGACCAAGTGCTGGGCCTACTCCAACAAGCCCACGACGCCATCCGGCCTCTGCTACCCACACCAGAGACTCAGCAGTTCGCTGATGCTCTCAACAACTACGTGCTCAAGGTGAGTTAAACTATACTACATATTCGTTAGCCAGATGTGACACTTCATTCGTGAGTTTTTCGTCTGTTCTGAATTTATCAAAATGTGAGGCCACAGCTAGACTAGATCATATTCCGTCTCCATATTTCTCTATTTGGATTATTGTTATCTTTAGTCACAATTGCTTTGCACCAAAATAATTGCAATATATTCTGAAACATTTCATGAAGGTCTATGCAAGAATTTTACCCCAACGCTACCTTTGGGTATGAAAATTAAACTTCTCTTTTCTCACAGAAACTCCGCAAAGAGAAATGCGACGACAACAAAGAGCTCCGCGTCGTTTACCAACGCCTGATCTCTGCCGTCACCTCGCTCATACAGTTTGTGAGGGAACATCTCGGACCCCTCGCGAACGAACCGGCTGGCCTCAACGTTGTAAGTACTTTCGAACAACACTGTCTAGTCTTTTCAGTCCAGCATTCTTGCTGTTTCGTTTGGAATCAGTAAAACTTGATCTTGGCTTGATACGTTACCGCGTGTCTAGATGATGCTAAAATCGAGTGTAATAAAAAACAGAATGCAATTCTAATACCAGCCCAAGTGTTTGTTTTGTTTTCTACCTCCACATAAAATGAGTAGGTACCTAACTAATCATAATATTCCTTCACAGTTCGGCTTCAATCCATCCTCGTTCTCGAGCTCAACTCCAAGCCTGGGTGGCGAGTCCTCCGTCAGCTTCCTGAAGCAGCTCATCACCGGAGACTTGCCCAGCCTCGAATCGATCATCAAGACTTACAGGCCGCGCAGTCTCAATCCCTTCGACGAAATACCCTCTAAACGTAAGTAACAAACCGTTACTAAATTTTAGGTTTAAAGATATCGTAGTCTCGACCTGACCGGTTACCTGACCTGTGTTACTCTGATGACAATGCAATAAAAGCTGATTTATAAATATTTTCAATAATAACTTGTGAACTTTATAAGTCCGCTGTTGACCACGGTATCATATAGATCATAATCACCATTCGTCATTCGTTTATTTGACAGCCGTGTCAAAAATTTGTGGAGATCTAAAACTCGGCCAATACTAACATAAAACTTACTTCGTCCAACAGTCCGCGCTGTGGTCGTCAACGGCCAGCACATCTTCACATTCGACGGGCGCCACCTCACGTTCCCCGGCTCGTGCCGCTACGTGCTGGCTCACGACCACGTCGACAGGAACTTCACGCTGCTCCTCCAGATGCAGGACGGCAAGCCCAAGGCCCTTGTCCTGGAAGACAAGAGCGGACACATTATCGAACTGAAGGAAAATGGACAAGTGAGTCAGACTCTTCACCATAGTTTTACTCCAGGGAGATATTTTATGTAAGCGTGAAAATAATTGACTTCACTGGATGAATTTCTAACGCTCGCCTGCAAAGTGCCTGCAGGATTTGATAGGTGAAGAATCTAGTACGTTTACCTTCTTCGCTAGAGGTTCCTTCTTCGATTCCCAACCAGACGGCCAAATATTGAAATGAATTGTGATCTGGACGTTAATGGTCTGCCTATGTTCTATGGTAGCCCCAAACATAGTATTATCCAGTGGAGTTTATAATAATAGTTGGTGTTGGTTAGTTCTTCCATTTCTCTAACTTTATCCTAATATCCCCAGGCAACCCTGAATGGAGCCAACCACGGCTTCCCGGTCGAGCTGGGCGAGGCATTCGCGTTCCGCCAGGCCAACGGCCGCATCGGACTCGGCACCACGTATGGACTGATGGCTTACTGTACCGCTAAACTGGAGGTTTGTTCGCTTATTTATTTGTTTATTATTTCCAACGCTGGCAAGACACTCGCACATCAACAACTTGTGACCCCGGAAACGCACAAATCAAAAGCTTATTACCCTCGTTTGCCGTTATCGCCTAATAAGTACCTACCTAAGTGTGAAAACTTTTAAACCTGATACTTAGTGGGCGAAATATTTATATCCTGATGGATTTGCGCACCAAGATACGCTGCCGCTGTAATACTTACTTCGCTTGACTTATTTCATTCACAGGGTTCTATAGGGTTGAATTTGTGATCGTTGTTTTGTAAGCATCTACTAATCTATCTTATATCCACAGGTGTGCTACGTAGAAGTGAACGGCTTCTACCTCGGCAAACTTCGCGGTCTACTCGGAGACGGCAACAACGAGCCCTACGACGACTTCAGGCTACCCAACGGAAAGGTAATTTATTTTTTAGCGTGATCAACTATTAAACCAATTTTGATAAAGTTTGGAATCGAGATTATAGTTAGCTTATGTCCTAGATACATACATCTCTTTTCATTAACACCACGCGGGTGGAACCGCAGGGCACGGCTTGTCAATCCATAACATTTTGGGTGGCGCAAACCTGTTATGAGCAAACGTGACGTTTAACATCAGGCAACTAATTTGCTCGTCTCGTCATTCATTTGTGTA
This sequence comes from Alcis repandata, assembly GCA_949125135.1. NCBI lineage: Eukaryota > Metazoa > Arthropoda > Insecta > Lepidoptera > Geometridae > Alcis > Alcis repandata. Next base: position 726,021 of record OX421247.1, read on the forward strand.
AAAAATAAATAAAAATAAGTGACCGGGCTGGACAAACTGCCTACAATAACAGACAAAATTTATTTAAAAAGTTAATCTTATATCTTTTGAACCGCATTTCAACTCTCTTTTTTTCCATATTCAGATCAGCACCTCAGAGAGCGAGTTCGGCAACGCGTACCGCCTCGCGCGCAGCTGCCCGCAGGTGCAGGTCCCGGCGCACGACCACCACCAGCTGCACCACACCGCGCTCCCGGAAGCTTGCGAGAAGGTGTTCGGAGGCAGCTCGCCGCTCAGAGCTGTGCAGCTTGTGCTGAATATCGCTCCTTTCAGGTAACGACCTATAAAAGAAACTGTAAATGACGAGCTGTTTGGCTCAGCGGTAGTATATCCGCCTTATAAGCCAAAGGACCCGGATTCGATTCCCGGCCGGACAGATGTTTGAATGATGAATTTTAAAATTGTTTTGGATTTGGGTCTTAATTGTTGTCCTTGGTTCTTTTCGTTCCATAGCATCCTCGAAACAGGCTATTCTAGTGAGGATTTATGAATGTGAAACGTTAACTGTAGCATGGTGGTGGTTCTACTAGCTCCTATTTTGTTTTTATAAAGAAGTGGAGAACAAGTTATGAGCCACGTGATGGGAAGTAGTCGCCGCTTATGTATACCTCCAATTACCCACAAGGCATCTTCATTGTATTAACTCCAAAACTACCAGCCGGGCTAAACTCCTAACACACGTAACTGCCAACTTCTCTTCCAGACAAGCCTGCATCCACGCTGTAGCCGCTGACCAGGCCCACGCCCTCCACCAGGCCTGCGACCTCGCCCGAGGCTACGCCGCTCTCGCTGTCACTGGCCTCATACCCGCCGTCTTACCCGATGTCTGCGTTCAATGCAATGACGGAGACAAGCCCAGGTCTATTGGAGAGGTCTATGACTTCAAATTGCCCAACAAGCAAGCTGATATCGTCGTCGCTGTTGAAACTACTAAGGTTGGTTGATGCCACTTTCGTAACTACTTTGATGAAAACTTACAAGGCACTGCTGTGTTGGACAGCATCAGTCTGTCTGGATTCCGACGAGAGCTCATGCTACCAACTGTTTGTTAGATCAACTTCGGACTGATATTCCGCCATTATTTTAGAGCTAAATAGCACAGGCTATGAACTTGAAAGAGATTCTTTTGTCACGTCCTTCATGTTGGATTGATAAAAAACTCAAACTTCAACCATTAGAGTTGGCGGAAATTTTAATTGCTTACAAAAACACATTCTTCCGACCTCTTCCAGATCATAAACAATAGTTTATTTTATTTTCCAGGTCAACGAAAAGAACTTCAAAGAGCTGGTTGTGCCGCTAGTGTCGCAGCTCGTAGACGGTCTGAAGGCCAAGAAAATCACTGACATTAAGGTGTACCTCGCCGGCATCACGTCTAAATTCCCATACCCCGTCATATACGATACTGACTGTGAGTATAACACGTCTTTTTTTTTAACGCTTTTATTAGTTTCACCTGTATGTATGTATGTAACCGACTTCTTTGAGCTCGACTTTGCCCTACTTTGAACGATCAGATTTAATTCAAACTTTGCACACCTGTTAAAGACCGATGACAATGCGTGTTTTTTTTAGTTTTTAAATTGTGTTTTTCTTTGGTCTCTTCGCGAAAATAACTACTTACTCGTTTAACGATATTAGCTCGCCTGCTTTAGGAGTAATTATTGTCGTGAAAGATGGAATGCAGGCTCAGAAAATACATGTATTTTCAATCTTGAAATATCTAGGAGGTCTTGATACAGGAAAGCCAATAGACAATTCCATATCTTGACTGTACATTGTACAAATAAAATAATTAATGTTTATTCAAACCACTACGAATCCCAAAAAACTTAACAGTATATCGTTGTGGATGGTAGTGGGCGGATCTTTTATTGATTCTGTCATGGAAAAATATCATGGTAATAGTGAAAAATATTTTTTTTTTAAATAAATACATAAGTATACAAACTTTATAATTTACCTTATTTCACAGTGAAACTCAAAAACGCCAAGGTAACATTCAATGACGCCAGCCGTTATAATTTCGAGCAAACCTTCGAGACTGGAGACGCGAAGACGGACCAAGCTCTCGAGAGGGTCTACAAAGTTCTCAATGACTTACTGGCTTTCCTTGGTAAGTGTTATATCTATGATTTACCTAACACCGATGCAAAGGCTAATCCCACTCTTTTCTTAGTACCAAGTTTTCTAGTAGTCTTTGTCATGTTAACGAGCTGAGCCGGTATGGGTTTTTTTAACTCCATCGATTTCAATCCAGTGCCGAGTTTTCCAGTACTTAGGCTTTGTCATGAATCGTACCAGTATAGTTTTTATAATTCCACAAGATAAAAATGCAACAATAAAGTGTATTTTTTTTAATTGACATTATATTATCATTCATTAAATGTCTAATAAGGCGTAGGTACATTATTATGAGAACCTATTGCTTAGACAAACCCGACTGGGTTTTAAAGCAATTATTGATTCAAAATATACTATAATACTGTAAAAAAAAAAACGACCTTTAATTTTTCGAACTAGTTTTGATTGTGATCTGTCTCCTCCAGGCATCCAGAACATCGAAGGCTCCTACTCCCAGCTGCTGCACGACCTGCCCTACCGCCCGGGCGCGGTCAAGCATGCCATCGCTCTCGTCGGAGAGAACTGCTTACCTGCTGAAATCTTGGTACTTATTTCCTTCTTTTCTTATTTGGAATCTTTTCACTCTAGGATTATTTTTATGGTTATTGAAATTATTCGTACAGGGAGGTAAAAGCACTTGCAGAGGACCGCCAAGCCTGGAAGTTGGTCCACCAACAAGAACAGTGCTCTTAAATTTTGAATGAAAGAATTGATATCATTCCTTATAAATGTTAGTCTAGAATTATTGATTCAGATTCATATATTCATTGACTTTATAACATCGATCAGTTATTGCTTTAAACACAGCTAGTTTTGTGTGTAAGCGAAGGTTATACGAGTCATACGAAACGCTAAAATAATTGGCAGTGACATACAGAAAGACGCTGGAGTCTCGCCACAATCGTCTGTTAGAATCTTAAATATAGTTAAACTCTGATTCTAATCGATTGACTAGTAAAACCATCATATTGTCACTAACTGACAATATGGGTGTACTTAACATCTACCTAACTTTAATCTAAATAAAAAGGAAAACACACAAAGAATATTTATCTTTTATTCTATGGGCCCCGAGAGGGTACTCCATTCTCAACAATGATTCTACGCCAAGTTCGTAAGGCCCTAGACGCTTGAGAAGAACTGGCAAGAAACTCAGCGCCATCATGATCTTCCAAACACATAACACTATTCTTACAATAATAACATAATAAGTACAAAAACAATAGAGTAGCAAAGAAGTACTTAACTTTCAGTGATTCACTATAGTCCTCACCTCAGATCAGACAAACAAGGAAGATCAGACTTGTTTGTCTGATCTGAGGTCCTCACAGTTCAGCCGCCAAACACAAAAAGCCCCTTAACTAAATAGCCGTTAGTTTTTATACAATCAATATCGGCTTACTTCACAACATTACGCCACCACTCCGTCCACGAATACGCCACGGCCAGTAACGATGGCTAACGTCATGGCAGTAATGGCGGACAGAGTGGTACTTTTGACTAAAATACTTTTAATCATATTTTATTATGAAACTTACTGTAAAAGATACTAATATTAATATAAACTATTACTATGTATTTTCGTAATGATTCTATGTGAGTTATCAGTAGGTTTGATCACAAAACATTACTATAAATATTCCTAACCTAATACGTTCTTCTCCAAAGGAGGTTCAAAACCCTTAAAAGCCTCCACCCAAAGTCATTCCAAAGTTATACCTAACTAACCCACACGGGGTATTGCTACTATCAAACCATGAGGAGAGTGTGATTTCTGGTAAAGTTTCAAAAAATCCAGAAAATAGCTGAAAACAAATACATTCAAAACCATTCCCACAGATTTTAAAGCACTTTCTCCTGCTACCAGTTTTTTGTAAATATAATAAACGTTACGTTTATGTTTATTCATCGTTGTGTTCCGCAGTTAAGCTCGTTCAAGGCCGGCTTCCAAAGCGAGATCCTGGACAACATGGCTATGACCTACTCTCTGGTCACAGTCACTGACGGTCTGTCCATCGGCAACGGAAAGCAGCCTCAGAACGTAGTCGGTGAGTTATCATTAAAACAATCAGTACCTATACCTATTAACTTTCTTTTTTTTTGATCCAGTGGAAATCCTTTTTGGATACCGGGTCTGGGGGGACCAGGGGTTGTGTGGGAGTCTCCGCCCTGCGGTAGCCTACCCAATAATGTTCCCTCACTACCCCTTGCCGGGGGTCGTGGACTGACTTCCAAACTACTTCCACCACCCCCTGTTACCTCCTCTGATGCCATCGCTAGCACCTCGGTCTATACGAGCTTACTTTAGTATATACAACTATGTGCTTGTGTTAAAGAGTTTTGTCAGATCAGGATTTAACCCAAAATAAAAATGCACTGGAAATGCCACGTAGGCTCTAGCTTGTTTTAGTTGTACCACATTGTACTGAACTGCGTTGGAGACATTTAGTAGGTACTTTAAAATGCCAAGTCAGCAGTAGTAGTCAGTAAGCACATGACGTTGAAATGGCCTAAAGAGGGAAAACCCATTATGAAAATATTAACTGCGCCTGGCAGATTCGCTACTGCAAATTTCATCCAATTCTGTTAAGCCGTTCCAACGTGAAGGAATAATGATATTGAAATTTGGTCTAAGCCTAACTTCTTTTAACCATTTGGTCTTTATAATCCACTTAGATCCAGATAATCCACTTCTTCAAATATTATGAACTAATCAAAATTGTCTTCTGTACCAGGTTTCAACCAGCACCAAGTCCTCCTACTCGGAGACAAGAAGCTCGGCAAGGACTCTGAACCTCTGAAGAAGACCCTGAAGTATGCTGAGAACTCGTGCATTGACTACGCTGAAAATGTAAGCCATTTACTCAGTCACACGTCTTATTGATCCGAAAGATGATGAAGAGATTGCTGGCGTACTCGCACCTATCTGGTCTAGTAGCGGAATGACCCGAACGAAATGCTTGACTCCAGATTCATTTTCCGAACCCCATGAGTCTGAAATGCTCTGCCTGAGTGGGCGTTCCCTGATGGTTATAATATGGGTGTCTTCAAGTCGAGAGTAAATCAGTATCTTCTAAGCAAACGTGCTTCATCGTAGACTGCATCATTCCTTCCCATCAGGCAAGATGGCGGTCAAACGCAAGCCCAAACTTGAAATAAAAAAAGCTTTCATTACCTAGTATACCTACCTACTTACGATCGGTCTTTCCGCGCCAATCTTGCCACTAGTCTCAATGAAAAGAAGATTTAATCACATCATATACGTCGTTATAGTGAAGTTGAAAATAAATTAACTAGTAGTTCTGCGAACAGTACACCTCGCGAGAGTCCGAATGATTGTATGTTGGTAATTGGTATGTACTCGCGTACAGGTCGCGCTTCTCAACAAATCTCGATGAAACCCGGTATACAGGCTCGACAATTTAGTAGAATTTTATCGTCGTCGGGACCTTTTGATTGGGAGGTATTTCCCTCAAAAAGGGGGAAACCCGCTGTAGCGCCATTTACCGATCGATTTTTATCGCTTGGCTTGCTCGGTCAATTATTCAAACAAAACCTTTGAATTAAAAGTCATGACTTAATCTAATAACTTAAGCCATGATCCTAGTCATACCCTAGTCAAAGTCATTACCTAGATAGGGTGTGACCGTTTTTTTATCGTGACTTAGATAAGTCACACAAAAGTTAACCTTACGTTTTAACCCTCTAACAACTTAACCATGTTTCTCCCAGGTTGGCGGCACCGTCTTCTCCAGCACGAACTTCCAGGACCTGAATATTGGCCAACAGAAGCTGTTCTTACAAACAGCTGCCGCCAGTATCGTCCAGGGAATGCTCCGTGACACCCTCGAACAGAGCTGCGCGTGCGCATACGTCGACCCCTTCAGAGTCAGATCTGTGTGCGTTAACAAGAATAGGAAAGAAACGGTGAGTTGAGTCTAAATCCTTACGATTAGATAGATCCAGACCAGACCCAGGCTCGTAACCCACTGGAGATTGATCCACTGGGCTAGCTGTGTGAATGGCATAGGCTAAACCTGTCACAAAGTTTTGTACATAAATTGGAACTTGATCATTTTGAGAAGTGCTAATTCTATGAAATGTTACTTCTTGAAAGTGCTCGTTGCGAGAAGTGTCCGTTCTTGAAAGTGCTCGTAATGAGAAAGCACGTTTTTGGAAATGCTTTTTTGTCGCCTGGTGATCTATTACTAAATACTAGCACGGGATTCCGCCTCTAATTTTCCAATTATTCGAGTTTGCCAGTACATATACATATTTCTTTCAAATAAAATATTCGAAGTAAATAAAAGAAACTTTTAACGTGACAAATTTTAATGTACCTATGCTCTTGTAATCGAAAAAAAAAATTGTTTTTATTTTTTTGTAAAACTACAAAATATAGGAGGAATTTTTGACAATTTTTGTTCTTTCGCAGGTGCCTGCCCGCCGACGCAAATAAACCGACGACAAGTTAAAAACGAAACTGTAAAATACTCTTAGTTTTATACCACGCTGTGCGAGAGAGACGCACTTATAAATTTCTATATCTGCGTCTCTCTCGCACACGGTCACTAGTTACTATTCACAGACTCCTGTTTTTATTTATATCTGGTGCCGATTCAATGTGAAAAGGTATTAATATTGACGTAATCATCGACATTTTGTATTAGAAATAAATGAATTATGTTATTATTTTTTGTTTTACTATTTATTACCTGCGCCTATACTTAACGGTTGTTATATTGTTCAATTATTTAACTCATTAGTTTAATTCATCGTAAATGTGACTTACTTTACGTAAGGTCAATAAATATTTCAGATTTCTGATAACCAACCAATAGTGGCAAAAGTAATGCTAATAATTAATATACGTATTCTTTGTTCTGCGATCGAACATAATAGGGAAAAATCATAAAACAAAAACAGGCGACGGAATGTTTTAACCTCATCGTTTTATTACCAAATACCTAATATTTGTAGAATAGTTACACAAAAATATTGTTACATATTATTATTATGTAACAATAAGTAGGTAGGTACTTAAGTTATTCAATAAATTTTTTTATGTATTGAGTGACGAGACGAGCAAATCGCTCGCCTGATGTTAAACGTCACGTTTGCCTATAACAGGTCTGCGTCATCCAGAATTTTGAACTCGCAGAATTCAAGACCCTGCGCGGCACAGCACTGCGCTCGTCACCTTGAGGTATAAGTTGTTTAATCTCCTATTTGCCCTATAGTTTCACTGGAAACAATGCCCTTCCGACAGAAACACAGTAATGTTTGCTCATTACTGCTTGGCGGTGGAATAACTGGCAAAGGTGTGGTACTTCCCCAGGTGGGCTCTGCAAAAGAGCCCTACCACTACAAAATATAATTAGTATAAAATGACTACAATTAATAACATGCTAAGTAATTAATATAATTATATGCTCAAACAAAACTAAGGCAAGTAAAACAAAATAAGTGGAAAACAAAGTAAGTGGTTTATGCAAGTTAAACTAAGGTTTCTTTTAACTTTTTAACAGAATAGAATACTCAAAAGCTTTATTGCACAGCAAACAAGATTCATCTTGATCATCAATATCAGATCTAAAAAAAAACGAAGACCAAGTAGACTTACATTCGGTAGCACAAGGGCGGTCTTACCGCCTAAATGTAGGTACGATACAATAATCTAATAATCTATTTAAGTATCGTCTAAATTCCTAAAAGGCAATACCCATGTATCATAAAAAAACAGAGTTAAACGTTTAAACCTTAAGGTCTATTACCGCCTGCCCGCTCACAAAGACGTCGTCATTGGATTTCAGAGGATTTGGGTTAATAGCCTTAACAATCATTATTAGGTCAGGTTTTTCAGTGCTCTCTGGTAGGTGATACGAGCTCTGGGTAGACTTAGTTTTAGATCTCGAATTGTTATTGTTAGGATCTAACTTCTCATCTTTCAAGAAATGGCATTAAATGTTGAACCTGAAACAAAATAGGCACTTATTTAATTTAAAACCAACCCCTCTAGACAAGTTGCAATATATTATTATGATCGCAAACTGTGTAGAAAACTAAGACAATGTATCGGAAAGACATTTCTACAATCTATTCACAGATTTTATATTCTATTAAAGAAATGTCATTCCCATAAATTTTCTTAGTTTTCTAAAACGTTTGCGATTATAGAATTGCTACTTACAACTTTAAAGTTGCTTGGAAGAGATCGCTCTTAGACCAATAAGGCCGCCAGTTGTTGCACTATTTTTTCAGTGATATTATCCTTGTTTGTAATTTTAGATGTGAGCAATAAAGAGTTTATCTATCTAACTTGGCTCGGGGGGTGATGAAGGAACGATAATCGTTGGGGTAGAGGGGTTTTAGAGTGGAGACCACGGATCGGCAATCGTAGAGTAGGGCGCCCTGCGGCCAGGTGGAGCGACTACCTGCGTGAGGCGGCTGGTGGCAAGTGGATGCGGAAGACAGAAGACTATGCCATGTAGTGTTCTTTAGAAGAGGCCTATGTCTTACAAAAGATAGATATTACCTACATAGGCTGATGATGATGATGTTATACCTGATACATTTATTTTATGAAATGCCTTTACCGCAATACTGTTAAACTGTAGGTAATTATTATTTAGATTAGGGTTAAAAATAATATTGACGTCATTTGATGATCCACCTAAAAGTGGGGGGAAAAGAAATAAATAGGTACTGGTACATAATGTAATTTATAGAGAATTTAAGGAAATGGTATGCTAAACCGAAAAAGGGGCTTATTGCTCATAATATATTTATAAATCAGTACTATATAAATATTATATATGATATGCTTAATAGAGATAAAGGAAAATCCATTCTATATGACACTACACAATAATCTAAATTATATTCAGTTATCCTGTAGTTTATACTTATGATTAAAATTATTGAAATCGTAACTAAAATTACAAATGCAAATGTAAGTTTGTTTGTTCTTTTACGACTTAACTACTCAATTAACCATCATGAAATTGTGCATACACATTGTCAGGGGTATTAAAATGACGTGGGCTACTTTTGACCACCATCATAACAATTTTGCTCCACTGTGCGGGTGAAACCAAAGGACGCAGTTAGTTCTAAAAAAATGTATGGGTAGATACTTCCTTATTCAGTTGCTAGTTACTAACATTTACAAAGTTCAAAACGTTATTACAAAATGTGATGAAACTTATGAGCAATACAAATATGTACCTACCTACTGCGCGGATATGACTAACTTAATTTAACTTAAGCAGTAGATATAAGTAAGGCTGTTAATGTTTAATGCACCCAATAAATCCACAATGATGTAATATCAAATAAAACAATGGTGTAGAAATATACAAACGAGAACATAATATTTAAGTTTGTCCTTGAGAGCTAACTTCAGACTTTAGCTGATTTTAAAATCACTCTGACCGGTGGCGCAGATCAAACTCAGCGCAAACTATTGCACCAATAAGAGACCAGCAACTTAGCCGTAAAACGGTCGTCGTGGCCGAAAAATCAGCTCAAAGTTTAAAACAGCGTATTTAGCTGCCTTGCACGACACGACAAGCTCATAAAAACTTATACAGTTGGAAAAATAGAATGAAAAATAGGACCAGGAAGTAAAAAATATTAACACTTTATCGATTAATGATAGTTCACTGACAGACTCACCGTTTGCGTAGCATCCTCAAAGTTTTCTTGTTAATGACGAACATAATAAAAATGGCAACACCGATCAAGCCGCTATAAATGTTCATCAGAACGTACGCGATGAAGGAGAAATCCAGGTCCGGCACTAAGAATAAGTCCAACAACCAGGACGGACCCATTAGCAGTGATATTTTGATGTATAAGTAAAATCTGTGGGAGAAAAAATACGTAATAAAATATGTGTAATATGTACCGGCAGAAACTAGAAAAATCAAAATGTAATTTTCGTAAAAAAGTGGACTTATTAGGTTTGCAAATTAAGGTATCAATAATATGTATAATATATTTGTATATTATTATAGATAGATAGATAGATAGATAAACTCTTTATTGTTCACACCATAAATTACAAACAAAAGGATTAAAGCACCTAAAACTAGTGCAACAACTGGCGGCCTTATCGCTAAGAGCGATCTCTTCCAGGCAACCTTAACAGGGTACAGGGTACAGATACAGGGTTTATTATACTGATTTTACAAAGGCTTTCAATACAGTGTTGCAGGAAGACTTTGGGGTAAGTTACGGGATGCGGGTGAACCGACCATAGTTACTTCAATATTTAATTGTTGGTATTATTGCCAGCGATATCAGGTACAATAGGAGATATTTATCTGATTCATATAGTATAGAGTGTAGTGTTCAGCAGGGCAGCATACCCTCTCCTCTATTGTTCAATCTTTACGTTAAAAACTTCAGCGACAAGCTCAGCAGAACACATGTGGATTATAGCATAGATTTGTATTAAATTTGGCAGAAATATTTGTTATCCAATCCTAAGCAAGTAACATATTTGAAATAAAAGTAAATCAGTCAAGAGGTTGTCGATATAAAATACCGTGATTGTAGCAAAAAGTCCTTACGAGGTCTACTGTTCGCAGAACTACCAGTGTAACAATCTGTTAGAAGGCCAATAAATTACTCTATTACTGAACTAAGTACCTACTCGCACTAGTTTTACTTATGGTTTTTGCTTATCTCAACGAGATATGGTTCGGACATATTACTGTACCACAGTAACGCACACGTTTCGTTCTCGAATATTCTATTCTGGATCATGTGAAAGGCTTTAAAAAATATCTCCGAATTATTCAACACGTCGTTTTCTATTTTATAAATTTTTAACTTTGTGTAATATACTTTTTCGATACCTAATTTCTTCCAACTTTTGCATTTGAGCGCATTCACTTCATCTTTATTACCCTCTTTGTCTATCTCTTAGTCTCTCCCACGACATTTTGGTTTTAACGCTTTTTTAATTGTTTCGCTATATTCTGTGAGATTCGGGATCACCTTGCCATTTAAATCCAATATAAATTTATCTCACATGCGTAATGTTTAGTCGTGTCGCTGCTGCATAGCACATTATTAACTGTATGCCACAGTATTAAAAATACCACAATTTTTTCCATCGTATTTTAATAAAAAATGAATGAAAAAAGGAGAAAAACAATTTTTTTTTAAAGATCTAATCACCAAGCAACACTCGAACGAACTAATCACAAATGATCCGTTTTTTATAAGTCGAGTCTTTATTTCTTCCTTCTCCGATGTACCTATGTTAGCAGTCCGGCTTCTTGCCCAAAAAATGGTATACTCCCAACGGCCACCACTAAAACCGCCCCCAGTGGTGGCCGTTGGAACAGTGCATTATTTTTTGTCCCAACGGCCATCAGTGGCGGACGTTGGGACATTCCAAATAATATTTATTTGCAGTATTTTGTCAGGTAAGGACTAAGGACCAATCGGGCAGATAGCAGGAAACTTGGCACTGACATGCCTGCCTTTCATATTTGTACTACAAATTTTGTAGGTTGAGGTTGAAAGTTGAAACACGTTGAGAGATCCGAAAGATTTATTTTTTAGTGTCAAACTCATAGCTCCCTACTAGGATAATCTGTGTCGGGGATCCCATACATACAACACACTCAAAGACAAGGACAACTGACACCCTGACTCAGAGCAGATGTTTAAATTCATCATTCAAACATCTGCCCGGCCGGGAATCGAACCCGGGACCTCTGGCTTATAAAGCGGATGTACTACCGCTGAGCTAAACAGGTCGTCATCAAGTATAATACTCGTAGATATTAGTCCTTTCCCCGAAAGCTGATAACGACGATACCTAATGGTTAATAAGGTCAAACTTAGAGCCATAAAGAAATAAAAAACGCTAAACGTATGTTTGCAATTTCATCGTTTATTGAGTAACACAATTACATAAATTTAACTGTAGGTGTATAAAATTGTTTCAAAGCATTCTAACTTACAAAAAACAATGACTAAAAAGAACTTACAAAGTAACATTATGATAGGACATTTATGATACCTACCTATTCATCGTTTTGAGGTCAATAAGTAAAAGCAAACTCTACAAAATCATCAAATAAAAAAGTATAGTGAAGGTTTTTTTAACCTTATAATAATTTACAACACAATATTTTTGCGAAAGCACTACAAAATAGATATATCTACATGTCAATAAGTCTACTACACTTTTAAGTACTTAAAGTACTTACAAAAATATACCTACAAATCTACAACATTACCACTACATATTTTAAACGGTTTTATTTAGCTCACGTTTTCTTTTTTCTTTCTTGGGTCAAATTTAGTAATTCAAATTTCACCCTCTTCCTGTCAACCGATTAATCTGAAATTTTGTATACACTTTGGATTTTGGTGACAATACAATTATGTTTATTCATTATCATTTTAAATTCAAGATGGCCGCCGCTACAAAATGGCGGATAACGTAGGTTTTATCAATCCCATCAATATGGGTATCAAATGAAAGGGCTCAACAAGCAGAATACAATATACTATAAAAAAATTAAATTCAAGATGGCGGCCGCTACAAAATGGCGGATAACGTAGGTTTTATCGATCCCATCAATATGGGTATCAAATGAAAGGGCTCAACAAGCAGAATACAATATACTATAAAAAATTGAAATACAAGATGGCGGCCGCTACAAAATGGCGGATAACGTAGGTTTTATCGATCCCATCAATATGGGTATCAAATGAAAGTGCTCAACCAGTATAATACAATGTACTATATAAAATAAAAACTAAAAACTAGAAAATAAAAATAGGTAAAAAAAAAATTTAAGTTAAACGGTTTTATAAAACAATAAAAAAATGTACTAAAAACCAAAAAATAATAAAATAGATACAGTCGTGGGAATTATAAACATATGCATAGACTAGACTAAAATAAAACCGTGGGGCACGTCCCACGGTTTTCTTGCCCCACGGTTTTATTTTTTTTTGTTTTATTGTTTATAATTCCCACGACTGTATCTATTTTATTATTTTTTGGTTTTTAGTACATTTTTTTATTGTTTTATAAAACCGTTTAACTTAAATTTTTTTTTTACCTATTTTTTTACATTATTTAACATTTTTTTTCTTTTGTTTGTAATTTATGTTGTGAACAATAAAGAGTTTATCTATCTATCTATCTGTCATAAATTTTACTTAAAATTATTATTTAAAATAACTAATGAGAAAAAAAAATGAAAAAAACAAAAAATAAAAAAAACTGCGTATACTTAAAATACTAAAAACTTCTTTTACTTAAAATTTCTAATGAGAGCGACAGTGACCGAAATAATTAAATATGTCACTCCATTCGCCAAAACTATTCAAAATTCAAATATTTTTAATAGGTATCGGATAATAATAAAAAATCCATAGTTTATACACCTCCCGAACAAGCCGGTTTCCGAAAAGGCTTCAGTACCATAGACCACATCTACACGCTTCGGCAAATTATACAGAAGACCGAAGAGTATAATTTGCCACTATGTCTAGCGTTTGTGGACTATGAGAAAGCCTTTGATTCGGTCGAAACATGGGCGGTGCTTGAGTCCCTTCAGCGATGCCGCATCGACTATCGGTACATCGAAGTGTTGAAGTGTTTGTATAATAACGCTACTATGTCGGTGCGAGTACGGGAGCATACCTCGAAGGAGATTCCATTGGGAAGAGGCGTGAGGCAAGGAGATGTGTTATCTCCAAAACTCTTCACAGCCACAATGGAAGACGCCTTCAAGCTCCTGGAATGGCAAGGACACGGCATCAACATCAACGGCGAATACATCACTCACCTTCGGTTTGCCGACGATATCGTCTTGATGGCAGAGTCAATGGAGGAACTCGGCACGATGCTCGAAGACCTCAATCGAGTTTCGCAACGGGTGGGCCTTAAAATGAACATGGACAAGACGAAAATTATGTCTAACGCCCATGTCGTGCCCACCCCAGTATCAGTTGCAGGCTCGGTTCTTGAAGTTGTAGACTCGTACGTCTACCTAGGACAAACAGTCCAGTTAGGTAGGTCCAACTTCGAGAAAGAGGTCAATCGCCGAATCCAACTCGGATGGGCAGCGTTCGGGAAACTTCGCAACGTCTTCTCGTCCCAAATACCTCAGTGCCTGAAAACAAAAGTATATAATCAGTGTGTGTTGCCAGTGATGGCATATGGATCAGAGACGTGGTCTTTAACTATTGGCCTGATGGAAAAGCTCGCAGTCGCTCAACGAGCCATGGAGAGGGCTATGCTCGGTATTTCCCTACGAGACCGAATCAGAAATGAGGAGATCCGTAGACGAACGAGAGTAACCGACATAGCCCAGCGGATTGGCAAGTTGAAGTGGCAGTGGGCTGGCCACATAGTGCGCAGGACCGATGGCCGTTGGTGCCGGAAGGTCCTGGAATGGAGACCACGTGCCGGCAAGCGCAGCGTAGGACGTCCACCCGCGAGATGGACCGACGACCTAGTTAAGGTCGCCGGAAGACGCTGGACGCAGGCCGCTTCCAACCGGTCCCGTTGGAAATCTATGGGGGAGGCCTATGTCCAGCAGTGGACGCCCTACAGGCTGGTATGATGATGATGAGTATAAACACAATAAAATTAAAATAAAAATCATTTAAAAAATATACAAATTTAAATTTAAATGTAAATCATAATGTTTTTAATAATGTTTTTGTAGTGGTAGGGCTCTTTTGCAGAGCCCGCCCGGGGAAGTACCACACCTTTGCCAGTTATTCCACCGCCAAGCAGTAATGTGCAAACATTACTGTGTTCCGGTTGGAAGGGCATTGTTTCCAGTGAAATTACAGGGCAAATGGGAGATTAAACAACTTATATCTCAGGGTGACGAGCGCAGTGCTGTGCCACGTAGGGCTGTGAGTTCAAAATTCTGGGTGGCGCAGACCTGTTATGGGCAAACGTGACGTTTAACATCAGGCGAGCGATTTGCTCGTTTCGTCACTTAGTCAAATAAAAAAAAAAAAAAAATAATAATAATAATGAAATAAAATTCACTATTGCTCAGTTACTTGTTATACAAAGTTACAAACCATTGTATTGGTCGGTTTCTTATAGGTACTTACTCGTAGTCAATTTATCAACATTTTAAGTCCTCAACATAAATTTAACATCCGTATTCTATATATTCAATTCAAATTCTTCACACGGCCTTAGATTAAAACAATTTTAATTTAGTCTCAGAACATAGAAATAAAAAATATAACATTTATTAGATCTCTAGAAGGAAATGGTTTTAATATACATGTAGTCTTAAGAAATAGTTAATAGAACAAGCCATCTACAGGGTGTGGCGTAAAGAGTGGATAATGTTTTACTCACGGCTGGGAGACATCACGACGGTTCGGAAAAAGTCAATTTGTATTCAGTAAAAGTGTCACGGGTTTCGAATTATTGGACATAGTTATTTGAAGTCTAATTTTAGTCAAATTTTCAAAAATGTCCAATTTTAACTCTAAAACCGTGACTCTTTTACAAATTGTCATTTTCCGAACAGTTGTGATGTCTCCTAGCCGTAGGTAAAGGACTCCGTAGTACTCTTTACGCCACAGCCTGTATATTGTAAACGAATTTTGTGAGTTTACAGAAAGCTTTATTATAAAAAGTATTTAGAATAAGGTTCCTGCGATCTTAACTAAGTAATTTAAATATAATAGTAAAAATGAAAATAATTTCAACTCGTAGATATTTAAGTATCGCATGTCCGGATAAACCTGTATATCTACATTATTTTACACCACCTACGAGTATGTTCTACAAAGTTTTGCGCAATAAAGTTTATTTTATTCTATTGTCGTTACATTCGGATGGATTTGGATTAGTACTAACTGACATCTCTTTTATTTCAATGTCAGAGTCTTCGCTGTCTGGTCTGATATAAGAGCTTTGAGTGGCGGACTTGTTGGTCGACCTCGACGTGTTGGGATCAAACTTCTTATCTTCCAGGAAACGGCATTTAATGTCGAACCTGAGGCAAAATAGGCATTTCATTGAGACATATTTTTACAAGCTTTTTTTAACTTGCCGTGTTAGTAGGTATGTTTTTGTTTGAGTCAAATCTTGCAACTGACTTTTGAATATCTTTTTTGTGTCTGATTCAGCTGAAAATTAAATTTGCTTTACCTGTGTAACAATATCATTAAAAAACCAGTTTTAAAAATAATGTAACTATGTGTGTATGCAAGATATTATTGTTCAGGTGAATAAAAAATATTCGGTAACAGTTAATCAATACTTTAATAACCCGAACGGCGTTAAATTATGTGTAAGTAAATATACCTAACTAGCGATAATGATAAATAATTTAAATAAGCTACCAAAAGAGGAAAATAATTTATTTGAACTATTTATAGCAATAGAATTTGTCAAAAAAATCACACCGCGCTTAGTTGACGCCGCTGGTGATAAGAGGGCTGGCTCATTCCTCGCGCAAAGAATTTCAATGGCAATTCAGCGCGGGAATGCAGCCAGCGTTCTTGGTAGGTACTTTGCCACACGGGCAAAAACTACTTTTTGATTATTAATTTTTTGTAAATTTCTTAGTTTTATTTAGTTTAGTTTGTTAGTTTAAATTTAAGATGTAAATATATTTTATGTATTATAAAATAAAGTATGTAAATAAATAAAAAATAAAAAAAAATATTGAAACTCTAAATGACCAAATCACTAAGTTAGGTTGTGTTTGAGCTTCAACAATGCACGAAGCGAGCGGAGCGAGCGATACCTACTACTGACGCAGGAGCGGTCGAGTATAAGTAGGTAGTAGGTACCTAACTGATTTATCATTACAGTTGTTTCATACATTTTGTCGAGTGCCTTTGACATTTTTCTATGGAACAGCTGAAATTTTTTCGCGAATTTAGGGTTGATCCCATAGTAAAAGTTGTTCATAATGATGACTGCATTGTCATTGGAGTTACACAGGTCACCTGGGAGTGGTTCAAAATTCAGTTGCAAGATTTGACCTAAATCTATAAACTAAGTACCTACTACTTTTCGTTATAATAAACACGGGAATCCTCACGTAAAACGCAACCGCCTGCTCGTTGCGTGCCCGGTGAGACGCAACCGCGAGCGCGTCACGCTTGTAACTCACCCGATGAAGGTCACCGAACGTGATCGAAACTGGTCATAGTGAACGACTTAATTTTTTACGTGAGTATTCCCGTGTTAATTATAACAAAACGTGTTAAAACCACGTTAGTTTCCATAGTAACAATGTAACAATCATGATGTCATTGAACGATCCAAAAAGTAGGGGAAAATAAACAGCCAGATATTTAATTAATTTAAATAATAACAACGGAAAGCCAGCAGAAACTGTGAACCTAAACCGACAACCTAAATTAAATATGTACTTATTATTGGTTATATCCTAAAAGGATTTATGTTTTATATTTAAGTTCTTCCTTATTTCGTTATATTTCGTATAATTATGTTCATGAAGTGATATTTTGTAACTTATCCTTCCTACTAATATAAAATGTGAAAGTTTGTGTGAAGGTATGTATGTGTGTTTGTTTGTACGTATCTCCGCTGCGAATGAATCGATTTTGATGAAATTTTTGATGTAAATACAAGTGTTGCAAGTTTTCGTATAAGCGGCGGATACCATTAGTCTAAACACCCGCCTTTTGGCTGCTCTTTATTTGAAAAGAAGAACTTTTGTACGCAATGACAAACTTATGAAAATCAATGAATCACTGTTCGTTTGTCTGGCTTTAGCTCGAGGACGGTTGAACCGATTTCGTTAGTTTTGACCTTGAAAGTTGAAATATTTGTGGAAGTTCAGGCAAGGTTTAAAAGTAAAAGTAAAAAAACAGCGGATGAAACCGCCGGGTGCAGCTAGTAATAGATGAAAATAAATATGGAAAGAGAGAACCATAAATAACAAAAACAATAAATACTATTTCGAAAAAGCATAGTAAAGAAACTTACCGCTTGCATAGCATCTTCAAGGTTTTCTTGTTCAGGACGAACATGATAAAAATGATAACACCAATCAAAACGTTATAAAAATTCATAAGAACGTACAACCAAAAGGCCATTCTCGAATACTCGTCGTAGTATAGATCCAGGATCCAGGATGGCCCCATCAGAAGAGATATTTTTAAGTACACGTAAAATCTGGAGGAAAAAAACACATAATTATATATTATTACTAGCTGACCCGGCAAACGTTGTTTTGCCATATAAATTATTTCTAGTGACTTTTAAAAAATAAGGGTTGGTGATAGAAGGGTGAAAATTTAGGGTTGTATGCATTTTTTAATGCCACATAAGCCACATTATAAAAAAATAAAATTTTTGTCTAATTTAAAAAAAAAAATGTTAGGGGTGGACAACCCTTATCACTTAGGGGTATGAAAAATAGATAGTAGCCGATTCTCAGACCTACTCAATATGCTCACAAAATTTCATGAGAATCGGTCAAGCCGTTTAGGAGGAGTACGGGAACGAACATTGTGACACGAGAATTTTATATATAAGAAGTATACTACACTGAGAAAGATGGCCTGAAAGGACGGAGCATAGCATAGGTAGGTACGTACGTACGGAGTAGCATCAGTGTGCTTCGTACTTAAGTGAATTCATCATTCTTTTAGCGGAATTTAGAAAGCCATGGTCTCACCCTAAAAACTGGTGCTAATACTAGTTTTTATGATGACAACCATATATTATGATAGTTGTCACCGTAAAAATTAGTGCTTATCATTGTACTTTTTGGTGATTATCACTATGCTCCGTAGTTTAGGTGAAATTTTTCTCAGTGTAGATCTGGTTTATCAATTTGAAGATTGTCGGTTGAGTTTGGACACTCTTTGGGAGTGGAACCCTAAAACTTACCTGCTCTGATTCTTCTTATTACTACTGCTGCTGCAGATCGCGCTGAGTCCCGACTTGATCAGCCAGATGTTGTAAATAGTCATCCCGAATAAAACTATGTTTACTGTTAAGAGCAAGCCGACGGGTAATTCAGTAAATACAAGTGCATCGGCTGCAACAAAAAACATCAAATTAGGTACCTATATACTCCAGTCATTTGGTGCGAAAACGGAGGGTTAGCTGGCAAGTTTTCTGGGAGTTTTGAAAATTTGTGATCTAATAGATTTTGTCGTGCTTTTTCCGAATTTCCATTTTGCTAAAATGACGGCAAAAATTAGATATTTGACAATATCTCCTTCAATCTCCGTTTTATTTTCATCACGATAAAAATACGTAGGTAGGTATAGATGAATTAAACTACATAATACACTGGTCATCACAAAAATCGGCCCACCCTGTTTTTGTTATGGGTTCATAAATAACAGGTTTCGAACTGTTCTATTTATTTCTAGGGTCAGATGTTTGACATATGGGTACCATAAATCTTATTGCATTAGAGGTTAAAACAATTTTTATAACATAAACTGTTCTTAGTACGATTTTGCTTGTTTATGTCGAATTGTCGAGACACAGTTGAGCGTTATTTCTCTGCCGGAACAAAGTTTAAAACGGTGAATTTGTTAATTACGATAATTTTACGGACTAACACTGTATTTTTGATTGATTTTGTTTGAAAATTATGGATACTACTGAAGCTGAAGATTTTAATTTTATTGCTGAAATTGTTACCTAAGTTTCATCTTGTTATTAGTTTTTTTTATGCGTAAATTGTAAAAATAAACAAAATTAATCAAAACAAAACAGTTGTAATACAATTATTTCATTCAAAATTAAAAACATATCGAGAAACATTCGGGTGGGTCGATTTTTGTGATGACCAGTGTGCGATAAATTATGGTACCTAAAACCATTTTTTCAAAATATTCATTGTTTTAGCGTAGGAGCGCTGCTACAAAGTCGACCTAGCGCACGTTTTGAGCAAAGTACTCACTTTCACGCCAGGACGACGACAGGAAGTTTCTTTCGGATAGTTTATTAAAACTTATTTCTTGCAATAGCAAAAGGGTCTCACACCTCACTTTAGTAGTTTATAAAACTGTTGCATAATTTTTGTTATTTGTTCCCAATAAACAGATTTTATTATTATTATTACTCCACATATCTATTTATTTTCATACTTTTTAAATTTTTTACAATATAGAATATAAAAAAACAATATATTATAAAAAACTTAAAAACCAGAGTTCCACCGGCAGCGGGGCAGGGCCCAAGCATACCGGTGGTTAAGGCCGCAGAGTGAGGAACCTCACTCTGCAGCCTCATACTAGGTGTGCATGCAACTTTCACTCATTTCATGAATTTATTCCATGCGACGCACTACACCACCGGTAGCGGGGGCCGGGCGCGGAGCAGGTTGCCCCACAGGCCCCAAGCGTGCCGGCAGCGGTGGACGCCCTCGTCACGCAGGTGTTGGCGGCAGCGGTGGCGTCAGCGGCCCGTCCTCGTCGCTCGATGCGCTCGTTTCGGGGGGAGTGACAAACCCATCCTCCGACGAGGAGCTCGGAGACGACGGGGCGGGCGGAGGTGGTGAGCGTGCGCTAGTAGCGTCCGCTTTCAGTCGCTTTTGCATTTTTCATTATGTATTTTTTCCATGATTTTCTTTTTGACGTCTGTGTCAACTATTGTCAATTCTATTTCTGCACTACAAATGTTTTAAAACTTGTGAAAAAGGATTAATGTAATAAAATAAATGTAAAATCCGGGCTATTTAAACTTTTCTGCAGTAAATTTTGTAGGTAAAATGGGTTCAAAATGGATAAAACAAATAAAATAAAATAACACTGCAAAAATCGACTGTCAGGTGTCAGCGGTTTTTTTTATTATTTTAAACTGTTGCATAATGTTGCATGTTACCTACAGTTTTATTAAAACATGAGTGTGAGTTTAAAAACCGAGCCGTAGGCGAGGTTTATAATAATAGTATCACACGAGTGTTTTAATACCGAGTTATGTGCAGTTTCATATATGTTACACTACTTTATCTACTCTATCTATAAAATGCGAATTACAAACTTAAATACGAATTTATCTTGACATACGTTATAAACACGCCACCGAAATTTAAAAATGGAATCAATGGCGGCCTGAGATGGCGCGAAAACTAGGCGGTCAAGCGCATGCGCTAACGCAGTTTAGGTAATAGTTACTGTGTGCCAAAAGTGTCAAGTGTGAAACTGTATCGTAATGACAAAGACACAATAATCAAAAAACACGCATTGTCATCGGTCTTTGACAGGTGTGCAAAGTTTGAATTAAATCTGATCGTTCAAAGTAGGGCAAAATCAAGTCCAAAAGGGTCGTTTACAAACATACAGGTGAAACTTATTAAAGCGTGTTAAAAATAAGTATTGTTTTACTTTAAAAGCTACAATTAGATTTTCTGGGTACTTACGTGAGGTCATACAGTCATCAAAGAACGGTGCATGTACAGACACAAATTTGACCCAGTAGTCACGGTTTGCATCAATGATGACCGCTGCAAGGGCGACCGCCAGCGGAGCGCCCCAGCCGTACAAGCTATACCACCCGAACTTCACCGCTTCTCCCCTTCGGTTAACAGCTCGCTTAAGCCTTAGTCCTCTGAAATCATATTTATACATCACTCCATGTTCTCGAAGGGCCATTGACAGGTTATAAATATCGTAAATGACACATCTTTGATGTCAGAAGCTATCATCGCCATCATTGTCCTTGTAACTTCCACAAGAGATCATCATTTCAGAGAGCACGATTGTTTTTCCTATTTTTTAGTCAGTGATAGGATTGCGTTTGACCGCTATCTTGCCTGATTGCGAACAATGACGCGGTCTACGATGGGGCACGCGCAGCTAGAAGAAGCCAATTCGATTCACTCGAGACTTAAAGACACCCATATCGGAAAACACCTTCAATACGATGTTATTTTCAGCTCGATGCAAAGTCAAAAAAGGCTCATAGTACTCATCATTATGAACAACTTTTACTATGGGACCAACCCCGACATCGCGAAAATAATCAGCTGTTCCATAGAAAAAATACAACGACACTCGATGAAATGTTTGGAACAGCTTTTTGTCGCGAATTCTGGGTTGGTCCCATTATCCCATAGCAAAAGTTGTTCCATAATGATGATTTTGATTTTTCGAACCGTATTTTTTTATTGAATAACAATTATAACAGCTTACCTGAAAGTCCACCAAATATCGAAAGACATAATATTAAGCCAGAAGAATGTCGATATGTAGGAGAAGTAGAAAACGACCACTGAAATTAGAACAATAAATTTTAACTATAGTTATTATTTCTGATAAAAAAAATTAATGTTGGTTAATTAATGTTGGATGTTTGTTGCTCAATCACACAAAAACGGCTGAACGATGAAATTTGATAAAAAGCTACATAATACCCTGTATTAACATAATGGCTTCTTTTTATGCCGGAAAATGCTGATGAAATTATAGGGCGTGATTAGTGCTGAAATAAATACGAATTTGAACTTACCGATTTTGTGGCAACTAATTTTTAATGAATCTAAGTTAATTACAGCCTTTAGCATAAATGTGAGCAGCTGTGTCGCCATGTAAGCCATGAACAACTTCCCAGACCAGTTCCTCAGCTGAGGCAGAACGCAGTACACCAGCAGCACCAGAACCAGGAAGAATGAGGATATCAGCGACGCTTAAATTAAAAAACGTTTCTCATTCATAGCTCTACACTAGGATACCCTGTGTCTGGAATACCATGGAACACACAAAGACAAGGCCAACTAACACAGAGCCAGAGCAGACATTTAAATTAATAAATAATTGAAAATTAATAGAAGCTTTCGAAATGTGGTGCTGGAGACGCATGGAGAGATTCAGCTGGACAGAAAAGAAGACCAATCAGGAAGTGCTAAATATGGCGCACGAAAAAAGAAGCTTATTGACCATCATTGCGAATAGAATGGGCAAGATGTTTGGCCACTTTGTACGAAATGACAAACTAATGAAAACTATCGTAGTGGGATAGATTGAAAGAAGGAGAGGATCAGGAAGACCAAAGAGAACGTTTTTAGACCAGATTAAGAAGACGGCCAGATGTCATGTCGTACAGGGAGGTAAAAGCACTTGCAGAGGACCGCCAAGCCTGGAAGTAGCTCCACCGACAAGAGCAGGGCTCTTATGAATGATAAACCAGTCACCCAGTTGGTTAAGGGCTTGTTGGAGATGAGCCACCTGAATGGTCCAATTTCAACCCTTGGTGCTTTACACCTGCTGCTGCGGCTATGTTGTCCGCAAAGAGAGCAAACTCGACCTTCGAGTGACGTGAAAAATCGGAAGTGTAAGCCGAGTAAAGAATTGGTGCCAGCGCTGATCCCTGATCCCAGCGTTAATGGGATGCCCTCGACGCGGTAGCGGAAGTGTCAATTCCTGAGAAAGTCTTGTAATTAAGAAATGATCGTATTTACACAATACTTTCCTTAAAAACTAATTAGATGTGGCTCAACTAGTGATAGGTAGCTAGAGTAATTAGCACGACTGCACCTACTTTAGGCTCAAAACTTTTCAGCCGCTCTGGTATATTCTAATTGCACTACTTTTAAGCGTTTTTATCCTTCTGTTTGCAATTTCTGGTGTCGACAATAAAGAAAAGAATTTATCTATCTATCTATTTTGTGTAGTTAACACCTGTCTGTAAAAAGCGTCAGTTGCTAAACAATGAAGTTGCGGAGCAAAGTTGCGCACGAGTCCGGGTCAGTCTTCACTTTGGCCGACCGTTCTACTGTTCACACCAAAAGGATAATATCGCCTAAAACTAGTGCAACAACTGGCAGCGTTATCGCTACGAGCGATCTTTTTCCCGAAATTACCATTACAACTAATAATATCAATTGACATACCTATGGCAACGAAAGAGTTTTCCATTTCCATACTATTTCCATCTTCGAGGGCCACAAAGTAAGAGACGTCCAATGATTTGGTTTCATTGTCATAAATTAGATCCACGCAATAAAGTTCTGGCACTCTTGTCCACCAGCCGTGCGTGTTTCCATGCGAGGACACGTCAGAAGCAAACGTACCATTCTACAAGATCAATAAAAAGAAATATATTGTACCTATAGTTTCAGATTCAGATTCAGAAATATTTATTGAACAACTGATACATTGTAATTTATGAGCTAAATGTTAGTGCAAATTGTCAGTTTACCCACATCGGGCATTCAATATGTACACAGTCAATATATTTTTAGTAGTTTTTAAAATAATTATACCTAATTAATAATTTTCAATTCAATTTTAAATTCCATGCAAAATATGTCAAATAATTTTAATTAAATGTCAATAGTATTCAATTAAGATAATATCATGTCAATTCCTCATCAAATTTCACCAATTGAGACCAAAAACAGTAAAGCAAGCGACGTCTTGTAGTATGCTGGCTGATGCTGGCGAGCGAGGCGAGGCCTGGCACCTGGTGACTGACTGGTGACCCCCCACACGCAGCGATCAATATTCTTACATCACAATAGGACAATAATTTATATTATTTTTTTAATTACCTAGTTTTTACCTGCATTTTAATTTTAATTGTAAATATTGTAAATTTCCATAAATAAAATAAGAAACCCATACCTATTTGTATTTGTAATTTTCAGAACTTAAATTTTCCACCTGCTTATTTCTTTGTCAAATTAATATGTAGGTATCGGTTGTTTTAACAATATATATTATTATTCTTATAAATACCTAGGTATCATATAATTATATCTGAATCAGAATAACACGTTATAATTATATTATGTTATTATTTTGCTTACCTCAAAAATATAAGGTCTATATTCATCTGTAGGCCATTCAAGCATACATGTAGCGTTGTCGAATATTCTATTCTGTATCACTTGAAAGTCTTCTAAAAAGTTCTTCGTAGTATTCTCCATATTATCTTTTCTCACTTCCTTGTAAATTTTCAATCTTGTGTAATCAACCTTTTCTACGCCCGTCTGGTTCCAACTTTTGCATTTGGTCTCAAAAACATCATATCCTTCTTCATCAACGTTGAGAAACGTACGATAAAGCGCCTCATTCTTACCGCAACACTTTGGCACTATCGGCTTTGAACTTTTCGAACTATATTCTATGATATTCGGGATCAGTCTGCCATCTAAATCTAATACTCCGTAGTCTACATTCATTTTGCAAATATATTCTATTTTTACGTCTCCACATAGAACATTGTTAATTGTAAAGCACAGTATTATTAATATCACTATTTTTTCCATTGTATTTTAATTTTAAACAAAGATTTAAAAAGACCTGAACTCTAAGCGGCACTTTGGAACGAACTAAATACTGTAATAATTTTAATAATCATTTATTGCAAGGGGATTGTGTGTCATTTTCCTGTACTGTACCTAGATTAATAAAATATGGACTCATTTACTTTACGCCAAATTAGGAGGCATATGCCTCACCTGTTTGGGGCGTAGACAGGTATTAATTAACAACCCAAGATAACCCATTACGATTGCCGTTTAGCGCAATTACGATTGCCTGAACGGAAAAATTCAATTCAAAAGTCATTTTTTGGCCTGGTCTGTCTGGTATATAGGGTTATTCATAAAGGGTATGCTAAGCCGAAAAGGATTCACAGTACTCATCATTATGAACAACTTTTACTATGGGACCAACCCAGAATTCGCGAAAAAAAATCAGCTGTTCCATAGAAAAATGTCAATGACACCCGACAAAATTTATGGAACATCTGATCTTTTTTTCGCGAATTCTGGGTTGGTCCCATAGTAAAAGTTGTACATAATGATTAGTACTATGAGCCCTTTTCGGCTTAGCATACCCTTTATGAATAACCCTATATACCCTTCCCTTATAACCCCATTTAGGATACATATTTATAATTATGTATTTAGTCAAAGCAAAGCGAGTAAAACCAATCATTACTCATAAAATGTGCTTAGTAACATGGAAAAACCCGTAATTACTCCATATTTACTAAAATTAAACAAAATACACTCAACTTGGGTAACTTTGACATTCTGGGTAAGATTGACAGTTTTGTGTTTCATGATTTTTGTTTATATTCTTTGTTGTATTGTCAAAAGTTCTAAGCTCAATGTCTAGTTTGGTTCAAACTCAACTTTTTACCATTTTATTTAAAAAAAAAAACTGTTTGTCTATTCCACGTGTTTTTATTTTGCGTTAAGGCTACCCAAAATCTATAAAATGGTTGCCAAAGATACCCAGAATGTTTAAAATTCAATTAATAAGCGATTTTAGTGAAAACCAAAATTACTGTCAAAGTTACCCAGATAGGGGGGTAACTTTGTCATAGCAAACTTTTGCATTTTTTCAAATAAACTTGTACATAAACTTGTACTTGTACTTGTACTTGTACATACACTTGTATATAAACTTGTATATAATGAGGGTTAGATTATTTTAGAATTCTATTCTGCACGCATCAATACACAAATTTGCTTTTTCACATGAATCTACGACTTTTTACTAACATTGTTAAGCAATAATGTGCCCTGAACCTGTGAAAGTTACCCAAGTTGACTGTAATGCTTATGTAGGTCTTTTCGGTATTTTCCTGCCTTTTGTTTAAATATGATCAGAGTAGCTTGACTACGTGTTGGTAGCCGAATACCGAAGGATGAAACGGTCAGTCTCTGGATAGGTGACCGCCAGTGGCATTTACTACCGAAGGTCGGTTGACACCTTAAATTGTATGGCCCGGGCTATATGGAAAAGGTATGCTAAGCCGAAAAGGGTAGGTACTCATCATTATGAACCACTTTTACTATGGGACCACGGGATTCGCAAAAAAAAAGCTGATCCATAGAAAAATGTCAATGACACTGGCAAAACGTATGGAACATCTGATTTTTTGGCGAATTCCGAGTTTGTCCATAGTAAAAGTTGTACAAAATGAGTAGGTACTTAGGTACTATGAGCTCTTTTCGACTTAGCATACCCTTTCCTTGTAACCACATGGTTATAAGATGTCCATACATACAAACAGTACTTCTTGTTATGTAACATGAATGAACCAGTGTTACTGCGGTTAGCTTACATAAATAATATCAGTAGGCACGCCGCTTAAAAGCTTCTGACATAGCTTGGCGGTATACAGGGCTATAAGAAAAGGGTATGCTTAAGCAAAAAGGGCTTATAGTACCTATTCATCATTATAAACAGCTTTAAGTAAGGTAAATCGCGAAAAAAGCTGTTCCATACAAATTTTTTAAATGTTGTTGACATTTTTTGCAACAGCTGATTTTTTTTCGCAATTTCAGAGTTGGTCCCATAATAAAAGTTGTTCAAAATTATGAGTAGGTACTATGAGCCCTTTTCGGCTTAGCATACCCTTTATGAATAACCCTGTAGGTATATGGGCCGAGCAAACGAATCATGGTCCTCGCAATCGTTACGTGTAATCAACCCATTAGCGTACTTTTAGTCTGACTTTGCGACGGCCACCCCATGCAGCCTTTGGCATTGTCTGTAATACTTGCTTCGGACCGTGCCATATGGCACGGCTCGATGTCAAGGAGGCAAATTATTATTTTAATACATCATCATCATTATTATTATAGCCCGTTATCGCCCACTGCTGAGCTTAGGCCTCTCTTCTTGTACGCCACTCATCCCGGCTCATCCTGCCTCACTCATCTTAATTAATTAATCACTAATTAAATTTGCCTTAATAGGTAGATACACCTGCTTAGGGAAAAAGCGCCAAACCGAAAACAGTGCAGTTCCCATTTGCGCGTAATAAGGGTAAATGGGATGCATTCCCGAAAAACGGGGCGCTGTCCCATTTATCAAATATATTTCGGAATTAATTTCCATGCGTTTTGATTTTTTAACTTACGACCTGATGCTCGGTCACTCAATAATACTTATCCTAAGCGTGTGTTTGTGTGTGTGTGTCGGTGAATAAACGACCAATGACGACGAGCTATCTATCGCTAGCTAGCTATCGTCTATACAACTACTTAGCATGTGAGCGTAAACACATTGGAGGTTCTTGCAGTTTTAGAATGGACGATATCTACCTATCCAGTAGGAAATAAAAAAAATGTAAAGTGTAAAAATATTTATTTTTCTTACTGTCTAATAAAATTAGTACAAAAATAACTTCATATGGCACTGGAATTGCTTTATCATTTCTTGTAAAATATATGTAAAAAAACAATAAACGTTCTTAAGGGGAAGACAAATAGACATCAACTATGTTAGTTCTACAATCTGATGTAATCAATCTAGTGAGAACATAATTATATGGAAATTATATTAAATATTATCTTAATAGTTAAGAGAATAGACATGTCATGGAAACATAATAATGGAAAAGATTATCAAAAAGGATATGTTTTTAACATACCCATTGACTTTTCCAACAATTAGCGTGCTGGGAATAACCCCAAAATGGATTTGAAACATCAAAAAGCAATACATAACGTAATACAAAATTTTATATTAATTTCATCTAATAGTAGTTCTTGCGCACCCATCGGAGTCGCGGCCCGCGTTGCGACATTATTTTGACAGAAGCGCCGGCCGCCGCCTTAACCACTTCTTGAATCTGAAACAGGCAAATATTTATTATTATAATTTGATTAATTTTTTAATATTAAATAAGTATTTTCTTTATATAGAAAAATCTTCAATTATCACTAGGGCCCATAACCTGTAAAAAAGCTGGGAAAAAATATTAGTTAGGTACTCATAAATAGTGTATCTTAGGGATCTTCCATTAATCACGTGAGGCTCGAGAGAGGGGGAGGGGGTTTGGAAAACATAACTAAGGAGGGTGTAGGGAAATGTCACGTGTATTTATTTTTTCGCTAGATTCTGAAAATTTTAGAGATAATTTGTACCGAAAAAAATACACGTGATATTGGCTAGGAAGGGGACTAATTTATAATCTCACTATTTGTTATTTATTGTATCACCAGGGGGGAGAGGGGGTTAAAAAAGTTGCTAAAAACATCACGTGATTAATGGACGACTTCTTAGAAATACGGGTTTTGCAGATTTATGATTGATCGGTGCCCAAACATTATAAAAGCGAAAGTTGGTATTTTTGTTATTCCTTCACGTTGAGACTGCTGGACAGGACTCGATGGAATTTGGGATAGAGATGGGTTATTATTATAGCTGGAATAATGCACGGCTACTTTTTATCATCATCGTCGCGGGGTAGTTATTAATCTTGGGTAAAAAATCTAGTTAACAATTCAAAAGATGGCAGAATAAAATAAAATAAATTAACTTACACTTAACATCAAGCTCTGAGCGTTCCCAACGAGCATGTCCATAGCTTCTTTATCTGCTTCTACGCCTGCAACAAAATAATGAGTATTAATAATAAATTCCATTCGTATGACACGCCACATTACCACATTAATTAGCTTTAAAATTTAAGGTATCTATTTCAGGAAAATATTATACTTTCAGGATAGCACATAATTTTAATCTTTTTTCCTGCGAATTGAGGGCTAATTTATTTACACTCGGGACAAACAGGTTGCTAGGTTTTGTTGTTCCTGGGTAATTGGCTGTGGCATACAGGCAGACAGAGGGACGGATTGACAAACACAGTCACTGGAGTTTCACCATAAGGATTCATTTTTACCCAAGACGGAATGGAGAAGGTATAAGCGTTTAGGGTGAGAGGATGTGTTTGATTGTACCACCTTTGTACGGAACCCTAAACAGTTAAGTAAAGCTTTGTCAGACTTTTGAATCTGTAAAACCAGACATTACAGATTTAAATAAAGAACGGATGTAATATACAGAGAAAATGTGGTAAACCTTACATAATATATTTCGTGTTTATGTTTTTCTGAATATGACAAATAAATAATATCTGCGCAGTATTAAGTAGTCGTAATAATGTAATGTTATGTTTATTTTCAACCAAATTGATTATTAGGTATTGAAATTCTTTCTGACTAACTTTTATGACAATAAGTCATATTTTATTTTATTTATATTATTTGTGTGTATAGCTCACAAACAATCAACAATAACAAGTGAATCAGGATTCATTGTTCAAATGTTCATATTTATTCGATATGGAGGCGATAGGTCCCACACCGGCGTCCCGCAAGGATTGCTTTTTGTGCTTTGTTATAGAACCCTGTTAGCTTCACACATTAACTATGCACCAGTACCTTCGTTTTTAAAGACCTGAACAATCCCCTTTCATTTGACACAGACACAAAAACCACTTGTAATTTATTTATATTTTTAATTTTTTTTTATTTTACTTGTGCTCAATACAAACGTGTAGTGTACAGTACTAACTACCTACTGTCACCTAACTTTAAGAAAACTATACAAGACCTATTTTATCGTATATCTGTAAGTTTGTCCGATTTAATAAAGACTCGTGCCACTGCAATCGTCAACTCAGATAAAACTTGTAAGATGTATCATCATCAGCAACCTTTAATCCTCCCACTGCTGGGATACAGGTCTACACCCTCGAAGGGTGATTAGGCCATATTCTACCACGCTGGCTAAGTACGGGTTGGTGGATTCACATACGCCATTGAATTTCTTCTCCAGACTTATGCAGGTTTCCTCACGATGTTTTCTTTCACCAAGAAGCTAGTGGTAGGTATGTAAAAACTCGTTGGTAAGAGTCGGGGTCCGAACCCGCCACCTCAAGAATGCGAAGCGGCTGTTCTCCCACTGAGCAACCACGGCTTGAGAAGAACATTTATATAATTGTATAACAATCTATACGAATGTTTTTTACCTTGTTGTCCAAGAGAGTTAGCCTTGACGGTGGTCAGCATCTTGAGTTGCCCGCTGATGGTTGGGATCCTCTCGCACGTTTGCAGCAGGTTCTGAAATTATAACACTATTGAAAGAAACTCTAACTTAGAAAAGGTACAGTTTGACGACCTGTTTGGCTCAGCGGAAGTATCCGCCTTATAAACCAGAGGTTTCGGTTTCGATTCCCGGCCGGGCAGATGATGGAATAATGAAATTAAATATATCTGTCCTGGGTCTGGGTGTTAGTTGTCCTTGTCTTTGTGTGTTCTATGGCATCCCCGACACAGGGTATCTTAGTATCCGAGCTAGAAATGTGAAACGTTATGTACATTTTATTTTTTATTTTATGTTTATAATTATTTTATATTTTTCGCTCAGTTTCTTTCGTCTAAACTAGATGGCGTAACAATCTGCTAACAATGACGTATGTTTTTTTGTGTCATTTCATTACATTACATTTCCTAGAAATATATACATATAAAAAATATAATACTTATAAAATTAAAAATACAAACAAGACAACAATTTGATAGATCTCAATAAATAATTATTGAATAGGTTGCTTATACGTACCGTCTTAATCCTGACGTCAGAGCACTCGTGGGCCAGTTTCTTGGCGAGCTCGGCCACCTCCTGGGACTCCACCACTATTGACTTGGAGGTCGCGATCAGGGCCTTCTTGTTGTCTGGAAGGAGGAGGGCTTTAGTGGTAGGGATAGGTTAGAGAATTTATTGTTTTGATTGGATTGTTTGTTGATATAAGAGAACACAAAAAAAAATAAGTCGGTTTACGGACGATAGTTTAACGTGACAACGTCATACCAAAACATTGATGAATGAGCGTAACGGGACACTTTTTCGTGCGTGCAGCCGGCGTTCATCGATTTATTAGACGTTGTCACGTCAAAAAATATTGAAATTAAATCTCACGCTATAAGAATATGCACATACGAGTAGGAACGTGTAAACATTGTTAGTAATTCCAAGACAAATTTTAATCCTGTGTCTAGTTTTTAGGTGGTCTTTATTCTTCTTTGACGTGACTATCTCGTTATCTCGCTCACTCACCGGTCTCCATGTGCTCCGACAGACGCGCCATGAGCACCGCCATGCGGCGCGCGACGCTGACTATCTCGTTGTCTCGCTCACTCACCGGTCTCCATGTGCTCCGACAGACGCGCCATGAGCACCGCCATGCGGCGCGCGACGCCAACTATCTCGTTGTCTCGCTCACTCACCGGTCTCCATGTGCTCCGACAGACGCGCCATGAGCACCGCCATGCGGCGCGCGACGCCAACTATCTCGTTGTCTCGCTCACTCACCGGTCTCCATGTGCTCCGACAGACGCGCCATGAGCACCGCCATGCGGCGCGCGACGCCGACTATCTCGTTGTCTCGCTCACTCACCGGTCTCCATGTGCTCCGACAGACGCGCCATGAGCACCGCCATGCGGCGCGCGACGCCGACTATCTCGTTGTCTCGCTCACTCACCGGTCTCCATGTGCTCCGACAGACGCGCCATGAGCACCGCCATGCGGCGCGCGACGCCGACTATCTCGTTGTCTCGCTCACTCACCGGTCTCCATGTGCTCCGACAGACGCGCCATGAGCACCGCCATGCGGCGCGCGACGCCGACTATCTCGTTGTCTCGCTCACTCACCGGTCTCCATGTGCTCCGACAGACGCGCCATGAGCACCGCCATGCGGCGCGCGACGCCGACTATCTCGTTATCTCGCGACGACCACTCTCGCACCGACTCGTGCAAATCACGCGCCACCGACTGGAATAAACAGGCAACATTAACAATGACCCGTAAACCGGCTGTTCATTAGTTGCGTCAAACA
This sequence comes from Alcis repandata, assembly GCA_949125135.1. Classification (NCBI taxonomy): domain Eukaryota; kingdom Metazoa; phylum Arthropoda; class Insecta; order Lepidoptera; family Geometridae; genus Alcis; species Alcis repandata. The sequence continues at coordinate 758,799 of OX421247.1, forward strand.
ACTATATCACAAAGCTTACGTATATGGGCTGGTTGGCGGTGGTGGGCTTCTTCTTGAAGATGTTCTCTCCACAGAGCGCAGATTCCACGTCGCCAGTCGTGCTCAGGATCTACAAACAAAACATTATCATGTCAACTGTCTTACAAGAACTACGCAAAATCGAAAGAATACTATCACCGGTGATTAGTCTGTCTCCAATCTAGTCAAGTCTTCAGATTTCTTTATTATTAACTGTTCTCAAGTATTTACTTTACTAAAATTTTCAAATTTTATTCACTGATAACTCATTACTGTAAACTACGTATCTCACGTAAGGTTTCCACCGTGTTATCCCGTATTACCTCGGCAGTGGTGTCCCTCCAGTCGGGCAGGCGCGAGGCGCGCGTGTCGGGCGCCGGCGTGACGGCGGTGAGGCGCGCCTTGGCGGCTATCAGGGCCTTCTGCAGCTCGGGGTCGGAGGCCACCGCGTTGGAGGACATGCTGACGTTGATCACGCGGTTGGCTAGCCTGGGAATAAGAAGAAGGTAAGAAGAATAAGGTCGAAACTTCTTGAAAAAAAACTACAAAAGATAGTTAAAAGAAACAGTCGAATTGAGAACCGTCTCCTATTGAAGTCGGTTAAAACAAGCCTTTACTTCATTGTCATCGGAGTTACATAAGTACACCAAAGGATGATGGGCACTTCGTCCCCGGTGCTGTATCAAGTCATGACATATGTCATTCGAAAGAGCATAACAATAGCATTATTTAATTATATGACACCAACCCTGAGTGACGTGCAGGGAAAAAGATATGACGGTTTTTAGATTCCAAAAAGTGCTAATTTTTTTGTTTTATAAATGTATTTTATCGAATTTTATTATCGTGTATCCATTTTCTGCGACTATTTTATCACTCCCGTGTAACAATTGGATAATAATAGTTTATTATTAAACGTTTATATAGTTGTAATTATTTTAATTTTATACTGGCAAATGCCAAAATCCTTACATTGCTGATTATCGACAGTTTTTATCTGAATAATGCCATAATATAATATCGATTTATTAATATTATCAATATTTGAAAAATTAAGCGAACTTACCTGTAAGTGAAGTCTGATTAAGATTAAAAGTTGTCTTGTCGAAGGGTTAAAAGCCCGAACCTTTCGTCAAACTAGTTTGTTTTTTTAATTATCTCTCCCTTTGCCAAGACAATGTAAAAGCGAGCGAGATAAACTTTAAATAATGGTTACAGATAAGAGTAAAGGCATAGAGCAGAGAGCAATCATAGACTAAATGCAGAGATTTTCACTTTTTAAATGCTTTCGACTTTGAAAATAGTGGTCAATTAGGCCTTCTTTGCAGAGCCAGCCATGAATCTTTATGAATTTGGCTCAAAACGTCACAATACTGCTAACGGTGTGAGATACTATCGATAAAATCGGCTGTTTCAACATTATTGATGTTCTAGAAAATAATTAAGAAATCTTATTGAGAATTGCATTTACTGAGAAGGGTAGTCGTGCTGAATCACACTACACGCCTATCCCGATCTTATTCATACTCTACAAGACAACATACTATGGAACAAGCTCCTGGCGTACCGAGAAGCTAATAACCTCGTAAGTGACTGGCAGTACGGATTTTGCTGAAACTGGTCTACTGGTGATCTTACCACTCACATCTGTGAGACTATCGAAAACATGATAAAGCGCTCATATCACCACCAACAGAGGATGGTAACAGAGGTAGTTTTAGTAGGTATAACCCCACAAAAACCCCTTTAATTGACCCGGTTGCCCCCCAACGTAGCCGGTTATTTTCTAGGTTTCCCCCATTCTCAAAAAAAAACTATCCATAATAGACAATCCATCAGTAACACTACTTTCAAACGTGTATCTTATAAGTACAATACCGATTGCAAAAACTCGTGTTTTTACTGTAGGTATTGCTTTATTATTCAATAAAATGTCAGAGTGCGCATCAAACTTAACCAGGTTAGTACCGCCTCAATCGAAAACTGCCAAGAGAGAAGATTATGCGCTTGACCATGGCTTCTCTCGGAGGCTGGATTTTTCATCCGCTGAACCGCGCGTCGGATATGCAACGGCAACGGTTTGTCGTCTGCGTACCCAAAAACACTAGGTTTTAGCAGATAATTATTGTGAACAAGGAAAAGCGTTGTGGAGAGCACCGACCCCTGAAGAACACCAACCTTGATATCTTTTAAATCAGATAAAAAACCAGCAATGACCACTGCTCGAATCAAATAATCCCGCTGAAAGTTCGATATCTATGCAACAAACCAAGCGAACAAGCCAAACAAAGGGAGCTTGTTTATAAGGCTTTTATGTCAAACCATGTCGAAAGCTTTGTAGGTGCTAATGGAAACGACTAGCTTTTTCATGTTTTTCAGAGAGGACATATTCAGCTACTGGATACATAGCGACTGACATAAAATGCCTTTTATCAGACCGCACTCTTAATACTCTTTATTTCTTGCAAACCATTGCCAAAATGTTCCTTAGATTTTGTCGAGTCTCATTGACATTTTTCTATGGAACAGTTGATTTTTGTCCCGAATTTCGGGTTGGTCTCATAGTAAAAGTTGTTCATAATGAAAATAATGCCTACTATGATCCCTTTTCGGCTTAGCGTACCCTTTATGAATAACCCTGTATTCAATAATAAAAGTAATTTTCGACATATGTACATATCTATCTATATCTATATAAAAATGAAACCCGTTTTCCTTGGTCACGGCCTCACGCGTGAATGGCTGGACCGATTTCACTAATTCTTTTTTTGTTGTATCTGTTATTATTAGGAGAAGGTTCTTACGGAAAAAAATATTAAGAAAATCTCTCAGAAATATTGAAAAACCCTAAAAACAGCCCTTTTATTTTCCCATACAAACGTTTTCTAACTAAAACGAGCTTTATTGCTATTTTATAAAGTTCATATTGAATTGCAAGCACTCACTGTTGTTTAAGCAATGTAGGTATGTTCCTAACGTCCAAGAGTCAATTTGCACTTTATTACCTCTGTACAAAGTTCAAATTCAATCATATCTATCAAAACAGTGTGCGTTTTATACTGATAATTTTTACTATAAATTGACAAGTTAGCATCAACAAACTACGGTTGCTATAGTTACGCAATAGCATGAGAATAGAGGTTATAACAAAGAGTTCCTATAATTATACTCAACACCTTTGGTCACGACATCACGCGTGAACGACTGGACCGATTTCAATTTACTCTACGTTTATCCCAAAGTCTACCCGTGCGAAGCCGGGACGGGCCGCTAGTATGTTAATAAAATTCCTTATAATAGCTTTAGAAAGCAAAAATTCAGCAATTTTTTTTTATCTAAAGACGATCATATCTTTTTCCCTGCACGTCATTCAAGGTCGAGTCATACAATTAAATAAAGCTAATATTATCATCTTTCAAATGACATATGTCACGACTTGATACAACACGGGGACGGCGCCCATACAAAAGTGCCCATTCTCCATCAACTCAATTGGACGTCAGGATTAGCCTGGGATAGACAAGATACCTTACTCATTCAGTAGTCAGTTAGCATTCGTTTAGAATTACTACAAAGTTAAATTAAAGTTAAGTAGGATGGACTTTGATCTGCATACTAAGATACTGTGCTGTATAAATGTAATTCAGCGTGGAACAGTTACCACCTATCTGAGCCGAAAGAAGCTAGCGACTAGTGCCGCTGTACGGTGTACGTACTTGGTGATGGCGGTGGAGCTGTAGGCGCACTGCTGCGGGTCGGCGCTGCTCTGCGACATGTCCTCGCGCATGCGCTGCATCGTGTCTCCTGCGAGGTTAACCAGTAACATTGTAAAGCTGAATCGCTAGCCCAGTAGGCTTAGCATGGGCCGTTGACAAGTTCTTTCCGCCGTTATTAACCGCGTAGAAATGACAAAGGTAGAATATGTTTGTAACTGACTCTTTTTTTTATTTTATTTTTTTTTATTCATGAATAGGCTTGCGTTTGACCACCATCTGGCCTGATGGGAAGAAACGATGCGGCCTACGATGGAGCACGCTTGCCTAGAAGAAACCGATTCACTCTCGACTTGAAGACACCCATATTATATCCATCGGGGAACACCCATTCAGGCAGATCATTCCACACTCGTGCGATTCGCAGAATGAATGTGGAGTCAAAGCGTTTCGTTCGGGTTTTAGGTATGTCAACCATAAAACGATGACCTTTTTTATGCCTTTGGTGGTCCGATAGAAGAACGGGCCAGAGGGTATAAGACCATGCAGATCAGAAGCACACTCTCCGAAATGTATCCGATAAAAAGTTGATAAACTAGCAACTTTGCGCCGATGATCTAGACTTTGCAGTTTAGCCTTGACAAGAGAGTCGTTGCCAATAAGCCTCTTGGCACGTTTTTCGATGGACTCCAACGCCTCAAGCTGGTATTTAGCAGATCCGTCGTCAGTCGAAGTCAGTGAAATACCTAAGAGCTCAAGACTGTCAGCCATCGGTATGGATACATTACGGAAAGCAGGAGCCAGTTGGAATGGCTTCTTCTTTGCAGAGAATAGACACGCCTGGGTCTTAGCCGCATTGAACTTGACCAGGTTAGCATCGCCCCAATCTGAGACTGCTCTAAGGGACAAGTTCATACGGCCATGGCCTCTCTCAGAGACTGGATTTGTAATTCGGTGGATCGTGCGTTGGATATGTAGCTCTCTACAACAGTGCTGTCGTCTGCATACCCAAAGGTACCGGGTTTAAGCAGATCATTGATGTGCAGCAAGAAAAGTGTCGCAGAGAGCACTGACCCCTGGGGAACACCGGCATTGATGCCCATCAGATCAGACGAGCAGCCGTCAATGACTACTCTAATCGATCGATCTCGCAGAAAGTCTGATATCCACGCAATGAAACCAGCGGACAAGCCATACGAAGAAAGCTTGCAAATAAGGCCGTCGTGCCAAACCCTGTCGAAAGCCTTCGAGATGTCTAGGGAGACAGCAAGCGCTTTCCCGTGTTTCTCAATGGCCTCACTCAAGATATGCGTGGCGTACGCTAGGAGATCACCAGTAGACCGGTTTCGGCGAAATCCGTATTGACGGTCACTGAGGAGGTCATTAGCTTCTAGGTACGCCAGGAGCCTGTTGTTAAGGACACGTTCCATAGTCTTACAGAGTATGGACGTGACCGAGATAGGCCTATAGTTGGCAGGGTCAGCACGACTACCTTTCTTAGGCACAGGCTGCACGTTCGCAAGTTTCCACGATTTCGGCACTTTGCCAGTCTCAAGAGAGAGACGAAAGAGGCGTGTCAACACAGGAGACAACTCAGGCGCGCACGCTTTCAGGACTATGGCTGGGATACCATCAGGGCCACTGGCTTTGTTCATGTCAAGATTGCGTAGCGTTTTGCGAACCTCCACTTGGCGGATGCGAAAATCGGACATAAATGTCGTGCTCCTAAGTGAAGTTGGAGGTGTCGCGCTACCAGCATCCAGACGTGAAGAGTCCGCAAATTGAGAAGCAAATAAATTTGCCTTCTCTTCAGCGGTATGAGCCAGCGTCCCATCAGGTTTCAGCAGTGGAGGTAGTGAGGAGCGGCAGAAGTTAGTCTCGACCGACTTAGCTAGGGACCAAAACGCTTTACTACCCGCTGGGTACGAAGCCAGTTTGTTCCCTATTCGACTAATGTGGTCAAATCGAGCCCTCTGAAGAACCTTTTTGCATGACTTAGCAGCCTTGTTAAACGCTTCCTTCTTTTGACGAATGTCCCTTGCTTTACGGTGTCGAGCATCGACCCAGGCTAGAAATGCCTCCTGTTTACACGCCTCAGCGCGACCACAGTGAGGACCAAACCATGGGCGAGCTTTGCCGGCTAATGGTACGTCAGAGTAAGGAATAAAATACTCCATAGCCATGCGCAACACATCAGTGACGGCTTCCGCGCAGGTTGAAGGATCGTCAGAAGAAAAGCACACAGGCTGCCAAGGATAAGACGCGAAGAAAGCTCGCATCTCGTCCCAATCTGCTGACTTGTATCGCCACACCCGCCGACTGCCTCTAGGGCTGGGATCAGGCGGGGAGTAGACAGATACAGATTTCACCAGACAGTGGTCGGACTTTCCTAACGGAGAAGAGACCGACACCGAGTAGCGGTCCGGATCAGTTGTCAGCAGAAGATCCAAGCAAAAAGGCGTGTGAGACTCAATATCAGGTACCCGTGTTGCCCCTTGAACCAGCTGGGTGAGATCTAACGCCAAAGCGAGCTTTCGCGTCTCTAACCCAGCGTGGTTGTTGTCCTGGTATGGGTATAGCCACTCCTTGTGGTGGCCGTTGAAATCCCCCAGCAACACCAATTGGGCTGTGGGGTACTTTAATTGAGCCGCTACCGCCGCCTCACTAAGATATTCCATGAGCCTGGTTGCCTCCTGGTCTCCGCTGTGCGTACGGTAGACACAGGCATACAGAATTTTCTCTATACCTGTGTCCAACAGTACCCAAAGCACAGAAAATCTGGGGTCCTCGAGATGACGGAGACGCCGACAGCAGAAGTCGTCACGGGCGTACACGCACACTCCTGCGCGAGGCTTGAAGTTATGCTCCAGGGTGTACCCTGGGTATAACAAGTACGCCACATCAGACGAGTTCCCTATCTGCGTCTCCGTCAAGAACAAAAGCGCAGGTTTATCAGTCTCCAGATGGTGGTGGACTGGCACGAGATTGGAGTGCAGGCCTCGGATGTTGATGAGGTGCACTTTGAGTGAAAGGGCGTGCAGCCGCTGCGTAACCCTTTTTCTTTTGTTATTAATCATAGTGTTGAGTGTGTATATCGGTGGGAAAAAACGGCAGTGGAAGGAGGCAGCCACACTGCCGACCAATAGACACACGCCGCGACGCTACATCAGTGGGGAACTAGCCTGGAGACTGCGGGGACGCCCGAGCCCCCTCGAAGATGTCCATCGGGCCCTTTCATCCGGTCGCTAACCGGCACGATGGCGCATCCCGGGATTTTTCGCGAGTTGGCGGGGCAGCCTTTTATGAGTAGCTAGCTCACTACTTGGGCCCCCTACTACCTGCGGTCGGCCAGCGGTGCACCGTGCCTCGGATCCCGCTACCCTCCACGACTAGATACCCGACGCGTTGTAGCGGCGTATGTCAGGACGGTCATGCAGCAATGGTGCAACTGTTCCGACCCGCTTTCCCTAAACGGCGTCACCAGACAACATGCCGGAACACGGCTAGGCCGCTTGGCGGTATGACTTTGTCCGATGGGTGGTCACTAGCCACGGTCGAAGCCTATCACCAGTTGGTTGTCACCTGATTAGCACCACCCAGGGACCGCGTGTGGGGTTTCGTAATTGAGGTACATTCCCACGGACGAAGGTGACTCAGTCCCCTAACTCGCGGAACCTAGACTAGACTCGCGGGATAAATACGGTAGAAAGACCCTTCTTTCTTTTTCTTCTTTCTTTCTTGCGAGATAAAACAAGTGGATAAACAATTTGTGCACGGTCCATGCTAAGCTCGCTGATGTCAGAGCTTTAGGACGTCTAAAGGTGAATGATGAATGAATGAATGAACAAAATAATGAATAAAAACGCACTGACGGGTAGACTTTCACAACTGTTTTTTTAACAGTTTCACACTGTATTTATAATTATATATTAGTTGTTAATATTAAATGATCTCACCGGCTGTCTGCACAAACTCCATCGGGTCCACGGCGCGGTCGCACAGATCCCGCACCTTGGAGATCGATTCCGCGTACTGAGCCAGGAGAGCCTTGTAGTTTTCTATCACCGTCTACAAACACAGGTAAAGCTAAAGTTACAATAAGTCGTAATAATGTCGACAAAATAACAACAGTAGGTAATAGATTCGTCCATTCTTTTTTTTTTAGTCGGAATAGCAGAGGTAGCTCACTACCCGCGTCTGTTTATCCAAAAAAGTACAACCTGGGGTTGTTCAACAATAGAGCGAATAGGTTTTTCCTAGGCAAGCGTGCTACATCGTCGGCCACATTGTCGCTTTCCATCAGGTTTCCATCAGCAGATTTTTTTGCGATTTCAAGGTCCCTTCATAAAAACTGATTTTGATTTTAAAACTGAAAAATTTACTTTGGTGCCAGTAATTTCCAAACAAATTACTTGTTCATGAGTAGGTAAGTGAACATTTTGTCGTAAAGAAATAGATTCAAAAAACATACCTTGTCGTCTGGATGGTCGATCCTTTGCTGGGCGGCTTGCACCAACTTCGGAGCAAGTAGTTCGGTCTGGAAGTCAAAACGCAACATATTTTAAATTGTATTCCTTCATACACGTTTCAGTTTCAAGATTGATGTGTTTAATCAGCAGTCGTGCTGAAAAGCTACGTCATTAACTTGTCACCTCTTCACTACACTACTTGTTACCTCTTCACTACACTACTTTTTACCTTTTCTATATCCTCCATGACCTCTTCACTACAATACGTTACCTCTTCAAAACCCTCCATGACCTCTTCACTATACTATGTCACCTCTTCACTACACTACATTACCTCTTCACTGCATTCCGTGAGCTCAACGCCGATGCTCTGTTGTTGACTGGCGTTGATCACGAACCGCGCTGTCTTCGTCACTCGCCCGAGCTGAGCCAGTAAAGATGCGATCTTGCGTTCCAAGATAAACTTGCGTTTAAACTCATCTGAAACAGAAGATTTTGATGTAATAATGTCTCCAGGTGTTATGGAGGATTCAAATTCTGAAGCCCTTTTTTAGCAAACATTTAGAATCTTATTTTATAAATGTTTCTTAAAGTTCAATGACGTTAACTAGTTCTGCTTCATCATTGTATAGCGCAAAAAAAAAATCGTCAGGTTTGGCCTATAAAAATTTAATATAGGTACAAGATAAGACTGAGACTGGACAGAATGTCACACATGTGATTGACGTTTCAACAAAAATGTTATCTAATTTCTGAATCGAAGATCTAGGATATGAACCACTTTTAGGCAACACTGACCCAGACACAGAATACTGACCTTGTTCAATATCAGCCAGTATGTCAAGGTCAGCCAAAGGTGCCTCGGCCTCAATGAAGTCCTCCACCACGCGCGTGACCACGCCTCGCTGGATGCACTTGCGGAGCTCTTTCAGACGATCCATCAGGATGCTACGAGAATCATTTAAAATTGATATTTTAATACACATAAGAAGATTAATTTATTCAGTATTTAGAAGTTTTGCTGTTGCTATTAGAGCAATTTCCAAGCTTGGCGGTATTTTGCTAGTGTTTGAACTTCCTGGTACGATGTAACATCTGCCTTCTCTTTTATCTGGTCTAAAATGCTCTCCTTGGTATTTTTGGACCTGTCCTTCCATCTTCTTTTTCCTCTATAGTAGTTTTTATTAGTTTGTCATGAGGTCAAACATCTAGCCTCTTCTATTTCTTACCATCGTCAAAAGACTGATGGAAAGACTATGGCGATTAAATAATTATGAACAGACCGCAATAAATCAAAATCTTAGACAGAAAGTTGGTCTTTTACCTGTTCTTCTCATGGTCGTACTTCTTCCCGCACTCGGAGAGCAGTTCTTCAGTCTCCGATATTACGTTCCGCACCTCCTCTCTCTCGGGACCCTTGAGGTCTTCTGACAACTAAATAGTAAAAAGACATAAAGAGGAAATTAAAAAAAAAATAAAGAAGATTAAGCACAATAAATAATTTAAGGTAAAAAGAAAGAAGAGGTAGAACGAGTAAAAAGGAAAAATAAGAAAAAAGAGATCCAGCTTTTAGGGCTGGTTTTCTACGAGTGAAATTGTTAAACGGATACCATATCTATACGATAAAACTTAATGTTACCTGTCTCGCCATGTCGACGACGTTCCTGGCCGCCTGCTGCCCTATGACCTTCACCTCGGTCTTGCAAGTCGCGCTCTTCAGCCACTTGTTCGCCAAGTCAACCCTGCACATATTCAATAAGTAGCTTAAAAATCGAACACTTTAATGAGTAGCTTAGAATTAAGATGTACTTATGAACAAAAATGCCCATAACTATAGCGGAAAATAAAAACGTCTGATTGCTAAGGAAACTAGCATGGGTTTGAAACATTTTGTTATAATTAACACGAGAATACTCGAATAAACGACATAACGACTAAATATTCCCGTGTCTTCTTTACGTTAGTATTCCCGTAATGTCCCGTATTAATTATAAAAAAACGTCTGATTGACGAACAAGAAAAGTTGGATAGAAGCACACATAACATGAGGTCCTTGAAAATTGAATTTTTTAATTTTTTCAGCTTATGTCAGTATATTTAGTTTGTTTCATTGAAACTAGATGGCGCGGAAGTGTAGACAATTAATATCTGTACAAAGTTTACCAGATTTTTTTAATTATTTGCATCTGTCATGTTTTACATATTACGTTAATAGATGGTCACGCCATCTAGTTTAGAAGAAACTAAACATAACAATCTGATAACGAGCTTTTCCGCCAAGGCTTGTTTAGGTATATTTTCTAGTGTTATTTAAACTAAAATTTTATCAAACACAAACTTTTTGTGATACTTTTAGCTCTTCATACTGATAATAAGCAAAACTAGGGATTGGTTTTGAACTTACTGATTCTCGATGTAACTCTTCTTCGGCTCGGGCTGTAAATTTAAACAACATTAATTTCACACATTAATTAATTAATAATTTTATGTATCTCGTACATTTAAAAGATAATCATTTAACCTTTTCTTCTTCTTCCGGTGCCTTCTCATAAATACCGGCGCGATGCCCGTTTCTCCTGCACATAAAACATTAAAATGTAAGCCGAAAGCCGTCATATTATGTTTTTCGAATTCGTGAGGTTGCGGGTTCAAACCCCAACTCGTATCAATTTTTGTAAGGTTTGTTTGGGCACTTATTAACGAATTTTCAATTTTCATAACACAGCCGAAACACCAGTTAGCTTTTCGGTGAAGGAAAACGTCGTGAGAAACCCTGCATATTATTATGTCTGGAGAAGAAATTCAATGGCGTATGTGAATCCACCAACCCGCACTTGGCCAGCGTGGTGGAATACAGTCTAATCACGTTTCCAGGGTAGAAGATACTGATATCACAGCAGTGGAATGACTAAAGACTGAGTTAGATTGGGTTAGTTAATTTAAAAAAAGTTAATAATCTTTGAAATCTTTAATTATTTACCTGACGCTCTTGACCAGGGCATCATAAGCATCGAGAAGCTTCTGCCGGTTGGTGTTGAAGGTGACCCAGGTCATCATCTCTGGCTCTTCGGGAGCTTCGTTCACGTCCTTCAGCAGCGCTAGCGTGTTGGAGAGAAGGTTCCTGGAAGATTTTTTTTAATGTTATCATTTTGAAAAACAGCCAAGTTGCAATTCTGTAATCGGAACCTTTTACTCGTAGAAACATAATATGTATGTATGTATGGAAACGACATTTCTATAATCTGTTTATAGATTCTATATCTATGGCCAGCTGTGAGCCAAGTTCACTATTCAAAGGACTCCAAAAACAAAAAGTCATAAAGGACATGTCAAGCCGATCCTGCAGGCCTAGGCGGAGATGGACGATACTATGCTAGATATAAAACACCCCCGCAGGCCACATTATGCACCCACATTCATACATGCACATTCTGACGTGTGCTCTATGTGGCTGGCAAAGCTTGTATAGGCCGAGTGGTTAGCTATGGTGTCAGAGCTTTTAGACCACCTGAAGGCTTTTAATATGGCTAGAAGAATGGGAATAGGAAAGAATCCAGCTCTACTCACTTGGAGTTGTTCATGACCTCGTCGCACTTCTCCCTGGTCTCCCGCCCCAACACCCCCACAGCCGGCACCAGCGGGCACTGCTCGATCATGCCGTGCGCGCGGTTCACCGCTTCCAGGAGGTGGACTGCTTCAGGGGTTACTTTGTCCTAGAGAAGTTAAAATGGTGGTTTTATTCTCGTGAAATAGATATATAAAAAAGCTGCTTCTGTCTTCTTCATCTTTCAAATCCAGGCAAATCGGTTGATTTACTTGGATAAATCATCATCATGATCTATCATGACGCATGCAGACAAATTTACTTCAATATCACCGTGTCGGTCGCAGAACGAGGTAAGTATAAATGCTTATGATTGGCCGGCTCCTAAACTCAGTCCTGGAAATAGCCCACTCAAAGTACCGGTGAATCATTGACGATAGGTTACGCTGCCTCAATTTACTTTTGCGAAGTAAATTAAACAAAACACGGACGAAATACATTTGGTACTCGTATATTTTGGTCTTTCAAGTCAGTCTGTAGTTCAACCCACAAGTCTTGGTTTCCTAATCTAAATCCAAAACAACTCCTCACCAAGCTGTTCTGCCGCTCCAGTCCCTTCTCCAAGCCTTCAGCCGCCTCGCTGACGCAGCTCTTGGCTCGCACCAGCGTTCGCTTCACGTCGGAGTTCTTCACTTGCATCTGCGCCTTGTCGAGAGCGTTGGAGAAGTCTAACACGCGCTTGTGGAGGTCTTCTTTTTGTTCTTTTGCCTGAAAAGTAGAAAGTAGATAAATATTATCATTGTCGTTATCCTATGTCGACCCAGTGCTGGGCATTGGCCTCCTCTCCATGATTCCCTATTTCGGGCCAAACTCATTCTCGTGTGGCCCGATGGATTTGGCATCGTCAACTGAACGTTATTAGTCGGGCCTACAAAGTCTACTCAATGTAATATTTGCGTTTTGACAGATTGAAATAAGGATGTGGGTCAAGAAATGTTAATGTTCTCGTTACCTGGTCGTACTGGTTGCAGCTGATGATGGACATGCAGGAGTCCTGGATGGACTCGAGCGTGAGCTGAATTTTGGGAACGTCGACTACTCCCAGTTTGGCTATATCCTTGTGCTGGTCGGAAACTGCGATCTGTGGAGGAAAACAAAGGAAAAAAGCTACGTGAGTAGACTGTTTTGACGATTTTACTATGGAAACTAACGTGGTTTTCACACATTTTTGTGGGTTTTTTTTTTGTTTTGACGATTTTCACATCTACAAAGTAAACCAAAAGTTTTATACAAAAGTTTATAAGTCCCAAATGAATGGCGTCAATTCTGTTGTATTACTCATTAACTAAACTTGACATTACAGGACTTAAATTTCTCTGCATCTCTTAGTCTCAGGATGTCAAAAAAAGTTACTAAAATTTTTAGAGCTCTTAAATTCAGTTTAGTTAAGAAAATGGTACGACAGAACGTCTGCCCTCAACCACTTTTTAATACAAAGTTAAACCCACTAATAGTAGTTTATGCAACTGTCATATAATGAAGGGTATTAAAACACGAGTGTGTTTATGAAACGAGCGCAGCGAGTTTCATAATAGTAACGAGTGTTTTAATACCTGTGTTATATGCAGTTGCATACACTACTTTATCTACACTAATGCTGTTACATTCTACTTATGTTTCCAATACTTGATAAAATACGTTTATCTTCACTAATAAAAACGTGTATTGTCACAGTGAACTTGGCGCGCAATCAGGAGCGAGCGCGCATGCGCGCGCAGGGCGGCGGAGCGAGCGCGCATGCGCGCGCAGGGCGGCCGATCAGGAGCGAGCGCGCGATGTTATAATGGCTCATTACGACATCGATGTGGATATTATAACATCGTGTGAAATTGCTTAAATGTTGTCTGTGCTATAACAGTAGTCATTATAACACAAGTATTGGAAACATAAGTAGAATGTTATAACATTAGTGTAGATAAAAGCTTTTAAAAGTACAGGTACGTACATAATATGCGCACTGCGCGGCGCCCTCCACACTTGTGCGCACGGCTGAACCGATGTCGTCCAAGTTTCGCATGAACACTTTACGGGGCATCGGCTGGTCGCTCTTTAACTTAGCTGAAACAAGAACATGGTGATAAATAAAATGAAGCGATGACAGATTAGATCTAAAATACTAGGTAATAGAAACCAAGAACACCAAGAAGCCAAAATTAAAAGATACATCGTTTGGAAACTGAATTTCACAGTAACACTAGCTTATAAAAAGACGAATTTACAACATATACGACAGCCGTTTAGTAACTACGATAGAACATAGGGACAGACGTACTACATACATAAGTATAGATCAAACAATAATGACAACGACAAAACAAGACTTAAACTGTACTGTTATAACTTTTCGTATTTGGGTTCGCCGCAGTTGGGTTGGGTTTTCGCCCTGCTATGCAACGAGTTCTCAGGTGTCACCGAGGAGTCGGCATCTGTCTGTTTCGCAACAGTCGACTAACAGCTTAAATATACTCACAAATGTTCTCCTCCTGTTTAGCGATGAGGTCGCACGTGTCCCCGAAGGGCGCGGCCGAGTGCGCGCGCGGCTGCAGCGCCGCGAGCTGCGCCGCCGCGCCGCGCGACAGGGCGCCGCACTGCCGCTGCAGCACGGGGGCGGAGGACGCGTGCCATACCTGCGGGTAGCTTATATTTAGAACTACAATAGCCACGAATCGCAATTACGCTTTAAATCGCGTTAAATCATCTTTGAGATCTCAATTATTGAGGCGAAGAAAACAGGAAATAATAATTAACCGAGTCATTTTCGATGGTTTTTGCGAGACTCACAAACAGGAAATAATTTTGATATGCAAGAAACAAAAAGAAGATTAAAATCAAAAGGTCTTGCAAGATTAAAATGCTGTGATAGCAAAAGTGACGGAGACGTGGTTTGATGGCATCACCATAATACACGCGTAAAATTACCCAGAAACAGAAATATAAATGTTTAATAGATTTTTTCGTCACTTACCAACTTATCGACGGAGTGGTTGAGATTTTGCAAAGCATTAGACAGTCGTCGCTTCAACGCAGTGTTCTTGGGTTCCTGAAAATATTTATTAGATGAAATTAATACGAAAAGAAAAAGAAATAGAGAAAATTCAATAGTTCAATAATAGTACGAAAAACTAGAAATGAGTGGTCACAAAGTAAGAAATGGGTTACCAGGCAGGCGCTTTCAGCGGTCTTCAGCACGTTGTAGGTGCAGAATGACATCTCCTTGGCTGCTTCGTCTATCTTTCTCCTCTGTACAGGATCCTGAAAAATATAAAAGGTTCTACTTATGCGAAGCAAAAGACTCAGACTACGGGAATAATTTTTGTTTTTATGGCTTTTGTAAGTTTGTTACTGTAACCTGGAGCCAGTCACCACCAGCCCACCGGCCCTGGCCGCCAGTTGTTGCACTAGTTTTAGGTGCTTTAATCCTTTTGTTTGTAATTTATGGTGTGAACAATAAAGAGTTTATCTATCTATCTGGAGTGGAGTGGTAAAAAAATACAAAATCTTTAAAGTTTATAAAGCTCTTTAAGTCACAAGCTACAGTTATCGAAGTAACATAATTATGAGCCCCCCTCGCGATCTCACCAACTCCCAACTGGCTCGTTGACTAGCCAACTCGGTCAGCTCGTTTTCTTGTCGCCTGTTAAGTGTCTAGCGAACTATCAGCAAAACTTATCGAAGTATGTGCCTTAAATCCCCTTCGCGATATCGTCCAGCTTCCGCAGCACCCCGGGCTCCGCACGACGATATCTCTTCTGAAGCCCACTCTGTCAGCTTGCTTTTTTGTAGCCTGTTGAGTGGCTCAGTTCGGGCGAACTAGCTACACTTACGGAAGCGTTGGCGCCCCTGGCAACCTCGTCCAGCCCTCATGCAGCCGTCACGGCCCCGGGCGCAGCGCCCCACAGGACCCCGGACTTTACCTCACGCCACACGACAATATCAGCTCTGATGCCAGCTCAGTCAGCTTACTTTCTTGATGCCGGCTAAGTGTCTGGCTACTACCAGCAGTACTCACCGAAGTATGAGCCCCCCTTGCAATCTCGTCCAGCCCCCGCGCGGCCGCCACGGCGCCCCGCGCGGCGCCCCGCAGCGCCCCGGGCTCCGCCTCGCCCCACACGGCGCCGCACGCGGTTATCAGCTCGGAGGCCAGCTCGGTCAGCTTGTGCTCTTGTTGCCTGAGAAGAGTCAAATGGTTTAAAGCTTTGGCTCATTTCTTTCGCTTTTTCGTTGCCTGTCAAATTCGGTTTAGATCTTTGTTTTGGCGAATTAGTTTTCCTTTTTATCAACAACAAACACAAGAAATCAGCAATGTTCATTTCTCTCTTTTGATCAGTTTAATCTAGTCTTAGTAATGTGTTACAAAATAAATTTAGACCACTAGAGGTATGTTTTCCCGTACTTATTGAACGCCGATTGGTCCGCATTGATCATTGGTGGACAGAGATTTTTCATGGGCGTTTCTTGCGTTAACCTATGTGCTACCTGTACCATGTGCCACTACCGCTATGTGCTACCTGTACCATGTGCCACTACCGCTATGTGCTACCTGTACCATGTGCCACTACCGCTATGTGCTACCTGTACCATGTGCCACTACCGCTATGTGCTACCTGTACCATGTGCCACTACCGCTAAGGGGCAAGCAATGATGAAATATAAAATTGAATACAACAAGATTCTGGTACTAACTTGTGGTCTCCCAAAATCCTTGGAGCGGAAGGTATGAGCAGCTTGGTGATGTCGTCGTCCAGTATCTTCTGCTGCTTGTCTTTCGATGTCACCCCGAATTTGCTCTCGGGATTGTAGATTTCCTAGAGTAGAACATATTGATCGTATTTAGGCGTTGGTTTCCGGAAGTTCATCTTCAAACTGAAGGCTGTTTGTTTTACAGCTCATGTTAGCTTACGTTCTTTTTGTTTTATCTAAACTAGATGGCGGCGGCGTCCATACACAATATTAAAATCAATAATTATGTAGTTACGGATATACGTGATAGCAAACATGCACACACACACACACACACACAAGCTTTCGTATTTATAATATCAGTAGAAGCCTCAGAGTATTTTAGCTTTAACATTGTGCCAAATTCAATCTTGTAAAAAAAAAGCTACATCTGCAAAATGTACCTAAAAGAAAACAATAATGAAGTGTAGGTACCTGTAAGATCTGTTCAGTGATCCGTGCCGTCTCCGGGCCGTCGACGGGCTGCCACGTGGCGGCACGCTTGCTGCTCGTCACGGCCAGCGTCTTGAGGAGGTGGACCAGCTTGTAGAGATGCTTCAGCAATCTAGGACGTTTTATATGTTGTTATTTTAGTACAGTTTAGAAAACTGTGGTAATGCGTTATTTGTTTACTTCCTTTTCACGTCCGACGTCATCCAAAGCTATAAATTAAGGAGGTTCGTATAAGCCTGACTCTGGCGTCAGTAATTAATGTCCTATGAGGCAGACTGACGAAAGTCACTACTGGAACTGAAGAGAAGTTCAAGAACGGGAATTGTCGATATAGGTAAGGACCGAGATCGCTAAACTGAAGTAGAGCTGGTCGTATGCGCCCGGCAACTTGTTCCAATTCTACATAATTCTGTTGCTAAGCGGAGCGGAAATTGCATAAAGCCTCCATTCGGAAGGATTCCATTGGCTAGTACTCTTCCACTCCTCTTTTCTCAGTTTCAGTGGACAGGCAGCCCATGACATACAAATATATGTAGATTGTAGGCTATAGTTTTATTTCATAAAAACTAAGTTGCAAACAAGCGATGGGCTACCTGATGGTAAGTGGTCACCACCGCTTATAGACGACTCCAATACCTTAGGTATCTTCAGTGTGTTGAATAGCTAGATGTATGTAGACGATTCTCACTTGTTATTCTCTTCAGGGTTGTTAGTGTCAGTTCTGGCGGCCGCATCCGCGATGTACGCGGCCACGGTGGCGGGGGACACTCCGGCGGGGGAGGAGGCCACCTCGCGGCAGAGCGCGATGGTGGCGGGGGAGTGGCCCGAGCGGGGAGGGTTTTGGGTGCGCTGGTAGATAAACAAATGTATTAGATTTTATTCTCAGTGTGTACCTGAAACTTGTGACTGTAAAACAGGGTAACAAGAAAAAGCCATTTCATTCTTTTTCATTTCATTTCATAATAAATGTCAATGGAACGCTGATTCTTTTTTTCTTGTAACTTTGTATGGGATAAATTAAGTAGTAGCCGCACAGCTGTAATTAGCGTATTAGATCACCATCCTGCTTATCGACTCGCTCAGGTCAAAAACGTGGCCTTAGAGTGGACCCACTTGTCCCACTAATTTATTATTCGCTTATCGTAAGTGTGTGACTCAGTTTTTTTAATAATTGAGGGTAGTTACCAGCGTGACTCCAGGCGCAGCCGCGTCTTTCACTATGGACTTGATCACTCGGTCCTCTATATCGTCCAGCTCGTCTAGAGACGCGTCCAGGGTGGCGCACGCCTCCGTTGAGATGCCACTCTTTGTGGCAAACCTGCGAACAATCCAGTTGTAGCATGTCATCTATCTGCCTTTCGCTCGCACAGTAAGCTAGTGTCAGTGGTGTGAGCAAGAGGTTGAAGACTGACGATTTTTTTGTTATATTTTTTTAACATTTCCGCGGAAACGTCACGTTTGTAATCGCTTCTTGAAGCATACCGAATGTGATTTAAGTAGTCGAGTTTTCGATAGTACGTAAAATTGCGTACCGTAATAATTTCAGTAAAGAAACAATATTTTTAATAATATACTAGCTGACTCGACAGACGTTGTCCTGTCAAAAGCCATTGCGTAACTATAGCAACCGTAGTATGTTGATGCTAACTTGTCAATTTATAGTAAAAATTATCAGTATATTATATAATTTGCAATAAATTAAAATTGCGACTATAATTTGAGATTTAAACTATCCTATCTCTCAAGTTGGATCGAACTGCACATGGTGTGCGAATTTTATTATAATCGGTTAAGTGGTTTAGGAGTCCATTGAGGACAAACATTGTGACACGAGATTTATATATATTAAGATAAATATTATTATTATTCTCGCTATGTTATATATTATGGACCTCTCAAAATCAAATTTAAAATAAGTACTCACCGCAACATGTTGCAGCTTTCAGAGAACGCCAGAACATTGGGCTGCAACAATTTCTTCGCCTTGATATCTTCCATCCCTTTCACATCCTTCGATATCTGTTTTATTACGTCTTCGCACTCCTGCTCAAATAATTGAAGACCATTTTAAGTACCTCTATCTCCTAATTTTTTTATTTTGTTGAATCTTTTTGTAAAAATAAATACCAATAAAATACTTAAAAGTATTACCCGAAGGCCGACGAGAGGAATAAATAAATATACCTACCCTATGTAGTGTATATTTTCCGTACAGCAAGGAATAATTAGAGTTTGCTGTAGAAGAAGCAAGAGAGGTCCTTGTCTAGAAAGAGAGAGATAAACAAATACCCACCTGTCCAAATTGGTCGAAGAGGTCATTGAAATCCAAATCTGAAGGAACTTCGCCTGAAATCAGCTGGTTCGCTTTGACCTCAATTTTGTCGCATTTCTCTTTCATTTCCTAGAAAAGTAAAAATTATATGTTGAAACTGCGGAACGGAATGTGGCTTGCTTTTCAATACAGAGTTATAAGAAAAGGCTATGTTCAGCCGCAAGGGCTCATTTTGCTTATCATCATCATGGGCATAGGCCTCTCTTCTTGTACGCCACTCATCCTGGTCCTTTGCCAACCTTGTCCAGGTTCGACCCGCGATTTTCGTTATGTCGTCGACCCAACGAGCAAATTTTGCTTATAGTATTCATCAATATGAACATCTTTTATTATGGGATCAACTCTGATCTTATTTCGCGATTTCAAGGTCTTTCATGAGTTCTTTTCGGCTCAACATACTTTTTATTACAGCCCTGTATAGCATTGTGGTAAAAAAACATTGAAGTAAATACCTCTAAAGTCTTCTTGTCCTGAGGAGTGGGCACTTTAAGGCTGCTTGCGGCTGATGACAAGCTTTTGGCTTCGGCTGACACTTCCTCCATAAAGTCCTGAATACACAGAAACGGATATTTAATCAGTCACCAGAAATCTTGTGCTCTAGCTATGTAAACAACGATAATATTAACAGCTTTTTATGGCAAACAAGCAGACGGACTGCCTGACGGTAAGCGATCATCGTCGCCTATCAGGCGGCTCGTTTGCTCGTTTGCCACCTATGACATAAAAAAAACATAAAAAGAGTTCTTCATTAGTCAAAGTTTTTTTATTGACTTACCATTAAGTCTACAATGTTGGTCTTTCCCTTGTCCCCTCGGCTGGGCCGCGATTGTAAGAGAATCATTTGCAGGTTCTGTATGGCCGCCTCCAGGTCTCTACGCCTGTCGGTATCCTGGAAAATTAATCAATTTAGTTTTAACGCCCTGTTTAATACTTAGGAATTATAACCTTGGGGAGTCTTTGGGAACCTTGGGAACAACTTTTACTATGGGACCATCTCGAAATTCGCGAAAAAGAAATCAGCTGTTCCATACATTTTGTCGAGTGTCATTGACATTTTTCTAAGGAACACTTAAATTTTTTTTAAGCAAATTAGAGGTCAACCACAGGATTTTACATGATACAAAATATGCAAAACGTAGACGAGTCAATCAGTGATTTAAAAGAGACGACTGGCGCATTGGACGAGTTCCAGACATGATCGGGTTGCCCCCTAACACCCTAACACCAATATTGATAGCATCAAGGAAATCTTCAAAGACTTACATGCGGAGTCTTCTTACAGCGCGCGTTAGCCAAGTCCAGCGCCCGCAGCGCTTCAGTGAGGTTGTCCGCGTAGGCTGCGTATGCGATCTGCTGCGGCGCCGGCAGTGGGGACTCCGCGTGAACCTGCCGGTACAAAGAAAGTTGTCAGTGTTTTGTGTGACGAAAAAGAGGGCCAAAATTTTTGGCATAAAATATCTAGGTAGTGAGTTTTCGATAGAAAAGTGTACGCCATTTACGCCAAGGGTCAGAAGTTATTTTAGGCCTACAGGCAGACGGTCAGCCTGATGGTAAACAAACCGCCTATGAACCAGCAAAAGTTACGGAAGTTGTTTTAAGAAAAGGGTATTAGCAGAAATAGAGTCACATCCTTTTCTTGCAACCGTGTATAGGTAAACTAGATTGGGTGGAGGCGCAATACTGCCCGAAAAGTGTTCTAATAGTGATCCATTAACTTTTTAATCTGAACACACGATGACCCGATGAACCTCGTATAAACACAATTTTTTTTTTATTTTTCAGTTTTTTCTTTTTGTTTTTCTACCCAATCCATAAAGTGTAGCGAACAAAACAAAAAAATTGAGATAACAAATCGGCCCAGCCATTTTCAAGTATTTGCAAAAATACACCAGAAATGGAGTTAAAAAAGTATTTTGACATACCTTAGCCTCGTCCAGTATTTTGACAGTCAGCTGCCTGATGGGAGTGTCTTCTATCACGAGCTGTTCAAGTTCCCTCCTCCTCCCGATGCTGCCCTCCCGCACGTCGCTGCGGAGACCATCCAGGATCTTCTCCAGATTTGATGCTTCAGCGCTCAGGTGGCTGATGGTCTTCGCCTAGTAAAGTAGATTATTTTTAGGTTTTTTTAAGTAATTTTTTGCCACATTATGCTGACGATTTCTTTCTGACGTGAAATGCCACATGAGAAAATTTTAAGTACTGATTACGTTTAAGCAATGTTGAAACCGATTAATTTATCTCTTTACCTGCTGAGGATCAGATTCCAGCGGTTTCCAGGATCCGGCGAAGCTCTTCAGCTTAGTGGAGAGCGTTTCGGTGGAAGCCACGAGAGCGTCTTGACACGTCTTCTCATGGATAGATGGCGCTGTTAGCTGTGTAACATACCGAAACATTAAAAAATGATCGATCACATAAATGGGTATGTAGATTGTAGAGTGCTAAAGTAGTAGCATGGATAAATTTTTGCAAGTTGAAAAAGACATAATTTTCAAAACGTTCACCAGAAAGAGCAAGAAACTATAATCTCCAGCGTGGTGCAATACTACGAAATCACCCTTCGAGGGTAGACCTGGTATCCCACCAGTTGGATGATTAAAGGTACAAGTTCAAATTTGCCATTTTGAGATTACGACAAATCTCTGATTACTTAATTTGAAGTACTTACCTTGGCAGTGTAGACAAGTTTCCCGGCAGCGTCAACGCAAGCAGTTCCGGCGTCGCAGATCTCTTGCACCGGGTTGACGGCGGTGCCGGAGCCGTCTGTCTCGGAGGCGGCAGTGCCGGACGCGGCAGTGCCGGACGCGGCAGTGCCGGACGCGGCAGTGCCGGACGCGGCAGTGCCGGACGCGGCAGTGCCGGACGCGGCAGTGCCGGACGCGGCAGTGCCGGACGCGGCAGTGCCGGACGCGGCAGTGCCGGACGCGGCAGTGCCGGACGCGGCAGTGCCGGACGCGGCAGTGCCGGACGCGGCAGTGCCGGACGCGGCAGTGCCGGACGCGGCAGTAGCCACGTTGGCAGCGTCGAGGGCTAAACGAGATGCACTGTCACCTATCGCTTTTGCGCGTGTAATAATCTGTGGGAAGATAGGTTTCGTAAATTTTTTGACTATTACCTCGCCTGTTGATAAATGATATGTAATGTATGATGAAACATGTAGACCTAGAAGATATCTATTCACTCTGACCATGAAAAGCTCAAGATTGTATCTTTCAGGAAACATGGAAGATTTTTTGGTCCTTATTGTTTTTTTTTTCTTTGGTATTGATCGGATTTAGACACGCGGTAGCGTGATATTTTTTTCGCGAATTTCGGGTTGGCCCACAGCAAAAGTTGTTCATAATTGATGAGTACTATGAGCCCTTTTCGGCTTAGCATACCCTTTATGAATAACCCTGTATAGTCTCACTATAGTATAATCTACATTATAATATGCATAATACTACCCTGTATTAGTCTCACTATAGTATAATCTACAATATATCACTACACTATAATATAATCCGAGAAGTCTCACTCACCTCCTTTTCCAAGGCCGGGTCGACGTCACCGCTAACTACGTACAGCAGTTTGGTCGACATGTCGCCGAAATGTATCGCCGCGTCGTTCAATTTCTGTAAAAAATTATAAAAAACCTCTCAATTTCAAAAACATCGTTCCAGCCTTTCGTCTAATCTTACCACCATTCCTCCATGTTTAGATGTTTTAAGATTTCCTCATCACAAATTTTAATGTTCAAAATATGTATCTCAAAAATAAAAACAAAAGGAACCTAAGGCCAGAAGATGCCCAAGACTAAATATCGGAAAACCAGAGCTGAGTTAACCACCACTTAACGATTATACTGAGTTGGCTCTTTTGACACCATTTTAAATTTCATTATTTCTAATTGTCCTTTTTTGCATCTCATTTTCTAGATGTCCACATGTTTTCGATTTCAACAAGCTCCCAAACCCACAAATTCTCATTTTAAAACATCGCCAAGTCAATAAAGCATGTAACAGTTTCTCATTTCAACAGCTACCCAAGTCGATAAACCATGTCCCACCTGTCGGTCGGTCCCGGCCGCGTCGCAAGTCTTCCGCGCCGCCTCGCACATCTGCAGCATATCGTAGAGGAACGCTTTGCGAGCCAAGTCGTTTAGGTTGTCGCTGAGTTGGGTACCATCTGTGGTAAAAGAGAATTAGTTAGAGCCAGGTGGCATAAAGGGAGAGAAGCTTTTATCCAGCAGTGGAAACGAGAAGGCTTTTAATGATAATGATCAATGAATTAAAGTAAATGGATTCTTTTCTAGGCACGCGTGCTCTGTCGTAGATCGTATCTTTGCTTACCATCAGGGTAAATGATGAGCAAATCCAAGCCTATAACTGAACAAAATATAAAACAGTACCAATGAACAATATATTTATGCATTCACTCCATTATCTAGTCATTATAGAGTGTAGTTTAATGATGTAATCTACATATTTAAAAGTTGGACCTTGTGTATAAATTGTAGCATATTTTTCAAATTACCTTCAACAATGCTTGTCATCAATTGAGGCAATGCCTTAGTTGACTTAGTGGCGGCCGCGTAGTCAATCTTATCGGCATCTGGAAAAATATTATAATTGAAACTGCATATATACATGTACGCTTTGCACGAATATCACAAATTATCTACAATTGCATTACGAGTTCATTTTTTACAAAAACGCAACATAGAGGAAAGTGGGGATTAAAGAGACAAAGCGTTGCCATTGGCAATCTGAAAGGTTCAATCTAGGGCGAATTAATATGAGTGAATTAATATGTGCATTTTATAAATTCGGACGATTCAATCGTCCGGAATACTTATGGAGTAGGTAATCTGTGACGTATGCATCATTTTCTTTCTACCCATATCCCACTTATAAAGGGTTGGTAAAGTGTGCAACGGGTAAAATTCGGAACGCACACATCTCAAAATGTCCACCGGACCAAAATGCCCACTCCTATAAAGTTTTTCTTTCATGATGCAAAAATACCGGAAACAAATTTATTTTATGTTGATTGCTTCAGGGCAAGAGTGCTCAATCTTAGACCGCATTATTGGTTACCATCAGGCGAGATGGCGGCCAAAAAAACAGAAAAAACAACACAGTAAAAAATAACCATGTTTCAAAGTCAAACACAAATGAACTTACAGTTGGCCGCCACCAGGTTGGCCACCTCGACCCCGGCCCGCGCCAGGCGGCGCTGCAGCGCGGCCTGCTTCAGCAGCATGTCGCGCTGCGGCAGCGCTGGACCTGCGCCGGACGGGGAGCGGCATTGCTGGAACAGGACTAGCTGTTAACTAGCTTTTACTAACTAGCACGAGTAGCGTAGCTCGACTATGTGTTTGGAACCGATCACCGAAGTTAAGCAACGGACGACACGGTCAGTCTTTGGATGGGTGATCGAGAGTGGCATTTACAGCTGAGCGCTATGGTGGGTCGAATGATACGTTAAATTGTAGGTCCCGTTTGTTTATCCTTAACAACACCCGCCAAGCTATTTTAGAAGTCTAGTCACCAGGACTAGTCTCTCAGTCTAAACGAGCTTACTTATCTTAAATATCAAATCAAACAATTTATAACAATTTACTATGAAACTCAAAAGCTCGAACTATTATAGCTAAAACTTTCTGGAGGATAACATTGAATGTTACAAATAATTCACGTTAACAAAGATTTTTTATAATCAATTTAAACATCCCCCTATTTCTTTAATTTAACCACTATATCTTCACAACTCCTTTGCAAATAATATCAATTTTAGTTTTGCAAAATTACATAAAGTTTGGTCAACTGGTCTTAAGCAAGTTGGTTACCAAGAAGAGACATACCTTCATCAACCCAGCCTCGTGTTTCTTGATGGTCTGCTCTGCGTCCTCAAGCGACTTGACGAACGCTGGCCGGTGCTTCTCGTCGTCAGTCTTGCGGACTGGAGGCGGGGGCTTCACTTTGTCCACTCCGCCTACAACTGCGGGCTGACGAGCTGGGGAGAACATTTCATCATTGTAGTCCACAGGAATAATAAATCAGAAGTTTGAAACTTCTTAACCTTAAGGTAGCATCGCCACACAGCTTCGCAGCTCGGTCAACGTAAATTCACTTCCGCAGAAAGTAATAATCTCAAGAACATTGGCAAAGGAATAATTGGCTAATTTATATTTAAAAGGATAAATCGATTACAAACATGCATTTGGAAGTTTATCGTTGAATAAAAAATTGTCTGAAAAGTCATTTTTAGACTGACTGACAATATTGTTTTTCTGATGGCGGTGATAATAATTTTCCATCCTGATCACTTTAATATCTCAGATGGAATGCCGCATTGTCCATTGATGATCGAACTTTTAAACAAGAAAGCCCCAGGTCTGGGTTCGCTTAACTTTGCAGCTAACGCGACGTCTTACGTAGGCGATTCAAAGCGAACGCGATTGCGAAGCGATTCGATGCGGTGAAAAAAATTCGTTCGCTTCCTTTCGCGCCGCGCCGCACCGCACTCTTGGTGCGTTTGGTCACGTAGGCCACTTGCATAGGTATTAACTGTTTGTTGTTTTCGCACCGCGCCGCGCCGCTTCGCGTTCGCGTCAATGTCGCTCACGCAAGACGTCGCGTAAGATGGTAAAGTACTCTTAACTGTTTTAGGATTGATGTTAGTTAGCCTCACATCCTCGAAAGCGTCACAAGGGTTTTGACACGATTATAAAATCAAAAGGTACAACTTCCTTACCCATGCCTTCCTCGCAGCGCATCCTTTCCAAGAAGTCTTGCGTGACGTCCACGTTGGAGCGTCTGTTGGGCGCCGCGTGCGCCGCCTGCGGGGGCGGCGGGGAGCTTGGGAGTGGGGGCGGCTGCTTGCTGGGCGGAGCTGTGTCTGGGGGCCGAGAGGATATAGTTAGGTCTACTAGTAAACAGGCAGGCAAATAAACAAGTTAAATCATGAGGTGTCTATCGGGAACTCATATTCTCCTGTTATACATTTTGTCGAGTGTTATTGAAATTTATCTATGGAACAGCCGATTTTTTTTTTTTGAGAATTCCGGCGAGGTCCCAAAGTAAAAGTTGTTCATAATGATGAGTACTATGAGCCTTTTTCGGCTTAGCATACCCTTTCCTTATAACCCTGTATGATTAAGATGAACTGACCGGGTGCGTTACACGTCTTCCTCAACCGATTCAGTTGGTCTTGCAGCTGCTGCAGCGCTTCAAGCAGTTTCCTTGCTCCTGCGCCTTGTTTTGAGTCAGCGCTGACCGCTGAGAGGGAGCGAGATAGCTGCTCCGCTGACTGTGATGTATTGTCAACGGAGGAGAGGAGAGCAGCTCGGCATTCGGGGGAAGATAGCGATGGGGCTGTTATCTGGGGAAATACAAGCGAGTTGTACTTTTACGGTAGGGAGATCAGCCATTGATGGATATAGTATCAACATCAACACATTATCTAAAATCTATTGAACGTCTCCTACATTTATCCTGTTCAAGATACTATATTCTTTCCGTCCTTCAGGTCGTAAAACCACACTAGGAAAACGGTGAACCAGCTCTGAGGCCAGTCGACTTAAATAGCTGGCTCCGAAGACCGAGGTCTTTGCTCTGCAAACTCGCTTGGTGGACTGTACCTTCATGCTCTAAGTTTATAGGTCTTCCACGGTGTATGAGCTCTTGCTACTAATAATGATGGAAAAAGTAAAAGTTGCTAGACAGACGAAAGCTGGTCATAGAAGAAAGTCATAGTTGCGTAACATCAAAGAAAGGAAGAATATTACGAGTGCCGCCAAACTCCTACACCTTGCCTTGGAAAAGTCCACATATGCAGAGCTGACTGCCAACCTTGACTAGTTGGAGAAGCACCCTAAGATGAAGAAGACGGTGTTGGTGTACCATGGAAGACCTTAAAGAGGCTATAATATTTGAGGTATAAAAACATCGTAATGAAACATCATCAACACAAACTTCAGCATCTTCTGTACCTGTGCAGTTTGCAGCAGGTTCTGCGCCTGGTCAGCCAAGCTTGCGCCCAGCGAATCCAGCTCCCGCCCCTGCGCACCGCCCGCGCCCTCCGCCAGCAGCTGCAGGGCGGGCAGCATGGAGGCTGTGGTGGAACATGCGGCTTGCGCCTGGTCTACCACCTGGAGTAAATATTAGTAGGTAAAAATCTTCAGTGCTGAAACTATGTGCTATTTTCTACTAAATAAGATAGCGTGGATTAAGTCGAACTTCGACCATAGTTTCGATTTGGTACATTTAGTGATCTTTTTCAAGGAGTAATTACAAACGTGACGCAAAACTTGTTATAAGTCCCATGTATTTAACTAAATAAAATTTAGTACTTAACAAAAAAAATGACAAAATCACGTTAGTTTTTATAGTACCTACATTTAAAGAAATAGTAGAAAAAGAATAAAAGAGAGGTGAAAGTGGAGAAACAGCCCTCTCTTTCTCCACTATCATCTCTCTTATATTGTGAACTTACTTCTTTGTCTTTCTGTGTGTTGGGTCGAGGGTTAGCGACGAACATCAGTTTGCCCGACGCGTCACTGAACTTCGCGACTGCAGTATTGAGATCCTGTGCAGACAATATTTAGTCAAAATCTATTCTGGCAAACTGTAGTAGTGGGACTCTTTTGCAGAATCCGCCTGGGTAGTACCATGCCTTTATCAGTAACTAGCGACCTGCCCCGGCTTTGCACGGGTATAAAATATAGCCTATGTTACTCAGGGATAATGTAGCATTCCAATGGTAAAAGAATTTTTGAAATCGGTCCAGTACTTTTTGAGTTTATTTAACACAAACATACAAAAAAAAACTAAACTGAAATCGGTTCAGTGGTTCGGGCGCTATGATGCCACAGACAGACAGACAGACAGACAAACAGACACGTCAAACTTATAACACCCCTCTTTTGCGTCGGGGGTTAAAAATACAAATCTTTCCTCTTTGTAATATTAAGTAGTATAGATTCAACCCACAAGTAATAGTGATTAAATATTACTGTGTTCAGGATTAAAGGCCACTGTACAATCTACGAGTATCAGAAAAAAAAAAAAAAAATCAGAAATAAGAATGATGTAAAACTATAAATAAAATTATAAGCCATGATAAGAAACGTGATACATGCTTCTCGGGGTAAGGAGCGCACCGAAGCATTTTAAACTGTTAAAGATCTTCGGTGGTCTTATAAACCAGTATAGGTAAGTGTGTTTACCATCAGGCAAGACTGCACGACTCGTCTGAATTCATAAAGTAAAATCACCTGTGGCTCCCCCCCGCGGACGCCCGCGCAGACCCCCCGGCTGGCGTCGCACAGCGCCTGCAGCTCCGAACACATGGCGGCGCGCGCGCCCTCGTCCTTACTGGAGGACACTGTCTTCGTGTCTAAAAGAAAAATTAGTGTTATTTTCTCAATTAAACAAAATTAAGGTATTTAGGCAAAAAAAATAGTTACCTTGTATGATGTGAGGTAGCATCTCCGATATAGTCTTGACGTGTTTTTCTGCTTCGGCGTATTGTGGTCTTTCGCGATCTAAGAAATAAATTTTCGGTTTAATCTTTGTGATTACTTACTAAAAAACTATTTTGTTCATAAATACAAGTGAAGCTTCACGAAATCATCATCACTATCATCAACCAGTATCTATAGACCCAATGCTCCGTATCTTTGTGCCACTTTTTCCTTTGTTGTCAATGCTATTGTTAATTTTTTTGTGACACAGAATTACATTTATGGCAAAATCTTAACTCTAGTCTAAATAGTACTGGCACGCGTTTAGAGCAGGCTAGAAAGTCTAGAGAGCAGTCAACCGATAAATTGACCAATATAACTTGAACCCTTCTCATTTTACACACTAACCAAGAAAGAAGTTAACCTACGTTGGACGACATGACAGTTGACCATTTTCTAGCAAATGCTCAGCGGAGTAAACAAATTATGGTTCTCGTGACTGTCTTGCCACGTAAAACTTTTTCTAGAAACCGAGTACATGGCATAGAATACTGTCTCGCCACTGTACCTACTCGTAACGTAACGTATGATCAACCCAATACCAATACTTCTCCCTTACCAGCAGTAGCCGCGAGCAGCGCCGCGACGGCCGCGTGGAGCGCCGCGAGCCGCGCGGACAGGCGACTCGCGGGCGCCGCCGCGTGCGCGCCGCGCGCGGGGGGGGCCGGCTGGACAGAAACCGAAGTCGAAATGAATGTGCAATAGAACTATTTTTAGAAGAATTTTAAAACCTTTATCCACTCTCATATCGTAAAAATCATACGATTACGATACGAGTTCATACATTCGTTCTACTATAATTATGAGGGTAGGTAAGCTCCTACTTCACGAAGTGTGGCAACTAAAAAGATTGTAAAATAGTTTTAAAAAACTTTGACAGCTATTTGGAGATCTTGATTTTACCAAATGTGGGAGCTAACCTATGGTTCCAAAAAAAAAAAATGAATTGTATTCGCCAGTTACGAAAAGACAGGATAGTTTAAAATAGCGAAAAAATGTTTCATCAAAAGATAGAACTACTCAATCAACTACACTTTGAGTTAACTTCACTCACCTTTTTCAGTTCTTTCTGAGCATCCACCCATTTTCCCTCAGTTGCTTCCACTGTTTTAATGAACTGCAACTTCTGTTGCTCTTGAGACGGGTCTTGAGAACCTACGTCTGAAAAAATACGTATGTTACATATTTATGAAATACGCTTCTAAAATCAACTCTCTGGACCCCAACAAACACACGACCCCTTGGCAGGCCTAGGAACTCTAGGAAGAGAAGGAGCGACGACATCGACGCAAACCCAAAAGGCTGGATAACAGCAGTCCAAGATCGTGAAAAGTGGAGTTAGGGTAGGGACTTGGGGAGGCCGTTGCCCTTCAGTGGAACACTAAAAGCTCAATGTAACAACTTATAACATCGGAACCATTTAAAATCATCTTGCTACGGACAGGCCCAAATATGCAGAGCTGACTGCCAATCTTCACTATTTGGAGAAACACCCTAAGAAGAAGAAGAACCATTTTTTGATGTATTCTAAAACTACAACGATTATCAACTTACCAGCTCCCTCGACAGCTGCTTTAAGCTTGTCCAGCTTGTCATCCAGCCGCTGCAGCGCTTGCAGCGCTTGCCGCGCCGCCACGCCGCCCTTCGCGTCACTCTGCAGCGGAGACACGTGAGTTGCAAGCTGCGAGCTTGCTGCCGACATGCTGTCTGCGGAGCCGAGCAGCGCCGCGCGACACTCGGGGGAGGATAACGCAGGTGCTGTTATCTGGGGAAACACAGACGGACATTTTTTGACGAGCACCGAAACAAATATCCTGTCACAAAGCATAGCATTTTGTGAGAAAAATCGGTAAGTGTACATCAAACTATTACAAACATAAACCAAACCAAACAAAACTAGCTAAGAGAAACCTGTCTTAGGAGTTCAATCCTTCCTCGTGACAACATTCGTAAGGATCATACATACATTATTATAAGTATCTTTGATAAATGGTGGCGCCTCCTAGTAACGTATCGGAGGCCAAGACACAATTTGGGTCACAGCGACAACAAAGTCGGTTAATTAGGATAAAATACCAAAATAAATTAATATGCTTCGTAATAGATAATACTACATCTGTTGGAGTTATTGGTCAACTCAAATTGAGCTTGCCACTTGTTTTGTAATTCATCGGCTCCGGCATTACCTGTACAGTCTGCAGCAAGTTCTGCGCCTGGTCAGCCAGCCGCCCGCCCTGCGCGTCCAGCTCCTGCCCCTGCGCGCCGCCCACAGCCTCCGCCAGCTGCTGCACACCCATCAGTAGGGCGGATGTCTCGCCACAAGCAGCGCTTGCCAGGTTTACGACCTATTATCGAAGAAAATCTTGCATCTTTAAGGACACTTGTTAAAATTATTACTAATGATACTATCATCTAAAACATCTACTGACAACATTCATTCTCAACATTCTACTTTTTACACGTTTATAGCTAAAAGTTTAATAGCTTGCTTTCTCATGCTTCTCTTTTGAAGCTGTTTTAAAAACGTTTCTAAAGCAATCATATTGATGTCTCAAACGATCTGCATTGACTTTTACTAAAGCATACCTACCATTTAAAAACATCTTAGAAGTACACCAATAATATATAATAATTTATACGAGTATATATTATTATTTTTTAGAATTTTTTTTTTTTCGAATATTTTCGAAAAGCTTTAAAATACAATATTAAAGTGCAAGCAAAAGAATTGTCAACTCACCTCGTTCTGCATGTGCAAGTTCTTCCGTGGGTTGACCACGAACACCAGTTTCCCCGATGCGTCGGCAAACTTCGACACTGCGTCGTTGAGACCCTGCCAAAAACATCAACATTACAATTTCGTAACAAAGGAGAGTAACTCAAAAGTAAGATTTGTCAATTAAAACGTTTAGTAACCTGCGTGTCATCTCCGTATGCGCTAGCGCAGATTCCCTGACTCGCGTCGCACAGAGCTTGGATCTCGGACAACATGGCGGCGCGCGCCGGCTCATCCTTACTCGCAGACACTGATTTTGTATCTAAAAGAATAATTAACTCACGTAACATTGTCTTCATCCGACTAATACGACTTCAAAAACCTAAGGTAAAAGCGACGTACCTTGAATGATGTGAGGCAGTAACTCTGAAATGGTTTTCATCGATTTTTCTGCTTCCGCGTATTGAGGTTTTTCGCGATCTAAAAACATTACAATGTGTTATAACATTTATAACATTTTATTACATACATGCCTTGAGACACTAAAAATATAAAAGTGTTAAAACATAGTCTCATAGTCGTCGGATCTTTTGAGTCTTCCAATCGGGTTTGCAGCCAAACCCGATTGGAAGACTCAAAAGATCCGACGTGTTGACTTAATAAGGGGAGACGGAGCAGTGGCTCTGAATCACCAAACGCCAACCTCTCACAACTTACCTGATTATAGTCTAGATGACTGATCGCAGGTCCATATGAAGGAAAACATAGTCCTATTGGTAAAAAGTACAACATGGAAGGTGTTCTATCAGGGATGGCGAACCAATGGCACGCGACAAAATATTTTAGGCACGCCAGCACCAAACTAACCAAAATTATTCAACGACACACCTGAAGCCTCATTAAATATTTCTTTAAACAATTGGCACGTTGATTCATAAAGGTTCGCCACCCTCGTTCTATACTTGCTGCAGATGGAGTCATGTATACGTATGTCCCTGCCCCTCACCAGCCGTGGCCGCGAGCAGCGCCGCGCCGGCCGCGCGGAGCGCCGCCAGCCGCGCGGCCAGGCGCGCCGCCGGCGCCGCCGCGTGCGCGCGCGCGGGGGGGGCCGGCTGCAGTGATATAATTGAAAACATTTGAAAAACTAGTTTTAAATACAGAGTTTAAAAAAATGTAATATTTATCGGCTGACTGGAAGATTCTTAAATTGATGAAAGAGATTAATCAAAAAGCGATTCAATAGAACCAGACAAACTCACCTTTTTGAGCTCCTTGTGTGCATCCGCAACTTTCTCCTTGATCGCTTCAACCTTTTTAATAAACTGTAATCTCTCTTGCTCTCGAGCCACGTCTTGGGAACCTGAATTTTTAGCAAAAATTATACACATTTACAACTTCTCTCTCACTTAAAATCGAACAAGTTCAATGAATGTACCAGATATGGAGAGAGATGCCAGATACATACCAGATGCCTCGACAGCCGCTTTAAGCGTTTCCAGCTTGTTATCCAGCCGCTGCAACGCTTGCAGCGTGTCTCGCGCCGCAGCGCCGCGCGTTACGTCAGTTTGCAGCGGAGACACGTGCGTTGCAAGCTGCGAGCTTGCTGCCGACATGTTGTCTGCGGAGCCGAGCAGCGCCGCGCGACACTCGGGGGAGGATAGCGAGGGTGCTGTTATCTGGGGAATGGGGGTTTGGACGTTGCTGGATCACCACTGAGATACACTTGCTGCACGGGAGATTAGGCACCAACAGGAGATCTACCACCAGCTTTCCTCCTCGTCGCTGTTTTTTATTCTCAGATAGGCTTGTGTTTGACCGCCAACTTGCCTGATGGGAAGCAATGATGCGGTTTACGATGGAGCACGCTTGCCTAGAAGATACCGATTCACTCTCGACACCCAAATTATAACCATCGAGGAATACCCATTCAGGCAGAGTATTCCACACTTGTGCGCTTCGCGAAATTAATGTGGAGTCAAAGCGGCTTTCACTTGCAGCAAATGTAACTGCATCTGTGACTCTTGCATCGGTTCATATAGCCACAAGCGCAGACGTAACCAATCGGACTCTACAGATTAATTGTAGTTATTTCTTTTGGAAACAAGGACATAAGTACAATGGTGATCATAATGCCTAGATAAATAAGGACTAATTTTCAAAAGCTGACAGCCAACCTTCATTAATGGCGAGGCATTAAGACGAAAGGCGCCTACATATAGGCACGTCACGTATAAAATGTATTCTGCTATCAGTCTACTTCTTATGAGGATAGGATTTTTCTGGCACTCTGTCTTTACCTGTACAGTCTGTAGCAAGTTCTGCGCCTGGTCAGCCAGCCGCCCGCCTTGTGCGTCTAGCTCCTGTCCTTGGGCGCCGCCCACGTTCTCCGCCAGCTGCTGCACACCCACCAGTAGGGCGGATGTCTCGCCACATGCAGCACTCGCCAGGTTCAGGATCTGACAAATAAAAAACCTTGAGGCCCCGTCCTTCACAACTGTAACCGATCCAACATGTCTTCAGAAAACCTAGAGACACAATATTGAAAACCAAACAACAAAGAAATATTCACCTCGTTCTGCTTCTGCGCATTCTTCCGTGGGTTGACCACGAACACCAGTTTTCCTGATGCGTCGGAAAACTTCGCCACAGCGTCGTTAAGACCCTGACAAATAACATAAAGAAATAAGTAAAGAACAGAGATTTGTCAGTTTTATATTTCAGGATGACGAGCACAGTGCTGTACCACGCAGGGTTTTGAATTCTAAGAGCTCAAAATTCTGGGTGGCGCAGACTTGTTATGGGCAAACGTGATATAACATCGGGCGAGCGATGTTCTAGTCTCGTCACTCAATTACATAAAACAAATATGTCCTACTAACCTGTGGATCCTCTCCGTACGCGCTGGCACAGACCCCCTGACTCGCGTCGCACAGCGCCTGGATCTCGGACAACATGGCGGCGCGCGCCGACTCATCCTTACTGGCAGAGACTGTCTTCGTATCTAAGAGGACAAGTAACTTCAGTACAACGTTTAAACTCTGATATAAGGGCCTAGCCCACCGGCCTCTACAAACTTACATACTCATTTCTGCAATTTACTAATACAAAACAATTACGTAGCAAAATCTTTGGGTACCTTGTACGATGTGAGGTAATAACTCTGCAATCGTTTTGACTTGTTTTTCAGCTTCCGCATATTGGGGCTTGTCGCGATCTAAAAAAATTTTACGATTTAAAAATAATCCTGAATTGTGAAAGTTATATTAAAATATCTGCTCGAACAAAGCATCAATTTAATAATGAAATTTTAATCACGCAACAATTTTGCAAAAAAAAGTAAATAATATTAGCAACATATTAAATTAAAAATTATAGTAAATAATATCAGCAACATATTGTACATACCTGCGGTGGCGGAAAGTAGCGCCGCGACGGCCGCGTGGAGCGCCGCGAGCCGCGCGGACAGACGACTCGCTAACGCCGCCGCGTCCGCGCCGCGCGCAGGTGTGACCGGCTAGATAAACACCATATAACATAGTTAGGCTATCCTTAAAATTCACAAACTAATAACATATTATGTCGAAAACATTGAACACAAAGTAAACTTGTGACGTTGTTTTGAAGGACTGAAAAGTTTTTCATCTGGCATAGCCTAGAGCTTTCACAACCCTAATAACGCTCATGTCGCATGTAAGCTAATAAATATCTTTGGATTAAAATTTACTCGCCTTTTTGAGCTCTTTCTGCGCTTCTGCCCATTTTCCCTTTGTTGCTTCCACTGCTTTGATAAATTGTAATTTCTGCAGCTCTTGAGACGGATCATGAGAACCTCCATCTGGAACAAGAAACGCGTGTTTATAAAATCGCACCTCATCATCACCACAGCTCTCTCTATCTCCCATTGCTGGGTCCCAACTCTCCTGTTAGTCAAATACCTCGGTCTCACGCCAACCGGGTCTAAGAACGACCCGTGCCTCTGACTATGTCGCCGATCCATCTCGCCATCGACCTGCGCTTAACTAACCTTGCCTCGGCCACCACTCTGTCACTGCTTTCGATCCATCATCTTCTCGCCTAACCACGTGAACTATCTGTGATTGATTCGAAGTTTGAATGCATTTGACCATACCAGCTGAATCGACGGCCGCTTTAAGCTTGTCCAGCTTGTTATCCAGCCGCTGCAGCGCTTGCAGCGCCTGCCGCGCCGTCGCGCCACGCTTGTCCTCACTCTGCAGCGGAGACACGCGCGCCGCGAGCTGCTCACTCGCTTCAGACATGCTGTCTGCGGACGCGAGCAGCGCCGAGCGACACTCGGGGGACGACAGCGAGGGTGCTGTTATCTGGGGAGGGAAGGGTTTGGACGTTCTGGGTGAGCACGGACATTCACTAATTACACAGGAGATGAGGCACCAACGGCAACGGGAGAAAAACCACCTGCTTCCCTCCTAGTCGCGAACTGTTTTCACCTGCAGCAAATGTGACCGCTTCTGTGGCTCTCGCGTCGATTTATAGTATAAAGCCATGAGCGCAGATGTAACCAATCGGATGCTACAGCCTAATCGTCTCTTGTAGACACCGAAGTCGGATTATACTAGATCGATGCTTGTAGATTACAAATGGCCAATAATGATGATGCCTAGACAACGCGCGCTGGACAGAGACAAATTTAAAACCTGACTGCCAACTTTGATTAATGAAGAGGCCCTTAAAAAAAAGGATTTGCTTTCACAAGTAACGTGGAAAAATGATTTTGTCACCAGTGTATTTGTTATGAAGATACCATTTCTCTGAAGCTCTGCCTATACCTGTACAGTCTGCAGCAAGTTCTGCGCCTGGTCAGCCAGCCGCCCGCCCTGCGCATCTAGCTGCTGTCCTTGGGTGCCGCCTACGCCCTCCGCCAGCTGCTGCACACCCATCAGTAGGGCGGATGTCTCGCCACAAGCAGCACTCGCCAGGTTCACGATCTGACAGATAAAAAATCTTACAGCGTCGTCCTTCGACAATGTAACCGATCAAATATACCTTCAGAGAGCCTAGAGACACTAATAGAATAGCAAAACAGTAAGAAAATATTCACCTCGTTCTGTTTCTGCACATTCTTCCGTGGGTTGACCACGAACACCAGTTTCCCCGATGCGTCGGAAAATTTCGCCACTGCGTCGTTGAGACCCTGACGAATAACATCAATATTAAATGACCTTAAAAGGAGAATAACTACAGAATAGAGATATGTCAGTTTCACATCTCAGGGTGACGAGCACAGTGCTGTGCCACGCAGGGTCTTGAATTCTAAGAGTTCAACATTTTGGGTGGCGCAGGCGTTATGGGTAAACGTGACGTTTAACATCAGGCGAGCAATGTGCTCATCTCGTCACTCAATAGCATGAAATAAATATGTCCTTCTTACCTGTGGATCCTCTCCGTACGCGCTGGCACAGACCCCCTGACTCGCGTCGCACAGCGCCTGGATCTCGGACAACATGGCGGCGCGTGCCCCCTCATCCTTACTGGAGGACACTGTCTTGGTATCTAAGAGGAAATGTAACTTGAGTATAATATTGCTGTAAACTCTGGCACAAGAGCTAGCCACTCGGCCTCTACGAGCTTTCTTGCTCATTGTGGTATTGATTTTTGCCAATACATTACAATTTGTGCAGTTAAAAGCTTTATTAGTACCTTGTACGATGTGAGGCAACAACTCTGCAATCGTTTTGACTTGTTTCTCAGCTTCGGCGTATTGGGGCTTGTCGCGATCTAAAAAATCACACGATTTAAAAATAATAACGAATTATATGCAAGTTAAATTAAATTTTATAAGAAGGTTATTTTATAGATTTTGCAAAAAAGAATCAATAATATTAGCGACATATCTACATGTACATACCTGCGGTGGCAGAAAGTAGCGCCGCGACGGCCGCGTGGAGCGCCGCGAGCCGCGCGGACAGACGACTCGCTAACGCCGCCGCGTCCGCGCCGCGCGCAGGTGTGACCGGCTAGATAGACACCATAAGTATATAGTTATTTTTTAACTACTTTAAACCCAAAGTTGTGCTGACGTTTAAACGACTGAAACGTTTCTCATCTAACAGCCTAGAACCCTCGAGGCAAACAGCCTTCATTTCGCATGTAAAGTTTTAAAAGCCTTCGAATCTGAATTTACTCACCTTTCTGAGCTCTTTCTGCGCCTCTGCCCATTTTCCTTTTGTCGCTTCCACAGCCTTGATGAATTGTAATTTCTGCAGCTCTTGAGACGGATCCTGAGAATCTACATCTGGAACAAGACACGCATGCTTATAAAATTGCATCCCATCATCATCCTCTGCCCTCTCGCTCCCACTAGGCATTTAAGATCCACGGGTATCTCGGCCTCTTTCCTGTTTTTCCATCTGCCTCGATCACAAGCCAATCGGGTCCAAGATCAACCCGTGACTCTAACTATGTCGTCGACCCATCTCGCCATCGACAAACATTTCGTTTACCTTGCCTCGGCCACCGACAGAGTGGTGCTTTACTCTATCTATCATCTCCCCGTCTAACCACATGAACTATCTGTGATGGATTCTAGGTTTGAATGCATTTGAAATACCAGTTGCCTCGACGGCCGCTTTAAGCTTGTCCAGCTTGTTATCCAGCCGCTGCAGCGCTTGCAGCGCTTGCCGCGCCGGCGCACCGTGCGTGACGTCACTCTGCAGCGGAGACACGCGCGCCGCGAGCTGCGAGCTTGCTGCCGACATACTGTCCACGGAAGTAAGCAATGCCTCCTGGCATTGCTTCGATGGCAGCGATGGTGATAGTATCTATGAGACAAAGCAGTGATAGTTCAGTTTTAGGCAAAGTCGGACGGGTTTTAACTAACAATTTCACTCTAAACATATTTTTGATCAGAACCTAAAAAAAATATTTCAATCCAAAATTTAGCTACATACACCGCTAAATTGGTGATGTACTGCACTGCTATATCAAAAATACTCTGGTAAATTCAAACATGCTTGTACAGTATTGCACAAAAAAAAGCAAATATCAGCAACATCATTTTGACATCATTATATTCGTCTTACAGCTCACCATATAAGAAAAGATCGTCGGAAAAAGAACTGCCGGCCGGAAGCGGCACTCTTGTGTGAAAAACTTGCTTGAACGGTTTGGTTGCAGCACCACTTCTTTCATCAGAACGGTAGCCTCAAAAGTTTAGGATTGCCCTAAAGCCCTAAAGCCTTGCCTCCGATAGGAGCAGAACTCAAAGACGAAGATTCTCCTCACCTGTGCTGATTGTAGCATGTTCTGTGCAGCTGTGGCCAGCCGCCCGCCCTGCTCGTCTATGTCCCGCCCCCGCGCCCCGCCCACCCCCTCCGCCAGGCGCTGCACGTCGCCCAGCAAGGCGGATGTGTCTCCACACGCCGCACTCGCCAGTTTCACGATCTGGCATATTGAACAAATACTTTATTTTGAAAGTTTACCAGTTAAACTGAATATGGGTTTGCCGAATAGTAAAAGTAGGTCTTAATCTTAATGATGAGTACCATCACATGGTATCCTGAAATATGTCAAGAGTCTAACCCATCAGTTTGTGTACGGACTCTGTAAATTTTAATTAACATGTTTACCACCTCAGGACTCATTAACCCCCGACGCAAAAGAGGGGTGTTATAAGTTTGATTTTACATATGAATGCTGCCGGATTATAATTATCTTTAAAAATTTTTCGTCAATCGAAAACTCAGTGACCGGTCGGTCGGTTTTTTAAGCTATTGTTCTTCTTGTCGTGAATGTAGTCTTCTCAACTTTTTGTGGACCCTGTCAGTCAGTTTCCAACTTACCTCGTCCTTCTTCTGCAAAGACTTCCGTGGGTTGACCACGAACACCAGCTTCCCTGACGCGTCGGCGAACTTTGCTACTGCGTCGTTGACATTTTGCTAAAACAACAGTGAAATTTTAGCGTTTAGTGTGAGTAGGACTATTTCGAAAAGCCAGCCTGTGAAACAATCGGTTCTTTTACTCGTATTACATGAAAGAGCGGCAAACTGGCAGACGGTCAGCCCGATGGTAAGCAAAACCACCGCCTATCAACCTGCAACACTAGCGGCGTTGATGATGCTTTGTCAGCCCGGAGAGGTGCTAGTAAACACTCTTTTTAAAACGCTCCATGTTGTAGTTCGGCGAAAAGGCCTTCGGTGGAAGAGCATTCTACACCTTGCAAGTCCGTGGAAGAAAAGAGCGGTCAAACCAAACGGTTCCTTTTTTTGCTTTAATATACGTGTAAAAAATGTAGCTACAAAACTTAGTTTGGTTTTGGAATGAGAAGTTACCTGCGTAGAGTCGTCCCCGTATGCGCTGGCGCAGATTCCCTGGCTGGCGTCACACAACGCCTTAATCTCAGACAACATGGCGGCGCGCGCGGGCTCATCCATTGTTGAACTTACTGTCTTCGTGTCTAAAATATAAACCATGGATTAAGAATGATTAAAATGCTTCGCTCGCTTTGCTTGTGCCATTCACAATAGATTCGTAATTATTATTAAATGAGAATTAAAATCACTGTGTCATTCATAGTTTTGGAAAGTTTTGCTCGCTTTGCTTGCTTTACACTTTATTGATTTTTTTTAAGTTGCAACAATTCGTTTGCATTTTTCTAAATTTGTCTTCAAGAAAATTTTGAATTAGGTATCTCTTACAAAATTGTTTAAAGCTATATCTGAATGGGTTTTGGGTCTTGAGGTCTAATTGCTTACAAGATTGTGCTTTTACCTCGTGCGGTAAGAGGGCCGGATATGTCAAAGCCAATTTAGTACGTACAATATTGTACGCCCGAAATGGGAAAACTGTTGATACCATACTGAAATTACATTATAAGACCTTTGTACACAGTTATTACAATAAAATATATTCTATTCTATTCTATTCTATAGCGTTGGCGATAAGGTTTTTACACGCTTTTTATTAGCTTCACTTGTATGTTTGTCTATTTGTTTGTATGTTTGTAACCGATTGCTACAAAGCGTGTTTTTTTATTTTTTTTTTAACTATTATTTATTTATAGCTACATTTTTCTATTTTCCATACCTTTTATTAGCTGAGGCATCAATTTCGAAATGGTATCCGCTGCTTGTCCAGCCGTGGCGCAATCGGGGTTCTCACGATCTGCAAGTATGAAGAAATAGTAGTGGAGTAAAGTGGAGTAGAGTAGAGAAGAAATTCGAAGAAAGCTGACCCCACCATCGTCTGGGATATATAGACGGGAAGAGAGAGAAAGAGAGAGTAGTAGAAGGGGCAGCTAAATTGCTAGAAATATCTTCTTCAAGAATACAACAAAAAGAGTAATGCAAACCTGCA
This sequence comes from Alcis repandata, assembly GCA_949125135.1. Classification (NCBI taxonomy): domain Eukaryota; kingdom Metazoa; phylum Arthropoda; class Insecta; order Lepidoptera; family Geometridae; genus Alcis; species Alcis repandata. The sequence continues at coordinate 799,658 of OX421247.1, forward strand.
GTAGCAGCGAGTAATGCCGCGATGGCAGCGTTGAGCTGTTCCATGCCTTGTGTCAGTCGGTGCTGAACCGCGCTCATGTCGGAACCCTTGGCGGGCATTGACGGCTGAAATAAAAAAACAGTCACTCTGTTAAAGAGATAGATAAACTTTTTGTTATAATTTAAGATAGAACAAAATAGATCGATAAACTATTTATTGTTCACAGCAGAAACTACAAACGAAAAGGATCAAAACACTTAAAATATTTATAAAACTTTAAAATGTTAAAAAAAAATTGCAGCTTCCGTGCCAAGCACCGCCAAGCAGTAATGTGCAAAACATTGCTGTGTTCCGGTTGGAAGGGCATTGTTTCCAGTGAAATTACAGGGCAAATGGGAGATTAAACAACTTATATCTCAGGGTGACGAGCGCAGTGCTGTGCCACGCAGGGGCTTGAATTCTGCGAGTTCAAAATTCTGGGTGGCGCGGACCTGTTATGGGCAAACGTGACGTTTAACATCAGGCGAGCGATTTGCTCGTCTCGTCACTCAATTACATAAAAAAAAAAAAAATAAAAAAAAAAAATGTTATTTTAAACCAACCTTGTTCAACTCCTTCTGAGCATCCGCCAGTTTTTCCTTCGCACCCCTCATGGTGGTGATAAACTTCAGTTTCTCTTGCTCCTGTGGTCTACCCTTAGCGCTTTGGCTTTCCTTCTTCCAGCCAACTTCAGACTGTTCGCCTTGACGCTCGCTCATTAATAAATCTTGAGTACTTTGAACATCTGCAAGGGAAATATACGAGTATGGAGTTTTTTAAAAAGTACCTACCTCTAGTTACTTGGTTTTGTGAGAACCAGGGATTAACCAATATTTGGCTATTCAGACCCACTAGATATTATTGTCTATTGTCTACTATAGATCGCTGGGTTAGTAACTATAGGTGTTACTTATAAAGACTGCTTAAAGTTAGTCACTGCTCAAAAGTTTCTGTCTTGTTTTCGCTCGTGACGTTTCACGGCAGCGAGAAGTTGCCAGAGCATTTTAAGTAGTGACTAACTTTAAAGTAAGACCTTATATGGTCAGGTGTTTTCGATACTAAAAGCGCTACTATAGCCAAACCGTTTTCTTAGTCCTCGCCTGCGCGGTACAGTCCCCCGCGCCGTCACCCCCCCCCCCCCCCCCGCGTCTCTGTACCGCGCAGGCGAGGACTAAGATAAACAGTTTGGCTACCTACGCTCTTTCTAAAGCTCCTTTTCCTTCGAGAACTCACTGCTGGTTTATGGTCTTACCGTTATCAGGCAGTAGGCACGCAGCTTTCAACCTGTCCAGCTGCTTCTCCAGCTGCCTCCTCGCGGCCTGCAGCGCCAGCACTCTGGTCTCATGCTTCGGGTTCGCCTTGAGAGGTGTATACGAGTCTTCGAGGGCTTTGCCAGCGGATGAGACCTTGTCAATTGACGTGGAGAGTGTGGACTGGCAGCGAGGGTCGGCGATCGATGCCGCTGTCACCTAAAAGATAATTGAGTTCTAAGTAATAATATAAGTCACGGGTCTAGATTTTTTGTATTGGTTTATCGGCTTGCCTGATGGTGAGCAAGGAAGCGGTCGTTAGAACATGCTTCCTTATAAGAAACCGACTCACACTCAACTTGAAGACACCCATACACATCGTTACCTTCTCCACTTAAGCAAAGATCCCACATTGGCGGTTCGCACAATAATTGCGGAATCAAAGCGTTTCGTCGAGGTGTAAAACCGATTGCATTTCACCAATTTTAACTTTTTCGCAATCTTCTTTCATTCTTCATTAAACACTCTATTTTATCTTGGAAATGCAACAAATAGTACTGTACTCTACGAACCTGTGCAGTAGTAAGCAGACTCTGCGCCGCGTCCGCCAGCGCCGCCCCCCGCGCGTCCAGCGTGTCCCCGACCGCGCCGCCCGCCCCCGCCCCCGCCCCCGCCCCCGCCCCCGCCCCCGCCCCCGCCCCCGCCGCCTCCGACAGCTGCTGCACGCCAGATAACAAGACGCCGGCTTGTGCGCAGGCTGATGATGTTGCGTCTATTATCTATGGACGATTGAGGAAGATTAGCAACTTCATAAGATAAGCTCTTAATAAGCAGCACCAATCCCGGTCTGTCTGTAGAATTTGACTCACTTTCTGGTTTCCAATTGATCTGAAATTTTATATGCATACTCGTATATAAACCTGGCAAAGACGTGCGCCTTTATTATCTTATCTGATTGGAAACTGAATTCGACTTCACTTTAACGCATGGAGCTTATTTCAAGTGTCAACTTGAAGCTGACCAACTAAACCAATACCAGTCTAAATAAAGCTAAATCTAAATAAAGCTGTGGTCTTTTAGTATCGAAGACCACATTTTTGACCAATACACCAAAAATCTAATACATACAATCTTGTTTAAAAACTGTCAGACAATCGTTTTTAATTTCTAGAGACATTTGATTTGATGATTTTTTATTTTTTATTTGCACCACCTGCACCACTATTATCGAAAAAAATTACACCACTACACACATACACACTAAACCCTCTCACACACTCCACTCACCTTGGCCTCCCGGTCCGGGCTGGCGCGTCGGTTGCACACGTACGTGAGCTTGCCCGACGAGTTGGTGAACCCGATCAGTGCTTCGTTCAGGGCCTGGTACAAATGAGTTTGATTTTTAGTTCAATATGTCGTATCTGTCGGCCTGTAGGAAACATAGTGAGCGCAACAGTAATAATTTTTATTTTATGGTTGACTAGCTGATGCTTGGAACTTCATACTAGGATTTGCAGGTTTGGAGTAGTAAAATTCAAACCAAATCCTATTTCACAGGATCATGAAGGATAGGTTATGCTAAGCCGAAAAGGCTTTGTTTTTCGTGAATTCCGGGTTGATCTCTGTATAGCATTTTTTTTATCTGACCTGTAGTTCCGGAATAGTAGCACTCTCAACAAACATACAATTAAAACTTATTTGTAGTACAACGTATTTATTATATTTGTACAGATTGGGCTAGTGCACACAACGGAAGCCACAGAAGGCACGTTAAAGCTAGTTTAGGTCTAAGTGTTACCTCCGGTTCACCGCCGTGTGCGCTCGCGCAGACACTCTTCGTGGCGGCGCAGAGAGCTTTGATGTCGTCTAGAAGTGCCGCTTTCGAGGCTTCGTCGTAATTGGCGGAGGCTATCTTTGAATCTGTGGTAAAAATATTCATTTTATAAATTTTATACTTATGGCTTTAGGCTTATGACAACAAATGATTTTTCTAAAAATAAAAAAAATTAATGATAAATTACCTTTAACGAGTTCTGGCATGAGTTCGTTGATGGTAGCGATGGCCGATTCTGCCGTGGCGTAGTCTGGATTCTCGCGGTCTGTTACATCATGGAAAATAGCAATATTAGACCACAGATAAAAAAAATTAAACCACATGATAAAATCACTATAGATACCGCATGATACGATATCTGTTCCGACAATAGTAGTTACTATGACTGAGATAATGCAGTTCTATTACCGTATTGGCCATCTCAAGGTAACGATTCTGTGTTTAGCAATAAACCAATCACAGTATTTTTTTAAGCGACCCATGCGAGATATTACTCATTATGCAATTCTACCTAAGTTCATAGTTGGTAAAATGTAGTTCTATGCGAATTAGTGCTCAAATGCAGTTCGGTGCATTTAAATCAAAAGAATGAAGTAAAGAGTGAACAGACCGCTCGTAGCAGCGAGGAGTGCCGCGAGCGCGGCGTTCAGTTGCGCGATGCGGTCCGAGAGCCGCTTCTGGGCTTCTTGGGCTGCCGAGTCCGATACTGCAGACGTCAGGGGCTGTGACAAACCAGATATATTAAATAGCTGTTGGATTGACCTAAACTTAATTGAAAAGAGCAGGGAAGACAATGGTAAGATGGACGACTTTTGAGGTTTATATGAGGCTAGGGAAAATCGGTGCAAGAATGAAAATAATGTGTTGGACAGGAATTATTAAAGGGGTTAATGAGAATGAATTATTAATGACAATAATGATACTCATACGATATTATAGATCATAATTTAGATGAATGTTGATGAAAGATGAATGAATGAATGATAATTGATATCTTGATGTTTATGCGGCTCTCCATTGTATTCCAGCTTCAGTTAAGTAGTACAGGCTTTTCTTGCGTTATTTACCTTAACATTTCGTATGTATCATAATTATCCTCTTACCTTATTGAGATCATCTTCAATCGCCTTCCAGTCACCTATCTTAGACATAGAGTTGATGAATTTAAGCCGCTGCGCTTCGTCTCTGGGTTTTCCTGTGGCTTTCACTTCTGGAGACAAAAAACGGTCATAGAACGAAATGTAAAAGATTAAAAAGGTCGAATGTAAGAAAAAGTAAAGTTTCGTCTTACAACGAAATAAAGTAAAGTTAAGTAAAAAATCACAACAACAACAAACAGGGCAAAATAATTAAATGGTTTTTTATAAAATAGTAAAACGAGTTAGTTTCCAACTAACCTTGCGTCTCCGCATCCCCCAACCCGCCATATGCATCATTCAGCCGATCCAGCGCTTTAGCCAGCTCCATGGTCTGGTTGTGCAGCTTCTCCCCCAGCACGTGTCGCGGCGGGGGCTCCACTAGCGGCTTCCAGGACGCGGCCAGCTGCTGCGCCGACGAGGAGAGCGCTTCCGAGGCGGCCGTCAGCGCGCTGCGGCAGTGCGGCTCGAGGATTGTGGGGGAGTTCAGCTGGGGGTGCAGAAAAATATATAGGGTTATTTATAAAGGGTATGCTAAGCCGAAAAGGACACATAGTACTCATCATTATGAACAACTTTTACTATGGGACCAAACCGAAATTCGCGAAAAAAAATCAGCTGTTCCATAGAAAAATGTCAACGACTCTCAGTAAAATGTATGGAACAGCTGATTATTTTTTCGCGAATTTTGGGTTGGTCCCATAGTAAAAGTTGTTCATAATGATGAGTACTATGAACCCTTTTCGGCTTAGCATATCCTTTATGAATAACCCTGTATAATTATGTCGACTGTCTTTCCGAACAGTATGGAAACTATTACAGAATTACATTAATTATTTGTACTATTAATTAGAATTTTTTACATCAGAGCAATTTGAAGTCAAATTTTGACCTAAATTAATAAGTTAAAACCTAATTTTATTCGATTAAAAAATGTCAAAATAGCGGCGTTTTACCTGAAATAAAACGCATATTAATTTACTTACCTTATTCGAAGCTTATTTAATGAGATAGGCTCTACGTTTCCCGCCTTGCATTGTAGCTAACTTCAGGTCAATAGTCCCTTCTACGGTATGACGTCACTTCCACCTGGCAGTGTGGCTCCATTTTGGATCAGCCATCTTGGTTTTCATTGCGTTTTGTTTGGTCACCAGGCAGCAATTTATTGTAAGCTTCGAATAAGGTAAGTAAATTAATATGCGTTTTATTTCAGGTAAAACGCCGCTATTAATTTGACTGGTACCTTATTCGAAGCTTATTTAATGAGACGTGTTTATTATCGCCTGGTGGAAGTGATGGTGATGACGTAAACGCCAATGTGATTGTATGCATAGATAGTAGACACATTAAGGTTTAAGTTAATTATATGACTATAGTTTAGGTATGTGTCAGCCTATGCTCAGGAACTTAATAAATAATAACAATATTTATCTTCATCTTTAAGAAAACTGTTTATTTTCAATTCTCATTATCGACAATTACTTTTTTAGTATTTTTAATCAACAGGATCAAAAAATTTTGTAACAGACGTCCTACTAGCGGGTGTGACCTGACACCGGTAATATTTACAAAAGGTATTTTGAGAACGCCAGTTGCCCCTAGCAAGTATTTCTTCGAGAGGGTAGTTATCTAACCAATTTTTAGAAGCTACAGCTGACCTAAAGCTTCCGGGAGTGGCTGATATGCCAGCATCAGTTAACAGAGACTTGATCCAACCTGCAATTAGTGTACGTGATGCCGATCTAGGGTCTCCCCTAATATTTAAAAATAAGCTGTTGGTTTTAGCAGCGTTTCTACGATTTTGAAGGAGAGACAAAGTATGTTTGACCCAAAAAACGGCATCTAATTTCTCGTTATCTTTATTAACCACAAGCTTCCAACCGGACTGCCTGTAATTTACAGAGTCTGTCTTAGAACCAAACGATGGCCATAATATTAGTGAATCATCATTAATTATGCAATTACTAGAATCAACATTAAGCAATGTCAGATCGTGAATTCTTCTGCCTGAACAAAGAAGTAGTAGTGCAGCTGTATGCCTCTGAACTTGAAAAACATTATTTTTGTCAATACGATATTTTTCTAAAAATGAGGCCAACGTATCAATATTCCAAACCGGGGGCTTGCCATGATTAACTGGTTTTCGCAACGCTATAGACTTTAACGTATGCTTAATAAGCACATGCGAGGTAAGATGACCTGACTTTTCTGGATCACATAGAGTTACTACCACTGATTTGTGCAACAAGATCGAATTGTATGATAGTTTATGAACTAGATGCAAATCAGATAAGAATCTAGCAACATCACTTGCTGTAGGGCTTGAAAAGTTAGTCTCGTGCGATTCACACCAAGACAACCATTTCTTCCAAGCGACGCTATACACTTTACGTGTAGATGGGCGCCAAGATTCTTGCAGGAGCTTTACTTGATTACTGTCCCATCCTTTTAGCATCCCAGACCACCCCCACATTTCCATACCTCTAGAGTCATCTTTAACACATTCGGAGGAGGCAATCCCGTCGTGACATCTACTAGGACTCTGTCTAGGTGGTGAATTGTGAATGGGGGAGCTAGGGCTCGCGATTTGATGTCCGGTCGCCAAAAAACTCGATTCCATCGTGGAACTACCAGAAGGTAAATTCCCTGAGCTTGGTTGAGATGGCTTAGAACTCTGGGGATTAGAAATGGAGGAGGAAATACCCAGGCTAGTTTGTACTTCCAGATTTGAGAGATGGCATCTTGATACATCGCTTGCCGGTCGTGGAGGTCTAGTGACACATAATTGCTCACTACGTGAGCTCGACTCGAGGCAAACAGGTCGATCATCGGAATTCCCCACTTGGAGAAAATTTTCTTCGTACATTCCTGCTTCAAATGCCACTCTGGGGGTGTGCGAAGTCTTGACAAATGGTCCGCATGATTGTTGTACATTCCGGGAATGTGAAACACTTTTATGTGTGTTTGATGACTGTCTAGGATCTTGAAAACTTGATAGGTTAAGTCCATGAGGGCAGACGACTTCGTTCCTCCTTCGTGTCTGAGGTAAGCTACCACGGACTGGTTGTCGGACTGTATTAGTAATGTACTGCGACTCAGGACCTGACAATGATGCTGCAGCACTCTTAAGATTGCTAACATTTCCTTTTGGTTGCAGTGGAGGTCCTTCTCTGTTTTGGTCCAAGGACCCGTTAGAGATATGTCGTCTAACCGAGCTCCCCATGCCAGATCTGACGCATCGGTTGTGAGGAAATGTGAAGGTGGTGGCATGTGAATAAATGTCGAGCGGGTGCAATTTTGTTGCCACCAAACTAACTCTTCTAATGCAGCAGGCGTTAGGGCATGCCGCTGTTGAAACATCCTGGGATCTAGTTTTAGAACTTGGTTTATTATGCTCAAAAGACCTCGATAGTTCAGTCTGCCCCTCGGCACCACAAAACTGGCAAAGTTGAGAAGACCAACTAGACTTTGCAGGTCTCTGAGATTTGAGCATTGTTCCGTTAACATCTGATTGGTTTTGGCTACAAAAGCAGGTATTTTGTCTACGGGCAGACTTTTGCAATTTGTCCAAGGATTCCAGAGAACCCCCAAAAATACAAGACTCTTTTTGGGAGTGGTGATGGATTTTTCGTAGTTTATTAACCAGCCTAGCTTCTCGAGAGTCTCGCACACCATGTATACATGGCTTCGAAGAACAGATTCGTTCTGATTTACAATCAAGAAATCGTCCAAGAAGACAATTATTCGTATACCTTTTTGCCTTAGAATTTGCACTATCCAGTTTGTGAGAGCAGCAAATGTTCTTGGAGCCGTACTCAGGCCGAAAGGTAAACACGTCATTTCCAGTAGTTCGTTGCGATATAGGAGGCGCAGGAACCTTCTGTGGCTGCGAGCCACAGATAGATGAAAATAGGCTTGTGAAATGTCTATTTTGCACAGCCAATCCTTCGGTTGTAGAAAATCCGGTATCCGCTGAACATTTATTAGTTTGAAATGTTTTACTATTATGTATCGATTCAAATTCTTTAAATTGAAAATCGGTCGGGCTGAGCCGTCGCTTTTGGGAACCAGAAACATTGACGATAGAAAGCTCGGAGACACCACAGCACGTTCTAAAACCCCTTGGTGTTTCATTTTGTTTATGACAGATGTCATTTTGTCTGACTCTGGTACGAGTAGATTTGAACCCATGTTGGTGGGATAAAAAAGCGGAGGTTTTTGGCAAAACGGTATGCGATACCCTGTTATCATTTTTAGAATGTAAGGTGGTGCTCCTAGCTGTTCCCAAAATTTTAAGAAATGTGCAAGGCGACCCGCTTTGAACGGTATCGAGTCACAATTTTCGACGCTTGTTGTTTCCATTTTGTGGAGATGGGGAGAAAGTGCGCTTCTTTCCACGGCTCGAATAATTCTGCTGCCTTGCAAAGGGCCGCGAGGCATTTCCTCGAAATGTATTCTGATAATTCGGTGCGACCGAGTTATTATAAGGCACACTGTCACGATGATAACCACCTTGCGGAGGCGGGTTATTATGGGAGCAGTGAGCTTGAGTAGTAGTGTGATTGTAAACTTGAGAAAAACCCTGCGAGGGTTTAAAATTAAAAGCGGACCCCTGCGAGGGGCCGCGTGACTTTTTTGGGACTGCCCGCGAGGCAGAAGTCATAATGGCTCTTTGTGCCGGCCAAAATCATTTTCTGACGCCGCCTGCACGATCCACTGCAGCTGTGAATTTTTCGGCAGCAAAAAGATTGATCGTCGACGGCGGAATCTTGCGCAGACTCGCCTTGGACACAGGATCTTTTGCATGCTTTAAGATGCTATCTCGGCGCATTTGAATTGTTTCGGCCCGATGGCCACAGATAATCTGCATCAGATCTGAAGAAGCTTTGTGGAAGTCTACCGCAGAAAATAGGGTAGTGACTTTCTGAAACAGGCTCTCATAATCTATGGACTCACAGCCTTTAGCCCACGTCAATAAATCTCGTAGGCCAGTTTCTAGAGACTCTTTTTGCTTAAAAACACACATAGTGAGGGCTGCAAACGCTTTGTCTGCAAGTGTCAGATGCTTTGGTGTTTCGTAGTCTTTAATTTCATCATTAATCTCTAGGTCCGTGAACCCTGGTGTAAAAGTATACACCTTCTGAGTTTCAGCGTATCGCACATCGCCCCAATCGCTCTTATCTAAGTGCTGATATTCACCTAGCATTTGCAATTGCGATTGCGTTGCTTTAGGGATCGCTGGTTCCTTGAGTTTAGTTTCAAAGGAAAGAGTGAAACCTGATTGCTCAGATTTGTCACTTAAATCCAAACATTGATTGCAATCGTCAGTAAAGGAGGACGCAGCAAGTGATATAGCATCATCATTAGGTACCTGACAATGTCCAGCCTGGCGAACAACTTGTTCTCGCAGTGCGCGAATCTCTTCAGCTAGCTTCCTATGAGACGATCGGTGCTTCCGTTTGTTGTTTTTCTTCTTTCTATGTCTCCGTCTCGCCACAGTTGAAGAGGAACTTGAACTGCTTCCGCTATCACTACTGGAACTCGATAAACTCCGATCTCGTTTTTTCCTGGGTGTTGCCGAAGATAACGGCAAATTTTCAATATCTTTATCCATACTAAAGAAAAAAGACGGTAAAATGTTACAAAAAACGACACTATTCGAGATAGGATTTCACTAAGATAAAAACGGGTAGATTTATATTCAGTTACACTTTTAACTTATAATTGCACTAGTAATAGAAAAATGTCGATCTAGTACCTTGATAAAGTATAGGTTTATACTTTATAAATCCGAATTAATAATCAAAGAAATAATCCGAAAAAATTATATGAAAGTCGACGGCACCAACTTGAGTGCGTCCGACTCGGCGGGAATCCAAAACGCCAATGAAAACCAAGATGGCTGATCCAAAATGGAGCCACACTGCCAGGTGGAAGTGACGTCATACCGTAGAAGGGACTATTGACCTGAAGTTAGCTACAATGCAAGGCGGGAAACGTAGAGCCTATCTCATTAAATAAGCTTCGAATAAGGTACCAGTCAAATTAATACATTTTTTTTTTAGAATTATTTATTTTCCTACAAGTATATTAAATATTCGTGTAATTAGTACAATGAAAGTAAAGATGATTTTGCAGTTTCAATATTGTTTGTAGCAGCAATCGATTTTACTATGGAAACTAACGTGGTTCCTTGAACTAGTTACGTATAATATACGCAAACCATTTTACCGACGGGGTACACCTTCTAATATTTCTTTTTTTGTTTACGAGGGGGATATCTTTGCAAGATGCCCAGCTGCCATGGGATGCTCACATTGAACCCGGGACCTCTGGCTTATAAGGCGGATATACTACCGCTGAGCCAAACAGGTCGTCATTATTCGATCGTCGTCAACTATGGGTCTAGTTGCCTGAAATAAATAAATTATTATAAAATATTATCTATTATTTCTTACCACAGCCTGTGCATGCAGATTCTTAGCTGCTGTTGCGGTCTTCGCTCCTGCCTCGTTGACGTCATCCGCGGCCGGCTCGGTGTTCGCCAGCGACGTCAGCTCTTGCGTGGACTTGAGCAGCGCTGACGTCTTGTCTATTACTGCGTCGGCTAACTCCAGAATCTGTACAAATTTTAATTAAACGTCTACAAAAGTACTGATATTTTTTTTAACAGCTGAAATGATTTACTCAAATCGTAGCTTTAAATGTTGCTTTTAAATCATGAAGATCAACTGTTCAGTCGTTTAGAAGCTACGACGACACAGACAGACGTTCGTCAAAATAGTAACACTCCTCTGTTTGCATTGGAGGTTAAAAATGACTGAACTTTTTTTTTTTTATTAACCTATGCTGTCCCACTGCTGGGCAAAGGTCTCCCCCAATTTTTTCCAGTTACTGCGGTCTTGGGCCAGCGCCGTCCAGTCTTTTTCAAACCGCCCGAGTTCGTCGCGCCATCGCGTCGGGGGGCGACCTGGGGGTCGACTGTCCAGGGGCACCCACTCTGTGGAGACCTTTGCCCATTGAACTTAGTATCATTTTTTTTTAGTGAAAAAAGCTCCTTTTATTTTCACTTTTAACTAAATTTCTCACTTACCACCTATCAGTCAGCGCCATTTAGTTTCATTTGCTTTGAATTAAATTATTTAACTGACGAGTTTTCATCTATTCTTTCGTAATTGCTTACCCTGATGAAATGTATGCGTAAGGCGAGAAGATCGTGGCTTGTGGCGTTCCTTAGGAGAAGCCTATATCCAGCACTGGACAGACATTAGATAGGCTGTTGATAAAACAAAGTCGTGAAACTAGTGTATTACCTGGTTCTCCTTGTCAGCTCTGGGTTTTGCCCCTCGCTTCCCGAACACGTATACCAGTCGCCCAGACACGTCGGCGTATTTAGAAGACGCCTCTTGTAATTTCTGATTAAAAAAAAATACGCTTTAGCGCATGCAGACAAATTTTGTTTTCACTTTAATACGCTTATATTTAATCAGTTTCGGCGTGGGCTATTTAAGTATATTATTATCATGTCTTTCTTTATAACGCTTTATATGTATAATGTAATATACTTACTTCAGTATCATCTACCCCGGACAGCGAGCAGACGTGCCTGGCGGCGGCGCAGAGTTCCTTGATGTCGTTGATTAGAGCCGTGCGGTCCTTGCCGTCCTTCACGCTTGCCAGCGCTTGAGCATCTATCAAAACGTTATAACACTCATTTGGATAGAAAACTCGAGGATTTTATCAACTTAACCTATAATTAGCCTACTGCTGGGATACCGGCTTTATCTTTAAGTGATTAAGCCGAATTACACTAAGCTAGTCAAGGGCAGATTGGTGGATTCACATACGCCATCGAATTTCTTTTTCGGACCCTATTCTAGGCTATAGGAACTGTTAATTCATTTAAAACAATGTTAATCCAGGGTATAATCTATATCAATTTCAAATTTCACTCAAACCAAGTAGCTCAACAGCTGTTTCGGCGAGAAGAAGCAACAAACATACAAAGTCACTCCCAAACTTTCCCATTTATGATCAGAAATATCGACATAGTCTTTGTCTGTGTATTTTATGAAGATTATAATTCAGCAAGATTATTTTTTAAGTTGTTACTCACCCCTCGCCAGATCTGGCATGAGCTCGTGTATGGTGTTCAAAGAGGTCACGGCTGCAGCGTAATCTATATTCTGAGGATCTGAAACCAGAGACAAGAATGAATGAACTGAACAAAAGAACGAATGAACCTATTTGGGTAAATTATTGAGTTTACTTACAGACCATAAAACAAAAAAAAACACTATGGTACCTATATGATTTTGTTTTGTTAAAGTTAAAAATTCTGGATGCCACCCAAACTGACATGGATAAACGCGCTTACCATCAAGTCGGTTACTTTCTTTTCCTCATACAATTGTTTAAAAAAGTAATTGAAACTGGAACAGCTGAACCAGTCAGTTGAACCAATGGCAAGATACCACTGGTTAGACCAGTAAAATTGTTCCCAACGAGTAACACTGTGACTCGTTTTGGTGTGACTCGTTGGGAACCGCTCGTTTTAAGTTGTTGTTTTTTGTGTGCCAGTTGTTGATTTTTAAACGGGCAATAGATTACAGTACAATGCAATATAAAAATTTATTGGCATCACAAAAAAACTGCAAGAACACATTAGAAATAGACCAAAAAGCAATCTTCTGACTACAAAGTGTTCGATCGGAGTTGTACCGGAGTGAGCCAGCATATAATGCGCGACGGCCGCGTTGATCTTGCCGAGCTTGTCCACGGCGGCTTGTTCCAGCTTCTCCACCTCCTGCGGAGTCAGCGCCGGCCCTTTGTAGTCCTGGAAGGATAAAAATGTTAAATATTCGGTTACCTGGGTGTACTAAAATCTGTACGGAAAGTAAGGTGGAGAGGGACATTTCACAATTCCTGACTAAACCCCCTTTTCCCCCTTTTTTACACTCCCCAAGCTTGAAATATCTATCAGAGCCCGCCCTTAATAGACTTCCCAAAAAAATACTTAGAATAATAATAATTGTCAGGGATAATAAATAATAGAGCTTTTTTATACCACCAAAACCTAGGCCCGGCACGCCCGCCGAACAGCACTGCTCATACAATTTTTCAAAACAGACGCGCGAGCGTGCCCCCACGCGATGTTTAGCGCAGGGCTTTAGAGTCGATAGTTAGAATACGAACGAAATCGGTTAACCGGTTGTAATAAGAGTCGAGTGGTCACAGTTCGGAGCGGTTGTAATTAGGGTCAGACCACACTTCGGAGTGAACGACTAGTTATTAAAATGCAATGCAGTTCACCTCCTGCGCGAGTTCCGCCGCGCTGTCGAGCGCGTGGTTGGCGGTGGCCGAGGCGGCGATGAAGGAAGCGCGCCGGAGATGCTTCTCGGTCTTCTCGTCTGCTATGAAGCTGGTGCGGGACTTCTGCAGAACGAGTGACAATTAGTCAATAGTAAATAAACAGTAGAAAATATTAAATTTTGTAAATAGTATTCAGTAATAATGATGATGACAAGAAAAAAAATTGTCTGCTTGTTTTTTTGTCTTTTGATCCCAGAAATCCCGACAAGCAATATACCATATTTCCCAATTCATTATAAAGAAAATTTGCGCCAATTACGTATGATGTAATAATGTTTGTTGCATACCGTCTCCGACCTGTGTCGGAGGACAATGCTGACGAACATACAGAAATAAAAATCTGTAATAAAACAGAATGTGGTCCTGAGATTTAATAGTCCGGGTGGTGCGACTCTGCAATCGAACCCAATTTTGAATGGGAAAAAAGTTTACATGATTGATCTGATTGATCGAAACACGCAGTCCAACCATGTGGCCATAGCCAGTTTATGGGTATCTTATACGAAGATCCAAATAAATAACTAGTCATACGCTGAGTATCCTGCTGCGGCGGCGCGTCTCAGGAGCGATGGCGAAGTACATCTCAGTACTGAGAGAGGCGATGCGTTTCGCAGCGTCTTCAGCCTCGCTGGCGTTCTGGGAACAAAGAGATTAGTAAGCAATTTGGCTAAATTCCACCATTAAAAACGAAGGAACCAACTACGAAATAAAAGAAAGAAAATTGAAAGAGAGAAAGAAACTTATTTTTATGTTTTGTTTTTTTATGCCATAGTTGACAAGCAAACGAGCCGCCTGACGGTAAGAGATCACCGTCGCCGTAGATACCTGTAGCACCGAAGCCGTCACAGATACCTACGTTGCCGACCTTTTAAGAATCTATTAACAGACCTTTTAAAGAACCTACTCAGTGGAAAGATAGATCTTTTTTGATACCATGAAAAGTACAGTAAATAATTTAGAGTAAAATACTAAGGAGAGAACAGGGCTTATCTATTTTCAAATATGAAGGGGAAAAATCTAAGCTACCGAGTCATTACAAGTAGACAATAAAACTGCCTCAAAATACCACTCGCGGTCACAACTAGCGACACCTAGTTCTACTCACGACAGCGGCCGGGTCGGTGGACTGCGACAGGATCCTCATGAGCTCGTCCAGCTCGTTGAGCTGGTCTTGCAGCTTCTTCTTGTCTTCCTCGTTGGTTTGCTTGGCTATTGTGCCGTTCACGCCTACAAATTACAGTGGTTTATTTACCGAGCGAAGCAAAGATTCCAGAGTCAAGGGAACATATATTATTATACTAAATACTAGCGACCGGCCCCGGCTTTGAACGGGTATGAAATATAGGCTATGTTACTCAGAGATAATGTAGCATTCTAATGTTGAAAGAATTTTTGAAATAGGTCCAGTAGCTTTTTAGTTTAATTGAAACAAACATACAAAAATCCAAAAATATAAATTTTCTTTATTATAATATTGTATATTGTAATTATCAAATATATAAATGATTTATAGGCCACATGTCGTAGCAAACAATTGTATTTCTTTATATAATACATCTATTTTTCATAATCTGGAACCAATTATCACCAACCCTACTGTTTCCAGACCAACGACTTCCCAGCTATAGACACCTCACAAAAAGCAAGTTTTTTGTCAACACATTGGTGCAACAGCACATAGAGAGCGTGGTTAGCTAGCATGTATGTATAAGGTTATATCAAACCGTCTCTGATAGAAGGCATGTCTGCATTCATCCCGTCCACAATTTTCTGAGTATCCTCAATGTGGGCTTGGGATGGTTCTGAAAAAAAAAACTAGTTGTATGAAATATTCAGTTTCTGCACACGAATCTCAGCTCTAATCGCCTGACAATACGAGCTATATTACCGTATAGTACTGTTAAATAAAACCACTACAAATTTTGAATTACCTCACGCGAATCTCTGCTCTAAATACCTGACAATAAAAGTTGGTATTGCGTAGCACTCTAAAACAAGATCAAAGTGAAACATTCAGTTTCGGCGCGCAAATTTCAGCTCTAACAACCTCACAATACGAGCTAATATGGCGTATTACTACTATACAAAATCACTAATGATATTCAGTCTCAACAAGCAAATCTCAGCTCTACCACTTTGCTTATAAGAGCTAATATCGCGTAGCTCTATAAAAAGCCTTGGCACTGACCTGTAAGCAACGTGACGATTTGGACAGAGTTCGAGTTGAGTCGGTTGAGGCGGCGAGTGAAAGGGACGCCCATATCCTGGCGCATGCCTACTTCTGCCTTCTGGAATATAAAACGAGTGTGGTTAAAAGGGAGATAGATGGTCGTCTGCTATCTTTTTCGCAGATTTTTTTAATTTCGAAGACATAAAATCACTGCGAAACGCTTGACGGAAAATTAAAGAAAACATATACTTATGCGTTTTTTTTTCAAATGTGCCTTCAGACAAAGATTTTTTAGAGCATTTTTTTTGTTGTAGTGTTACGATTTTAATTGGTTGTTTTCTTTAATCATTGTCATCCACAGCCATCCTTATCCCACTGCTGGATATACCTAAGCCTCTCTCTCACTGTGCCATCTGCCTCGGTTCTGCGCCAACTCATTCACTTACTCAGTGACTACATCTTCAATACACGAAATGGATAGAGCTTCGCGCGTAAAAATACGTCTTGTTAGCGCTTACCAGCACTCCTTGTTCCTGTTTGTTCTTGATTTCGATGACCAACATCTGCTGCGCCGTCACCATCTGCGTGCCTTGGCTCGCCACTTGACCTGAAGAAACATTTATACTTAAATGACTATTGAGAAGTAGGTACTAATTACAGAGATGAGGCAAAAACCGACGAAAGGATGGTAGCTTTGGTATTTTTAATAAGAATTAAGCATATTTTTTTAGATGTAGGTAATTGAGAGACGAGTCGAACAAATCTGCGTCTGCGCCACCCAGAATTTAGCATATAGAGAGGCTTCAACCTTGGCCCTCGTCGTGGACTCTGTCTGGGCGAGTTACAGTGTGTTTAATAAACACCCCACTTACAATTAGAATTAAGGCTAAAAGAAACAAAGATACCTGGTTCGTACTCCACAATCTTGCTGGGGCCGACGAAGGATTGTGCGAAAACCTTGGAAGGGTTGTTTGAAATGTGCTGGACCATGTTGGCTCTAAAAGTAACAAATGGAAAGAACGGTAACATTTAGAAGAATATGAAAATAATCGTCTCAGCAGTGGGACACAATTGGGTGAGAAAAAAAAGAGAATTACTATTCACCAATTATTTTATTTCTTGCAGCAAAATTTTTATAGTATCATAAATATTTAGCAAAATTATAAATATATTTAATATATATTTATAAATAAATAAATAGGTACATTGCAAGTTAACACTTTAACTGCTGAAAACATACCTTGCGTTTTCCTTTGTGCAACGTGAATGCGGCTACACACGCCAGGCGCGTAAACGCAACGCATGTGACTATTAGCCGCACTTAAGGCAAGCGCATGTGATAATTAGCAGCAGTTAAAGTGTTAAATAAAAGCTTGTACAAAGGTACTCACTGTCCAGCGGTGATGTTGTCCTGGCCCACGTATCCGTGGTCGGTGGCGGATATGTTGTAGTGCGCCAGCGCCCGCTTGCGGATGAGGTCGATGTAGCCCTCCAAAATGTCGCGGATACGGAAGGCGTCGCGAGTCTTCACACTGTATTCCTTATCCCTGTTCAAATAAAACAGAAATATAAATAAACGGACCAGTAAGAGCAATGCCTAGCTTAGGGAGAGTGGGAGAGTGGTACGATACTTCGTCGCAGATTTAATTCGTTTAATAAATAAATAAGTCATAATGGAATAAAATAATTACATACACCATTAGTTCAATAAATTTCCTTTTTGTAGATTACAAAAAATATAGAAATATTTTGAGCGTGAGCGTCTCGCTCAAAATATTTAGATTTACGAAACGAAAGTTTTTTGTCTATAAGTTTTATTTATGATTTTTTTCTCCAGTGTTCCAGATATATTTTGTACAATATTATTGTAAAAACCTTTTATATTATATAATCTCTTATTATATAGTTTGTATTTTTGTCTTTGGGGGGGGGGGGGGGGGGCTCATTAAGTCGACAATGAAATGAAAGTCGCGGGTCGAACCTGGATAAGATCATGATGAGTTCCGTATAAGAGAGGCCTATGCTCAGCAGTGAGTTGATAATGATGATGATGATGATGGTGTGGCTATTGTGCGGCACAGTAAGTAAGCACAGTAAGAGATTTGATACAGGCCCAATACAACTAACCGGGCAACTAACACCCAGATCCAGAGCAGATATGAATTTATAAATAAATAACGTTTCACACTCATAGCTCCTCACTAGGATAACCTGTGTCAGAGATGCCATGGAACACAAACAAAGACAAGGACTGTCAAGGACCACTAACACCCAAACCCAGAACAGATATTTTATATTCATCTTTCAAACTTCTGCCCGGCCGGGAATCGAACCCGGGATCTCTGGCTTATAAGGCGGATATACTACCGCTGAGCCAAACAGGTCGTTTGATACGAGTCTTTCTGTTTAACATTTTGACTGCGGCTAATAATCACATGTGCTTGCCTAAGGCGCGGCTAATAGTCAAATGCGTTGTGTTTTACGCACCTGGCGTGTGCAGCCGCACTCGCGTCGCACAAAGGAAAACCCAAGGTATGCGTTTTCCGCAGTCAAAGTGTTAAGTAGTGTGTACTTACGTATAGTCTCCAAAGTTGAGAGTGAAGGTCTCCCCCTTCCCCGCGTGGTAAGTCTTGACGTGCGTCAGCGGCCAGGTCTGGATGATCTCTTTGGAGGTCTCGTCCAGCCGCAGTATAGCGTCCGCGTTGATGCCGAGCAGGCGGGGGACCAGCTTCTTCTTGCCTTTCTGTTTCTCCTACAACGAAATTGATTTCCAAGATTACACTCACACAAACATACATAATTATATACATGTAAAAATGTTATCAATTATTGCTAGATCGATGATTAATGCTAGCAATAATAAAAGAGGAAACTCGGCATCGGCAAAACGTTTATTACTGCCATTTCTTCCACAACGAGGCGGCGCACTTATTATATCAGGCGTTATCAGGTACGTTTACTTTTGAATAAAAGTTGGTCAAATTAATTTATTTTGTATTTTTGCCTTAAAATTGCGCCAGGTACTAAAAAGAATTAAGGTATCTACTAGTCTTAAATCAATCAAGACCATCAAGACATCGTGCCCAACGTCTTTTCAACGAATAATTCCTTATTTATTTCTGTCTTGTATGATGAATGGGCCAGCGTAATAGTAAACTGCATTTTTCATAAAGTTTCATAAAGTTCTCGTAATTTTCTATCGAATCAGGAGATATGGGAGTGCGCCAGGCAAGTCGAGCGAAGGCACAACGTAGGTACCATTCTTTTTTAGAATACATATTTTTTGACAGAACATTGCCACTGGTACTTATGGGTTACACGTAACGGGTACAGTGGTGGGACAGTGCCCTCGGCCGAGTACTCAGTATGCATAAACAGTTTGACGAGGTTAGACAGTCACTAAAACCATGATTTATTTGCTCGGTCGAGTATGCCCATTAACTGTCTCGCCACCACATTCGTTACGTGAAATCAACCCATAAAGTTTGTTTAGTCAAGTGTCATTTTACCTTGACAAGAAAGAAAGTGACTCCGTAAGTGGGCAGCGCGCGCGCAGTCTTGGTGTAGAGATGCTTGGCCTCCAGCTCGTTGAGACCGACGTGGGAGCTGTACGCTTTGAGGATCTTCTTTTCTATGCCCCAGGAAGTGCTGTACTGTTCTGGGAGGTACTCGCTTAAACTGAAGGGGAATTAAATAATAATAATAGTTTAAAAACTAAAAAACCACGCATTGTCATCGGTCTTTGACAGGTGTGCAAAGTTTGAATTAAATCTGATCGTTCAAAGTAGGGCAAAATCGAGTCCAAAGGGATCGGTTGCAAACATACAGGTGAAACTAATAAAAGCGTGTCAAAAAGAAAAGAGTCGTAGTTACAATGAACTAACAATCAGAAATGTAAATGGCAAAAATATTACAGCTTGTACACTGCTGTAGCGACTAGCGTATTAACAGAACATCAGCTGTTCCACACAAGCCGAGTGTCATTGACATTTTTAACAGCAATTTTTTGTCGATTTCAGGGTTGGTCCCATAGCAAAAAATGTTCATAATGATCTACGACTATGTCGACTATGAGCGCTTTTCAGCTTACCATACTCTTTCCTTATAACCCAGTTTTAAAAGGTTGTTCATAGCATCTTACTTACTTCTCAATGAAGCCCGACTTGTGTTTCTCCTCGTTGTAGTCCCCGAACTGGATGTGGCACTGGATGCCGCCGAACTCCGCCGCTGTGGTCAACATTACACGTTCAAGGAATAATAATAATTATGAAAATAAATAATACGAATAATTGGACTTCTATCGAAAAATATGCAGTAGGTACATATTCGGTGGAGAAATATAAGTTTTTTACATCCGATAGCAGCGCCGCCGTCTCATTTTTGTGACCGAATAGGAAATCGATAAAAAGAACGATCGAAAGAAAAACAGCAGTTCCATACATTTTGTCGAGTGTCATTAACACTTTTCTATGGAACTGGTGTTTTTTTTTTCAATTTCCGGGTTGGTCCTATCGTAAAAGTTGTTCATGATGATAAGTAGGTACTAAGTATGAGCTCTTTTTGAGCTTAGCATAGGGTGTGTACTTTCTCATAGCTAAAAATAAATATCTTAAAAAATCATGAAATCTTGTAGTGAAACACGAATAGCTAAAATTACAAAACTGTATAGCTTCTATAGCGTACTTTCATTCTTCAATGAATAATAAAATTATTATATAATTAAAAAGATAATTTTTAAGGTAATAATTCCTAAAACGTAATATGGGTTACTCGCCTAAAATAAAGATATTTTATTTTTAAAACGGGATTCGAAATAAAACCACAAAAAACATTGCATACAAAATTTTGATTGTCATAACAATTTGTATTTTTAATTAAACTTACCAGTTACCTTAACTAACAGACCTGTAGTTTCCTTATTCGCTACCTAAAATTAATGACAAATGGAGTCACCGCAATCACTATACAAACCAACAAACAACCATATTTTACCGATGGTTGTTACATTTTTTCCTTCTACACCTAACTAGTAAAAACGATCTTTACGTACAAAAATAACGGTTTACTTTTTAACAATTTCCTCATTTCTAGTTCTCTTCTCATAGAGCATAAATTCTGTCGTAGAATACGTAACTAGTATTTGATAGACAAATGTATGGAAAATGGGACAATTGTTAACAATGACAACGACTTTGTCGGGTATACTCGTATGTCAGCATAGTGCAAGAAGTCACTAACTGTGGGCCTAGCACAACTTTGACGTAAAAATACGTAGCGAGTATTCGATAGAAAAGTGTACGCCATTTACACCCGTCAGGAGCATACTGACAGTCGTAAATGGCGTACACTTTTCTATCGAAAACTCGCTACGTATTTTTACGTCAAAGTTGTGCTAGCCCTACTGCAAAAAGCCACTGTTTTACTGTGAAAACTAACTTAGATATGTGTCATATCTACGTTAGTTGTCCATAATTAATACGAGAACGCTCACGTTTTATTGAGTCATATTCAGACTAGTTTCGATCACATTCGGTGACCTTTTTCGAGAAGTAATTACAAGCGTGATGCGCATGAAGTCGCGTCCAGCCTGGCACTGCAGTTAATGACTTCTTGCAATTATGACGACTTTATGTTCATACATTTTCTATCAAATGGTCACTACGTATTCTACGTCGGAATGTATGGTACTGTCTACTGGTACGGTCTACTGACCCTTTACCCGGGCTACGTTCGTACTTCATACATTTTTCTATCAATTACTCGCTAATTATTTTACGTCGGAATGTATGCTAGGCCTACCTGACCCCTTACCCGGGCTTATCCGTGATCTGCTGGAGCTCATAGTCCTGACAAATTTGAAAGATCCTACTCTTCGCCTGATTCAAAAAATACGGGTTAAACTTCCTCAGCGTACTCCCTATTGCCATTAGAAATACGTCTAGAGGATCCGTCGGGTTTAAATCTTGGTAGATATCTTCGCTCTGATTCGGCGTCTCTTCGTGGTTTCGGTAAGACGAACCCGCGTGCTGCGGACTATCTTCGTCGTGGTTCTGATATGCCACATTATTCAGCTGTAACGTATCCACTTCTTTATATTTCCGGTACGATGCCGATGGAAGCTCTATGTCGACGAACTGTTCAGCCGCGTCTTCGACGAATTCGCACAGATCTTCGCCGGATCTGAGCTTGAAATGCGGTACTAAGAACTGCAGGTCGTCTTCGTACCGGTATTTCTTGCCCATCTTTTCTTCCGGGTATTCGACTCGGAGGCGCAGGTTGCGGCGCATTTGGTCGCGAATGTTTAGCCAGCGGGACTTGCATCTTTGAGCTGAAAGGTTTGAGATATAGAGTAATTACGGTGTTTATGGCTTTTTCATCTTATGGTCTAGTAAAATAACCACAATTTTCGACATTTAAAGTCTTATGGTTTGATCTCTGAACTGTTAAGCCCCGCAGGACGTACATCATCTCTGGCATTAGAACCATGCATATGCGGCGAACCGTCACGAATTGCAGCCTTGCGCCGCCCAATTAATCTACAATTGCTTATTTATTCCTCAAATAGCACGAAATACAATTGTGGCGCCCTAACTCAATCATTTCAAAATTAATTACAGATATTTTTTCATGTTCATTATAAATCAACAACTCGTTGTCGGTCATGTTCAAAAACAGGATAAATCATATTTTATTTCATTTAAATCAAGGAGAGCTAAAACAAAACAACCAATAGCACCACTAACAATACCTATAGATTCTGTACAATACATATACCACAGAATAAACAATAGTTCTCAGATCGCTTCGCTCGAATATTCATACCGCTTCGTCGCCCTGTCTACCACAAGTCTATAACTTCCGCTCGGTCCCAGACTGACGTCACAGAAATAAACATTAAAATACGTTGTAATAAGTACTTACTGGGTCGTCCCAAAGCGTCGGATATTTTCTGCCACGTTAATTCCTTAGCGTCCGAGCTGGAGTAGCCCGGATGCTCCGGGTTGTACAGCAGCGGGTTTTCCCTGACAAGTTTAATGAGTTTCTGGTCCAATAGTGTGCCGAAATGTAGCGGCGGCATCGTGCGTCGTCCGATCAGTGTCCGGGCCGACTGCGGGGCGCGCGCGGCGCGGAACCGTCAGAGGCAGGGATGGGACGTGCTCTTCGGGCAGTAACGTGTCGATAGTTTTATCGATTCTTTTTACTTGCATCGACGTTTACAAACCTTGAGACGATAAATTTTTCGTTTTGACATAATTATACTTTTGACGTGAGTAACCAAATAAATTGAAAAGTAGAGTAACAAGTTTTATTGTAACCAAAACTAAATCTAAAAATTAAAATTGTTTGTGGAATGTAATACAACAATTTTATTCGTATAATTAATTTTCATCATCAATTTGTTTAAGCTCATAATCTTGTACAGTTTCAAATATTTTACTCTTAGCTTGATTTAAATAATAAGGACTAAACTTTCTTAGCGTACTGCGTATAGTCATGAGAAAAATATCCACAGGATCAGACGTATTCAGCTCCTGATGAGGTCCAGAATTATTACGATTTCTCGGGGCATCAATTTTGCTTTCACGGAATGTCAAAATTGGTTTTACGTCGACATCATTATCTTCCAAGTTTAAAGATTCATCGATATATACTTCCGACGGCATCTCAACTTCCATACTGTCTTCTAACAACTCTGAGTAGTCGTTTGATGAACTGCCTTCTTTAAAATATGGTATCACAAACGCCAGCTCTTCTTCGTATCGGTAGCATTTAGACCGATGCTCTGGGTGACGAAGGCGATCTTTAATTTTTTTCCTCATCATGTCTCGAATGCTTGCCCAGCGTAATTTACATCTTCGCGCTAAAAAGTTATAAAAAATAATAATTGCTCATTAATGAAATCATTTATACAATCTAATCTAATAAAATCTATGGCTATTAATAATATCGTGAAATAAAATGTCGATACGTATGACGCACATCACTAGTGTCGAGCACAATGGCCTTCGACCCTTCGTAATAAATAAGTAGGTAAGAACAGTGTCAGTCTGGTCGCGTTTCTATTCTAACCATCTACAACATTAATATCGCACCTGGCTTTTGCAAGGCTTCTCCAATTTTCATCCATGTCAGTTCCCTGGTGTCGCAGTCGGAATATTTCGGATGCGTTGGGTTGTATATCACAGGATTCTCCCTTACTAGCTCGATTAACTTCAAGTCTGCGTCTCCGCTAAATAAGGACTTTGACGCCGACGCCATCTTGCCTAGAGAACGAGGCCGATAATGGGACGGGACGGGTCAGGTATAGAGACGGGGCGGTGAAATAATCGATTTCTGTTGTCATTGTCGATTCGATCTTGTGAACAGTACGATTACTAGGATTCTCTTAGGATCGATTGTGTTAATAAAAATGATTCTGCATTTTTAAGTAGATTTACTTTTAGAAAACTGCATTCCATAACAAAATTACGTCTATGAGTACATATTAAAACTAAGGGTGTTAATTAAGGTCTTTATTCTCACTTCATAAAAATACAACTAGTAACTTTTACGGGCTGGAGTCTTCTCTTCTCCGATTTGTTTTAACTCATAATCTTGTACAGTTTGAAATATTTTTCCCTTTGCTTGATTTAGATAGTAAGGCTGAAATTTTCTTAAAGTACTTCGCATAGTCATGAGGAAAACATCCACAGGATCGGAGGTGTTTAGCTTTTGACAGAAGACTGGATTGAACTTACGAGTGCTCCCAACTTCATTATCACATTTACGAAACATTGAAATGTCATTCACTGCAACGTCGTTGTCTTCTAATGCTAAAGGTTCATCAGCATAAACTTCGGATGGCGTCTCGATTTCTGCATTTTCCTCAAAAAACTCCGAGTAATCGTTAGTCGATTCTTTGAAAAATGGTATCATGAATGTTAGCTCTTCTTCGTATCGATAGCATTTGTATTGTAGTTCCGAGGTTTTCTGACGATCTGCGATTTTTTTTCTCATCGTGTCTCGTAAGTTCGACCAGCGTTCTTTGCATTTTCGAGCTAAAATGTGAAATAACGAGTATAGGGGGGTACTTACTAATATTAAAAATATAAAAGTCTATAAGTTTGTTTCTCAATCACACAAAAACGGCTTAACGGATTTGGATGTTTGTTTTGGAGATGTCTTGTACCCTGAATTTACACATAGGCAGGCTACTTTTATTCCAGAATAATTAGAATCGGGTAAAACCGAGGGGCGAAGCTAGAATAATGAAATACAAACTACGTTCAAATGACAGAGGCTAATTTATAAACATGAACGGTTTCTTTATAACAATATGGGCAAAATGACAAAGCGCAATTAGTAAATCGCTAAATGTATGACCAATGTTCAAACACAAAGCCACAAACATCAAATCACTAAATCATCGTAGTTGTAAGAATCGAGTTTTCTGATATTAGTTTTCTCGTTCTTACGAATTTACCTCAACACTACTGTTTTTATTTACATATTACATATTATTATCACGCCTCTTTCCCATTGGGGTAGGCAGAGACTACATCCCTCCACTTGCTACGATCCTGACATATGTCTTTCGCTTCTTCTACTTTCATAAGTGTTTTCATACAAGCTCGTCGGTTGCGGGTACTTTTTACGTGGCCTTTACTGAGAACGTCTTCGATTTGATCGTGATACGTTCGCCTACGTCGACCTCTACCAGCTTGTCCTTTCACACTCGCCTCATAAATCTGTTTCGTCAATCGTCTTTCATCCATCCTCTCTACGTGTCCGAACCATCTCAGCATCCCTTTTTCTATCTTTGTCACTACATCTTCTACCACACCACAACGTTCCCTTATCACGCTGTTCCTCAACTTATCCATCAATGTCACTCCAGCTATACTTCTCAGACTTCTCATTTCCACAGCATTAATCTTACTTTCATGCTTCTTCTGCCAAACCCAGCATTCACTACCATACATAAGTGTGGGGACCAGCACTCCCCTATGTACAGCCAATCGTGCCCTTTTCGATACGTTCTGGCTGCTCATAAAGTTATGCAGGGCCCCATTCACTTGGTTTCCTGCCAACACTCTTCGCTCAATATCACAATCATACTTGCCGTCTCTCGTAAACTTTGATCCCAAGTAAACAAACTCTTTCACTTGCTCCACTCTTTCTCCTTCAATCATAACTCTACAATTCGACATACTTTCTTCTCTTTCAAAAACCATTACTTTCGTCTTACATACATTCATTTTCATACCTTTGCTTTTTAGGGCACCATGCATAATATCAACCATCGCCTGCAACTCCTCCTCTGATGATGCTAATATAACTTGATCATCAGCGTATAGGAGGCATTTGACAGTTAAATCATTCATTCTTAACCCATACGCACTTTCTTTCAAATCCTTCAAGCAATTGTCTATAAATAGGTTAAACAGCCCCGGCGAGGCTACACATCCCTGTCTAACACCTTTTTCGATGCTAAACCAGTCTGTGTAAGCCCCGTTTTTATTTATGTTTACAAATACCTGGTCTTTGCAGTGTTTCTCCAATTTTCTTCCAAGCGAGCTGTTTAGCCTCAAAACTGGAATATTTCGGATGTGACGGGTTGTACAATACAGGATTGTCTTTCACAAGTTCTATTAACTTCAGATTTAAAGGTCCGGTGAATAAAGTTTTTGTGTACGCCATTTTGAAATGGGTACGGACGGAACGCCGCACCGGGGCGGGGGGTTGACAGACACGGGATAAATTAGGGACGAATGTAACAATGTTATGAGGAAACTTTATCGATTCAAACTTGTCAACTCGATTTTCGATTAGTACAAGTGTTGCTGAAAACCATAAATGTAAATAGTTTTATTGTAACAATAAATGTTGCCTGAAATAAACAGTCTGCTTGCTTATTATTTCATTAAGTCTAATGTGATTTTAAGTAAAGAAGCAATCGCTGTGCTGTTCAGCCTAGGCCCTAGACTGTAGTCTTGAAAGTAACTTTTTACTACTAACCGTTTTTTTATCATTTTTCATTCACACAATGGTCTTATAACAATACGTAGGCACTAAAATAATTACAAAGCCGGCGCGGCCTGGCATAAGTAAATCGGTTGTAATTCGGATTTATTAGGCATGCGTTGACATCTCTAGTTCATTAATATCCGAATGGAGCACGGAGCGGCAACGTCGCGTTTCCTTTCCGACTCGTACGAGATGTCACGTCACGACATCGAAAAGACGGAGACACCTTTAGACAAGTAGCTTTCTGCACCTTTCGATTGTTGCGATTGATAGATTCAAACATGGTCTAGTATCATATAAGTAAGAGGAAGAAACCACTTCAAGGACCGTTCGCTTAAAATAAAAAAATAGGTAGGTACATTTCAAATAAAATCCAGTATTTTAAACAAGTAAACAAAATATTTACTTACTGTAAATAATTGTGTTAGGTAAGTACATAGGTATGTAGTTAGTAGTTACAATAAAAATTGCAACTAATTTTGTTAAAAAAATTGCCTAAATTGAAATTAAATTCTGCAAACATCTCCAACATTACAAACGTGCATACAGTTCGATTTAAAACACTCAGTAGGTAATTTAATTTTCATCTCAAACATTTTTTTCTTAGGTAACAAAATAGCGTGAGAAGAGAGAGTTCTTAAAAATATTACCACAGAATAAATAACAGTTACTACGTATATAACGAGCAATGACGTCATAGCCTACCGATTCACGACACCTTTTAGTGCCGACGCAACGACATGCAAAGGAGGCGGAATGTGCTATCGATCGACGACCCGCGTTACGATTTTTAATACTACCCTGGAAACTCGATCGGTTCTCGCTTTAACTAAAACTTAACTTTCACCTGTAAAATATACAAGGTGTAACGGTAAGGTGTAGTAATACTGAAATGTGATGTAAAGTAATGTAGAAGAACACCCTTACGAATAAAATCAAAGCAATTTGCTATAATAATAGATGGATGATAAAAATATTGTTTACCACCGCAACTACAAACCAAAATTAACTTAACTTTATAAAGTACTTAATAAATCTGACAACAATAACTTGTGCGCTCAAAATTCAAGTCTAAAAATTTAATTAACATCTCAACAACTACTTAAATCTCAGGGTGACGAGCGCAGTGCTGTGCCGCGCAGGGTCTTGAATTCTGCGAGTTCAAAATTCTGGGTGGCGCAGACCTGTTATGGGCAAACGTGACGTTTAACATCAGGCGTCTCGTCACTCAATTACATAAAAAAAAAAAAAAAAACATGTTTAGACCAGTAGACGTATGTACGTATAATATATGTATAATAGATGTATCTTGACTATCTTAAGTAGTTGTAACAGAATATGCTTAACAGCTGTACAATAAAAATCTATTTTATTTAAGGGTTCAGTACCTTAAAACCCAGCATATTGTAATAGGACGTTCAGGCGTATGGGCTGTGGTATGGGCGCCGACTGGGACATCAGTAATGACTAGTTTAGATCAGAATGATCCTATCTGTAAGTACATGTTATGTTTTGATTTAAGCCTTCTAGACATGACATCATCAATTGTCGATTGGTGTGTGACGCTGACACACCCATCTGCTGACTTCGCTGAATTACTCGAATTGGTGAAATAATGATTTACTTCAGCTCAAAAAGCTTCAAAAAACCTCTTTTCAAGGTTTTTTAAATTTGTTCTATCCTTGATAAAATACAGGCGTTTCTGTGCTTAAACTACTAGAATCAGTTCGATTCGGTTGCCGTTCCACGATTTGCTGCAAATCATGCTCCTGGACGATATGGAATATTTTACTCTTCGCCAAGTTCAAATGATATGGCGAAAACCTCTTGAGCGTCGCCCCGATACTTATCAGGAAAGCATCTACAGGATCCGAGACATCAAACTCTTGCTTATCATTTATTGACTGAACTGGCATTTCAACCTCTTCAAAACTGTCAAGTTTTGCTGTTTTGGTAGTCTTCTTACGCTTTTTCAGAGGCTGATTCTCAGGCTCATTCGAGCTATCATCATATTCAATGTAAATATTATCTTCGACATTATTCCAAGAAGAGCTAGTGTTAGTAACAGAAGCTTTTTCGGTTTCTTCTTCAGATTCCTGCTCAGGATCCACGGTGGCGACTTCTTTATAGTAACTCTTCATGAATGCTAGATGCTTGTCGTATTTGTAGGCGCGTTTCGGACGCGCACAGCCGACGATGCTTTTGCGGATGATTCGCCGATGTACGTCTCTTATGTTAATCCATCGAACTTTGCAATCTGCGGCTGAAAAAGTAATTTGGTTTTTAAGAAATATTTTTAATGAATCTTTAAAATATAAGCACCAACTTCAATGATAAAAATAATAATTATCGGAAGTCCAAATAACTTTCGAGAAAAAATCGAGAACATAGTGAGTTTGAGTACCGTGGTACTTCATATCGATGACAATCTTTACCGTCAGATGTAAAAACGCAACGATTATTTTAAAATTATTGAACCCGACACGATTAAATATGTACACAAAGAAGCAATTTACACTAAAAGATAAAAAGTGCAAAACAAACCTGGTTTTTCGAGTGAATCTCCAATCTTTTGCCAAGCTACTTCTCTGGCGTTAAAGTCCATGTATTTCGGGTCATTGTAGTCGTACAACACTGGATGTTCTCTCACTAGTTTAATTAGTTTTATGTCTAGTTTTTCCGAAAACACTTTCTGCATTTTGTTGCGTTTGTTTGACTAGTTTAAAGAAATATTTTTCGTTTATTTACATCGGCGACTGGTGAGTCGTGTCGTGTGCACGGGTTGGCAACGTCGCATTGCCGTCGCGCGCATCGTTGATCGTATCGGGTTCGTGTCGCGCCGTCGCACGTCGTAGTTCGGTCGCCGGTCGCCGGTCGGTCGTCTCCCTCCCACTTGCTTGCGTTCCATTTCACGTAGGTATTCCACAATATCAAAACATGGTTTTCTAATTATTAAAATATAAATAAATTAGGCGATGCCCTCATCGAAATAAAATACAGGGAAAAAAGGAAGATAATATCTTCCTTATAACAGTAGTTTGTTCTGTGTTTAGGTGTTAATGAACTTGATTTTCCTTGATAACTCCGAATTTCCTAGTAAATTGTTGTTTGTTGTAGTGCGACCAACTTATCTCGCGTTGCGTGGTACAAGAACCATCACAATTATTGTCTGATGAAAACGGACAGGCTCCGTGGAAAGTATTTTAATTTCGAACACTAGAACATATAAGTTGGTGGCTAAGTTAATATAAGTTATAGGTAGTTAAATTTAAGTTATTAGTTATATAAGTTTTAGTTTAGTTTCATTGGTTTAGTTTTTTGATTTAATTATAATTTAATATTCAAATGTATTTTCATAATTTAAGTCTCTGTGAATAAATAAATCAAATAAGTTGGTGGCTCTGTAATTTATTTTTTTTTGCTGATCGGTTGAGGCTGAAAACTATTTCGAAGACGACACAAAAATACTAATAATAGAGTATGTAAATAGTGTAAATACGTACCTATGTACCTCTATGTAAGTCGAATGTAAATTTAATAGCCTTAATAAAAAAGTTCCTGTAGCAAACTAAGGTCAAAATTTTACATTTAGGTTTAACGTTTACGGCTAAAGTTATCAGAATGCATTAGTAACCAGCCTAACAGCTGTACCTACAGTAGTAGCTGGTAACAAAATTAAAATGTAACATCATCATCATCATCAATCATATCTTTTGTAGTGGTAGGGCTCTTTTGCAGAGCCCGCCTGGGGAAGTACCACACCTTTGCCAGTTATTCCACCGCCAAGCAGTAATGTGCAAACATTACTGTGTTCCGGTTGGAAGGGCATTGTTTCCAATGAAATTACAGGGCAAATGGGAGATTAAACAACTTATATCTCAGGGTGACGAGCGCAGTGCTGTGCCACGCAGGGTTTTGAATTCTGCGAGTTCGAAATTCTGGGTAGCGCAGACCTGTTATGGGCAAACGTGACGTTTAACATCAGGCGAGCGATTTGCTCGTCTCGTCACTCAATTACCTACATTAAAAAAAAAAAAATCATGAAGTGGACGATGTACCAAAATTAAAACAAGGCATTTTTCACAAAATCGAATAACGAAAAATTAAGAGCTCTGGACGAAGTTTCTTATTCGTTATGAGGGCAATAGATCCTGCACTGTCAACCTACATTATGCCGGTACTGGATGAAGTCAAATAAAATATACAGTATGCCTGAACTTTGGCCTCAGACTTTAAAGTTAAAGCAAAGTATGTCTGACCTTTGACCTCAGCCCCAGCATCCAAGCTTTAATCAAAATACGACTGACCTTTATCCTCAGTGACGGGATGCCTCGAGTTGAGTATGTTGTCTCTCGCCTGCACGTACAGCAGGTTGAGCTGCACCGGGTCCCGCGAGTCCACGTTCCGGTCCGAGTAGAACAGTCGCCGCTTCAGCAGCAGCGTCTGGGTTGGAGCCACGCCGGTTTCCGAGAGCGACTTGTGGGGGTCTACCCAGTCCACTGGGGGAAACACGTATTCTTATTATCCTGTAGCGGTAGGGCTCTTGCAGAGCCTGCCTGGGGAGGTTTCACACCATTGGCAGTTATTCTACAGTAAGAATAAGAATAGAATAAGAATAATAATTTTATTTATTGGATGAAATTACATTGTCTTATCATAAAAAATAAGATATGAGCATCAACCATATAATTGTCATTTACATATAATAGTAGATATACAATGTATATTCAGATGAATATCATTTTTAATTTTAATTAAAATATAATTATTATGCTGTATAAGGGCATTATAGTCATTTAAAGAATGTGAATTAATTTAAAGTTAAGCAGTAATGTGCAAACATTACTGTGTTCTGGTTGGAAGGGCAATGTTTCCAGTGACATTTTAGGGCAAATGAGAGATTAAACATCTTATATCTCTGGGTGACGAGCGCAGTGCTGTGCTGCGGAGCGTCTTAAATTTTAAGAGTTCAAAATTCTGGGTGGGGCAGACCTGTTATGGGCAAACGTGACGTTTAACATCAGGTGAACGATTTACTCGCCACTGTTACTGGTTCCTTACCATTGTCATCAGTTTTGAGTTTCTTGGAAAGCCGTTCGAACTCATGGTCGCGCTCTTCGAGTTTGGATCTCTTCTTGAGTGTGAGGGTGCCGGTGTGGCCTGCTGCCTTCTCCTTGCCATCTTCTGTTTCGTCTTCTTGGTCTAAGCACTGGGAGTTGAAAAAATAATTTAGTTGGAGTGTTTGTACTGAGGCGAAAGTATGGCCCGTACGTAAGTGGCTAGGTATAGGTTTGCTGGAGATCAATGTGATACTCGTATGATGATGGTGTTAATATAATTGGGCTTGGGGGAAGTGGGAGGGCTGACTCCATCTAGAAATGGGTAGGCCTGTCCCAATGCGTGGGGTAGTTCCAGTTTTTCTTTTAAGTCACTGCCAATTGACTACTAGGTCTGATCTCCATAAAGGTGACTTTTATACCTACCTTATATCCAACCAAAGGTGACTTTTATAGGTATAAACCTTATATCCAATTTTGTGGGGTATTTTTCGAAAGTTATCATTCCAAGGGTTTTGTTATAATCCGGAAGAAATTGCGAAAATAGTAGATATGTTTTAGGCAAAACCGGCTATTTTAAAGCGTAAGTAATAAGAGAAAAATATTATTTAATACATTAGTTAACCACCATCAAGTGTACTAAATACAAAATGTGGATGATTTATACAAGATCCAAAAGATTCTGGACGTAAGAGAAAGCGTTATCTCACCATGCCGTACTCTTCGTGGTTAGTGATCCCGATCTTGGAGCAGACGGAGAGCATCAGGTCGCTGACCAGCTTCGACTGGTCCACTTGGAAGGTTTTCACCGTATCTGCACCAAATAATTACAATTTTTGCTACAAATTGTTATTGTTTCGGTAATTTTTAAGTAAAAAGGTATAATTATTTTTTTTTCAATCCTGAAGTATTAAAAAGTTTTAGATTACAGCATAGGGGGGAGGGGGGGGGGGTTTAAAAGAGTTCTCACCGTCCAACATCCTCAGCCGAAGGTTTCGTATCTTGCTCATGTAGTCGAGCTGGTCTCCGTCCCGCAGCAGGTAGTCGCTGAGCTTCTTGTCGTTCTCCAGCCAGATACCGGACAGGTCGCTGTCCAGGGACTTCAGAAATAGACCATATGCTGTCGATATAGGTTACAAGTTAGAATGGAGAAGAGATTGCACAAATTCAAATTACAGAACAAAATTAACAAACTGTTCCTACTATATACGAGTACCAATCGGAGATCTCATACAGGTCTTTAGTCATCATATCAAAGGGAATTCGTCTGTGAAAGATTTCTGCTTTTTGTTGACTCTCTTTCTTTTCTATTAAAACTCCGCCAGGGATCTCCATACTTAATCTGAGAGCTCCGCAGCATTTTTCTCCTGTCCCTAAGGCAGTTTTTATGCATTCACCAATTAAAAACTTAGGCGTAAATAAGTAAATACCATATCCATTTCGAATCGATCTCATGATTTTCTCAGAACATGGTGTCAGTTCATGACATCTAACACGCGAGGAGATACCCGCAAGCTTCCCTAATACAGAAGCGGATTAATTATGAGTCAAAGACCAAATATGCGCATTGTATGGAGATGGGGAAAATGCATACAAAAACTAGGCATCAAAATAGGATGTTAAGTCTATCCATTGTGAGGAGCACGTGGATTTGTTACCACGGTAGAGACAACAATGGAACAAGAAATGACAAACCAGGACATATCTGAAATAAACGTTTCACACTCATAGCTCCCGGGACTAGGATACCCTGTGTCGGGGATGCCATATAACACACACAAAGACAAGGACGACTAACACCCAGAACAGATACTCGTATTTAAATTCAGCATTTAAACAACTGCCCGGCTGGGAATCGAACCCAAACAGGTCAAATATCACGGGAATATACCTACTCACGGGATATTTACCACGGTATTCAGGACTTAATGGTTTCCGATATTCCAAGTGTAAGCAAAAAAACTGGGAAGGCCTAACATGGTAATAGTTTTTAGTACTGCTAGGTAAGCTTTCTAGGCCTCTACACTAAACCAGTACCAGGAGACCATTTACTTTATACATTTTAGTACTAGGTATAAATCATGTAAAAATAGCGTAACGAGTCTGTCGTCGGCTTACTGCAAGAAGTAGGTAATTATTAACTTTAGGTAATTATTAGTATGTAATTATTATTAACTGTTTTTGCAGTTATTAAGTAGGTAATAACTGCAAAAACAGTGCCAGGATGGACCTAACTTGAAGTGCATCACGTTTGTAATCATTCTTTGAAAAATATCACCGAATGTGATCGAAACTCGTCGCAGTATCCCACTCAATAAAACTTGAGTTTTCCCGTGTTAGTTATAAATGTGTTAAATTAAAACCACGTTAGTTTTCATAGCAAAACAGTTAGTGACTTTTGCAGTTAATGACTTCTTGCGATAAGCCAACGCTCTTGGATTTCTTCAAATGATTCGTTACATTTAGCATCAGGCGGCAGGTTGGCCTTCTCCCTCACGATGTTGGTGGCTTCAGCGACCGAGAGATTCGGGTCCAGCTTCAGCTTGCGGGTGACCACGCCTCCGTCTTGCACTATCTTCAGGGACAGTGGCGCCATCTCTGTTCTAAGGGAACGGGAAATCGAATGTTAATACAAAAAATATAAACAAGGTGAACGAGAAGGTGTAGTTATACTGAAGGGTGTTCTTCTAACAAAGTGAACAACTTTTGTGGCATAAGTTAGCTAAATACAAGAAGAAAATATAGTCTCCATACAAAATAAGTGATCAATTTTCTATGATGATTTGATATTTTCTTTATCGAAGTTAGCAAATTTGTGTTCTGGAAAAGGTTCACTTTGACGTTGAAGAACATCCTTAAGTATTACTACACCTTTCTGTTGCACCTCGTATACCTACTTCCTCTCTGATATCACTTCGTTTCCATCGAGCCGGTTTTAAGATCCTTATCTATCACCAGTAGCAGATCTAGGGCGAAGGCTAAGGGGCTAAAGTCCCTCCCCAATTATATAGAAGGGCTGTTAATAGTCTTTACAGGTCGGCAGCGTATCTGTGACGACTCCAGTGTTACAGGTATCCATAGTCGACGGTGATCGCTTACCATCAGGCGGCCCGTTTGCTTGTCTGCCACCTATGGCATAAAAAAGGATCGGGCCCATTCCTGAATAAATATATAGTAGGTATTTACGTATTTACCTTAACAAAGCTAAAATCCTGGATCCGCCACTATGTATCAGTTAATGTTACATCGTTACGAGATTTATTTAATTTCACTTTCATTTTTTTTAACTAGAAATCTTTCCTTTCAGACCATAACACAGGATATATGTTAATGCTACCAATTCGGTCACCACCAGGTTGGCTTATCGATACGAGTAGGTATGGATTGTATAAATGCTGGTGAAACCCATAAAAGCTAGGCAGAGAATGAGGTGAGTAGCGTAGGTACGTTTGTATGTACATAACTATGTGACTTAAAATGCCTGTGCTCTCCAGTTGGTTATTACAGGCTGATAATGATGATGATGCACCATGCAATCATTAAATTCCCTAGTAAAAAAACAGGTCCTTTTGCTTCCATTTTTATTGTTAATCCAATTTGTGAGATAAAAGGAGCCGAGCCGTTATGTTGTTGTTTATATAAAATAAAGTAGCAAACAAGCGACGGGCCACCTGATGGTACCTAAAATTAAATGTTCGCAGCCGCCTATGGACACCTCCAACACCCGACGCATTCGGTGCGTGCCCTACCTTTTACAGGACTGCATCGACCCGCCTTTAAACTTTTTGAAGCAACCCAGACAGCCTGTATCTTACGATACATTAATAGACAAGCATAAAAATTTACCTTTATCTCGAAGATCTGCCACGACCTGCTCAACAATTAACAAGTCACCAGTAAAAACTATCTGCCGTTAAATCACACCACACCCAAGTCCTGTCACTACAGTAAATGAGACAACTTCATACGTATTATCCTCATGTCAAAATGAACCAGCAGTGACTTCATTGCTGCAATCTTTTTCCGCCTCCCGATGATAATACGGATCATTACGGGCAAATGCGGTCAAAAACCTATTATAAATAGAGTTGCTATACATTCCCGAGTAATTAATTCATGCGAGAAACATCGAATGGGCTCAAATAGGTATACACATACAGGGTCAACTCTAAAACACTAAATGCAGGCAACTTGAGATACTAGAACCAAACGACTTTTGTTCCACGACTATCGGAAATTCACAAAAAAAACAGCTGTTCCATGTAAAGAGTTTATTGACCTTAGACAAGAAGTATCGAACAACTGTTTTTAGGGTTCTGAACCTCCTTCGGGGAAGAACCCTTATGGTGAAACTTGTGCGTCCGTTCGTCTGTCTATATGTCCCAGTCAATTATTTGTATGTGAATTTTCAAAGGTCGTAGACCGAAAGTTGTTTGAATAAATGCATAGAAGCCGTAAGAGGTCGTCAGAGTTTTAGAGTTCACCCTGTATAGGAAGGGTTCCCTGTACGTGACTTTCAAATAAACATGCACAAAAGATTGTCCACGAGTCTTCCAAGTCTTACATTTAAGGCTATCAAAAATCAAATACTTCTCCTTTCTCGCTTACTCACACAGATCTTCTTTCTCTCTCAGACTTGCAGTTTCAATGCACCTTTTGAATAGTACTTACCTACCTAGTTTGTACCTCTTAGATTGGTTTACTGGAGTTTGTATAGCGGGGTGTATCCAATAAAACAACACTTATTATAAGAATATTTACTCATTTGTTGCTACTAATAGCTAATAGGAAAATATGCTCTCTAAGCTCTAGATACACTGTTGCTTATAGTATTCTCGAAATTTGATTAAAAATTTAGAACCCTATTCTGGCGTAGTCGAAATAACGTCTCTTTAGAAATGTCATGATGTTTGATGGTGACTAAGATGTCGAGCAATCCAGAATAGAGTCCCAGAAATACTGCAGATATCAGCTAGAAACAGCGCTTACCACCAGACTAGTGGTCTGGATTTTAGCTATAAAACATACTAAAACTTTTCAGGCGCTAAGAATATTTACACAACTTTATTTAAACACGTGCTAAATGTTAATTTAAAAATCTAAGTATTTAGGCCAAATGGAAACTTGCTCATTGATAAGTTACGTTAAAGATAAGTTCTATCTTATTTATTTATTAAAGTCAATTAGTTTAGAAATCTATCTAGATTCTACACTTTGTGCGTAACATTCGAAACTGGTTCCTAAAAGAGAGTTTTCTGCGACTTTCTAACAAAACATTTTTTTTTTTTAAATGTAGTAGTATTACGAATATTTAACTTATTAATTTAGGCAAGATTTTAACTAAATCGCTCTCCTGTAAAAATTACCATTTCTAGTTTCGATACTGGTCGTTGGCGCAGTCGTATTGTAGTTCGCCGAGCACCAGGAGTACCAACTATGTAACTAAGTCCAGTGAAATTTCTGGACAAATAGGAAATTAAATATCTGATATCTCAGGGTGACGAGCGCTGTGCTGCGCTGCGCAGTACTGTAAAGCCGGCGACTGACCTGTAACATTTCGTCGTAACGTAACGTTACGTTACGACGAAATGTTGCAGGTCAGTACAGCGAGCCGATCCGCTCGCTCATAGCGCCGCGTGCTCCACCACGCTCGCTTCGAATGCTACGTTACGGCAAAATGCTCCCAGTCAGCACCGCAGCAGTCAGTCGCCGGCTTAAGAGTTCAAAATTCTAGGCAGCGCAGACCTGTTATAGGCAAACGTGACGTTTAATATCAGACGAGCGATTTGCTCGTCTCGTCACTCAATAGCGTAAAAGTAAGTACAACATAAAAATAAGGAAAAATATTTTAATAACTGGAAAAATAAAATAAATTTAATATAAAAATATTTATTTAAATAAATAATAGAGTACCTTAACATAACAAAGGTAAATAAAGTTCATGTTAAAAAATTAAAAAGCACACTAATAGATAGCGAAAATAACATAAATAATTAGTTTAAATAACTAACATAAATAAAATGTTTTAGCATCAAATTAAATTTTCTTGCACCTGAGACTTGCACAATTTATATTCCAAAAAGGTCCGACTCACACATTCTTTAAATTATTGCTTTTAATATTTATTAGAAACTTATGGCAAAATTATAAGTTAGATCATTTTTTGTTTTATCTACAATTTATTTCGAAAACAAACATGGGTTTCACAGAATTTGTTTTAACAAACACTTTAAAAAACTATTTCCTTTCTTACAATTTTTGATTGATTGTAAGATTTAACTCGTAGTTATAAACATTTTACATTTACAAAACCAAAGTTCTGTGAGTATAAAGCATTATATATTTATAGCTACAATTTTGAAAATAGCTGTCTGTCTGTTCTTTTAAGATAAAATTATCTAAATCATCTAGAATTTAAGGAAAAGGCATCGTGGTGATTGGCACTACATACTTTTAAATATTATAACAAAAAACTAAGAAAGCTCAAAACCGCGAGTAAAACCACGGATCACATTTAGTGCAATCTTTTTAACACGCTTTTATTGGTTTCACCTGTATGTTTGTAAACGAACCTTTTGGACTCGATTTTGCCCTACTTTGAACGATCAGATTTAATTCAAACTTTGCACACCTGTCAAAGACTGATGACAATGTGTGTTTTGTAGTTTTTTAAAATATTTTTATTTAGTATTGAATAATAAGGTATAAAATGTTCTCTCTAGCAAGGATATTTTCGTATATCCAAAAGTATTAAAATTCAATTAATGTAGCAGCGAATATCTTAGCGAATTATTAAAAAATATACCTTATATTATTAGCAAAGTATAAAAGCATTAGCCGCTATATTATTAATATTTACAATGTATTATTATTATTAATTTACGATCACAAGTACCTACACACAATCACTCTTAGGGTATAAATATAAAAAATATATAACTGTACGACATGATTATATATTATGAAATACAAATGTGATATATAATATATTTTAACTTTAATAAATATATGGTTATATTCGGCAATATATCACATCTAACACAGTTATAACCTTCAAGGCAGACCATCAGCTTTGTATATAATATTGCTTTGACTAATACTCATAGTAATGATATATTAATAATTAATAAAGTTATATATAGTTACAAGACAAGGTCAACAGGAAAATATCGAATAGTAAATGAATATTCTAGAAAACTGTACTCAGAATAAATATAAAACTGAAACAACGATGAATGAGTAACGCTTTTTTACCACTTATGCAAGGTTAGTCGGAACGGGGTACCGTCAAAAGGGGGTCATGGTCACTGTACTTACAATAAATTGTACCATAGAATAAATAAGATAAAAAGCACAGCACTCACTCCGAGTTGACAATTACACAAAAATACGCGAAACGCGTAGGAAAATGACAGCTCCGTCTCTTTCGCACTCGTTAGCTTTAAGGTAAAAGCTACCCCGCCCGGGTGGGCTTAAGGGCAAAACCTTTGCACTCTCAGTGAAATAGGTCTCCTAGTACTAAACTAATATGAAATTGCTAATCAAAATCAGACATGTGTATTTATGTATATTTTGTCGAGTTTTTGAGTGAGAACTTTTTCAATGACCCTTTCAGTTTTGTACCCTTTCCGACAAACCCCAATGTATCATTAACACGTAAGTATATGAATTAAATGTATTTAAGGCATGAACAGTCTATCTGAAGCAACGCGGGAAGACTAAATTTATTCTACATACATTTTTGTATGTTTTTCTATTGGCAACAAAAAAGCTCTAAAAAAGCTTTTGTTTATTTAATTTGACGTCTTATATCTAGTAAATGTGTAATATTGTACTTTCTTTGTTTTCTATTGTGATTTAACAATTTTCATATATTTCTTGTAATTCGTACGTGTATTTATTTTAATTAAAGTGCATAGGTTATAAAAATATACATTTATTTTGTATAAATAGAGGCCGATCCTAACCTTTTCTGATAAGTACGTGTATATTTAATCTACTGGACATCCGTGTTATTAATTTGAATTATTTCGAAATTGACTTTTGTGCATAATTTAAAAATAGTAATGTCGATTTTAAGATTTTAGGTGACAAGACCAGAATAAATAGATAGCACAAACATACAGGGTTGTAAGGAAAGGGTAATCTAATCTGAAAAGGGCTTATAGTACTCATCATTATGAACAACTTTTACAATACGACCCTGAAATCACGAAAAAAAATCAGGTGTTCCACACATTTTGTCGAGTGTCATTGACATATTTCTAATGAACAGATGATTTTTTATCAGCTGTTCCACACATTCTGTCGAGTACCATTGACATATTTCAATAGAACAGCGGATATTTTCGCGATTTCGGGGTTGGTCCCTAAAAGATGCTAGTTAGATAAATGACTATGATACTAGTTAGATAATTAGATGACTAAAGAGCCCTTTTCGGTTTAGCATACCCTCTTCTTATTTACAACCTTATAATGTCATGCGGGGCTATTACGTCTGCGGGGTTATTACGACTTTTGTCTATAACTTATGTACCATAATGTTTTATCAATAACGACATCTATGGGCGGAAAGTGGAAAAAGAAAAAAGAAGTGGCCCATAGATGTCGTTATTGATAAAACATTATGGTACATAAGTTATAGACAAAAGTCGTAATAACCCCGCAGACGTAATAGCCCCGCATGACTATAAACTCTCTGGTAGAACAAAATCGACACCATTTCGTATGAATTCAATAAACAAAGTAACAAAATGAAATAAAATATTATAGTTAGAACCAGTAACACCTAAACCTAGACTAAGTTATAAAGCACTAACCACATGGCACTTTCATTTTACAATCACTCTTTTTTATTCGCTTATTTAATAATTTAATTAATATAAAGGTGTAGCAGAAAGGTGTGATAATACAGTCCATGCCAAAACTGATTTAGAATTCCTGCGAGGTATTTTTATTGTAAGCGTTATAGATTACAAGTTAAACTTTTACATAAACTTTCAGGAACTACCTTGATTAAAGCAATCACATGACATCTATATATATAAAAATGAAACCCGTTTTCCTTGGTCACGGCATCACGCGTGAATAGCTGGACCGATTTCTCTAATTCTTTTTTTGTTGTATTTGTTATTATTAGGAGAAGGTTCTTACGGAAAAAAATATTAAGAAAATCTCTCAGAAATATTGAAAAACCCTAAAAACAGCCCTTTTCTTTTTCCCATACAAACGTTTTCTAACTAAAACGAGCTTTATTGCTATTGTATAAAGTTCATATTGAATTGCAAGCACTCACTGTTGTTTAAGCAATGTAGGTTGTAAGTTTATAAAGTTATTGCAATTTAATTAGGCAGTACCATGGAGAAGGTGTATGGCAGTACGAAGTCTGCCGGGTCAGCTAGTGTAGTATAAATATGGTGTGACAAACGCAGTCAGTGTGTGCTCATAAGAGTTGTCAAAAATACGACAATTTTTTATGTATAATTATATTTAATTTTATCTTGTAAAAATAAAATTTTCAAATAGATATTTCGGTATTTGATTCGAAATATGTGTTATTCAAGATACATATACTATTTTTAATATTACTGCACCTTTCTGTTACACCTTGTATAATAAAAATAAATAAATTAAACTACTGTTAATGTAAACCCATTCGTTGTGAGAAAATTAAGTTAACTCTGAAATTAACTTTTTGTAGATTCAAGCTTAAGCTATTCCTTAATTTAAAAACATTACCCTCTTTCTGGGTAGTCGGGTAAAAACTCTAAATACACAATAATAAACAGATAAATAAAGAATGTTTCCTACTATCATTTTAATAAAAAATATTTTATTGAAATTGACAATTAAAAAACAACTGTAATTAAAATACAATCCCTTCTTGTTGCTATCGGTAAAAAGCACCAATTTTGATTTTTCATACACTTTCTTGCGTACATCGTGATGGCAACACCAGCTCAAATGTAAATACAACTCGCGGTCGTCCGGTGCGTAACATCAGTGATCAGGTCTAAGTAAAGCAGCAACACTATGCTAAGTAAGAGATTTCTCAATGCGTTGCAGATGGCAAGCCTTTCAATTCATAAACAATACTCAAACGACACTTCACTGTGCGTTCGCACTGCGTCGAATAGAGCTCTGTGATTGGTTAGTTTTTGTTACGAAGTTCACTTCACTAACTGACATTCATTTCATTATGTCAAATTCAAGTCAATAAACAATAACATTGCTTGTGACTCGATCGAGAATTAAGGTAAAAGTACCCTTCACCGGACGTGCCCTACCACCGGAAACGTCCTATTTTAAGCTATAAGTCAAAAACTTACGGTTGAAAGTAAGTTGCGATTTTTTTCTCCGATAGCTACATATCCTCCCCTTCCTTTAC
Source organism: Alcis repandata (assembly GCA_949125135.1). Taxonomy (NCBI): domain Eukaryota; kingdom Metazoa; phylum Arthropoda; class Insecta; order Lepidoptera; family Geometridae; genus Alcis; species Alcis repandata. The sequence goes on from OX421247.1 coordinate 841,889, forward strand.
GTGACCTAGCCGACCATTTTGGGAATCAGTGGGACCGTGATAATCGATCGAGTCGGTCGATCGCAGTTTTGTATGGAACTCCTTACGAAAATCGTTAAGAAATCGCGTGTATTTCTTAAGGTTTTTATGGCGTTTAAGCATAGCTTAGTGTTCGAAAATAGGGTTTTACGGTATCGTTACTCAATTAGTTATTGTGTTCCGATTAAATAAGTGAATTTGGTTCAGTGGTATTTACAGAAATTGAGTAAAATACAAATCCGGTGGTGGGTTCAAGCATATTTTGACTGGAAGGTTTCACCGAACAGCGTCCGGAATCAGGAAAAACGTATGTTTTTTTAATTAATTTTGTACTGATTGATGAAGAATTATTTCAATAAATTTCTTTGCAATTTAAATAACTAGAAGTGTTAAGAACTTAGTGAGCAATTACCGAACATGAATATACAAGCCAATTTTTTTTAAACTGTGATTGAAATTTAACATTTTAACAAGTTTTTGGCATCAAAATAAGCTTTTTGGCAAGGCTATTTTGAAAATGCCATAATAGTTATACTACATCAATAATATCAAAAGCCACATGTATTCATGGTTTTGTAATAGTTCTAATTACCAGTAACGATGTCAGAGTTGTAGTTACATTGTAATGATTACAATTTATAGACTATTTTCAAAATCTGTTCGGGTGATACGTTCCACTATATTTGACTGTTCAATTTACCGAACGGGTGTCCGGTAAATGGTACCCATGGGCTCTATTACCGGATTTTTTATTATCTCAGCTATTTTATTATGCGGTGTTCATTGAAATATTTTCCTTACGGAATTGACTACTAGGTCGATATTCAAACGTATTCTCTAAAGTGACTTTTTGTAAAGCCCAGTGATTCTAAAAGTTAAAACAAAAAATATATAATATAATGTGTATTCGTGTGTAATGTATGTGAGTGTGCTTGTGTGTGTATGTGCGTGTGTGTATGTATATGTATAATGTATCTACTTACGTTATTTTAAGATTAGTGTGGAACCGTTTTTTTATTTTTTTATCGGATATTTTTTTTTTTATGTGATTAAGTGACGAAACAAGCAAATCGCTCGCCTGATGTTAAACGTCACGTTTGCCCATAACAGGTCTGCGCCACCCAGAATTTTGAACTCGCAGAATTCAAAACCCTGCGCGGCACAGCACTGCGCTCGTCACCCTGAGATATAAGTTGATTAATCTCCCATTTGCCCTGTAATTTCACTGGAAACAATGCCCTTCCAACCGGAACACAGTAATGTTTGCACATTACTGCTTGGCGGTGGAATAACTGGCAATGGTGTGGTACTTCGCCAGGCAGGCTCTGCAAAAGAGCCCTACCACTACTAAATTATACAAGGTTATTGATAAAGGGTATGCTAAGCCGAAAAGGGCTAATAGTACTTATCATTATGAACAACTTTTACTATAGGACGAATATTATGTTGGTCCCATAGTAAAAGTTGTTCATAATGATGAGTGCTATGAGTCCTTTTCGGCTTAGCATACCCTTTATGAATAACCTTGTATACATTAGAGCTTTTTGGTTATGGTTTCGGAAGGTGACGAAAGGATGTCAATACACAGTCTATTTTATGAATTCTGAGAACGTTGACATATCAATATGCACATTTTAAGGTTTTTTTTATACTCAATTGGTTGTCATTTTGTTTTTTGTAGAGGAGGTATAACCGATTAAAAATTAACATATAAAAGCATAAAAAGTGCTATAAAGACTGTTTAAAAATTATCAAACCATATCTTACCTACCTCAAAACAAGTGTGATAGGATTGATTAAATAAATGTTTTAGATTTATGTTTTTATAATACAGGATGACTGGTTAGACACTTTAGTTATTCTAGGTTATCATAGTATTCATCACCATCATCATCATGAACAACTTTTACTATGGGGCCAACCCAGAATTCCCTAAAAAAAAACAGCTATTCCATAGAAAAATGTCACTGACACTCAACAAAATTGTATGGAACAGCTAATTTTTTTTTGTGAATTCCGGGTTGGTCCCATAGTAAACAATTTTCATAAAGTACATTGAAAACCAAGAATATCTAAAGTATCTAACCAGTCACCCTGTATATATACTAAATTAGTTAATGAAATACAAATACATGGATGACAAAAATAAATGATATTTGCGTTCAACGTAAACTTAACGTTTTATTTTAAAACTTTTTTAGTATTCCGTCAATATTAGTTGAAATTAAAAAGCTAGTGAAGTTAGGTTGATAATATAAAGTACTCTTCAGTAAGACCAACGAAAGTTTGAGCACCACTCAACAACGCAACTCCATACATTTTCTTTCCTAGTCCGGTGATACGGCAGGCCGATCCGGTAGTAGGTGCAAATCACGTTTCTTAGTCCGGTGAACGGTACAAATGAGGCTAAACGGACCTAAAAACTTTAAAAATATTTTAAATATATTTCTAACGAGTAATTAATTTCCAAAAAAAATTAAATGAAGACTAGTTTATCTAAGTTACCGCTAAACTATTAATTATAATCGTATAAAAATCCCAGACCTTATTTTAAATAGAAACGTACATGCAGGTCTTAAGCGTTCGGTGAACGGTACATTTACCTTATTTCGTCTTTGTATTTCGCGTGGTGATTTTATTAATTATCTATTACATTTTGAAGAAAATAGCGCTTGGGACTCGAGTTCAGAACTATTTCGTCTTCGTGTTTTGCGTGGTGATTTTATTGTTTGTATACCAATCAGTACATAGTAGTGACCGTAGTTGGTTAAAAAAATAAAGCATTTTTTCAATGCAGTGGGTTGAAATGCATTGAGTAGAATGAATAGACACATTCTAATATAGTATAGAAACACATTAATTTTACATAATGAATACTTATGGTAAGTACAGTTTTCAATGGTAAATAAAGTAGATATGTACCTGAAAGCTGCCAGAAGAATAAAATCTTAAGGCCACTAGTAACTGATAAATAGGTGGCACTGGAAGTCCTCTCGCAGTTAATTTCTCTAGGTCTTCATTAATCAGTGGCAAAACAATGAAAAGTACCACATCTTTGGAGAACCTGTACCGTCGTCTAAATTCTTCCGAACTATAATAATCAAAAGGATTTTGAAAATCCCGAACCACTTTTCTGGTAATTATTCTACTTTGTTCATTTATATAGTTATCAAATTCTTCTTCGCTACTGTAATCCATTGTAAAAATGCACTATTAATCAAAAAACAACCTCAAACAAAGCAATTAAACATAACCTAAATTTTTGACGTAAGTAGATTATAGACAGATGACACTATGCGTTGCGTAATACACCTCGCAAGCTACCTTAGCTGTGCGTTCATTTTAAGGGACGCATAGTGCCGATCCCTACTCAAGTATTGTCTATGAATAGGTTTTTGGGACTCTGTGCGTCCGCGCACACTATGAGACCTCATAGTAACGTTTGTGAATACGGGTGTTAGACAAGCTATGCTATAGAGCTGGGGCCTCACTTATAAAGTTTCATGAAAGTTTGACGTTGCTTAGTACTGCGCACTACATTTCAGTATTGCGCACAAGATAGCATTTCTCAATCTTAGCAACTGCTAAGCATCGTTTAAAAGTAAAGCTAGGTGTTTAAACGCAAGCTTACTCGTAACAAAAAGAAATTAAAAGACTTGTAAGTATGTTATTTTTCTCCTTTTCATAATTTATAAATTCATTTAATTGTTGCGGCTCTTTTAAAAAAATAATAATTTGCGGTCCAAGATCTAGCTTTGTTGTGTATGTCTGTGTGTTTTCTTTTCTTTCCATGTTGTTTATGTGTGTTTGTTTAGTTGTGTATGTTTTCTTCTTTATAATGTTTGTTTATATCTGGTACCACGGCGAGCGGCGCACCCAGCGCAGCCTGTACCCGCCCTGCTCGGTGCGGATCTTGATGCTCGCGCCTTCTGCCGCCTTCACTGTTTCCTTCACCTGGTGATAGGAACAAGAATTGTATAAAGGGTAGGAAACTTTCATTCATTTTCAATTGACTATTTTATATTACATTTCTTCTGTTCATTGTTTATTTTATAATGTTTTTTGCTATGTTAAGGGCTTGCCCAGTGTAATAACTTGTTATAAGGCCCATAAATAATAAGATATCTATTTGAGTACGTACAGGCTGAGTGGTTAGCCTAGGTATAAGAGTTTTTGACTTTTTGAAGGCCTCAGATTTTTTTTTTTATTTATACGTTTTTTTCTTTACAATAAAGCTAGTAATCGTGCCATCACGCTTATACGGTGCGAGTAAGCAGACACGCGTAGATTACTTCCAAATTGTTTATTATTAAAATTGCATTGAACAGAAATGAAAAGAAAAACAGACGCCTCTCAGCTCAACTAAGTGACTCAAACAGCTGATCGGTTGAGAACCAAATTCACTCACTCACACAAACTTACATCAACTCACACATACAAACATAATCACATAAACTTACGCTCTGCATCAAGTTTTGCGCGTTTCCGACCAACATCTCAGTCGCCTCCTGGTCTTCTTCGCTGCCTGTATAATCAAAAAACACAGCATGAGAGATATTAACAAAACAAAGTGAATTATAATTAACAGGACATGCATTCATGCAATCATGCAGTATTTTGCGACTGAACCTATAAAATCACGCGGTTCGTGTATGGTAAAAAAAAATGAGTACTCACACCATTACAGATTTTTAATGTCCCTAAGGGACAACTTAAAAAGTACAGGACACAGTTCTTGCAAAGCTATGAAGTTTGGTGCTTGTTAAAATCTAACCCGTTTCTCGTTTGAAATGATGAGTTTGTTATAAATGACCAAATTGAAATCTTTGAAAATAAAAAAAAATCGGTATACTTTCAAAAAATAAACCGCATGCCTTTAACCCCTGTCTGTCAACTAACATTTAAGTTGATAATGATGATTCAAAGACTTTCCATCCCATGGATAAACTTCAGTTAACATGTTAGCGCAAAACGCGCTTACACTTCTCCCCACCAATGACACGCCAGTACAACAGTCGTGACTTTGAGCGGACCAATCCTGAGGACCACGACCGCTCTGTCAAGATCGTTCCGACCAAGTAGTATATGTCTATAGGATATCAAGTCGATGCAAAACCAAATAAAAAAAAATCTAATTCAGACAAAATTTTCTTCAAGTTTAGAATTTAAGTTTTCACAATTTCCACATCCAGCAAGCAGTTACCTTTGTAGTCCGGCATGCCGACTGTTTGAAAGCCAGAATATACCCGATTAGTTGGAAGCGGTTAAGCGGTTACAGTAACGGTGATGCGGTATCAAATTCAAGTTAAATAAGCAGTTTTTTATAAGTAATGGTTAAGCCGATCCGCAAGGTTTAATTGGATATTTTTTTTGATATTTCTGATTTTAGTTCTATTAGTTTTGTTTAGCGAGTGGTACGACCGAATCAACAACCATAACCATTATAGTCTAACTCTAACCATAATGATTATAGTCAATTATTCAATGTTTTTTTTCTTTGTCATTGAAAAAAAAACAGAGAAAACTTAATAATTCACAATTTACACTTTGAAGTTATCTGAAACCGCCAATAATTAGTTAAACTTAGCCTTTTTGAAATATAACATTTTTAAGTACGTTTCGAACATTTAAGATTCTTTAATCTGTCAGATTATAAACAACATTAGATTTCCAATAAAAATTGGGATGGAGTATGTATGGAATGTGTATGGAAGATAATTGCGTGTATGTTACCTTGCGCGCCCAGCATGGTGGCCTTGACGGTGGACAGTATCTTGAGCTGGGTGCCGATCGTGGGGATCCGCTCGCACACTTGCAGGAGGTTCTGGAAACATTTACTTCATTAATTAGCCTGGCATTAAAGGGAGAAACGCTAACTTTAATTCCTGCTGGAATGTGTCACCTATACAGATTATGAGGCAGGAATTTTCATTGGATTACCTGCGAATTAGCGACCTATGTAATTTGCAACGGTTTTGTGTATAAATATATTTCAAAGTATATTTCAATTTGATACCCGGGATTTCATCCTCAGTCTTCCGGCTCCCAAATTTGGAGCTCGAGCTTTGGCTTCGTACGTATAGTTTCAACCAAAGCGATCCAGCTGTTTTGTCCTTACTAACGAACAGCATTTATTTTGTAGTATAGAGAAGATAGAGTTCGGATGTAGAGTCATGGAACTAATGATGTTTGTCTGCAAGACGCTTTGATCTAATCTAAATTTAAGACCCCTACCAGACAGCGGATCTAGCTTAGAAAGAGAAAGCCATCTAACAAACGAGAGAGAAAGATATTTCCCTCTAATTTACTGTCGTCGTTTCGCAGTCTTTTGCTTCCAGCGAGCCTAGCACGACTCGCAGGCAAATTGTCTTTTCACCGATTTTATCTGCGAGTAGATGTGACAAAACTAGAATCTGGATATGTTTGTCTCTCTCTCGCGGTTTAAAGACGTTTGTCCACAGCCCAGGCTAAAGCAGATGTCAACACTACAGTAAGCTCACCGTCCTGATCCTCTTGTCGGTGCACTCGAGGGCCAGTTTCTTGGCGAGCCGCGTGACCTCCTCAGACGCCTCGGCGATCGCCTTCGCGGTCGCGATCAGCTCGCGCTTGCTGCCTACAATACAATCTAAATATTTATTACCGAAGTATGCGGCGAGACCAGAAATATCAACTTTGCATACGTGAATGTAAAGTTAGATTTTGTACGCCAGATGAGTTAGTTTGTCAGATTGTTTGCGTTACAAATAAAACATAGGACTGTGTATCAACGGTCGGTAAAAGTCAATCAAAACCTAGCGAACTCTGAGTACCGCTTTGACTCTCGTCGACATTCTTATATATATTTTTTTTTACAACAAACTAGACATGCGTTTCACCACAATCTCACCAGATGGGAAGCGACGATATGGTCGAAGATGTAGCACGCTTGCCTAGGAAATACCTATTCACTCTACTTTGTACTTTTTCGGGAAGGCAGACGCCTGCAATGAGTTCCACACCATTTTCAGACTCTCATCGACTTTCACTAACTCCCACCGACTTTCACTGACTCCCACCGACTTTCACTGACTCCCACCGACTTTCGCTTTTTCCACCGATTTTCACTGACTCCTATTGACTCTTACCGACACATTTTCGAAACTCCTCGACGGCCGAACTAGCGTTAACTTAGTATATGCCCTGTACAGGGTCTGTACCGTGAACTATTAATGTGAGCCCAAATTAGGTCATCTCGCTTTGTCGGCTAGAGAAAAAGCGAGACAAGGTTCGGGCTCTTGTAAAGGGAACAAACTAAGTTGACGCTATAGCCAAACCGTTTATCTCAGTCCCCCGCGCCGTCACACCCCCGCGCCTCTGTACCGCGCAGGCGAGGACTTAGATAAACAGTTTGGCTATACTTCCGGAGACAAAAGTATTGTGTCTCAATGGAAGTCGATGAAAATCGGTGGGGGTCAGAGAAAGTCGAGGGGACGTTCTAAAAGTTGATAACCTCGATAAACGACCCAGTGCTTAGACTACATACAACAACATTTAGCATAAACTTGTTTATATATTTATATAGACATACAAGGCACTTACCGCTCAGGTTCATAGCGACCACTATCCCAGCAAGCAGATGGAAAATATTACAATGATACAGTGACTATGGCATATACAGTACACATATAGTGCTAGCATGATATGTGCTCATTATATAAATATGTATAGTTTTCTAAGCATAATTACAGGATTATCAGTATTAGCATTAAATAGAACAAAAGTTTGTATACGTTAAGTACCTACTTTTCCAATAATATACAAAAAAATGCAAATTTTGCTAGTTCAATCAGTTACACCCCCAGAGGCAATTTTTTTTTGTATGTGATTGAGTGACGAGACGAGCAAATCGCTCGCCTGATGTTATACGTCACGTTTACCAATAACAGGTCTGCGCCACCCAGAATTTTGAACTCGCAGAATTCAAGACCCTGCGTGGCACAGCACTGCGCTCGTCACCCTGAGATATACTCGTAAGTTGTATAATCTCCCATGTAATATTGGCATCTTGTTCCCTATGATCAACAAGCAGCTCCTCACCCTTGGAGTCGGAGCGCACCAGGTCGGCCAGGCGCGCCATGAGTATGGCCATCCGCTTGGCGGCCGCGATGATCTCGTTGTCTTGCGACGACCACTCGCGGACTGCTTTGTGCAGGTTGTGCGCGGCGACCTGAATTAACCAACATATATTTCTGTTTACCTTACATATTATTTTATTATTACTATCTATTTCATATTTCATTGTCTTATATCTGTACTTCTTTATATATAAAAATGTTATGTTGGTTTGTGTACGCTTCAAAAACTCAAAAAGTTCTGCACCGTCGAGCTGAAATTTTAGATGATATATAATACGCATCAAAAATTGTTTTTATCTATTTATATTATTTTTTATCCACAGCGAAGCGTGGCAGGGAACAGCTAGTTTGAAATAAATTGGTTGATTGATCGTTGCTATGACGAATGGTGAATTACAGTAAAAGATTTGGAGGTGAGCGAAAACAGCTTGAGTAGTAAGTCAATTCAAAAGTTGAAGTTTGAAAGATATTTCAACATTAAAAAAGGTCTACAATAATAAAAAAATCTACAATGATTAAAGTTAAATATTTATCAGAAATTTATTGAAACTCCCTCCATTTGTTTCCCTGTCGTCCTCAATAAAGGTCTACAGAAGTAAATAATAAACAGATAAGTAACAAGAGCGCCTAACTAAGATTTTCTAACATAGATTATAGAACAAGAACCATTAAAAAAAGCTTTTATAGTTTTCGAAGTCACATATATTATCTAAAAATTAGATTCAATTTGTCTGGATTAACTTAAAACTCATTCATTTTAGAACATTACCACTAGGTACTCTTAAAAATAAATTATTATGCTTTTTTTTAACAAAAAAATAAATTGGCTATGAGGCTGTGACATACATACGAGTACATACACAAAGTCTCGTCTTAAGGGTTCTTCCCCAAAGGAAGCTCAGAACTCTAAAAATTGAATTTTAATTTGGAATTCTGTAATTGTAGATCAGGTTACCCCAGTTGTACATACCAATATGGGCTGGCTAGGATGCGGCTGTCTCCTGAAGATATCCTCTCCCTCGTCATCCGTGTCGGAGGGCGGCGGCGGGCGGGGCGGCGCCGCCTGCGCGGGCGGGGGCGGGCGGGGCGGGGCGGCCGGGGCCGCGTGCAGCCGGGACAGGGCCTCCGGGAGCAGGGGCGGGGGCGGCGGGGGAGCGTATTGTCGGCCTAGAGCGGACTCGACGGCTGAGGCGGCGTTTATTATCTGAAATAAAATGAGGGTAGTTTTTAAAACAAAGATTGTAGTTTGTGCTTGTTTAAGTGGTGGACTTTCCAGTGTTGTAAAAAGCGGTTATTTATAATATTTCGTATGTTCACAGTAGTACTGTCTCAAAAGACCATGCGGAACTTGTGAGTCGTTTTTGTCGTGTCTCCGTTGTTCAAATACTTCACACGCATTTGAGCATGCGATGTTTACTATTGTCAACCATTCTGTGACACAATGTATTAAGGTTCAAAAATTACATTTTCACTTCTCCTGCTCGTAAAGTCCTACTTTACGCCCTGTGTAGGCGGACTAAAGCGACGTTTTAGGCTCTTGTGCTTAAAAGGAATCTCTCTGAATAAAAACAAATTACTTTTTCGCCCTTGTGCGTAAAAGTCCACTTTTACGTACAAGGGCAAAAAAGTAATTTGAAAAGAGAAGTGATTTGAGAGGTTGAAAAAAGAGGTTCTATTTTTTTTATTCTTCTTTCTTAGAAGAAGTTTCCTCGTGTTTTTTAAAATATAAAACCTGTGGAAGATTTAGATCGTAGATAGTAATTTTTTTTTTCAGAGGGGTTGAAAAAAGGTTCTTGTTGTGTTAATGTGATTTTCTATTCTATTTATATGTATTATGTTATTTTGTTTTTTATATTGAATAAAAATAAGTTAAACTACTTTATTAAATAATTAATTGAATAATTTTTTTTGTATTTTAATTAAAAAATATATATATAAAAAATCAAAAATAAATATAATAGTTAATATAAAAATAATTTAAATTAATTAAAAAATGAAGAATTTTAAATTTATTGACTAAATAGTAAATTAAATCATTTTTTTAGATTAAAATTAAAAATTTAATTTAAATATTTTTTTTAATATTTTTTTTTAAATTAAAATTCAAATAAAATATATGCACTAAAAATTAACTAATTAATTAAAAACAATAATATAAATAGTATAAATATGAGTTTTAATTATTTTTTTAAATTTTATTATTTTAATTTTATTTAAATTATTTTTTTAACAAATTGGTCAAGTATTTTTTTTAAATTTATATTTATTATATTTTTCATTTGGTTAATTTAATTAAGTATATTTTTACTTTTATTTTATTTAATGAATTTATTTATTATTAAATGTATTTTTTTATTAAATTTTTATTTATTTCCTCGCAATCGATGTGAAAAGTCGAGTGTAAAACTCGGGCATAAAACCCATTTTATCCTCGACTTCATATCCGCCCTCGCCTTCGGCTCGGGCTAGCTAAACGTCTCGTATAAAATGGCTTGTTTTATGCCCTCGTTGTACAATCTACTATTATTTCCAAGAGAACAGTGTTTGATACTTTTGCATTGTTTTATCTCTACGCCGCCGGCGCTTGTCCTCTATCTTCCAACGCCACCATCTGAGCCCTGTGTCGTATGTTGTCGTCTTTCTGTGGCACGGTGCCTATAGCTACAACAATGGCCCCCGGTCCCCCTCCCCGCTCACCTCCGCATTGGCCTGCCTCCAGGCCGGCGCCTGCCCACTATCCCCTAAGGCCACCCCCTTGGCCCGGTGCACGGCGGGCGGGATGGCGGCCTGCAGACGCGCGTGTCCGGCGGACAGCGCGCGCGCGAACTCCGAGTCCTCCGTGTTGTCGCGCTCCGCTCCGCCCACCAGCAGCACGCGGTTGGCGAGCCTGGGGGCGGGAACAGTTTCAACTAATTCAATTAAATTCATTAAATATTTATTCATAGCATTGCTACAAGTTTTGTAGTGGTAGGGCTCTTTTGCAGAGCCCGCCTGGGGAAGTACCACACCTGCCAGTTATTCCACCGCCAAGCAGTAATGTGCAAACATTACTGTGTTCCGGTTGGAAGGGCATTGTTTCCAGTGAAATTACAGGGCAAATGGGAGATTAAACAACTTATATCTCAGGGTGACGAGCGCAGTGTTGTGCCGCGCAGGGTCTTGAATTCTGCGAGTTCAAAATTCTGGGTGACGCAGACCTGTTATGAGCAAACGTAACGTTTAACATCAGGCGAGCAATTTGCTCGTCTCGTCACTCAATTACATAAAAAAAAAGTCAATGGAAAAAAGAGACTAAAGAAGCTGGCTAAACGGAAAAACTTTTGACAGATGAGCCTGAGTGGAGAGTTTAGAGAGGTGGCTAAACGAGGACTTTTGATAGATATTGTGTCGAAATCAAGTAACAAGTACGCTAGTCTTCCATTTTGTCGCACTCGAAGGCGTCTCCTAAGAGGACGCGGCTACCGAGGCTGGGATAAGTAGAATCGAAAGCCGTTGTTAAAACGTAAAGTAAAACCTTGCAAACCTATATCTTCACAACCCCAACGGCTGATCCAAACGATAACTTGAGTACGGCTAGTATTTGAGTACTCAAGTTGTCGTCGGACAAACTTACAAGTGTCGATTTTCTCATTAGACTTTAAGACCTTCGCTATTCACATAATTATGGGCTATTAATTTCATTTTTTTGACGTGATAACGTCTTATAATTCGATGGAGCCGGGTGCAAGTACGAAAATAGATGACGCATGTGCCGTTACCTCGCTCTGAGGCGTTCCATTTAATCCAATTAATCCAAACGATAACTTGAGTACGGCTAGTATTTGAGTACTCAAGTTGTCGTCGGACAAACTTACAAGTGTCGATTTTCTCATTAGACTTTAAGACCTTCGCTATTCACATAATTATGGGCTATTAGTTTCATTTTTTTGACGTGATAACGTCTTATAATTCGATGGAGCCGGGTGCAAGTACGAAAATAGATGACGCATGTGCCGTTACCTCGCTCTGAGGCGTTCCATTTAAGGCTTGAAGTGCAATTGTGATTTCCTATATTCTATTATATTTTCCTATTTGTCAATTACTTTTGTACCTTACTTAAATAAAATAAAATATAAATAAAAATAAATCTTTTGAAAAATGAAACCATTCTATCAGTATTTTCTTATGACGTTGTCACGTTCAACTATCGTCAGTAAACCGACTTTACAGACAACCGATTTTTTTAATTCTGTTATACTACTCTGTCAAGAAAGTACCGGGAAAATATCAATACTACACAAAATGTTTGTTATTCATCCAAATTTATTTTATCACCTTCAAAGTATGCTCCTTCAGAAACGATACACTTACGCCAACGAATAATCCAATCATCAAAACATTTTTTAAACGCTGTTTCCGGAATTGAGTTGAGTTCTCGCCTCGAATTCTCCTTTATGTCTCCTACCGATTGAAAACGGGTGCCACGAAGTGGTAATTTGAGTTTAGGAAAAAGAAAGAAGTCGGCTGGAGTCATATCTGGTGAATATGGTGGTTGCTCGATGGTATTTGTTGAGTGTTTGGTCAAAAATTCGTTCACAATGATGGCCGTGTGCGAAGGCGCATTATCGTGGTGCAAAATCCAAGAAATTTTTTTCCACAAATCTGGCCTTTTTTGTCGAATTTGCTCTCTTAAATGCCGCATAACACTCAAATAATATTCTTTATTTACCGTTTGACCTTCCGGCAAGAATTCCGAGTGCACAACACCGCGATAGTCAAAGAAAACAGTCAACATGACTTTGACTTTTTATCGACTTTGGCGTGGTTTTTTCGGTTTCGGTTCAGTTGGAAGGCGCCACTCCGAAGCTGGTTGACTAGTTTCCATGTCAAACTCGTAAACCCACGTCTCGTCACCAGTAACAATGCGTTTCATAAATGTTGGGTCGGAATTGACTCGTTCTAGCATGTCCTCAGCGACTCTCATGCGATTGAGTTTTTGGAGAAAATTCAGGTCTTTTGGGACTAGCCGAGCGGTAACATGTTTCATACCCAAATGATTACTTAAAATGGTACGGATCGACTCGTGAGATACAGAAAGTTCGGCGGCTATCTCTCTCAAAGTTGAGTGAGGATTTTCAGTCACTATTTCCTTCACTTTTGCGATGTTAACTTCAGTTGCAGACGTTGATGGCCTACCAGAGCGAGGCAAGTCTTCCATCACATCTCGACCGCTTTTGAACGCTTTGTACCACTCATAAGCACGTGTTTTTGATAAAGTCGATTCGCCGTAAGCCTTCTGTAACATTTTTAGTGACTCCGAACACGAAATTCCATTGGCGATGCAAAATTTAAGACAAACTCTTTGTTCGATGTTTTTGTCCATGATGAAATTCGTAATACACACTAGATAAGACCTAACTAAAAACAGCACCATATTTAATCTAAATAACAGACGCAACTCAAACTCCGCGCCAAAATGCTAATCTAACAACAACAATAAAAACAAAAATTTGAATTTGGAACCCAAAACAAATCATCCATTCCCGATACTTTTTTGACTGAATGTTCAACCACGTCTCATACTACTTCATTAAATGCAAATGAAGACGAAATCTAGCGAATAATATCTGAATACTTTGTAATTAATCAAGAACCTCAGAAACTAGGCTTGCGTTTGACCGCCATCTCGCCTGATGGTAAGCAATGATGCGATTACAATAATCATTTACACTGTTGGCGTATCCTTCCTGAAAGCCACATACCTGGCAATCGCGGAGGTGTTGTCGACCATCTTCTGCGAGTCGTTGTTGCGGATGGCGTCCTCGCACAGGTAGGTGTGCTTCTGCATCAGTTCACCTGAGGAGCAGAAAACATCATTCATGAGTTACTCGTACCTGGGCGACCGAACTTTATTCGGAGAACTTGGAGAAAACATACTCGTATTCCCAGAGAACCAGCTAGGTCGAATTTTCATACCCGAAACACTCGTATAGCATTAGAGCCCTTTTAAAAATCTCTAAGCATACAGGGTCAATTCTAAAACAATAAAGACGTTCCATAATCAGTCGGAGATACTTAAACCAAACCACTTCTGTTCTACGACTTTCAAAGATTCACAAAATTAAACAGCTGAGATAACGTGTGAAACAGCTGATTTTTTGTCGTGGATTTTCGAAAGTCGTATAATGAAAGTTGCTTAGATCAATGCAAAGGGTGCAAAATGCAAAATGCAAAAGGTCTTCAGTATTTCAGAGGCGACCCTGTATAAATTTACATTTTTTTTTTATTCAGTTATAGGCTTGCGTTTGACCTCCATCTCGCCTGATGGTAAGCAATGATGCGGTCTACGATGGAGCACGCTTGTCTAGAAGGAACCGATTATAATTATAACAATTATCAATACATCATCTACAAATATCTCACCCGCTGTCCTTACGAAGTCGAGTGGGTCAACCGCCTGGTCACACAGATCCCTCACTCGGAGAACTGCTTCCGCGTACTGATTCTTCAAGTTGTTGAAATGCTCCTCTGCCACCTAAGACGAAAGAGGACGTGAATAGACTGGGCTAGACTGTTGGCGCGGTCAGAAATACAGGGCTATAAGGAAAGGGTATGCTAAGCCGAAAAAGGTTAATAGTACTCATCATTATGAACAACGTTTACTACGGTTAATCCGGAATTTGCGAAAAAAAGTCAGCTGTTCCATACATTTTGCGGTCAAATGCAAGCCTATTACTGAATAAAAAAAATAAGAAAAAAAAAAAAGGTCATTGACATTTTTTACGAAACAGCTGGGTTTTTGTTTTCGAATTCCGGTCTGGTCCCGTAGTAAGAGTTGTTATATCCTAACATATACCACATAAATGTTTGACTGATCAATGTTCTACTGGGACCTAGAAGTGATTTTACGTTTTGGCACAAAACCTAACTTCCAAATAAAAAACATTTAGAATCATTTATCAACAGAAATTTATACACATTACTTAGCCACCCTGCAAAGTTTCAGCGACCGAGGAATTTATGTTGGGGTGGGTCCCCATAGAAAGAACTTCCCTGCTAATTGGGGTAAAAAGGAAATGGCAGGTTTTTCTTGGTGATAGGTTTGCGTTTGACCGCCATCTCGTCTGATGGTAAGCAATTTAGCGTTTGAAGCACGTGTTCCTAGAAGGAACCTATTCACTCGCGACTTGGTAAACCAGGTCAACTACTAACCAGGTAAACTAATTCGTTAATAATACATAATCAAATCAATTGAAGTTAACCCAACTTTATTGTAAATAAATAATAGTTCAAAAAACTAAAAAACACGCTTTGTTTATTATTGTCATCGGTCGTCGATATTTATTTACAAAGTTTGAACGAAATCTGGCCGTTTAAAGAGGGTCAAAATCGCGTTTAAAGGAGTCGGTTACAAACATACAAGTGAAGCTAATAAAAAGCGTGTAAAAATGTTACCTTGCTCTCTGGATAGAAGAGGCGAATTTTCCCAGCCGCGATGAGTTGCGGTGATAACTTCTCCACCTATAAATATAAATTAGGTTATGATTATGTTAAGATTTTCTTTTTGAAGCGCAAAATCATTTACGAATCGGTAAAAAAAATGGCGACCAATAAAACAGTGGTTTATTTTAAAATGTTAATTTGTGTGGTCAAATCTGGTCTGGTCTGGTCTGGTCCGCGACCCGCTTGCTGTGTCCCCTGCACTGTACCTGGCGCGCGTGGTGCGCGAGCTGGTCCGCTTGCTGTGTCCCCTGCACTGTACCTGGCGCGCGTGGTGCGCGAGCTGGTCCGCTTGCTGTGTCCCCTGCACTGTACCTGGCGCGCGTGGTGCGCGAGCTGGTCCGCTTGCTGTGTCCCCTGCACTGTACCTGGCGCGCGTGGTGCGCGAGCTGGTCCGCTTGCTGTGTCCCCTGCACTGTACCTGGCGCGCGTGGTGCGCGAGCTGGTCCGCTTGCTGTGTCCCCTGCACTGTACCTGGCGCGCGTGGTGCGCGAGCTGGTCCGCTTGCTGTGTCCCCTGCACTGTACCTGGCGCGCGTGGTGCGCGAGCTGGTCCGCTTGCTGTGTCCCCTGCACTGTACCTGGCGCGCGTGGTGCGCGAGCTGGTCCGCTTGCTGTGTCCCCTGCACTGTACCTGGCGCGCGTGGTGCGCGAGCTGGTCCGCTTGCTGTGTCCCCTGCACTGTACCTGGCGCGCGTGGTGCGCGAGCTGGTCCGCTTGCTGTGTCCCCTGCACTGTACCTGGCGCGCGTGGTGCGCGAGCTGGTCCGCTTGCTGTGTCCCCTGCACTGTACCTGGCGCGCGTGGTGCGCGAGCTGGTCCGCTTGCTGTGTCCCCTGCACTGTACCTGGCGCGCGTGGTGCGCGAGCTGGTCCGCTTGCTGTGTCCCCTGCACTGTACCTGGCGCGCGTGGTGCGCGAGCTGGTCCGCTTGCTGTGTCCCCTGCACTGTACCTGGCGCGCGTGGTGCGCGAGCTGGTCCGCGAGCCGCTTGCTGTGCCCGGCCTGCAGCGCCACGAGCGCGGCGGCGGCCCCGCAGCGCCGGCTGAAGGCTCCCAGCGCCGCCGCCCTCTCGTGGAAGCGCGGCTCGCGCCCCGGCGAGCCTGTCACAACGCAACAACGTCTTAGAGGGTACACTAAACCTGGAATTGGCTGAAAGTAATACGTTTAAGTACAAAAATCTAACTTCAAAACGAAAAAAAAAGTTTAGGATAATTTGTCAACAGTATTCTATACACCCTACTTTCACCTTACAAAGTTTCAACGACAAAAGAGGAATTTATATTGGGGTCCCCATAGAAAGAACCTTCCCGTAAATTGGACTACTACAAATCAACCAAAATTTTCGGAGTACTGCTCGCTTCCCCTTCCCTTGCCGGACGACTCATTGGCTGCGTTACTTTTAACTTTTCAATTGCCCTATCACTCTCTCACTTCTACCTCTCACTCCCCCCCCCCTACTCTCCCCCCCCCCCCCACTCACCGGGCGGCGCGTTGGCCGCGTCGCAGAAGTGCCGCAGCGGCGCCGCTACATCTATGAACTCCTCCACGACTCTGTTGACGACGGCTCGCTCGGCGGCGCGTTTCAGCTCGTGTAACTTGTCCGTTAGCTCTCTAAAACAATCAGAATGTTTTGAATCGGGTCCTGATTAATATAGAGTGGAATATAACGCGAATTTTGCGCGCAGACGCTATTACAAACAGAACAGTAATGCTATATGTCCATATGTCCAACGCGTACAAAAAGTAAAGACAGTCAATCATTGACGAAAGAATTCCGAAGGTTATACTTCGTAGGACTAAATATGGCCTATCCAATTGTCTGTTAAGAAAATACTGAAAGCAACCACAAAATAACAAACCATTCTCCAAACCATTCCCGAGAGGCAACCTAAAAACTGAGCTGAAGTTTTTGGGGTGTTATTTCACTCTTGCATTCTCAAAAGTTTCCTGTCTTCCTTAATTATGACTCCGTACCTGGTAATGGCCCGGGCCTCCTCGCTGCCCCCCTCCCCGCCGGCACACAGGTCTGCGAGCCGGTCCGACAGCCGCTGCACGTCGGTACATAGTTGGAGGATTTCTGCCTTCTCGCGACCTTGCAGCCCGTCCGCGATCTGGGGTTACAAAGAAAATATAGTGTGAGTGTATTATGTCCATGTGTGTGTGTGGGGGGGGGGGGAGGTTACTATGCAGTAGGGTTTCCAACCGGGAAATCCCGGTTCCAAAAGAACCGGGATTTCCCGGTTCTTTTGGGGTCAAAAAAGAACCGGGATTTTTAAATCTTTTCCCGGTTCTTTCGGGATTTTCGGTACCAGCTATTTCTTGTTTTCTGAAGGCGCAAAAGAGAATCTAACACGTAAATTACTGCGTTTTATTAACTAAAACTAACCGTTAAGTACTTTATTTACAGAAAATAACATAAATAGGCATAAAAATAATAGAATATCACAAATAAAAGCTAGTTTTAGTTAGTTAGCAACTTATCAGCTTTCAACTAATGTCTGTGAAGGTTTTATTAGTTGTGAAAGCTTAAAAAACGTATATCATTACATTATTATAATTTGAGTGGTAGCAGTCACACTTTCTAAAAAATCAATTAGATGACAGTAATGGATGGAAACTACACACTCCACACCAACCTGCCAAAGAGGAATGGGCGTCCACAGACTCTATTGTCATTCTGTAGCTTGTCAAGTTGTCTGTTGGGTTACGGCAATGCTCGCTAACAGAACTGTCAGAATTGAGACAGAGGGCATTAGGGTATTGAGCTACAAAAAGCTGCCCGCAAGAAGGAGCTACGTGGCGCAACACAAGTACGAGTAGAAGAGGTATATCAGCGATCCCAAGCCGTGCTCTGCTAGTTTAGGGAGCTCGGCTGGTTTGGGTAAGCTGACAGTTGGAAGGCAGTACACAAAACACCCCAAGCGGGATGCCGGTGCAGGTCATATCACCACTACTTGGAATCAGAGGAGCTATGTCACCATTGATTTGGGTTATGGTGGTAGATCAACTCGCAGAACTCGTTAACAAAGAAGGTGTATTCACTGTAGCGTACGCTAATGATCTAATTGGTTTTTTATGTTATTGAGTGATGAGACGAGCAAATCGCTTGCCTGATGTTAAACGTCACGTTTGCCCATAACAAGGCTGCAGAAAGAATGCAAAAAGAATTAGAATGCAAAACCCTACGCGTCACAGTACTGCGCTCGTCACCCTGAGATATAAGATGTTTAATCTCCTTTTGCCCTGAAATTTCACTGTAAACAATGTCCTTCCAACTGATTCAGTTAGGAAGAAAACATCATTAGCGAAATAATTTTAGGTTTCTGCTACACCTGCACATACAGCAGGAGGCGATAGCTTCAGCCTTAAGGATCAAATCTACGAAATAGTGGAAAAGTATGGGTCCCATAACAAACCACTACAGAATAATCGACCGAGCATCGAGAATAAGTAATTTGTAAATATGTAACAAGTATGCATTGATCATAGAGAACAACATCTTGGATATTATATATCTGGGTATATCATCCAGGTAGAATATATACACAGGCGAAGAATGAGGAGGATATAGGCTGCGGCTATTACTCGCTGAAGCTCAGACTCCAAGAGTCCGCTGAGAGTCACACATCACTTCAGACACTCAGACAAGTATAAAACGAATAACTACTGCGTGTAAGATTCACTTTTGCGCCATTGAAAAACAAAAAATAGCAAATATACCAAAAAATCCGAAAGAACCGGGAATCCCGGGATTTCCCGGTTCTTTGGAACAAAAGTACCGAAATCCCGGTTCTTAGAAACAGTACCGGTTCTGGAAACCCTACTATGCAGCGTACAGGACGTACAATAATTAATATTTTATGGAAAAAGTAACTTATACAGGGATATAACTGAAGATAATGCTAAGCCAAATAGGGTCCATGAGATGAAAAACGGTGTGAATGAAAAATAATCTGTGTTAATGCAATTAGTTATCTATTCCAAATTTCATTCAATTCCGTCCAGCCGTTTCAGCATGAAGTAACAAACATACTAACAAACTTTCACTCTTATTGACCGAGCGAAGTGAGGTCTCAAAGTCTAATCTGGGGAAACAAACCGGCGTTCGTATGTTGTTGTCCGACGATAACTTGAGTATCGTTTATCCGATCTTCATGAAATTTTGCAGGCAAATAGTTCATTTCAATACAATTTTAAAGTTTAATTATGAGCGAAATCGCTTTACGGGTTGTGAAGATAAATGGGCGCGAGGTTCAGTACGCAGCGAACTACTAGTAATATTCGTAGGATTTATCACTTTCCGTCCACAAAATCGTCTCTCACTTACCCTCTGCCCCTGCGCCACAATACTGTTGATGGCGCGCTGCCCCTCCACGCGCGTGTGGGGGTCGGAGCTCGGGTGTAGCAGCCATTTGTGGGCCGTCTCCAGTCTGGGGAACAAAATACAAAGTTCATTTTATTATTCAGTTTTTTAAGCTATTGCATAGCTTCTATCGCGGGCCTTGAGCGTGGAGACCGAATCCAGAAATTCCGTAACGAAAATAACCTAACACCCCCCACTCTGATGCTATGCAATAGCTTTACCGCGGCAGTCCCCGAGTGACACACGTCTTTTTTCTTTACTTTTTACCGAGTTGAGAAATCAAAAGTTTAAGTTCTACAGACCCCGCTATGATTTCAAGATGAATTAAGGACACTTTCAATTTTTGCAGACAAATTTAGTTAGTTACAATACAATTTTTAAATTTGAATACGAACAAAATCGGTCGAAGAGTTACGAAGATATAGAGAAGGGCAACGAGATTTTAATTTGCCGTGAACTAATGGTTTTGAATTATAATTGGTATTACATTCAATTAATACGTAACGCCCCCCCCCCTCCACCCCCTCCTCACCTGGCCTCCATAGTCTTCCCCCCCTGCTTCTCGGCCGCCCTCACGCCTTCATTCACAATCGCGTCTACTTCGTTGATTTGCGATCTCAGGTCTGAAGCCAGATTTAGAGCCTGCAATAATAAATATATTGAAAAATTGTCTAGAAAATGGAATAAAATACATCTGCAAGAAAGAAAACTATTTACAAAATAATGTCCCGAATTTAATAATTTTAGTTAAAGAATGACAGATTAAAACAAAAAAAATAAACAATTGACATGAAAAAATATGAGATACAAAAGTAGGTAAAAAAGTATCAGGTACAAAATATATCTAAAATAATACCTTCGCTTCCCTGCCGTGTCCGTACTGCCTCTCGTCGCAGAGATGGTCTGCGTTGATGCCGCCAGATCTGAGTATAAACAGTTCTTATTACAAACTGTTTCTTTCCTTTATTGCAATTTTGGGGGAGCTCAAAGGGGTAAGTAAAGGGTAGTACAGGAGTTATAGGAACCCTTTTTGCATATTTTTGATTTGAAATTTGAAAAGAATTTCGGGAAATCTTAGCTAGGAGGTGTAAAAATCAACAATTCTTATTATAACATGTTTTTTCCTTTACAGCGATATGGGGCACTAGTTCAAAGGGGTAAGTGAAGGGTAATATAGGGGTATGGTGTTACATTTTATACAGGGCTATACAGAAAGGG
The DNA here is from genome assembly GCA_949125135.1 of Alcis repandata. NCBI lineage: Eukaryota > Metazoa > Arthropoda > Insecta > Lepidoptera > Geometridae > Alcis > Alcis repandata. The sequence continues at coordinate 863,081 of OX421247.1, forward strand.
TACGATAAGCCGAAAAGGGCTCATAGTACACATTGACATCATCTGTGGGTCATTAACATCATACATTTTGTCGAATATCATTGACATTTTTCTATGGAACAGCCGATTTTCCTCCGCGAATTCCAGTTTAGTCCCATAGTAAAAGTTGTTGACGAGTACTACGAGCCCTTTTCGTCTTAGCCCCCCCTTCCTGTATGCCCTGCACAGCGCTCACCGCACGTGTCTCCGCACGCCGTCGGCGGCCCCGGGCTCCAGGTGCTCGGCGGCGCGCTGCGCGGACGTGAGAACTGATCGCAGCGCGCGCTCGCCTGCAGAGTTGCGCAGCGCCGACGGCTCCTGAAAATGTTATATATTAACTAGCTGTACCCGCCGGTGTTACTCACTGTTTTTTAAACCTTCCCTGAACATCCACAAATATTTCAAGATCAAAATTAGCGAAATCGGTCCAGCCGATCTCGAGTTTTAGCCAGACAAACGAACAGCGATTCATTTTTATATATAAGTTAGAGAAGAAGAAGATTGTATTCATATTTTTAGCCAATTCCGTCCCTCCCACAGCTGAGCAAATGCCTCCCCTCCCTATCCTCCTTTCATTTATCACGATTTGAATTGTTTCATTGTTTTTTTGGGTTTTGGGAGATATAGACCCCCAAAGTTTGTATGGCGGCCATGTTTTTTGCACGGCGGCCATGTTTTTTTTTTATTTCCCCAAAAAAAGTCAAAGGTTTTGGTGAATTTTTTGTACAGTAATTCCGGAAATTATCTCTACAAACAAACACATTACCTACCTCTTGATATATTTATATTAATAAGAATAAAATATGTATACTCACATTTAAGAATTCATGCGCAGCGCCCATCTTAGTATGTATTTGTGTTTGTAAAGCTTTCAGCACCGCGATGTTGTCCTTCTCACCGCCGTCTTCCACGTACGAAGTTAGCTGCAGCACTCTGGTTGAAACACGACTTTATTTGTAGAGAGATAAAGTTTAAATTGCTTAGACAAAAAGATGAACAATGAGATGAAAATGAAAGACATGGCTAAAACAATGTTTGTTGTTCGATGTGAAAATGTTCGGTAAAGTGTTAAAAAACGTGAAATTAGAATAAGAGTATATGTGTGTGTAAGATTTTTACTAAAAAATGTAAAAATATCTACCGAATTATTTCATGTATTTCGTCCGCCATTCGCTGGGCTAGATAGTTTCTGTTTTCCGCTGCTTCTTCAATACCTTTGCCACCTGAAAATAACACAAGAAAATTATTACTTACTCTCTTTTTTTTACAAAACTTAGATTATCATTCATTCACTCACTCATCCACTATTTCACTAATTCATATCACAGAGGCTTTTTTACTAACTAATTCACACACTCTCTCTTTCACCTGTTCATTCACTCATTCACTATTCACTCATTTAATACAGTGGTTATTATTAACTTGACTTTGGTTGATCATAAACGACTTTTTACACGGTTTTTATTAGTTTCACTTGTATGTTTGTTTGTATGTTTGTAACCGACTTCTTTGGGCGCGATTTTGACCCACAAAGCGGGTTTTTTATTTTTTTTCAACTATTAATTATTTTATCGTATTTTTGTTCCAAAACACCTACCTTCAGTAAGGATATGTATGTATATCTTCATCGAGCAGATGAGTACCGGCGCCAGCTGCTTGACGCTCTCGAGGCACTGAGTGAGCTTCTCCGCGTGCGGCGGGTGCGTCAGCTCGGACGCGCGAGACGCTACCTACGAGAATTATTTAACTGGTTATATGAGTAGTCTGGAATATCTGGACGTGGCTTTTACTTGCTAGACCTTGCTAGGCCTTTACTCGAAGAGGGGTCCTTGTTACATAATATTTAAATAATTATTTAGTGAAATCATTCAATGTATTCAAGAACAAGACGATAGAGGCTTTTTTATTTTATTTAGTTAGTCTGGAATATCAGTAGGAATGTTAAACTAGGCGATTTCTATCTGTTTATTAGCAAATACATCCTGAGCATTTTTAACAAGTATTTTATATTATGTAGGTCACTGTCTCTCATTGAAAAAAACTCATATGAATTAGAGTGAGCAAGATAATCGTCGGTACACTCACCTCTCTGGCAGCCCTCGAGAGAGCAGGCGAGATGTCCCTCAGGAACTGCACCAAATCCTCCATGGTATCGATCACCTCTGCCACCCCTAAGTAATCTAGCACCTACAACAACCACACTTTTAACAATAAACACTAGCACAATACAAAGAAAACGTTGTAAAATCGTGGGTCGAAACTGTCATCGTCATCTCGCTCGCGCCAACTAGATCGCGCCATGCGAGCGAGCGGGACAACAGATGATTACCATTGCTACCACAGTAATACCATAAGGCCCCTGGACACGATGGCGCAAGGCAGATGGCATAGGAAGAGACAGTCTTCTTCTCATCTTTATAAAGACATCCGTGCATGACAAAGAGACAAACTTTTGTGTGTCAGATAAAACATTTCCAGAAATCATTCCACAAATTGTCGTGATTTTTATATTCGGCAGTATACCATTTCAAAACGCATTCAACATAATCTCGAATCATTATGTTATGCTAGCACACTATCATTATCACAGATTTAATAACTTTACTAAAGTAAGTGTTTGGTGGCAAAATAAAAGTCAAAGCGTGTAAATAGTAAGCAACAGCAAACCCATTAGTACCTTTTTGCACTCTTTCACGATTTTCCTAACTTCAGACTCGTCGAAACACAATAGCAGCGCCGATGTGCCTTGGAGGATGCCTCGAGAACCTTCTATCAGCTTTTTTCTAGAAAGAAAGTTAAATTGAGTATACTTGTTGCATTACCTATCGCATGATTTGTTGACGTCCATTTTTTGAAACACTTCAAAATGAGATATTTTTTTTAAATTATTCTATCTGAACTTTAGTGTAAGCACTGAAATAAAGAAACCAAGAAAGAACTATCTAATTAACTAACTAAGAAATTAAAACTAAGTTACAACCTCAAAACAAATGTAACTCTTCTCCATCCAATGGTTGCCTCGAAGAGCCTCTTATCGCAGTTATAAGACTGAATGAACCGGTACCAGTTCTACTTAGTCTCACTTTTTTCTTGTAATTTCTTTGGTTTCCAATTAACCTTTATTCTATTCTACCTGGCAGGACCGGAGTAAGGGTCGGAGCGCAGCATATCCGAGGCCTGCTGCAGCAGTGTGGCGGCCGTCTCGACGCGGTGCAGCGCCGCCGGCATGTCGGCGCGGAGCACGCTGTCTTCTGAGGACTCGATCGTTTCGTGACCCACCTGGAACGGGGATCACAAAGCTGTTAACTCGATTGTAGTTTATTCAGGGTTATACAGAAAGGGTATGAAAAAGTAAAAGAAGCTCATAGTACTCAGCTATAAAAAATCAGCTGTTCCATAGAAAAATGTCAACGACATTCGACAAAATGTATGGAACAGCTGATTTTTATTTCGCGAATTCCGGTTGGTCCCATAGTAATAGTTGTTCATAATGATGAGTACTATGAGCTCTTTTCGGCTTAACATACCCTTTTTGTATAGCAATGTATGTAGATGACGGACTAAACTTCTTGTTTTTTTTTGTGCTATTGAATGACGACAAGATCAAATCGCTGCGATGTTAAACGTCACGTTTGCCCATAACAGGCCTACGCCACCCACAATTTTGATCACAGTATGTCTGATGCACTAACCGTATGGTGAATCGAAGTTGGTCAGCTCGTCTAGCTTAAATTTGGATCTGGCTTTCAAGTTAGACTGCTGGACTGCTGTCAGTTTATTGGAACAAGAACTAATCTAACGAGAACTAGAATCTCAAGTGTCTAGTGCCGCATAGACACAGACTTTGTCTGTTACGCTTGATCGCATCTCAGACACCTAATATGTTTATGACGATATTGGCAACTTTGTAATGTGTTTTTAACGCGAATAACTCGGCTTTGACTTCCAAATTCCCTCTTGGTAAGCGACGATGTGGTTGTAGATAAAGCTAGCAGACTTAGAAGATCATTGAAAACATCTGACATCTGACATTGAAAAGCCTAAGACTATAGCTCAAGAAACTAGGAAGCTGGCAATCTGTTCCATTCCCTGTACCTGTATGGATCAGAAACGTAGATTCTGCACCTGTTGGTAAGCGACTATGGAGTTGTAAATGAAGCACGCCGCATAGAATATCACTTTGACCTTGAAAAGATTCAAGATTATTGTTGTAAATACTTGCCTTGACGAGGTTGTTGACGGCGAGCGACACGGCCTGCACTGGCCGCGCCAGGTCGGGCATGGCGTTGCCATCTTCTGCTTCTTCGTGGAGGATTACGAGCCGGGACACCTGGAATAGAGAACGAAAGTTCAGTAAGCTTACTTCGAAAACTGACTGTCCTAGAACTCACGTTTCGGTCAAAGAAGCAAGGACAATCTACGTAAACGAAAACGACGTGAATACGGATAGTAAGTATAACAAATACAACGAATGCAGTGCTTTAACTAAAGTAAAATAAAATAAAATAACCTTTAATTCCCAATATATACAAATAACAATATAAAAATAAAATAATTTAGTACAGAAAAATAAAAATAATAATTAATAATTAGAATTGTTCTTCTGGGACACCCAAATTTGGGTTAAGGCCTCCTCCATGCCTTGCCATTCTTCCCGGTCTTGAGCTATACGGGTCCAGGTTGCTCCTGCAACCTCTACAATGTCGTCGCACCACCTTCTCCGAGGTCGTCCTCTGTGTCGAGTGTTGTCTCTCGGATGCCAGTGAACAATACGTTCACTCCATCTGCCGTCTTTTGCCCGAGCTAGGTGGCCTTAACTCAACTAAAGTATGTACCCTTAAACTTAGTAACATTGTAAAACTCCCAAAGGACGTAGTGTGGAACTGCCGACGAAAACGCGAGTATAAAGCGAATAATTGTCGCATGATTACATAATTGCAAAGATTTTGATTCAATTAGTCCGATCAGTCTTCGGGGTTACCACCCCGGAGCATTAACAACTGAGCGCTACCGTGGTTGATACGTAAAACTATAGGCCCTAGTTGTTTGTCGTATAATAACAATCGCCAAGCAAACAGAAGCTTTATAGACAACTTAAAAACTCTGACAACTGGCCTACTGGCCTGTGCGAACCTACTTTTTAAACACCCAGGTTACATACATTCAATCATGCATCATCAAAGAATTAGTACTCTGAGTGCATCATCAATTTTGTTGCATAACGTTCCCGACGTCTTTCGAAAGAGCATTCTTACAAATCATCGATAAGCACTGCATCCTTTCTAAACTTTCTAAACGTTAAAGTAAGACTTTATCTCAAGTTTAAGTAATCTTAAGCGCAAACAATTAGCTACAAGTAATCACTTTCACTGGTTCTCACGAGATAAAAAGGCGCCGTGGAACAATGGAAGCTATAAAAACGTGGAATACCTACCACACACGGCTAGACGTGCCAGGCACGTAGGGTTGTCGCTACGACTTCACAACAGTGATTATACGAGAGCTTTAATTCCGAGTCCAAAGGCCGTACTGCGAACTTTGGTCTCACTGAGTCAGTTAAGAAAAGGCGAGACAATAGAAAACGCGATTAAGTTCAGGATTACGCTAAGAGTTTTCAGTACAGCCCTTGATCTGAGTTCTATGAAATATTTTTAAGCATTTAAGACACGTTAGAAATTGATGCTTAAGTATTTATTTATAAGCTTTACGCCATTTCTTTTAATTTAAGGAGAAGGTAAAATCTTATTGCACTACTTAAGATAACTAAAACTCTCGGGAATTACCACCGAAGAGCAATGAGTTAGCAACCGACTCTAAATCTGAAAAACTATCCAAATATTTCTTTCAACAAGTTAAATTAAAAGCTTGATGAAATTTAGTAATTTCCAAGCGTTTGCCAACCCTATAGCAGCTAATAATGTTCTAGTCACGTAATCTCTCCTTATAGAGCGTTGACTCTCCGAGCACAGAAAAAGGGAACGAAAGTCCACTTTTACTCGTAGTAAACTAATAGTACATTCTACTAGAGTTCCCCAGACGCCATAAAATTGGAAGAGATACTCGTATATCTGAACTTAATCGCGTTTAGTTTTGTCTCGCTTTTTCTCTAGCTGACAGAGGAAGACGCAAGCTTACGCGATTCAGTTCAAGCTTAGATGGCACTTAGAGTCTGAACAAAAGCTCTCGTATAATCACTAATCCAGTAACCCCGGCCGTACTTCGTTATTTCAGGGAGCTGGCTGGTTTGGTCTGGGCAGTGGGAGGCAAAACTCAAAACGCCAAGCGGGACGTCGCATCGTCGGTGAAGGTCGGTGCACCCTCACTTAGAATTAGAATAAGATGAAGAAAAGGTATCCTATGTGTTATTCCGCACATAAACAGTAACTAAAAAAATTAAAAGTAAAACCGGTTTCGTGGTTACGGCGATACGTGGTTAGAAACACTCACACACACTCATTTTCGCATTTCTACGCAATATCATTAAAAGGAATTATTTGTATTTTTGGATGTTATTGTAACGATTAAACTCAAAAAGTACAGGACCGATTTCAAAAATTATTTCACCATTAAAATTCTACACTAAACCTGAGTAACCAAACCCATGCCTACCCGTGCAAAGCCGGAGCAGGTCGCTAGTATAATATAAGCAGGATATAATGGACTTTAAACATCAAGTTCCAGCTTTAACGACCAGCAACTTTAATTATGCTCCCAATTGTGTAATTACTATTAAATTAGAGCTCATTGGTCGGCCGAGCACTTGTCAATGCCGACTCCGTATTAGGCGCGAGCGCAGATCGCCGCTCGATTAGGAGACGGGCGTTCATTCATAGTTTTTGTGCCGAACCTTATTTGTACGAGACGTATGGGACGTGCTGATAGGACTTTCGGTTTCTATGGAATGTGTGTTATGATTTTATGAAGTACAAGTAAGGTTCCGCATTTGGTTGAAGAATCATCATCATTGGCCTAGTAAAATTTACAAGAGATGGTTATTTTTTTTTTTTTTTTTATGTAATTGAGTGACGAGACGAGTAAATCGCTCGCCTGATATTAAACGTCACGTTTGCCCATAACAGGTCTGCGCCACCCAGAATTTTGAACTCGCAGAATTCAAGACCCTGCGCGGCACAGCACTGCGCTCGTCACCCTGAGATATAAGTTGTTTAATCTCCCATTTGCCCTGTAATTTCACTGGAAACAATGCCCTTCCAACCGGAACACAGTAATGTTTGCACATTATTGCTTGGCGGTGGAATAACTGGCAAAGGTGTGGTACTTCCCCAGGCGGGCTCTGCAAAAGAGCCCTACCACTACAAAGAGCCCTACCACTACAAAGAGCCCTACCACTACAAAGAGCCCTACCACTACAAAGAGCCCTACCACTACAAAAGAGCCCTACCACTACAAAGAGCCCTACCACTACAAAGAGCCCTACCACTACAAAGAGCCCTACCACTACAAAGAGCCCTACCACTACAAAAGAGCCCTACCACTACAAAGAGCCCTACCACTACAAAGAGCCCTACCACTACAAAGAGCCCTACCACTACAAAGAGCCCTACCACTACAAAAGAGCCCTACCACTACAAAGAGCCCTACCACTACAAAGAGCCCTACCACTACAAAGAGCCCTACCACTACAAAGAGCCCTACCACTACAAAAGAGCCCTACCACTACAATTTTATTACAAGGTACCATTACAAGGTTATTGTAAAGCTTAAACCAAGCTTCACAAAAGTTCGTATCATGAAGTTAAAATATATCTGCCTTTGTCATTGCAACCCATTAGACAAGGACATCAATACTTTTAGATAAATTTAATCTGTTAACTGTTTTAGTACGCTAGACAGCGGCTATATGTTTGAGCCTTTTGGGGTCGAAACCTTGGGACCGTGGGGGCCGGGCGCTAAAAAAATTTATAAAGAGCTCTCTTCTCGTCTGGTCGAAGCAACACGTGAACAAAATGCTGGCCTCTATCTCGCCCAAAGGGTGAGCATCGCCATACAACGTGGTAATGGGGCCAGCGTTTTGGGAACAATTCCCGCAGGCAGCGGCCTTTTAGATTAGTTTTGTTTAGTTTTATTGGTTTAGTTTTTTATTTTAATTATATTGTAATATTCATTTGTAATTTCATAATTTAAGTCTCTGTGAATAAATAAATTTATCTTTTTAAAAAAAGAAAAAAAAAGATAAACGTTTGACGTCAAAAAAAAAAAAAAAATCTGTTAACCAAAGCTCAAAATTGAGCCCATTGGGTAGAGAAATATTCGTAGTTAACTCGGTGGAAGCGAACGAGTGCACTCATTCCAGCTGATAGATGACACGGTAAATTGTATGGGTGAGTATGTTAAATTGATGTCACGTTAAATTGTTCGTCCTTGTCATAAATAATTATATGTTTTAGCTAAAACGTTCACTCAACTAAACTTCTATACTTTTTGGGAATATGCCCCAATGCTTGCACACCCCGTTTTTCTATTTATTTTATGTATCCTCTCCATCTTAAGGTTGCCTGGAAGAGATCGCTCTTAGCGATAAAGCCGCCAGTTGTTGCACTAGTTCTAAGTGTTATTCTTATATATCCTTTTGTTTGTAATTTGTAACTATGAAACTTTACTGTGTTATTTCAACGCTCTATTTATTGAGCTTTCGAAGATTTTTCAGAGAAAAACTACTGTATGTGAGTAATAAATTAATTTAGGCAATTTCACAGCATAGGTGAACTAAGATCGAGATCAACGGCGTTCTCTAGTGTCAAAATCAAAACCCGGTTGGAAGGCAAAACCTACTTTGGGTTGTTGCGCCAGAGGAGCAAGTAGGCAACACCAGAAAATCAAGCTGATTTTCTACAAAAACAAGCCGAATCAAGCTTCGAAAATCAAGCTGATTTTCTACAAAAACAAGCTGAATCAAGCTTCGAAAATTAAGCTGATTTTCTACAAAAACAAGCCGAATCAAGCTTCGAAAATCAAGCTGATTTTCTACAAAAACAAGCTGAATCAAGCTTCGAAAATTAAGCTGATTTTCTACAAAAACAAGCCGAATCAAGCTTCGAAAATCAAGCTGATTTTCTACAAAAACAAGCTGAATCAAGCTTCGAAAATTAAGCTGATTTTCTACAAAAACAAGCCGAATCAAGCTTCGAAAATCAAGCTGATTTTCTACAAAAACAAGCTGAATCAAGCTTCGAAAATTAAGCTGATTTTCTACAAAAACAAGCCGAATCAAGCTTCGAAAATCAAGCTGATTTTCTACAAAAACAAGCTGAATCAAGCTTCGAAAATTAAGCTGATTTTCTACAAAAACAAGCCGAATCAAGCTTCGAAAATCAAGCTGATTTTCTACAAAAACAAGCTGAATCAAGCTTCGAAAATTAAGCTGATTTTCTACAAAAACAAGCCGAATCAAGCTTCGAAAATCAAGCTGATTTTCTACAAAAACAAGCTGAATCAAGCTTCGAAAATTAAGCTGATTTTCTACAAAAACAAGCCGAATCAAGCTTCGAAAATCAAGCTGATTTTCTACAAAAACAAGCTGAATCAAGCTTCGAAAATTAAGCTGATTTTCTACAAAAACAAGCCGAATCAAGCTTCGAAAATCAAGCTGATTTTCTACAAAAACAAGCTGAATCAAGCTTCGAAAATCAAGCTGATTTTCTACAAAAACAAGCCGAATCAAGCTTCGAAAATCAAGCTGATTTTCTACAAAAACAAGCTGAATCAAGCTTCGAAAATCAAGCTGATTTTCTAAGTCTACAATCTAATGACATGAGCAAGCAAATACACCGCTACATTTCGCAAATCAAAACCGCGCCTTTGGTTTATCTAAAACTTGTCTTCCAATGCTAGCCAATTGATATGAGCTGATATGGTAGTTAGCAGAAACTTTGTAGGACACCCGAAGTAGAACGTCAGCGTAAATGACAGGTTATTCCGCAAACATATAAGCTACGAGTAAACCTATCTAAATGCACGTGCACAACTTTTTTAGTGGTTGTAAGTGGTATAATATAACCTCGACTAGAAAATAAATAAATAAAATAAATAATAAACGTTTCACACTCATAGCTCCGGCTAGGAATAAATCCCGTGTCGGGGATGCCACGGAACACACACAAAGACAAGGACAACTAACACCCAGGCCCAGAACAGATATTTAAATACATCATTCAAACATCTGCCCGGCCGGGAATCGAACGCGGGACCTCTGGCTTATTAGGCGGATACACTACCGCTGAGCCAAACAGGCTGACTAATAACCTAAAAGACCTAAAAACCTTCAAACAGCTGAACTGATTTTCCTGAATCAGCGAAAAACACTCGATCCAGTCACCTTTCTGTTCCATAGAAAAATGTCAATGACACTCGACAAGATGTATGAATCAGCTGATTTTATTTCGCGAATTCGAGGTTGGTCCTGTGGTAAAAGTTGTTCATAATGATGAGTACTACGAACTCTTTTCGGTTTAGCATACCTTGTAACAGTATATTTAAGTTTATTCAAATCCCGCATGTCTTGCAGTGGAAGACCAGCTGTATAAACTGTAATATCAGCATAGGTTTCCGCCAGCCTTCAGCGCAGGGGCTGGGCGGAAAGGGCGCGGCATTTGTCCAGCCTTCGTGGGGCGACCTTCGTGTTTGGCTGAAATATAGGTCTGGTTCTCAGTGACATTTAGGCAGCGTAGGTAAATTGTACAGTAGATTTTTTGAATAAAATATCGCTATTTTATTTCTTTTATCACTTCTGTGGTAGGGAACCAATTTCCTAACTAACCCTACTAATATTATAAACGCGAAAGTTTGTAAGAATGTTTGTTCCTCTTTCACGCAAAAACGGCTGAACGGATTTACATGAAATTTGGAATGAAGGTTGTGCATGGTCTGAATTTACAAATAGGCTACTTTTATCCCGGAAAACGTGGGTGAAATTCAAAGTATTCAAAAAATTGGTCCAATATTAATTCCTTCTTCTTGTAAGATTAGTGGCTATACAGAATCAAAACTTAAGTGGCTAGATTCAGATAAGTTAGAGATTATTGACCCTGCTTGAAACAGTATTAAATTTTCATTATCGTGTGCCTTTTATCACGTACCGACCTCAACATCCCTCAATAACCACTACTCTCAGCCACAAAGGGACATATTATTGAGTTTAGGGGAGAGGGTGACTAGTTATTGGCATAATCCCTCTTTGTACACACTGCCCTGAGATTTTATGGTGTCGCAGTTTCGTATATTGCCAAATATTTAGTCTAATTTGACACCCACAGAAATCAGACAAAACATGGAGACGATTTTAGGTAAGAAGTATAAATAAATAAAAAATAAACAAGACGTTTTCGTTGTCATTTCATCACCATCCAGCCACACCTTATTTTATCTTACTTTTTAACCGACTTCAAAAAAGGAGGAGGTTATCAATTCGACTGTATGTTTTTTTTTTATGTTTGTTACCTCATAACTTTTGACTGGGTAAATCGATTTTGATTATTCTTTTTTTATTAGAAAGCTGACACTTCCCATTTGGTCCCATTTCAATTTAGTCCAGTTCTGATAATGGTATCCATGAGAAAACCATTTAAGTCTTAAATTTGCATTAAGCACGTGCGCGACAAATAGATGAATAACTCAATAGTCGGTCTTTTGAAGTCGGTTTTTGTTTTTTGTTTTGTAAAAATAATGTTCTTGTTCTTTATCCTCTGCTTCGGACACGCTACAATCATGCCCATACAATCGAAATAACCGAAGTAAGTTCATTTATTTTTATACATTCATTTTCTATCTGCAATTTTTCCCAGATCGTAAAATTTTAACCACCACGCCTCATCATTAGCCTAAAGCTAAGCTTACACTATTCAGAAAGAGACTCGGAGAACAAACCCAGACACTCAGTTCGATTATCTATAGTCATTTAAAAAAAAACAATATTCAATTTATTATGCTTATGTCACTAGCCTATCATCTTTCGTACATCAGCAATCCATCAAGTCGCATTCTACTAAATTGGCAGAATCAGCAAACTGTACTGTCATGTTGATTTGATATTTGATTTGATTTGACGCCTACCCCAAAAGTTCCCAGCATACACAAAAGCCAACCCATTCCAAACATTTCCAACTTCATCAGTCCAACATTTCCTTGTATTTCTAACTCGTATCAAAGGTGGCATGCAAAATCACAACCGACTCATGTGCTAGCATTTCACAACAGCGGTGGCATACAGTTTAGAACGTTGACAATGACATGTTTACATCTACGCTGATTAAGAAGATAGAAGGATAACTTCGAACACAGGACTACAAGGATAACCATAAATCTGTGCATGCGCTGTGATTTGTATGGAGACCGATGCTGTCGAGAACCAGAGAAGGTTCCATACGTTGAAAGGCCGTTGCGCTGCTCGCTGCTGAAGGCGGATAATACGATCTAAATAATAAAGGAAAATAAAAGTACCTACGAGTTCTAGTTTGTTCGAGTTAAGAATCCTCTTCAACACAAAAGCTTAACACGAGACAATTCCAATAAAATTGCCAGATCCTTCAACAAATTCACTATTAAGAATTTAGTTAAGGCCCTTACAACCTTTTATATTATTCAGTGACAGCCTTGCGTTTTAACACCGACTTGCCTGATGATAAGCAATTTCTTCGTCAGATCCTCTCCAAAGTTGTCCCTCTGCCCTTCTCTACGCCCTAAGCTTGTAGGATTAGAAAATAGTGCACTCCGTTAACGTTAAGCTGCTTACATACCCGCTGATGAGTTGAGTCACCTTCAATTTAAGCCCTGTTGCGGAGGATTAGTCATCGATGAGGAACGATTCGAGGAAATGTTGATCTTAGAAATGGTGGGGTTAGTTTTGTTTGACATTGTTTCGAGTAAAGTACAACAAAAGGGATCCAGAATCGACAAAGCTTGAGTTTGAATTGAATGTTTTTCTGTAATAGGCTTGTGTTAGACCGCCATCTTGCCTGATGTAAACGATGATGCAGTACATTTGTCTCGAAAAAAGAAATATCACTGGTATCAGAACGTGATATTCATTCGTAATAGATCAGATATTTAGTTATGAAGATCTTAAGTCTATCTTTAATTAAGTCTTTAATGTTTCTCGTAGGTTATTTTGTTGTGAAAAATAGAGTTTATCTATCCAGTCTTCGTGCTAGTATTGTCACAGATAGTACCAAGTACTATGTTTTGTTTCATCGGCCAGCACGTAGTAAGGAGAGTTGTAAGTGTTACCACAGAATAAATCATAGTAGAAGATGCAAGTACTTGAGGCCGGCAGGTCAAGGGCATAGCGACTGTTTGCAACTGGAACTTGCATTGCACTTGCACTGAAACGGTAAGTTACAATGTACGACATGTACGTGTGCATGTATGTATATGAAGTTTGTGAACGTTTTACAAAGGAGTATTGTGCCTTATCCGCTGAATGCTGACGTAAGTGTTAATCTCAGAATTTTCGACTGCTAAACGGAATACATAACTCTGTACTTGAAATAGCGTGCTTACAAGGCGATCAGCTACCAATTGATCCAGGTAGAGCCCTACAGAAACCTTCTTTTTACATAGGTCTTTGTGGCGCTCATAGCATAACTAAACTTGGGTATTGGAAACTGTAGGCAACAGGCGACACTATCACTGGTCAGTCTTCAAACAGACCGCGAGTGGCTTTATAACAGCGCCACATGCCGGATGCCACAACGACAATACAAAAATGTTGTTTGTTCTATAACTACAAAGAACTGCTAATCTGTGTCAGAGCTTCAAAGTTTTCAGGCGGCCTTAAAACTCTGACATCAACGCTGGCCAGTCGGCCTATACGAACCCACTTAGTTAGCTATACAATTCCCTAAAGAGCGATAACCATTGGGGTAGACAAGCCCTAGAGATTACGTTCACGCAAAAGTGGCAGGCAGTTCAGAGACCAGTACTAAACTACTGACGACCTGCGCAAAACGACGATTACTACCAGTAAAAACCTGAAGACAGAATTATGTCTTCTAGAGGAAATCATACGTTAGGAAAGGATCCAGCTTGTAGCAGTAGACAAACAGGCTGTTACTCAAAAAGGGCAAGTAAGTTTGTATAGGCGGAGCAGTTAGTTGTTATTCGTAAACAAACCGGGGCCTACAATATAACGTGTCATCCGACCACGATACCGCGCTCTACTGCTCTACTCTACTCTACTGAGCGCGCTCAGGTGTAAACACCACCCGCGGTCACGCAACTTAATGATCTAAACATTCAACACAAATATCTTCGCGTCCCATGCAATACTCACCTGAAACAACACTAAAATCCTTCAACACAATCCACCATGAAATCCATTTGGCTTGAGGTGTTCCGTTCACAACCAGTCGCCAACTCTAGGCCCGATATTAATAGCCATGCTTGTACTACGAACTGAGAGTGAATTCAGGGTCGTACGTGTTTGTTTGCAACATTAGTGTTTTAGAGGATCGAGAGCTGTTAGATAATGGGATGAGGTAACCGGTAATTACTGTAATGGTCTGTTTTGATGACCTGTTTGAAGGGCGATCAAGCTGTGATGTTATCGGTGGTTTTCAGTTCGAAAGAATAGGGTCGCTGCTTAAAGTTTACGCGATATTAGTTGGTACTGCACACTTCAGTTTTGTATTGCGCAAAAGTTTGCCAATTTAAGCAATGTTTTTAGTAGCTACCTGAAAGTGACTAGCAAAATTACTAATTACAGGTACTATAGGTAGGTAAGTATTTCAATGAATGTAGATGTAGCCTTTGTCCTAATTAAGTGCAGGAGTGAGAAAGCAGTTCTATTCGTGGGAAACTGGTATAATTAACCGTGTGTGAGCCCACATGGACAATTACTGTGTAATGATAGTCAAGCGCTAGCCGGACATTGCACAATATCGCTGGAAGCAATTAGGAGAAATGGGAAGCGTCCATGTGGCCTATCCTATGGAATTCTCGTTAAATCCAGCCAGGGTAAGAGCGTGAATCCGCCAGATAAGCGTGAATGTCTGTAAAATTGAGCTAATGTTGAGAGTCTGTGTGCTAACTTAAGTTCACACAACTCACGTTGATTTAGGCTCCAAAGTTCATTTCAGAAACGAGACGCGACATACAAGAGTTACGCTAACAGAGGTCGATTACGGGCTAAAAATGATGATAATGACAAAGAACAATCAGTACCTAACAATACCTATAAACACGTGTGAAGTATACTAACAGAACTTTATATACCTACCACCAATGTGGCAAAACACATTATTCAAACGCCAAGCAAGTTCCAAATCTGGGTTTCAATAACCAAGAAGCCACGATAGGGCATTGCATCACATTCCGAGCTATTAACGCCCACACCACAATGTTTGCATGCAGCCACAGAATGGCTAGCAGTACCGCTGCAGCGTCAGATCGGGTGCTGTAGGTCAAGGCTGGGGTGACACAGATTTGGAGATGTTTGGTAGGCTTTGGAACATCGTGTTTTGATGAGCGTGTAAATTGTTTGACGCATTCTCAGTCTTAATGGGTTTTTAATTGGTGTAGAAACATAGCAATGAGCTCGCTATATATAGTGATTAAATTGAGGGAAAAGGAGAGGTGCAGGCAAAGAAATTCATTGGTCAACTCATGTTTTAACCAAAATTGAACTACGCTAATGGGATTCTCAGTGACTTCGTTTTGGATTTCTTAGCGTTATCATATTTATTGCCTTTTTTTTGGCTTTAACTTAAAGTACATTAAACCTGTTTTCCAAATCCAGCAACATGTTATTTAGACCCAGCAAGCTCTCGATATAATATCCGATATCTACGCAGATCTTTGATTGTAACTTTCAGTCGTGAGCGTAAATGACGTGCCAACTGGCTTTCCAAGTTCCAATCCGAACCGTAAGGGCGATTCAAATACACAAGAGACTAAATAAGCAGAAACTATGCAACACTTCATCCATCAACTTGACAGTCAACAGATCCGATACCCAGTCCTTTTGCAAGCCAGATGCTATTTCGGCAGAATGGATGACCGCCGCTGCAGACAGTTTAAGTATTCACGCGTCTATAAATAAAGGGCCTGATGTTGCACTGCTTTGCTTCAGGCCTTTGCCCTTTTCACAGTAAATTGTCGACAGTTTTCAGAAAGCCGTGGCGTGTTCATAAAATGGATAACGTTTGTTTACGATTAAGTCGACATGACACGAGGTCGGCTTTGTAAACACTGGAAAAACTGTTTGATATTCTACGGAATGGCTTTGGTAGTGGTCTGTTGTAGCTTTAGGTAGTAGTTTGGTAAAGATATTAATAGCAAGTAGATAAGTTAGGCCGAGCCGAGTGGTGTCCTGGTCAGAGTTATTAGGCCGTCTGTAGGACTTTGTCATAGCTTAGCGGCTGTTGTTAGATGTTGCGCGTGGAAAACCAATGGGTTGGGGCATGGGGAAAGTGAACACGGTTTTACGAGCCGGGTGAATCAAGATCTTGATTCTCTCCCGATGCCACTGGTCCGACGACATCAAAAACACGACAGGAAACCAAAAAAAGGAAACGGATGGTCGTGATTGGCAAGGGACCAAAGCGAGTGGATGAATCGAAGGGGACTACGCTCTTCTTCTTGTCATTGAACAGCCTTGGTCATATAAGTGGAGTATCTTCCAGCCTTCTCGATCTTCAGAACATTAACTATTTTACAACATGACGCTCAAACCTCTGCCGAACGGTTTAGGGATGATGATGAAGCGTGTTTTATCGACTGAAAGATGGAACAATAAAATCTGTTGTCTTGGATTAAGTGTGGGGCATAAAACGCGACTGTTGTTGATTTTAGTGACGTAATCCAAGTTTATTAATGAAGTATACATTTATGAGCCGAGCCTGTTCCTCTTATAGCGTTCGTGTATTCTTAATAATGTAACATAGAGTAAGGATGTTGTTCTTAGTAGCAGCCAGTCGTAAATGACTCAATCAACTTCAAGCACCCATAATATGCCCATAACTTACGCAATCTGAACAAGCAATTCAATAGCTGATGAGCAATGATCATCGGAGCGCAAACAAATGGGTTTATTCAATGGGGAAGAGATAAAATACCCGTTAAAACATTTTGATGCCAGTACGTAAAACAAACAAAGTTGCCAGGTGATATAATTCAAAATATTTCTAATTTTAAACACTGACTCACGTTTGTTACTGGCCGGTTGTTTGTAATCGTTAGTTTTCGCGTCTTGTGTTGGCGCCTAAATTTAAAATTGGAATCGACTGGCGTGGTTTCGTAACTGTGGCTGCCGTGTTTTGTTTTTATTTTTGTTTTAATGGAGGACGTACGGGTGACGAGCGCTGGATGGTTTGTTGCGAGATGAGTCATGTGACGAACTGATAGAACTTCTAGCTACTGGACTGGACTGGCTAAGACTAATGTTTATCATGATTCACGATTCAGTTTCAGGACAATAACTAGCTTGTTTGACGAGCCTTCAGACTCCTTGTGACCACAACAGTTTGAAATTATTTCACTCTGGCCTGGACTGGAACTCAGCGATATTTTCATTTGAACTATTATTTCTGGTTTTTGGAGATGCGCTTCTCTCAAATGCACTATTTCCTATTATCATCGATGGTATCTTTTGAATAAGAAACCTGTGAGAATGGTTTGGTTGCAGCAACGCCTCGCTCTCAAAGCAACAGCCTTAAGAAATTGGCCTCATGTTGTCCAACCTCCAGGAGTGACTCGAAGAAAATTGATGACAAATTGTGGTCACGCAAATCTTAAGCATAACCACAAAACACCGAGAGAACTGAGCCACTAAATATACTGGCTGAGTTCCCTCCTTCGCCATACATCACAGCATTATATCTCACAAAGCAAGCTTCTCATTTCCCTTTACTATGATGACATTGACTGGCAATGGTAACTTGAAACTCTCTTTTACGACATCGTATTTCAACGCAAACATATCCATACAGCATTGATAGGATTTTTATGTTTTAATGGAGTGTAAAAGTAGCCTTTGTCATTCACCAGATGGTCGACTCCTACGAGCG
Source organism: Alcis repandata (assembly GCA_949125135.1). Taxonomy (NCBI): domain Eukaryota; kingdom Metazoa; phylum Arthropoda; class Insecta; order Lepidoptera; family Geometridae; genus Alcis; species Alcis repandata. Next base: position 881,119 of record OX421247.1, read on the forward strand.
GCCGTGGGTTTATTCATCAGGTGACGACATAGAAAAAGTTATAGTAAACCTTAGCATATGCTCCAATGAAAATATTACATGCGACCTTGTTGTTGTAATCCGTGATGTTCACTTTTTAACCAATTTCAACAGGTACATAAAATATTTCTCTCTTTTTTTTTTTTTTTTTATTCAAAGAGTTGCTTGCGTTTGACCGCCATCCTGCCTGTTATTGAATCTCATCACATGTTACTGAAAACATAGTGTATCATTCAATCTGGATGCAAAAGACAGTAATGTTTGCACATTTTTTTTGGCATTAACGTCTTTTAACTGTTGGTAACTGCCTGCTTCCCTCTTCCACGGTTTCTCCAGCTATGATAATTTTTTGTATAATAAGGAAAAGTTTTATTTTGGGACAAAAAGCCTTTATGTAAGTCCAGGGTATGATCTAGTTTCATAGCAAATTTGATCCAAATCCGTTCATACATTTTTCCTGATTGAGAAACAAACCCCTAAACAAAACTTTCACATACACATACAATATGAATAGGACAGGATATTCGATATTTCTGGCCTAGTTCCCGGAAAACTGCATGCCTTCGCCCCTCCACGAGATAATGTAAACACTACTACTCCACAACTCCACAACTCTACATCTCACGAGAGCTCCGCCATAACACTTATGATAGATAATATCTGAACTCTACGAATAGCGAAGGAAACACTCGATATATTTTATTTTGCTAAACTGACGAAATCTGCGTGGGTAGAGACTAGGCTATCAACGGCCCGAATATTGCGATGCTAGTTGCGTGTCCAGGTTTGACTCGCGTAGTTTTAGGATAAACATTTTACTCCTAAAGCGTATCCAATATCCATCGTAGACCGGATCAGGCAGGATGTTGTCAAATCAAACAACTGTATTTGAAAAAAAAAACACGAACAGGTCAAGCTAAATGAAACCGTTTAAATAACACGCGATTTTTCTAAATTCGCTACACTTTGACTATCCTATTTGTATGTGTGTAATTATGGGTGTCGTAAGCCTAAAATATTTTAAGTTTAAATTTGAACATCCACATAGTGAGACCGTTCTCTTCCTTGCCTTTCATCAGGATCAGTTCAACCGTGTAGTAATAAAGCAGAACAGGATAGAATGGAGGAAATGCAAAAGACAGTAAGAATAAGCGAAATAAAGATCGCTCAAAGAGCAAAGGTAGCAAGTGGCACCAAAATGCCAAAAAAAACAAGCGTATTTTTTTTTGTAAGAGGGGTTAACGAATCTTTCTTGTAGGGAAAGGGGGGTACCGGGTGATGCAAGAGGTGAGTAGCCTGATGATAGTTTAGCCAGCATACACATAGCTCAACTGTTCAAACACCCGATCTTCTTTAAACGAAGATCCTCCAGCACCTATTCTCTAGTACTTAATCAACACACACCTACAGATCATTTATATGAGTAGGATGCTTCAGAGGTGTAAACTTCTCCATCAAAAACTGCCATAACAGAAGCCGGCGGACGTATTAGGAGACATGACGACACCAACACCGATGGTACCTGCCTGATGACCCACCAGCTACCCACGACACGACTACGTGTCATCGAACTCCACAACTGTTAAATTGATATTGACTAAATGTTTCTGATTGGTCCATTAGGAGCCTAATTTGGAAGTTAAAATCGCGGGTCAGGCCAGCCCCGCTCTAGCCAAATCGCAAACGCTATAGAAAACAAAGACAATGTATGGGAATAACATATCTATATAATAAAGTATAGAATCTATACTCTACTAGCTGACTCGACAGACGTTGTCCTGTCAAAAGCCATTGCGTCAATTCCATGTCAAATGTCAAAAGTTACAATAAAAAAGTTTACATTGTCCAAAGCGCTATAAGGTTTAAGTACTTTTAAATTTTCTAATTTTTCATGTTTTTTTACTATAAATTGAGATGTGAGCTATCCTATCTCCTAAGTTAGATCGAACTGCACCCGGTGTGCAAATTTGATTGAAATCGGTTAAGTAGTTTAGGAGTCTATAGCGGACAAACAACGTGACACGTAATTTATATATATTAAGAAGATAATCTACTTATATAGATTGTAGAAATGTCATTCCCACTCAATGTTAGTCTTCTACAGCGTTTGCGATCATAGATTGCAATTAGCTAAAGGGGCTGACTGGTAATCGTGATCGACTTCATTTTAACACCTGCAGTAAGCTCCTAGCTGCGGTTCCAAGCGTCGCAATCAAGCCGATTCCAATTAACAGTCGGTTACACAAGGCTGCTGAACCAGATTGGCACAGGACTGCGAAAGATGACGATAGTGATTTTAATTCTAGAAAGAATCCTTGTTTGAAGTTCATTAATTACAAAACGACAACACGAATAACCATAAAATGTATTTCTAGCGAAGATATCGTAAATGCAGCTAACCTCCTTCTTTCTTTGAAGTCAGTTGAATAGGTCTATTTCCGCGTCACGCCTCCGCCCTATAAAGGGGATAGCAACTCGTTATGTTTCCATTTCCTTTGCTTTCGCGACACAATAGCTTCGTAAGTCGATCATTTCCTTTCAGAATGATTGCTACAGACATACCTATGAAATAAACCGTGATTTACGACGTGAAGGGCCGCGACTGGCGGGGAGCTTTGAGCGGATGCATAATATCCGCGAAAGAGAAATAAAGTGGGAAATTCCGCAAACTAAGGACTGTCGTCGGTCGTGGCCCTTTACCTCATGCTTGTATTCCTCGTAGCGTAGCTCGACTGTCCGTAAGCGATCAAGTCTACGGTCTGACTTCGGATGGGTGACCGCGGGTGGCATAATTACAATTACGCGCTATTGTGTGTCAAGGCATGTTTAGAGGCCGTTTAAAACTGAAAAGTCTATATACGATCTTACTTTACTTACTTTAATCTATGTTGTGTGCCTATACGTTCCCTCGTAACTACTAAACGGCTGAGCCGATTTTGATGAACGATATGACATTAGATTCGTCTTTAGTGCGAGATTGTAACTAGGTAATAAATCATAAAAATCTCAATCTTTTGCGCCATTTTCTTTCCCCGTAGCTATGTTAGTTTTTAAACTTTTTACATATGTATCTCACTCTAATCAATTTACTTACTACACTATTTAACAGTACAAAAAATGAAAATCTTTCTTTGTTTATCCACAAAATTGAATTGGCATCGACGACGGTCAGTTCAACCGATGCGTTGATAACCAAACCTTAGCCTCGCCGCCAAGATCCCAGCGTGGGCTACGCCATTCTGCGGCGTAGGGCTCCAAATAGCCGGCCCTGCACGCCGGAAGCCGCCGAGGCCGCGCACCTGCCCTAATTACTGCAGAGGTGGCCAGGAAGTTTATCTTTTCTGGTGAATATGAAACTGACCGAGAGGTCAAGAGAGTATACATACTATCTTAATATATATAAATCTCGTGTCACAATGTATGTCCTCAATGGACTCCTAAACCACTTAACCGATTATAATAAAATTCGCACACCATGTGCAGTTCGATCCAACTTGAGAGATAGGATAGTTTAAATCTCAAATTATAGTCGCAATTTTAATTTATTGCAAATTATATATATACTGACTGATAATTTTTACTTTATATTGACAAGTTAGCATCAACATACTACGGTTGCTATAGTTACGCAATAGCATGAGAATGGCTTTTGACAGGACAACGTCTGTCGAGTCAGCTAGTAGGTAGATATATTAACACAATATGTCCTGAAATTAAATAAGACACCAACGTCCCGCTTTTTGTGTTTTGTGTATAACCCCATAACTTTAGTCCATATAGTTCACATCATGCATATAATATATCCTACTATATTCCAACAAATGTATACTATCTTACACAACAACTCATAACACTCACTCACTCACTCTCCCAACAAATAACCTCCTCCTTTTTTGAAGTCGGTTAATAAGAAAGACAGCAAGACAGATAAACTTGCGCAATATTATATAAAGAAGTCACAAAATACTGTTTTTGACAGCAATTCATAAAGTCAAATATAAACGGTTACAATGGACAGTTAATTAAATAATCGCCACATTTAGGTGAACTTGTAACAGAGGGTTTTGTTAATAAACTCTGCTTCAAGTCCTGTTCCACAGGACCGGAACGGATGGTGCACTGAAGAATAGGTCTATACTCAGCAGTGGGTGAAAAAGAGTTGTTGATGATGATGATGAAAGTTAAAGTCACAAAACTTAAATGACAAAGATTGGTAAGTTAAGCAATGTTTATACTCGTAGGTACGGCTGTTATTAAATAGCTTTATCTAAAAGTTGCTAGAGTTGAAGCAGTTGTTTTTGCAACAAATAACTTCGTAAAACAAACATCAAGTTTCAGTGAACTTTGATCTAAATAACATCAAATTATTGAATGTACAAGCCCGTGACAATCCTTTGAGCCAATAACACACCTAAATTCATCAAACAATTAATTCCCCAGACACAAAGCGGCACATTAGTAAACCTGTCAAGAGTCGTGCCATCGAACTTTACGGCTGAACGGCTACGGCAAACTGATCACCAGATGATATCATTATGAGCGTAAACATTACAGTTTACGGCTTAATTTTTAACACGCTTTTATTAGCTTCACCTGTATGTTTGTATGTTTGTATGTTTGTATGTTTGTATGTAACCGACTCCTTTGAGCGCGTTTTTGACCCACTTTAAACGGTCAGATTTCTTTCAAACTTTGTAGATATATCGAGGACCGATGACAATACACTAAACAAATCGTGTTTTTTAGTTTTTTTAACTATTAATTTGTTTAACACGCTTTTTCTATAAAGTTTCTTTAACTTTTAATACCGTTTAACTTACAAATGGTAATTTCGTCATTCGTGTCAGAGAACAGAGTGGCGCAGTGGAAGTGTGCTGGGCTCATAACCCAGAGGTCCCTGGAACGAAACCACGCGCTAGAAATCTTTTTGCTCAATAATTTTTTGTTACGCATCAATTTTATTTTATGAGGTCTGAGGATCGAAACCACGCGGCTACAAATCTTTTTGCTCAATATTTTTTGTTACGCATCAATTTTATTTTTAATTTGCTTGAGCAGACGGCCAAAATCGGATAACACCAACACATTTGTACATATTAATAATGGTTAATAGTTAGCAAATCGAACTAAAAAGCGAAAAATAAATAATAGTTAAAAAAAAACTAAAAAAACACGCTTTTTATAAAAAACCGAACTAAAAAAATAGAAAATAAAATTTTATAAATTTAAACTAAGGAATAGGGTTGAAAATTTCAATAAATATAAATTAATAGTAGTGTAAATAAATAAATATATGTATTTTATTTTTAAAAAAGCGTGGGGTGCTTTCTAAGATATTATCAAAATGCTAATCACTCTACTCATGTCTGTCAATACAAAATGTATCTACAAAATATATAATATCTATTGACCCATGCACCCCACGCTTTTTAAAAATAAAATACATATATTTATTTATTTACACTACTATTCATTTATATTTATTGAAATTTTCAACCCTATTCCTTAGTTTAAATTTATAAAATTTTATTTTCTATTTTTTTAGTTCGGTTTTTTATAAAAAGCGTGTTTTTTTAGTTTTTTTTTAACTATTATTTTTGCCATAAATTGTAATATTTTATTGACGTTTTGACGTTTCAGAATTTATTTATTGGTTGTTGGGCTGTCGTGATGGTTATGATGTATGTTACACTTACAGTATATTACTTTTCTAGGTAGAAACCGATTTTCGTTCTCTTATTAGCACAAACAGATGAGCCGTGGTAGCTCAGTGGGAGAACCACCGCTTCGCATTCTTGAGGTGGCGGGTTCAAACCCCGACTCGTACCAATGAGTTCTTTAGGACTTATTTACGAATTTACATACCACTGGCTTTTCGGTGAAGGAAAACATCGTGAGTAAGCCCGCATATGTAGTTCACGCAAAAAGGGCCGATTACCGGCCTAGTTGCGGAAAAAGAGCCCGCTCTTTATCTTTATCTTTTTTATCTTTAGCACAAACAGATTTTTTTAAACACCTATATGAAATTAAGTAAGTACTCTAAGGTTATTTAAAAATTGTTTTTGTAAAATTTTTTTGTTAACTTGGACAAGTTATTTTTTTACCCTCAGCAAAGACTGTGTTATGGGTCAAAGTGTTTTTAACTTTTTTGTTGATTTGAAAATGACCATTAGGTTGTGCTAAGTATGTAAAAAACAGTTTTAGAGTGAGATAAAATCAGTTTTTCCTTTGAAATAAATCACACAATAAAATTATTGTATCAGTTTGTATTATTACACTCATAAAAATTACAAAATTTGTTATTTATCTCTATTATGCAACTTGGTATCAAAGTTTAGTATTATTTTCACAACTAAACAAATTAACTTATCCAAGTAAGTAGGAAGTAAGCAGTAATTAATACTTAGACATGAGTTTGAGTATAGAGCAAGTTAACGAAACTGGGAAACCACAGCAATTGGGTCTGAAAATCTTATTAGAAATATATTTTTTTCACTATCTGGAAAAATAAACATTTTTTAATGCCTTTATTTTGTCGGCAACAAAAGCCCTTCTTTAGTTTTTGTCCTTCTGTTCAGTAAAACTGATTGGTATCTTAGAAGCATAGAAACTGTGACATAGGTGCTCTATTGAAAATGTAAACAAACTATCAAGTGCTAAGTATATGGCTAGATATCTATGTAACAACAACTTATATCTCTTATTATAAGTAAATATGTAACGATTTGTTTTAAGAAACACTGCATTCATTATCTCCGCAAACATAGTTTCTGAATCATACTTCTTTGTCCAAGGTTATAAGCATGCCTACCTACTCTCTCCTTGCAATTAAGATGTTCCTAAAAACCCCGAAAACTTTATCGGAGATGACATAATGCGCTGATAATGTCGATGTAATCGCCGGCAGTAAACAATATCGCAGATTTAACACCTACACGAGAGAATTTAGGCCGAACATAACGTGAATTCTATTAATAATTTCAGTCTCAGTGAATCTTAAAACTTACCTGTTGCGCGACTGGCTCCAAAATACTCTCAATAATCTTCGTATGAAACACCGGCATTGTGACTGTCCTTGAGAACACTTAATTACATGAATAAACAAAAACTTATTCAAATAATTCACACAAAATTCACAAAAAAAGAAACACAACCAAACAACACAACGGAGAGAAAAATACTGAATGAACGAATGAAAGAATCAAAGGTACGGAATGAAAAGATCGAAATTAAACCAATCTGAATGAGTGAAATTAAAATAGTGTTGTCCCCGTCCTCGATGATTTTGAGAAAGATATTTTTTGAGATACAATATTGAAGAGCAGAAAGAAAACAGAGAGAGAGAGAGAGTTTTGAGGTTTGAGTTTTCTGAAATATTTATATCATTATTATAATATATTTTCAGTAAAAAATTCAATACCATTTCAAATAAAAAAAAATTTGGACTTGGAAAATATGTCTATTCCTTTGCTATGCTAAAAATAAATATGTGTATAAGGCGTATTTTGTGTTGGCTTGGTAGAACTTATTTTTTTGGGGCTAGCTATAAAATCTTGTAAACTACGTCTTGTCTGGGGCTTCATATTCGTAACTCTAATTAGATGGATAAATAAATAATTGAATTATGACTTTGATTATTGAACAAAATTTGTAAATACCAGTCAAAAATATTAACAATTTCATTATTGAATTTTAATATAAATATTAACTATTGCATTCATAATTCAATAAGTAACTTTTCTGAGGGCAAACACAATGAAAGTAAAATATGTATACAATAGTTCCATGGAAATATATTTTATTGTGAAAAATACAATAAGTTACATAGAAAAGCAATACGTTCATTCTCTTTTACCCAACACTACGAGATGACATCGACTCATGTCACTGTCGAGATGACGTTAATTTGATTACATTCGGATTTTAGTGTTGCTAGTTGCAAATAAGTGGGAAATGTTGTCACTTTAATGAAATTATAATCTCGGTTTGGGAAACGCATTTGCATGTATTTTCTAGGAAATTGAAAAAATAAGAAATAAAATTATGTGTATATTCAATAAATTTTATTTTCTTTGATTTCATCGATGTTTAGAATTTTTATACATACAGTTAGATGTTTAAGTTGGATGTGCTTATTAATTACAAACGATTGGTAAAATGAAACAGATCAACTACTCAGATCAAGTAGAAAGATCTATCAGCTATCTTTAAAATCAATTACCTACTGTATTTTTTTCTAACTTACGTATGTACTGTGCACTCCAGAAAGTTATTTACATAAACTACCATCTATTTATATTAGACCCGTAAGCGAACTTGTCGTTTAATCGTTTTGGAACTAACATACCTACCTACTTTGTTAAATTTACAAAGAATTAACTTACAGAGTTAACAGTTAATTTGTTTATAACGCAAACAACGATTAGTAGATAACGTAACGTAACGTAGATAGTCGAATACCTACACTTTAAAGTCGCCATGAGCTATGAACCCATAGAGATCCACGAATTACAAGTTAAGATCTCTTTTAATCTATAAACGAATAACATCGTTTAAAACAGGTAACAACGTCAGGTGGGTACAACTACGCAAACAGGAAGCGACTGTCTGTTCTCGCGCTGGAGTAGGTAAATCCTTAGAGGTGGTGAAAAACCATCTTTATGGCGTAAAATGCGACCAAACTAGCCTGTTGTGGCCTAAATGTGGATTGTGGGGCTCGGAACTTATTTGTTTGATCTGTCCGCATGAGGGGACACAACTTTTGGAGAACACAATCCGCACAAAAGAAGCACGCTTCTCAGGGCAAACCAATGTTTTATTCTCAAGAATATTCAAGTCAAAATACTTTGTGGTTTAGGTACGTATCCCCAGTGTATGTACCTATCTTACAAATACTCAACAATGTCGCACTTAATTGATATATTAGGGCAGCTGACACCATAAGTGAGGTTGAGGCTGTGCGGCTGGCTCTTGTGTCGCTCGGTCAGCAGCTTGTGGAAGATGGGCAGGATGGCGCACTCGAACAACTCTGATTCGGAGCTGGCCGTGTACATCTTGCGCTGGTCGAGCGATTCCTGGCGTTTCGACTCGCCTCGGCTGTACGTAGCTGATTTGCGTTCTTCGCGCTTTCCTGGTGACCCTGGGAAAGTAAATTCGATGATCAGTTTTAGCCATCATTTGCAGACAGATGCGAAAAGAAAGATGCCACTTGTTGGCCAAAACTTACCTGTTTTATGTCTCGACGCGACATTAGGACTGCTTTTATAATGATCAGGCCGTGGTGCGTGTGCGTGCGTAGCTTGCGTCAGCCGTGGAGAATCCCCGACTCCCTTCGCTCGTTTCAGCGGCTCGGCTTCCTGCCGTAGCCTCTTGGCTGGAGACTCCTGGTTCTTCGACACTCGGATGGTGTCAGGATCTGGCTTGTAGGTCTCGACCTCTTGAGGGGTTTCTGGGAGAGGTTTCCTAGGGATGTCGTCATGTCGACGGTGGTGTTCCGCCTTTTCAGCTTTTTCGTCTTGGTAGGGTCTGACCTATAATATGAAATTGTTAGGGTTTGACCAGCAATAGAATCATTGTGTTACTTTAAATTATATGCTAAATTAAATTGATGACGTACCATGGCAGAAGATTGTCTTCTCTTTGATTGAGTCTGTTGTGGAGGAGTGCTCACTGGTTGAGGGAATTCTGACCCTCGACGCTGAAAAGAAATATTTCTTTAGACGTTTGCACGTTTGATTCGGATAAAGACATACAAATAAGCTAATCAAGCATCTATTTTGTATCACATCACCCATTACTTCAATTTATCAGATTTTATTCATACCTTGGCTATTCTATCAGTCATCCTCAGCGTCTCTGCCTCCCTGTATCCCTCAGGCGTGCCTCCCCTAGTAGTTCCAGCTGAAATAAGGTCAATATTAAAGGAAACGTTTCAACAATTTACTCAAACCAGAACATCAAACTCTAAAAAACCTCATACCGAAAGGTTTTTACTAACCATAATTGATCGAGGCGTTTGATGCTCTTCTTTCCATAGTTCTGTTGTCAGATTCCCTGGAAAGAACAAAGAAAATATTGTATAGATTCTGATAAAAATAGCATGCTTCAGCTTCTTTAAATTTTACCTATGATGATGTGGTGAAGGCTGTTGTCTACTTTTCTCCGATACACTTCTCTGCATTGGTGAATGGATGTGTTGTGTAGCTGAAAATTTAACAGTATCTATGAAGAACAATGATCTCAACATAATTCACATACCTGGATTCAGGTTAAAGGTTAAAACATCTAAGGCACGAATGAAGAAGAATACAAAATCTTACTAGCTGGTGGCGATTTCTGGCAAGTGTACTGGAAAGTGTTTGTATCCCAGAGATCACTTTGCACAACTATGAAGTTCTCCTTCTTTCTTTTTTCTGAGTCTCTTCTTTGGCCTGGAAAAAACAAATTCCCTTTTAAGTTGGAATCGGATTATGATACTCATTTTCTTTATTTTAATAGTTAAAAGTCTGTTTTAATTAAGAAGGTTCAAAGTAAGAATAGCTCACATGATTTCCTTCTTTCAGTAGACGAGTAATTATCAGCATCGATGTCCAGTATGTCTTCAAGTTCTTGTTTCTGCTTCAATGGAACTGGTATCGGGTCTCGTTCTTGACCTAAGGATAATAACGCTTAACTAGATTGAGCTGACATAGCTTGGATTACAGAGAATTCTACTGTGGTTTCTGGTAGTTCTATAGTCTTGTCGTAGTCAAAACGATTCCGTTTCCGATTCCGCGTTTGGCTCATTATCTGTCGCTGAAACTTTCAACTCCATTCCTGGTAACGGCAGATCCACAGATACTTTACGATCGATTATCAATTAACTCTCTCGTAAGCGGAGCCTTACTCAGATTGGATAAGATTACTTTTCGTTTAAGCAATACTTCTTTTGTCAAACTAGTCTGCACAGCCAAGACCAAATAACAAGTTAATAGTATGCAAGGAAGAACAGTATCTTACCTATAACCTTCCTCTCCATCCCCGGTGAAGCCACCGCCACCACGTCCTCCTGGTCGACGCTGACGTGCATGAGCTCCGTCATGAGCGCGGCCTGGCCCACGCTGGACATGCGGCGGTGGCGCGGCTTGTGCTCGCGAGACGGGGTCGTCTTGTTGGAGAGCGAGTCTTGGCCTTTGACGACTTTCTTTTGGAGTTCTGGAGTCTGGGGAAAATATGTGATTATTTAAATTTTATAAGGACTAAACGTGATGTTATTAGCCTGCATACGTCCGGAGAAAAAAATCAATGGCATGTGAATCCACCAATCCGCACTCGGCCAGCGTGGTGGAATACGGCCTAATCACCCTTCGAGGGTATCCCAGCTGTGGGAGGATTAAAGGTTGATGAAACGTGATGATGTGACCTTTTGTTAAAAACAAGTACATTTTGTTAATTTTAATTTAATGTATTTTTAATATATTTAGCCAAAAAGTTCTGCTGTTTATATTCATGCAAGACAGCTTTATGTAAACACATAGAGGTCCTTCAATAGATCTATAAATCAAGGAAAATAGGATAGAATTGGGGATGAAATCTACCTTATTGACCTTAGGAGTGGCAGCTTTTGTGTACATCGGCTCCTGAATTTTGGCGGGCACGGATTTGGCGGTGGGAGTATCACTCGGCTTCAGCGCGGGGATGGTCTTCGTTTCGGCCCGGACTGGCTCTGATGTCTTCGTGATTGGCTTCGGGGGCTCTGATGGTTCCTTTAAGAAAATATATTATTGATAAAATTAGATCACAATACCCAAGTAAGATATACATTCTAATTGCTATTGGCCTAGGAGCAGTTTAAAGTTTTACCCACCTCTGCAGTCCAGCCATAAGGCAACTTTGCAAGTTGGTCCTTTTCCGGAACAGCCTTCGAGGCCGGTGGGCTGGTGTAGTCCAGGTGATTCTTAAAAGAAACATTCTTGGTCTGCTGTTCTTTCTTAGGTTCCTTTGGAGTAGGATCTTTGAGCACTGGTTCTGGTGGCGCCGAGGGTTTTGGCCTGAAACATGAAGGCCTGAAAAATGGCGCCCTCAATTGCTTTATTGGGTGTAGGTATTGTTCGATAATGTGAGATTTATTATAATGCAAGGCAGATCGCCCTTATCTTGAATAAAGCAGATTAAAAGCAAGAGGATACGCATTCAGTAGGCAAGGCATTTCAATAGTTTTATCATAACGTCAATTTTTGTTACTCACTTTTCCGGAGGTTGCTGAGTTTGCAGATTGATGTATTCTGCTTCACCACCGGCGGAGGCGCTCAAGCTGCAGACTGAAGTGATTTCACTAGTATCTAAGAAAGAGATGAGCAGGCTTTTCATAGATATCTTAAACCTTTGGTATAATAAATGTTAGCGATTATTTAATTTATACAGTTTCTCATCTCAGTGGTGAGTATTGTGATCTTTTTTGACATGCTTTGGTCTACTTAGGTTCATACCCAACTACCGAATAACGATAGTGACATTTTGTGAACTCCTCTAGCAAAATCAAAAGAAAGAAGGAAGATAGGGAATTGAAGAAAATTACATTTACCAGGATGGCTGATATTCTCCTTCGGCACAGGAAGCTTGGTCCTGGTCAAGGCGGGAGACTTTGAGTCTCTGGTGGAGGATTCGGAGCCAGCGTCGTCACCCAGCTTGCTTAGAAGCATCTAGAATGAACGGGAAGTTAAGAAGAAGAAGTTATCTATCTAGTACTGTCTAGTGTTTTAGTTAGGTTAGGCACCTATAAAAGGAGCATATTGCTATAGTGTACTCGTTCTCACCTGGAGCTCATTCTCCTTCGCCTGCAACGTTCTTCTGTATCGATTGTTGAACTGCCTCAGCTCTTTCATTCTCCTCTCGAGCTCTGGGCCTGGAGAGCGACACTCGTGTGTGGAAGCGGGACGGAGAGTAGCTCGGATGCGGGAGGCGTTTCCACCAGGTTGCCCGTTACGACGAAGCTCCACCAACTGGATGGAAAATGGTGTCAGTTGACACGGGTTAGAAAATAAACGAGCAGAAAAGAAGATATCCAAAGAAGCGACTTACCTTTGGTACAAATACCAAACAAAGTGTTCCAGTGGTGCAGAATATGATGAATAGAGCAATTAACACGAACAGCGCGTCCTTGTGGTCTTGCAACACCTGAAAACAAAAATATCTTACTTTACACTTAACAATGTAAAATGTGAAAGTGGAAGTTTGAAAGAGAAGAAAAACAAAGAAGACAAGCAGATGCAGAAATTAATCGTCATTATAATATGTAGCTCAAAAATAATTTGGGAATGGTTGATGTCCAATAAGAGTAAGGTCGAATTATGAGTCGATTTTCCAAGTCCAAGTTCGGAATCGAGAAAAGCACTACGTTTTGTTCCCCTGTCTAATATATTTAGTTAATAGTTAATTAAATAATAGTTAGTAAATCTACCTACCAGGGTGATAGCAGCTCCCATGATGCACATGATGAGCACATTGTAGACGGACAGCCCGATGTGCTGCGAGTCGTTCAGCGCCGGGATGGACACGTGCCGCGTCTCCCACGCCAGGAACGCGCCGAACACCTGCAAACATACACACATTTTGATTTGGGTCCACTTTTACTATAGAAGGCAAGCCGTGTTAACTGTTAATGCTTCTTGAGGCACTTAGTGTCTACAATGAAACAGCATTTCGATTGGAATCCAATTTTACGACGAAGACATGGCTGTAAAGCTTACTTAGTATTTAGGCACTTAGCGTGTCTCCAAGTGAAGTACCTGTTGCTGCTTCAATTTCGTGTCACGAATTTGGTAGCTTGTACTTACCTTGGTAGCTGTGCTCCATCAGTCAGCTAGGTGATCAATAATATTGTCTTACGGTCGAATCCTTTATTTATTTTTAGCACTACTAACATTATCATCAAAAATAATATAAGTAGGGTCTTTTATTGCTTATCGTATTTCGCGCTTGTGAAAAAAATTGCTAATGTCATGTAAAATTCTTACCAACAATAGGCCTTTGTAAGCGTAAATGACGCCAATGAAGATGGTCATCCTCTCAGACTGGCAGTACTCGTTCTCTTGCACGATGACGATGTCTTCGCTTGATGGGTGCGGCTGCGTATAAAGACAATAGTTTGAAACACTGTTCAACAACTCAACCTTCTAATCATCACATAGCTGAGATACCAGGACTACCTTCAGAGTGATTAGACTATATTCCACAATTCAATAAATCATTGTTTGTAATTATGTAACGTATATTAATCAACATTGCGAAAACATGTTAAGAATTAGCATAGAACCATACATAGAACAGAAAAAGATTCCCAAAATATCAACGACAGAAACAGAACAGAAACAGTTACAGAAACTTACATAAGGATCCATTTGCTTCGTAGCTCTGTAGAACGGGTCAGCGAACTGCCAGGTGGTCATGATGGCAAAGTCAATGGTCACAAGAACGCCTACCACAATGAACAGCTGGTAGTCTTTGATCACCTGTATTGGGAAATAAAACAAAATCTAAGACACTGCTAACATCTAAATATACCAATATAATATAAAGATAACCGCTACAACTAACATTCATCTATCAGAATTCCTCACTGTTTCTAGAAACATTATAAAAAACAGTAAATCTAATCTTCTACGTTGCGTGTTAAATTAAACTATCAGAATTACTTAGTCACTGTTATAAAAAAGTAAACTTTCCAAAAAAGGAGTAAATCTAACCTTCTTATTCAACTTGACATCCGTGAAGATGGAGTGGACCCGCCAAGTCTTCGAAAACATCGCCCCAAAAGCCAAACTGAACCCAGACATCAGCAGCCACGCCCTGGCAGTGCAGATGTAGGGAAAAGCAGCTGTAAACCATGACATGACAGATATTAGAACAGCAAATAGACCATCCTGCCATTCTAGTGTATCATACATGAGCGTGGACCAGCTAGCAATTGAAAATATTTACAAACATTCAGAGAAAACTTGCGAAAATGCGACTTGCTTACGTTCCTCATGCTAATACAAAATCAACTGCTTTAAGTTGCCAACGCTCTGGAACCTTTTTACAGAATTTAAAGGTTCGTTTATAAGGATATTCATCGTGCAATCGTCTTGCAACGTTACAGGGGAAAATAGATGCAAGTATTGTACAAACTAGAAGTAAATTTAGTAATGAACTTATCCTTGAAAACATCAGACTATCCTCAGCATCCAAAAGCTTCTAGAAATCATAGCACAGTAAAATATTTCATATATCATTTTATAATACCGTTTAATTTCATTTATGCAAAATGTTTAAAAGAAGCATGCTAAAACGAAACGAGCAAAATAAATTGAACAATGCAGTAGGTACTGTAATAAACTTGTCGTTGACTGAGTAAGCTGGCAGATAACGTATTCGAGAAGCCAAGGAATCCAGGGAGAAGCATCTAAGAATTATCTTTAAAGCTTAATACCCAAGGGTAGAAGTTTTAGGACATATTGAAATCAGTGGAAGTGTTAAAATAAAATAACGGACAACGGTATTGCGAAAATCTGCTAAAGTCTTTTATAAAAGTGCGCTACAAAAGTACAAACATATTTTTGAATGCTTTGTTATGCATGTTAGTAATACACCTTGGGCTGAAGCCACATCATCAGTTATAAGTTAATGTTTCTTATCAGTGAAGTAACTTCCAGCCTATATGTTGTTTTGCCAGAATTTTACCTTCTCCGAACGACAAATAAGATTTAGGAAAAGGTAACTATATCGTATAGGCCTTGGGTACGAAGCTTGAAATAATACCAGATAGTGACGAAGCAACAGATACCACGACATCTTCGCCACCAGCGACGGACAAAAGCCGCGGATGATGCACAAACGAACAAACAAACCAAAACTTGGAAACATGCTGTCTGCCGCGACCTAGAAACTCAGGTCTTTCTCAGAATTAAAGTTCCCAAAATTTGGTTGATGGGATCCACATTGCCCAGGGGTTGAAGCGAAGCTTAAGGGGTGGAATCAAGCTGTTACCTCCGCGCGGCGAGTCCTGAGAAAGACCTAAGGATGAATGTAACGATGAGATCGATGACTGAACAGCGGTGACTGTGCCAGCGACATGCGTATCGATAAGTGCTTTAATTTTTTAGCTCTTTTTATTGTTGTATGTTTTATTAGTTTTTTGGTTTTAGAGCTGATTTGGAAGTGGCAAGAGCTTGAATATGGTGTGGTGAAGAAAGAAGAAGTTGGAATACTAAGTGAACTCAATAATAAAATCTCTTTATTTTGCACAAAAAAATGTCTAGCATTCAAATGAATCAAAATACAGTTTAAGAATTCGAAATAAGCCAAAATAAGTAAATACGGAACACCAGACGACATCGCCAGACTTTTACAACAGCATTCAAAAGCCCTTGCCAATTCAGCAAAACAGAATGACCTTATATGCGTTTACCTTCAATCCGAAAGTAAGAAAGAACACAAAGAGAACATGAGTAATGGCATAAAATAACAGCACAGAACCAGCCTATTTCTGTCCAACCCAGAAGAATTCCGGTCATTTTGAACCAGAGAGTCCTGGCCAGCCAGACCGGAGGGTCTGGTCCATCAGACCAGATGGAAACTAGAAAGTTCTTACCAATACTGCTGAGACTGGAGTCAAGCCCGAGGAAGATGACGCTCAAATAAGTCAGCATACAACCCACGATGATCAAGTTGTTCAGGTGAGGAGATGACATTTTAATGTATCTGGAAGCAGTAGCAGCTATCACGCCATAGCACACGAGTCTTTATTATTCAAATAGACCGGATTAATCTACACTAGCCACTAGCTATGATTGCAAACTGTGTCTCGAACTCAAACTGCTACTCGTAAGAAATATTCGGGAAAGTCGTCATCTTAGTTGTTGGAACACAGAAAACAGCTGTTAAGAAAAGCCGCTCAAACACACCGTTAAACTACAACTATTTTTAATTCGAAAATCATTTCTAGCACTAGAAAACACCCTGCTACCGTCCTGGTAACCAGGAGTTGTAATTGTATTGCCAGTCTCACCTCTGGTTCCTGTAGTGTATGTTCATGGCGAGGAAGCCGGTCGCCAGCAGGATGCCGAGCACGGAGCACGAGACCAGCACCGAGTACAGCGTAATGTTGACTTGAGTGTGCTCGATGAGGCGTAGCGTGCGGTCTTTAGGAGGGTTTCTGGAATGGTAAATAATTAGTTTAAATGTAGATTTCTATTAAGTATAACTAAAACCACAAAAATAATATGCTCAGTACTAACTTCCCCATCCACTTGAACTGGTCCCAACTGGTGAGGTCGAGGTGGTCTCTTTCAGCGCAGTACTCTCCCACCTTCACCTCGCCATCCTCATCGCCTTGGAACTGCTTCAGCAGGATGGAGGCTTTGCGTTCGTTGTCGTAGAAGCGGACTGGACCCTAAAGAAAAATACACACAAATACAATACAAAAAGGTGAACACTGAACAGTAGAACATAAGTATTAGGTGACGGTTTAAGTTACTGGTTTAATTAACCCTTCGTTAAATAAAGTTTTGGAAAAAATGCTATCAAAATCAGATTAATAGGAGACCTGCAGACTTTCATCTCTGCTGAGGACCTGTTATTGATTGTAAGAAATATTTACTACCTACCCTTAACTCATGGGCGAGTGCCTTAACTCATCAACTTTTCAAAAACTCACAGTGACACCCTCAAAAGTGACATTGCTTAGTGCGTCAAGGAACAAGTTCTCCCACTCCTTATCTCGATAGCGGAAGTCCTGAACTGTCTTCTCTTTATTCTTTATTTTCACTCGCTGCGCCACTGTCTGTATAGCCAACGCCATTGCCCATATTCCTAAAAGCAAAGGCAGTTTGAAGGTCTCTGTCACCTTGCTGAGTGTGCCCAAAATCGGGTTGTTCTTGGAATGGAATGTCAAAAGTCACTTACCATCGTAAGTGTAACCATGGAACCTGGAGTATTCGAGACCTCTGCGTCTGTCATATTCGACTTGGTAGTCTTTCGCCGTCTGAAAAGAAATTAGAGGCTGGGTATGGGGAGTATAAACTTTTTCTGTACTGTTAAACATGTGTACTTTCGTATTTGCACAAAACTCTCCTAAAGTTGATAGAACACTTCATACAACATTCGCTAATCAAATATTTCTAGATATGAGAGAAACTTCACTGCGTTTAAACACCCTCAGATCATCCATCGAAACAGTTGATGAGCTGTCTTCTTCTATATACCAAACTGGAAGCCTACACACTAGCTGGTTTGGGTAAGTAACTGGCGAGATTTGAACGGCAATACACTAAACATCTAAAACAGGACGTCGTCGGTGGAAGTAGTATCACTCCCACTTAGAATAGAATACCAGCAGGAAAACATCTATCTCAGCCTCAGCCACTCACGATGCCTGACACAGTGAGCTCCCCGGTAGTGGACAGCGGCAGCAGGTCGGTGAGGATGGCCGTGTCGAGCGCCGTGGTGAGGTTCTTCCGCGAGCAGGGCGCGCGCCGCATCCACCACTTGTTGCTGTACGTGCCTAGGAGCAGCCACGTGTAGGCTCGCCCGTACATCTCCAGTCTGAGCACAAAAAGACTAGGTTAGGTACTAATATGCACAAGAGAAATTGTTCGTATTTCAAGCAAAAGGATATGATGTGACTATATGATAGTCAAAATAAACATGAGACACATAAAATTTGAGATAGGTAATTTGTATCATGTAAGGCATATGCTTTTTATAGCAATTCGTTTATCATCATACCCAGTCCACATTAGTCCACTGTTGGACATTGGCAGCCACTTAGGTTTTTCTTATCCTTTCCATTAGTCGTTCGTGGTAATAAATTCTGAAAATTCCTTACTTATAAGCCTCGCAGAATATTTTCAACGCCCAGGTCTCATTGAAGTTGCCCAAGATGATCCTGACATCTTTCTCCTTTAGCTTTGCTAGCGCAGTCTTCACTTCAGTAGCAAAACTCTGGGTTTCTTCGATCAGGAATCCATTGGAATCCAGGTCAGCTAGGAGACGGTTATGTGCCTGTGAAACAAACATGGGCTCTGGAAGTTGTATCGTAAAATGAAACAGGGGATATACCTAGTTACTAAGCATTGTTTAGCGCTTATACACCCAGAGCTTAGCAATTTAATTGGAAGCCTACTTATATAATACAAAAATTATCTAAATACTTGAAGCATGACACCATGCGCTCATGGTGCCTCATCAGCATGCCGCATGCCGTGCCGCTCGTGTTGTCAGCGATGCCCAAACACACGCAGACTAGGACAAGGCTTTGGATTGTGCATATTATGTGGTAATACCTACTTTGCAAAACGGTTAGTTAATTACAAGCCTGCTCATCAATAGTTTTTTACCTAGGTACGACAGAGTAGCCATTGGCTTCGCGCTAAATTTATAAATAAGACTATAAGCTTCCGGCCGCTACAGTTTAGGTCTAACATCTCACCAGCGCGTATCTCGGCTCGTTCTGGTAGATGGTCCCAACCCTGGTCCAGTTGAAGTGCTGCAGCAGCCGGATGCGAGGCACGTTGAAGGCGTTCTCTGATGGCACGATGCGGAAGAAGTTGGGGAAGGCTTCCTTAGTGAACATTGGGTGAGTGTCGGCGTACGAGAGCTGCGGGAATGAACGAAACTTTAACGGCGTTTAATATTTGGTCTTGATGTGAGTCGAATCCAAGACAAACATGGTATACAGAGTTATTCATAAAGGGTATGCTAAGCCGAAAGGGGCTCATAGTACTCATCATTATGAACAACTTTTACTACGAGACCAACCAAAAATTCGCGAAAAAAAAATCAGCTGTTCCATACATTTTGTCGAGTGTCATTTAATTTTACATTTTTCTATGGAACAGCTGATTTTTTTTTCGCGAATTTCGGGTTGGTCTTGTAGTAAAAGTTGTTCAAAATGATGAGTACTATGAGCCCTTTCCGGCTTAGCACCCTTTATGAATAACCCTGTGTATGGTGAATCCAAAAATTCATTTAGAGTTGAAAATTTTAGCAGGTTCGAAGCCAGGGAGACTTTTTGAGAGGTTTTGATTAAAATGAAGGTAGTACGGTACGGTAGTCGTATCTCTTTTATCCGCGGCTATGCTTGACACTAATTGTCCATTAAACATACCTAAGGAAGGATGTTGATATTACCTGTGTCAAATGCCAGTGTTTAGATGCCTTAGCGATGGGATCAGTGACGTGCGTGCAGGCGGCTCCGAACAGCATCAGCTTGTGGGGGCCGCTGTGCATCATGTCGAAGAACGACTTCACACCCACTGCCGCGTTGCACTGGAAATTATGAATCAAATCAAGTGACAAAATAAAGTACCTTCCTTCTTGGGTGGCGCAAAAGTTGATGGCAAATTAATTATCAAAAGTTTGGAAGTGTTGGATCCTTGCAGCCCTCGGTCAGCACGACCCTCAACATCTGCTTCTATTATATTCTAAGTTGTTACGACACGTTGCATATCGTTTTTAAATAGAAGACATCTATATTCATCACAAAAAAATCTGGATATTGAAGGTCACCTCCCAACTGACTCACTAGAAACAAGAAAACGGTCTGAAATGGCACAACTTACCTCAGTGTCGTTCCACCACATGTGCAGTCGGTAGTTCTTGAGCACGGAGTCGTGCTCGTTCACGTGGTCCAGCGCCAGCTTCACGCTTGGCATTACGCCTCGACCTGTAAGTAATGCAGTTAGTTATTTTGGGGGTTTCCCAACAAGTCACACCAAAACGAGTCACAGTGTGACTCGTTTGCCCACTGTCTATCCAACCTTGGAAGTACTATTACTTATTCTGTGACCCAACTAATTGGTGACCTTTGGGAAAGTCCCGATTTAGATATTTTTTTATGAATTCGAAAGTATTATCTGCGTCTGTTCGTTTATTTACTGCAAAAATAAAGAAGCATACTTCATTTAGAACATCGATCTATAATCCGATCCGACTTCGGTGATTTAGAAGCATCCTTTAGTTTTGGGAACGAAAGTGCTAATTCGAAATATAAGAAATGTTTGCTATTTGATTTTAGAAAGGTTACCTGTATTAGCATTCTCAACGCCCTTCCCGAAAGGGAAGAAGCCAGCGATGTATACATCAGTTCTTCGGTTCAGGATGGCGTCCAGGTTCGGCTTCTGAGGCACAGCCTGGCTGGCGCCGACCAGCCCCAGGAGTAGCAGCACCAGCTCCATCAGCTGGCGCGGGTTACACTGGCTGAAAAAAAAAACCTAAGAAAGCTATAGGCGGAGTGGCTGGCTGGAATGAATGTAGGTACCTACAATGAAAGCCAACGTGGTTTTGGAAAATTTTGTCGTTTAGTTGTTTGGGGTATGCGACTCAATAATAGATAAGTACTCTCGTGTTAATTACAAAGGACACTTTACACGTCACTGCTTTTGAGCAATCTTCTTAGAAAATCCGTACGATAGTAAAGAAAACGTCACTGACCGTAAAACGTCTTCACATGGGCAATTTTTCGGATTCAAACATAACTACGCTGCGCATCACAACAGGTCTGAATATTAGATGTCATTATGCGAAGTAAATTGATCACAGAAAGAGCTTACAACGTTTTATTTTAGATTTGTCTGTACAAACAGACCAAATTAGGCTTTCGTTGTGCGAATCGATAGAGGGTTGGTTCTGTGCGTAGTGTTGTGCGAAGCTACCTGGTTATCGATAAAAATAGTGATTGAGGTTAATCTTCGTTTTTGAATCCTTTTGGAGATTTAAATAGTATATAATCTCATCGTCCCTCTTAATGGGTGAACCGATTTGGATGCGGGTTTTTAATTTGAAATCAGATTTCCAGCGATGGTTCTTATTACATGTTTTATCAAAATTAGTTCAGCCGTATCAAAGTTGAGTTTTTAGAATTTAATCTAGTTATTGTTTCCCACCGAAAGCCTAATATAAATTGTCAATACCTACTATAAATATAAAAATATCGATAACCGTTGTTTTAATATTCTACCCTGCGGCCATCACTAGTGACCCCTGAAATTCAGACGCATGCGTGTAGTGGCCGGAGGCGTGTCGTCCCCGGTAATTTAAAGCCAGGTAGCCAACATTTGTTCAAACTTAAAGATTAAAGCATGCCGACTAATGGCCAATACAACTTTCTAAGCCAGGGAAAGGAAAAATAGATGCTGCGCGCAACTCGTGCCGCTCGTTCGGTCATACGTCGGTGTGATCAGACTTAGCCAAGCTCAAGATAGAGATAAAGATAATCATTCTTACTGGGCATGCCTATAGACACGTTGTGATGTCAGTGATGTTATTGAACCTCACTAAGGGTTAATGATTTATTTTACAAGATAAAACTGGGTTACATCACACTTCTATCTACCAACAATTAACGCCTAGTAAACACCGACGAAAATGGTTCTTAGACCGCTTCGATAGAGTTGATTTTGTCAAAACGCTAAACGTAAAATATTCCAACTGACTAGTGAATTATTGCTTTGGAATAAGGTTGAATTTTGATAGATTTTGAAAAGATTTTTTGATGATGAGATCGTTCTATCTCCGCAGTTTTGTTTGACAGCTTTGTTTTAAGTTGCCATTATTAGCCGTATTACGTTCCATTTTCCAGATTTTAATTTAAAAGAATAAATTTCATACTATAAAAATACTTTTCAAATACTTTGTATTGCATTTGTAATATAAATACATCAAAATACATAAACTGACCTGTCATAATACCATTTTTTGTTGCCGTTCATTCATAAAAAACAAATTTTTCACATCGAGATTGCGTTCCGTTCTATGTATTCTTTCAAATATTTCAAAAGTTCCACATAAGCGGCTTTCGACTGACAACACTGCCGAATACGTGGCCCCGAGGTTTGGTGCGATTTACCTGTGTCTTGTTTATATTTTTTCGTGTGTTATTTCGATATAAATCTTCCCAGAAACCGTAAGTACATCAAGTTATTATATTCCTTAAGACGCACAAAAATATCCCAAACTAGAACGCATGTGATTGTACCCAAAATTTGATTCGAAATCACAGTGGCAGCTGTCAGTTTTCCACTAACAAGATTTTGTTGTAAATTACTGTAATTTTTCTATGTTTTGCAATTATATAACGCAATAATCAGCACACAATAGATTGCAGTCTTCCTGCTGTAATTTTTTCTCTTAGGAAGTGTTATATTGATCGAGATTTTTGGTGCATTCTTTGCCTCATCATCGAGTGTTTTCTCGCGTTTTTCTCATTATTGCAATTAATTACTCATCAATTATAGAAGTCTCAGCTGTAATTAGGCTAACTGATGAGTTTTATTCATAGTTTTATAGAAAGTGGTAGTGTTTTCACAGAAAGTTCAAACAACCTCTTATCTGACTGAAGCAGTGACACAGATTCTGTACAGGACAATAAATAAAATTATTTAATCATAAAGCTGCGAGTCAAGCACGTGATAAACATATCAATGACCCATAAAAAGAATGCAGTAGTGCTTACTGGAATAGTAATAAATACTTGTAAAGTTTTTGTAAAAAGCATGAGGCATGCCATATTCTTGTTTATAGCGTTGTTTGTAGTACCAGTCTTTAAACAAAACTTATCATATCATAAACTTAAAATTGTCTTTGTGACAACAAAAGTGTGGTAACAATTTTAGAGGCGTTGGGTTCGTTATCATTTAGCCTGGCTTTAACAATAGCTCTCCAATTTAGTTTAGTACACATACCAAAGTGTGAAATTGTGTAAAAAATAATAAATAAATAAATAATAAATAAATAAACGCTTCACACTCATAGCTCCCCACTAGGATAATCCTGTGTCGGGGATGCCATTTAACACACACAAAGACAAGGACAACTAACACCCAGACCCAAAGCAGACATTAACATCCATCATTCAAATATCTGCCGGGCCGGGAATCGAACCCGGGGCCTCTGGCTTAAAAGGCGGATATATTACCGCTGAGCCAAACAGGTCGTCAATAATGATGCTATATTGCAATTAAAATCTGTTGAAAATGCTGTTAAATCTGTTAAAAACTTGAAAATGCTAAAAACCCTTGAGTTGAGTTATAATAAAAAATCGAATTTATAAAATAAACATTGTCTGTTTGTTTATTTTATGCGCTGTTTTTATCGTTCATTCAATGCGATAAAACCTTTTCAAGTTCTTGCTTAACACTATCCCCGAGTGCTGAAGGCTAGGTTTTATAGTCCGATACCAGCAAACCAGACAGCCCAGGAGCTCTAGGCACAAAGTCTCAAAAATATCAGATAGTTACAGAATATTCAGCAACACTTAAATTTTTTTAACAGGTGCAGAGATTTTAAAACTTCAAAAAAAAGTAATTATTAATTAGCAACCTTATTATCTAATTGATGACCTATTTGGCTCAGCGGTAATATATCCGCCTTTTAAGCCAGAGGCCCTCGGTTCGATTCCCGGCCGGGCAGATGTTTGAATGATGAATTTAAATGTCTGTTCTGGGTCTGGGTGTTAGTTGTCTTTGTCTTTGTGTGTGTTCCATGGCATCCCTGACACAGGATTATCCTAGTGGGGAGCTATGAGTGTGAAACTTAAAAAAAAAAAATCCTTATAATTAGAATCGACTTTATTTATACACTTGTGCTTTCCTTTCCGGCTTACTTCGAGTGTCTAAATAAGTGACACAAGTGTAAGGTTACTGTCCCCTATGCACAACAAATCAATTAATATATAAGGCCATAGATCAATTGACAACTTCAGCAGCATGAGTAAAAGGTACCATGCGATTTTATTATCTCTGATGTCATAATATTTGGCTGGAAATGGTAATAATATATGAGGTTCAAATTACAATTTTTTTTTAAAGTTATGTATTTATCAACATTTCCAGGTAGACTGGCTCCAGCAAGATGATGAATCCTCAGTATCCGCCTCCTGGGCAGAACAACAATGCACCTCCCAACCCCATGGGGTTCCCGCCATCAGACTTCAATGGAGTCAATGCTAACTACAGCCCTATGCCCCCTAACGGGCCCCAGAAGCCTTTCGACCAGGATGTCTCACAAAAGATGCAAAACATGAACATCAATGGGCCAGGGTCTGGGATCCCATCGTCACAGTTACCCCCAGGACAGTTTCCACCAGGGGCATATCCACCAACATCAAATTTTGGGCAGTTACCGCCTGGGCAGAGGCCACCTGGGGGGATGCCCGGTAGGCCTCCAGCAAGCGGCGCTCAGTTCCCGCCAGGGGCGACTGGACCTGCGACGTCACAAACTCAAGGTTTCGGAGTGCCACCTAGCCTGCAGCAAAACAGTCAGTTCCTCCCACCTGGACCGATACAGCGTCCACCGAGCGCCCAGCAGCCCGGTCCGCCACAAATGTCGCAAGGGCCTGGCCCAATGCCGCAAGGTCCTGGGCAGATGCCTCCGTCATCTCACGGTGGAATGCCGCCCCAATCCCAAGCGTTACCTCCTCATTCGCAGCCAGGCCTGCCTCCACAGCCTGGTATACTTTCCCAGGGAGGTCAAAGGCCCGTGGGTCCTCCACAAAGTCAAGGATTTCCACCACAGCCTAGTCAAGGTCCACCCCAGCCCCAAGGCTCTCCTCAGTCCCAGGCGAGCTCGATGCCGTCCAGACCCGGAATGCCGCCACAGCCTGGCCAAATGCCCAGTCCACCTGGCCAATTTCCCAGTCAGCCTGGTCAAATGCCGGGTCAGCCTGGTCAAATGCCCGGTCAGCCTGGTCAAATGCCGGGTCAGCCTGGTCAAATGCCCGGTCAGCCTGGTCAAATGCCGGGTCAGCCTGGTCAAATGCCGGGTCAGCCTGGTCAAATGCCTGGTCAACCTGGTCAAATGCCCGGTCAGCCTGGTCAAATGCCGGGTCAGCCTGGTCAACCTGGGATGCCACAGGGTAGATCTGGTCCTCCGCAACCTGGAATGCCCCATCCTGGCCAATTCCAAGGTCCTCCGCAACAGCCTGGTCAGCCAGGGTTGCAGCCTCAACCTCCACAGCCTGGTTTCCAACAACCAGGACAGATGTCAGGGCAACATCGTCTCCCGCCGCAACCGGGCCAGCCAGGGCCACCCGGTCAAATGCCTGGGCAAGGCTTACCACCACAACCTGGTCAAATGCAGGGACCATATCCGCAGCAGGTTTCACAGCCAGGTTTTCCGCCGCAACCTGGACAACCCGGGTTCCCGCCCCAACCAGGACAACCTGGTTTGCCACCGCAACCGGGGCAGATGCCTGGACAGCCAGGATTACCACAGCAGCCTGGTTTACCTCCACAGCCTGGTCAAATGCCCGGCCAACCTGGTCAACCTGGCTTCCAACAACCACAGTTGCCAGGACTCCCGCACATGCCGCCGCCGCTCTCGCAGCAAAGACAGCAATTCCCGGGCATGGCCCCAGCACCGACTGGACCCCCCGGACCTCCTGGGCACCCTGGACCCCCTGGAGCCCCCACTAGCGGAGCATATCCTGGTGAGTTAATTACAATAATAGTGACAATTTTGTGCAAGTGTTACTGTTTGTAACAGCTCCAAAAAAACCATTATACTCAGGATAAACAAATAGTAATTTACTACTTAAACAAAGTATTTATGATGAGTCATCATAAATACTTGAGAATTAAGAAAGTCATCATTGATGACTTTCTCAATTTAGCTTTTCCATATTGTGTTATCTTAACAGAGCAGAGCTTTTTCTTTTGAGCAGACTGGTCAGTAATTTCATTGTCTTGATTTCATCCAGTATTCAAAAACATTATTCTATCAATGGTATGGAAAAAGTTGAAAATCGCGTTAAAACTGCGAGTTGCAGTGAGTTACTTTATTAGTCACATTCACTACAAAGTGGCAATATAAATAATGGTATGCCAGCGACCCCAGGCCGTGCTCCGTAATTCTGGGAGCTGGGCTGGTATAGAGCTGGCAGTTGGGAGGCAAAGCCCAATACAACCCAAGCGGGACGTCGATGCAGGTCGTATCACCCCCACTTAGAATTAGAAAGTGGTAAGCATTTGAAGTCATCACCACATCACATTTCCCAGGCATGCCCCAGCAGCCCGGCTACGGTCAGCAGCCCCCGTCTGGGTACCCGGCGCAGTTTCCCCCCGCCTTCCCCGGACAACAGCCCAGCTATCCCGGACAGCAGTTCCAGCAGCCGCAGAAGAGGCTAGACCCTGACCAGATGCCTAGTCCGGTAACTACATTTGACATACCTAAACTAACATGAAAAAAAAAGTCAAAGTCAAAAGCAGGCCTAGCCAAACTCAGTCAGATTGCAAACGCTATAGAAAATCAAGACAATGTTTGGAAAAGACATTTTTATAATCTTATTACGAGTATAAATTCTATTATAGAAATGTCATCCTCTACTACGTTTTGGCTAAGCCTGCAGGAGCTGAATTACTGAATGTAATTCTACTTATTATTTGTCTTATTTTTAAATGACCTTGAAAAAGGGAGATTTGATTTGATTTCTTTATTGTATGAAAGCATACACTTTCAGATTGGTCCCATACATGTTTCATTGCAACTTGCAAGTATAAAAATATGCTGTATTTTTATTATTTTTAAATGCAACTGAATTTGAAATAACTTGAAAACCTCAAAATCCCTCTTTAAACAATACTAACATCCAATACCGTCTGTTCGTCCAGATCCAAGTGATGTCGGACGACCTGAACAACCGCGGCGGCGTGTTCGTCACCAACGAGAAGGGGCTCGTGCCGCCGCTCGTCACCACCGACTTCACCGTCGACGACAAGGGGAATGCCAGTCAGTATACATCATCATCATCATCCATAGCCCTCTCTATCCCACTGCTGGGTATAGGCCTCTTTCCCGTTATGCCGTCTGCCTCGGTCAGATGCTTATCGGGTCCAGGTTCGACCCGCCACTCTAACTATGTCGTCAGTATACATACTTATTCCTAATGAATAAAGCTCAATTTAGCTTGCACCACTTGAAGGCTAGATGTACCAAATACAAGTAATTAAAAACAACAAGATGTAAAAAATCATTAAAAATAATAAATAGAACTCCTACAAAGAAGTCGTCAAATGACTGAAGATTTCAAAGAATTCAATCAAAATCGGTTCAGCTGTTTAGGAGCTACAGTGCCACAGGCAGGCACACAAACAAACACGTCAAATTTATAACACCCCTCTATATTCGTCGGGGGTCAAAAAGTAACTACGAGTATAATTTAGCGTTTGTTTTGTTCAAATATTTTTGAACACTGACCCGACAAATATGATTTGTTCAAATAGCTCTGGGTTAACGAAATGTGTCGTACATTACAGGCCCTCGGTACATCAGGAGTTCGATGTACACGGTGCCCGTGACGGCGGACCTGCTGAAGCAAACTGCGATGCCGTTCTGCCTCGTTGTAAGTATAAAACAAAAGTTTAACAAGATGTTTGTGTAAAAATTATTGCCATGTTCTAAAGTTAGGTTTTTTAGTCAATTTTTCAAAAGGGAAGTTTCTAGAGTTGTAGGGTTGTATGGATATAGTAATCTATATTTTTTGTGAAGATATTGATCTTCGAAAAGTCACACACAAAAACAGTAAACTGAATATAACCACTTGAACTAGAAAAAGTCATTATAAGAAGTGCTCATTGTGAGAAATAACACGTTTTCGGAACTATTTATTTCGGCCCCGTCAGTTCAGACTGACGAACCTAACCCAAATTGAAAAAGCTTTGTTAGCTTTGCCCCCAAGTTTAAAAGAAAAGTGGTGGTGTTTAATGAATGTAAAAAAAGAATATTGGGCCCAACCCAACCCAAAGAGGAAGAACGCTGAAATTGAAGAGCTGATTGCCGAGCCTAACATCATCGGAGAAACGAAGGCGCAAAGACTTCGGTGGGCCGGTCACCTACTTAGAATGGGGGAGGATCGTAGTGTCAAGAAGGCGTATCTTGGAGTTGTAAGTGGCCGCCGACCGCCGACCCGTCGGCCGGCCCAGATACCGCTGGATTGACGCCGTGCGATCCGACCTGCGCGAACTACAAGCCGACGACTGGCATGAGACAGCGCTAGATCGAGGTCAATGGCGTTCTCTGGTGTCGGAGGCCAAGACCCACTTTGGGTCGCTGCGCCAGAAGAGTAAGTAAGTAAGTATGTAACTGGTTCGGGTTTTTTGTTTCGCTGACTCCTCTTTCCCCCCAGCTGTCCCCGATGGCCGAGCCCGTGGGCGCGGAGCCCCGGCCGCCGCTGCTGGACTTCTCCGCGCTGACGGGGTCCCCCGCGCTGGGCCCGGTGCGCTGCTCGCGCTGCAAGGCCTACATCTGCCCTAACATGAAGTTTGTGGACGCGGGAAGGCATTTCCATTGCGCTTTCTGTAAAGCTACTACGGAAGGTGGGTTATTCACTTATTATTGTCTTCAGGTATAAAATTTAGCCTGTGTTTATTCTGGGTATATGCTATCTCCATTTCAAATTTCATTCAAATCTGCACGCACTCACAAACTTTCACATTTATAATATTGGTGTTTTTATATAATGGGTTATAAGGAAAGGGTATGCTAAGCTGAAAAGGTCTCTTAGTACTCCATCATTATGAACAACTTTTACTATGGGTCCAACCCGGAATTTGCAAAAAAAAAATCAGCTGTTCCATACATTTTGTCGAGAGTCATTGATATTTTTCTATGCTGGTTTTTTTGCGAATTCTGGGTTCGTTTCCAAAGTATAAATTATACATTCCCCTTTGTGCGCGAGTCTGACACGCACTTGGTCCGTTGTTTTCGCTATTTTAGGGCTGGTCCAGTAGTAAAAGTTGTTTATTTCGATGATTACTATGACCCTTCGACTTAGCGTACCCTTTCCTTAACTCTTATAATTTAAAATGCATTGAACAAATAATATTTGACCATATTACTTATTCCAGTCCCGATGGAGTACACGCAGTACATCAACTCCATGCAGCAGTATGGACGCGTGCCGGCGGAGATGGCGCTTGGAGCTTATGAAATAGTCGCTACGAAAGAATATTGCAGGGTAAGCTATATTATCACACTACAAATTTGTAATGGGTAATAAAAAGAAGCATTTAGCACAGTACAGATTACTGCATTTAGATACCGCATTACGAGAGGTCTTGGATGTAATGCCATTTAAGTGTGGGTAAAGTGTAGGTAGGCTGACAATAGCTATCTCAAGGTTTTTTGGACTTTGTGAGCCATAACCGTATTCGTGACCGTATCTAGACTAGCTCCCTTAGCCAAGTTATAGAAATCTAAGACAATGTATTATATGGGAATGACAATTCTGTAATCTATTATAGATTCTATATTCTGGCTGGTTTGATATGGGTGGATATGTTAAGAAGGTTATATCGCCAGGTTACACGTCTAGAATGCTCAATAAATTGTGTTTTGTCCGGTGTGTGTGTGTGGTGTGTTTCGATCGTTTTGATTACGGAACCTATTCTTTTATTTATTTCTGTTCGAAGGTTTTGTTCCACCTGAAAAGCTTCTGACTTGGCTTGTCTTGTATTTTCAGTGTATGATAATGACGTATTGTAATGTATATTTACAGAACAACACGCTCCCCAACCCCCCGGCGGTGGTGTTCGTTATCGACGTCTCCTACAACTCCATCAAGAGCGGCCTGCTCGACACCATCTGCGAAAACATCATGGATATTATTGCGGTA
Source organism: Alcis repandata (assembly GCA_949125135.1). Classification (NCBI taxonomy): domain Eukaryota; kingdom Metazoa; phylum Arthropoda; class Insecta; order Lepidoptera; family Geometridae; genus Alcis; species Alcis repandata. The sequence goes on from OX421247.1 coordinate 911,762, forward strand.
ACAAATGATACAATTAATTCTTAAATCTGGGTGTCGCGAGTGAATCGGTTTCTTCTAGGGGCGCGTGCTTCATCGTAGACCGCAACTAACCATCAGGCGAGATGTCAGTCAAACGGAAGCCTATATTTGACTAAAAACAAATTAGAGCTTGAAATATTTTGTACTAGCGACCTGCCCCGGCTTTGCACGGGTATAAAATATAGCCTATGTTACTCAGGGATAATGTAGCAATCTAATGGTGAAAGAATTTTTGAAATCGGTCTAGTAGTTTTTGTGTTTATTCAACACAAACATACAAAAATACAAATCTTTCCTCTTTATAATATTAGTATAGATAAATAAGTGCCACAATAGAACTCTCACTGTTGGAATTTGTACTCTTTTGTACGAGGTAATTAAAAACGCTAAAGACCTATCGTTAATTTTAAGCATAACGAAGTAAGAAACTTAAGCAATAGCATTATGAGATACAAATCTAAATTCTTTATTGCCAAATAAGTACAATATCAAACATAATAGAAAACTGACCCGGAACTAGGCGAGAATTAATTAAACTAACCTATTTATGTTTACAATGTAGGCGATGCCAAAAGACGAGCAGACCGGCAAGAGTTGGACGCGCGTCGGGTTCATCACTTACAGCTCCACTGTGCACTTCTACAACATTAAGGTGAGACAACCGTGACGACTATGATGTCTCGTTTACTCATTATGTGCGAGAGAGAGACCAATATTTGGTGGATTTGTGGATTGAGCTTTCAGTTCAAGGTCTCCAAAACCCTAGAATTACTGAACCATCATCCTATTCTAAAAGTCTAGGTCTAGGTTTGTGATTCTACTACTTAATATCTATTATAAATGTCAAAGTTTGGATAGTTGAGTGTTTGTAACTCAATCACGCAAAAACGGACGGACGGATACGGATTTACGGATTTGGATGAAATTTGATATGGAAGTAGCTTACATCCTGGATTAACACACAGATAGGCTAATTTTCATGTTGGAAAAAATTACAGTTCATGTTTAATATTAAAATCGCGGCTGCAGCTAGTACGAGATTTTTGTATCCACGGACGTACAAGTGGTTCTTTATAGTTTTTTTCCTGTTTTTGTATGTTTCGCCCGAAATAAACGTGTGTTTTTTATCTATTCCAGGGTACTCTAGCCCAGCCGCAGATGCTCTCAGTAGGCGACGTGTCCGACATGTTCGTGCCTCTCCTGGAAGGTTTCCTGGCCTACCCCGAGGACAGTGGCCCGGTCCTGCAGGCGTTGTTGCAGCAGCTACCCACCTTGTGTCGCGAGAATAAGGAGACGGAGACCATACTGCTGCCTGCTGTACAGGTATACAAGCATAGGAACAATAAAAGCAACTTTCACCCGATTTCTGGCCAAAGGGACTAGTGTTCTGACGGTACTAGGGGACAGCACGGGAATCAAAATCCCAAAAAAATATATAAATTTATTTTATTCTGTAAGGTATTTGTTAGTAGGGGCCTAGTTGCCTCATACAAATAAATTATTATTATTTATTACTCTAAACAAAAACAAAAAGTTATTTTATATTTCTCAGAATATAATACGATGACCTGTCCCTCAGCGGTAGTGTCAGCTGTTACCGTGAATCTTCGTAATAATGTCAAAATGTAAAATATAGAAACTAGTTAAGTTTCTGAAATAACACAAATTGGCTGTGCCATATGGACAGACAGACACCAAAGTCTTGCCTTAAGGGTTCTTCCCCGAAGGAGGTTCCGAACCCTAATAAATACATTAAGTCTCATTAAAAACCCTATCGTTTCCAGGCGGGTCTGGAAGCCCTGAAAGCCGCCGACACGGCGGGCCAGCTGCTGGTGTTTCACACGTCGCTGCCCACCTACAACGCGCCGGGGAAGCTCATCAACAGGGAGGATCGGAAGCTGCTGGGGACCGACAAGGAGAAGACCATACTCAGTGAGTACACTATTCTATTATACTATGCTATACTCACCATTATACTATACTATACCTCTAGGGAAAAACAGTATTTAAAGAATTAAAAACCCCCTGTTGATGTTGCACCAATTGTTAATGAAACATGCCTAAGAACCACCGCTACAAAAACTGCTTTAAAATAAAAAAAACCACTTCAAAATCGTTAGCCCGTTTAAGAGCTAAGGTGATACAGACCACATAGCGATCAAACTTGTACACCCCTCTTTTTGCGTCGGGGGTTAAACAACAAATGTAAAACAAAATGGGTTGATGATATTGTCAAAGTCGCCGGTCGAACCTCAGAAATCGAGTGATTGGGAATGAACTTACCATAGACAAAGATATGTCTCATAGAAAAAACATTGGCATTCCTTGTTCTTTGCCTGTACCCTTCATATTAAAACAATCTCATCTATACCCTCTTTATTACTTTATCCCTCTTCAGACCCGGCAACGACGGCCTACAACGAGGTCGGGCAAGCCTGCTCGTCGGCCGGCGTGTCGGTGGAGATGTTCGTGTGCAACCAGTCCTACGTGGACACGGCCACCATAGGGCAGCTGCCGCGCCTCACCGGGGGGCAGCTCCGGAAGTACACCTACTTCACCGTGAGTATACTTCAATGTATACAGTCCTACGTGGACACGGCCACTATAGGGCAGCTGCCGCGCCTCACCGGGGGGCAGCTCCGGAAGTACACCTACTTCACCGTGAGTATACTTCAATGTATACAGTCCTACGTGGACACGGCCACTATAGGGCAGCTGCCGCGCCTCACCGGGGGGCAGCTCCGGAAGTACACCTACTTCACCGTGAGTATACTTCAATGTATACAGTCCTACGTGGACACGGCCACTATAGGGCAGCTGCCGCGCCTCACCGGGGGGCAGCTCCGGAAGTACACCTACTTCACCGTGAGTATACTTCAATGTATACAGTCCTACGTGGACACGGCCACTATAGGGCAGCTGCCGCGCCTCACCGGGGGGCAGCTCCGGAAGTACACCTACTTCACCGTGAGTATACTTCAATGTATACAGTCCTACGTGGACACGGCCACTATAGGGCAGCTGCCGCGCCTCACCGGGGGGCAGCTCCGGAAGTACACCTACTTCACCGTGAGTATACTTCAATGTATACAGTCCTACGTGGACACGGCCACTATAGGGCAGCTGCCGCGCCTCACCGGGGGGCAGCTCCGGAAGTACACCTACTTCACCGTGAGTATACTTCAATGTATACAGTCCTACGTGGACACGGCCACTATAGGGCAGCTGCCGCGCCTCACCGGGGGGCAGCTCCGGAAGTACACCTACTTCACCGTGAGTATACTTCAATGTATACAGTCCTACGTGGACACGGCCACTATAGGGCAGCTGCCGCGCCTCACCGGGGGGCAGCTCCGGAAGTACACCTACTTCACCGTGAGTATACTTCAATGTATACAGTCCTACGTGGACACGGCCACTATAGGGCAGCTGCCGCGCCTCACCGGGGGGCAGCTCCGGAAGTACACCTACTTCACCGTGAGTATACTTCAATGGGAGTACATTCAGTTCAGTAGAAGTAGACTTGCTTCACTGGAAGTAAATTAACTCAACTAAAATTACAATTATTATACTGGAACACTTATTTCAGTAGTACGCTTATTTCCTTGTCTGACGTTAACTCCTTCCCCCAGTCGGAAACAGACGGTCCCCGGCATGAATCCCATCCAGGGCGGCATGCCCTTGGCTTTATGGGCTTCGAAGAATTTCCATTCTCCGGAGTTTGATTACAAACTTGCACGCGAAACTACCCTCTTCCTTTTGTTTGTAAGTTCTGGTGTGAAAGAGAAAGAGTAAGGAGTGTATGTATGTTTGTCCCGCAGGCCGAGATGGACGGCCCCCGCCTGGTGTGGGACGCGCGGCGCGTGGTGTCGCGCGACACGGCGCACGACGCGGTGATGCGCGTGCGCACGTCGACCGGCGTGCGCGCGACGGACTTCTACGGACACATGTTCATGTCCAACACTACTGATGTCGAGCTGGCCGCCGTCGGTATGTAGCACCAGATTACCACTAATCGTGAAATATCATAAAAAAACATACTGGGCCGTAGTTTGAAGGCTTTCACTGACAGATCTATTTTTTCTAAAAGCATTGATGTCCCTGTCGAATCGAGGTCGAGGTTGCAAAGACCAAAAAGGGCTCACTTTTACTATGGGCCCAATTCGAAATTCACGAAAAAAATCAGCTGTCCCATACATTTTGTCGAGTAAAGAAATGAAAGAAAGAAGTTATCTTTTTGTTGAGTGTCCTTGACATATTTCTATGGAACAGCTGAGTTTGTTTTCGTAAATTCCGGGTTGGTCCCATAGTAAAAGTTGTTCATAATGATGAGTATCATGAGTCTTTTTCTGCTTAGCATATCTTTTCCATAACCCTGAATTATATTCTGTGGCCAAAACCTTGATATTAACATGTCATTGGTAAACGAAGCTTTCTTATAGGTACAGTTTGTACCAATGTATTAACTGATAGCGTTCACCTAATGCAAGGTGTGTCTACAACATATCTAGTATCTCAAAGCTAGTAAATGAAAACTGTAAAACTAAAACGTTATAATTTCAGATGCGGACAAGGCTATTGGTATCGAAATCAAGCACGACGACAAACTAACGGCAGAGGACGGCGTCTACATTCAGGCAGCTTTACTTTACACACACAGGTAAGCTTACAATTTGGATAAATGAAAAGGAAAATGCGTTTGGCCCCGATGAGGCTAGTGAAAAGTTGCATACTGTATTCAAAGTGAAAGGATGAAGGTAGGTTAGGTTGCCACGGAGAAATGTGCGAGTGTTACCTTTGGCTTTGGAACACGGGCGGTGAGAGAGAACTCCCCCAGGGTTTTTAAAGGCCGCCACTGGCGGAGACTCGCACATAACCACCGTGCTCCCCCCGGAGCCGGTGGTATCCATAAAGGATTTTCCCTGGGTCAAAAAAAAAATAAAGGTTGATAGATAAACTCTTTATTGTTTCACTAAGAAAACTGACGTGATTTTTAAACATTTTGGTATTACTTTGTAGTTCTTAGTACATATCGGTTAACATCGGAAATTATAAACAAGAATAAAAAAACTTTTCAAGACTAGTGCAATAAATTGTAGCTGTATCGCTAAGACCGAGAGAAGATTTTTTTATAAACAAGTTTTTAGGCTTCCAATTTCTTCAACTTCGACTCGTGGCTAATGGCAAATGATCAAAATCTTTCCACATTTTTATTATAATTAAACACGGGAATACTCACGTAAAAATTAAGTCGTCTACTACGACTAGTTTCGGTCACATTCGGTGACCTTCCAATTTATAAAGACTTACTTACTACTGAAGATAGGCTTCCAACTTATAAAGCAGCAGATGTCACAGTGATAGGTATCAAAGTGACAGGTATCAAATAACATGCCTACACAACCAAAGGCAGTCCGGACGAGAGCCGACATGGGACAGGTCGATTCGCCCCGTTACATCTTGGCCACGGGGCCACAAGACCACGCGAGAAACGCTTTCCTCGAATTTCTAGCCACAGTGAGAGCGACAAGACAAGTCAATCTCAGGAACTGCGACAACATCCTGCCGTCCTTCAGGCTAGGAAGCGAACGTCTACTCAAAGAGGGACTCGAGGAGGCGGAAGCAGCCATATATAATAATGTCACTTCCCAAGTCATCAGGGGAACCATGGCAGGAGAATATATGGCAGCTTATAGCGCGGAAAGTGGCTTTGTGGCGCTGAACAAGACTGAGACGGAGCGAACAGGTAGGCCGACATACGCGATACCATCGAACGACCCGATTGTAGTAACCGCCAAATGCACCAAGATCATGCTGGACGAGAAGATCCTCGAGATGGCTCAAACCATCGAAGGGAAGTCAGACGTCGGGGCAAGTTGGGAAAACTGGGCGGTACCGAAGATACAATGGGTTAACGGAGTTCCAGGATGTGGTAAGACAACATGGGTGATTAGACACTTCGACGTGGACAGGGACGCTATCATCACCACAACAACAGAGGCAGCAAAAGATCTCAGGGAAAAGCTATCGCACCGCATCGGAGACCTGGTCAAAACCAGGGTGCGAACCATGGCTTCCTCCCTAGTAAATGGTTTCGGCAGAGAGAGTTTCAGCCGTCTTCTGGTCGACGAAGCTCTTATGAACCATTTTGGAGCCATAGTAATGGCTGCCCGGCTGTCTGGTGCTAGCGAAATTGTCCTCGTCGGGGACGTCAATCAACTACCTTATATCGATAGGGAAAATCTTTTCGAAATGAGGTACCATCGCCCAAACCTGGTTACGAACATCAGCCAGGAGTTGCTTTGCACACATAGGAACCCAATGGACGTCGCGTATGCGCTGAGGGAAATATACTCTGGTATTTATTCCTCAGCTCCCCGTATTAAGTCTCTTGAGCAAAGACGGTACAAGGGAGCGCAAATACCCAGCGCCCTTCCCGACACCCTTTTCTTAGTTCACACGCAAGAGGAAAAGGAGGCCCTCATTATCCAGGGCTATGGGAAAGGCACGGGGTCACGCACCCTTACCATCCATGAAGCTCAGGGACTAACATACGAGTCGGTAATCGCCATTAAGACCAAAGCCAATATGAAGCTCCATGAAAGCGTTCCACACGCGGTCGTAGCGGTATCACGGCACACCAGGACCTTCATCTACTACGCTGACGACACAGAGAACGACGCCATCAGTCGATTTGTCCGGCGTGCATCGGCTGCGTCTCCGAAGACCATCAAAGACTACAATCTGCAGATGGCCATCAAAGATCGGAACGCGGCGGTGGTGGAGGCCTTGGGCCGAGAGGAGGCGATAACTGATTAATAGGACTTAGTAAATGTGTAAAAATAAAAAATTGTAATCATAGCGTTAAAATGTGAGGATTGTGTGTATGCCCCGAGCATTCATGCTCACCATCGAAGGCTCCTTCTTGCGGCGGCGGCGTCATGTGCCGGGTCGTTCTCTTCCCTCAAATATGGTTGAGGAGGGCGATGGCTGGCACATGCGTCACACTCGTGACCGGGTGCTGATTGCGGGTCGCTGGTCTGCTCGAGGCAAACACACAATTCTTTTGTAGTTGTAAATATTTAATTATATAAATAACTCTTCTTGTCGCACTGCCTAAATTAAATTAAGTTGTTAAAATTTGTAAATGTTAATAAATTAAATTGTACTAGTAAAACTCACGGACCGTGGAGTCTGTGGTGTTTAATAAACTTTATAAAAAAAAAAAAATAACATGCCAAGGCGACAAATGTCAAAGTGACAGGTGTCAAAATGACAGATGTCAAAGATCGTGATGAAGCCACAGATAGGAGTATTCTAATTTTAAATCGTTTCTCTAGATGCGGTCAGCGCCGGCTGCGCATCCTGAACCTGGCGCTGAACGTGGCTCATCAGCTCGCGGACGTGTACCGCAGTATGGAGCTCGATACATGCGTCAACTTCCTCACTAAACAAGGTGACTTCAATACGACAAATAGGAGACTATAGGCAAACCATATAACTCGCGGACGAAGCATGTGGGCGCGGAGGAACTATCAGTCGTCTCGGTCCTGTTCCTCCGTGCCCACCTCGCCACACACACATCTTACCACACCTTTGCCAGATATTCAGATATTGTCCTGGTAGTTAAAAATTATGAATAGTCAACTAACACAACGTTGACGATTTTCTTTATTTATTCCAGCAATTTCATCAACAGGTAAACAGGTTTTTATTTTTTTCACTACACTACTTACTACCTCTTTTACACTTTCGTTTGTAATTTCTGGTGTGAACAAAGAGTTAATGTATGTAATTCCGCAGCGGTGTGGGCGCTCCGCGAGCACGGCCCCCGCCCGGTGCGCGAGGGCCTCTCGACCCGCTGCGCGCGCTCGCTGGCCGCCTACCGCCGCCACTGCGCCTCGCCCTCCTCCGCGGGCCAGCTCGTGCTGCCCGAGTCCATGAAGCTACTGCCGCTCTATACCAGCTGCATGCTGCGCTCCGATGCTATCGCTGGGGGTGAGTACCACTGCAACTGTCTATATTCTATACTGACAGTGTCTGTCCTGGCAGTGTTTATACTGACACGTTCCATATTGAATACAAAATACAGAAAAAATATTTAAGACAATAACAGATAGGTACACGATACAAACTATACTTTAATAAAATAAAATCTATAACATTAAAATGGAAGTACACATATCGATAATGTCTATAATGATAGTGTTCCTGTTCATACTGACAGGTTTTATACTGACACTGTTCATACTGATAATGTCTATACTGACAGTGTTTATATCGACGGGTTATATACTGACAGTTTCCATAGTGATAGTTTCCATAATGACCATCTGCAGGAAGTTACCATATCCTCTTTTTTCCGAGCAATCAAGTCAAATCAAGTTTTTTACCGAGCCACATTTTTTTTTCGGCCACATCATCGCTTACCAACAGGCTAGTTGGTGATCAAACGTTGACTTATTCGCGTAAAAAAACCTTAAAAGAAATTTAAGAGTATTTTCACTGATATATGCAAAAAATCTAATTTGCGTTACTCCTCTTCCCCCCAGGCCCGGACATATCCTGCGACGACCGCAGCTGCGCCATGTATCGCGCGCTCACCGCGGACGTGCTCACTTCCGTTGTCTATACCTACCCGCGACTACTGCCGCTGCACCGGCTGCCGGAAGTGACGCCCTCGCCGCTCCGAGCTAGTATGGACAAGATGCACGACCAGGGCGTCTACTTATTAGGTGAGATAGATAAACTATTTATTGTTGATCCCAGAAATTACAAGCAAAAATGATAACGTTTAAAACTAATATACAAGACAAGAAGCACGATCAAGGTGTTCATTAACTTAGTTATTGTAGTTATTAGACGTGTTCTTCCGTTCTAAATGGGGGTGATACGACCTGCACCGTGTTCTTCCGTTGTGAGTAGAATAATCATTTTCTGATGCTAGCAAGGGATTAGGGTTCAAAATCTATTCATAACGCATTAGCACAAATAGTTCACTAATTTGATGTATTCTTCACAGAAAACGGAGTGCACATCCTGATCTGGGTGGGCGCGCAGGCTAGCCCCGACTTCATCCGCGACGTGTTCGGAGTACCCTCGCCGCAGCAGATCGACACGCAGGTACAATTAGACTTATTTAGTTGCTATATGAGTAGATAGATGCGAATCATTATTTATTCTATTCAAATCAGACAGATTTAAAATTACAATAAAGTTACTAAAAAATATACTATAAAAATACGTTACCATACAATTACAACAGAGTTACTTAAAAGCACTAATAATACAGTTACAGTAAAATTACATCAAAGTTACAATGCAATTACAATAGCGTTACACTAAAGTTACAACAGAATTACAATTGTTATAAAACTCCGTTTACTTGTGACGCCCATTAATTCCTTCACTTTGCACTCCTTTTATATTGAACACTGACACAATCTTACTTTAATAATGTCACTTTATTTGAGCAGAGTAACAGTCTACTAAAATGAATGTATCAGGTGACGGAGCTCCCGATCCTGGACACGCCCGCGAGCGCGGCCGTGCGGCAACTGGTGCATGCGGCCCGCGTGCTGCGCAGGAGTGCTATGCGGGTTAGTTGACACGCTACACGTGACTACAGACACGCACTCAAGTTTGCAGCGATGTAACATAGATGGCGGTATATGAGGTTAATCATTCGACTGCGACTACTGCGAGAGATGCTAAGAAGAGAAGTTACATTCACAACTCAATTTTGGAGGGTAAAAGCGGAATCACTGAAGCTGTGTGCAGCTAAGTTGGATTGAAATTTAAAAAAAAATCGATGATTTCTAAATTTTTAGAAAAAAATATTACAATTTATGAACTGCCTAGGTCTACGCAGTTTCGGTGGATTCTCGCCTTAATGATGTCTAATATAAAGGCTAATAGGATTGTAAGTGACTTATGATTTTGTTTCTGGTATGTTTTGAATTTATAATTGCTTCTGATTTCTTGTATTTGATGTTTTACTTTTTGCATCAGAGTGTAATTCAACTAAACGGACACTTGTGTAACGATACAGCTGTACCGAGTTTGATGTTTCGGTTTTATTTCTATGCATGCGTTCTTTATTTTCCGTGGAAGCATGTAGTTTTAGGCATGCTGTGTGAATAAGGCTGGCCGCACACCGGAACCATACTCAATATCTTTTATACTGAAAAGTTCATTCTGGACAAATGTGTTTTTGATGTGAAGAAATATATTAGAGGAATGTTCACTGGAAACAAATGTGCCTTTGATATGAACAAATACATTTTATTTACAAAATTTGTCTATTTTTAACATCTATTTTTTTTTCTCCAAAACTGTCAAAATTAGTTGTTAATCCGGACAAAATAGTTAATAAATAATGCAGATATTGAACGGTGCTACTAAATTTTAATTGTGACTGTGGCCGTAATGTGTATGGTGTGCGGCGGGTCTTATGATTATTTTATTATTATTTTTGATTTGTATTTGCTAATTCTGTACGTTGTATGGCGTTTGATATAAATGAGCATTCACGTATATTGCGTAGTTTAACGCAAAACAATATAATTTAGCAGCCCTATTACGTTCGCCTTGATATAATGTCGCCTACTCTTTTTGTCAAGTGTAAAGAAGACAACGTTACGAATCTACACTAATATTATAAAGAGGAGAGATTTATAGTTTTTGATGTTTGTAGCGAATAAACTCAAAAACTACTGAGACGATTTTAAAAATTCTTTCACCAATATAAAGCTACATTAGCAAGTAACATAGAGATATATTTCATACCCGTGCGACGCCGGGGCAGGTCGCTAGTAATAAGTTATTCTTCTACTTTTCTCAGGACAAAAAAGAACACATCTGTATCGTTTTCGCAAGACAAAAGAGTAGATACAATTTATCGTAGCGTGCGTCCTAGGTCTGTTTTAAAATTAATTAGATTTTCGTTTCATTAAACTTAACAAAAAAGTCAAATGCGCAGTCAGTCGCCAGCTCGCGTGAATGCTCAGATCGTATCTATTTTTACAAATTACAACAACGTTCGTAAAAGTACAATGCAATCGCTTCCGAGTGTGGTAAACAATAAGTTCCGCCTCGGGCCGCCTCGCACTATTCCGCGCACGCTTGCCCGCAGCTGACAGTGACGCACGCGCTCGACAAGGCCAGTGGTGAAGCCCGGCGGCTGCTGGTGGAGGACCCGGGCGACGGGGCGCCCGCCTATATGGAGTCCCTCATGGACACGCACAAACGCGTGCAGAAACTACTGTAGGTGCCGGTCCTTCGAGCTTGGGAGGGATTGGTTTTAGCACCATCTCTCGATCATTTGGGAAAACTTGGCTTAGACGTGTGGAGCTTTCGGGATATTGCCATCTCTCGATTACATTAGCGATCGTTCTTGGGGACTAGTCATGTTTTGGGTGTTTGGAATTGATTGATTACAGCGCCATCTGACGATCATGTGGGATATCTTGGGCCATTTTGGACGCGTGGAGCTTTCGGTACTGAAGCGTTGAATTGCCTCGATCATTTTAGCAACAAATCTCATTTTTATGCCATCTGGGAAGTTCTTTAAATAGTTATTTATTAAAGCGCCATCTCTTGACCATATAAAAGATAAAGAATGTGAACCTAATAAATCATCGGCAGAAAATCATTTTATACTTTATCAACTGGAAATCTGTTTATAAGACATATTCCTTGTCATGTTTGATCGTAAAGTTTTGGACATTGATTTTGGCGCCACCTATTGGTTGTTTTTGGAGCATGGCGTAATATTTTGGTGTGGGTAATCTTAGTTTTGCATGGTTTGAGTTTTGGGTGCTTTTTTTCTATATTTTCCCTAGCTTGAGCTTTCTGATTGGCTTTTTTGAGTGTACCTGAACCGCTTCATGAGTGGACCACTTTGAAAATATTACCTACAAAAACAACAATACAGGGTTATAATAAAAGGGTATGCTAAACCAAAGAAGACTTATAGTACTCATCATTATGAACTACTTTTACTATGGGACCAACCCTGAAATCGCGAAAAAAAAATTGGTTTTTTTATTGAAAGATATCATACACACTCTACAAAATGTATGGATGTATGAGTACTGTGAGCCCTTTCCTTGAGCTAATCATACTCTTTCTTTACTACTCTGTAGACATACCAGAGTTCATTAATTACAAAATAGATTAGACTGATTGTCATGCACGTTTTGTTTACTTAACATTTTTTAACTGCCAATTCTGAAGGTGCTATTTCTATGATTAAACTGGAAGTGCAGCTATCCTTTTCTAATAGACTAGGAAGAAAAAGACAGCTATATATTTACCGCCTCCAAAAAAGACACGGTTTTTAAGTTTAGATTTGTCAATTAACGACTTCAGAGTTGGCTGTAGTGTTAAAAATCACTTTCAATTAATATTACTGTAATTATTCATACAAATATTACTCAAAAATTCAGCATAAACCATTATGTTACTATTAATATTTAATATTACTTTTTAAATATATATATTTCAGGAACCTCATGGGTACTAGAAATAAATTCACATGCTCGAAGGGTGAAATTAACTAAAACTGAAATGGCCTGTGTTTTTTCAGAAGTGAAACAAATTCACTTGTTTACTTTAGTAATCGCACACCTTATGCGTTTTGTCACACTTTTTCTTTTAATATTCTTACTAAAATATTAACTGTACTCCAAAATTAAATTAAATTCAATTCAATTTAGACAAACACACTGATCCTCACTAATTAGATACAGTTAACGATTTCTTATTTTATCTTACCGGTATTATTAAAATTTCTGCCACCTAGTTAAACTTTAGGCCTAAAGAACTATCTAAAGTGTATTTTACTATTATACTATTTTATTTTTAAATTTCATCCAACTTAAAACCTTCAGTCTAAAATCTCAGTCACCATGGCTAGCCACTCTGTATGAACTAACTTATGTTTTGACAGTTCACTGACTTGGCACCTCACTGCTGTCCTCTTAATTTGAGTAGTTTCGTAACCCGCATTGTAATTGTTACGCTATACAGCGTTATAAGGAAAGGGTATGCTAATCCAAAAAGGGCTCATAGTACTCATCATTATAAACAACTTTTACTGTAAAACCAACCCCAAAATCACAAAAAAATAATCTGTTCCATACATTTTGTCGAGCGCCATTAACATTTTTCTTTGGAACAACTGATTTGTTTTTCGCGATTTCATTGTTGGCCCCATAGTAAAAGTTGTTCAAGTTGATGTGTACTGCAAGCCATTTTCGGCTTACCCTTTAAAACTCTGTATCTGTAACGTAGTTAATAAACAGCTATATGTCTCCCTCTCTCTGCAGCTAACGGTGATGCGTCAGCACGACAAGCTCGAGGCGGTCCTTCGCCACTTCCTGGTGGAGGACCGCGGCGTCGACGGCAGCACTTCTTACGTGGACTACCTGTGTCATGTGCATAAGGAGATACGGGCGTTGCTATAGCATCTCTACTATTAGCCGGCTGTCCTTCTCTGTCGTATGAGGACTGACAAGGATGGAAGAAAGAGCCTGCTGTCGATTGTAAGTGAAGTGACTTCTGTTGTAACTCGAGTGGTGAAGACTGTCGTGGACTCTGTCACGTGTGTAAGGAGTTACGTGCGCTGGTAGAGCATCATATTATTAGGGCGTCCTCTTCTGACGAACCGCGAGTGAAAAGGATAGCAAGAGTCGGGCCTGCAGTATTTTGTAAGTGAAGTGACTTCTGTTGTAGCTCAAGTGGAGAAGATAGCGGAAAGGATTTGGGTCTGCTGTCTCATTCTATTGTAAGTCCAGTGAAAGAGGTGGCATAACGGATTCGAATCTGTTGTCTTCTTCTTTTGTAAGAAAAGTGAATGGGATGGCATATAGAGGACTTAGATTTACTATAATACAATTTGAAAACTATTTGTGTCATGTACGCAAGGAGGTCGGGACTTTGGTATTAAACCTCTAATGCTAAGGGCCTGCTTCAATAGTAACTCGCGTGAAAGGTATAGCAGACAGTATTCTGGTTTGCTGTCTTCTTCTTTTGTAAGTGAAATGAAAGAGACGGCTTAAAGACTTAGATTTACTGCAATACTATTTGAAGACTAATTTTATCATTACGCCAGGAGATCAGCTTCCCTAGCCGAGTTGCAATTCCATAATCAAAACGTATACAGAAGTAGGAAAATGTATGAGAATGACGTTTCTTTTAGAATATAGAATAATAAAATAGGTTATAGAAATGTCATTCCTATACATTTTCCTACTTTTCAATATCTTTGCGATCATATATAGCAACTTAGCGAGGTGAGTAGGACTCTGCTGTAAAACCTTTAGGTGCAGCGCAGACGGCACACTTTTTGTGCGATCGAGTCTGCGGCGCTCAAAAAGTCTGCATGGCGCGCAAAAAGTCGGTCGCGGATTTTTCACACTTAGAAGTATCATAAATCTCAAATTTCTTCAAATTTCACACACGACGCTTCGACGCACATCTTCGATCATTTCAATGATCGAAGATGTGCGTCGTGTGCGTTGAGTGTGAAAAATCCGCGACCGACTTTTTGCGCGCCATGCAGACTTTTTGAGCGCCGCAGACTCGATCGCACAAAAAGTGTGCCGTCTGCGCTGCACCTTAATGTTAAGTAAGGGTTTGCTGTCTTCTTCTATAATAAGCAAAGTGAAAGAGATGACATGTATCGATGATATACGGTTCTAAAATGTTCTAAATCGGGGGCTTTTGTTAAATGTTGTTGTTTCTCTCGTTCTTAAAAGGAGCGTAAAGGAGAGAAGATCGGCCGAAAAAAAGCCCTAGACTCATAGATTGTATAATCATTGTACCTAATGTTGAAAGAGCGTTCAAAGACGAAAATACTGTCTCTTACATTTCTAAGCAGAACGAAAGAGATGGAAAATGTAATTAGATTAGCGTAACAGAAACATGAACGTGAGTTTAGCGAATGCGAATAAAATTACGATTCGAAACGAACTTGTATAAATCGATGTATAAATTAATAGGTAAAAAGTAAGTGTAAAATAGACAAGCGAGTGAGATATTATCTCGGTCACTTTCGCTCTCATTTAAAATAACATTATAGTGAGAGAGACGGAGATAGTTTCGAACTGCCTAAAATACCGTAGGGTTCAATTTCCATTGAACAATATCTGTGAACTGGTCTTAGGCTATGCGTATGCTAAGACGCAGACCAGATTTTGTAACGCGATGTAGGCACGTGGGCAGATATCTGTCTGTCCTGCTCTTTGCCCTATGTCTGTCTCGCTTGCTCTACCTGCTAGATCTGTTCTGTCACCCACGTCACAGTATACTCTTAATCTTTAGATCGTATATAGCAGTATATACTATTGTTCGTTTTGTTTAAAGCATCTACACTCTATAGTCCGAGAGTTAGGGTCGATACACATCTGACGGAAAATGCGTCGCGTATTATCGGTCGCGTAACGCCAGAACAGAGAAATGTATGATAAAACATCCAACCTTTCACACTCGACGCACTAGCGCATCATCGGTTGAGTGATTGAGTGTGAAAGGTTGGATGTTTTATTATACATTTCTCTGTTGTTCAGATGTGTATCGACCCTTAGTGTCTATTACTCGTAGTTGGCGCACGCTTTGTTTCACGAAATTTGCGTTTTAACATTTTGTCAGAGTTCAGTAGGTTTGTAAGGAGTCCGAAAAGCGTCTCGGAGACAGTGTTTAGAAACTAGTATATCAACTTAATAACTGAATCAGTCATCGTCATTATCAAAATTATTAGTTTCATATTGTTCCGAGTCACTAGGCCCTGAATTTGAGTCCTAATTTAGTCATTGTCTCGAGTACGGCACAATTTCCAATGACGAACCACGAGTGACAAACGCAACGTGCATTCAAAGTTTGTCATTGAACATTTACTGTAAACAGTCATGCCTAAATTATTTTAGACAAGTCAGCCTTACTTACAAAGCCTGCTTATAGTTAATCACTGCTTAAAATTATCCGTCTTGTTTTCGCACGTGACATGAACGTCAGCGAGAAGTTGTCAGCATTTTAAACAGTGACTAACTTTAAGCAGTGTTTATAAGTAAGGCATGTTATATCTATACTTCTAACATCTTATTATGCTATTCATATATTTTTTTAAATTCATATTATAAATCATTTTGTACATTATTCATCAATTAATATAGAAACGAATATAAAAACACTATTATAGAATAGAATAGACCCTTCCAATAATATAAGTCGCCAAATGTATAGAATTAAGGTCATCGCACACCATGTTGTCTAATGATTGAGGCAAGTCGTCAAAAAATCTGTTACAGTAAGATGTCTGATTTGACGTCCATTTATTTTCAATTGTTGATGATGTAAAATTATTGTTATATGCATTTTCGCATATAACAATATTATCTATAATATATTAGCACTATTATATTAGAACAAGCTTCACTTTGAATTTTAACTTCATTTTGAGTCGTGTCCGTTTTAAGTCGACATAATGTGCGATGGCCCTTATCAGTTGAGTGTGACTGAACGGTTGAACCTTACTTTAAACTATAGGCAAGTTAATTTTCTCCTCGTCACACCGATTGTCAGACAAGTGTGATTATGACACCATTTCTTTTTATTCACATTAGTGTGATAATCGGTGTGATAAGAGGGAAAGTCGCCAAACTGACTATGGTTAGGTATTTTATTAAGAAGGAGATGGATGGTTATCAGCTTTCTCTTTCACGCATTTTAACATTTATGAAGATATCGAATCACTGAAAGGGAATAAAAAAATCATTAAAAAAATAACATGATTATTTAAACAAATAGTTTCTACTAAATTGACGGATTAAAAGTTAAAAAAAATCTTTCTTAGAAACATCCGTCAAATTATTATCTTTTATTTCTACATCTTTCGCATCTTTTTTTGTTATTTTCTTCATTTTTTGGTTTTACATCTTCAGTGCGCGAAAGATATAGCTAACAACCATTTACTTCCCATAAAATACAGGGCTATAAGAAAAAGGTATAATAAGCCGAAAGTGGCTCATAGTACTCATCATTATGAACTATTTTTACTATGGTATAACCCTGAAACGTAAAAAAATAAGTCAGCTGTTTCATAGAAAAAAAATTAATGACATTCGATATGTATGTTACAGCTGTTGTTTTTAGCTATTTTCGGTTTAGCATACCCTTTCCTCATAACCCTGTACATCCGACCACAGTCGGGATTACCTTGTATAATGACACCTTAGGAGTTTTGTAAGGTATTTTATTTTTGTAATCTAAGGAATGTGGGACCTTAGCCCAACAGTGGGCATTGCAGGCTATAATAGTGATAGAGTGATTGAAAGAAGGAAAAACGTCAATTTTGCTGTGCTCTTTCTTAGTTTTAACTTAATTTGACAATTCTGAAATCGTTCATCCTTTTCTCGCATGTCGAATTAGAAAGAGACAATCCGCTTTGTCTTAGGTGTCCAATAAACAAACATGGCGTTTTAACAACCAATCACAGCGCTTGGTTTCATCTCTTGCTATCATTGGTTGACACAGAAAATAATTAGAGATAGATAGATAGATAAACTCTTTATTGTTCACACTAGAAATTACAAACAAAAGGATAATATAACTTATCTAACAACTGTCGGCCTAGACGGGCGGAGATAGCCACAAAATTCAGTCTTATTACTAACAGCGATCTTTCCCAAACGTTTGTAGTTCCATAATTAGACACCTAAGAAAAAGCACACTGGCTAAATACACTGAATGTGAAGCCAAAACTGCAATTAAAAAGACAAACTTGAAATGATTTTCGTCGTCAAATTAACTTATCTAATACTCGCGGTCTTACTTACAAACGTTGCTTAAATTAACAAATATTAAACTGTTATGGGCAAACGTGACGTTTAACATCAGGCGAGCGATTTGCTCGTCTCGTCATTCAATAACATAAAAAAACAGCTCAACGGTACCGTGCTCCATCGTAGACCGTATCGTTGCTTGCCATCAGGCGAGTTGGCGGTCAAATGCAAGCCTATTATTGAGAAAAAAATTAATTGCGCTGACTTTAAACATCATTTAACTTTAAGCAGTGCTTAACTTTAAGGAGCGTTTATAAGTGAGACTTATGAGAACGGTGCAATGAAATTGACTATTGTGAAGGACTGTAGGTAGATATATCTTTTGAGTTTCAGTTATAGAAGCCGTATTTTTAATATTGATACAATGTTGGGGCCTTATTTTCATTGCAATATAACTACAGGGTTATAAGTAAAGGGTATGCTAAGGCTCCTTGTACTCATCATTATGAACAACTTTTACTATGGCACCAACCCGGCAATCGTGAAAAAAGACCTGCTGTTCCATAAAGTTTGTCGTTCATAAACATTTTTCTATGGAACAGTTGATTTTTTCGCGAATTCCGGGTTGGTCCCATAGTAAATGTTTTTCATAATGATGAGTGCTATGAGCCCTTTTCGGCTTAGCATACCCTTTCTTTATAATCCTGTATATAAAAACACTGATATTATAAATGCAAAAAATTGTTAGTGCGCTGCGCATTTGAGTGAAATTTGGAATGGAGATAGCATATACCCAGAATAAACACTCGCTACTTTTTATACCTGAAGAATAGTGAGTGAAACCGCGGGATGCAGCTAGCTTGTAATATGGGAGATAGAATGCTTGTATGTTTGTAAGTTTGTTAAAAAAGATAACGACAAAATAGCCGAACGAATCTAAATGAAACTACACGGATATAGACTAATTACAAAACCTTATTGTAAATGTAAATAAAGCCTCAAGATAACAGATAAATATGTAAGATTTTGTATTATAATTATTGTCTTATTCAGAAACGAACGGAAACTTTTAAGTTTCGAAGTTCTCTGTCTCGCCTTCGAGCATGAATTTTCTCGTCGGCGAGAAGGTGACAAAACATATACGAGTAGCATAGATAAACTTATCGACCGTATTTGAATAAGACTAAAGTTCACCGAAATTTGACAAGGGGTTAAATTTATAACCAACACTTTTTGACAATTTAATAAGTTTAATGTCAACAAGACGGTTTTAAAAATATCGCTTTGTTAAATATGCGTTAACTTTTTCTTAAGTTACTATTTTTGCAGTCATTTTATCTCACAATAAACTTAATAATGTACTTTACTTTTCCTACGATAAATAATAAAATTTTAAACAAAATAAATTGTTACATTTATCTATTAATTATTGGTTTAGTTGGAATGTATCGAAGTGTAAATAAAATTATTATTATTGGCATTATTTAATCTTTTGTTCTGTTATTTTTTTAAGCTCAATGTTGTAGAGCGGAATTTTTGGGTTTTTGGGCCCTTATCTCGAGTGAGGTATCTTCGTCACTGTCGCACTCGTTAGAAATGTCATGAGAGTGAGAGTGACGGAGATAATCTCGAGCGTCCAGGGTCCTCGGTTGGGTTTTGAATTTCTCGGTTGTTACCTACCTATTTACAAAAAAATATCAAAAGGTCTGTCTGCATTTAAAAATATATTTGAAAGTCGTGAAAAACCAAGGGGCTATACTAGTAGTTACTAGGTATACTAGGTAGGTACTACTTCACTTGGTATATAAAAACGATACCCCATTATCAGCCAGTGGCGGATATAGAAAAGGGAGGGGGAGTGCGCTGTTTGGCGCAAGCTGGGGCATATAAACAGTTTCAGCAAAGTTACTCTGGAGGAGATGGCTCTTAGCGATAAGACCGTGCTTTGTACCTAAGTTTTCCTGTGCATTAAATTTGCCCCTTATGTATCCGCAACTGGTATAAGAAACACAAAAGACATCGAGAAATTAGCTCATCTACTAAGTTGTTTCGATCTGGTTTGGTGTGGTAGAAAAATGAACTTTGGTACACCGACATAAGTGCGGCTATCCACGAGCCCAATCTTCCGTTTTTATATAATGCTACTTAACCATAGTTTTAGAAAAAATGTTATTTTTTTTCAGAGATTATTGTTAAATAGTGTTAAATTGTATTCGATTGTGTAATTTTATAGGTAATAAAGTCTTTTATATAAATTATTTCGTGTTTCTTTTAGTTCCTTGAAGGTTCCAATATGCAATTAGCTACTATAGCCAAACCGGTTATCTTAGTCCTCGCCTGCGCGGTACAGAGGCGCGGGGGTATGACGACAAAGGGGACTAATGCCTGTAGCACATCTCCGCTGCGAAACCCACAAAACGAAACCGCAATAGTTTCGCTGTGAGTTGTAAGTTCGAAAACCGCGAAACAGGAGCGAAATTCCCTGCTCTAACGTACAAAACTGACTATGATGTTGTCTCTTTCTAACGTGATTTCGCTCATTTGCTCAGGCGCCCGTGTACATCTCCGCCAGTAGGCCGCCATTTTGGAGCGGTTCCGCGTGTGACTCGAACGCGTCTGTAGCAATCGACTGTTTATGAGAGCGAAATAAGAAATATGGATTTAGAATTTACTGAAAAACTTATACTAGCAGTGAGAAATAGACCAGTGTTGTACATATTAAATCACCCTGACTACAAAAACAACACAAATTATCTTTTTTTTTTCTATATATACAAAATATATATAAACATCTATATTCTTATTTTATTGATGTCATGCACCCAGGTACTACGCCTTTTTAAAGTTGTTGACCACAGTAAGATTAGTTCCTCTTCTGACTCCGAAAGCGACGACATTTTCTCTCGATTGTTATTTCTCAACTGTTTTAGTTTTTTAGGTTTCGCTAATAGTTTCGAGTAAGTGAAGTACTGTTGTATAGCGAAACTCGCGCAGCGGTTTCGCAGTTGTAGTTTCGCAGCGGAGGTGTGCTACAGGCATGAAAGAGGTGCGGGCGGTGGGTGCATCACACTAAAGCCCCGTATTCATGATAACGTACATTTGTTTAGCAACAAAGTTGAATCAACGTGTTGCGGAGTTGCTGGCAACACTGCGTGTTGCAGAGTTGATAACGGCATGTTGACAAGCTTTCGCCCGTGTTTCCAGCAACATTCTTGCCGTTCATCAACAATGTTGCTAAACAAATGTTTACCATGAATACGGGGCTTAAGCGCGCGTATACTAGTCCAATCAATGGGGCGTTTGACCCCAACATAAATTCCTTTGTCGCTGAAACTTTGCACAACACACATTACTTTATCACCCTGCGAAGTTTCAGCGACAGAGGAATTAATGGTGCATTTCCCTTGACACTACTGCGTGACACAACTAGTAGTGTCATGGGAGATTTCTATTTCCCGTGACACTACCAGTAGTGCCATGGGTAAAACTGCATTTCCCGTGACACTACTCTTTCGCAAGTAGTGCCACTGGAAATTTTATATCCCTTGGCACTACTAGGTTATCTATCCTAATTCAATTTGAAATTTAGAAGACAAGGTTAATTTTCTACGGAAGCAAACGATTAATAGGTTAGGTTATGTTAGAACATGAAAAACAACGCACGAGCCGAGCGAGCGTAGCGAGCGTGCCGCGGCAGCGGCCGGCGAAGTGCTAGAAAGCCAAGAAGCGAAAAATTAATTTTCTACGGAAGCAAACGATCGATAGGTTAGGTTATGTTAGAACATGAAAAACAACGCACGAGCCGAGCGAGCGTAGCGAGCGTGCCGCGGCAGCGGCCGGCGAAGTGCTAGAAAGCCAAGAAGCGAAAAAAGTTAGGTTATTAATCAAAACCTATTGGTCGGTAGTGCCACGGGTAACTAAGTAGTTCACGGGTAATTTTGTTGACGACGGACTCGTGGTCACACCGTTTTGCTACACCAGTGTGACTACGAGTAATTTATATTCCTCGTGGTTACACTACTTGGCTTTCTAGCACTTCGCCGGCCGCAGCCGCGGCACGCTCGCTACGCTCGCTACGCTCGCTCGGCTCGTGCATTGTTTTTCATGTTCTAACATAACCTAACCTATTAATTTATTCGTCCAGTATCTTGCAATCTCGATCCTTTTCAGAGTAGTGTAACCACGAGGAATATAAATTACTCGTAGTCACACTGGTATAGCAAAACGGTGTGACCACGAGTCCGTCGCTATTTTGTTGTATGCGTTCAATGAGCCAATCAGAGAAGTAGTGCCATGGGAAAGTAAAATTACCTATGACACTACTGGTAGTGCCAAGCAGTAATAGTGCCACGGGTAATGGACGGAATTAATGTTGGAGTCCCCATAGAAAGAAACTCCCCTTAAATTGGACTGTACGACTTTTGACAAAGATAGAATGAGCAACTAATGCCTATCTTGCTTTTATTAAACTATTTTTTCGTTTGCTATGAAGTTGGAATCGCCTCGTCTCTAATAAAAGTCGCAGGCACATCGGAACAGTTATTTATTTGAGCATCATATTTTTTAACAGCTGGATTACACAGAACTAGCAAGGCGAAAAAGTCGTACCTACTCTTTTATCATTTATATATTTACGTATGAAAAAATTAGGTTACATTTCATTGAGTGTGAATGGCAGTTTTTATGTAACAGTTTTATGTACAATGACCTTTCAGGCAAGTACCACCGTTCTATGTAACCTTGTATGAGTGTTAGCTTATCGTTTGAGTCTTCCATCAGAAGTTTGGATCCACGTATCGAGTCGTCGAAGAGAGTATCGTCAGGTACACCAGCAGAATTATTATGAACATCGAATCTGTGAAATTAAAAACAAAAATGTTATCGAACTGCCTTTTCTTCGGCTAGACTGTTGCTTTACAATTAGACGTGTGATTAAAATGTGGATCTATTTCAAATTGCGTCGAATGTTCCATGTCCATTATTTCTACGAAACTAAAACAAACACTTACGCTTGTTAAAGACTCTATGATTGACTCTATAATTATCGTGTTGTCGAATAGAGGAGCGTCAGGTACAGCATCAGGAGTATCACAACATTGAACATCGTGGGTTTAACACTTTAGCTAATAAAAATCTAATAATCACATGCGCTTGCGTGTGCGGCTAATAGTCAAATACGTTGTGTTTTACGCGCCTGGCGTGTTGTACTGCATTCGCGTTGTACGAAGGAAAACACAAGGTTGGTATGTGTTTTCCGCAGTCAATGTGTTAAGTAAGTGCTATTTTACCGACTAAGGTTCAACAATCGTAATTATAGGTCGTTTGTAAGAGCATGGAAGGCAGGTCGGGGGGCACCGCCGGCGCCGGCAGGCCTCCACCGCGGAGAGCAGCCAGCAGGGCAGCAGCAGGACGAGCTGGCGGAGTTCCGTTGTAGCGGCTATTTAACTCTCTGCAATGTTAATAAATAGAAACTCTTCGTCAGAAAGAAACTTAACATATAACTTATTCAGCAAAAATGTTATTTTTATCTATATATATAAAAATGAAACCCGTTTTCCTTGGTCACGGCCTCACGCGTGAATGGCTGGACCGATTTCACTAATTCTTTTTTTGTTGTATTTGTTATTATTAGGAGAAGGTTCTTACGGAAAAAAATATTAAGAAAATCTCTCAGAAATATTGAAAAACCCTAAAAACAGCCCTTTTATTTTTCCCATACAAACGTTTTCTAAATAAAACGAGCTTTATTGCTATTGTATAAAGTTCATATTGAATTGCAAGCACTCACTGTTGTTTAAGCAATGTAGGTATGTTCCTAACGTCCAAGAGTCAATTTGCACTTTATTACCTCTAAGTTCAAATTCAATCATATCTATCAAAACAGTGTGCGTTTTATACTGATAATTTTTACTATAAATTGACAAGTTAGCATCAACAAACTACGGTTGCTATAGTTACGCAATAGCATGAGAATAGAGGTTATAACAAAGAGTTCCTATAATTATTCTCAACACCTTTGGTCACGCCATCACGCGTGAACGACTGGACCGATTTCAATTTACTCTACGTTTATCCCAAAGTCTACCTGTGCGAAGCCGGGACGGGCCGCTAGTAGTTTAATAAAAATAAATGGAAAAAATTGGAGGAGACCTGCCCAGCAGTAGGACATTTCAGGTTAATCAAAATAAAAATTACAATGAAATAAAATGAAAGTGGGGCGGGCCACGCAAGCCGAATGCATCGGGACAGATGAGAAATTCCACGAATTAGGCGCCCCCGGACAGTCGACCCCCAGGTCGCTTCCCGACGCAATGGCGCGATAAACTAGAGAAGTATGTAAAAGACTGGACGATGCTGGCCCTGTACAGAAACAACTGAAAGAAATTATAGGAGACCTGTACCAAGTTGTGGAATAACATAGAATAGGTTAAAAAAATATAATAAAATCACCAAGTCTCACCTGTTTAGGCTCCAGAATCGTAATAATAGGTCCCCTGTAAGTGCAAGGGAGGCAGTACTTGGGCAGCTTCTCTCTGCGTTTGCAGCACCAGCTGTCCGCGATGAAAATGGCCAAGAGCAGCAGTCGGAGCAGGAGATGAGAGAACTTCATTATTTCTGCAAAAAACAGTTAAGTACAAGTCTGACTTATAAACCCTGCAACTTAATAACTGCTCGTTAAAAATTCTCAGTCCTGTTTTAGCACGTGATATTTCAAGTCGGCGAGAAGTTGTCAGAGCATTTCAAGCTGTGAATAATTTTAGGCAGTGTTTATAAGTATGTCTCCAAAGCGGGAATTTGGCTGTTTGTAAAAAAATATCTAGTATCTCAGCTGTGCTCCGCGGTTTCATCGCACAATCCAGCAGGAACTGAGAACAAAGATGCGTTCTGTGATTTCATCCGCATTTTTGGGGTTTAGAGTACCTAGTCTATATTTTAACTCAGAGTAGAGCCACTTACATACCAAACTTCATTCAAATCCGTTCCGCCAATTTTGCGTGATTAAGCAACAAACATCTAAACATACTTCTCCACTTATAACATTAAGATCCACCACCTTTTTCCGACTGTTCATAAAGCATGCTTTCTTAAAACAGCACGGGTAGCACTCGACGCACTCCTTCCGCCGGCAGCACCACGCCTCCGCGGCCGAGACCACCAGGTACAGCAGCAGCAGAACTAAGCGGGGTATCATCATATACGGACTACTTTCTGAAAAGAAAACAAGCACAGTTTAAGCGCTGTTTTTTACGCTAATAAGCAAACGGGCCGCTTGTTGGTAAGCGATTATCGTCGCCTATGGATATCTGTAACACCGGAGGCGTCACGGATACGTTGCCGACCTTTTAAGACTCTATTACAGCCCTCCGATGGTGATGGTGATGTGAATCTAAAGCAATCTTAACTAAATTCAAAATGTAAAATATTTTATTCAGAAAAAAATGTAGTTTTTTTTTATAATTTAACAGCCTTTCAGATGTGGAGAACCCTGTCCTGGAAGTGTATCTTCTTTTTGATTCATTTAGTTAAGTGCACTGTTAATTACATATTACTTTACATAATTGGTTGGTTTTAATTAGTCGGGTATCCGACTCAATAATACGTGAGTACTTCCTTGATAATTATAACAACAACAACCAAAGTGTATTAAGATAAGATAGTAATGGGTTCGTTAGTTATGTTAATGGTTTTTGAAATTTAAATTCCTTTCTGCCCCATTGACGGAGAGGTCAGTAGGTAAGTACCTACGTAACATGATTCGGGTAGGTATTCACTGGAAATTTACAGACGAAAGAAGCCTCTTATACCGTTCCCCTTACGTTTTATAGGTATTTATTTTTCCTATGTTTGTGATTTATTTTTTGTGGTGTCAATAAAGAATCATTGTATTGTAATTGTATTACATGAACCCAGAGATAATGTATTGTCATCAAGTTTATTTCCCAGAAGTTCAGTTATAATCGGATAATTAGTACTTACTAACTTCTGACAACAGGGTGGACCTCCTTGTGGTTTCGACTTCTTGTTGCAGCCTATCACCATCACAATAGAGAGCAGCATGTAGAGCAGGCGCAGAAGGGGACTGACCATTATGTAGCTGGCTGGAAACAAAACCAAAAGACGGAATCAGCTATTCGAACATCGAATACATACAACGTAACGTATTTGACGATTATCTTCGAAAAGTCTTCCGCTTTCGGAAAGATATGTCAATTCTTGGAAAGATTTGACATAACATTCCGGACATCACATGACATTTCGGACGACTTTTCGGAAGATAATCGTCGAATACATTCGATGTTCGGATAGCTGAATCAGCCTGCAGAAAATGTATAATAATATAATAAAGTGTATTTGTAAGAGGTTCTTTAAATGGGACGGACACTTTACGACACTGTGTTCACGACTTAGCAGCGCACGTTTCGTCTACGTCGACTAGCCGCCACAGCGCCGAAAGAAGTTGTCAGGACACGCTATTTTGCTACCATACACGTCTTGTCGTATGGCACAGAACTATGGGCCACAAAGCATCAAAAGCACAGAAGTTAGCGTCATACGCGTTCGAGCAATGCATGTATGGACATCGGTCACGGCCACAGAGACTTGTATTAATCTCGAATCAATCAGCATCGCGACAAAGTAGGTACTTATAGTAAGCGCAGCTTCCACCGCAATATTTAAAATCAAACTCAAACTGTGGTTGTTAGACCATCTATTTAACGACTTAAGAAATACGAAGCACAAATAAAAATAAAATAAATACAAGCTTTTGAACCCCGACGGAACGGAGAAGGTAGGATATGTGGTTCAGGGTGAGACATTGTTAATTATTTTATGCCATAGGTGGCAAAAAAGCAAACAGACAGCCTGAAGGTAAACGAAAACCGTCAAAAAAAAGTAAATAAAGCTCACCTTCCTCACTAAAACCTTGACATCCTGAACGGGGCCTCCATACCCCGGGCGGCGGTACTCGCAGCCCCCGTCCCCGCAGGGGCGACACCTCCTCTTCCCCTTGCAGCCCTGCGTCAGCTCCAGCCACGATATAGCGATGTGGATGAACACCAGGAGGAACGCGTTTATGAATGACATTCTAAATACTTACTGGAATAATATTTTTTTACCGTGTTAGTTAATAAGTAAACTTGAATATCCGATGGGTCGTGATATTAGTGGACATGTCTGTGTGTTCCGTGGTATCACTGGCACAGAGAATCTTAGTTCTGATGTGATCTTATGGCTTATGGCGTACACTTTTCTATCGAATAATCGATACGTATTTTACATCAGAAATTGTGTTAGGCCCACAGATAGGGTACACATTTGTGGCGGAGGAGAGATGCACTAGATAGGCCAGAAGAAAAAATTGATCACAGAAGATAGCCTGCATGCATTGCTGTTTTTGATTTGAGAAAGTGAGTTACTTAGCGCCTTTCATATAACGAAGTTCACAGACATGGTGAGTACCTACTATTGTGTATATATTGAAATAAGAACCTATTTCGGCGTCAAAAGCAGATTTCTCTCTTTACTTGTCCTTCTGCTGGCATCTGGCGTTACCTTCGTTGCATGTGACGTAGGACACCTTGCGGCAGCCCCAGCAAGTCTCAAGATACGACAGCAGCAGCGTCACGACCAGCACCACCACTTCTTGCAGGAAAGCTATGTCCATCGCCAGGGGCGGGCTGCAACTAGCAGAGCTCGTGAGGTGCAACAAAATAGGCGTCATCTATGAAGTTCTCTAGATCGATGTGTTGTAATTTCGGTAACACTGTCGCTTATTATCAAACAAGTTGATAGCTAAACGTATCGACACTATTATCGAAGAAAAAATGTCACACTTTCTAAACCATTTTTGCAATTAAATAGAGTTTGTAGAGTTGTAGGAGTTCACATAGAAATAGACAACATACCATACTCTTTCTGTATAAATATGTTATTGGGTATGTAGGTACGACATTCTTACATTATATGTAGGTGTGTAAGTGTGTTACGTACACTTACTCTCAAAAAAAAAAGAGAGAGTGAGTCAATAAAGAGTTTATCTATCGATAGATAGGCAGATCGGTAGTTTAGATTGATATATCTACCCTTTTTGTGGAAAGCCGGATAAAAATAAATGCTGGAAAACGTAATCAAAATGTAGCACACTCACAGTTATTTCCTTTCGGGACTCGTTAGGGTTCGCCGTAAATTCTTACTTCTTGCACACGGGGTTGTTTGGGGTACACTGTATGACCCTCTTGCCTCCGCAAGCCGCGACACCCAGCACCCAGGTCGTCAGCAGACACACCAGCAACGCCACTCGCTGCAGCGACACGCGCATGACAACTGATTCTAAACATACACAATTCTAACATTATGCACGCCCATGTCGGCTTAACATACCCTTTCCTTATAACCCTGTATACCTTCTGAATGTGACCCACTTTTCCGCCCACGTGATGTAAAGCAATGTAAAGCAATTTACATACACCAAAGTGTATAAAAATTTCATGATCGACTGAGTGGTTAAACGTAATAGCGTAACAAATAAACACTTTCGCGTGTACAAAGTTAATTAGAATGAAAAATATTAATCAAAAGCGTTACAACTATTTCAATGCAATGTTGAAAGCTAAACTTAACATTGCTACATACTCGTAATTATGTTGTTTACAGCTAAAATTAGCTTTACGGTATTACTAAAATGTTAAATTAGCTACGGATAATCAGAAAATGTTTCATGAATTTCTGAAAACCAACAGTTTACGTCATGCGACAGCGTTTTAATATTGAGTACTCCGAAATAGTTTTAAATAGCTTTAACTTTAGGAAAAAGTAACCATATACTTACATAAGTTAGTAGTCTTTTCTACATTATATAAGGTTGTATTGCCATTTCGATTCCATGTTTATTTGCCTTGCATCTTGTTCCTGCAAACGAAAAAGGATTGAATTGAGTCTTTCCACCAACCAAACTAAAACTAAACTAAAAGTATTGGGCTAAACTAAATTACGAAATAAAACTACAGGTGGAACTTGACCCAAGCCAATGCTTTTACGTTTACAGATGCTTTAAAATGATTAAAATATAACCTAACTAAAACAAAAGGAAAAATGGTGTAGTTTACATTTTTATTTCATGTCATCTTTCTTATTAAAAACAGAAAGAAAAATATGGAAACTTTAACCGAAACACCCACACGAAAACCCAACTACATAGTACCAGAAAGAACAGCTGATAGTTTTCGGGTCGTTATCGGAAGTTTTACTTTATTTTCCATGATCATAAATCACGTCACTATTCAAAACCACGATAAGATTCCGTCAAAGTTTTCACGTTCGGGCTGAATCTTGGCACATGAGTTTGTAAGGGCGGCAGAACTAAGAGCCCTTAGCTAAGTTTGTAAGTGCCGCGGCGGCAGGGAGCTCTTCCAGAGCACGGGATTTTCTTTCGGCAGCATGATGCCGCCCCCATGATAAAAACCGAAAATATTGCGAACAAGATCGAGTAGAGACGGTTTGCGTCGAAGTTTGCCATTTCGGAAACTGAAACAAGAAATTGTTCCTGTGCACACAGAAAGGATAATTTGAAACAGTATGTCATTATAAAAATACGGCTTCTTCTAGGTGAATTTAATGTGAATCGCTTCCCTATCTGGCTTTTACTTTGAGTACTACACGAGAAGATGTAACATAAGATAACAAACTATTGACAAAAAGTTAAAAAGTCTCCCAACAAATAACAACTTATTTGTTTACCTCTAATTTCACTTGCTACAAGGTGCTGGCTGTCTGCAGGCAACATACACCTTCCTAGTACAGGAATTCG
Organism: Alcis repandata; assembly: GCA_949125135.1. NCBI lineage: Eukaryota > Metazoa > Arthropoda > Insecta > Lepidoptera > Geometridae > Alcis > Alcis repandata. The sequence continues at coordinate 941,372 of OX421247.1, forward strand.
CGAAACCCAACAGCGAGAATAGAGCATTCAGGAGAAGGAGAACCTTCGTCAGCAGGCCCATTGTGTCATGGTGTTACTTTGGTCTCATGGCTCTGCGTCTGAAAAATGTTATCCTACCTCAAAGCTTCCGCGACGGAAAGCTTTCGCAGCTTACAGCTTTTGTATAGCGCTTAACCAATCCTCATAAGTTCTGAGTTGAATCCTGACAGATTCCACACTCTGACAGTGCGATTGATTTAAAGGCCTCTCCACACTCGCGCGCGGATCGCGCGCGAAGCCGCGAACTTCCCGCGAACCGTGAGTGTAGATTGGATTCGCATATTCTTCGCGGGTTCGCGCCTCGTTCCCCGAAAATTGTCGGTATTTTGTCCCGCGACAAAGGGCTCGCGGGCCGCGAACTTGCCGCGAACTTGTCTTGGGTACATATTCGCAGGCCGCTCAGTCGTGCATCGTCGAGTGTCGAGAGCGGTAGTGTTGGTGAAGTTGTGTTTCGAGGCTATAATATATTTTATATTATTTATATTAATATATTTTTAGGCTATATTATATTTTCCAGAATTATTTGACAGAAGCTTGACAGAAGCGTAGTTATAAATAGCTAATGCGCAAAAAAAAAAGAAGTAAAAAAAAAGAAAAGAAGAAAAGAAGTTAAAGAAAAAAAATTAAATTAAAGAAATTAAATTAAAATTAAAATTAAATTAATTAAATTAAATTAAATTAAATTAAAGAAGTCCCGCAGCAGCAATTTCGGGGTCCATCGTGGTCGAGTGCGCGAACTATACTGTGAACCTAGCGTGAATGTGTAGCCGACGTCGTACGCGCGAGATTTCGCGCACGAATCACGGCGCGACTTCACGCCGTGAATCTCGCGGGAGTCTGGAGGCCGCTTCAGAATCAGCATAAACTTGGGTCAAATTCACTTTCTACTCAACACTAAACGAAACGACAACATACCTGTGTGTAAATGATCTATTAAAATGCGCTGTGTTTTGGGTCACTGGAATTTTGTTAAAACTTTCACGATTTTTTTGATTTGCTTTTGACGCTTTGAAAAGTTGATAAATTTGCCAGATGGAACAGAGTTTGAATACTGACAGAAGTTTTAATTGGCCAGTCATAGATCTGTGCGAAGGTAGTTATTTTTTTTTGTTACAAACTTTTTGGAGGATTTGCAAAAAACATTGTTTGGAAACGGTTATTCAATACTACTTGATTACCCGATGACCTACAGAAGCGATTGATTTTCCGAAATAAAAAGTTGTATTTTTGATAACCCTGAGTATAATCTAGCTCCATATCAAATTTTATCAAACCTATCGACCCGTTCCAGCGCGTGGGTATTTCAATATACCTATTCAAACACCCACACACCTGAAATAAACGGCGTAAACCATTCAGATTTCATTTCCCATGACTTAAATTTAAGTTTGACAACTGACTGAGTATAAAGTGGGAATGTAACTTTAGCGTGTTTGTATCTATAAATAAAATTTTAAGCTAGTAAAATTATAAAAGATAAAATGCACCATGCGCATGTCATCCCGATGCACTCGTAGGTACAGCTAATTACCCCCCAGCGACCGGCGACAGCTTGGCTCGGCCGGGAGCTGCGGCGCGCTGGGTGGCCCGGCTCCCAGCCGCACGTGTCAGGGGCGCCCGCTCGTGTCTCATTTCAAATTCAGAAATAGGCGCAATATCCATGGAAAGCAGTTTGGGGTTTCATACCAAAATGGTAACAAGAAACTAGGAAAATAGTTAAACAAGCTTTTATTCCATTGCCGTGCATAGTCCATTCTACTAATACCAAATTTCAGCTGATTCGAACGTTGAGATATGTTTCAAAATTCAGCTGCAAGGTTTAATCGAAACATACTAACGTACTTTGGAAGATAATTAATAAATAAAATAGCAAACTGACGTGAAAACCTTTGATTCCGCTTTTATTGCACGAACCGCCAGAGTGCGGAATGCTCTGCCTGAGTGTGTGTTCTCCGATAGGTATTAAAACACGGATGTCTTCAAGTTGCGAGTGAATGAATTTCTTTTATACAAACGTGCTCCAGCATATTAGACCATGAGATGGAAGAAAAACCGTTCATTAAAGTTACTTTTATTTATTTCAATTGAAAAAACTAGGTTAACGTAGTTTCATAATAGATAATAGTTTCATAATAGATAAAGGGTGTTACACCTTCTCGAAAAAAATCACAAAAAGAATGAAAAAAACTTTACAAAATAAATAGAGACAAATGAACTATAATTACGAGTAAAAGTAAATAGTATTTAATTAAATACAAACAAATTAAAATTATGCAAATAGTCGGAGACCTCCAGAAGACTTCCTTATTTCTCCAAGCCCAGCCGCCAGGGCCATTGAGGGGCCCTAGTCTGGGAAGGTGAGACATTATCTCGGTCACTGTCGCTCTTATTAGAAATGTCATGAGAGTGAGAGTGACCGAGATAATTTCGAACGGCCCAGAATACTCTCCCCGTTTACGAACTTGGTGATGCTGAGCGGCATTCCCAATGCCCTCCTGCTTGTAGTTCAGTGCAATGCAGATGGCGCCCAGATTGGAGGCATGCATTGATTACGGCACAGTCTTTGCCGTCGCTTCTTCTGGTCTGAAATTGTAAAGATGTATCTTATTTTTAAGACTTAAAAAAAAATACAATTAAAACAAGAACATTATTTTTACAAAACAAAAAACAAAAACCGACTTCAAAAGACCGACTATTGAGTTATTCATCTATTTGTCGCGCACGTACTTAATGCAAATTTAAGACTTATATGGTTTTCTCATGGATACCATTATCAGAACTGGACTAAATTGAAATGGGACCAAATGGGAAGCGTCAGATTTCTAATAAAAAAAGAATTATCAAAATCGATTCACCCAGTCAAAAGTTATGAGGTAACAAACATAAAAAAAAAAATAAAAATAAACATACAGACGAATTGATAACCTCCTCCTTTTTTGAAGTCGGTTAATAAAATCCACCCTTAATCCTTTCTATCTCAACTCTATTCCAACTTTCTGTCTCAGCATCGATCTCTTTCTATCTTGGTCAAAGATTGAGGAGAATACAAAAGGCAAGGTGGAAAATGCTAAAGGAAGGTAAAGTAAGGTCTCCAAAGACGATATTGAGTATAGAGAGAGAGATATTACCACGGGGAAGGTCTGTGTTTTCGAAACAAAAAGAGAGAACATTTGGAAAAAAAACCTTAGTGGCGTTTTCCAGTTAATTGTTACAGTACATTTTATAAAATAACTATTGCTACGATGGCAGACATTATCAAACTGGAGGGGGCCTTTTGCTCATAAATAATTTTTTGTAACGGTTTCAATTTTGAGGTTTACAACATCTAAACTGTAGCTTTCAGCCTCATACAGCAAACATAGGTACATTTAAGTTTTCCAATTTAACGCTCACCTACCCATGTAATTTAATTATTTATTTATTTCGTACCATATATTTTATCTGAGAAATACCCGAGTCGAAGCTGTGGAAAAAAAGTAGACTAACAAACAGCGATTGATTTTTAAATATAAGAAGAAGAAAAATATTACAAGTTTAAAAAAAAAATAGCGAATATTTCAAAACCATTCATAATTTCGTAACTTGATCGCTCAAAATTATTCGATTTTTTTTGCTATAAAGCAGTTAACTGAGACAAGGCCCAATTTAACTTGAGCCCTATCTATTTTACACATTAATCAGGAAAGGGGTTAATTTTTATTGGACCATATTTTATTTAACGGCTCTAAAGCAAAAGAACGGCAGTCTTGTATCGAAGGCAACAAAATCACAGTAGACTAGTGTTATGATGCACGTTCCCGATCCATCTGCTCCTTCACGGCGTCACCCACCATGCTCATCTGACGCCGCGCTGATGATGGCTCAGTGACGCACTTCCACTTTCCCCCAGGATGCAGTTCAGTACAGCTCATACGAAGCCCGGATTGGAGACAAGAATTGACTTCTGCACATTCATGGCTGTTGCCTCGTTTGTGTCTGAAATGTAAGGACAAAAAAGCAATACTATTCATTTTGTGATGAATTGTGGTGAAGTGAACCAAAGCAGTCCCAGAATAGTGGCACTTTCCACTATCAGTTCCGAAGCCCAGCCCGATCAGCGAGCTGAAGGTGTGCCCGGTGCTCCGGACAGACCTTTCGTTCGATGGTTGGATGACATTGAACGGGCAGCAAGAAGGCAGTGGATGAAACTGGCTCAGAACTGAAAAAGATGGCGCACTAAAGAGAAGACCACAGAATATTACCTATGCTTAGCAGTGGGTGAAAAACAGTTGATTATGATGATGATGTTGAATTAATTTTTAGTTTTTTTTCTCACTTTTTATAACTACCAAACTGGGTCTGAGAAACCGGTGTCCTGGAAGCTGGTAGTTAAGTTACGACGTAATTATTGTTTCCAGTGCTTTAAAAATGATCAAATAAAATGTAGAAGTATAGGTAGAGAACAGAGAAATTATACTCTAAGGTATAGAAAGAGTATGTAGAAACAAACCTCAGTAGCGTCATTTCCAGCTGATTGTGACTACCTTCAGTATGTTCAATAAGTAAGAAAGCCATTGCCATGAAAGCAGCCGTCATCGAACAGAACTTCATTTTTAACACGCTTTTATTAGCTTCACCTGTATGTTTGTATGTATGTTTGTAACCGACTCCTTTGAGCGCGTTTTTGACCCACTTTAAACGGTCAGATTTCTTTCAAACTTTGTAGATATATCGAGGACCGATGACAACTACACTACACTAAACAAAGCGTGTTTTTTAGTTTTTTTAACTATTAATTATTATACTCCTAGATGCTGGCTGGTGTATGTAAAATGTAAAAGTATTATTGTTTTCAGCATTTATACTACAGCCTTCAGACTCATATAACATGCAGTTTATGATTTTATTTTATACTAGCGGCCCGTCCCGGCTTCGCACGGGTAGACTTTGGGATAAACGTAGAGTAAATTGAAATCGGTCCAGTCGTTCACGCGTGATGGCGTGACCAAAGGTGTTGAGAATAATTATAGGAACTCTTTGTTATAACCTCTATTCTCATGCTATTGCGTAACTATAGCAACCGTAGTTTGTTGATGCTAACTTGTCAATTTATAGTAAAAATTATCAGTATAAAACGCACACTGTTTTGATAGATATGATTGAATTTGAACTTTGTACAGAGGTAATAAAGTGCAAATTGACTCTTGGACGTTAGGAACATACCTACATTGCTTAAACAACAGTGAGTGCTTGCAATTCAATATGAACTTTATACAATAGCAATAAAGCTCGTTTTAGTTAGAAAACGTATAGGAAAAATAAAAGGGCTGTTTTTAGGGTTTTTCAATATTACTGAGATATTACTTTTAGTAGTGGTAGGGCTCTTTTGCAGAGCCCGCCTGGGGAAGTACCACACCTTTGCCAGTTATTCCACCGCCAAGCAGTAATGTGCAAACATTACTGTGTTCCGGTTGGAAGGGCATTGTTTCCAGTGAAATTACAGGGCAATTGGGAGATGAAACAACTTATATCTCAGGGTGACAAGCGCAGTGCTGTGCCGCGCAGGATTTTGAATTCTGCGAGTTCAAAATTCTGGGTGACGCAGACCTGTTATGGGCAAACGTGACGTTTAACATCAGGCGAGCGATTTGCTCGTCTCGCCACTCAATTACATAAAAAAAAAAATAAAAAAAAAAAATTTTCTTAATATTTTTTTCCGTAAGAACCTTCTCCTAATAATAACAAATACAACAAAAAAAAAATTAGTGAAATCGGTCCAGCCATTCACGCGTGAGGCCGTGACCAAGGAAAACGGGTTTCATTTTTATATATATAGATATATAGATTTAACGCTTATCCGTTTAATTTAAATAGAATCATTGATTTCATACCAGCAATTAATTGAATCGAATCGAGAAATATTGAGTATCTGAGAAATAAAGTAGTAAATATAGAACAAATTTAACTATTATTAGCTGCGTTCCGCGGTTTCACCCGCGTTTTCCGGGATAAAAAGTAGCCTATGTGTTAATACAGACCATTAACAACTTTCATTCTAAACATGTAAATCCGTTTAGCCGTTTTTAAGGAAAGGAACAAACATTCTTAGAAACTTTCGCGTTTATAATAATAATATTATATTAGTATGATTACATCGTATTTAATTAAAGTTTTAGATTTTTAAATTGTTAATATTTTTGTTATACTAGAAAAATAATTATAAATTAAGTAAAAAAAAGTACCTAGTAGAGTTCTACACTTTTTTGCAATTTAGAATTATTATCAGGGTGTACGAATTACTCTAGATGTAAGCGGAGGAGAAGGCACTAGCGGGTAAACAGACGAGCGTCAAAGACAGCAAGCGTGCTCCATCGTAGACCGCATCGTTGCTTACCATCAGGCGAGTTGGCGGTCAAACGCAAGCCTATGATTAATAAAAACAAGAACATTATTTTTACAAAACAAAAAACAAAAACCGACTTCAAAAGACCGACTATTGAGTTATTCATCTATTTGTCGCGCACGTACTTAATGGAAATTTAAGACTTATATGGTTTTCTCATGGATACCATTATCAGAACTGGACTAAATTGAAATGGGACCAAATGGGAAGCGTCAGCTTTCTAATAAAAAAAGAATCATCAAAATCGATTCACCCAGTCAAAAGTTATGAGGTAACAAACATTAAAAAAAAAAATAAAAAAAAACATACAGACGAATTGATAACCTCCTCCTTTTTGAAGTCGGTTAAAAAGCAGTCCCTTGCCTCTAATTATAAGATACGAGTAAGATATAAATTACGTAACTGAGGTGATATACTCGTAAACAAGATTACCTAGATCAATGAGCAAGACTCTTTTATTTTTCATAATTTTATTATTTAAAAAATATATAAAAATTGGGAAACTTCGCTATATTTTTCCTGTCTAGTTCCCCTAATTACCTATTTACTTGAATTAATTCAGATTTTTTTGACGTTAAACTTCAGAGATAAAAGATAAAATCTAGAGAGCTTAATTTCTGGTTCCGTTAAACTTTGGAACCTCGCTTGGTCAACAGCCAGCCCAATCTTGTTAGCCATGTTCTGCTTCACGCATATACCACGACGTCTACAAGGTTATTCATAAAGGGTATGCTAAGCCGAAAAGGGCTCATAGTACTCATCATTATGAACAACTTTTACTATGGGACCATCCCGAAATTCGCGAAAAAAAAATCAGCTGTTCCATAGAAAAATGTCGCTGACACTCGACAAAATGTATGGAACAGCTGTTTTTTTTCGCGAATTCTGGGTTGGTACCGTAGTAAAAGTTGTTCATTATGATGAGTAGGTACTATGAGCCCTTTTCGGCTTAGCATACCCTTTATGAATAACCCTGTATATCCAAAAGGCCATAAACCGTTTGTAGTAGATTTTTTACAGCCGCGGGCTCGGAAGGCCTCGTTAAAGCGGTTGTCGAGTGGAACATCATGTTTCGTTTTACAGCCGCCTTTTAAATGTACAGGAATAGGACATGATGCAGTGGTTTTTATACTCGTAGTTGAATCGGGGTCATAGCTCGTGTGTGTTTGACCCTAGTTTGGTTGGATTAGGGTTAGAGATCGCGTGTGTTTGACCCTAGAGGTTGTACATATGGGTGTGAGACCTAGATACTTATCAACTTTAAATTAGTATTTCATTTTAGTTTTATTTTATATCCCACTAATATCATATGCCTATGTGAAAGTTTGGATGGATGGATGTATTGTTACTCAATCACGCTAGAACGGCTGCACGGAAAATTTCATACAGATCCGTGACGGATCTGTATGAAAGAACAATGGCGACGTCCCATACATTGATTTACCCAGCCTTTTTAACATTTGCAAGCTACGTTCATTAGAGATACTTTTAGCAATTGATAACTTATGCTACAAGAATACGTATAGAAATAGTATTTAATGTACAGAAGTTGGGAGAAAATAATTGACAAAGGTTAAATTGTGTAGGTACTTAACCTATAATGTTATTATGATTATTACCTAAATAACTACATACCTACTGTAAACCCAGCTGTATTGTGATTGCTCAGGTATAAATACGAGTATAAGTCTAAAAAATGCGTTTCACTAATAGCTTTATTTACATAATTAATGTTTTTGAATACGAGTTATGCGTAACCGGCAATTTATACACCGCAGAGCCATTTTCAACAAAGATCAAATCACTTGCAAATCTTTAGTCCAGAGGGAATGCCGTGTGTCTCGTGAAAAGCAGAGTCGTCAGAGAGGAATATTATCAGGCCAGATCTTCGGTAAATCAACAAATAATGCAAACACTGCGGAAACTTCGTTCGGTTAAGGCACACAGTGCCGGCGGCAGTGCCGCCGGGTTTTTGCCGAGCGGCCATGCCGCTGGCATATGCAAGCCGCCGGCACATGCCGTATAGCACCATTACACCCCGGCAGCCATGCCGGCGGGTCGTGTGTGCAGCAAGCCCGGCGGCTCGAATACCCGCCGGCACTGTGTGTAGTAGGCTTTACAATAACACGATTGTCGGGATGTCGGTTGACTACTGAAAATGACGTGACAGACGTGACATTAGTTGACATTACTGATAGATGACTGACGACAGAATGAAATAAAACGCAATACGCTGGTATTGCGTTTTATTTCACGAACCTGCAATAATTTGTTAAAAAATTGAACTTTTGAGTCCATACTTCTAAAAATATACGAGACCTATAAAATAATTAGAGAAATATTATCATTTAAAACAATCATAATAACATTAATGAACGGGGCCTGGTTTTTTTTTTATTCAACTGGGTCAGGGGCGCCATCCTTCTTTGGCACAGAGATATATTATAGTCTGGAATAGCACAAAGGCACATTTATTAAGGTAAAGATACTTTAATCGCGGGTAACACCGCAGGGCGCAGCTATAGAAAGTGAGTTTGATTGTTTATTCGTTACTCTTTTACGCTACTCAATCATGAAATTTTGCAGACCACTACATAATATACTAATACCTAACCTGTGTCCTTGTAATTTGGCTATTACAAGGACACAGCGAGTTCTGGAAGGAATCGCTCTTAGCGATAAAACCGACTGTTAGGGCCTATAACTTACGAGTTATTTATTACGATGTCAAAAAAATTTAATACATAGGAGAGAAAAAGATGCAAGAATTTCAGAGCTGTCAAATTAAGTTTAGTAAATAGTTCAACAGAATCAGCGCCACTGCCGTTTATTCTTATTCATTATTTATTTAGTTATTTTCAAATGCTTGCCATGCTTACAGCAAAGCCAACGCGCACAGCAAGCCACAATTACAAATTTTAAAACCAGGTATTAAAATTACTTAAACAAACTAATACGTACTTCTATAAAACAATTAAAACTGGAACAAAACAAATCTAAGTCTAGTTCTGACCAATCAGATCGTTGCCCGATTCGTAGTTGCGTACTCAGCTGTGGCAGAAGGTAGGTACGTATCTACGCGCGGAGTCCGGATTAGTTGCGGATTCTTGTACATGGACAGCGCATCAAGCTTCTAGTCAGGGCTAAAGCCGCTAAAGGCATGTTACTGTTGTCGACCGCATAGAAAAAGCTGTTTTTTAACCATAATAATATATCGGTGTGAGCTGTGTAGTTGGTTCACGCAGGTGAAACCGCAAGGCGCACTAGTTAGCATCAAACAAAATAGGAATAGAAAGAGAAGAACCATGTTTAATGTTTATTTTTGAACATTATCTAATTGTACCGTAATTTCGAATATAATGTATGATGAAACTGCAATGAAAATACCAATGGCACGCCGAGCGGAGCTTTCAAGCGTAGAGATGTAGACTTATCGATAGAACGCATTGTCGATAATGCTTTCTATCGATAATTTTATCTATTAATTTATAACTTATTAGTTTGATTAGCACTTTTATCGTATAAACTTTTGTTATTAAGAAAAGTTTTAGGTGGCCAATTTATAGTAAAGGAAAACAATTGTCTATTGTAGAGATTTTAGATGGAGAAATGAAAAGGCGCATATAAGTCAATTGATCAGTTTTATTCTCAGAAAAGTAACTCAAAACAGAAATAAACATTACAGTAGAATCCGATGACATTCCGTGTTAACGATATACAATTCTAACTTTTTGGCTAGTTAGAACTCTTTATTTTCTTATAAATACAATTTGATACAGAAAATAAGTCTGGCTATAACGACGACTGATAGAAATCAGAACGACAAAAAGATATCGTTGTAACCTTATTCTGCTATAATTTTGTTTTATATTCATTTAATTTTATCAACTTAGAATTTAGTGCAATTTATGGTTGACGGTAGATATTAGAGAGTCGTTATAAAATCTGCCTCCTCAAAAACTTAAAATTATATTTACACGACCCCAGTACCAACAGGTTTGTTAATGATGATGTTTCAAGGATTTTCTCGGATTAGTAACTGTAACACAAGCACCGCCTTGTAAGATTTGTCCTGGGGGGCATGTCTCTCTCTTTTCCCTGGAAAAAAAAAATTACAAAAATATTTTACAAAAATAAGATGATAATTTTTTTTCAGTGTTAAGAATCAGACGTTGGAGTTACGAGCTATGCCTAATGCCTGAGAGCTTAAAAAATACAAAAACAGTTATTTTCTAACCAAACATTTTTGTGTAACAAAATTTGCAATATTCTTCAACTGCTTTTCTAATTAAGTATTCATTAAGTATGTGATGACCGAATATTAGTGTGAATCGGGTTTTAAATCGATTTTATATGTTACAGGTATTTTAGGCGACGGTGATCGCTTACCCTCAGGCGACCCGTTTGCTTGTTTACATGCAAGGCATAAAAAAAGTGTCAAACCATTTTCATTTCTGGCAGTAACTCAAACTAAAAAACCTTTTAAAAAAAAAATGAGAGATGAACACACCTTAATCCCGCCCAATCAGTGACTTCATCGTCTTGTGCTTTAGCATGATCAATAAATAAGAATCCTATAGCCATCATGACAAAAAATACCAAATAGAATTTCATTTTAATACTTGGTGTACACTTCTACTCTTTAAAACAAAATGAAGTACTGCTTTGAGACCACGCTTTTCAAAATTTATACTTGAACCTACAGCATCCAATGATTACTTATTTTCGAGCTAAATTTTTACTAACATGCATATGATTACTTTTATATAAATAAACCACAATACAACAATAATGAAATTTACCTACGCTCCTAATCAATTATAATCGAATTAGTAGGTAAATTGGATCAAATTGAAATAAATCTTCGATTAGAAAAAAATACTGCGATAAAATTCTAAGAATAGACAAAACACAGAATTAAAGTATAAAAAAATTTGAAACACTCACCTAGAATATTTTGGTATTGTTTTGTATTTTAGTCGAGTAGGTGGCTGTCAATTTGTCATAATACATCATCTTCGTAGGCTGTTTGTTTTTAGCCAACCGTGTGTACAAATATTGACCTCTGACGAATGTAGATTAGTTTATCGATAAAGGACGGTCGCTTCCCTAGCGGCCCATCACTCGGGCGCGGAGCGCGCGGGTCGTCGCCACGTGCCGCGATATTTTTACCGAACTTCCGACCGAACGAATCATTTTCAATACATATTATAAATAGAAATACGTAATTTTAACGCGTCCATAAAACAACGTCAAGTTTGGGAACATACGCGAAGAGTACAAAAAAAATCTCAAAATTGCAGCCGAAAATTTGAGTGACGAAAACTGTTATAAAATGACGATTGCATTCAAAAACTTTTCGATATTTCGTAAAGCACATGTTATACGAATTTTATGTTATAAACACGTGTCTCTATAAATGAAATTAGAACACATTAACGCATCTTCTATTGCGCAAAAGGAGTACCTTAAGAAATAATATCGCGAAAATATTTCCACAGTTTTTCATTATTTGTTCAGTGAAAAGTGATTTCAGTGACACAGTGCTCGGAATTCGACGTTTGTAAAATTCGCGGATGATACATTCAAATAATCGAGAGGTGAGTTAGTGTATTATTTTTGGTAATTTCTTGAGAAGTATGAGTCTACTTAACTTTGTCTGAATCAGTTGTTGTTTTGGTTTGATTTAAATCCTCTTTTGCATGTCAGTTCCGCGCGGGAGTTTGAAGAAAGACCATGTGTTCGTTTTAGATGGTATTAAACCTATATTTATATAGAGGTTTTAGTATGCGTTACTGTGTCAGTTGTGATGTTAGTCTACATTAGTGGTGATAAAAGTGATACTTTCCAGGAACAGGTAGTTATTGCAGTTCTTGGTAGAAAGTTTTATTTATGACTAACAACTCTACTTTCTTTTAACATTACGAGTAAAATATTTTTTTATAAAGTAAAGATTGTTTATGCTTTCTTCAAATTAAATAAGCATCAATAATAATAGAACAATGACGAAAAATAATAACGGCTGAATAATATCTTGAATAACACTGTAAGTAAAACAAGTGCGGAAGAAAGTTTAACCTAGTTTTTTCCCCTTGAATATACATTATATACATACTCGTATATCGATAACACCTTGCATAGTATGTTACATCAACAACCAATTTTAGAGCATATGTAATACTAATATTTGTATAACCGTAAGTGCACAATGGAATTCCAAAATTAGAATATCAAAATCACGTAGGTAAGTCCAAAAATTTGTTTTTTCAAAATTCATTACTTCGAAAGTTTGTTTCTCCGAATCACGATGATACTCTACTAGTAGCTAGCTACTTTCTGAGTAGGTATAATCGTATTTTATATTGAAATTATAAATACAAGAGTTTTATGACATTTCTAGGCAAACGTAGTATCTCTATTTCTTCGTAATTTTTCTCTACTAGCTCCTATAATTCATTTTGAAGTTTCTCGAGTATTTTATGATTTAGCGCGGTGTCGTGAAATTTGATAATGTTATGGTTGAAATATTTGCTTTTAGTTATTGTTTTATGTCAAAGGCGGCTGTGTTTACGACTTGGTAGGACAAGAAAATTATTGCAATAATGCATGATTGTTGTCATTTTTGAAATACCATATTATTTTCAACAAAAACGACTTTAAAATCAATTAATTTAATTTAAAAGTATTAAACTTTAAAATTAGTAAAAAAAAATAAGCATAACTTAAAGTTAAATAATCAAACCATATTTCTCATCCAGTTTATTAACTACTTCTAATTATTTTTCTACAGGTAGAAGTGGTAGAACCTAAGTCACTAAACATTTTCTAAGTTTGATATACTTATTTCACACTAGCTGCGTCAAAACCAAAATCAAAATTTATTCATTGCGACAAAATGTATTTATTTATTGTGTATAAAAAGATTTTAAAACTAGGTAGTCTCAAGAGTAGACTCATATTGGGCCTGTACAACATGTGCGCCGTGCGATTTTATCCATTTTCTACTCTACATACACTAGTAAAATAGGTTTCAAATAATCTTAAATATAAAAATGAATCGCTGTTCGTTTGTCTGGCTATAACTCGTGAACAGCTGGACCGATTTCGCTAATTTTGATCTTGAAATATTTGTAGAAGTTCAGGGAAGGTTTAAAAGAACAGCGGGTTAAACCGCCGGGTGGTAGCTAGTCTTATAAAAATATAAAAGCTGTATAATATAAAAATGAATCTATAATTCGAGAACGGGTGGACCGATTTGAGTATTAATTTTTTTGTTTTGTTTGCTCTAATACAGAGAAGGTTTAAAAGTAAAAACAAAGGTAAAAAAAAAACGGCGGGTGAAACCGCCGGGTGCAGCTAGTATCAAATGAACACAACTGCAGGCATGTGTTTGTAATACCGCAAAAAAGTTATAAAATTCCTTCATGACCACGAAATGTAAAAGCGGAGCATTTATGATTATTTTGGCATATTTATATGTCTGAAAACAATCTATAACTCAGCCGCGAATACCTATCGCTCACTTGCATTGCAATATTGACCTTATTTTTGATTCCAGAAGGCTGGGAGTTGACTGATGAGATGACACTTTGACAAATGTTTCGCGCCATTAAAAATAGATGGCGCTGACAACCTTAATGACAGTAATTAATGGTGTGAAAAAACGTGACAAGTGGTCGACGTAACGAGATTATTTTTTATCTTATTCCTCTGTACTGTACCTACTTCCTTTGATTTTTAGTAAGTGTTAATTTTCCGTAATAATTCATGGCGGTAATTATGTAGTAACAAGAAATAACATAAAGTTCTGAAATTATTTAATATCGAACATTGACATTAACATTCATCATCATCATCATCCACAGCCCTCTCTATCCCACTGCTGGGTATAGGCCTCTCTCCCGTTATGCCATCTGCCTCGGTCAACTGCCAATCGGGTCCAGGTTCGACCCGCGACTCTGACTATGTCGTCGACCCACCTCGTCGCCGGACGACCAACGCTCCGCTTGCCTTGCCTCGGCCACCACTCCGTCACTGCCTTACTCCACCTAGCGTCTCCCCGCCTAGCAACGTGTCCCGCCCAACTCCACTTTAACTTCATTAATACGGTTCCGACGCGACGTCCCGAACTTTAGGGACATTAACATTACAAACTGGAAACGTAAGCGTACCTAAATAGATAAAAAATATAATAATTCGCAAAGTAGACTTCATGGATGATTTGCCATTAAATTTTATCGATATCGACATTTCCAACCCTATTACAAGAACATTTTAAAACCCCGCTGTCAGCGAGTACTCAGCTGCTCCAAAACAAATAACAAGGGTATCAAAGCTGTTAAAAAGCCGTCGGAAGCTCGAAGCGTTGTTGGCGTTTTTGTTAAAAATACCTACGAGATGTCAAGGAAGCCGCCCATCATTGAGTAATTTCAGATCAAACGGATCTCTTTTCAACATTAATCCACGAAAATTTTGGTATTTTATGACATTAGTATAGGAGCGAGCTGTATGGAAAAATAAGATTTACTTTACACAAAAATTTAATATAGGTACCATTGGACCTTTTAACTAAAAACTTGGTTAAACTTGGTAGATACATAAACTCTATATTTTGCACATTATAAATTATTTACAAATGGATAATAACGCTTAAAAACTAAAGTCACCGCGTTACCAACTGAGTCGTGCGGCTATAAATCATTTCTCTATGTCTATCTCGCTCGTACTTGTTTGTCTTTTTGGAACCGCATAGTGATGTGCGTAACATGGTTATAGGCGCATATCGATAAGAATAACATCAGATAGAAACATAGTAGATAGTATTGTGGCTCTGGAAAGGGCCGTTTGCCTATTGATTGTTATGGCCCTACGACTCAGTTGGTAACGCGGTGACTATAGTACTATAACTACGAACTATGTTTCTTCAGTTTGAGCTGTACTAAGCCGAAAACACGTAGAAACATTCATAATTGTAAACAACTTTTACTATGGGCCAATCGCTGATATTGCAAACAAACTTTAGCTGTTCCATAATAAAATATCATTGACACAAAAAATACCAATTACTCGTATTTGTAAAATGACTATGTAGTTGTGTCCAATATTTAAAGAAAGAGCTCGTCTTTCTCATAAATAAAATTAAACAAATCCTCAAAAAAGCACAAGTGATCAAACTCGTCGCCAGCTCCCAGTCAAGACCACCTAGATGTCGCGTGATGAAAGAATTTTCTGGATTAGATAAATGATTTATTCACCGCTTCCCGTGATCCAGACAGTAGGCCAGAGAGTCTATAACCGGACCTAGGTCAAAGACACACTTATACTCAGACATACAGACACACCGTCATCGAGTTATAATTTGGGTGTCTTAAAGTCGCGAGTGAATCGGTTTCTTCGGGTATGGCTTCGTGGTTTTACTGCCTGGTTCGATCAATCGCGTAAAAGTCTTTAGGAAGCGTGCTCCATTGTAGACCGCGCACCATCAGGCAAAATGGAGTTGTGGTCCAACACCTACTTTTATACAAGGTACCTTTTTAAACAAGTTTTATCGCATTGTCATCAAAACTACTACACAGAAGTACCTACCAAATTTCAGATCAATTTAACATCGAGAAGAGGTTTTAAATTTAGTTGCAAGATTTGCACAAACTGACATAAATCGCAACTTAAATAAAAGCTTGTAATTGTAATCTTGTAAAACCGTAAAGGCAGTGTGTCCGGCCCTAGTGTCAGGTTTTACTTCCAGAAGGGAGCTACGTCGTCGCTTTGATATCATGTCAATCATTACACTCAAGTACACACAAGCACACAAGTGTCGCTGTTAGGAAACAGTACATTGTTGAGGTGTCATGGACGATCGCTGACAGAAGTGCTGGCAGGAGGTGACGTTATCGCGCCGCAACGGGTGCTTGGGCCAGGAAGTTGACGGGAAGTTAAATAAAATTATAATATACATTTTGTTTAAGCTTTACTTTTACTAGTTAAGAATATTTATAAGCTAGCTGGTATCCAGGACTCCGTGCTTAGTGCTTCTCAGTATGCGGTCTCGCAAGCTCCGGTCTATAAAATGTAGTCTATATCTATAGGATTCAAGGATAGTCTAGTAGCTTTCCATTACTGAAATAATAATTAAAATTGGTCCAGTAGTTTCGGAGTTTAGATACCCTCTTTTACCTACAATATAAATACCTCTCTATCGATACAAAATACGACTTTGAAGTGCAGCTGCTAATATATTAAAGTAACTTAGTAAGTTATACAAATTTTCAAAAATATACATCTAAAAGTAAAAATGTGAAACAATTCAAACAATCACAAAAAAATCTTTACTCGCGCTTCTCATGGCTCCATGGTTGTCGCGAATAATACAACAGCTCTCCGCGACTGTACCGCAGGGGGTACTCGGGAGAGGGAGGGAGGAGGGGAGGGGGGGGGGGGTGACGAAGGTACGGCAGCTTAGCTACAACATTAGGGGTGTGTTTTATTCAGCGACAGTGAGGTATGATTCGGCGATAGGCAACGTTGAGATACGGGTTTTGTGAGGTTCGTATTGTGTAATATTGGGACTACTTTTCGATAGATGGATAGATAAATGTAAGCAAGTTTGTATAGAAATTCAATGGCGTATGTGAACCAATCCGCACTTGGGCAGCGTGGTGGAATACGGCCTAACCACCTGTCGAGGGTAGACCTGTATCCCAGCAGTGGGAGGATTAGATAGATAGATAAACTATTTATTGTTCACACCATACATTACAAACTAAAGGATTATAACACCTAAAACTAGTGCGACAACTGGCGGTCTTATCGCTAAGAGCGATCTCTTCCAGACAACCTTAGAATGGACAGGATAGATAAAAAAATATATTTATAAACTTACATAAAAAAACTTAGAAATACGTTGATTCGATTAAAGGTTGAATATGATGATGATGATGAAGTTTGTATGGGCTGAATGGCTATTTCCACTGTTAAAGTTTTTAGGCTGCTTGAGAGCCTCTGACACGGCTCATTGGTTGATGTTACAGGACAATTAACCGGGACTTAGTTTTACATGCCATCTGAATCACTTTTAATCAAACAATGGAATCTATTTAATTTCGTGCCAAATTTTTTTATAATATTAAAAAAATATTGTACTTAAAATTTAGTTTATAAATTAGAACAACACGCTATTTTAATTACTTATTTTTATGTTACTGAGTAATTAATTTAATTTTAATCATTGTCTAATCATCTGTCTTAGATTTTATTCGTTTTGACATCTAATTTTCTTTCTGGTTGTATTTATATCATTACTAGTAGGTAGCTAGTCTAGCTAGAGAAAAAGGGAGGGGGTTCTTTTCCCTTTAAGTAAGTTTCACGTTCAAGAAGAAAATAACCCCATCTCGGCTAACAAAGTTGTAATCCCAGGGGTCTCGTAGCAGTAGCAACTTGCTACGCGGCTACGGCGTAGCTGTAGACACAGTGTAGCGCGTAGCGGCGCTACAACAAAATGCGACAATTCTTTTCACTACGCAGTATAAATAAAATGATATTACAAAAAAAATATGTACCAAGTTAGTAATGATTGAAATAAAATAAAGTAACGCAAACGACCGAACAAAACAAATAAAAAACAAAAAAAAATGATGTTACTCATATGAATAATTTATACCGTTAAAACTAAAAATTCACAAAATAAAAAATTATAAAAACAAATTGGCGCTTGTAAGCGTGTTTGTTTATTTATTTTTATTTAGATGCTCACTGTGCTTACAGCGAAGCCAAAGCGCACAGCAAGCCAGAATTACAAAAAATATTGAACATACACTAACAATAGGAATATAACTTAAAAACAACTACATATTTATAAAACTACTACTTTATTAACTACTTTATTTGTCCGACGATAACTTGAGTACCGTTAATTTAATTTTAATGAAATTGCATGCAGCTAAGTAGTTTATTCCAGTACAAATTTTAAGTTAAAATATGAACGAAATCGGTCCAGTACCTCTGGACGTATAAAGATCGCAAGGTTCAGTGCGGCGCGAACTACTAGTTATGAAAATTTGAAAAATGTGTAAAATATAATTTTACTAAAAATTAGCTGCCTTTCAAAATAAAATACAATAGCCTAATTTCAACAAAAGGTAAATTTCCTAAAAATACGTTTAGAATTGGACAAGAAAAAAAACACTTGTCAAGTTTCTTTCGGATTGTTCTTGGGGCCTTATTCTATCGAGTGAGATATTATCTCGGTCACTGTTGCTCTTATTACAAATGTCATGGCAGTGAGAGAGACGGAACCAATCTCGAGTGGCTCAGAATACCTTCCTTGTTCTTGTTTCTTCATTTATATTAAAAACCGTTTCTCAAGAACTGCCCGGAATGTAAAGCAGGCGTCAAAAGGACGGGGATTAAATTGCTTCTATCTTGTTACGTTTTTCCGCTTGTAAGATACATTAAAAATGTAAAATATAATTAAGTTTGTAGCTATGCCTTTTCAGACTTTACTGATTCGGGACCTATGATTTATAGTTCAACCCAACTTAACTGACAATAACATACACATTAAATCATTTATTTATTAGTTAGTATGTGAACCGTATAACAATGTTTCTGCACTGACAATCTTGCAAACACTTTTAATATAATGATCAATCAAAACTACTTGCAAAAATACATTAGAAATTAAGATTGTTGTCTTATTATTTACCCGAAAAATTAATACGAAAAAAATAAGATATTTCAAAAATAATTTTTAAAACAATTTTTATAGCACTGTCATCGGAGTTAACATACATATGCATAACAAGTTTCAGATATACACATACTTATGTTACATAAAAATATTGCAAACTCAATAAAAGCTTGTACTAAAAAAACGACCTAGATCTAAAAAAACGCGATTTTTCGAGTTTATTGAGAAAAGCTCGGTGCCCAGCTACATAATATAATTAACCCATCGATATTTTAGTTCATAAACAGCTTTCAGGGTATCGAATGATGCACCACTTATCAGATACCTACCAGTGTCGCAGTAATCCTGTTATCTACGAGTATTCCAACGCTGATAACAGGGTTTCATTCATGCCGGGGTCACGCTAACGCAGTTATTAATTTAACAGCGAAACGGCCAATAATTGTATTATGGTTTCAGTATTTTACAGGATATTGAAGGGAAATAATATTATTAAGTCTCTAGTACTACGGAATGTTTTTCTTGTTCTTGTTTTTCTGGTGTTATGTTATTTTTAGTCTTAGTTTTTCTCGTAATTGGTTTGGTGTACAAGAAAGTTAGGCAAAATGTATAGCAGTAGTAGACATGAACGTAACTAAAGAATCTCACGAGGAACTGACTCCCGAGTCCCAAGGCACGGGTTTCTCACAGCCAGTTTGGTGTTCAGTGGCTATTTTGGTTTAAACAAAATCGTATAAAAATACCGACAACTTGCAGTCTTACCACGGCAAGAAAGGCCTTTTTCCGGCAACAAAGAACAATAATTTAAATCCAAATGTTTAGGGATCAATCAATTCTCCTTACTCTGGTCAACAACCGCAAGCTGTGTCAGGGACTATCGGACGGCCTTTAAGCTCTTACACCAGGGCTAGCCCCTAGGCCTCCACAAATTTAATATCAATGGTTCTGGTTTGCACTTATTATTATATCTATCTTATTCAAGTGAGTAGAGTCTGAAAATCTGAAACGTTCTCTCCGCCCATAAATAAAACAAAACCTCGCAAATCAAACATATTATTACGAGATGTTAACAAGAGTCATAAATACGGTCGAGTACCGAAGTACTAACATTCAAAGCTAACAATAAAAAGGTTTCGCATTCACCAGTGCGTTGCCATTTCGAAAATAATTCATTGCGCTGCGAATCCAGGTCAGAACACAACCCCGACGTTGGCCGCGGGAGCCGCACACTGCGCACCCGACTGAAGTCCGCGCCGTGCGCGCGCCGCTCGCCCAGCCAGCCGCCAGCCGCCCTTCGTCAACCCATCAAAACCTCCACACCAAAAAAATATAACAAAAAATAAAAGACAATCAAGGAGTGATCTCCAACCCTTTTTAATACACCGAAAATGGGCGACGGTGTTGTGTGTCGAGGTCGCGGAGACGACGACGAGTAGCCCAACATGCTGCGAGTACTGTACGGGACATAAGCTGTGTAATGCTAAACTGTGTGTTTCAAATTGTAAATTTATATGAGTGTCTGTGTGTGTGCTAATATTACGTTTTACTTCGCCTCTGGAATACCCTATGTAAGTGATCCCATACCCTATCTGAGAAGCCTTATTTTATTTGTCCAGCTCATCAGTGATTGACAGCGTAGATAGGTAGGTATCTAGCTTCGCATTGTGTTTTGGTCATCTCTGTAGATGAATAGATAAACTTCTTCTTTCTCTTTATTATTTTTCTTATGTCGTTGTAAAAGAGTTTCCAGTCTTTAAGTAAAGCATCCCATGAAGCCCCGGAGCACATCGTATCAAGTCCTATAGTTCTATAATATCATATAGTTCTACAGTAGGTATCTTATAGTTTTTCTCTGTACCTTCATTTACTGTTTTTGGCACTGGTTCTATACAACGCATCCAAACTGCCCATCTGCTGAAATTATTTTAGTTTTTCCATGGTTAAATATAATAAAATTATTAGTTTGTTTTATTAATCTAAACTCGGCGATATTTTAAAAATCACCACGTAGTATCTACGTTCCGTCACGCAGTGAATCATAAAGGTTTTACTCCACTAAGATTTGATGTTCAACTTTTTTGCTGGCGCAAAAAAAACGTTGCAGTTTTTCAATAATTTCAGTAACTGCTACGTCACCAACATTATCGCAAAAAAATGTTTTTATACGTCGAGTCCTGACACCTGAATTTCAGGTGGTCCGAAAACCTCTGACACAGCTGGGCAATTGTTATTATATGACAAACAACCGAGCTACAACTTTACGTGTCACCCGACACACGATAGCGCCCATTTATGGGTAAATTACACTCACAAATTACGCGGTCACCCACACGTAATGACTATACTCAAGACTGACCCCACCACCATGTGGGATACATCGCCAGGAAGAGAGAGAGAGAGAGTCACCCATCCGAAGTGTCGTTCACTGTAATATCGGTGATCGATGACGACCACCTCGGCAATCGTGCTACGATAAAACGCTACCTATAAACCTCTGGGCCTCTGACCCTGGGTACTTGCTTCGGCAGTACATATACTAAAAAAAAAAACTCTGGGCCTCAGTAATTTGCATTTTATGCAAGTTATATTGCCTGAAATAAACGAATTTATTATTATTACTATAAAGAGCTTACTTACTTACTTTTAAACTTAAACTTAATCATTGCTTAAAATTTTCTGTCTGGTTCTGGCATGTGACATTTCAAGTCAGCAAGAAGTAGTCAGTGCATTTTAAGTTTTGACTAACTTTAAGCAGGCTTTATAAGTATGGCCCATCATTGCTATTGGGTTGATTAGACGGAACGAGTAGCGAGAGAGTAAATGGGCAAGTGACTGTCTCGCCTCGCCAAAATGTTTACAGAAACCGAGTACTCGGCCGAGGTCTCTGTCTCGTTACGGGTAATCAACCCACATGGCTCTTATAATGGTGGTCGCACACTGGGCATAGAAACAAGCACTTGGCTACGTAATACTCGGCAAACAGCACCAGCTGTTATCTTGCTACAGTAATGGAAAATGAAATGGAAATTGAATCTTGTACAAAATTCACGAGAAATGGATCCGAAGTTTCCTAGACCAAGTTAGATTTACATTTTATAAATATATTAAACTATGTAGAGGTATAATCACATTACGCATCGCCGATATACGACTACTTGTTCAGCGAGATTTCATCAAGATCGGCTCAGCCGATTATTTTTAAAAACATCACACAAGTATAGAGTATTACTAACGTGGGGTACGGTCGATCTTTCTTAAAAAAATTAGAAATAAAACTTGACTAAAAAGAAAACAAGAAAAGATCACCGATCTAAAAAATCCATGTCGATCTCAATCCTAAAAATTACCCGTTCAATACCAAAACAAAACGTTTCAAAATAATTAATATGTACTCAAAGCCGTAAGTTTGGTTTTATCTCCGCCCAGACAGAGTAAAACAAGCAATACTCTAGATTATATACGCGTATGAGAGAAACCATCTGCGCGAATGGGTGATTTATCATAGGACAAGGTCAGAGATGATACAACTGGGAGATCGCGCATGCAGATACATTCTCTTTTCTCTACAAGTAACTTTTATTTTTTTCTTGAAATATCTTTGTAAACGCGATTTAACTGTAACATTAATGTTATTTAATTTCAACAAATATGTCTGATTTCTGATAAAAAATTTAAAAAATCGTGACCGTTGGCTGGGGAAATGCACAATGCACCCCTTGCGGGACACCGGTGCAGGACCTATCGCTCTCATAATCAAATAAGAATAAGACCGCCAATTTTTGGACGGTTCATTTTGATTTTGTTTATATACAATGTAGCTTTTGTCACCCGGAACATAATAGCGAATCGATTGACACCTCATTCATCAAAATCGGATGAGTAGCTTAGACGCTATAGTAAAACATACTTACACACTTAATATAGACTGCTAAGAATAAAACCCTTTCTTTTAGCTTTGTTATAGTTGGGTTGGATTAATAGTATACAGAACAAAAAAATTCGCTTTTACAATAAGGCGGCTCGAAATGTATTCAAACAATTCTCGTCATTGATTGAATCATAGGCTATTCAATTGATGAGTTTAGGCTCGTTTGGGCGTCATAAATTCGCAAGAGGTTCGGTCGGTCTACTGGTTAATGAGCTGCGTACAAGGTCTTCGTCGTACTTCTATTTAACCATATAAGATGTAAGTAGGTCATACGCATACTCGGTTTGCTTTTTAATCGTTTTAAAAAAGGTACTCAATTTAACGTTTTTTTAACGTTTTACACTCATAGCTTCCCATTTACTCTGTGTCGGGGATGCCATGGAACACACACAATGACAAAGACAACTAACACCCAGACCCAGAACAGATATTTAAATTCATCATTCAAACATCTGCCCGGCCGGGAATCGAACCCGGGACCTTTGGCTTCTAAAGCGGATATACTACCGCTGAGCCAAACTGGTCGTCGTATATGAACTTGCTAATGTAATAATTAATGTATTAAAGTAAAACTAAAGTATTAAATTTTATGTAAGCGCCGAGTCAAACCAACTGTTGTTTTTTGGTGTGAAATTTATTGTAAAACGTATTGCACGAGTAATGCGTAATAAACATGAATACATTTTAAAATACTGTGCTTTTAGGTATGTTCAATACCGTTAACAGGCTAACAAGCATTTGAACACGCAGCTTACAAAAAAATTAAGTTGTAAAATTTTTAAAAGTGGTGGAGTCTGCGGTGTATACAATAAACATTAAAAAAAAAAAGAACCCAGCTTATCTGATGTTCATGTTGAGTGGTCTTCAGGAAGATGGTATATGGATGGCCAAGTTGGGATGAGAACTGGCTCTCAAATGAGGCTGCAGATTGTTTTGTAATATACTTTCAATCCTGTAACTTGAGTTTTGGTTTTTTTAAGGA
Organism: Alcis repandata; assembly: GCA_949125135.1. NCBI lineage: Eukaryota > Metazoa > Arthropoda > Insecta > Lepidoptera > Geometridae > Alcis > Alcis repandata. The sequence goes on from OX421247.1 coordinate 965,388, forward strand.
TTATTTTTCTCTTTTTAAATTGGTTTGTTATTTTTGGATTTCTGTTTTTTTCTGATTGACACCCATTTAAATCATTCTTGATAGTGGATGCGTGAAGCAGAAGATCGTGCCTTGTGGCGTTCTTTAGGAGTGGCCTATGTCCAGCAGTGGACAAAAATCCTATAGGCTGATGATGATGGATGATGAAATCATGCTTTGTCAACTCTAATAAATTACTTATATATTAGGGTCTGTATTAGACACTCTCTAAACAATTTAATCTGTCAAAATACTATCGAGCAGTGAACTTTGAACTCGTCACATTTGGTCGCGCCACTGTCAACTGAAGGTCACGAACAAATACTGGAAAATCAGACTTTTCTGAAAACTCCAATGTAGACGTCTTCATGAAGCCGTACATTTGAAACTCCAAGAAAGTGTCAATTTTTGCGACAGTACATTGCTCTCTGTTTATTATCCGACTATGGCGAAGCTAAAAAGAAAGGTTACTTTCTTATGATTAAGAAAGAAAAAGAAAGATAAGAAAGTTTACGTTTTTTTATTCGATGATTGGCTTAGGTTTGACCGCCATCTCGACTGATGGTGAGCAATGATGCGGTCTACGATGGAGCACGATTGCCTAGAAGAAACTGATTAACTATTGACTTGAAGACACTTATATTTTATCTACTTATTACTAGCTGCGCCCCGCGGTTTCACCCGCGTTTTCCGGGATAAAAAGTAGCCTATGTGTTAATCCAGACCATGAACGACCTTCATTCCAAATTTCATGTACCTAAATCCGTTTAGCCCAGAATTCGCGAAAAAAATCATCTGTTCCATACATTTTGTCGAGTGTCATTGACATTTTTCTATGGAACAGCTGATTTTTTTTCGCGAAATTTCGGGTTTGTCCCATAGTAAAAGTTGTTCATAAGAGTACTATGAGCCTTTTTCGGCTTAGCATACCCTTTATGAATAACCCAGTATGTATGTATAAGTATATGTATGTACACGGTAGCGCCTAAACTACGAAGGTATCCGATTTTGATGAATGAGGTGTCAATCGATTCGCTATTATGGTCCGGATGACGTAGGATACATTTTATACGAACAAAGTCAATTTGACGATGTTACGCCCAAAAAGCTGAGGGCTCTGAATTTTTGTTTGACCTTTTCATCAAACGCAGCTATGAAAGCTGTTTGAATAGTAGTGGTCCATGCCAGAAACTACAAGAAAAAGGGATAACGCTTTAAAATATTGTTAAAATCAACGAAATGTGTTTTCATAGCAAAAATTAGTGCAACTAACGATGACAACCTTATCGCTAAAAGCTAGCTCTTCTTAGAAAGTCTCTTCTCTCTCTTCTTCTCTTCAAGTAGTTCTGAACGCGATGGTGACATTTACCATAGCAATATTCAATATCTACCTACATAGTGTCACTAAGGTTTATGTAGAAATCCATTTCGGAATGTAGAAATGTAACTAGGGGTCGTATAGCTGGGTCAGGGCGGCGGTGGCGGTGGGCGGATGGAGCCTTATCCGACACCTACGCGGCTGCAGGGCGGATAGCGATGTTTACATTTTATTCTATTATTGCCTTTTTATTACCATTCTATTTGATTTCTGTTGTAGATTGAAATACGTAAGTTTTAGTATTTATAGTCAGAGTGGTGAGCACTGATGTTAAAGATTTAGGCAGCGTGAAAGTTTAAAAATGACTTTCCGGTTGTTGTTATGGTCCTAATAACCGGGACCTACAATTTGACGTGTCATTTGAACCACGCTAGATAAAAAATAAGATAGCATGAGTTTCATACAAAAGAAATACCTATTTGAAAATTTTCGGAGTGAAAAACTAAAATAATTATTATATAAACTTAAACATATGTATGATTGCAATGGATCATACTAAATTATTTCTATTTTTAGTTTTACAAAAATACAGAGTCGAACTACTGAATTCCCCATTGTGCTGCCACTGTCTAATGAATCATTCTCAATCAACGTTCTTTACAGTTTGTTATGGAAAATTAGGCCAATTGATTGTGTTATTGTCTCTAGACACAATTATACGAAGATTTCATCACAAACCTCGTTGTTTTTATTATCACGATTGAAGGCAAGAAACGGGGGCCATATTCTGGCTAGCACGACATTAACTCGGTCACTCGCTCGCATTAGAAATGTCATGACTAGGGACCGCTTTATATGCATTTGCAAATGCAATTTAATATTAACCGCATTGTTTTTTTATATGCAATTTTATATTTCGGCGATCATTGCATATTTTGTCAAAAATCTACTGATTTGAAAAGTGAATTACGTTGTTCCAAAAAATTGGCTTGTCGCACTATCGTGCTCATCTAGAATTAAAAAAATTGTACAGCACCTTCCTTATTTATTTTTAAACTTGTCATTTATGTTGCATATTTTACCAATTTTGAAGCGTATTTTGCCAATTTTCATGCATAATTTACCCATTTATTATGCATATTTGCATGCATATTTCAACATTTTTATGTTGCATATACCTAATTCTCTCAGAACAGTCATGACAGTGAGAATGACTGAGATTATCTCGAACGGCCCAGAATATCCCGGTGCGTTTCTCGCAGACTAAACATCGGCGCAGCAAAGCTGGAACAGAATGACGTAAACAAGGCTACGGCTGTCTGATAACGGAGGAGTGTAAGCCGGCACAGTTCGATTGGAACAAACCGTTTCTTGACGGTTTTATTTTTCTCGGATTTGTAGTTTGAAATGTTGGGTTGGGAAATTTACAGATCCAATTTTGAAGATTTATGGAAGTGGCTTATTCGAATGTTGACAAAATTTTAAATACTTGTTTTGGATAGTATACTTGTAGTATAGTGGATAGGTACTTTAGATGGGTTGGAGTTGGATATCTGCTCAGGGTCTGGGTGTTAGTTGTCTTTGTCTTTATGTGTGATTCCATGGCATTCCTGACACAAGGTATCCTAGTGGGGAGCTATGAGTTTGAAACATTATTTACTTGTTTAGTTAGCATGCCTTCGTAGTTTGTACAGATTTCCCAATCTAATATATTTTTATAATTGTGATCATCATACAATTACTAGCAAACTACAATTAGCCGGATGCTGACAAAAACAATGTGCTTCTGTAAAGATCGACTTTTTATTATTCACACCTGAAATTACTAACAAAGCTGGCAGCTTTATCACTCAGAGCGATCTTTTTTAGATCATTATATTATAATAATGCAAGAACGTAAAATCTGAAACTATTGATTTCATTCATTCATTTTGCAGAACAGTCCGATTTGCATTTTTATTAGAATATGCAAAGATGTCGAGACACGACCTTGGCTAGTCAGATTCCGTACATAATACTCTGGTTGCGATGTCCGTTTGCATAAAACATTACGTCGGACGATCGTTTTACCTTCTAAAATGAGCTAGCTCAGTAACTCACTACAGAAATAAGCTCTGCATATTTCAGATGAGAAATTGTAAAACATTGAAAGAGCCCAATGGCTATTATACGAGTATGAACTATGAGCGCGATTCAAAACCAGCTTTGTAAACTGAGGGTCTTACTTTAAATCTTTCTTTTAAGTTATGTGACATTGCTAGTAGATACTGCGCACTACATTTTTGTTTTGCTCACAAGTTAAGGCAACTTAAGTTAAGCTTAAGATTAAGTTTTTTTTTTATTTTAAAAGAGCGGCAAACAGAGAGCCAACTTGATGTTAAGCCTAACCATCTTCTATGAACACCTGCAACTCTAGCGGCGTTCATGATGCTTAAGATAAGGCTAAGGCAGCTTTATAAGTAAGCCCATGTCTTTTTAATTACTCCTATATCTTAACTCTTAAATAAGTGGTGTACTTCAGTGTTTGATCCTGTACCACAACTCTATCATCATGCAAAACTACCCTCTGGCCCAGTTCTGGTATCTGCAGACAATCTGCGCTAGTTTGTGAGCATATTCCCCACAGCGGCTATCAGTGCCTTGCATCGGGTCGTTGAGCACGGACCTGGGATTCGGAGGAGAGGAGAGAGGGGGGGGGGGCTCTGTTTAAAGTTCCTCTAATGTAGCATTATGAGAGACTGTTCCTTTGATGAAAATTATATTGTTTGAAGCACTTTTGTGTAAGTCTTTTTGCCGCTTTTTAAACTTTTACCTTTTTTTACCCACGGAACGGAAGATGGAACTTTTTGCGGAAAGGAAAAGTTATTGCGGTTTAGACTGAGATTGTTTGTTTGTATGTGCAATCGAATGTTGCTATTTTGTTATACTTATTTATCAAAGATTCGTAGCTTGGAGGTTTTATCCGCTATCCTACAGGAGTCTTTAATTTTTGCGGTATAAAATGTAGCCTACGTGTAAATCCAGGCTCCCTTTCAGCCGTTTTTACGTGACTGGATAAACATCGAAACACCAATTTCCACATTATTATTTGTAATTGGATGATGTTGGGGCCATGCGGTCGAACGTGAGTGGTGTGGCTTCACTTAAAACCTTGTAGTAAACAAAATAATTTAACTAATAGACCAATGGATATGCTTTTAATCAAAGCATTACCCTTTCATTAATACTCGATAAACATAATCTAGTTAAAAACGTGTATTTTATTCTCCCCAATTAAATATCAAAGGTGATATTGAGCGAATACTCGCTAACAAAAATTTATGAAGCGTCAACAATAAAAATAAATATGTAAATAAAGTAATTTTAAAAGAAGCTTTTATTGAATTGTCGTCGGAGTTACATACTACGCAGGTATGACAAATTTCAGATCAATCTGACATCAAGAAGTGGTTCTAAATTCAGTTGCAAATTTGCCCCGAGACATTATATTTCAGATATAGCAAATTAAAGAAAAGCTAATAAAAAGTAAGAAACTGGAGAAACGGTGTTGTCACCAATCGAGTCAGCTTTAAAGGACCTAAATCAACTTCATTGGATAAGAAACTATTGAGTTATCTAGATCTCCGTTTAGCGTCGCCTCGCCGAGCACTCGCGACGGACTCCGAGCAAAAAGAGGAGCTGAACTGACGTCGTGATTGGTATTTTCTGTTTGATATTTCTATTTGAAATGTAGATCTGAAAAGATATTCAAACTGATATTATAAATGCGAACGTTTGGGAAAAAAAGATGGCATTGTTTCCAGTGAAATTTCAGGGCAAATAGGAGATTAAACATCTTGTATCTCAGGGTGACGAGCGCAGTGCTGTGCCGCGCAGGATCTTGAATTCTAAGATCTTAAAATTTTGGGTGGCGCAAACCTGTTATGGGAAAACGTATATAACATCAGGCGAGCGATTGGCTTGTCTCGTCACTTAATAGCATAAAAAAAGAAAAAATAACGTAAAGAAATAAATGTAGACACCCATCTGTGTTTGTTAGGTATCTACTTCTTTACATGAAACTGAGTAATGAATGGGATGAACTTTAATATGGATAGCTTACCTAATATAACCCGGAATAAAGCGTAGTTTACTTGTCCCGGTGAAATTAACTGCTCTTATAAGATAGCGTGCTACCGCGGGCCACAGCTAGTTATTTTTCATCTGAAATCTAATCGGAAATCAGAAATATTTATTGACCTAAAATAACGTTGAATGTTACAGGTAGGGAAGTCACTTTTACAAAGATATTTTAGACTAAATTAAATGAAGTTACGTAAAGCTTAAGAAAACAAAAATTAATAACCTAAAAAATTTAATTAAATAGTTTTGTGAATGCGCGCGTGTGTATAAGTACTTGTCACCTTTTTGACCGTTGTTTTTTTTAATTCTTGAAAGATAGATAGTTAGATAGATAGATAAAGAAAAAAACTTGACAGATACTTGTGAAACTGCAGCGCAAGTAGTATTATAAATCCTCAACAGACTTGGATGTCATTTAATTCTCTGTATTACAAAGAGAATAGTTCATTTTATCCCAAAAAATCAACGGTTACTGTAGACTGGCAGGTGAAGCCGCGGGGCACAGCTAGTGATTTTACACAACAACAAATGCAATGTGGGTAAGTATGTCAGTAATATGGGGTGTAACCCGAGTACGCAATGACAGCCGAGATCCGGTTCGGATTAGCCATAAGATTACGAGTCTTCCCCGGTTTTATTACTACAGGTTTCTAAGGAAAGGATATGCTAAGCCGAAAAGGACGTGTAGAACTCATCATTGTGAACAACTTTTACTATAGGACCAACCGTAAAATCAACAAGAAAATATCAGCCGTTTCATAGAAACGTGTCAATAACCTTCGATAAAATGGATGAAACAGTTGATTTTTTTTCCGCAACTTCAAAGTTGGTCCCATAGTAAAAGTTGTTCATAATGATGAGTAACTAAAAGCTGTTTTCAGCATACTCTTTCCTTATAACCTTGTATAGGTATTCTGTGACTTTACTCGGCTCTCAGACTCATTCAACTCGCGAACGAAAGGATTTCGAGGAAATGTAGTCCGTATCTTTATGGAATGATAATTCGGTTGAGAAAACGGCGCAGTTCTTTACTGGGTGGCACGAGGTTTGGTTTTCAAGTAGGGAAGCTAGTATCACTATGTTTATTTGTTTTAGTAACTGCTCCATCCGGTTTCAACCGGTTTTAAGCGGTGCTGAAAAATAGTGATAACGATGATGAAAACTAGTATGTGTCAATTCAGGGTATGAACTATCTTTATTGTCAACTGCAAGCGATATTCGAGGCCTTAATGCGGCTTAAAAATTCTGATACCAGGGCTAGCCTTAAGAGATCCCTCTTAGCAATAAGGCCGCCAGTTGTTGCACTAGTTTTAAGTGTTATGATCCTTTTTGACTGTAATTTCTGGTGTGGACAATGAAGAGTTTATCTACCTATCTAGCTACTCTATACAAGCTTACTCATTCTAAATTTCATCCAACTCCGTCCAGCTGACCAAAGTGAAGCACTCAAGAATACCTATCAGTAAGATATTACTACTAAAACTAATGCATTTATTTACTCGTAGCTGTACAGCCATAATTATAGTCTGTAGCACTTAGTGATGGTGTAGCATTCCATTAGTGAAATAGTTTTCAAAATCAGACCAGTAATTTGAAGATTATCTCTCCTTTATATTATTAGAATATTTGTATGAAACCTAATAGAAGATTTACTTTCAGTTTAATATTAGTAAATGAACTCCACAACCCTACTCTATTTTAATAAAATCCGATATTAACCCAGTCCAAATAGCACGTTTTCGGTCGGTGTTGCCATTCCGTGCCGAAATCAGTGTACATTGGTTCTGGTTCCTACTGCGTAGAACGGAACATGTAGATTTCGTCCCTCCCTATTACCGTAGTCTGCTCGACTTGTAGAATAACAAATACGGTTCCAAATGATGAAAAGGAAACCCTCCTTTTGAACATTTTGAATCTTATTTGATATGGAAGGGTGAGATTAATGTTTGCTAACTATTAAGTAGGACGAAGTTTTATTTATAGAGACTTAAATTATACAAGTACATAATAATATGAATATTAAAATATACTTAAATTAAAAACTAAATTCCTAACCCTTTTATTGGTGCGAACCAGACAAAAAAATTATTAAAATCGGTCTAATCATTTTCGACTTTTAGCGAGATCGACGCACGAAAATAGATTTTTATAATTATGTATTGATTGATATACTTACCTCTGTTTTCCTGACTATATGTCCCACATGGTGGTGGTCAGCCTTCCTCACTTTTCTTCTCCACTTCGCTCTATCCTCGACATCGTCTTCGGACACATTGCACTCACTCATGTCTCTCAACACTACAATTTCCCATCTTGCTTTGGTACTTAATAATAACAATAAGTACCTGTTTCTACTACATCCAATTCCATCCAGTATGATGGATGATCCTCAAAAAGATGTCGAGCCCTCAACGGGCTCTTCGCTTTTTACTCGATTTCCCAAAAGGATTGTAATGTTTTTAGCTGTTTTTCAGCTTCTGTTTTCTCGACACATAAGAGAATGACCAAACCTTTCAAATTGAACTCATCGGTGTTATCGTTAAAATTTCAATTTAATCGGCTCCGCAGATATAGGGAGTATCCGATCTCAATTGTTTGGGAAATTGTTAATTCGACAATTGAATCGAATGATCGGAAACCCCTTTAAAAATAAAACACATGCCTACTTACTTTGTACCAATTGTTCAAAGGTCATTTTAGAAATCGTGTAACACTTCCAAGAACGGGCAATTCTTCGACTTCCTTTTTAAAGTGAATAGAATCCTTTTAGACCGATGAGCTCCATTTTGTGACCAATCGAAGATCTATTTCTTATAAAAATACTTTTAGAGCGCTTGTACAATGTACATTAGGTCGCTTAGCTGCGCTACTAAAGGCCATATAACAGCAGCGCGGCTAACGTGCTGTAGTTGCCCGACAGCAGCGGAAGATAGGCATTATCATCGACATGAAAAAAATTTTGTGTTTATATTATTACCTATACATACATCCTATATCGATGGACATTATGCAGCTACCGCCTTACAAACGTTGCTTAAGGTGAGTGCATTTTAGGGACATGTGTTGTGCACGCGCGTAAAATGTAACGCGTCCACAATTTCACAGCAGCTATTCGGCTTGCACGGCTATGCACGGCTTAAATCTTCACATTCGTGCTCTGTGCGTGCGTAGGTCTGAACGAGCTTTAAAATTGACGTATGTCATTTAATGCGCAATACATAAATGCTTAACTTTGAGCGATTTTAAAAAGGCTCATAAAAATTATTATCCGCAGTGATGTGGAAGTAGCTGGCTGGTGCAGCGCTGCCGCACAACTACGACGAAAGTAAAAGCACCCTAGAATCCTGTACAAAGCCCTTGTTAGGTTTGTATGTAGGTCGCGAGGTCAGCGCGTGCCGTCCGCGACCCGAGGGACCCGTGTCCGATCGGACATACATACACCTACAGAACACAAGTAAAATTAATAGTGGTCGGCGAGGACTCTGTTTCCAGCTTTGGGTTGTCCCCCGGGTTTGCTTGTAGACTGAGCTTTTTCTTTTTAAATCGTGTTTTTTTATTTGATTTCCTTAAGGGGTTGTGTTTATAAATTCATCAGGTATGTTGGGTACTTGTTTAATTTTATTTAGATTTCATTAGGTATCATCTATATTTCATTATCTGGTTTTTTATTTTTAATAATGAGCTGGTATAAGCCTCTCTCTTAATTGAGTGACGAGACGAGCAAATCGCTCGCCTGATGTTAAACGTCACGATTGCCCATAACAGATCCGTGCCACCCAGAATTTTGAACTCGCAGAATTCAAGACCCTGCATGGCACAACACTGCGCTCGTCACCCTGGGATATAAGTTGTTTAATCTCCCATTTGCCCTGTAATTTCACTGGAAACAATGCCCTTCCAACCGGAACACAGTAATGTTTGCACATTACTGCTTGGCGGTGGGATAACTGGCAAAGGTGTGGTACTTCCCCAGGCGGGCTCTGCAAAAGAGCTCTGCCACTACACTACTACTACTTACTACTTATATAAAGTCTCAGCTACGAGTATTCTTCGATTGATTTCTTGTCACAGAAAATTTTATGGTTCCTGCAAAAACACCGGGAAACCATAAAATAATAGAATGAAGGAAATATTTAGCTTTCAGAAAGCCATGTCCGTCAAAGCCTGTGTTTCCGGATTCATTAAAGCAGTCTTTTACTTATTGTATTTTTCTAAAAGCTTTTAATCACAACATCATAAAGTCTTCCAAAATTACGTCTCCCTTTGAATATAACCGTTCATTACGACCAAAAATATATTAATATATTTTTACAAGCTCACCCAAGCGCTAAAATAAAACTTCTCTTGTATAATATTACGTAGCGAAATTTTGCAAACTTTTTCGCGAAATTGTGAAACCTGTTATGAACGCTTTCGCGAAATTCAGGGACTTCGAGTGCTTGAAAGGTTTGAAATGTTCCTGTAAAATGCTAACATGCAAAAGTTGGCAGAATGTGTTAGAATTAAAATGTTTATTTTTCGACTGGGGCGAAGCAAAAGAAGGGTTATGAGTTTGACCTGTAGGTATTTTTGACGGTCTCTATATTGCCATACTAAGCGGCTGTACTTATTTTGATGAATAAAATGTCGTCAGATTCGTTTTCTTGCGCGAGCTTAGTGAGTTTAGTGAGTATATCATAATTTAAGAACTTAAAATTTAAGACGGCAATCTTTTTTTCGTAATTAGGTATCATATTTTTTTTACTTTTACATACTTGTTTTAAACAATGAAAAAATGACGTTTAACCGCCATCTAGCCTCATCATTCGTGAGTAGTCCCGACTCCCGAGTATAAACCTACCTATAACAAAATATGTCAAAACCACTTTAGTTTTCATAGTAATACTTAGCTACATGAAACGATGCTCAAATGTCAAGGTATTAGGTTTCTAACCCCGTTCCCAAGGCACAATTGCCAATAGCGGCGTTAACATCGTTAACGTCAAGCAACGCCGTAACGCCGTAAACACACCAATCTCTGTACAAATTGGAATTACTCATAACAACGCGATCGCTGCCCACGTTACGGGCTGATTGAATTCCCCGGTGTTGCCAGCTAGGGGTCATCTATTAATCTCGTCATGTTTTTTTAGCAACGTTTTAACCGTCCCTCACCTTTTTTAACCCTACCCTGGTGATACGTGGTGACTTGTGAGGTTATAGACTACCCTTCTTCCATCACCAAAGTTACGTTTTTTATTTAGTACTCATTATCTTAAAGAAAAACTAATAAATAAATACGTGATAAAAATATCGTACAGACAACTTTCGGTTTCGCGTATTTAACAAAAAAATACACGTAATATCTCAGTATGAAATGTTTATGGTATTTCATGATTATTTTCGCCCCCCTTCTCCCCTTTTTTTTTTGAGGCTCACGTGATTAATGGACGATCCCCTATCAACGGATTCATCAGATTGTTTTTCGAGTTTTCGATTTGGGATACTATGAAAACTTAACGCCTCGAGAGAATGATAGAACTGAAGAGTTAGTTGATTTAATTTAAAGTGAAAGTACTGAAGTATCGTTGTCTCATTTTTATTTTTGATTGAGCGCAATAAGATCTTATAGATTAGGAACAAATTTAACAAATTGGCCCTTTTTTTAATAAGTATAATATATTAATTAGAAGCAGACAGGCAAAGAGTCAGCCTGCTGGTAAGTGAAACCGCCGCCTGAACACCTGCAGTCCTGCATCACTAGTGGCGTTGATGACGCGGAGGGGTGCTTGCTTGTTTGACACTTTTCGTATGTTTTAATTATCGGACATTTTGCTGTGGTTCAAAATTGAGTTGCAAGATTTGACCTTAACAAACAATAAATATTCGTTGCAAGTTAAATTCAAGCCTGTAAAAAAGTCAGTAAGCCCCATTGTTCATTTGCTTGGCCGCATTAAACGAAGGGTTAATAGAGTCCTCAGAGATAGGCAACGCACTGAAGATACCTCGGATATTGGAAGTGTCCATAGGCGGCGGTGACCACTTACCATCAGGTGGCCCGTCGCTTGTTTGCCACTTATTTTTATTTAAAAAAAAAAAGAGTACTATGAGTCTTTTTCGTCTTAGCAGACCCTTTCTTTACAACCCTGTACGCCGTTTCGCTAGACTTCCCGCGATTCTGAAACTTTCCTTCCGAAATTGAAATCCAGACGTGATCTCCCGCGTCTTCGAGCGAGTAGGTTATAAGTCATTTCCATACGGGCCACGGACTTTTCCTAATGGATTTAGTTGTTTCCGCAAACTCTAGGGCCTAGCGAGCTTAAGGTTTGAATCCCTCCTAAATGTCGTGACGCATGATGTTATATGGAAACCAGATAACATGCCACGTCAGTCAGATGGGTTTCATGCCTAAAGCAGTTTATAGATCCTTTGCTCTAGTAACAATACCTACTTGCAGAAATGGACAAGAAATTTTCTGCTGTGTCAGCGACTGGCAAGTTTCTTCATAGTTTGTAATGTCGCCTTGAAGACATCGCTCTCAGCGATAATGTCGCCAGCTGTTGCAATACTTTTAAACGTAATTAACTTTTAAACTTTTAACTTTTAATTATCGTTATGCTAGTAATTTCTAGTGTGAACAATAAAGAGTTTACATTATTGATATCTAACTAAGTTTTAAACAGATTATCTTTTGCCGCAAATCTGTGTTCCAAACTCCCAGTGGGTATCGAAAGCTAAACAAGCAAATCTGCAAACCCGAGTCCGTCGTCGAGCCGGTACCCGGTACGTTGATTGATTGATTGACCGCTGCGCGCTGTTCAAACGTTCAACCGTTGTTCAATCGCTGACCGACGCGGGATGCCGTTTGAACTGGGTGTTAACTTGTACGTTGTACAAAGGTTACATTTTCGCTTGCGAAATAGCACAATAAAGATTTTAAAAATTGCACAAAGGCTCATCCTTCAGAACATAATACTTATTATTCTAATATTATAGGTAGGTATAGTTTTGAGATTTGAAGTTGTTTTGATAGAATCGTCAATTTGCAACATTTTTCTAGGAGGAAATAGATTTCACACTGGAAAATCACAAATGTTATAAAATACGTAGTTAGCGGGTATTCGATAGAACAATGTATGAACAATGCAGCTTCCATTTACACCCGCCAACGCTGTCCCATTTTGCATACATTGAATATCTACAAAAAAAACTCGCCACTCGTATTTACTTTACGTCAAAATTTATGCTAGGTACAGAGGTCAGTTCTATGAGTCACAGCTAGTAAACTAGCAACTTGTAACTAGTAGCATAAGCAATAAGCACATGCACCTATTATTATAGGTACATTTGAAAGTATACAGAACCCTAAAAGTACGTGCGCGAAACACTCCGTGAGGGCGAGGCGCGGACTTAAAACGACGCATTTATTATTTTTTTACAGTTCCGCAGTCGTTGAAACATCTTCCAATCACAGATTATATAAAAAAACAGATGTAAAAATTTGAATCGAAAAATTTGAATCATGATATATTTTAGGGTTAGCAGTTTATTACACACAGTTAGATGGCCAACTTCCAGCACAAAAAAAAGAAAATCAAAGTTTTAATATTATTTTAGGTAAAGAGCCCCTAAAAATAAACACACACGTGATTTACCTACATACGTGTATGGTACGATTTAAATAAAAGGCGAAATCAAAATTAATGTTTTTTTTATCAAAAGCCCGGCTAATTGCATCTCTAAGCTGATTTAATTTTCGTGAGCGACTCGGAAAATGATTCACGGTGTGATTTTCTCCTTTACTCCTAAAAATAATTGTCGAGATTTCTGTCTGCAGTAGGTACCTATTCTGTTTCCCAGCGGAGCTTTTTTGTTTACTTGACTTAAATATGAAGTAGGCTTTACTTTGTTGGGAATTTGGAGAGTGTACTTTTGTGAATTGTTTCAAAATTTCTTGCCCCGGGCTTTGTCTGGTTGGAAAGTTAACTGACGGGCTTCTGTTGGTGTTTCAAAAGATTTAAAACAAACACGTTTGAAATTTAATTACATTCACGATTTAATTTTCCCATTGTTTTAAAAGGTTGAATGAATGTAATAAAATATGCTCTATTTATGGAAACCATGAACACGAAAGAATAACAGTTACAAAAGTTTGTCATTGCCTTTGTCATAGACTTTATTTATATCACGCCATGTCCGAGGCTTTCAGGCGGCCTAAAATTTCTGACACCAGGACTAGCCACTCGGCCTAAACGAACTTATTTTTTAAGGACTTTTAATACACATATTAAATTGTCTTGACGCGGCCAAAAAACTCTGAAAAAAAAAAGCACGGCCTAAAATATATGAACTCACTATATTGATGCCAAAATGGTCATAATTTACCCGAAATATTTAAAATTCCGTATGACAGCTCAGAGTCAGCTGAAGGTCGCATTTTACTGCTGTTTATTTACATTATCGACCGCTCGGGGCTGGGTGTTGTATTCTTTGGAAGCTCTTTGTCTTCTCAACAAAACACTTCATGAACGGTTTGAACTCTTTGCTGATAGATGAGTCATATATCTTTAAGCGGTTTATGTTAGCCAGTACATGCACTTTTATAAGTGCATGGCATGATATAATGTACATTTTTTTTCATTTATCTCTTTTTCTTTTTACTTGTTTTTTATTACTATGAAGAAAAGAAGCAAACGAGGAGAAAATCAAATCATATGTAACACTTACTAGCTGTGCCCACGGTTTTTTCCGCGCGTGGATGAGTATCTAACAGAGATGCTGAATCCAGGAAAGTGCACTGTTCAAAATTTTGTCTAAATCGGATTTAAGTAATTATTTTTTGACAAACATTTCCCCACAAATGTTTCCATTTATAATATTAGTAGGAAGTAGGATATCAGGCATTTAACAAACGTTTGTAAAAAGAGGCATTAAAACATAATTTTAGTAGGTTCAAACAAGAGTAGAACGTAAGAGAAAAGAGTAATGTTAATCAATGAAAAAACAATCTATAACTCCTTCCACTTTCGATAAACTACGTCTAATTACCCAATCGTATAAACAGAACACACAATCTTTTCTTCTATTACTATCGCATAAACCACAGTATGATTCACGCTCCTCACGGATGACCTAATGCATAATGTATCGTACCAGCTACCTAGCTATAATAGGTATATCTATATAGGTATATCTAGATCTGTAGCACTCGTGTACTATTTTTGTTCTTCAAATAGGTCGGATGCACATCACAATCAGTGATTGTGCCCAGCTGTTTAACGATATCATTGGACGTTCTTGAAATTAATTCGCTGTCTATTTTAATAAAACGCTTGGTAGGTTCCAAATAGCTACAAAAAGCGGGAAGATGGCCAGTGTTTTGGAAAGGAAAGGTTAGCAATGTATCCGTGACGCTTTCGGTTTACCTTTACGAAGGGACCATCGATCTAGTATGTAAGTAAGGAAGGGACCAATCCTGAAATAGTGAAAAAAAATTAGCTCCATACATTTTGTCAAGTGCCATTGACATTTTTTTATCTCCAATAGACACTTGTCAAAATGTATGGAACTATGAGCTTTTTTTGGCTTAGCACTCTTTCCTTGTAGCCCTGTATTTTTACCATTTTAACTATGATACTGATGAAAAATATAACTATTTTACTGACTGATTAAACCTATTACCTACACAAACCAAATTTTGCTTTAAAAACCACAACAAGAACTTAACAATTGACAAAATAATTGCTTACAAAAAACGGTAAACAGACTTTTATCACCCATTATGAATTTAATTGTTGGTTCAAACCGCGTCCGCCGCGTGACTGGCTACAGACACAATACAAACAAATAAACAAAAGCTATACTCCCCCATTCAAGCCATAACAAAAAGGAAAAGCAAAGTTCTGCGATAAAGGAGTCATTTGATGCCTGGTGGGAGTGGTGGGCCATGCCGGCGAGGAAGTACAACCCAGGGTTATTTAAAAGTAGAGTGAATAGGAATTTCCTAGGCAAGCGTGCTACATCTTCGACCACATCGTCGCTTCCCAACAGGTGAGATTGGGGTCAAACGCATGTCTAGTTTGTTGTAAAAAAAAGTGTGGGGAAGCTTCTATAAAGTTTGTTTACATGAAAAATGTGATTTTAATTACAAAACGTTTTTCCTTAATCGCATTGTAAAATAGTCTGCTTGATTCTGAGTGGGTGTTCCCATGGTTACTATCTGGGTGTTTCAAAGTTGTGAGTGCATCGAATAACAATTCTCAACATCATTAAATGTAATAATGGGCCCAAGTTTGAAGGCTTTATTTGACAGATCTAAACTCTGTCTTTGTCTTTGTCATTGCAACATAATAATTATATTAGACAAGGACATCAATACTTTTAGAAAAATTAGATCTATCAAATCCCATTGTCGTTTTATATGCAAAAATAATCAAATCATAGTCGGTAAATAACAATAACAAATCTGAATCTGATTTGCTAAAACAGTTTTGTTGAAAAGATTAGTTTTGCACAAATCACTGAACGCACTCAAAACAGCTGTAGGACTGTAGGTGTAGGTATCAGCTAAAAGCCCACGCTATCCCTCTGATTGAAATGTTACCCCAACCCTCAGAAAAGCCTAGAGGTAAAGATAGAGCAGTGCGTTAGATTTGGATGAAGCCGAGAACTCTACTTTTACGCGCACGTCCACAAGCTCTGCAGTAGTGACGCGAGTAGATAAATATTGATATATCAATGTATGCGTTTTGTGCACGTACGCACGAACGTAGAGGAGTAACTCTACAGTGCAGCAAGTAAAGGAAACATTGATTATAAATTTGTGCGTTTTGTGTCTACGCACATAAGTAGAGAACTTCTAGGCTTCACCCAAATCTAGTGCTCCGTCTTTTTCTCTAGATTATCTGAGCCACACCGGGTGTAGGGTAACTAATATGAAAATGTAATGGACCATCGGCGCTTTTGTCACGACGCGGCGCCACCTGGCGGCTCCCACGGACTCATTACTCACAGGTCCCGGCGTTACGGCAGAAATATGCTGGGATTTCTGAATTTCGGCACTTAGTTTCAGAAGATATTGAATTGCGCATCAAAAACCTGACGTGCTTTTGAAAAGTTACCTATAGTTTGTTAAAATTCGCGGACCGAGTCCGTGCAGACAAATAAAGTACCTATTCGGAGTGTTATTGGTATAAAACACCTAAACCCTTGACTAATTCAACTTCTGTAGGATCATAGACTCACAAAAAGTTTAGCCAACTGACCATCTGTTCGACAGCTGCTACGAACAGTATCGAAATTGCAAAATCACGATTTTTTTATTGTACTAATTATACGAATACTTGATAAACTTTTAAAAAAACAAGTAATTCTAAAAAAATCGTTTTCGATATATGTTTTAAATTACATAAAATTGACTCATAAATTTAGGTCAAATTTTGACTTTGAATTGCTTTCCTGTAAAAAATGCTATTTGTAATTTCGATACTGTTAGGGGCAGTCGTGTTGATGATGACGATTATCAAAATAAACTGATTCGATAGAAAGGTTTTTTGCATTAGGTTAGGTTAAACTAAACATTATTCGTATACTTAATTACTCTTTAATCAAATCAATTAGAAAAAACTAGTTTCTTTGAATTCTTTTTTTATACCTGACACGAGCTTGAAGCGCTACAAATAAATTCGATAAGCATTTTTTTTTCAAAATAAGCAAAATAATTCTGCGAATTAATGCCTAACTCAATAGATTGTACTCGTAAGTAGTTTGATCGACGGACATATTTAGATGATAAAATCTAACTGACGTCTATTGACCTATTAATGGGCTGCGCGTTATGATTTTTGATGTGCAATTAAATATATCCACTTAGCTTCTAATGGCGCATGAACTTCAAGGATCATGTCGCAAGTATTACGTAATACGTACCTTGAGGTTGGAACTCATGCAGAACAGACTTTTGAGGAGGCTGGAGCCCTATTCTGTGGAGTGAATGGTTTAAATAACACGAAAATACTCTCGTAAATACGTAAACAGTTGCTCTGGTTAGAAATTTCATGACAGAGATGGGTTAATTACACGCTTACATAAAATACTAGATCGATAAATACACGTAATGAGCGCAATGGCGAGACAGTAAATGGGCATACTCGGCTCAGCAAACAAATTATGGTTCCACTGATTGTTTCGCCTCGTCAAACTGTTTATACAAACCGACTACTCGGTCTCGCCACTGTACTAGTTACGTGTAAAGGTGAACGCTGACTTGGGCCGCACCGCACGCGCCGCAGTACCTGACGCGGCCGAATTCCCCGAGCCGCTGCTGATGACGTCACTAACGCCGGCCCGCCCGCATCGGACGCTGCGGCGCATTGATTAAAAATTGAAACTGAATGAAAGAACTCCAGTGCGATGCGTGCGGCGACTGCGGCGCGTGCGGCGCGGATAGGTGTGCGAGGTCAATAACAAATGCGATGCGTGCGGAGACTGCGGCGCGTGCGGTGCGGCCAAGTCAGCGTTCACCTTAATCAACCCATTACTCGATCACTGTCGCTCTCGTTATACATAACGAGTACGAGTACGGTTGATTACACGGAATGAGTATGGCGAGACAGTACCCTCCGCCGGGTACTCGGTTTGTATAAACAGTTCGACAAGGCGAGACAGTCATTATTTATGCCAAGCCAATTATCATTTATTATGCCAAGTATTCCAATTCACTGTCTCGTCACTGTACTCGTTTCGTGTAATCAACCCGTTAGAAATGTCCTGACAGCGAGAGTAACCGAGATAGTCTCGAACGTATCAGAATACTCTTGGCCATGTCCATACGTCCTTGCGAGGCATTCGTCTGCAGACTTCATTAGAATTTCAACCCAGTCTGGGATTTTATTAAAGAGACAAGACAATGCCAGACTAATTAGAGTTATGATAATTTAGGAATAGAAATATTATCTCGGATACTAATCAAAAATGTAATAAGTAGTCCTTGACAATTGACAATGAGATACTACATAATAAATTATGTAGGAATGTAGGAATGTTTATTTGAGATAAAGTAGATAGACGAAGGACTCACAAGATGAGTAAAAGAAATAATAAATGTTATTTTTAAGTTTGACAGTTGACAGTTTGAAAGTTGTTATTTAACTGAACTTTGAACTGTAAGAGTAGAGTTCAAAATTCTGGGTGACACAGACCTGTTATGGGCAAACGTGACATTTAACATCAGGCGAGCGATTTGTTCGTCTCGTCACTCAATTATCTACATTTAAAAAAATGATCTTACGCTCGATTTTGTGTGATGATATGTAAACGACATTTTTTCAATATTTTGACGTAAAGATTTTCGTGATTTCAAGATTGGTCCCTTAGTAAAAATGTTTCATAACGATGCGAACCATGAGCTTTTCACATAACACACCCTTCTATATCAACCCTGGACAACATAATAATGTAACCCTTATAACTCTTGTAGGTATCTAATTACGTATTTTGATGTTTCGACTGTATAATATCTTCGATATAAATACATACATATTCCCCTCGATCGAATCTGAGAACATCGTTCGGCTGATGCCTCGTTACTTTCAACAAGATAATTATTGAAATCGTGTCTTGTCTTGGCATGAAATCTGACGTCCAGTCGACAGGGCGTCGCGGTGACGAATAGCTTTTAACTCGAGAAGTCAGCTTGGGCCGATATCCTAAGAACATTATTTTTACAAAACAAAAAACAAAAACCGACTTCAAGAGACCGACTATTGAGTTATTCATCTATTTGTCGCGCACGTACTTAATGCAAATTTAAGACTTATATGGTTTTCTCATGGATACCATTATCAGAACTGGACTAAATTGAAATGGGACCAAATGGGAAGCGTCAGCTTTCTAATAAAAAAAGAATCATCAAAATCGATTCACCCAGTCAAAAGTTATGAGGTAACAAACATAAAAAAAAATATATATATGTATATACAGTTGAATTGATAACCTCCTCCTTTTTTGAAGTCGGTTAAAAATGCGAAAGTTTGTGTGTGTGAATGTTTGTTACCGTGTATCTCCGTAACTACTAAACCGATTTTGATATCTTAATATATATAAATTACGTGTCACGTTGTTTGTCCGCTATAGACTCCTAAACTACTTAACCGATTTCAATCAAATTTGCACACCGTGTGCAGTTCGATCTAACATAACAGATAGGATAGTTCACATCTCAATTTATAGTGTCTACCCGTGCGAAGCCGGGACGGGCCGCTAGTTTAGGATAGAGTTAGAGTACTCTAGAGTATACTTATCATGTTTTTACCCCTAGTTCCAACCCGCGGTTTCGTCCCGGAATCGTTAATTTTTCGGGATAAAATTTAGCCTATCTAAACCTACTTTAACATTAATCATATTAATAGGGTAGTAAGATATTTGGTGTTAAAAATTAGTACCTATCTCTGTTTATGCTTCGATAAATAGGAAAAATCCTAAGAAATCTCGCGATCTCATGGTGTTCGGCCTGATTTCCTTCTCAAGTTTATTGTGTTGTGTGGATGAAGTAACATAAGGGCCAAAGTAAGTAAGTTAAGGGTTGAACCGCTTTTACAACCGGGTTATAGTAGGGGATAACGACGCCCGCATTAATTGCGAAATAGCGAAGGAGTAATGGGTAATTCCGTGTTTTGAGTTTTTTTTTTATGTAATTGAGTGACGAGACGAGCAAATCGCTCGCCTGATGTTAACGTCACGTTTGCCCATAACAGGTCTGCGCCACCCAGAATTTTGAACTCGCAGAATTCAAGACCTTGCGCGGCACAGCACTGCGCTCGTCACCCTGAGATATATATATAAGTTGTTTAATCCCTCATTTGCCCTGTAATTTCAATTTCACTGGAAACAATGCCCTTCCAACCGAAACACAGTAATGTTTGCACATTACTGCTTGGCAATGGAATAACTGGCAAAGGTGTGGTACTTCCCCAGGCGGGCTCTGCAAAAGAGCCTTACCACTAAAAAATAATAATAGATAATTGACTGCGACTAAAGACAGACAGACACGGCTGAACGGATTTACATGAAATTTGAAATGAGGGTTGTTTATGGTCTGGATTAACACAGGCTACTTTTTATCCTGGGAAACGCGGAGCGCTGCTAGTACACCATAATAGGTTATATTAGTTTTTTTCTGCAGTTTTTGTATTATTTTTTGAACGACTGTACTCGAACCAGTTACTCAATCATAAGCGCAACTAGAGGTATAGTCACCGCGTTACCAACTGAGTCGTGCGGCCATAAATCATTTCTCTATGTCTATCTCGCTCGCACTTGTGGGTCTTATGGAGCCGCATAGTGATGTGCGTAAGATGGTTATAGGCGCATATCGATAAGAATAAAATCAGATAGAAACATACGACTAACGACTGCGACGACTACGACGAAGGCCCTACGACTCAGTTGGTAACGCGGTGACTTTACTCACATTTTGTTAATTTCCCGTTGTAATTTTCGTATAATATTTTGAACTTGTTATTTTTTTCTTACACTTGAGTGATGAGACGCGCAAATCGCTCTACGTCACGCTTTATATGATAGCTGACTCGACAAACGTTGTCCTGTACACACGTCTTAAAAAGATGGACGAAATCGGTAAAGTCTCAAGTTATGTTATTGTCCTGCCCGAACAGCGCCATCTACCGGGTCCAATTGTAAATCTAAACCATTCTCGAATCCACTAGAACACACACACAAAATTTCATCAAAATCGGTTCAGCCGTTTAGGAGGAGTTCAGTGACATACACAGGTACACAAGAAATATATGTATTAGAAAGATAGGGATTTATTTTAGACATTGCATTTATTTTATAATTTATTGGTAAAATTTTTGTGTATGACATTCATAAATGTACACTTATGAGTGCCATATTTAATAATTGATTTTGGAAAATTGAATTTTTGGATTTTGATGGTTCTTAGACAGGTGTGTTACGATGCTAACTCACAAAGGAGCGCTAAATTTTTTTTATTTTGACGTGACAACGTCTTATAAATTGGTTTGCCGGGTGACACTTCAAGAAACTGCGTTACGCTCCGCTCACGTTATGCGCTCACAATGAGAGCGAGTGAGAGGCACGCGTCCCTTCCACTCGGGCATGGTTAGCCCGCCTAAGAGCGAGAGAGACAGACATAAGTCGTTGTCACGTAAAACTTTCGCCCGTATACCGACTTTACAGGCAACCAATATTTTTTTTATTTATTATCTTGACTTTCAACCATGTAAGTTAATTTATTTAAAATCCTCTCACGGCTTTGTTACCATTATCCTAGCGCCTAAACAAAATAATTATTGAATAAAATAATCCAAAAAATCCCATACTTTTAGAACCAACTACTCATTTTGTTAGTGCTCTTTAGCGTACCCAGATTTCGATAAAGCATTTTTTTCTATGAATCATGGTTCTATTCCCACAGATGACCAAGGTTACATCAGTACATTAAATTATGTAGATCTAGAATTTGTAAGGAAATTGCAACTCATTCTTGAACCCATTTTAACGGCGGCTGACACATGAGGGTTACTAATACAGGGTTATTCATAAAGGGTATGCCAAGCCGAAAAGGGCTCATAGTACTCATCATTATTATCATCATTACATTTTGTCAAGTGTCATTGACATTTTTCTATGGAACAGCTGATTTTTTTTTCGCAAATCGGGTTGGTCCCATAGTAAAAGTTGTTCAAAATGATCAGCACTATGAGGCCTTTTCGGCTTAGCATACCCTTTATGAATAACCCTGTATAGCTACTAGTTTATACAGGCTTATAAGGAAAGGGTATGCTATAAGCCGAAAAAGGCTCATTAGGACTCATCATTATGAACTACTTTTAATATGGAACCAACCTGGAATTCGCTAAATAAATCAGCTGTTCCATACAAAAATGTCAATGACACTCGACAACAAGAACATTATTTTTACAAAACAAAAAACAAAAACCGACTCCAAAAGACCGACTATTGAGTTATTCATCTATTTGTCGCGCACGTACTTAATGCAAATTTAAGACTGATATGGTTTTCTCATGGATACCATTATCAGAACTGGACTAAATTGGAATGGGACCAAATGGGAAGCGTCAGCTTTCGAATAAAAAAAGAATCATCAAAATCGATTCACCCAGTCAAAAGTTATGAGGTAACAAACATAAAAAAAAAAAAAAAAAAAAACATACAGTCGAATTGATAACCTCCTCCTTTTTTGAAGTCGGTTAAAAAGGATGGAGCGGCTGGTTTTCTTTCTCGAGAATTCCGGTTCAGAGTGAAGAAGTAACAAACATACAGCAAACTTTCGCATTTATAGGGTTATGCATAAACGGTATGCTAAGCAGAAAAGGGCTCATAGTACTTACTCATCATTATGAACAACTATTACTATGGGACCAACTCGAAATTCGCGAAAAAAAAAATCAGCTGTTCCATACATTTTGTCGAATGTCGTTGACATTTTTCTATGGAACAGCTACGAGTAATTTTCTATGGAAGCTCGAAATTCGAGTTGGTCCCATAGTAAAAGTAGTTTATAATTATGAGTACTGTAAGCCCTTTTCGGCTTAGCATACCCATTATGAATAACCCTGTATTAGTGTCAGTCGAGTAATGCGTCATCCACGACAAGATATAGCGTGAAATAGTTATAAAACAAGACTATTACAAGCCGAAAATATGTTTTTAAAAGCCAAATAGCTTGTCGTCTAGCAAATAAGTTATCATTTTTTACGCAGGTGTTTCTATTTTTGACAGCTCAGATAGCCGTCTCCGTGTTGTACAAAAATAAAAGACGTGTGGCACTCGGGGACTGCCGCGGTAAAGCTATTGCATAGCATTTTTTATCAACTTATGCAATTATAATTATTTATCGAAACCTTACACTCGACACCTAGAGGCGAGTTGCTGAACTAAAGAAACAAGCGTGATATTTCAAAAAGTCATTAAAAGTTCTGCTATTCATCGATAGATGGCAACAAAACTAAAAAGTATCACTAAAAAGTGTAAGATTATTTTCGTTACGAAATTTCTGGATTCGGTCTCCACGCTCAAGGCCCGCGATAGAAGCTATGCAATAGAAAAATATCTGAAACTGAACTACAGGGCTATCAGGAAAGAGTATGCTAAGCCGAAAAAGGCTCATAGTAATTACTCATCATTATGAACAATTTTTACAATAATACCAATTCTGGTTAGTTCTTATTTCATTTCTGGACATTTCTAGAAAATAGCCAAGCCAATTTCTTGCAAAAAAAATAATAGTTAAAAAAAACTAAAAAAACACGCTTTTTATAAAAAACCGAACTAAAAAAATAGAAAATAAAATTTTATAAATTTAAATTAAGAATAGGGTTGAAAATTTCAATAAATATAAATTAATAATAGTGTAAATAAATAAATATATGTATTTTATTTTTAAAAAGCGTGGGGTGCATGGGTCAATAAGTAGATATTATATATTTTGTAGATACATTTTGTATTGACAGACATGAGTAGAGTGATTAGCATTTTGATAATATCTTAGAAAGCACCCCACGCTTTTTTAAAAATAAAATACATATATTTATTTATTTACACTATTATTAATTTATATTTATTGAAATTTTCAACCCTATTCTTAATTTAAATTTATAAAATTTTATTTTCTATTTTTTTAGTTCGGTTTTTTATAAAAAGCGTGTTTTTTTAGTTTTTTTTAACTATTATTTATTTTTTGCTTTTTAGTTCGATTTGCTAACTATTAACCATCCTTAATATGTACAAATGTGTTGGTGTTATCCGATTTTGGCCGTCTGCTCAAGCAAATTAAAAATAAAATTGATGCATAACAAAAAATATTGAGCAAAAAGATTTGTAGCCGCGTGGTTTCGATCCTCAGACCTCATAAAATAAAATTGATGCGTAACAAAAAATATTGAGCAAAAAGATTTCTAGCGCGTGGTTTCGATCCAGGGACCTCTGGGTTATGAGCCCAGCACGCTTCCACTGCGCCACTCTGTTCTCTGACTCGAATGACGGAACTACCATTTGTAAGTTAAACGGTATTAAAAGTTAAAGAAACTTTATAGAAAAAGCGTGTTAAAAAAATTAATAGTTAAAAAAACTAAAAAACACGATTTGTTTAGTGTATTGTCATCGGTCCTCGATATATCTACAAAGTTTGAAAGAAATCTGACCGTTTAAAGTGGGTCAAAAACGCGCTCAAAGGAGTCGGTTACATACAAACATACAAACATACAAACATACAAACATACAGGTGAAGCTAATAAAAGCGTGTTAAAAAGTCCCCTAAATGTAGTGAATAGGGTAAGAAAGTGTAAAGTGTTAGGTAACTCCCCCTCCTTTCTAAGTTATCTAGCCTTTAGCTCTCCATCCCTGCAGTCTATGTGTCACAGCCGTGACGTCACAACGTTAATCACCGCCTGAAGGATGTGCTTATCGCCCAAGGTCGGCGACTTAGTTCAGTCTGTCGGCACTATTGACTTAATTGACTCGAAGTCGTCTGTTGCTGAAATGGTGACGTCATTGAGCTGAGAGGAGTTGTAGCTCTTTCGATATTGATTCGATGCTCGTCATTCTTAAGTTACATCTTAAATTAAAACCAGATTAAAACTGAAAATATGGTGGTGGTGCTATGTTTTCAGAATTTCTGTTTATAATAATTATAGGAGTTAGACAGTCGAGTATGATTTTGAAAAGTAGCGAAAGAAGTTCTTGAGTGACATTTGCATTTATACCTACTTCGCTTTCGTTTTAGGAATGAAAACAGTCTAAAACGCCACCTTTGCTTACAATCGTTCCAATGTGTGAGTGTCACATACGACCGTGTTCAGATGCAAACGGTCTTTTTAACTGTTATTTTTGCCACCGATTCTGAGAACGCGAGGCTAATTAAAAAATATTAGTGAGCGATATTGAGGGTAGTTTGATATCCGTTGAGCCGCGACAGTCGAGTCGGACTCTTTTTTTTTTTTTTTTTTTTTTTTTTTATGTGATTAAGTGACGAAACGAGCAAATCGCTCGCCTGATGTTAAACGTCACGTTTGCCCATAACAGGTCTGCGCCACCCAGAATTTTGAACTCGCAGAATTCAAAACCCTGCGCGGCACAGCACTGCGCTCGTCACCCTGAGATATAAGTTGTTTAATCTCCTGTAATTTCACTGGAAACAATGCCCTTCCAATCGGAACACAGTAATGTTTGCACATTACTGCTTGGCGGTGGAATAACTGGCAATGGTGTATTGGTGTGGTACTTCTCCAGGCGGGCTCTGCAAAAGAGCCCTACCACAGTATTGATGAAGTATGGCTTAGTTCTAAATAGAGCTAAGCTGTTATTTCCACCAGTGTGTTAGTTATAGTCGATTCTGTGTCAATAATGTTTTTAAACCTCCTTTTTAACTTCGTGTTTGTTTTATTTAAGCATCATATACATCATGTCTATAGCACTTCACATTGCGGAGGATAGAAAATGCTGGCGAAACATCGCGAGAGAGAGGCTACTTGAAGGTGGTGGTTACGACCCTCAGACATGAGGAACACGATTTTAGGAGGAGGATAGATCATGTCAAATCAAATCTATCTGCTTGACGTGAATTAAATTTTATTTTATTTTGACCGTAATCTCGCAATAATGTCTACGATGGGGCACGCTTGCCGAGAAGAAATGGAACCGATTCACTCGTGACTTGAAGACACCCAGATTAAAATAATCTCTGTATTTATATTGTACTAGCTGACCCGGCAGACTTCGTACTGCCATACAGTACTTCTCTATGATACTGCCTAATTAAATATAAACACTGCACAAAACACTATTTACAATTTTATACTTATAATATATTACAATTAAAGGTACGAATTTGTTTCGTGTATCAGTTGACAAAAGCAAACTCATCCATGAAAAAAAAAACACTGACATTGACAGTTTGTTGTTGATTCAACTTTTTTTTAATTTGATATGACTTGGAGTCAAATCCTTCGAAATTTTAAAATTCCTTGGTTTTGATAGATATGATTGAATTTGAACTTTGTACAGAGGTAATAAAGTGCAAATTGACTCTTGGACGTTAGGAACATACCTACATTGCTTAAACAACAGTGAGTGCTTGCAATTCAATATGAACTTTATACAATAGCAATAAAGCTCGTTTTAGTTAGAAAACGTTTGTATGGGAAAAAGAAAAGGGCTGTTTTTAGGGTTTATCAATATTTCTGAGAGATTTTCTTAATATTTTTTTCCGTAAGAACCTTCTCCTTATAATAACAAATACAACAAAAAAATAATTAGTGAAATCGGTCCTCCACGCGTGATGCCGTGACCAAGGAAAACGGGTTTCATTTTTATACATATAGATTTCTTTTGTTCCAGGGGACCAAACTTCCGAAGCAACAAGAACAGCGAGTCTCACAATAATCTACCTATTTTTACCCTACGATTATAAATACCCTAGTTGATTGCATACCTATATATCCAATACATAGTTCGTTGTAAAGTAGTCTGTAACGTGGTGTAAATACGGTGTAAATAGTGTTGTGATGTGTGAAGTGACTGTAAAGGTGGTCCGCGCACGCGCATGGAACTGAGTTTGGGATTTCGGAGAAGAGAAGAGAATAGGTAAGAAAAGAAGAAACTGTTTACCTTTTCTTAGTTTTGCTACATTTTCCAGACGAAAAACCAAATCAATCAATATATAAAAGTGAAGGTCGTGACTGACTGACAGATCAACGCACAGCCTAAACCGCTTAAGCTACAAACGTGAAATTTGGACAAAAGTTTTATATCAAAAAGCGGACGCACACTAAGAAAGGAATTTGC
The DNA here is from genome assembly GCA_949125135.1 of Alcis repandata. Taxonomy (NCBI): domain Eukaryota; kingdom Metazoa; phylum Arthropoda; class Insecta; order Lepidoptera; family Geometridae; genus Alcis; species Alcis repandata. The sequence continues at coordinate 992,674 of OX421247.1, forward strand.
CCAATTCAACCCTTAAGAGGGTGAAAAGGGGTGTTTAAGTTTGTATGAAAAATTTTTTTTTCTTTATGCTACGATTATCAAACTTTGCGAATATACTAAAGTTAAAAAAATAATTGACACCTATTTCAACATTTTTTAAAAATCAACCCCTAAAGGGGTGAAACGGAGCAATAAAGTTTGTATGAAGATTTTTTTTTTAATGCTGTGGTTATGAAACTTTGCAAATATACTAAGCTTAAGAAAATAATTGACACTTATTTTTTTGTTTTTTGAAAATCAACCCCTAAAGGGGTGAAACGGAGTATTGAAGTTTGTATGGAGATTTTTTTTTTGATACTGTGGCTACGAAACTTTGCAGATATACTAAGCTAAAAAAAAATAATTGACACTTATTTTTTTGTTTTCTGAAAATCAACCCCTAAAGGGGTTAAACGGAGTGTTGAAGTTTGTATAAAATTATTTTTTTCCTAATACTTCGATTATTTAACTTTGCTATTGTAATAAACTAAAAAAAATATTAGATACCTGTTTCATTATTTTTTGAAAATCCACCCCTGAAAGGGTTAAACAGACTGTTGAATCAACGCATCAACATTAACAGATCAACGCACAGCCTAAACCGCTTAAGCTACAAACGTCAAATTTGGACAAAAGTTTTATACCAAAAAGCGGACTCACACTGAGAAAGGAATTTTCCCAATTCAACCCCTAAGGGGGTGAAAAGCGGTGTTTAAGTTTGTATGAAAAAAATATTTTTCTTAATGCTACGATTATCAAACTTTGCGAATATACTAACGTTAAAAAAATAATTGACACCTATTTCATCATTTTTGAAAAATCAACCCCTAAAGGGGTGAAACGGAGTATTGAACTTTGTATGAAGAATTTTTTTTGGTGCTGTGGTTACGAAACTTTGCCAATATACTAAGCTAAAAGAAATAATAGACACTTATTTTTTTGGTGTTTGAAAATCAACCCCCGAAGGGGTTAAATGGAGTGTTGAAGTTTGTATAAAATATTTTTTCCCAATGCTATGATCATTTAATTTTGCAGATTTACTAAGTTAAAAAAAATAATTGAAACCAGTTTCATTATTTTTGGACAGTCAACCCTAAAAAGGTTGAAACGGGGTATTAAAGTTTGTATGGAAATATTTTTTTTAATGCTACGATTATTTAACTTTGCAAATTTAATAAGCTAAAAAAATAATAGATACCGGTTTCATTATTTTTGGAAAATCAACCCCTAAAGGGGCGAAATGGCGTGGTAAATATAGTACGGAGAAAGAATTGTAATGACTCACTGAGACACAGACTAAACCGCTGGTCGTAGAAATTAGAAATGTGGAAGGTGTGTTTGTCTTGATGATTAAGCATGTACCAAGAAAGGATTTTTTGAAATTCAACCTCTAAAGGGGTGAAATAGGGTGTTAAAGTTAGTATGGAGAAGCATTGTTTTTGACGCCACGGTATTGAAATCCTTACAAATATACGAAGCTTAAAAAAATAACGAACACCTATTTCACCATTTTTGGAAAATCAACCCCAGTGGGGGTGAAATGGCGTGGTAAAGATAATACGGGGAAAAATTGTTTTGATGCTAACTCAATAAAACTTTACGGATGTACTAAACTTAAGGCGGGTAAACAACATCCGGAAAAAATCCAAGAAAAAATCCAAAACCTTCGAAAAGTCACATCCTCGAGGTGGAACTGCTAATTATCTCGAAAACTAAAAACATTTTTACCAAAGCGCTGAGACTAAAAGTCATCAAAACCTCGGACCTTTTTGGAGCCATTAAAAATAACATAGTCGCCTCAAAAACATGGCCTCCATGTAAACTTTGAGGATCTATATTTCCGAAACGGTTGAAGATGGGTGGGTGTTTGACTAAATGTCATAGGAGTTAAATGGCCGCCATTTTTCAAAATTATTCGAGGGGGCTGACTTATTGCATCCAGGGGTTTTTAGGGTCCCCGCTTCCATTGTATGACACTTTTTACATGCTCTCAAAAAAGAGGGTTAAATTAATTTCATCCCGGAAAAATTTTCGGTTCCCGATGTATAGTCCACGCGGGCGAAGCCGTGGGCGGAAGCTAGTTATAGAATATAAGTAGAAGTATCGGCGCGGATTCAGGATTTCGTTCAGGGGATAATTTTTTGAACACTCAAAACTAGAAATCGTGTGCAGTGGTAAATTCTGAGAAGATTTCATCTCAATGAGGAAACAGTCTACTTCAGCCTTCTACAGAAGGGGGAAATTGCATAAACCCCCGACCTAACCCCTGGATCCACGCAAGCTACAGACAAACTGACAGAAGGCCCAAGTTTGAAGGCTTTTTAAGACAGATTTAAATTTCCTAAAACTATTGGCATCCTTGTCTAATGGCTTGCAATGATAAAGACAGATACATTTTTAGTTAGTTTAGATCTGTCTTAAAATACCTTCAAACTTGGGCCCAGATTCCCCATAAAATTACCCTCGCGCAGTCGGTTTAAAATCGACTGCCTCCATAATTATTTTACGATACGCTATTTTTACCTTGTCTATCACGCATCTCGCTCGTAAATCCATCAAATCTGGTCAATCAAGCCGTAAATTACTGCTATTAGTAGGTAATTTGGCGTAAATTATTTATTTATGTACCAGCTCGAGTGTCCGAGTTGGCTCGAGAACGCTCGACCGGAAACGTGGCGTAAAACTGAAGCTATGTGCAGTTTACATTCGATTCATGTTTACTGGAGCGAGTTTAATATTACCTGTACTGTATGTAGGGGGTTTATTTTTATGACGTCTCGGTTGTAAATCTTGTGGAAATACCTACGGAGTAAGCGTCGTACTAAATTTAAAAAATTAAATATACAAAGTCGTAAAGGGCTGATACTCATTATTATGAACAACTAGGTGCCTCGCTGTTTTGGGCCCGTGGCTCCGTCCATTGCCTGGAGGAACTTCCCAGGGTTTTTAGTGGGTATGCCGTCACCAGGGCGGAGACTCCCACATAACCACCCTGCCCTCCCCGGGGCGGGCGTGGTATCCATAAAGGATTTTCCCTGGGTCACAAAAAAAAAAAAAAAAGGTGCCTCGCTGTTTCACTCGCATTTTCCGGGATATAAATTAAATATAAATTAAATATATAAATATAAATAAGTACTTTATTTTGTTCGATAACATGACCTAATGGCTAAAACATAGAGAAACGATGCTAGCCGCAGTAATTAAATATTTTAGCCTAAATGTTAATGCAGAGTGTAAGCTATCTTCATACCAAATGTCATCCAAATCTGTTCAGCCGTTTTTGCGTGATCGAGCAACAAAACAAACCAAACTTTGACAATTTGACATTGACTAATATTATAGTAGGATTTTTAACAATGAGACCAACCCTGAAATTGGGAAAAAAGTAAGGTCTTTGATAATGGTTATTAGTTTTTTTTTCATCATTGATAGATTGTGTTTTGCACAATAAGTAACTAAACTAAACTAACCCCAAAAAGCTTCCATCTTAACTCACTTTAACTTAACTACTATTTCTTTTGAATAAAGCTAGTCTACCCGAAGCAGACAACAGAGAATAATTGCGATTGTAAACCTTACCACCATCAACTTAAGGTCGATCTAAAAGCTATTTTCAGGACTACATTTACGCGATTCTAAACCTTCAGCGCTAAAACTTAAGAGTGTTCTGAAGGTGATAGTACTTTCACCTCTGACCTTTGACCTGGATAGTGAATATTGGTTGTTTTGGCTCGTCCATCACAATAAGCGTATCTACTGCGACCAACTTACCTCTACCGCTCGATGAGGGAGGCACTGTCGCATTTACTGAACCAAAGAGACAGCGAGCAAAAGAAAAAGTTTAGTTCTCTCATTTGGTCAACTTTAGTGGTAAATTGGTCGGTCGGTACAGACGAATCGATTGCCTGTTTATTTGGTGGCAAGAAAGTTTTCTTTAGGATCTCTTTGGCACTGATTCCTTTTAGTAGTTAGCTATTTAAGAGCCCGACGCCTTTTTATCTACGCCTTTTTTTCTTTTTTTATCCAGTTTGCTTGCTTTTGTTTAGTTTTGTTTAGAAAAGAAGTAGGTACGTATGCAGGGTACGGTGGTAAGTATTAGGTTGAAAGGAGCTTTTTGTATTCAGTGCTGAACTGGTTTTGCTAACGGTGCCTAGATAAAGGGCGCGGATCCTGAAGGGAAATTAGTACCTATACCAGGAGGCGTATTGTAAACTCTCCGTGTGAGCCTGAACTGAATCGCGTGATCTATTGTCTTGCTTTTTCTCTAACTGACAGGGCAAGACGAAAGCCAACGCAATTCAGTTGAGGCTCGCACAAAGAGTTTCACATCACAGTACTACTGGACCAAGTCTCTGGTAGTAATGCAAGTTAGTAGTACTTACCTCGCGCCGGGTGCAGAAAATGTTAGGCACTCTACTCATCATTATTTCACAAGGTGTTTGTCGCAATCAACATTTGGCAATGGTAGCTCGAAAGCAACGAACTCGGCGAAACGACTCGCTTTTTGTGAGCTCAATGAACTCTGAAGAACTTTGATGACGAAGCATTTTATTGAAGACTAATGAGTTGATCTCATTTTGTTTTTTTACAAGCTTTTATTTAACTTGCAATGTTTGTAACACATGTAGGTATGTTCAGGTCGAATCTTGCAATTGAATTTTTAACCACTTCCCGATAAATGGAACAAAAGCGTGTTTTTAAAATGTTTACAAAAACTTATTCTGATCGCTCCGAAGAGTCCGAACTCCGAAGTTATGCGACCTTATTTGGAAAAATTAGCATTTATTTACATACAGGCTCAGATCAAGTAGAAAAGCAGATAGAGTCCCGCCTTAGATACAATACAGGTGAAGCCAAAAAAACTACCCTACTGCCCGTGTAAGTATACTTAAAGCACACATTGACGCATAAAAACTACCTGAATCAATCGTCAATTCTTACGTCAGCCGCTTTTGAGCAACTCTACTCCTACTGCTACCTACTCACACGGGCAGTAGGTAAGTAGGGTTGTTTTTTTGACTTCACTTGTATAGACGGGACTCTATCTGCCTTCCTACTTGATCTGAGCATTTACGAGTAGGTAGGTAAAATTATTCAATGCTTAATGTTTTCCAACATTTTTTTTTTACCCCAAGTATTATAGTATTATAGTTTACATTATTATTATCTATTTTCTATGCGCATTTTTCCCTCTTTCTCGCGTGGGAAAAAACTAAAACCCATAACTCAAATAAAATGTGTGGCCGTCGAGCAGCAACCTCCTTTGTTTCCCCATATTTTTATTAATGGACCGATATGACCGCCATCTATCATAGCGCCATCTGCCTAAAGCGCATTCTACACGAAATATGAGACATTTCCCGGGACAGGGAATTCGGGCCGCGCAACCCTAAAAATACAACCCAAACAAACAAAAAACAACTTAAAAACAAATAACATAAAGCCTATAGAAAAGGAACAAGCGAACAATTTTGATATTCCAGGAATCCGGACTTCTTGTAAAAGAATATTTTAATCGTAAACCGTATTCGCGCCAAAAAGTCTTGAACCTTATTTTGGAGGAATAGAGCTCGTTTCAGAAAGACTGTTTAGAAACTCCGATTCAAAGGAATTTAATTGTAAGGTTATGTAAATAAATAGCTTTGATGAATGAAAGAATGAGAATTGGTATTGCGATGTAGCGCCAGACGAAAGTAGTGAACGGTTTAATGGTAGCATGTGCTTTTGATTAAACTGTTACTAACATTTGCTATTTATTTCCTTCTGGCTTTTTAGTGTTGAGTGTTGTTTTGTCTGTGATAATAGCAATGTAGCACGAACATTATGCCTTTTCTAAGACTGTAAACGTCGCTTAGATATTTAGATAGAAAAACGAAAAGAGGAAGAAAAAAGTTAATTTTGAAAATTATTTTTAACAAGCTTTTATTGCATCGTCATCGGAGTTAGGTACATACGTAGATACCTATACCAAATTTCAGCTCAATCGGACATCGGGAAGTAGTTCAAAATTCAGTTGCAAGATTTTACCCTAACAAACATACTCATAGTTACATATATACATTGCAAATTAAATAAAAGCTTATAATTTAAAGCTTTTAAAAAGTAAGATTCATTATACAAAAAAAAATTGCCAGTCAGCTTTTACGCTATACATAAAAGAATAATTGCGCAGTAGGTACCTACGTAAAGGTTTTATTCGGCCCAATAGAAATTAATAATTCAGCGTTATAGAAGCGTGTCGTTTACGCCAGAGGATTTGAAAAAGCTCTCATATTACTTATCGTCTAATTAAATTAAACGGACGATCTTACAAAATTAATTGAGTTTCCAAGTACCTATTTCAAGATGTTTTGTTCTTACAACGCAGGAATATTTACAATGGCAGTGGGGATTTTACTTCCTATTTGTCTCACCGAAAACTTTGCTTCACCAAGATGAGATTAAATTATACCAAAACGGGCGTCCCTGAAAAACATAAACCAACCTGGCTGAATAGAAAAACAAACGCCAACCATTTCAAACAAAACAATTCTAACAACATAGAAATAACTGCGTAATTAAAGCCTCATAATCGGTAATAGCAGCGGGCATGCTAATTAGCGTTGTAAATAGCAAATTAGCATGCTAATTGAATAAATCACGTTCGCCGCTAACCGTGACGTTTACGGCTCTGACGCGTGTATTCCCGCCAAAAACGAGCTTTCCCGCCATTTATCAACGCGACATGGCACGGTAACTATTGTTTAATCTGTGGCGGCACGCGCAATGGCCAATGTCCTCTGGAATTCTCACCATTCTGACTCGGGCGAAAAGGAATTTGGCTAATTTTTATTTCTCACAACGTTGGAATATTTCGTAAAACATGCATTATTTTATATTAGTAAGATGTTTAATAAACAGTGAAGAGGTGAACAATTTGCTTTCATGGCAAGCGCAATTCGTTGCCTTATCTACCTAATAGATGTAGCCTACAAATGCAGTCTTAGATAAAAATAATAAATATTTTAGTCTAAGAGTGCAGTAGTTGATGGATACCCGGGCCGACTTTTAAGCTTCAGAAGTTATTTTTTATCTATATTCAAAACCCTGCACGGTATTGTGTACATCGTTTTACGATCTTTATAATATGAGACTTTGAACCCCGAGAAACTCACGGACCGTGGAGTCTATGGTGTATAAAACTTAAAAAAAATACTTCGAGAAAAACCTCCTTGGAAAAAACTCTTTGAACACCAACAAAAAAAACTGTTTACCTACCACCGAAATCATCCGAGACCAAAAATAATAATGTTTAGGCTCAGATCAAGTAGGTTTATACTTAAAGGACAAAAGCACGTGCGAATTTCCTAACAATAGGCATGACGACAGTATCAAAAAATCGCCGATTCAATGCTTTCAGGGGACTAGCCAGATTAAAAAAACTTAAAACACATGTTTAGTTTTATTTTTAAAAAACAGATTATTAAGATTTTCAATAAATTAAAACATTAAAATACAGCAATCGGCCATCTTGTCAGAAACAACAATCACAGCGTATGACGTCACGCCTCAGTGAACTCAGGTCATCCGCCGCTCATCACGCATAGACACAATGACATGTTCACTAGCCGTGACGTCAAATCGACGCCATGACACAAGCAAGCTGTTTTCGGGCACTGTTGAAAAAATATGTGAAAAATGGCTTCAAACTTCGTTAAACTTAAGTTTATTACCGAAATAAAGGCTTTTTTGTAAATAGTAAATGTGTACTCACATTATGGAAGAGGATTTTAAAATCTTTCGTCACGCCTATTCTCACGATTGGTCAATGCCCTCTATACGAGCCCTTTGTGAAAAAGGTTGAGGATTTGATTAATATTGTTGATTTGTCACGTTCCGGAGATACGATTTGTTGGAACAGAATTTCCTGTCGGGCTTGTTAGCTTGGGTGGCTTGGGTTGCTTTTATTCGATGGACCTTTTATTACACTTTGACATTACACTTAATAAGTGCGAGAGTCGCATAAAATAAAAACAAACTAAATGGACACATCCATTTAGTTTGTTTTTATTCAGAAATCAGAAATATTTATTGATCTTAATAAATAAATAAATAAACGTTTCACACTCGTAGCTCCCCACTAGGAATAAATCCTGTGTCGGGATGCCATGGAACACACACAAAGACAAGGACAACTAACACCCAGATCCAGAACAGAACATTGAATGTTACAGGTAGGTAAGTCATATGTACACTGAGATGATTGAGATCAAGTTAGTATTCTGTGAATCAAGTAGAACTTTCTACTTGATCTGTGCATTTACAAACATTTTCACCCTATTTGTATAACGGATTGTTTTGAAAAAATCTTAAGTGTCTGTTTAGAGGTATGATTTCATTTCAAAATTCATTTTTTTTTAATTTAGCAGTGCCGGTATTTTAAATGGACTTCGATGCTTTGATGATTTTGATGATAAAAAGCAATTTTTTGGAGTCAGCAGCTTTGAAATTAAAGCTTCTTTACTGTTACATAGACTGTTAGATACTTCGCGCTCCTTATGACACCTAAAAATGCGTATTGCGCAGTACTTACGCTAACGTACGAGTGCTTAAAAAGATTTGTTCGTAATTACGTAGTTAGGTACCTACGTCAATAAATGTATGGAATTCATGAAGCAAAATAACATAAATAGGCATATATGTATAGAAAAGCGACCCCAGGACGTGCTCCGTTATTATAGGGAGCTCGGCTGGTTTGCGTAAGCTGGCAGTTGGGGGACGCACAATACACCCCAAGCGGGACGTCGGTGCAGGTCGCATCACCCCCACTTAGATTTAGAATTAGGCAAACACAATAGAAAATCAATCACAGTCCACAAATAAAAACAGAGCTCAAGTCACTTTCACTTTTTGTTTATGAAGGAAAGATATGAAAATAGCGGTCCAGAATTTCGCTTTGGTATTTGAAGAAGCTGGGTTGGCTCGGGTAACCGCTGGCGATAGGGAATCGCAAAATGCACCCCGCGGGACCTATGCTGCCGTCCATGAAAATTGCATTAACTACTTAGGTTAAAGCTAATTTCGAGAAAAACGCGTTTAAATATTTTATTTTCATTGTGTTTGTATGGCTATCACTATTTATGCTTAGTATTAAAACCGGCTCCGTTATAGCTACGTAAAAACTGTCTAAGGAAAATATATAAGTAGCTCTTGTTCTGCTGATTCCGAATATGCACTTAGCTCAATTCAGCCCAGAGTGAAATTTTTCTTAGGATTTTTATAAATTTTTTGGTCACGGAGAGGGAAATCTCATCTGCTGCCTGTCCGGGAAGATAGCTTGCACCTAGAATAATCGTATTAGTATAGATAGATAGATAGTAGTATAAAAAAAATTTAAAAAAATTAAACGAAATGAACGAAACGAATTGAATGTGTATTAAATGGACGACTACCCAGAATAAACGGTTTAACCTCACTTCATCAACAAACAGTCTTAATTGACATCCTGTAGAACTAAAAAATAACGAGTAACCGCACAGCGTGGCCAAATTAAAAATACCCCAGTTCACTTGACCCGGCTGACTCACGCCAGGTTAATGCATTCCGAGAATCCGTTATATGACTTACTCACTGAAACAATGTGCGCCGGATTCATCAATGAGCTTAAAATACGTGTTAGTTGCATGGTCGGTGCAGCGTTAAAAGTAGGTAATTCCACTATGAACGAAAAATATCTAGGTACTTAGATATTACTATTTCACCGCACCGTCTTCTGTCGAACCCTTTTTGGATTGTACCTATTGGTATTTTGTAGGCAATTTTGTACAACAAAAAAAAAACTCAAAAAAAGCTTTTATTGCATTACACAAGCATAACAAGTTTAAGCTCATTCGGACAGCAGGAAATGATAAAAAATTCAGTTACCCATTCATCGTTGAGCTGAAATTAGTTCTTCCTTACATTGAATATAAGAAGACGTCTCGGAAATACCGGGAAATTTTCTACCGGTTTTCCATGTTTTTGCTGCGTCTGGTACACGGTAAATACACGGAAAACTAAAAATCATTAGAAAACATTAGTTCTTGTTTCGATTCCGGATCAAAAGTACCTATTTATAATTAATATCTCTCAATTTCCCTGCTAAGCATCCATCATCATCATATTCCCAGAATATAAACCGCGATCAACGCTCGCGGACAGATCCGAGAAATATTTATAAAATTATATTAGCACGATAAACTGCGGGATAAAAATATAACGCCTACATAGAGACGTACCTACCTACCTGTTGCTATGATAATGTTGGTTAAATAATGTAATGCACTTAGCATTACGTTTTTTTTTGAAAGCTTTTTGAGCATATATTATAAGAGAATTAACCAACATCCGTGAATACAAATAGATAGGTATGCCGTCATGTGTACGAGTATGTAGAACTTTCCCGATCCTACCTTATTATTACACTGGATAGCATATTCTAGGATCACTGTTAATGTCTAACATAAATTTTTCGTCGTAAAAGAATGGTTAAAGCATGATAAATATATAATGCATCGTGCTCTTCATGGTCTGGTCGAGGCTTCTAATGGATAAGATTCTGAACATTACCTATTCAAGTCCAAAAACTGTACTGCAATTTACCACGACAAAGCAGCCAGCACTTCTACTACTGTTAGACGTTTATTAGATGGTGGCCTGTATTCAGGCTGCTGAAGCAAGGGATTTATATTTAAGATTTCCTACATCTTTTCCTTTCAGTTTCTTTCCTAACCCTGCATCACTTTCCCAGGTCGCGATGAGCGAAGAGGAGCCATGCGACGAGGTGCCGGCGCCGCCGGGCACGCCCGCCACTCCGCTGTCCGCGGGCACGCCGGCCGACGGAGCCCCCGGGATGCCCGTGCCGCCGGCGGCGCCGCGCAAACCGGCGCGCCGGGGGCCTAAAGTGCAGCAAGAGAGGCCCAAGCGGGCCCTCTTCTGTCTCACGCTCAAGAATCCGATGAGAAAGCTGTGTATTGATATTGTTGAGTGGAAGTATCCTTTTCTATACGAGATAAAGAATTGGCCATTGAGCCAATGGCTGATAAAATGCATTAAGGTTTGACACCAATAAGGGAGGTAAAGTAAGGAAAAATACAGCAAAAACATAAAAGATAGGGTAGGATGTAGTTGTCCATATGAGTCTTTTTGTATTTCTCGATACGACTTCACATTTGCCATCTCTTCACGTTCTTCTGCTGTCGCTCTTTTCATCTACTTTCCTTTCTATGATAGATATAACTACGAATAAGTTTTCGACCCTGAAGACCTTTGGCATAGCTTAACGACTGTATCACCAACTGCATTTTTACGAGTGTCGATAAAAGCTCTCAAGCAAACGCTTGCAGTTTATTGCGACATGTCGGAGTGAGATGACCTAATTTTAGCGTTGCAATTGCGCCGCCAATCCCGCTGTTATAGCGTCCGGGCGCCATTTGGAGTTGTTTTGGCGGGAAGCACGTCCGGCGAACCGGAGTCGCGTGATCAGCAATACGAATGGGAAACTCCACTAACAAGCAACCTATACGTGCGAGACGTGTGAGGCTCTTGGGAGCGGCGAGACGCGTGACATCTGTGCGCTAGTGCGGCTTGCCTGCGACTGAGCCCACAGTGGTGCGTAGTATATTCGTACGCACCACGGAATTAGTACTATTTGAAACGCCATTAGCCCGATCCTTACACACAGCAAATATGGCGTGTTAGTCTCCTATACTAACCTATCTCACATCACTATTCAGACCGTCTCTTTCAATTTCTGTTAAGGGCATTACTAATCTCCATTTCATCTTAATGCCATCTCCTTGATGACCTCAAATACCATTAAGAGCTCCTCATTTATTACCGAAACGTGTTAAAAGCGCCGGTTCCTAATTACCCCGGCGCGGCGGCGTGGTCCGACATTGTGCGGCTAAATGATAGAGAAGCGCAAAGTTTGCTTAGGATCTCTCAGTGTTAGCCAGTAAAGGAACGACTTCTCACCCACAGGCAGGTCGGAAAGCAATTTCAGTTAAGACATTTGCACAAAATTGCTTATCCAAAACGCTTCGCACTTTGCAAAAATTGCAAAAAGTAGGCTATGACACCCTGTAGTTTCCACAGTATCTACAATTGTAGGTATCCAGTGTCGAGTTGTTTGTCATATAACAACTGCCGAGCGATTTCAGTTCAGGCAGCCCGCAATTCTGACACCAGGAATGACCAGGATTAGTCAATCGGCCTATACCTACGTACTCACTCATTCTCGATATCTACGTACCCAAGCACATTTTTATCGTCGGTGAGATGGTGTGTTTGTGTAACAAACTCATTTTTATCGTAGCGTTTTCATTGCTCGGTGAAATTATTGTCTAAACTACTCTAGCCACAGATTTTCGATTCAGAGACGAATAACACGTGTTTTAGGATTAGACTAACACATCTTCGTGCAATCAGAACAATGATCAAAGCAAACTATGAGGTATGCAACATGCCATTATAGTTGGCATGTGTACGCTAAGATAATTCGCATAACGTGATCTTAATTCCTACCAAAATTCTGCCTGCAAATGTGAGGGCCTTCCAGGCAAGAATCGCTTGAATAATATCTCTTTCTGCACAAAAATAAGATTGTTGTAAAATATTTCGAGTCGTGAAAATAAAAGTAGGTAATTTGCAATTGTGGAGGCGTAAAATACATGTTTGCTTCTCAATCTACGATATCTTACAATCCCCATTTCAACCCACATGCACGCTTATCTGTTTTATAACTGGACTGCTCTGATCCATTTTCTTTCCTTCCTGAATTTGTACGACGCCCATTTATTTTTGACTATTACTGTAACAAGACTATCTTTAGATCGGAATGCATCGACCAAATATTTCAACTCTAAAAAGATATCAAACGATCAAAGGCGACATTTATATCAATTTAAATACCTCGAGAATACTTCCCATATTTCCTACATGATGCGTGCAACTCCATTTCGAGGGCATAAAAATTCTGGCTCATTGCCAACGATGCCGAGAGTGTGAATGGAAATACAGGAACAATAGAGGAAACACCGGTATTTGTAAATGCCCGTATTATACATAAATATATGTATAAGCTCGGATCATGTCATGACACATCTGGATGTTTGCAGCATTCTTTGGCAGGATGAGCTCTGCAGAACATATCTATAGAATTCCGTAAATAACTTTGTCATTGTGTTCTTGACCTATCTTTACTATCCCATTCATTGTTGAAACGAGCTGGCAGGTGATAAATGCCAGGTTTATGAGCACGAATTAGCAGGAAAATTATTGTCTTCTGGCGTACGGTTTCCGGAGAACGTGGCTGGTGACTCATTAGCAGCAGATGAGTCTTGATGAGATAAAGGAAATAAACTTTGTAGAGGTTACACACACGTAAGGGTGCCTACACACCAATTGATCGATGGTTGATCTATGGATTCTATGCCATCGAGCGATGCTAGAATTAGATCAGTCAACGTCACGATCATCAGTTCTGTTAGTGTAGTATATATATACTCGTATCAAGGGATAATCGACGTTGACTGATCTATTCTATCATCGATTGACTGTCGCATGATTTGGGTTTTTTTATGCTTTTGAGTGAGCAAATCACTCGCCTGATGTTGAACGTCACGTTTGCCAATAACAGGATAGGGGCCACCCAGAATTTTGAACTCTTAGAATTCAAGACCTGCGTGGCACAGCACTGCCGCTCGTCACCCTGAGATATAATCCTACTACTATTATAAAGGCGAAAGTTTGTAAGTATGGATGTATGTATGGATGTTTGTTACTCTTTCACGCAAAAACGGCTGAACGGATTTACATGAAATTTGGAATGAAGGTTGTTCATGGTCTGGATTAACACATAGGCTACTTTTTATCCCGGAAAACGCGGGTGAAGCCGCGGGGCGCAGCTAGTAATATAATAAAATGTTCAATCTCCAATATGCTCGAAAATTTCACTAGATAATATGTTTCTATTGAAATTTCTTGTAATAAAAATAAAAGTTTCCAGTAATCATTTTCTAGTGAATTTTTTACACATTACTGCTTGGTGGTAGATTGATGAAAAGGGCCCTGCCATTACAAAAAAGTAGATTTAAGCATTGTTCTTCAAATATTCCTTGACTCCTGCAACAGACCGTTTGAATGGATGATCCTGACGACAATATTCGCCAACTGCATTGCCCTAGCGGTCTACACTCCCTACCCATACAGCGATTCCAACTACACCAACTGGGTTCTTGTGAGTATTTCCGTCATGTTTAAATTTAACTCATTGCATTAGTCTTTCTAAAGGTTACAGAATCATTGTAATACTTGACAGCACTGTGTGTTGTGTGTTGAAGAGCACTGATGGGATTTTGAATACGTAACCCTGCGCTGTAGCTCAATAACTCAAAAGCTCTTTAACCAAATTAGACATGCTGTGGAAACTGCATGTTCATAGGGTGGAGCACAAATGTATGGAATTTTTTTTTTTTTTAGTTTCGAAGTTCTAATAGGGGGGAATTTGTGCCTTATAATAAAGTTAAATTAAGTGTAATTTTTTATTCCATTTATTAAATATCTTCTGCCTCCGCAATGACTTCAAAATTTTAAAATTTTATAGAAAGTTTCAAGTCGTATAAGGTGAAATATTGTGCCCTATTTAGTGGTCAGAAGGTATTAAATGACAGATATTTTATAGTTTAGACATTTATTAAGATAAAGAACATAAAAATACTTCGAAGAATTTGATAAATTAAATTAATTATTATGCTTGAAAATCCCTTTTTGTTTCAAATTTGGGCATCACGTTCCGCGATTCCAACTTGACTTTTATTGCACCTAATCGTGACCTTTTTGTGCACTGAGAAATGGAAGCTTCGGTCGTAATCTTCACAGCTCTCTCAACAGCTTGAGTATGGCAGGGAAGCCTTAAAAACAATGGTTTGTTCTCACCACCAGATTCGACAATGTCCTGAATTTCTTGGTCAGATAAATGTCTCAAAAGCGGCGGTTCGGTTAAGTTCTCCTGCCAGTTTATTAAATCAATGTATGAACCAGCATTAAAATTTATCAATGGCACTTGAAAAAGTCTAGGTGTTGAAGGGTGACTCACACTTCGTGCCTTCAGTATGCGACGAGCATCCAGCTCTCTAATATTCTTACTCTCATCTGTTATCATCGCAAGAAGAATGCTTTCGGGATGCGCGAAATAGCCGTTTCTTTGGATAACCGGATCTATAATCTTTCTCAAAGTTTCTGGCAGGTATCTGGAGGCCATTATAATGTGAAATAGATGATGGGCGCCATCTTTGCATGACGGTTTGGTCTTAATTAAAAACCAGGAAGGTGCATAGACTTTAACCACAAAAGTAGCCAGAGTTATCAAATTTTCCGTCGGATTTTCAGTCGCCACATACAAACGTAGTATTCGTTTGGCACGTGTGATCCAAAGGGCATGTGAAAGTTTACCTGGAGATTTATTTTCGAGATCTT
Source organism: Alcis repandata (assembly GCA_949125135.1). NCBI lineage: Eukaryota > Metazoa > Arthropoda > Insecta > Lepidoptera > Geometridae > Alcis > Alcis repandata. The sequence goes on from OX421247.1 coordinate 1,008,187, forward strand.
GTGGGAACACACCTAAAATTACGGCCGAGACAATTTTGTGCAAGTACTGCTGATCGGTACTCAGATCATTGGCCATTTCTGGTAACATTTGTCCTTTAATGCGTTCAAATTTCTGGACAGGCAGTTTTTCACTTGTTTCTAGAGCTTTTCCCAGTGGACCAACATAAGATTTAGGTCCTGAAGTACACCCGTCGAGATGAAGAAACAAATGTCTCAGAGGCAGTCCCTCACTCCCCTTATTAAAGTAATAAAACACAAAGTGTGGCTTCTCTGTGTATTCTACATCGAAAATATAGTATACCGGTAAACGATTTGTGATAAAAAAATAGTTTGTTTATTTAAATGTCGTACAGAAATATGTCGTCTAAAGGAGTTCTAAAACCAACTATTTTTATAAAATCAGTGCGCTGCGGAGGCAGTTACTCTAAACTGAATTGATTAATATTCTGCATGACTTAACTTAAGCCCAAAAGGCACTAAATTTTGACTATTACATTACAGTTAAATGAAAAAACTTTTTTCGCTCCACTCTAATTGTTCACCTATATTTAGTGTTTAGTGCCACTTTTTAGTAGCAGTCCACAATTATTGCCACAAAAATCGCCTATTAGTTATGTTGGTTTTTGTTGATCTTTTCGGGTCTCATTGGCTATCGGTACCAGTAACTGAATGATTGAGTGAATCTTGTTTTACATCTCAGTCTCAAGGTCTCAACTCGCCTGAACACCAGCACTCGTTGTTCAGGTCTGGTACCACGCTGAGTTGAAATGAGCTTACTCATAAGTCAAAAGACAAATCAAGAACACTATCGCTTTATCGTATGTTTATTGTATTTCATTTTATTCTCTCCATAAATAAATTATGATTATCTAATATATATTTCAGGAAAAAATTGAGTACGTGTTCCTAGTGATATTCACGGGCGAGTGCGTGATGAAGATCATCGCGTACGGCTTCGTGATGCACCCCGGCTCCTATCTGCGGAACGGCTGGAACTTGCTCGATTTCACCATCGTCGTCATTGGGTAACAAACTTTACTTTCCACCTCTATAATGCATGTTGGTTGCGTCATTCCTATTCGCGTTATTTTCATTTTTCGACTTAGTTTAAAGGTTGAAGAATCATCATCTTCCTTCTCTTACGTTTCCTCTGTTCATCCTTTACTCATCATTTATCATTCGTCATATCTGGATTCACTTGCTTTTTATTCAAATCATCATCTTTTACACTGTTCATCTATATACTTTGTTTGGTCATCCTCTACCGCTATACCCATTCACAGTTCACATTCTAAGTTAACGAAGGACATGGCAAAAATAAATGGTTTCTAACTTTCAACGGGGTTGTTTATGTGTTGCGAATTTTCTATGACATTCGATTAAAAGAAAGCTGGGAATCTTGTCCATTTCACTTGTCACTTGAAAGTCTTCTATCAGTGTTTGTTTTTGTTTCCAGCATGGTGAGCACAGTGCTGTCGAGTATATTCAAGGACGCGTTCGATGTGAAGGCGCTGCGAGCGTTCCGGGTGCTGCGGCCCTTGCGGCTGGTCTCCGGGGTGCCTAGTAAGTAGGACTGGCCATTAATCATAAGTAATCTCATTCATTTATTCTTACACCAGTACTAATGTACTGGTGTAAGTTGACGTCTAGGATTACCTAGTAGTAGTAAAAGACCCCTCTGTCTCTTTTGACTTATTAACGATAGTCCTATGTCTAAAGATTCAGAGTTTCGGACCCAAATAGATATTATATTCCATTTATTCTATTCTAATACGTAATGGATCATCTAATAGATCTTCATTTTCAAAACCAATAATTATTAACAAAATTGCACTATTTGATGATAATATTATTAAGTTGAAATTATATCACCAGCTGATATAATTTCAACTGACGGCTGACCTGACGAGCCAAAAGTCAAAATTTTGAATCTTTTAATCACAGCACACCATAATGAATGGATCAGGAAAGCATAGACGCACCTTGCCCCTCACTTCATTATAAGTTTACAGCAAACTCTTCACAACTGGTAGAAAGCTACTTATAAAAATCGGCACATTCTTCGTTTCCAGGTCTTCAGATAGTGTTAAACTCCATCTTGAAAGCGATGGTGCCGCTGCTGCACATCGCGCTGCTCGTCATCTTCGTCATCATCATCTACGCCATCATCGGCCTCGAGCTCTTCTCCGGGAAGATGCATAAGAGCTGTTATAATAAATACTCAGGTAATTAATTAAGAAGCCATCTTCTCTGCTAAATTCTTCAAAATGGTGAGGGCTTTTTTGGACCTGAATCAAGGGAGTTTATTTTTCGTTTCAAGGGATTCCAATGACCACAATCCTCAGCAATGATGGACCTATTGTAGATAGAATTAAGACCCACTTAATTCTCCCTTTCCTTCTTTATTTTATAGATGAGATCATGGAAAGCGCACACCCATGCGACGTCGACAACGGTTTCAACTGCTCCAAGCTCGGCGACGACTACGAGTGTCGAGACGGCTGGGACGGCCCCAACTTCGGGATCACCAACTTTGACAACTTCGGCCTTTCTATGCTGACAGTGTTCCAGTGCATCACTCTTGAGGGATGGACTGATGTTATGTATCATGTAAGCTGGCTAGTTTTCTAAATCTTCATTTTGATACTAAATTATTTCCGCATATCAGAATTTTCATCGCAGGCATTCTAAACTTTGTCATCATCAGCGTTGACAACTTTGACCTTCTCATGATAAACGTATTCTAACGTATCATTCGAAGATGCATTCATGATATGTTCTATACGAACTTTGCAGGAAACTTCATTGTCATTGATATTCAAAAGCATTTTTAATTTTAACGTTCTTTCACCATGCTCAACTGCAGCATTTTCTATCATATTTACCAGTTGAATGTCAGCATTCCCATTAACGGAATAGCTCGTTTCACTTTCAGCGTTATGAGTACCAAGATTATCTATTCGAACTTTAAAATTTCCAAATATTGTTTTATCGTTACAATTTTCGCTATCAAAAGAATCATCCACTGAGTCAAAAAGAAAACAACACTATATATAATGATATTTCTTGTACATAGATACAAGACGCGATGGGAAACAGCTGGGAGTGGATTTACTTCGTTTCGATGGTGATACTGGGTGCCTTCTTCGTCATGAACCTCATCCTCGGAGTGTTGTCTGGGTAAGTAACTATGAGATATTTTCATACAATGCTGAGTTAAAATAGAATTTGACTGGTAGGTAATCAAAGAAAAAAATCATACTTCAATTCAATATATCAGAAATATTTATTATCTGAGTCATATGTTTTGAAATTAGCTGCATCCTGCAGTTTCACCGCCACGGTGATGATGATGATGATGATGAATGAAAAACCCGTATTAATCCAGGGCAGGAGTTATCTCTACATTAAATTTTATCAAAATCGGTTTAGTAGTTACGGAGATACGTGGTTACAAACACACACAAATTTTGGAGCTGCCGTATCATCTTTTCTCGGAGCCATTCATAATATTAGTAGGAAGCAGGATTAAATTAATAGACTTCTCAGTAGTACTAAACCTAATAACTTTGTTAGCCGACTTCAATCATCCAGATTTAGCACGTTGTTTATCCACAGATACGTTTATACTAAACTAGCTGCGCCTCGCGGTTACACTCGCGGTCAAAAAATTTCGGTTCAAAAAGTTTGAAAAAAAAAGTATAGTAGGAAATAGGATAGTAGGAAGTAGGATAGTAGAAAGTAGGATTCTGGGATGTTAGATAGTAGGATAGGATAGTAGGATAGAATAGTAGAATATGATAGTAGGAGAGAATAGTAAAATGGGATAGTAGGATTAATAAGCATGATAAGATTCCTAATACCAATCCATCTTCCAGAGAGTTCTCCAAAGAGCGTGAAAAGGCCAAGAACCGCGGCGACTTCCAGAAGCTCCGCGAGAAGCAGCAGCTGGAGGAGGACCTGAAGGGCTACCTCGACTGGATCACGCAGGCCGAGTACCTCGAGCCGCTGGCGGATGCACTCCCGCATGCGGACCAGAAGCGGGACTACGGCCTGGGGAACGGTAACTGGGACTACTTGTGTGGCTAATAATAGTAGTTTATGACATTGTTAATAACTATGCATAATGAGGGGTAATAAAACACGAGTGTGAGTTTAAAAACTAAGCCGCAAGCTTAGTTATGTGCAGTTTCATACACTACTTTATCTACTCTCATATCGCAAAATTCAAATTACGAACTTCAAAAACTTTAAAACGAATCATAATGACATACTTTATAAGACACAAGCCAAAAAGGGCTCATGTTACTCATCATTATGAACCACTTTTATTATGGGACCAAACCTGAAATCGAGAAGAAAATCGGAGAAAGAAATAGTCGAAAGATATCGTATTGTCGAGTTCCTATTAAATAAGGAACATTTGTCGGACTGGGTACTGGGACGACTTGTAAGGAAGGCGAGGAAAATAGCACGTCCGAACAAAGATTAAATCATCGCCAAAATAAAAATGTCGATATAATTATATTCCCGACGTCTTCGTTGAACTCCCCGTCAAATGGGAGATAATGCACCAACAGAGATGAAATAACACAAGTATGAATTCAATAACAATAAACGACTGTGGTAATTGATTAAAAATATCAGAGCAATAAAGGCGGCAACAAGGAATTTTTACTGTCCTATAATTATGTATTTTTTAATTTGCTGACTTGAGAAAATGTCGATTGCAGGTCAAACTAACAACGAGCATGACAGCACCGACCACCTGGGTATGGAAGCCTCAGAAAGTCGCAATGTGCAGAAGGTTTCCATAGGAGTACAGTGGAAAAAAGATTTTGAAAAAGTAAGTTCAGCTAATTATAAGTTAAACTAAAAAGAGGTATGTACTCGTACTAAATAAATGGCAATAAAAAAGCTTTACCATTTGAGGTTTGAAATTTTGAGATAGCTACTTTATCAAAACAAACTTAAAATACACCAATACGTTTGGGCGTGATTGAGTAACAGACATCCATCCAAACTTTCAGTTATATAATATTACTAGCTTTTACCCGCGGCTTCGCTCGCATTGAAGCTATTGAAGTAGCTAGATTTTGAGATTTTTTGACAATGTTTTTATCTTTCGTGAAAAATCTATAGTATTTTTTTCAACAAAAAGTATCAGTTCTTATACCTCCAAAAAGATGTGTACAAAATTTCATGGTGATCGATTAATTAGTTTTCGCGTGAAAGCGTAACAAACAAACTTACATTCGCATTTATAATATTAGTAGGGATTTACTTTAGTTGAATCGAGTTTCCCCCGCAGGTGAACCGGCGCATGAAGCGCGAGTGCCGGCGCGCCGTGAAGTCGCAGACCTTCTACTGGCTCATCATCATACTCGTGTTCCTCAACACCGTGGTGCTCGCCAGCGAACACTACCAGTCAGTATACTTACACCTCGGTCTTCTCAGTCTTCTGTGCTTTTTTTTTATTCTGTTGTAGGCTTGCGTTTGACCGCCGCGCGATCGCGCCTGATGGTAAGCAATGATGCGGTCTACGATGGAGCGCGCTTGCCTAGAAAGAACCGATTCACTCGCGACTTGAAGACACACAAATTATATCTATTGGGAAACACCCACTCGGGTAAAGTTTAAAGTATTCCACTTTCTGGCAATGCGCACAATAAAAGTGGAATCAAAGTGTCGTACGAGTCGTACAGTCTTTTCAGTCTTCTGTGTTCTTGAACACTACGTCTACCAGTCAATAAACTTAGTCAGTCTTTTAAATCTCTGAATCTCTACTCAGTCTTCAGTAGTCAATTCAGTCAGTCTTCTGCAAGTAATTTCTGGTGTGAACAATAAATAATTTGTCGTCTATACTCTATCTGAACTGTGAATCGGGAATCTTCATTTTCGACTACATTCCAACCAGCCAGTTGATGGCTAAAAGTGAACTCTTGCGGAAAAGAACAACTTTTTTTAAATCAATGATTGGCATGCGTTTGACCGCTATCTCGCCTGAAACTATTAGGTATGAGAAACTGATTCATTATTGTCTTGAAATATTTAGTTTCCTGATGTACTTGATTTTTAAACTAAGTTTTTTGTTCCAGGCAACCGACCTGGTTGGATCTGTTCCAGGAATACGGCAACGCGTTTTTTGTTGCTTTATTCACTTTAGAGATGTTAGTCAAGATGTACAGCTTAGGTTTACAAGTAAGTCCTAATATAAATCCAATATTTGCAACTTTATTAATATGTCTAGTTTCTTCTATGAATCCTAAGCTCTTGGCGAAAAGACTAGTTGCTTCGTAGTGAGTCCCGGGTTCGATTCCCAGCTGAGCAGATGTCTGAATCATGAATTTAAATATCTGTTCTGAGTCTGGGTGTTAGTTATCTTTTGTGTGTGTTCCATGGTATCCCCGACACAGGGTATCTTAGTGCGGAGCTATGACTTTGAAACGTTTATTTATTATTTACTAGCTGCGCCCCGCGGTTTCACCCACATTTCCCGGAATAAACAAACCTATGTGTTGATCCAAACCATGAACAACCTTAATTCCAAATTTCATGTAAATCCGTACAGCCGTTTTTACGTGAAGAGTAACAAACATACATCCATCCATACAATTTTACAAACATTCGCATTTATAATGTTATTTAGCAAGACTAGCTGTGCCCAGCAGATTCACTCGCGTTTTACAGGATAAAAAGTAACTTATATGTTAATGCAGGGTATAAGCTACTTTCGTACTAAATTTCATCCGAATCTGTTCAGACGTTTTAGCGTGAAGGAGTAACAAACATACTCACTAACTTTCACTTTTATACCTATAATATTAGTAGGTTATAAGGAGTAGGAAGTAGGATACGAGTTGTATTCATGAATGTTTATGTTTCAGGGCTACTTCGTGTCCCTGTTCAACCGGTTCGACTGCTTCGTGGTGATCGGCTCCATCAGCGAGATGGTGCTCACCAAGTCGGAGGTGATGCCGCCGCTCGGCATCTCCGTGCTGCGCTGCGTGCGGCTGCTCAGGGTGTTCAAGGTCACCAAGTGAGTTCTCTTCTAAACTGTTTGGGTTACCATTATCATTTTTATAGGTATTTGTTTACTCACTTATTTGTGGTAAAAAGGAGAGCTTAACAATCCATAATTTATACTATGTTATCATCGCCCCAATCAAGATAAGTTATTATGATTGCAGATCTAATTTAGCATTCATTCCTTCGTTTGAACCAACAATGCCAACAATCTGAGTCGAAAATATATTTTAGCATTAGTTAGCCAGGCAGTAAGTAAATCTAATTGTTTCTGACAAACTTTCTAACCTTCTCTCCAGGTACTGGCGCTCCCTGTCTAACCTTGTGGCCTCACTCCTTAACTCCATCCAGTCCATCGCGTCTCTCCTCCTCCTGCTGTTCCTCTTCATCATGATCTTCGCGCTACTCGGCATGCAGGTGTTCGGAGGGAAGTTCAACTACGACCCCGTGGAGGAGAAGGATCGCCACAACTTTGACTGCTTCTGGCAGGCGCTGTTGACGGTTTTTCAGGTATGTTGGGACGTTGGGACCAACAAGAAATTGTAGTCTGCAAGAAATTTAACTATGGTCTTTGTACAACTGAGCCTTTCCTTTTATTTTTTTTCTGTTTTGTCTTGACTGAACCAGTGGCCAACAATGTAAACAGAGTTTAGATCACGAAGTTTACATAGATAATTATATTAATTTAAATTAGGTTTAGAGGATAAGTTCAAGTGCCGAATTCATTTCCAGATACTAACAGGTGAAGATTGGAACGCCGTCATGTACGAAGGCATTAAAGCGTACGGTGGAGTCGGATCCTTCGGGATCCTAGCTTGCATCTACTTCATCATCCTCTTCATCTGTGGTAACTGTATCCTTTGCTAAATGAGCTGGGTCTCAGTCGAAGTTTTTCAAAAAGTATCTTAATCGGCCTCAAGGGGTTAATTTAATCCTCAATTCCTAAAAATGAGAAAAAGTTTTAGTAAATTCCTAAATTGTAAATTAGGGGTCTATGATCTGTAAATCAAAACACGAAAATGAATTCCGTTTGAGGGAAAAATGCTTTCGTTCTTGGTAATAAAATTATACCTATTGGTAATAATGATCCTTAGCAATAAACCAGACATCCTTCTGAACGTGTTCTTGGCCATCGCCGTGGACAACTTGGCAGACGCTGAATCACTCACCAATATCGAAAAGGAGGAGGGGGTAAGTGAGAATAAAATGTTTAGCCTTATGTACTTCAAATATAGCTGATATCTCACCTCGAACCTTGGTTTCGACTTCTAAGTATATACTTTCGTCGCCCTTTGACAGAGTTAGCTTATTTGTACAAACAAAATGCAAAATTTTATGAAGGTCGCATTAACAGTATTTAAGTTATCAGACAAATTTTGTAAGACAGCAATTCTATAAATATCGCAAAATTACATCACTTTAAAAACTGTGGAATTCGTCATAACTATTTTGATTATGTACAGGCCCCAGATGAAAAAGAAGTGGCAAGTGCGCTAGCAGACGGTGGGCAAGTAGACACAGACGACGAGTACATCCACGACGACGATGCTTACCCTTCAGATATGTACGTAAATTGAAAAATAGGTGACACCTTTAAGATTTAAGAAATAAATGGTCGTAGAGATAGAAAAAATAGATTGTATGAATGCGATATTATTATCCTACTCATTGACATAAAAGGTTAAAACCAAAATACAATCAATAATGCCTAGAGATAATTTGTTTATACTATAATAGGTACCTAACCAAATTCAATATAGTAGGTACTTTAAAAGAGTCGGTGTCACAAGAACTGTTTTATGCAGGTCGCATTCAGACAGAGATTACGAAGAAACAGCATCAGAGGAGCAACAGGACCAAGGAGACGGTGAGAGTATTTTAGAAGGTATAGAAGAAGAACGAATAGAAGAAGAACAAAGAATAGAAGAAGAAGAGGAGGATATTCACCAACGAAACCACATAGGTATGATTGATAAAACTTTTTTTGAGAGAGATGTTCTTGTTTTAACAAATGAGAAAGGTATTTGTTGATGGTAGATTTTATGATTGATTGATTGATTGATTTCATTCAGTTCTGAATTTGATGAATTATTCTGAAGAATATATGTTAATTTCCAAAGTAATTGTTCTGAAGAAGTTTGCTTTGTACATTGAGAGACTTTTATTTCGTAATGTGTAGTCGTGTCGATAACAGTTAGGATTGAAGCTAACCAACCGAACACAGTGAATACAGAATACGCAGAAGAGCCAAGGTTGAAACGCAAACCGACCACCTCGTCGGCGCGGCCCCGGCGACTCTCCGAGGTCGATATTTGCGACACTAAGAAACCCATCCCAGACGCTTCGTCTCTCTTCATATTTTCCAAAACCAACAGGTTAGGGACTCGGACAAGCCACAAAATCTATATCAGCTTTGATTTCTAACTAGATGTTACTTTCATTTATTTATCTCACATTAGTTTTAAACTCGTCAGAGACAGCTTCGCCTTCGATCTTTTTAATACTTACGAATAATAATTTTATATCTATATAATTTGTTTTCACACTGTTGTTAGCTAATCTCACTTTAATTGTGTTTGCAATTTAATTTTCTTCTTACTATTTAGAATAGGCAGGTTTTTAGGTATTGGCAGTTCAAACAGTAGGCATGGATTTCTGTAATACTTAGGTTCTAGTAGGGTGCCTACACTGAAGTTTGCACAGACTTAGTGATTTAGATTAGGCAAAGTAAATAAAATAGATTTAAGAATCTTTAGAGGTAGAGGACTTTGTAGATGATAGAGTAGTAAACAAAATCTACGGTCATGTGTTTCTTACTCACAAAGATGGCGGTGAAAATGAAGAAGAGGGCCAACTGGTAACTGCCCGTCCACGGCGCGTTTCAGAACTGAACATGCCCAACCAAACGCCGCCGATACCGAATGCTAGTAGTTTCTTCGTATTCTCACCGACGAACAGGTGATTGGTGGTGACGTCATCGCCGCGGTACCAGTGTCTCATTGTATTGGCGTTGTGTGTCTACAGCCTTACCGATTGGCATCATCTCATTGGACCTTCTACTTTACGAAGCATCACCCATTTGTCCTCGTCGTGCACGACTGTTGTGATCCTTATGTGTGGAATAATCACCGACCAAATTCAAAATTGAAACAATGAGTACTGGGTACCCTTGAGTTGTTCCCCAATTAGAGATCTTTAGGTTGTGAATTAGATAGTTAACTAGATTTTTAGCATGGGGTACTTAATCCCTTAGACGAAATTTACTAGACAATTTCAGTTTTAGGAATTTAGTTTAACGTATTGCATGGATTGTTCCTTTGATTTTTAGTTGCATGATTGATGGTGCATGTTTACTATGTGTATTACTGTGATAATAATATGTAACATGTAACAGTATTTATATTTTTGTGTTTAATAATCTATGTACGTACATGTGTATAAGCTTTATCGCTTTAATAACATCAATCCTTTTTTATACTTCGATGTGAACCTACGCTTTAAGTGTTGTAATAAATAATATACTCGTATCGTTCCATAATAACAACACAATAACATAATTATGATGCTTCCTGAATATTATATTTCAAGTTCAAATTTGAATGATGGTAAAAAACTTTTTTTGTAGTCTTTGACGACTGTGTTTTTGATTTTTTTTGTCCAAAGTCTTTAAAATTATTTTGAAATCAAACGGTACGGTACCTACTATACCAAATCAGTCGCGCAAGCAAACTTGTTGTTCAAAATTTAAACTCACTGTTTGGGTTTATGAGACACCTATAACTTTCGAACCTAAAATGAATTCTAAACTTTTGTACCAACGAAAGTCTTAACATCAACCTGATCACATCATTGTCGTCACAATGACCATTGAGCAGTTCATCATCATTACGTATGACTGCAGGTTTCGAGTGCTCTGCTACAAGCTATCAGCATCTTCTCCGTTCGGCAACGTCATCCTCGTCTGCATCATGCTGTCCTCGGCCATGTTGGCTGCTGAGGATCCGCTTGATGCTGCGCAGAAAGGGTTTAGGAATTGGGTGAGAATCTAGAACTAGGGTTCTTCTGAGTGTATACTATTTTTTGAACTAGGTTATAAATAATCACGTTGATCAATTCTGGACAACTCTTATAACTATTGTTTCTTCATGCACTTTTTTTTATGAACCAGCTAACAACAACTCCACAAATGAGTGATGAGATGATGATGTCACAATGAGTAATGAGGACTATGGTGCCATTATGAACTAAGATGTTTTTTCACGATTAAGGATTAATATTTTTCCTGGCAGTTACTAAGTCAATTCGACGTGTTCTTCACGGGCATCTTCACGCTGGAGCTGTTCCTGAAGCTGATCACGTACGGGCTGGTGCTGCACGAGGGCGCCTTCCTTCGCTCCGCGTTCAACGTGCTCGACATGCTCGTCGTCTGCGTCTCGCTCATCTCTATGAACTTAAAGTTTGTGTCTCTTTTGCACTAGCTTTTGTCTTTCTTTATAGTTATATTGATTGTATTTGTCTGATTTGTTGTGTCCAAAATGATTAACTTGATCTTGTTTTAAATTTTTGTCTTCGACTCGTATACGTCTTCCCACATTGTCCCTTATAATCCGCGGCCGAGTATATTCTGTTTTAAATTTTAAATATAATAAATTAGTTCGGTTTTAATGAGCACATGTCGTATTACTTGTTCGCAGGTCTGGTAGTATATCTGTGGTGAAAATATTGCGAGTGTTCAGGGTGCTGAGGCCTCTTAGGGCCATCAACAGGGCCAAGGGCCTTAAGGTCAGTAAAAATTATTTATTTAGTCAATGTTACATAATTGTGCCACATAATAATAAGAAATATTGTTACAGTTTACAGAATTATAAAACTTTTCAGATGAGATTTAATTTTTGAGGTGACTCAATTAAATAATGATTTTAGATTGTTAACTGGTTATTTTAAGCTGATTGGTCGAAATGTTATAAAACGACCTATCAATTAACACTCATTATTGTTTAGAACAATTCCTGACCTTTTTTTCCATGATTATAGCACGTTGTTCAATGCGTGATCGTTGCCATCAAAACGATCGGCAACATATTATTGGTAACATCGTTACTGCAATTCATGTTCGCTGTCATGGGAGTGCAAATGTTCAAGGTAGGGGGCTCAACCTAAATGTGCAACTCCTGAAGATTTCCAACCATTGCCGAATAGCTATCCATTTCCATTTCTGGACCAAAACCACGAGTGACAACACAATTTGTGCAGTGAATCCACCATCTTCACTGTTTGATATCTTGAAACCATTTACACCTTTGGGTATTATCTCTTCTCTCACTTTTCTATCCTTTCTTTCCACTCATTTCTCATGATTATTTTATGTATTATTGTTTATATCAAGGCTTAACAAACTGTATCTGTTTCAAGCTTCAACTAACTCTTGTGCTAACTTTATATGAGCTGCTAAAGCTTCCATCTTATGAAATATTTGGACAGCTTTGCTATACTTTCTTGTGAACTTGTGATGTGAATAGCTTCATCTTTTTCTTTATCTTCTGCAAACGGTATAACAAAAGTACCCACTTTGAAGCCAAAGGATAATAAATTCTAATCTAACAAAGAACGAATCTTGCATGAAGTAGGCGGAACTGTAGTATCTAAATAATCATTGTCATTATGTTTTAGATCGTCATTATGTAAGTTCAGTGTCGTCAAAATTAGTTTCAAGCATGACATATTTAACATCCATCGAACCCAAAGGTGTAGTTTTGTCCAATGTTTAGAAGACTAAACCTCGTTAAGTGTTAGACAGCATTACCATCCCCCTACCTTGGCGTTTTTAAAATACCGACACGACTTCTAACAAGTTTTACCCAATAGTTAGAATCCCCTCTGTAATTACGTCCTATGTGATTAAAATTGGTTTGCTTGTCCCCTATGTTCCGCTGCTGCGTGGTTACCGGACTCTTTTTGGAACATTCCTTGCTCGTGGTAACGTACATTAAAAATCCTTGCGACTAACATGCACTCTCTGGCCCTTGATAATGTAGTATGTGGTGAAATGTGTGATAGTAGCAATTAAGACTATAGGAAATATAATGCTAGTTACGTATTTATTACAATTTATGTTTGCTGTCGTCGGTGTACAGTTATTTAAGGTGAGCTTGGTATTTGTTGTGGCATCGATGTTGTGGCTTCAGTCTGTTATTTCAGGAAAACGTATTGCTTTGGATGAACTAAAAAGTTTGGCATGTCTAGTTACGTAGTTACCTACCTACCTACCTGAATTATAGCTATTGCATGTGATCAATCTATTGTTTCTGAAACAAAATAGAATGCTTTGAAACGTTCAAATTTAGGGCCTTCATAATATACTTGTTTTGATTTTAGTATCAAATTAAGTTTTATTGGCATTTGTAAAAAGCTTCTTATACGACATACGGAAGGCGTCATGAGAAATGAGTTCATTAGAGACCATTGATAAATAGTCATTAGTATATCAACATTTTTAAATTACTGGCTGTCATTTTAATGTCGTGGCATGAAATTAATGATTTGTTTAACTGTGATAGATTTAATCGCTAAAGTTTTCTTTTTCAGGGAAAGTTTTTTAGATGTAATGATATTTCTAAAATGACAGAGGCTGAATGTCAGTAAGTATAATTTTCAAATTAAAAATAATTCAAATAGACTTGTCATAGAGATTCTAACAAATTCTATTTCTTTTCCAGAGGGACGTATTTGGTTTTCGAAAATGAAGATTATGTGGTACGAGATAGAATATGGAAAAAGAATGACTTCCACTTTGATAATGTTATGAAAGGAATGTTGACTTTGTTCACTGTGTCTACTTTTGAGGGGTGGCCAGGGTAAGATATTATATAGATGACATTCTAATGTATTCCAGTGCTTTTACTTTGCGTTTCAGATTCTTTATCCTCGAATTGGTCATCATTTTACCGATTTTTATTTTTCAGGTTGTTATATGTATCAATTGATTCGAATGCTGAGGATCGTGGTCCTATCACTAACTTCCGTCCAATTGTTGCAGCCTACTATATTATTTACATTATTATTATTGCCTTCTTTATGGTATGTATTAACTAAAATAACCACATAATCCAAAATAGTGATATCGCAAGAATCTCTCACACTTATGATAAAATGTTTTAGGTTAATATATTCGTCGGTTTCGTCATAGTGACATTCCAAAATGAGGGAGAGCAGGAGTATAAAAACTGTGAGCTTGACAAGAATCAAAGAAACTGCATAGAATTTGCATTAAAAGCTAAGCCGATACGAAGGTAAGTTTCACTTTATCAATATTATGTTATGTAAAAACAATGACTGGGAAATCAAAGAAAATAATATAACTCAAGTTACTGATACATTAAATCCTTGAAAAAACTTATCAAGTGTCGTGAACCTAAATTTGTCTTAGAAGTCTTTAAACAAATTGTCTTTGAAAATGTTCCTGCAGGTACATCCCAAAGCACCGCATTCAGTACAAAGTGTGGTGGTTCGTGACGTCACAGCCCTTCGAGTACGCCATCTTCGTCCTCATCATGATCAACACGATCACGCTCGCCATGAAGTACCACAACCAGCCGCCGGAGTACAGCAAGGCTCTCGACATGCTCAACATGCTGTTCACGGCTGTCTTCGCGTTAGAGTTCATATTCAAACTGGCTGCTTTTAGATTTAAGGTACAATACACTCACACCAACCGCTCAAAAAGAAAATAATTATATGTTAGAAACATATAGGAATTTCGTCATTACACTATACACAATAGGCTATTTGACTGATTTTGAAAAACTGTTTTAAATTATTCGCTGGCATATGATTAATACACCACATGTATATTTCTGCGAAATTTGCAGTATTTTTCGTAAAATACTGTGTTAAAATTTAAATTACAATATTCGCGCTAAAAACGCTGTTTCGGTAATGGCGGACGACATGTGATTTGCGTGACGTCACAGGCAAGTAAGCAAACTTTATTGTTTGACAAACGTCAAACTTGTACCAAAGTGTACATTATAAAATCACACAAAGTGTTAGCATTAAACAATGTTTACTTGCGTGTGACGTCACGCGAGGCGTAGCCAATCACAGAGCGTTCTTGTGGCTGAAGAATTTTAAAAAATAATTTGAATTTATTTTGTTTATTTTGAAAAATCTATAAATATTTTTGGATAAAACAGAGATAAATATGTTTTTTTATGTTATTACTTAATAGAATGACTACATTTCGTAGCATATTTTTAATAGTGTCAAATAGCCTATTGTTTTAAACAAATGTCGTTGGGAATATACATGTAGTGCTGAGGAAGACCTTCATTCATTACTATATATTTAATCTGAAACTAGAGATGACCACTCGGCATATACGAACTTATTTTTTGAAAGAACAGATAGTTTGGAGAGAACGTTTGTATTTTCTACAAGTAAAACATAAATGTCATGACAGGTTTTATCTCGCATTAACAGATTATTTACCACGTACCTACATTTTTATGCGATTTTATTAGGTTTTGGCACTTTTCCAAACGGTATATCATAACGATCACAAAAATGCGTATCAATATTTCATGTATAAGTATTTTTTTAAACTAGAAATACTTTCGAAAGAATGGACTTGAATTGTGCAAAATAGAGTAGAATGGAAGAAAGAAAGGTAGCCTTTGCCCTGCATGAATACGGTGCAGGCTAAAATAGTAATAATGGTTCTAGATACTTTGATGATTGTATCTAATTTCTGCTTCATAGTTCACTACGAACTTAACTAACTAGTTAATTTACGTTTTATGATACAGAATTACTTTGGCGACGCGTGGAATACGTTCGACTTCATCATCGTGTTGGGAAGCATCATTGACATTGTGTTCTCGCAAGTAAACGAACTGAAGAACCAGGTAACTCTACTTAAAAGCACCGGCTATCGACACTGAATACACCTAAGTTTAGAGATATACTTGACAGCTTCACTAAATTGTTACCAACTGAATGAAAAGAATTTATTTTAATACTCTAATTAAGTAAACTGCGAAAATTATCATCACTTACTTACTCGCTAAGGTTTTTTACTATCTGTTACTTGTAGGTGTGTCTGAAACTGTCAAGGGTGTTTTTAAATTTGCTCAACTATAGTTTCACCTTCACTCTAAGCTGGATGGTTTTGATAAAGTCTGTGATTTTGTACGACTTCCTTTGATTTATGATCTCATGGCTATTCATCTTTAATATCTCTAGTAATTTCGAAGAAAAACTTTTTAGTTATTTCAATTGATTTATTAATTTGTTTTTATTTATAACTTTTATCATATTTTTCAAACTTACGGTTGGCGGTTGCATCATTTCTTGTTTTTTCAATTTTAGTATGTGTATACATGCCGCTCTGCAATAGATTTTTCATGAATTAACGAGGGAAATCCATATGATTTTAGAATATTTTTTGTGTAGAGTTCTGTCTTTCTTACGGTTTTCCAAAAGCATTATCAAAACCAAACCAGCAAGGTTACTGTCCCCAGCATGGACGATAGATGTTGTAATAACAACGCTATGCAATCTCACTTCTTTCTCTGCGGTGGAGGGTTCACAATTCAGCGGCAAAATTGATTTCAGGGCACTGGAGGTGTCAAGGCACACGTTGTTAAGGTAAGGAACAAGCTTGACGCAATCGTCTTTAACAATAACAATAGAAGACTTACAAACATTAACCGTTTTTGATAAAAATAATAGAATAATGTGTATTTAGATCTAGAAACGATGTTTGTAAGTTGTTAAAATTGTAATTAACAAATAGTAACAGACAGAGCAAGAAACCAAGAACTGTACATAGTTGCAGAGAATCGTATCGTGAAAATACATTTGATTTCTGTAATATATTATTATGCTATCATTTCTAAATAGAGCTTTTTCTGTTGCTGATACTAACCTAGTATAAGTCAGCAAAACTTAAACGATCGATGATGTAAAAAGCAAAAGTGCACTGACCTAGATATACGTACCTATAAATAAAGTAATAAAAGCTTTTTATGTTGTACCTATAAAACGACGCAGCTAAAATAAGCAGCGCAAATGCTTTAGATGTAAAAATTGGGACAGTAACACTGAACTACGCAATCTTGTACAAAATGGCAAAATGGATAGTACACACGGACACAAACTTTAATTAAGGCACTTATTAGAATCACTTTGCCACGAAAGCAATTAATTTTATCTTTGCATTCTTTTCATTCTCATTGATAACTACTTTGTAACTCGTGTACACTATGTCAGTTCCAGAGGAAAAGGTTTACGTCCAAAGCAAGAGGTAGTTGGGCTGCTCTACGACAGGACCATATTTAGACTAGAATGTTTATGTTAGTTAGATTCTTTATAAAGATGCAGTGTCTCACTCTGTTCATTTTATTACAGACTTAATTAAGGTAGAAATAACCACAAGTTGTTCATCTAAGTACACTGTACAGATTTTGGACAGTCAGTGATAATTTGATTCAATATCTTTCATCTGAAAGATCATCAAGTTTATCTTCAGAATAACACCTTTTATGTAGAATCTAGATCATTTAATTAATTCTAATCCAATTTCATCAAAAGCATTTAATTTGTCACAGTTCCTACAAAAAATACAAAATTCATTTTCACCTTTCAAAATTCCAGGAGCACTCTATTCCTTCGATAAATTTCTTCCGCCTCTTCCGTGTTATGAGGCTGGTAAAATTGTTATCTCGAGGTGAAGGCATCAGGACTCTGCTCTGGACATTCATCAAGTCTTTCCAGGCGTTGCCGTATGTTGCCTTGCTGATCCTCATGTTGTTCTTCATCTATGCTGTTGTTGGGATGCAGGTGAGCTGAGAATTTAGATGTCTCTTTTAATTGTATAGCTTTAATCACTTTCTTATAACCTGTCATTATTTAAGTTTGATTAATTTACTATAGGCTTACCATACCTACTAATTTTAGATGGGGATAACTTTTACTGGATGCCTTGTGGCTTGTGACATCTGTTACTGGCATACTCAACTATGTGATAGAGACTTTGATATTTTTCTTAATTATTTTGCAGGTGTTTGGCAAAATAGCAATAGACGACGAGTCCCCCATCACGAGAAATAATCACTTCCAGACGTTTCCGCAAGCTATTCTCGTTTTGTTTAGATCTGCCACAGGTAAGATACTGTACATTTTCGATATGTGTGCTCTCTTGTCGCTAACTTCATAAGCTAAGGCGATTTGTCAATATCAATAATTCATAATTTTCATCTGATATCAGGCCTATCTTGATCTAATAAATTCTGGCGTGCTCTGACCGGGTTCATCAGATTTATCTTACTAGGCAAAACATCGCGAAAATTTAAGTAATTTTTATACTTATTCAACGTACATTCATTTTGAACATTTATAGTATGTGAATTTCCTAGGTGAGGCATGGCAGGACATCATGATGGGCGTGTCTCCCGACCCTGAAGTGAAGTGCGATAAGAACTACCAGGATGAGGAGGGCAGCGACGAGGACGCCGGATCCTGCGGCAGTGTCCTGGCTTTCCCTTACTTCATCTCGTTTTATGTGCTGTGCTCATTTTTGGTAAGTAGTCACATCAAGTTCACAATTATTTTTTTCATTTAATTCCGTATCTTTGACCCAAAATAATGTCATTGCTTTAAAAGTGCCTCTCTCTTGATCTCGCATATGCTCATGTCAAGCATCAGCTTAGAAATTGCACAGATGTTTTAGTTTTTTGCAATTATGTCCCATGTACTCGTAACAACTGATGTATTTCTCTTTCTGTTTCCAGATTATTAATTTGTTTGTGGCTGTCATTATGGATAATTTCGACTATTTAACTAGAGACTGGTCAATTCTGGGACCACACCACTTAGATGAATTTATAAGGTAAAGCAACAGAGATTACCTCCACAATAGGCCCAAGTTTGAAGGCTTTTTAAGACAGATCTAAATTTTCTAAAACTATTGGCATCCTTGTCTAATGGCTTGCAATGATAAAGACAGATATTTATATTTTTAGTCAGTTTAGATCTGTCTTAATTCAAACTTGGGCCCAATATCTTTTATTTACGGATGAGTGTGCCTTCTTTATTGAATGTTTCGTTATGGTTCCAGATTATGGAGTGAATATGATCCAGATGCAAAGGGTAGAATAAAACATTTAGATGTAGTTACGTTGTTAAGAAAAATTAGCCCACCTTTAGGTAAGTGTAGCAAAAATATAACGATTAGGTTATTAACCTTTTTTTTTTTTTTTTTTTGTTGACCCAGTGGAAATCCTTTATGGATACCCCTAACCCGGGGGAGCTGGGGTTATGTGGGAGTCTCCGCTCTGCGGCGGCATACCCACTAAAACCACTGGGAAGTTGACCTCATTCCCTTGTGGCCGGGGGCAGCGGGGTTCCCTTTCGGAGTCTCCGCCACCCTCAGCCAGGGTCGGCCCTTCGGCCCCGTCTTCCGTGCGTCAAGAGAGGGACGGCCCTGGTCACCCAAGGCCGCCCCCAGACGTGTGGAGCCGGTGCAAGCCAGCGGAGAGCCCCCCGACCCTCCGCCAGTGGCCCCACTACGGAGAGGGAAGGAGGCGATGATCGGATCGCCTCCTCCTCCCTCCCCGTCGTCTGCGCCGGAGCGGATCCTGCGGGAGTCGTCCTCCCCGATCCGCCCCGCGGCCCCTTCTGCGACATTACCTCTTCGCAGAAGGAGACCACGGCCTGCCACGATCTCTCGCCGCCGAGCATGGCTTTCACCACGCCCGGCAACAAGCGATCCCCTCCTCCTTTCCTTGCACTCCCGACCGCGACCCACACGCGGCGAGGAGCACAAGGAAAACCCCCCCTGGTGGCATTGCTGCCACCAGCCAAGCGTGGAGCGCCGTATCCTCCAACGCTCCACACTCCACCACACACCATCCGCTGTGCCCTCTGCTAGTCAGAGGGACACGCGGACGGGCCCACCGTGTCGGGTTATTGGCCACCGTGCGGTACTACTGCATAAAAGCTATGCAGTAGTACCGCACGCTGTTGCCCAGGGTGCACCACGTGGAGGTTACCCGACCTAGCACCCCATTAGGTTATTAACCTAACCCAACCGAGGTAGCCATTAACTTGTAAATACATAACTCATACAAAATAATGGTACAAAAATCAATACAAGAAATAGAGTAATTTTGATGACTTCAATTACAAAACATATTTTGGATTTTAAGTCACATCACAACAGTTTAAAAAGTGGCATAACTGCATCATCATTTTCTCTTATTTTAATACTATTCCAACCATTTTAAACTAAGTAGAGAAACATTTTGTTATAATTAACGCGGGAACACTCACGTACAAAATTAAGTCGTCTACTAAATTGTGTCAAAACCACGTTAGTTTCCATACTAAGAGGAAGAAACCTCAAAATGTGCGCAGGATTCGGCAAGCTGTGCCCGCACCGCGTGGCGTGCAAGCGGCTCGTGTCCATGAACATGCCTCTCAACTCCGACGGGACGGTTCTATTCAACGCCACGCTGTTCGCCGTCGTACGAACCTCGCTCAAGATCAAGACGGAAGGTACGGTACTTTTTTTTTTGTCTTCCTTGGGCTCGTTCGAGAAGGTAGCCACTAGCCAGATCCCCAAATCTGACCACCCACGAGCCAAAGGCCCCTTTTAGTCGGCTTTTACGACAGGCAAGGCAGGTAGCGAACGGATGGTAATAAAGTCAGGAGAGGAAAGAAAGAAAATGAGTGGAAAACAACGTCGATAGGAGTAGGGTTCAGGAATGATAGAATATGTAGATTTCAAAGGTATGCAGACGTGTCCTGAATTGAACGTAGATCAGATCATATATACAGAAAACTGGTCACTTAGCGATGGACAGAATAAGACTGGATAGTTTTTTGGTCGTCTGAGCCTTGATTCTAATGTCTGTATAGTAGAATCTTGTGCATATGCTTTTTTTGTACAAGAAAGGCCACCTTCAACCATTTTTTTTTTTAATGTAATTAGTGACGAGACGAGTAAATCGCTCGCCTGATATTAATCGTCACGTTTGCCCATAAACATGCTCAATATTACGTTTGTGCAACAGGTAACATCGACGACAGCAATACAGAACTCCGAGCGGTGATCAAAAAGATCTGGAAGCGAACGTCTCCCAAACTGCTGGACCAGGTGGTGCCCCCTCCAGGCGATCCTAACGAGATCACCGTCGGCAAGTTCTACGCGACTTTCCTAATCCAGGATTACTTCAGAAGGTCAGTCAATTTTAAGTTAGCCAATCTACGGGATCTATTATCTTTTTATATTATGACAAATGGTAAACATTCACCAGACCTAGATTTTTGAGAATGCTGAAAAATATATATTATATCAATTAGTATGTAAGCTTGTAGACTTCAAAAACTGAGCGCAAATTTAGCTATTTCATTAGTCAATAAAGTTTCAAAGACATAGGTTAAGTAGTATTTGGACTTCGATTAGAAGACTTATGTATGTAAGTATTTTTGTAGGTTTTTTAACAATCATGTTGAATTATGTATCAATAACCCCCACTCATGGCCGTATTTATTGATTTAAATGATAACTGAAGTCGACGTTTTTATCTTTTATGGTTTGTTCACTTTATTTTGGTTTGGTTAAAATTGACACCGCTATTTTTATTCCATAGGAACCACGCGTAAGTAACGCATCTTACGGAACCGTATGTCGTTAGGAAATACCCTTTTTAGCGTTTTGTATCATAAAAATTCCATATCTCATAGATCTAATAAATAATAGTGGACCAAAGGTAACTCCCTGAGAGAACTTAAAATTAGATACAAAGTTTGCCCCTGCATGGATTAAAAGCTCCTAAAAATATAATCATGAGCTTTGAAACATCTTACATTGTACAAGAAGCATGCATTTGAATTCCCAATCTTGTATTATATTAAGTTTCTTTCCCCAATATTTTATGTTGTGTTTTATGTGATTTATGATTTGAATATGTACCCACTTATTTAGATTTAGTTACAATATTAGGAACCTGTTTAGTTTCTATCCTAAAATAATTGATTTAAGTTGACTTTCAACTCTTTAGGAATCGTTGGTACCATTGTTGGTTGTAGATATTTTGGCAGTAACATAAATTACTATAAATAGTTTTTTTATTTTCAACTGTACTTCTTTAATTATGAGCTATGCCATCATAGACGATAATATCAATATTAAAATCGATCCAAACAAATTCATATACAGTCAGATTTACATAATGAACATAATTCTACATTATTTCACACTCGTATTCAGACCACACGTACTCGTACATGGGATTGCAATTCAAAGTGAATGGCAGCTTGATGCTTTAGAACAAACTCTTTTATCTCCTCCACTTTTAAACATAGATTTAGCTGCACCAACAAATTAAGGACTTGAAGTAAGTATTAAAGACAACGAGTGAACACATGATGATGCAATCGATTTTAATATGTGTAATCTGGGGCTAAAGGTTCAAAAAGCGGAAGGAGCAAGAGATGAGGCAGAGCGATGAACAGAATCATCAGATGACCCTACAAGCAGGACTGAGGACGTTACACGAAGCTGGACCAGAACTGAAGAGAGCCATTTCTGGGAACCTGGACGATATTGCAGGAGAATGTGATATCCCTATGCATAGAGTAAGTGAAAAAGTAAAAGTACCAACAATATGAAAATAATCAAAGCCAGAAAAAAATCATTGAACGTTGTTGACGGATGAAACTATGTATTAACAAATATTATAATAGCAACGATTAAATGAACATTTCAAACTATAGAACTCTACACGAATCTGTAAACGCAGAACATAACGTGATGTATATTTTCTATTAACAGAGAAATCATTCATTATTTGGAGGTGTTTGGTCGAGTATACGAAGACATGGACCTAATAGACACTTCCATAGAAAGAAAAATGGGGACACCCTTCCAGGTACCTACGTACATTCTTAGAGAACATTTAGAAAAAATAAAGTTTAAGTAATTGAATAATATCGAATTTACTGGTATATTTTTTATTACAGAAAACGTTGGAAATCATTTAAGTTCACTAATGCAAAGAGAATTAGGACCTTCAGGAGGACCACTAGCACCTAATTTGTAAGTAAATATAAATTGATATTAACAATCAAAATCGTGTTGCTAAATATTGACGAACGGCATTACACACTTTTTCAGAGCAAACGGACAACCGAAAGAACAAATACCACTAAGGCCGCTTATATTCAACGGAGAATCAGAAAAAATATATCAAGTACTCGAGTAAGTAGAGCTTCTATATTACCAACAATTAACATCATCCAAGTCATTATTATCTACTATACTTACCAATGATAGAAGACATGATATGAAATTAATATCTAATAGATCATGTACAACAGTCTAAAATTAGTAATACCTACTTATATTACAGAAGAACCACAAATGATCTTAAGAACGCTATACAAGGTAGTCTAGTGTGGTTTTGACTCTTACCCTATCTTTTACGCACTTACTCGTAACATCACTCGCATATTTTCTAACACGACATTTCTTTCACTGCATCCGTGTGGACTTCGGTATGTACTAACAGTAGTCAGAAGTCTAACTACCCCGAAATGCTGGGTCAGATAGGCTTGGCGTTCGGCTGCGTCAACTACTTGACGACACCGAATGAAATCATGCACCCGGTCCCGCAACCGACTCCGATCGAGCGACCGAAGCCCTCGGTATCTCGACAGAAGGTCCACCCGGAAGACTCGGTCACGTCCTCGAAGGAAATGCTATCGCTCCCGAGGAAAGCGTCGCCGGAGGACAAGACGCCGTCGCCGAACGCCTTCGAGACGATCCAGCCGAAGATATCTCCGCTGCTCGCCAGCGAGTGCACGCCGACGACGGAGTCCAAGACGATGACGCTGTACGGCTACAACGCGGCGGCGAAGCTCCCGTTCGCATTCTCGCACGGCAAGGAGCGCGCGTGCCGCGGCGGCGAGCGGCGCAGCCTGCGCGCGCGGCCGCCGGGGACAGGTCGGGCTCGGATGGTGCGCAGCGCCTCGTCGGGGGCGGCGGGCTCGCATGTCCCCTCCGCTCGGCTTGTAGAACGCCCGCACTCGCCAGGTCCGCGTCCGCACATTATCGGGAAGCTTCTTTCTTATACTTCCATTCCATTTTTGGTCCGAGCACGGTTGTGTAATGTCCGAAAAGAAAGTTTAAATCTTTTTTCCGAGGAAAAGAGGACTTTAATTATTATTTTGTCCTCTTAAACCGAGTTTTTCGAATCGGACGATTTACAAAAGTACATTTCCCCGTCTTTCTATATTAGAAACGGATTGAACACTTAAAAAGCAGGTATCCGTTTGATTTACGATAGTGTAGCTCCCATTGATTGTCTCTTCTGGGCAATTTTTTTTTTGTGTTATTCGAAGGAAGCTCCCCAAGAAAATAAATATGTACACTCATAAAATGTAATATCAAGCTTTCAGGAAGTCACTTGGCTCCAATCGAGCCGGGAATTTGTGGGTATAACTATAAACTATTAATTATACACATGGTCACGGTCACACATTGCTTTTGCAAATTTCATATTACGCAATATCTCACAAAAATATAATTAACGACACGAATATTTAACACAAATTTTGCACTTTGAGAAGGTAATCAGGTAAATTGTAATTGCAAAACTTACTTTTACTGCATACTTCCGTACCTACACATTTTAAAATTTATTATCATGTAAAATTTGGATCCGAAAGATGTATAAAGAATCATGAACATAATTTGTAGCATGTTCATTAACATCATCTACAGAGCTGAATAGTGTTGCATTTTAGAATAGATGAGGACTAGAAAGCTTTTAGAGAAAGTTGAAAAACGGTTTTGGTTTTTAATTTGCACGATCGTTATTTGGAAATGAAATCATTAAATATTCACGAGGACACTGATTTAGATTTGTATGTCAATTAAATTGAACCATTGCTTTGAATAAATAACTTAGGCTAGCTTAAATAGGCTTACTAACTATAGAACGGACTTAGAACGATAGTAGACAAACTAGAAAAAGTAATATTACTTCATTAAAGAAGGTATGTTAAATAGCTTGTTTATTTTTATTTTGTAGGAACATAATTCAAATACGTTAAAAGTTCATTTCTTCTAAAACAAATAGAATCGATAGAATAGATAACGATAGATAAAAGCAGTTTTACTTTAAAACTTAGTCTAGCGAACACCATAGCAAAATAAAATACGAGTAGGTACATAGTCTACATAAACAAATATACGTGCGTGTGTTTTCAGGAAGCGATAGCTTAGGCAGGAGCGTGGTGTCACTGCCAGGAAGTCCTCGAGCTAACAACACCTCGGTTCCTGTAGTAGGCTCTGCAGAAAGTTTGGTCACCAGGGTAAGAACACTATAATCACATCTAA
This sequence comes from Alcis repandata, assembly GCA_949125135.1. Classification (NCBI taxonomy): domain Eukaryota; kingdom Metazoa; phylum Arthropoda; class Insecta; order Lepidoptera; family Geometridae; genus Alcis; species Alcis repandata. The sequence continues at coordinate 1,033,616 of OX421247.1, forward strand.
TGATATCCTTAGATCGAACCCAGGAAGATTAATAGACGGAATATTCTGCCCAACACGAAAAATCTGTAACCGTTAGTTTGGTGTACGAATAAGTATGTATGTATTTCTACAGGTACTTGCAGAACAGGGTCTGGCTGCGTACTGTGACCCGGAATTTGTGAGGAACACTTCTCGTGAAATGCAAGAGGCGCTTGAAATGACGCAGGAACAAATGGATAGGTAATTTTACTAAATCTAACATATTTTTGTATTTCAAATTGTATTTATCTACGCGGAACTCTATACAAATAATTATGTATTTTGATACAGAGCCGCACATCAGCTCATGATACAAGAAAGAAACCTAAAGCAAGCGCAAAACCAACAACCCCAAGTTGTAAGTAGTCACGTCCCCGACTGTCGCTTGTAGCCCCGGTTGCTTCCTAACTGTCCTTTTAGGGAACTAACAGCTTGACGAGTGTGATGAATGTATAGGGTACTATTTGGGTTATAGGGCGACATCCTAGCCCGCCAGTACCACCCGTTCCACCAGCCGGCGGCCATGCCCCCGCCGGCCTACAAGAGGTTATAGCAGCAGCCTCGCAGGAACGCGCGCCAAACCGCGCGGACTCGCAACATGGCGGCAAAAATGGCGCGAAACTCCACAAGCATCACAGGAGAAAACGAAAACGTAAACCAGTATTGGTATAAGGAGCTTTTATCAGAAATTCTTCATAGTATTTCGGTTTTATACAAAAACAATGTTATTATAGGTAATGCAGTTTCACAATGTCTGATTTAAAAGTGCGAGTTTTCAATTTGTTAGTCTTAATTTGATCAGAGATGGTGAAACGTTGAATTTGTAACGATGCTCAAAATTTTCGGTTTCATTTCAATGCGTAACTAAAGTGTAACTTATATGATATTCTAGTACCTACTGTGACTAACACAGAAAAAGTGAGAATTCTAGTTTGTAGGGTACTTAGTGATTCGAACATATTTTTAAAATTGTACTTAAAGTACCCTAGCGAGTATCCCAGTAAGAACTGAAAATATAAGTTACTTAACGATGGGTACATTATAGAAAATTTAAACGTTACTTTAGTAAAATATATTCGAATTCTGAGAGAGAATAAATTTATCTCACAATAATGTGTAGAGATAAAAAAAGATACGCATGATTCTTAGTAGGTAGGTAAGATGAGTTGCGTTGAGTGCAAGTTGCAATTATTATGTAATACTTATAGAATATTTAACTACTTTGTCGTGCCTAACTTAAATTATATGGCCGAAGATATTTGCTATGAGGCACTTGTTATTTGGAACGCTATTTCAAAATAGCAACTGCCGAAATAAAGATTGCATCTTTTATAAAAATATTATTCTTCCTTTTGTCCTTTAGATAACATTCTAGATGTTATTTCGTTTTCTGCTAATGATAGAGACATTTTATATTTATTTTACTTTAACCGCGTCCGTGACAATACCAATTCGGAAGACTTGTTAAGTATTGACTATAAACCTCAATTTTAGGAAGATCCAATTTTGTGTAGTAAAAATGACTGGATGTGTAAAAGTAAACTAGGTAAACTCATAACTAAATTTTCCTTACTTGGGAATATTAAATTTCAAGTTAGTTAGCTACTTTTTAAAGAGACACCTCCTTGTAGTCCAATCTAACATATTTTATAACAATTTTCTGGCACGGGCAATGGCACGTCCGCGTTCAGTCCACGCTTTTGACTTACCTACTTCGTATGTGGCAAAGGTTTTAAATAGTTTTTCAGAAGTGGGATACACTATTATATTTCTCTTTTAAAGTGCCTAGATACTTTTACAAACCCAGTCGTAACTTAGCTTCGACCACTATATACAAAAAATAGACTTAGTTCTAGTTTTGCCTAATTGTAAAAAAGATGAAAGTCTGATTTTTCATCTTCACAATATACTTACTATTTTAAAATTAGCTGTCTTTTTGATGGGGTTCGATGTATATTTTATATGAATATCTACTCCAATTATAATAGATATTTATTTTAATCTGTTCTGTTATTAGAGTTTTCGGGTTGTTAATATTTTTCTTTTTTGTAGACAACTTGTCTAATTTGGGGTCCCTCAAAGATATTTAATTCTTCAAAAATAGCGAATTTTGCATATTTTGTACCTCTCGTGTAGAATTTTTTAAAAAGTTAATTATTGATTTATATCATTATTATTATATCGTGTAGTTATCTTGTGATGGTAAAACCATTTTGTTATTTCGCCTTTTGAACGCCAGGAAGTTCTGGCTAAGATATTTGTTACTAAGAATTGTATATGATTTATATATAGGTACTTTTTATAATTATTACGTTATAAAAGACAGTAGTGAATAATAATTTTAGTAACATTTTAATTTTTGTGCGAAGTGGCATTTATTAAAATTGATTTGGTCATTTAACAAATAAGAAATTAAGTTTTTTTAAATCACACTTAGAAAAAAACATTAAGGCAACATTTTCGTAAATTTCATAACGATAGGTAAAACCGGGTCGCCATCAAGAAAAAATTACATCGTGCCTGCGAACAAAATATATTCGTTTAAGTAGACTTTGAGTATCCACGCTCTTAAAGAAAAACAATGTTTTATGGTGAAAATATTTACCTACGCAGCAACAAGCATGCAATGTTAATTGACCCTCGATACAACTTTTTGTTGGTGTGTGCCCAGCTCTACATTATCATAAATGATATTTACTTAGGAAAATGTTGCTTATTTTAACATTAGCTCTGTAAGCCCTAGTAAGTGCCCTTTTAATGTTTCGGCGAAAGCGACCTAGTGTAGAGTTCATGTCCTTTCCATCGCCATTTTCCACATTCCTATAGTGTTAAGGACAAAGTAAAGTCAACCTTATTGTCTTTCATTAGAAACCTTAGTTTAAAATCTTTTCTCAAGACGGATAGCTCAGATTGGTTTTAATTTGAAGGAGAGCGACATAATCGATATCGACATAAAAATATGCTTTAGGTTGTACGTTAATGTCCTTTAGGTTGACATAAATGTACTTAATATTAACATAATTATGTTACATTTATTTTAAGAAGACATACCTACATTTATTTTTATTGGAGAGAAAAATAATTTATATTATGGAAATTTTCCTTGCATAAAATAAATTTCCTTTCAAATTTTGTTTCGATGTCGGGTTTTGCTGATATTTTAAATTATTATTTTTGCAGTAACCTATAATAAATTGGTACTTAATTTTTGATGAAAAAAAAATCGAATTTAATTATCTGTATAAACTATACGCTTTGCGTCGCCAGTTACGTGATGTGTTTCATATTCTTCCTCTTTAGGTACCTAGTTACAAGTGCCAACAATCATTTCTTTTATCTGTTTACAATATCCTTCCTTGTTACACAGTATTTAAATATTTATATATATCTTTTTCTTGTATTATAAATTTTATTAAATGAAAAAGACTCCTTTGTATAAATTTCGCATTACATAAGCTTTTACAATTCAATTGATATTTAACTACTTTCATTTCGAGGTAGAAATGTATGTTTATAGATTTATCTAATATATATTATTCTTTATAAAATGTAAATACTGTACAAAATTCTTCACTTCTAAAATTTACATTTATTAAGGACATTTTTTACAACCCTAGCAAAATGCTAGCTGTATGCTATTTGAATTTGTAAATAAATTGTGTAAATATAAAAATTTAAGTCAGAAAATAAATAATATATTTATTCCGTCAATCATACTATGTTGAGACATTAATTATCAATATTTATTGTTCAAAATTGAACATTGTAAAATTGTTTTCATATAAATAAAAAAGTGACAAAAGCTGTGATTTATTTTTCATTACCATTAATGTTTTCCCTTTACTATCCCCCCCCCCCTCATACATTATGAGTAAAAATGATGTAGTATTGATAGTCACAACTTGCTTTTCCTTACACAATCATATTATTATTTGGTGGATGACCTAACATTTCTGTATAATCTAACCACATTTAGGTTCTTACTTCTTGATTGAAGAAAAAAAACAGGACTAGCTTCTTATCTTACTCATTTATTTGTCTATCAAAGTCCCTCTTACCCTTTTCTCAGTCGCCTGAGCAGGTGTCTCCGCTTGCCGCTTATTCATTCCTTTTCTTTCCAACTGTTTCTCAATAATTCTTGCATTGTTAGCGTAGCTGTCTGCCACTTCTCGAGCTTCAATCTCATCCTCCTCTTCGTCTATAGTGGAAACGGTAACAGAGCTGAACTTTCCCATGTTTTTGGTATGTTTGGTCACCATGATCTTCTTGGGTTGAGTGAGTGCGACTTGTTTGTAGATGTCTGTGACTCCACCTTCAGGTGCAGTTTGGACCAGCGCTCCTCGCATTATGAATAAGATGTTGCCTTCTTGAGTGTGCTTGTAGTAGATTGGTATAGCACATTTTTTGCACTTCAGTCTGTATTGACGCTCGATACCTAAAACAAATTACACAATTAAACATATTCTGTGATGCAGATTTTATGTTACACTTTACAAATTTAATTGCATAATTAGTTGAAACCCAGGTCATCACATAGGCAAGTAACAATAAAATTAGGTGTTATTGCTGTTATTAGGTTATGTGTAGTCGAAATACAACTGGCAGGACGATATAACGGATAAAAGCTGGATTCGTAAATTCTAGTAATATCGACGATTTGTTTACCTTTTTCCCTTTTCAAGTAGACTGTTTCATCAGGGTCAGAAGTGATTTTGTGCGCGTGTTTCGAGCCGTCGATGACTCGAGCTCCGTCGGTGGGTCGTAGAGGCAGGCGGTCGAGGGTGCAGTCCAGGATTAGAGACATCTGACCGCAGATGCAGTAATAAATGTGGAGAGGCTTCGTTTCATTGTACTCCTCCTGGTCCTTTGTATCTGAGCATACGATGCTTCTGGACACTACTTTCGGCATTTTGGTGTAGGTCAAGTTTTTAACTTCGTTTCTGGTCGGTTTTTCCAATAGAAATAAAAAAATATAGGTAGTTAAGTGATCACAAAGCTTCCCAAATAGCAAACTAGTCTCACTTATTGGGAAATACGTACATGCAAGTTTGTGAATTCTACGCTATTGCAAGATTACATTAATTTCGTTTCTGGAAACACTGGATTAGATTTTCTTAGATTTTTTCCCTTCAATTCAAGAAATTGGAAAATTAAAATTATGATACAGACAACACATGAAGACATGCCACTGACAGATTGACATTGACAATGACACTTATTTTAGAAATTTGCAACAGACTAAAAAAACTAAGAACCCAACACATATAGCAGACCAATCAAACGACAAAGGAAACCTATAAAAATAGCAGTTAGCATTAGCATTTGTATTTAGCAGTCTATGAGAAATAGTTTTTATTATCTGTGGTTTTTAAAATAATTTTGTGTTGGTATGGCAATCTGTCAAATTCACGTCGGAACAGAGCGATTGTCTTTTATTCGCTAAAATTGTGTTTCATTGCACATGTTCATCAATTTTTATCTATTTTAGCGAAAGTATTGAGTGTTTCCCAATAAAATGGGTGCCATGGCGAGTATGTGTCGTGTGTCCGCCTCTGGACTCACAAACATTGATACAAAAAACATAGAAAGTCAATCTAAAAGAGAGAACCCAGGGACGTTGGATGAGCTCCATAAAAAAAGCAAAGGTAGTTTTTACTCACATTACAATGCCTCTTTCTTTTAAAAACCTAATTAAAATTCCAGTTAGAATAGTAATTCAGTGCTGATAATTTGTGTTCAGTCAGAAAACCGCGGTAAACATTTCAATGTTGCGGTAAAAAGTTTGGTTAACTTGTGATGTAATTCTAGCGAAATCATAGCTAAAATATTAAAAACTATATCATTAAGGCCTACAATTGGTAAATATCTATAATTATATATCTCAAGAAATTGCTGTAAAGTTAATGAAGTTAGTAAATATTGTAATTTTATCAAACTTCATCATTGATCCCATCATTGCTTCTCACCATGCAACAATTTTACTTACCCTGAAGCATAATATTATCATTTATTTAAATACCAAAGCAATTAATAAAAAAATTTAATGGTTATTTTATACAGGGTTGTTGTACCCTGTATAAAAAAACTAAACATATACACACTAAAAATTTGTTGAGCGACAGTAAATTAAAAAACTAGTACTACATAACTTTAGTAGGTGAAGACTAGTTCCATAATATTTCCTGAATATTTTTTTTTTCTGATCTTTTTCTGAACCTATTTGCCAAACATGTCAAAATCAGCATTTCCATTTAGTTTATGCTAGTTGTTTTGAATGATTAAAATTCTGGCAATATGCCTTCTATTAAAGATATTATATTTCTGTTTTAGATGTGATGCCAGTAAATTTTGAAGGAGGCAAACTGATGGTCAACCGAGGACTGTCTAACCACTTCCAGGTACCCACTAATCTATAGTTATCTGTTATCTATATCTGATAAAGATATTACACCACTAGTATACATAGGTACCAACTATCTGCAAAAATGTTTGAGCCTGGCTTGCTATGAATAAAACTGGTATTAATATTCTTCAAGAAAAACTTTAAAAAATTTCTACATTTATTTATTATTTTGATGATTGGCGAGCAGCATAAGCTGGTATGCCTATATTTAGTACTGCCAAAATTCATTCATGATTCAGTATTTATCTATTAAAACAATCATATCTTTAAAATTGAATTAAAATATAGTTTCAGTAAGCAGTAGTACTGAAGTCAAGATTAAAAAGAAGGCAGATGTCATGTCGTACAGGGAGGTGTAAGCAGATGACTGCCGAGCATGGAAATGAATGCACTGACAAGAGCAACACTCTTAAGTTTTAAATTAATTAATTAATGAAGCAGTAATACACACTAGGATCATCGCTAGTGGCTTTATCACCCATAGCAATTTCTTCTTATAATTTTTAAAAAGAAGTTCACATTCCCAGGTGTCCCACACTTTGACAATGAGCTCAGCGCAAAACGGTTACAAGTTTGGCGCAACATACATTGGCACCAAGCAGATATCTCCTACGGAAGCATTCCCCGTGTTGCTGGGAGATGTTGACCCATCAGGGAACGTCAACATGAACCTCATCCACCAGCTCACGCCAGAAGTCAGGGTTAAGGGAGCTGCACAGGTAAAATATATTCTGTTTATTTGTCACTAGCGTTTGCAAGAGAATTTTTCTCGAGATACATGTTCAATCGAAGTTACAACATTTACGGATGGACTGACAGAAAATTGTTTTCACATTCCTCTATGTGTAAGCTAAAAAGCAGTATAGTTACAAGAGGCCATGATTGATTACTTTTTAGGTAATTTTATCTATACTAATATTATAAAGAGGAAAGATTTGTATTTTTGTATGTTTGTGTTGAATAAACACAAAAACTACTGGACCGATTTCAAAAATTCTTTCACCATTAGATTGCTACATTAACCCTGAGTAACATCTATAGGCTATATTTTAAACCCGTGCAAAGCCGGGGCAGGTCGCTAGTATTTAATATACACAATTGAGTTACTACCGCCAATGGTTTATCATTTTTACTATTAGGAGCATGCAGTGTATTTTAGCAGCAATGATTGTCGTCAACTTTTAACAGCAACGTAGACACGTTTACATCACGGCTAAGAGACATACAGCATCAGACGGCCTAGCACAACTTCTGTCGTAAAATACGCAGCGAGTATTCCATACGCCATTTACGTCCTTGTCGGGCGTAAATGGCGTACACTTTTCAATCGACAACTTGCTACGTATTTTACGTCAGAAGTTGTGCGAGGCCCACAGTATCGTATTTGCATTGCTACAAACATGCAGCTAGATTTACTGCTCTTATGTGTATCACACCGGACGTTGTAATAAAATTTATGTGTTACTGGTTGTAGGTGCAAGAGTGCAAGGTGACCGCCACGCAGGGCACCGTGGAGTACAAGGGCTCGGACTACACGCTGGCGATGGCCATCGGCAAACCGGACTTCAGCGACAAATCTGCTGTTTTTGTTCTACATTATCTACAAGTAAGATTCAAGATTATTTTGGCTTTACTTTAAAGTCAATATTCATGCCTTTAAAAGTGACAACAGTGTGTAAACTACTTTTATTAGAACATCTTTTACTATGCAACCAACCTTGTAATCGCGAAAAAACAGGTGTTCCATACATTTTGTTGAGTGTCGTTGACATTTTTCTATGGACCAGCACCAGCTATTCTTTTCTTTGTCATTTGAGTGTTGGTCTCGTAGTAAAAGTTGTTCATATTGATGTGTAGCATACCATTTTCTTATAAATTGGAGAAAAATGAAACTGAATTGTGACTTAATTGAACTCCGGTACAGTTTAATTGAAGTCTGATAAATTTCAATTGTGATACGATAGAACTCAGATGGAATTTAGTTGTGATTGTGACTCAATTGAAATGAGGTGAAATTCAATAGTTTTATTAAACTCAGATGACATTCAATCGAAATAAGATCGAATTCGGTTATGACTCAATTGCACTCAATAGTTTTTTTATGAAACTCCCAAAGAAGTATAAAGTTAGAAAGATTACACTTTTTATTTATCTAGGCTAATGAGTAATTTAAATGTAACGTAAATTTTTAGGTTTATTACTAAGAATGTGACCAATAATAGGTACTCTTCTTAATGTTTCTATTGTAAGCGAAGACATGATCAATAATTTTTGTTCCCCGCAGTCGGTGACAAGCCGCCTGGCGCTGGGCGCGGAGCTGATCTACCAGTCCGGCTCGCGCGTGATGGGCGGAGAGATCGCCTTCACATCGGCCGCCGCGCGGTACTCCATGGACGGTCAGTGGAACGACTAACTTAACTGCTGTTCCCGAACTTCTTTTTAGGGCTCTGAACCCTCCTTTGGGGAAGAATCTTCGACCACATCGTCGCTTACCAACAGGCGAAGTTCCTGGTCAAATGAGGACTTCATCTTCATATCATATCCTCCCACTGCTGGGATACAGGTCTACCCTCAAAAGAACCCTTATATGACGTTAGATGATACTGGTGCTTTTACTGGTACCAGCACTATGACCATCATTTTCCTTTCCTTTTCTAAGAAGACGAGTAGCCCGTTTTTGCCATACTAGTCCATAACGATCAATATTCAGTGATATAGAAGAATTTATTATTTTAATACTAAGCAAACTTATTCAAATGGTGACCTGTTTTTTCCAGACTCTGAATTATCGGCCACCCTGAGCCCGGCCAACTTCCACGTGTGCTACTTCAAACAAGCCAGTGAACAATTACAAGTAAGTCACTAGTAAAGAATAAAATAAATAAGTTGCTACATTTACCAACCTGCTACTTTATCTACTTCGCTGGAAAGTCCTTAATTCTTTGTTTACTTTTCTTCTCTTTAGGCTGCATGCACTGTAATTACCAGTAATCAAGCCAATATTTTCAGTATACTCTCTAATGTTGCACTATAAATTATAAAAAAATTGTAAATAAGATGATTGTGTATTGTTTCAGATCGTAGCAGAAATCGACACGTCGTTCCGGGGGATGGAGTCAGTAGGCACCATCGGATACCAAGTCAATATACCCAAAGCTGATCTAGTCTTTAGAGGTAACTACTTCATATTTATATGACTACATAACGCCTAGTTTTCATAGTTCTACTTTCTTGACCTTTGTTGGACCAAATATTCCATGACTGTTTCAGCAACCAGTTCAATGCTGAAATTAATTTCAGCAGAGCTGAGTTGTGCTGATATATATGTAATTCTTGAAAACGACATGGTGCATGCTTTGGTAAATACCAATAATAAATCTTAAATAAAACTTTTTACCAATCCCTAAAATATTTTTTTTATTCCAGGCATGGTAGATTCCAACTGGAACATCGGAGCAGTCCTAGAAAAGAAACTCCAGCCGCTACCATTCACATTTGCCCTGTCAGGCATGGCCAACCAGGCCAAGCAGCAGTTCAAGTTTGGCTGCGGACTCATCATAGGCTAGACCACTGTAGTGTTGTACCACTGGATACACTGGCTGTACCGTTGTATACATTGGTTGTTGTCACTGGCTGTACTGTTGTATACATTGGTTGTATGGCTAGATATACTAGTTGTACTGCTAGATTCACTGTGGTTGTACATTGTAACAAGTTTCTGGTGCGTTCAAGCTGTTTTAGTGAAATAGTTTATATGTGACCGGTGAATGGACATTTATAATACTGTAGTTAACATTGGACTAAGTCAGTTTGTCGTTTTCTGTCACTCGAGACAGTGACCCCGGCTAAACACTTTGCAAGTTAGACCCTGTACCATATAATCCTTGCAAATTTCGAAGACACTTACCACTGTAAAGGGTTATAAAGAAGGATATGCTAAGCCGAAAGGGGCTCATAGTACTCATCATTATGAACAACTTTTAAGATGAGACAAATCCGGAAATCGCGAAAAAAAATTAGCTGTTCCATACATTTTGTCGAGTGTTGGCATTTTTCAATGGAACAGCTGATTTTGGCGCTTTCAGGGTTGGTTCCATGGTAGTTTATATTGATGTGCGTCTTCTTAATTTGTCCGGACTATGTACGGACTGATTTGTTATGAGTGAACAGCAGGGGTAATGCTTCCATCTCGCTCGCGCGTGAAAAAATAACTAACAGGATCAAAATGGTCGAGTTTCGCCTAAAAGATCACAACAAAATACTGAAAAAAGTATTTTTATTCTATGCAACAGCATATAATTATTATTGGTAAAGACCAATAATCGTAACGTTGTTTTATTTTATCCGTGTATCTTTAAAATTTCTTCATATAAATATCGAATTAATTTCACATTTTACTGTTAATAATTAAAATAAATTTATATAGAAATTGCCTTAACTATTTTATATGAAGTTGTTCCAAAGATATATCGCAATCCAGAAGGTGTAACAATGTTAGATAATTCCTAAATTTATGACTATCACAGCTGTACTGTATGAATGTATGTATGTAAAAGTTTTAAACGTCGACTTCTCATCTCGTAGACGAGACATAATTTGGACAAGTACCTGAAGTGCATGGAAGTTCATACTGAACGCTGATTGATCCGCTTATCGGCGCGCTGGACATTCGATCGTTTTCCAATAAACGTATTTGCTATTTTTTAGAGATAACTCTTCCTATTTTGGTGAAATTCGGTGTGTAAATTCAAATTAACAATATTAAGGCTCGTAACTGCTTACGAAATACAAAATTAGAAAGATTTTTTCTAAGAGTGCAAATTGCGGGCTTTCTTATTGCTTATACATACTTACCTAGTTTCATCGTTTGTACGAAAATGGTCCAATATCCGAAGCCCTTTTAAGCTCGAGTCGAGACATTAAATAGTAACATGAGATGAGTGAGAATTCATATAAGCGCTAACCCGCTAATGCGGTGTCCGAAAGTTCTCCGTACTAGGTGTCTACGATGTGGGAAGTCGTCGGTTTCAGTGGTTTGTCCTACCCTTGTGTTTTGTACGGTACGTATTATTATTTTTGTTATATCGCCATTTTACGCTACTTACTACCAGTAAGCATTTAATGACATTTTGTGATCACTCTAGAACACCGCAATATGATACTGATGTTCAATATTTGAATGATTGCCTTTTTTTAACATTAATGCCATTCTTTTCATTCAAGTAGGAAAAAAGGGAGACGTGAAAATTTTTGCCAATTATTTTTCAAAGGTTATACCTAATAGCTGCCAAGGAAATCCTTTATTTTACATTTCTAGAATAAACCAAAAATATTCACGACAATACAACTGTAATGAACATAATATAATATCCGATTATGTTTGAAAAAAAGGTCCTTCTGTCTATTCTTGAATAATAGCAATAAAGCAAAAGTTACTACAGTGTGGGCAAACGCCTATTTCTACTGGTATCGAACAAAACTAGCTATTTTATTAAACTACGTCACAATTACCAAAACGAATTATTTCTATAGTATGTTCACTTGATCACATGATGTTCTCGAGTGATCATCGGCTCATTCCATCGCTGGAACCTTCCAGCCGTGTCCACACTCGTGCGCTTTCAGCTGAAACTTGCGTCTCGGATGCATGCGTGGAACGCACAATATAGTTAAATGGCAGCGCATGCCTCTGTTGCATGCTCTTGCTAAACGCTTAACGGTCTCCCGAACATCATTACGAGTATTATATTATACAAACGTGCTAGTATTTTTTTCGGAAAGTAGTGCCGATTTTGGTTCGTACCTAAATGCATTTAAATATCCAACATAAATGTTTGTAACGACAAACTTTTATGACAAAAAAACGAGAAGAAATATTTGAAGCATTTTTTTTTTAAAAGCAAATCCTTCTAAGCATTCATATTGCATTTTTAACTACATTCCTGGCTTCATCAAAATCGTGTTACTACGACTTTCGGTCTAATGATAAAGAGCGGGTTCTTTTTCCGCAACTAGGCCGGTAATCGGCCCTTTTTGCGTGAACTACATATGCAGGTTTCCTCACGATGTTTTCCTTCACCGAAAAGCCAGTGGTATGTAAAATTCGTACATAAGTCCTAAAGAACTCATTGGTACGAGTCGGGGTTTGAACCCGCCACCTCAAGAATGCGAAGCGGCGGTTCTCCCACTGAGCTACCACGGCGACTTCGGTCTAACATTTACGCGTTTGTATATAATTGGCTGATACCCAGGAAGCTGTTAAGTGGAACAGCTAGCTGCATGCGTCTTGTGGCATGCAACTATTGCATTCCATAGACGCAATACGTTGCATGCCAAAGAAGCAAGATTAATGTAAGTTGCTGACAGCGCACAAGCGTCGACTCGCCTGAGGCCGTACCATGAGCTCTAAGCGTGAGCCTGAACTGGATCCCGTTAGCTTCTGTTTCGCTTTTTCTCTAGCTGATAGAGCCAAGTTGCATTTCCATAATAGAAACGCTATAGAAAAGTAGGAAAATATATGGGAATGATATTTTTGTCATAGAACATCGAATCTATAAATAGGTTATAGAAATATTACTTACTATACATTTTCCTACTTTTCTTTAGCGTTTCTGTTATTAAAATGCAAGTTGGCTCGGGGGACAGTTTAGGCTCGCGCTTAGAGCTCAGAGCACGGCCACTGGTTGCTCAAACTGCGGAGTAGTGCCGAGGCGTCGCGTATGAATGTATGTAGATAGATGTTGTACATACGGCCTGTTGTTAAAGCGTTTATTTTTAATAGAGTTACGTTAATAAATCAATGTTGGTGTTTCATTTTGTTGATATTGTGTCCTAAGCCAGGTCCTTATAGTCTCACTTCCCAGTGCCCACAACCAAAACAGTAGATCTAAATCCGGTGTAGGTCATCTTGAATCCGAGAGTATAGACTAATGGATTGATTACGTTTACACGTGTACAGTGCTCTCGGCCAAGAACTGTTTGTAAGTATAATTTGACAAGACGAGACGTTCACTAGAACGTGGAACCATGATTTTGTTTGCTCGAGAGTGCCCATTTACTGTCTCGCCACTGTACTCTTTACGTGTAAGAAATCCCCTATCAAAATAGGGCTATGGTGCAGCCATAGCAATGACTTGGTAATACCTAACCATAGTAGGTTTCCATTCCCCAGCCTAAAATATCTCTTTTTCCTTGCAAATAACTCTTCCTTCTTGAGAAACGTAGCAGTTTTGTGAGAACCATTATCTGTAATACAAAAAGCAGATGGTATTCTCATATTCCTTCCAATAATCGGGTAGAATGCAATTCTGATTATTCTGTGCCATTTTCTAATCTTTGTTAAGAAAGGGTATACCTACCTTTACCTTTGGTCCTGATTCGTTTAGGGTTTGGATAGTATAACGAAAACGACGTCAAATAGTCTAGAAACTTCCTGAGGTCGACTTGAGGCAAGTTTTGGCACTTGATCTTTCCGATGCTAAACTGCTTACATTGAAAAGTCCTATTTCTCTTGCGAAAGTCATTCCTGTTTCTCTCGTCTCAATAAAACACAAATTAATTTCAAAATAACGTAAGTTTATTACATGTAATCAAATAAAATATATAATTATAAACCTTTATTCTGATACTTGTAGGTAAGTATTACACCGACGCCATTCATAGGTCCAAGCGTAGACATATTTATTTTGGTTGGTACTATTCATAAAATTTAAACTATACAAGGTTATGAGGAAACGGTATGCAAAGCCGAAAAGGGCTCATAGTACTCATCATTATGAATAGCTATGGGACCAATCCGAAAGTCTAGAAAAAATCTAGAACAGCAGATTTTTACGCCATTTTAGGGTTCGTCCCATAGTGAAAGTTATTTATAATGATGAGTACCATAAGCCCTTTTCAGCTTAGCATACCCTTTCCTTATCACCCAGTAGATGATTTATTTTGAATCTTGGGAACAATCGTGACGTGACGATATTTTTAGTAATCCTTATGCATAAACCGCTCGATAATATAAATCAATTGCTTTTAAATTATTTGTCAACTTTTCGCTTACAAGAAAAGTTATGCGCAAAAGAGACAAAGATTTCTATAGAACAGATTAGCTATCGAGTATATGAATAATGAGGTCTTTTATTTATTTTACAGTATTTTTCCTGGAAAGTATTTTATCAAAAGTCTTCACAGTTTTATTTTGCTCTTGTAGACAAATGGGGGAAATTGGCGAAAACTAAAGTTGACCTATACTCAAAATAGGTTGTCGAGACACCCAGATCATTGGGTTCCGTAGACACGATCCTGAAGTTGTCAAAAAAGTGACGTATAATTATGGAACATGACCCTATATTTTGAAGGCCCTATTTGACAATACCTAAGATGAAATGCAGTGAAAAAGCACATCAATATTTCACTGTATGGGAACCTTTAAAACTCATTAACATATTATTTTAATTCAATTTCAATTAATAAAATTATGTTTTTCACGTCACAATTGTTCGTCACAAAATCTCTTGACTGTACATTATAGATTTATTAGTAGATAGTATCTAAGAAAAACTGCACGTCGAATATTCAAACATTAATTTTGTAACGTGCCATTTTTCTTGAGAAACATATCTAAACATTGTAGGTCCTATTCATAAACACTGCCTAAAGTTAGACACTGCTTAAAACGCTGACGTGAAATGTCACGTACGAAAACAAGACTGAGAATTAAACCAGTGTTTAAGTTTAGGCAGGGTTTATAAGACACTGGCTAATTCAGCAGGAAAGTCTATTTCGTCGTCAAATTTTAAAAAAGGATACAATAAAAATATTTGCCATATTGATTTGGGTTTACATAAATTTTGTCGATACAAAATATGGCCTTGGATGAGTCTATGTGTCCATTTACCTATTTATTAGTCATTCAGTTGGGATCAACTTGGATGACCGTTGTAAAGGTAAATGGGATAGAATATAGGGTTGTAAGAACAGGGTATGATTAGCTGAAAAGGGCTCATCGTTATGAACAATTTTTACTTTGGAATCGACTGCGATATCGAGAAAATAATCAGCTGTTCTATAGAAAAATATCAATGACACTCGATAAATGGAACAGCTGGTATTTTGACAATTTCAGGGTTATTCGCATAGAAAAAAAAATTTCATAGTGATTTTAGTACAACCCTTTTCGACTTAGCATGCCCTTTCTCTAAAACCCTTTAGATTCGATTTTATTTTCACATAGACACTTGTCTTTTGGCCTTCTGTATGAAATACATTCCAAAAAAACAGCTGGGCGACTTCTCAAAATAAAAAACATCTCAAAAACATTCCAAAACCCGTCTACCCAACTCAGAGAAAAACTAAACTAAAATTTACGTTTATTCTCCTTATACCAAAATATATTATTATGGCTTGAGTTATCAATTATCATTTCGAAGATATTATATTTCTATATTAATATAATTCTTGTTATATATCTATGTTTAAACCTAGACTTACATTTAGAGACGATTGCAAGACTTTTAGTTCGCAATGTGTCGTATTAGAGATCCGTGTGGTCTTGAAATGTTCTTTTTGACCTATTTTACTGCCTCAAAATATTCAATGATATGTACCAAAAATTATAAAAATTTACCCTCCTTTTGGGCAGTCGGATAAAAGTCATAACTTCTTTTTGAAGCAAGAAAACTATTTCATTCTCGCTCGCGCTGTTCAAATGATTACTGTGCGAGCGAGATGGGTATTAATTATTTTCCATGAGCTATATTAATAAGCTAGTGTTCTATAATTGTTTGTCTCGCTTCCACACGTGACGCTTATCGTCCGAGAGAAGTTGACAGATATATCATACATTTGCCGGCGGTTATCAATAAGAGGGTAAGAATTTAGAAATTAAAAGTAAGCTATTTCAGTACAAAGAAACCCTATTTAACTATGGACTGATGCAGCTAAAATTTCGGCCATTTTTAAACAAACGTACTAGATTTTTCAAAATCAGAAAAGTATCTAGTTTCCGTAAAGATCTAGTACTTTTATATTAAAATAACCGACCTCCAGCTCCTCTTTAAGTACTTTACAAAAGCTACGCCATTTCACAGTAAAAAGAACATCCCAAAATGAGCCTAAACCATCGTTGGATACAGCACAGGTCGAAGTATCGATCATTCAAAAATGCCGCGTATTTGGTGTGAAGACACTGAACTAAAAAAAAATGCTTGTTACACCGCCTTTTGACCGACTTTCAGCTTTAACTTACTAATAATAGAAGCTATTTTCCGACTCTTTTTGTTACAACGTCGAAAATGCTAGAAATATACAAATAATTCAAATCTCGAAAATTATCCCCGCTCTAAAGCTACGGTCAAGACTCAAGTATACGCGAATACGGCGACGCAAAATCACACTAACAAGACCGTTGTGGTCGCGTAGATATGCAAGCGATGGCAACTATAACACTCCCGCTTTCCGCTTTGCCGACGCGCATATTTGACCATATTATAATAACTAAGTTACTGTGTTATAACTGTGTTATTGAATTAGTTGAGCAGGTCAACTTGAGACAGCGGTGCGAGCAGGATGCAAGACACGTCTTTCGTTGAAAAATAGAAAAAGAAAGGAAGATCGATGTGTCCAGATGCTTAAAACGATTAAAACACAATCGAGTACATATCCCTTAAAATTCAAAATTGATATAACTTGTTCCCGAAACCAAACGTCGACTGCTTACAGTCGTAGACTGCACAAGCGGAAGTAAAAAGGCGGTGTCAAAGCATAAAATGATTGTGCTAAATAAAATCTAAAAAGCAGTAAACAGAGCAATTACACTAAGTACAAGATGATTCTATAAGAATTATCTCAACCTCTTTACGACCAAATTGACAGCTATATTATTATCTCATAAAATTCACAAATTCGTGGCGGAAGGATCGGAAATATCGACCTTAAATCGTGTTACGTATAGACAAACTTTCTGTATCATACAAGCACAGTCAGCGCCAACAAAATGGTTCATCCACCAATTCTACACACTAGTGTTGAAATCTTAACATTAAGCGGACCAATCAGCGTTCAGTATTGAGCACCTCAGCTATGTTAGTTGTTTGAATGATTTATTGCGAGAAAGTTTGATGTGATGTCTATGAAGTATCAAGTCGCTGCATACCAGGACGACGATACCTTTTTTTTTACTATACTGTATGTTCCACGACATAAGGTTGAAATTTGAATGCTTCCTGCCTCCGCCACGTGGCGGAGGCCTACAACTTAAGGAAGTAACGAGATATCAAAATTCGATTGCGTTAACCAGATTCATAATTTCATAGACAATTTTAATTCCTGTGTTGCCAACATAAAAAACGTAGATGGATTATCCAAATCTGACATTACAGAGCTTGTAGTCTGTGTTTACGTCACAAATAAGTTTTTTTTAATATTTGATTTATCACGCGGTCATGTAATAATGTCATGTAAATATTTGTTTTTTTTATTCGTAACTGCATTATGCGTCGCCAGTTTTTGATAACCCATAACACTAGTGGTGATTTCAGAGGGAGACAAAAACACATCATGACACATTTCGTTTAAAAATAAAACTATATTATAAAAAAAACATTAAATACCTATGAGATAATAAAGTGATGACTAGCCCGTCCCGGGCTCGATTTAAGATTTAGACTGGATTTATGATATGGGGACAGATTTAATAGAATATTTACAAAATCTCGCTAGTACGCTCTGCCGGTTGCCTGCCATGATTTATATTTATAGTTCTTTTACGAGCGCACGTCAATTTTGCTTGTGTTTTTGCTTGTGTTGTTGTATCTGTACATGTGTCATAACACACTACCCTCTTCTATTCAAAAGCGTTTGATAAGTTCTACGTTGTTTTTTTGCTCATCGAGCACCCACGGTGAATGTTATGTACGCCGTACTTGTCGTACACATCAGAATTGTACCTTGTCAATACTCTTAGAAATATGTGTCAATGTGTGTGATGTGGCTGTGCTATATAAATAAATAAATAAATAAAAGTTATAAATTGTTCTGAACTTCTCATAGAAATTGTCATGATAAAACCCACTTTAAATGTGATACCTTTATGAGGCGCGAATAGAGGGAATATTTCCCCCTTTATGGGCCTTTTTTATAAAGTTTTCAGTTAAGTGGCATTGCTTAGTACTGTGCACTACACTTTTGTATTGCGCAAGTTAAATGACATTTATTAATCTTGGCAACTGCTAAGCACCGTTTAAGTAAAGCCCTGTGTACACACACATAAACACAAGCAAAACCCACACTCACTCATACATCTAAGATCATGCGCACACGAACAATCATCTCATTACAATAAAATAACATATTCACATTTCAACATTCAACATTTTGATTTCGTTTTGATATCTCTAACTTAGTACTGAGTATGTTATGTTAGCAAGTAAATCTAGATTTTAAAAGTTAATTTTAGTTCCGGTCGGTGTGGGAACATGTTACACAACTTTTTAAATCCTTTATAAGGCATTTTAAACGGCTGTTTGCCGTCTCTTTTTCTCACTTGCTTAACTAGAGAAGAGAGAGCGAGACAATTTATTTTTTTGACAAGCTAGGCGGTTGACCACAGATTGTCTGTGTTCAAATGATGATGTGGTCGAAGATGGTAAGATTAAAATGAGAATGATTTTTGTGGTGGATATAGTTTTGAAAAGACCGCGTTTTTGCTGATCCCAATTTGGCTGTATATACTTTTTTGTTCCATCAATACGTGTTTTGTTTTTGTATAAAATTGCACCACACACCGACCGTTCCGGGATATATCCGTGACGTAGAATGAATCGTCGAAGCCGATCTATCTCTATTAGCCGATCGCCGACTGACCGAGACACGCCGTGTCGCTCTGGGCCTTGGTAAGCTTAGCAGCCAGAGCGAGAAAGGAAGCATCGATCACTCAGAACACGGCTATTGAATATAAACACCGAATAGTGAACACTTTTCTCCCTATCGTATTGCTGCTATGGTGCGGCGGTTTTATTTTATTAGGTTATGCTGCGTCAATAAAGAAACGAATCGAAGCGAAGCGGCGTTTGTCATGTCATCTCGCTCGCACTGGCTATATCAAGCGATTACGCGAGTGAGATGTCACGATTGGCGCCACTTCGTTTAGATTCGTTTCTTTGATGTAATTCATATTTATCTTCAGACGTGATAAACATTCGGCTGTTCACTCTGACGACATTACCCAGAGATTATCCACTACAGATTCCGTGATCAAGACAATTGAAGCAAGTCAAAATACACTACATAAATCGACACTAATCTATACTGCGCTAATCTATCTATAGAGGTAAGGTTTGTACGTTTGTGAGTTATCTATAAAACTAATGGTCCGTTTTTAAAAATTATTTAACTATTGGCAAACTACACTGAGTACTATAGGCTATGTTTTCGCACCGGGCATGAAATCCCGAGCATCAGCTACTTTATACTAATATTATAAAGACGTAAATGTATCTTAGTGTATCGTCTTTAAATAATGATCTCCAGAACCACCTACTTACTAGTCAGATTTGAAAAATTGTTTTACTTATGGAATGCTACGCTATCCTTGAGTGCTATAGGCTATATATTTTACAGCCCAAACCTGCGAGGCCAAAGCCCAAGCTGCACCAGGTAAAGTCCCGAGCGTCAGCTAATATTCTTTCAAAACCTCGAAAATGGTTCGACCAATTTGAACTTCTTTTTGTTTTGTTCTCCTCAATACATGGATGGTTTAGGCAAAAAAGCGAGTAAAACCGAGGGGCGCAGCTAGTTCTAATAAAATAAGACCGCCGTACCTTATCTTAAGCGTAAGAGACACACATAGACAAGCCAAAGACACTCCTAGTTTTTAACCATTGAAACTTTCATAACACACCGACGACTAATGGCGCGCGATTGGGCCGGAGCGGGGAGCGTAGCGTAAAGCGTATAAGTTATTTCAAGACGTCTTTGTTTTTAATTTGAGAATTTGGCTCTGTAAACCTGGCTATTTAGCAGAAACTTTGAAAACCTGGCTGTTTAGCAGAAAAGTTAAA
Source organism: Alcis repandata (assembly GCA_949125135.1). NCBI lineage: Eukaryota > Metazoa > Arthropoda > Insecta > Lepidoptera > Geometridae > Alcis > Alcis repandata. The sequence goes on from OX421247.1 coordinate 1,054,088, forward strand.
ACTATGTTATGGGATAAAAAAAGAGTATAATTATTTAGTTGATTAGATTAATGGTAACAATATTTAGTAATATCTGCTAACCACTTTTAATTTTTTGGGGCCTTATTCTGGCCTGTGTGACACTTAATATCTTGGTTGCTCTCTTATAACTTTTTTTAACGATAGGAACTAACCGAGATAATATTGCACGCGACGGAATAGCCCCGTAATTCTGATCCATCTTGTATATTTACGCAACATTTTATTAAATATATACCTTTCTTTATTTTTCCTGTTTTCTTTCTTTCCAAGACATTTTTCTTCCTTTCTTTACAAGTATTAAAGAAAAATTACTGTTAACATATTTTGCAAGCACTTTACGTTTACAACAACGCTCCCCGCTCCGCTCAACGACGCACCCTAAAAAGTTTAAAACACGAATTTCAAAGTTTTTCACCATCTTAAAGCATGTTCTCATGTTGCCGCCTCAATGAGCAGTTTTTATTTCTAATGTTGGCAATACATGGTCCATAAAATATAATCGATTTTTTAATCGGACAGCATACATGGCTCTGGCAATTGCGATCAGTTTCTCGTCTAATGTTGGACAATGCACTTAGAAGTGTAGTGAAATATGGTGATATTTTCGATCATTCTCGTTCGAAAACGTCAAAAAAGCGTTCAATTTCGACAAACTTACATCGTAATCCGACAAAAATGTTGAATACGAATAACAAACAGTGGCAGTGATGGTCCAGCACACGCTTCGATGTCGATTATCGATACAAATAGTGATGTGCAGAATAATCGATGACATATGTCAAAATGTTGACTCATAGTGAAATATCGAGGCTTAATAACGGACCGACTAAAACCAAAGCATTGCAATGTGAACCCTATATCTCGTTGATTAAAGCAGGATTTCAAATGACAAACTTGGGATGCATTCGTTTGCTATTTACTTCACGTTTCGTATCTCATTTGATTTTTTTCTGTGTGTAACAGGATACTGCTTTATTCAAAAAAGGTATGCGCCATTGTTATCTAGGGGACCAAAACTAAAACCGTGACAAAAATCAGCTGTTCCATAAAAATAGGTCATTGACACGACAAAAAGTAAAAAACTGTTTTTATCACGATTTCAGTGTCAGGGCCATAGTGAACATTTATTCACAATTATTATAACAATAATGCCCTTTTAATCTTTGCAGGCTAAACCTGTATCGTGTCACAAACAGACAAATTCGACAAGCTACGACGCTTAGAACAACCAAGTTTTCTTTATGACAGCTTATGTCATATCATACACAACACCTGTCAGAAATTGACAGAATCAGAACTTGACAGAATCAGAACTTGACAGAATCCTTAAACACTATCTGTCAAATTTGACAGCTATAATTCACCATCGAACACAAAACAGAATGCAAAACAAAAACGATTCAAAGTTTGTCATTTCAAAATCTGTCTTAACTCACTCGATATAAAGTTCTCATTCCGACAGTTTCACCGTAGCCGGTCGTACCTAGAAGTGCTACGAGCATCAATAGAAGCGAGCTGACGTTAAGTGGTATGCGCATGCGACTGTCCAACATCAGACCTCGAAGCGAATCAGGCGCTCACGGCGGGGCTGAGCGAGGGGTCCACCTGGAAGTAGAGAAACTAACTGAGTTTCTATTGTTTGAAACGAGTGAATTTGTCAAACAGCGGCAGACCAAATTGTTTGCGGGCGGTCAGCGCAAAGGGACCTGACAGGAATTACAGGATTTTAAATATGTGGTCTCTTAATTTCATTTTAGTAAGAACTAAATATTTTAAGTGGAGTTATTTAAAAAAAAAAAAAGTTAATTTAACTCGTTTGGTATGACTGGTTGGGAACATCGAGAAAGCCCATATTCTGCTCTCACCTGATGTTATAACTTTCTAGTCTCTGACCAAATCTCATAACTCCACCTTCTCCTCTCACCCGATGTTCATGATGTTACAACTGTCACCTCATGTTCCCCCTCTCACCTGATGTTATAACTCCATGTCCTGCGCCTCGTCGTCGCTGAAGTCGCTCATGGAGCTTTCGGTGTCGGAGCCGGCGCCCAGCGCCTGCTTGGAGCCCGACGAGGCGGCCGTGGCGCCACCCACGCCCGTAATGGCGTCCTTCTCTAGTAGGGCTTCTTCCGTCGCGAACCGTCGCACGTAATCTGGGGAACAGCTTTTATGCTCAGACTGCTTGCAAAGCCTCCGAGGGCAGAACGACTAAAACGTACCACGATTAAAGTTCAAAAAGAAGGATCAGCAGGTTATTCAGATGAAACTGATGCCGGCTATGAAACAGATGTATGGTATGGAACAACGTATGAGGGATCAAAATTGTGCATACAAATTCAGTTTCTTCTTTTTGTGTCAGCGCTACGAATATTACCCTAAATCTGGTCGACCCAGAAGACGGCCACAGACACTGTCCTCGTGTAGGTCCTCCAGTGTGATGTCAAGGCACAGTGAGCACAATCAAATGCTCCATATAATGGGAGATCGCACCACAGTTACACAGTTCCACCAAAGGAACAGCTAGGCTGGAATGAGACAACAGATCCAACTCACCTGAGACTTTCTTCTTGTACTCCTCAGGTTTGTGCAGGTACATGGCGGCCGCATCTCCGTTGAGAGGGTCGATGGGGTTGGGGTATGTTAGGAGCTGGGGCAGGAACGACTCGAAAATGTTCGATAGGTCTGCAATAATACAATAAAATACAATAATTCTTTACATAGGTGGATTTATATACGCACGACCGCACGAATATACAGTTATATGGAAAAGGTAGATATACTTAGCCGAAAATTACTTGTAGTACTCATCATTACGAACGATTTTACCATGACTCGACCCGAAAAAAAATCAGCTGTTACATACTTTTTGTTGATATTCATTGACATTTTTCTATGGAACAGCCACTTTTTTTTCTCAATTTTAAAGTTGGTTCCGTAGTAAAATACATCTTAAAACCCCGTTGAATACTCGAATATTTTCAACAGAATCCACGATATACCTACGGTAGGCACGTCAGGAACCGCATAAATTGCTCCACAACCTTGTAAGCTATTCATTTCATTGACCAAAAGAAGCCGGGCTGAATAGAAACATGAATCACGACGCATCTGCCTGCTGTATATTATTTTAATTGCAAACCTGTAGTGAATCACGAGTGACACATGTTACAATGAAGTAGAGGGAATGATTCAGAGTGCATTGGTGAAATGGAAAGAAAATTTTGTAAAGCCCGACTGGCTAAAGAGGAGGATATTATTCAGGTGAGTACATATGGTAAGCTTGTTTCTCTGCTTATGTTTTTTATGCTTACAACCATTTGGCCGATTTTAACTATGACCTGTCGTTATATGGGAAGCAATAAACAGAGTTACAAAGATAAAAAAAGCTAAAAGGAAAAGCCGAAAAGGAGTCACAGTACTCATCATTCTGAACATTTTTGTAGTGGTAGGGCTCTTTTGCAGAGCCCGCCTGGGGAAGTACCACACCTTTGCCAGTTATTCCACCGCCAAGCAGTAATGTGCAAACATTACTGTGTTCCGGTTGGAAGGGCATTGTTTCCAGTGAAATTACAGGGCAAATGGGAGATTAAACAACTTATATCTCAGGGTGACGAGCGCAGTGCTGTGCCACGCAGTGTTTTGAATTCTGCGAGTTTAAAATTCTGGGTAGCGCAGACCTGTTATGGGCAAACGTGACGTTTAACATCAGGCGAGCGATTTGCTCGTCTCGTTATTCAATTACATAAAAAAAAAAAAAAAAAAAAAAAAAAAAAAAAAACAACTTTTACAATAAGACAAACATTTAAATTGCCAAAAAACAGCTGTTCGACACCTTTTGTCGAGTTTTATGACATTTGACCTGAACCTTGTTGACCCAAAGTATTCTTAAACAAAGTGCCAATGGGGTGGCGAAATTGGTTATTCACTATAACTAACTTAGAAACTTCGTTTCTAACGCGTCTGCTACTATCGACTACAATAAAAACACTCACCATATAGTGCTGTCCACGCCTGGTTGATAACATCGAGACAGACCGTCCCGGACACCTCGTCTATGTTCGGATGGTAGACTTTGTTCATGAACCCTATGGAGGGCGATTTGAAGGGATAGTGGTCGGGCAAGTGCACTCGCACGCGCCACACGCCACCTTCGTACGGGGCTGGAATGGACAAAGCGACTTTTTAGTCACGGGGCGGAAATCATTACTCTAACTAAATTTACTAATGGTTACTTACTTCCAGGCGGTCCGAAGAACTTGACGCAGAATTCGTTGAGCCCGCCGAGTATGGTCACTTCGTGTTTGCTTTCGATACTGAACGGCGATAGTAGTAAGGATTTTATTTTTTGGCAAGTGGTAAAAAATGACAATATTTCTAAAATGCGGTTTGACCGCTCTTTTATTCCGCAGACTTGAAAGAAGACCATTGAAGGTCTTTTCGCCGAACTACAACATGGGGCGTTTTAAAAAAGGAGTCTACAAGCACCTCTCGGGGCTGGCAAAGCAAAAAAAAAATGCAGGTCCGTACATTGTTACTATTTGTTACCCTTCCAAAGTGCAGTTAAAGGTTTATTGCTTTAAAAAATCTCGTGTTTTTCTTTACAAAGCAAAAGTTTTATAAAACTAGGTCAGGAAAACCGAGAATTGTCCCGCAATAAGTCTACGTTCGTAGACGAATTTAAACGATAAACATTAGGTATAGTCAATGTCATTGTTGTATGATAAGAAATATTTATTTAAATATCACAGTGTAGTAAAACAGTGAGACGCCTCGCTTGAGTTGTACGTTTGCAGATAGCCCGAAATCCTATACTGTATAGTTAGGGTAATTTCCGGACGCAGCACCAGCGGCTCAAAGAAAAACAACGAAAACAAAAAAATATTTTTTTAGAGAAGTTTTTTTAAACTAGTCCCACTGTTGTCAATTTGACTGTGGCTGAGGAAGTCATACCGCAGTCGATAAGATATTAACGATAAAACGATTCTCACGATGCGAACTAGTTCTAAAGCCAGATTTTAGTGCTATTAAAAAGATAACCCAAGCTTCTGCAAGTGGCCCTAAGTGATATGGAATCGTCGAAATTTCTTGACATCTCCAGTCTTATCTCGAAATTCTCGAATTTATAAAATTATTGATACTTAGTTGTTAAATTTTTGGTCCCGTTTGTTTTTCCAACAATTTTCCAGCCATGTCAGAAGCCTTCAGGCGGCCTAAAAACTCGGACAATAGGAATAGCCCCTGGCCTATACGAAGTTATTAGCTTTAGGCAGTGCTTGCACCCACGGACCCACCAGACGTGTCGTGAACTCTTAGCGCGAGCTTGAACTCGATCAACCTGGGTTTCATCTCGCTCGGTCAGCGAAAAAGGGAGACAAAAGCCAACATGATGCAGTTCAGGCTCCCACTAATAGCTGAGGGTACGGGCTCAGGCATTGGCGAGCAATTTGGTTAAAGAAAACTTTTAAAATGAATGTTAAAAAGATGAAATGGTAGACTACTGTATATAGATTTACTGTATACAAATTTACTGGTTAGACAACATATTCTACGGTTTTATTATTCTGTTAGTAAAAGCCTTTGAGCAGGTTTTTTTACATTATTATGATTGCGTTTGATCTCCATCTCGCCTGATGGCAAGCAACGATGCGGTCTACGACGGAGCACGCGCCTACACGAAAGTTTCAAGTTTCGAGTTTCGACCCTTCAAAACTTCTAAAGAAAGTTCTAGTTAGGCCTTGTACTGTTGTTTATTCTGTGGTTAGACAAGCCTTGACGAAGGTTTCTGAAGGATCGGAGATGACAGACCAAATCGATAAGGTCAGTGGACTGAGGGTTAGAGAACTGAAGTTTTAATGTCAGCGCGACGAAATTTCTGTGAAATTGTGAATTTAAACACCTACAATGACCTGTATAGGTCAATGAACTGGGAGATAAAGTCATTTTTATCTGAAAACTAGCTGAAGCCCGGGGCTTTGTACCCGGTGCTGTGCTGCGCGACCTTTGATCGGTTAGGTTTGGGAATTAGAAGGGAATTTTTTTTTAATATTATATCGAGTTGTTTTACAATGCAAGTGAAAACAACACAAATTAAATGATATGAATGGTGTGATAATAAAAGATCAATATAGTAAGAACAACCATTCACCAATTTGATATTAATAATAATATTTTTTTGTTTATTTGTCAAAAAAATTGATACAATAATGTTAGAGCGGTCGGTCTTAGGTTGTAGAGAAAGTTTTAGCCAAATCAGTCTAATCGGGCAAGAGAGGTTTGCCGTGACGGCCAATAGGTTAAATATCTTTTTATGTTATAGTTACCACGGTAATACTCACGTAGTATTGAGTCGGCGATGTATTCAAAAGAAAAAAAAATGTTTTAAAACCACGTTAGTTTTCATAATATCTTCTTTTTTACACAAATGCGCGATTTTAGATAAAACATAACTAACTTTCGAATACTAACTACAGCCACTACTACTCAACCTTTAGTTATCCCACTGCTGGGATACAGGTCTACCCTCGAAGGGTGATAAGGCCGTCCACCACGCTGATACCGAGTGCGGATTGGATTCACATACGCCATTGAAGTTCATCTGCCAATTCCATTTCTTCGAAAATTAACTACGAATGCAAATACCGAAAATACTAATTCCATTTCTTTACATGACATTGCAATTGTTTTATATAATTTTTCGACATTCCAATTTTTTTTTTTCATTTAATTTATTGTGTTATTATTTATTCGTAATAATTTTGTATTTGACATTTATTAGTGTACATTGCTGTACCCATATTTGAAAAAAAATATTTTAAATTAAATTTAGAATCTGAATTTAACTACGAATGCAAATCCCGAAAACTTCAGGACATGGACCCATTAACTATTCACTTCGAGCTGCCTTTGTTTCCGTCTCGCCCGACTCCAGGGCCGTCTGGTCGTTACCCTGTCTGGGTCTAGACTCCAGACTCGAGAGGGGATGGAGGGGATATTTATTAGATTTTGGGAATTTCGTATTTCGCAGACTGAGGTCAAATTAGTAATTGGAATAGGCAAAAACGAGCGTTATTGTTTGGGTTGTTAATTACCATTTTTATATTTTTACCCGACTCTAAAGGTAATTATTTTCAGGTATACAAGGTGTGAGGAAAGAGTTTGCTAAGCCGAAAAAGACTCATAGTACTTTATGAACAACTTTTCTTTTACGATGGGAACCAACCCGGAATCAACGAAAAAAAATATCAGCTGTTCCATTGAAAAATGTCAATGACACTCGACAAAATGTGTGGAACAGCTGTTATTGCACATTTCAGGTTGGTCCCATAAGTAGTAAAAGTTGTTCGTCATAATGAGTACTATGAGCCCTTTTTCGGCTTAGCATACCCTTTCCTTATAATCCTGTTTACCCAATACAGGTGGTCGTTACTTATAAACAGCGTAAAGTTAAGTGGCATTAATTGGGACTGCACTAGTGTGCACTTCCTCTTTGTATTTCAGAGAAGCTAAATGACATTTGTCAATCCAAGGAACGCTCTGATAATTAAACTAAAAGCAACGTTTATACAGGGTTGTAAGGAAAGGATATGCTATGCCGAAAAAAACTAATAGTACTCTTCATTATGAACAACTTTTACTATGGGACCAAACTAAATTTCGCAAAAAAAATCAGCTGTTAAATCATAAAAAATGTCAATGACACTCGACAAAATGTATGGAACAGCTGATTTTTTTTCGCGAATTCCAGGTTGGCCTCATAGTAAAAGTCGTTCATAATGATGAGTACTATGAGCCCTTTTCGGCTTAGCATACCCTTTCGTTATAACCTTGAATAATGTATAGTATTGAGTATTGTTTTGTATTTAGAGTAGGTTTTGTTTATTCTGAGTGGACAAACCTAGTCAGAGGAAGATATTTGGAGGAAAAAACATTCAAAAACTATTATTTTAAACCAATATCTTGCTTTTAAAAACACTATTGTTATCAATTTCATGACCAAAACTTACAAGCGGATATCTATTACAATATTGTAAACAAATAGGTATGTACCTAGAAGGTAATAAATAAAATATGTATGCTTGTAATAAATAAGTTTCAGTATATGACCAGACAAGCATGCATAAGTATGACAGTGGATAAGCAATGAATAGGCTGGTGATGGATGATTATTGTATGACAAAAATGACTAAATCCATGTAACTTCATCATCATATTCAACCTTTAATCATCCCACAGCTGGGATGCAGGTCTACCCTCGAAGGTTGATTAGGCCGTATCCCACCACGCTGGCCAAGTAAAATAATGTTAATTTATTTGTTTAAAAGAGGCCTTCAAAAACTACAAAATGTCATTTGATTAACTATATTTGATAGATAAAAGATCGAAAATTAATTGCATGCCCTTTATGCTTATACTATTATGATTTCCAATTATTGTACTTGATAGTGAAGTATTCTTCAGATTACTTTTAATTTAATATTATAACGGTTCTCACAACAGCAATTAAATACCTATTTGAATGATAATAAGTTTCTAATGGATTAAATTAGATCTATTTCAGACAAGGTCAACAAACTCTAAAATTCAGCAGACAGATACTACAAGACTAATAAAATATAAAAAGACTATTGAGATCAACAACATTTCAGCTTTACGAGTTGTTCATTCTCTTGACCTCTGCCGAAAGAGGTAAACAACCATTTGTGGGTTCTGGAATGTTCCATAGTAATGTCCGTCAGGTGAGAGTACCGAGCCAAAAATATTCCTATCAAAATAAAGAGTAAAAAATGTTACTTGTGAAATGAATAACAGTGCGTGGAAGAAACAGATTTTAGTGATAAGGTTTTTGTACTAATTTTGAGTGTGTGTGATCTATCAATGATCTCACGCAAAAAGGGCCGATTTACGGCCTAGTTGTGGAAAAGAGCCCGCTCACCAAGATCTATCAAATGAAATAATAAAAACCGTATTAATATCATAAATGTGAAAGTTTAAATGTTTGTTCCTTAAATCATGCAAAAATGGCTGAATTGATTTAAATTACATTTTGTATAAATATTGTCTTGTACCATGGATTTACAGATACATAAATTCTTTATTGCATGTTTTGTATCCGACTTATCAATTAATTTTTCCTGTAGGAGAGAGGATTAAACCCATATTATTGGGCTCACCTAGTTAATTCAGTTTAAAAATAACATAATTGCTAGGCAGATGGCATTGTAGGATGAAAAATTCTATAGGCTATCAGGCTATAAGAATTCCACCAGTTGTTGCACAAGTTTTAAGTGTTAAAAATAAATAATGGTTCACACTCATAGCATTTTCATTATTATCTTTTTGTTTATAATTTCTGGTGTGAACAATAAAGAGTTTATCTATTAATAGGTGATGAAGAAGCAAGATAGGAGGCATGAGTTCAAGAGAAACCAAAATAGAATCATGTAACATAATTTAGGGAGAATCTTTTGTATAATTTTCTTGTGAAAGAAAATACAAAAAAAAATAGTTGTTTCAGTCTATGAACATTTTTATAAATGATTATTATTATATTTTTATCAGAAGTTATGACAATGCTCTGAACTCTTGTTTATGAGCGATTTTTCTGTTGTCTTGTATTATAGCTATTCAATAATTTAGCCGTGCTTTATTTGGAGTTCTGAATTAACTGGGAGATAAAAAATTTGATGAGAATTAATGGACAAACCTTCTGTTTTCGTTAATATTGAATTGTGATTGTTTTAATAAAATATTTGAATAACTTGCTATTTGATTCAATACCTAAAATATTTCTTGACAAGAAATGAGTCATGAAACTCATAAAAACAATTAAATAACTTCACCCACAGCATTATGATTCAATTAAATGGCATATCAGTTGAAAACAAAGGTGTCCCTTGACAAAGAACTTGTTTATATTCAACCCACATAAAACAATAATTAAATAATAGGATACAATACAAGAATGAGTTGCTATGCACATTAGAATAGGTAATTCAGTACGCGCGTAAGGCCGTCAAAAAAACGCAATGGGACCATGGCCTACATCGAAAATTACGAAATGTACAATCTATTGGACGCGGAAGCTCCGCGCGAACGTACGTGTTTATCTACGCGTTATATATAGATACTATGTTGGCCCAGCAGCTATACAAAGAATGCACGCACCTTCGCACTTATCAAGCCAAAGGTCTTGAGTTTTTCACAAAAAAAAAATCCCAAAACTAAACCCCATCAGAGCATAGTAAAATGAGGATTCCTCATCAGATACACACCCCATATCGATTTAAAATAGGGCTAGTGACAATCAGCTGATGGCCCTTCTGGTACTTATTTACGTGGTCGCCCGTACGCAATAGGGTCTTTGTAATGACGATAACAAAGAAAGGATACAGTTTGATGACATCTGTGTCCATGCGGCGTTTCCCAGCGCTCGGTGACGACATCTTCGTGATCTATTGCTAATAAATCACAATATCGAACACGAACACCAGATAAAACTCACACTCGACGCAGTGAAACTAATTTTTCGTCCACCAGCAGCAGTCAGAAAAATAACATTGTAGAAAAACAATGGACACAAACCATAGACTACCATTTCGATGTGTAATCATATCAGTGCAGCCAACTTGACAAATCGAGTACTGCAACAAATAGCATGCTAATAGCAGATAAAACTGCTTATTTGTTTTATGTAAAAGGCTCTTAATCGCCGTTTTTCATAGACAATAATGTTCTAGAAGATTATGCGTCAAAAAAATAAAAAAAATACATATTTTGTCTATACGTCATCATCATCAGCGGAACTTCGCGTGTGTGGTTGAAAAGATTATTTATAATTCTGATTTAATTATAGATTTTCTTTTGCATACGCGTCCCAAAGTTAGTCGCGAAGTTGCGTGTGTGAACTGCGACGCTCCGTCAGCGCGCAACGAATGCGGAAACATGTGTTTTGATGTGAACATCTAAGCGATAATTTATGACAACAAATTCTAATTATCAGTCGATTGGACTGTAGGGTGGTGTTTTCCAGTGTTAAGTAGCTATTAGTTTAATATTTGGTTCTGTTAAGTGGTAGTGAAGTGGTGAAGGTGCCGTGGGAGTAACCACCGGACCAGAGTGGCATTTCCTGTCGTGATGAGGTTTCTTCGGTGACTCTAAGCAGTGACGTCCCGGCAAAAGTATGGCGAACCCCGGCATCGGGGCCTCCTTTGACCCTAATGACATGACCAGGTTGGTTGTCTCAAAAACCCATACCACACTACTAATAAATAAACTACAAACTTGGTACAAATCTAGGCAAAATATGAACTTTTAGCTTTTCCTCACCAATTTCCATAAAAACCACTATATTATAGCAGGGCTCAGCTGGGCGAGATTGTATAAGTACCTACATGTACTAAAATGTAAACAAACTATGGTAACATAACCTAAGATTTAAAAAACTTCTTGAGAACCTTTAACAAAAATAAATACACCAATTTCTCTATAACTTTCTTAGTAGTTAATTCTCATTTCTTATTGGATTATTGTAACAACTGATTTTTAAACATAATTCTTTATTTCTGTATATTAAATTCTTTATAATTACAACATCAAGGATTAATAAACTATCCATTTTACTAAAAAAAAAAATTATTTGTAAAGTGGTTTGGCACTAATTCTCCCATATCATTGACCCCACTTGAAACTACCTCCAAGAGCCTCGCTCTAGTATTTTAAGTAGCTGGGTTGGCTCAGGTAGATACTTTTAAGAAAATGCATCATACACCCCAAGTGTGACATCCCTGCAGAATGTATCTCCCCCTTTTATGATATGAATGTATTTCAACTAATATTTAATTAATTTTGTAGCTATTATTTTCCTCGTATCATTGTTATTTCTGTCAATACCTATTTTTTCTGACATTGTTGGTTCCTAAATACAGCCTGTTCAGTTCTTGGTATTTATGGTTTTTGTAAAGATGCTTTAAAACTCATGCTATTTTTATAGGCAATCAAATAAAATAAAAATTATGTAAAAAAAATGTCAAATAATTTAATGTTGCTTTTGGGTTTGTTACAATTCGATATTTTAATACCTAGACAACTGACCTTTGCCCAGCAACTCAGAAAAACATCTTTTCCCAGTGGTTAAACCTATCTAGTTAATTTTTCTATCCCGAAACGCCATATAATGTCATCAAAATAGATAAATTCGTTTTCAAAATCTCAAAACATAAAATTCATAAATATGTACACATTTTGCAAATTCAATAGTAGGTATTAGAATTTATATATTTAAAATCGCCAATTAATATAAAGCCTGTGAAAATTAGAATAATGCCATTGTGCAAATAATATTAACTTGCAAATCGTCGTTGCGCGTGCAAAAGTCGCTATGTGTTATTTAGTCATTTTCGGTTTTTTATGCAGTTTTAATCGGTATTTCAATACACACGTACTGTAAAAACAGCTATGTGATAGACCCAATATTTAAAGAGGTACGGAAATTTACGGAATGTAGCTATGTGACATTTATACATCTATAGTTCCATTTTAACACGCCAAGTGTTTTAATTCACATAGCTAAAATAAGTTTATTAAAGCGGAAGAAAAAATTGCGCCCGATATGTGCTTTGCTGCACATAGCGAGATTTTTGGTCAAGTTCAGACTCGCTCGATCACGAAACGCACAGGTCGAGCGTCACATAGATAGTACCATTGGCTGGCAAAGCGCATGCACCCATGGTTTGGCCCTCACTGTAGTCGCGCTGAGGCGCGCAAGCAGGAGGGGCTTACCTTGCCTGGGTTGATGCTCGACACCGTAAAGCGAAGGATATTCGCCAGATGAAAAGAGCGTATAACGCAGCTGCCAAGTCCTGCAAAAAGGTGTTACAGAGGGCTCGCTTTGACCACATTAGTCGAATAGGGAACAAGCTGGCTTCATACCCAGCGGGTAGTAAAGCGTTTTGGTCCCTAGCTAAATCGGTCGAAGCGAACTTCTGCCGCCCCTCACTACCTCCACTGCTAAAACCTGATAGGACGCTGGCTCACACCGCTGAGGAGAAGGCTAACTTGTTTGCTTCTCAATTCGCGGAGTCTTCACGTCTAGATGCTGGTAGTGCGACATCTTCAACTCCACCAGACAGTGCGACGTTTATGTCGGAGTTCCGCATTCGTCAAGTGGAGGTTCGCAAAACGCTACACAATCTTGACGTGAACAAAGCCAGCGGCCCAGATGGTATTCCAGCCATAGTTCTGAAAACATGTGCGCCTGAGTAGTCTCCTGTGTTGACACGCCTCTTTCGTCTCTCTCTTGAAACTGGTATAGTGCCGAAGTCGTGGAAGCATGCTAACGTGCAAGCTGCACGTGTCTAAGAAAGGTAGCCGTGCCGACCCTGCCAACTACAGGCCTATTTCGGTCACGTCCATACTCTGCAAGACTATGGAACGTGTCCTGAACAACAGGCTCCTGGCGTACCTAGAAACTAATGACCTTCTCAGTGACCGGCAATACGGATTCCGCTGAAACCGGTCCACTGGTGATCTTCTAGCGTACGCCACGTATATCTGGAGTGAGGTCATCGAGAGGCATGGGGAGGCACTTGCTGTCTCCCTTGACATCTCGAAGGCTTTCGACAGGGTTTGGCATGACGGCCTTATAAGCAAGCTTTCCTCATACGGCCTGCCCGCTGGTCTTCTTGCATGGATTTCGGACTTCCTGAGGAATCGATCAATACGAGTAGTCATTGATGGCTGCTCGTCTGATCGAATGGATATCAATGCCGGTGTTCCCCAGGGGTCGATGCTCTCTGCGACGCTCTTCCTGCTGCACATTAACGATCTGCTAAAGCCCGGTATCTTTGGGTACGCAGATGACAGCACTGTTGTAGAGAGCTACACTTCTAACGCACAGTCCAGTGGTCCTCAAATCCAGTTTCTGAGAGAGGCTATGGTCGAGCGCCTGAACTTGTCTCTTAAGGCTGTCTCAGAATGGGGTGATGCCAATCTGGTCAGGTTTAATGCGACTAAGACCCAGGCGTGTCTGTTCTCCGCACAGAAGAGCCCATTCCAACTGGCTCCTACTTTCCAAGATGTGTCCATTCCGACGGCTGACAGTCTTGAGCTTTTGGGCGTTGCTCTGACGTCAACCCTCAACTTTGGCTCCTACATAGAGTCCAAAGCTCAATTGGCTGCCAAAAAGCTGGGTATCCTTTCGAAGCTGCGGCGGAACTTTACGCCAGAACAGTTGCTGTTACTTTATAAAGCACAAGCTCGATCGTGCATGGAGTACTGCTCGTACCTTTGGGATGGATCGGCCAAATACCAGCTTGAGGCGTTGGAGTCCATTAAGAAACGTGCCAAGAGGCTCATTGGTAAAGACTCCCTTGTTCGGACTAAACTCCAAACTCTCGAACATCGGCGCAAAATTGCTAGTCTGTCGGTCTTTTACCGGATACATTTCGGAGAGTGTGTTTCTGATCTGCATGATCTAATTCCCTCTAGCCCTTTCTACTATCGGTCTACCAAGGGCACTAAAAAGCGTCACCGTTTTATGGTTGATATACCAAAAAGTCGTACGAAACGCTTTGATTCCACCTTTATTGTGCGAACCGCTAGGGTGTGGAACGCTTTGCCTGAGTGGGTGTTTCCCGATAGATATAATCTAGGTGTCTTCAAGTCGCGAGTGAATCGGTTTCTTCTAGGCAAGCATGCTCCATCGTAGACCGTATCGTTGCTTACCATCAGGCAAGATGACGGTCAAATGCAAGCCTATTACTGAACAAAAAAAAAAAAACCTAAAAGCCTTTATGATGTCCCACTAAAAATTGATTCTACCCAGAGCCGGATTTACACATTTGCCGCCCTTAGGCTATTCAACATTTTGCCGCCCCTACCGACCTAAACAATTCGATACACTAGCCCTGTCCCCCCTCCCTGCTCACAATAATACTTTCTTTCAGAAATCATGTCCGAAAATTAAAAAAAAGACGTGTGGCTCTCGGGGACTGCCGCGGTGAAGCTATTGCATAGCATATTTTTTGCAAATACATAGAAGAAGATAGAAGCAATGCAATAGTTTAAAAATACTGATTGTACTGCAAATGAGTAAAAAGTAAGACAGTATTTTTTCTCTCCTGAAAAGTAGCAAAATTCAACCTAGAGATTTCTCTACCACGCTGCCTTCTGTAGGTGAAGAAATATCTTACGAGCCAATAATGAAGAAGGTTCCATAATTAAAGTCATGCATATATTATTCCAAAGAAGGATGGCGACGCGTGACCCAGTTGAATAAAAAAAACCAGGCCCCGTACATTTAATGTTATTATAAATGTTTTAAATGATAATATTTCTCTAATTATTTCATAGGTCTCGTATATTTTTAACACGCTTTTATTAGCTTCACCTGTATGTTTGTATGTTTGTATGTTTGTATGTTTGTATGTTTGTATGTAACCGACTCCTTTGAGCGCGTTTTTGACCCACTTCAAACGGTCAGATTTCTTTCAAACTTTGTAGATATATCGAGGACCGATGACAATACACTAAACAAATCGTGTTTTTTAGTTTTTTTAACTATTAATTTTTTTAACACGCTTTTTCTATAAAGTTTCTTTAACTTTTAATACCGTTTAACTTACAAATGGTAATTTCGTCATTCATGTCAGAGAACAGAGTGGCGCAGTGGAAGCGTGCTGGGCTCATAACCCAGAGGTCCCTGGATCGAAACCACGCGCTAGAAATCTTTTTGCTCAATATTTTTTGTTACGCATCAATTTTATTTTATGAGGTCTGAGGATCGAAACCACGCGGCTACAAATCTTTTTGCTCAATATTTTTTGTTACGCATCAATTTTATTTTTAATTTGCTTGAGCAGACGGCCAAAATCGGATAACACCAACACATTTGTACATATTAAGGATGGTTAATAGTTAGCAAATCGAACTAAAAAGCGAAAAATAAATAATAGTTAAAAAAAAACTAAAAAAACACGCTTTTTATAAAAAACCGAACTAAAAAAATAGAAAATAAAATTTTATAAAATTAAGAATAGGGTTGAAAATTTCAATAAATATAAATTAATAATAGTGTAAA
The DNA here is from genome assembly GCA_949125135.1 of Alcis repandata. Taxonomy (NCBI): domain Eukaryota; kingdom Metazoa; phylum Arthropoda; class Insecta; order Lepidoptera; family Geometridae; genus Alcis; species Alcis repandata. Next base: position 1,070,184 of record OX421247.1, read on the forward strand.
TAAATAAATATATGTATTTTATTTTTTTAAAAGCGTGGGGTGCTTTCTAAGATATTATCAAAATGCTAATCACTCTACTCAGTCTGTCAATACAAAATGTATCTACAAAATATATAATATCTATTGACCCATGCACCCCACGCTTTTTAAAAATAAAATACATATATTTATTTATTTACACTATTATTAATTTATATTTATTGAAATTTTCAACCCTATTCTTAATTTTATAAAATTTTATTTTCTATTTTTTTAGTTCGGTTTTTTATAAAAAGCGTGTTTTTTTAGTTTTTTTTTTAGAAGTAGGGACTCAAAAGTTCTATTTTTTAACAAATTAGTCAATTTAATTCAGGTTCGTGAAATGAAACTCAATACGCTGCATTTTGTCAGTCATCTGTCAGTCATGTCAACTAATGTCACGTCATTTTCGGTAGTCAACCGACATACCGACAATCGTGTTATTCTAATGCCTAGGCCGCACACATCGCGATAACCCGAAGATTCGCGTTATCCCGATGTGTGTAGCCACGTATTCGCGTATATTTCGGTGCTTCGTACGTAGCTGCGAGGACTTCGCTCCGCTGTCGGTAAATTCTCGCAGATCAAAGCGTTTTATCGCGATGAATTTCGCTTGCGTTGAATATCGCCCGAATATTATCGCGATATGTGTGGCCCAGGCATAACTATCACAGGCTTCCTGATGGATATATGCATGATGATTTGGCCTGTAATATAGCATTTGCAGAAACATTAATCATGTAAGTAAAGCTATTAGTGAAACGCATTTTTTAGACTAATACTCGTATTTATACCTGACGCAATCACAATACAGCTGCGTTTACAGTAGGTATGTAGTTATTTAGGTAATAATCATAATAACATTGTAGGTTAAGTACCTACACAATTTAACCTTTGTTAATTATTTTCTCCCAACTTCTGTACATTAAATACTATTTGTATACGTATTCTTGTAGCATAAGTTATCATTGCTAAAAGTATCTCTAATGAACGTAGCTTGCAAATGTTAAAAAGGCTGGGTAAATCAATGTATTGGACGTCGCCATTGTTCTTTAATTGCAAACACGTTAGGCCCCGCCCTATCCCAATATACTGAAACCTTGCCAGCCAATTAAAAAGCTACCGAATGTCAAATTAGATTATTTTATTATTATTCCAGCCAGCATACTTTTCTGTCATAGGTGGATAAATGGAGGAACTATTTTATTCTAAGAAAGACTGTCATTTTTGTTTTGGAAGTGCAATAGTGGCGCCTCCATTGAACTATTTTTTGACTTCGGTGGGGGGTGTTAGGTTTTTTTGGAACGGAATTTCTGCATTCCACGCTCAAGGCCCGCGATAAAATCTATGCAATAGCTTAAAAAACTTGCCCCAGAATTTGCCGCCCCTGAAATCTGCCGCCCTAGGCTCCAGCCTACTCAGCCTGCTGGTAAATCCGGCTCTGATTCTACCTTTAGTCACCTACAAAGTCTAAATGCATGCACTGGATTGCACCGTGATTATCACCTATTCTACGATAATTTGAACCATTATTTCCACCAATGTTTTTGATTGATTGATTTTGTTTGATTCAATAAACAGATAATACCATTTGAATATTAAATGTATTGTTTTTTTAAACTTTTTTATTAATTATTTCTTTCCAAAATATAGCTATGTGTCATCGTTCAGCCATTTTTTTTAGGTTCCATAGAATTATAAAGTAGTTATGTGCTCTAAATGCACATAGCTTGTATTTACAACTCAAATAAATAACTCTATGTGTCAAATTTGCCTATTAAGTTTAATTTTGTCATTATTCATAATGCTATCTATCCAATAGTAATCTAAAACTACGTAAATTTGTTATATGTATCAAAGTAAGGATAAATTATTTATATGCTCTGGACATTTTACGAGAAAATCAGTTTTTTGCGTCTCCTGTAAAGTGTGTCAAATATACATAGCTACTTTTGCACGCGCAACGACGAAATATATTTTCCCCATTGTCATTATAGTCCAAACATGTAAATGCGTTGAGTGGGTGTGCCTCCTTGACATCAAATCTAGTTATTACAGCTAAGATAGCCTTTAATATCACACAAGTTTATCATAGATAATATGATATTTTATACCACCTGTTTCATTCAATATATTTCCATTTATAGTATTCCTTTTTTAATACTCTAAAGTCTACAGGGCCGGATTTGGAGGTTTGGAGGCCTCGGGGCAACAAAGGAGTCTAGGCCCACTGGCTCTAAATTATTTTCCGAATAAAGAAAACAGTTTTTTTCAGTCGTGTTTTACAATAAATAATTTATTGTGAAACCAAATGGATTCTGCAACGGATTCGCACGAGTATGATTAATATAGTGTTACTCGCTAATGATGGAGCTGTAGATTGCAAGAATTTTCAAAATCGGTCCAGTGGTTTTGAGTTTATTCGGTTTATTTATTTATTTCGGTTTAATTTATATGCAAACATCCAAAAATACAAATTTTTCCTCTTTATAATATTAGTGCAGATTAGGGGTTGGCAGGCAACCTTTTGGTACCGCATAGTGAGAATTTGAAATGACGATGGGACTTGTGCATAAAAATCAAATAAAACTGTTTTGAAGAGCTTTCTGTATCAAGTACAGTGGCTCTACTCACAACACAGTGCTTGATTAAGGTAGCTCAAATCCCGTAGTGTTTTTATTAACAGACCTTTGAATGTTGTACGCAGCAAGTCTAAAAGTACAAATTTTATTATTAATAAACATGCGCGAGCGTAGCGAGCGCGAATATTTGAGAAATGTTTGATCAATATAAGATAGATTTTTACTATTTATTGTATATTTTAAAGATTGAGATATTTTTAGGTCAATTTAAAAATAGTTGTGGCCTATATAAAATAATGCTTGAACGTAGCGAGCGCAGAGGTTTTGAGGTATGTATTTCTGTTTAATTTAAGACAAGCTATTACTTAACGGGGTGTATGCAATGGTTTTCACAAATTAAGAAAATGCGAGTGTGTAATTTTTAAGTTTTTATTCTGGTATCTAGAAAAAAAAATCAGGCGGCAGGTCACTCAAAATAATATAATTTGAGAACAGTGCACGAGCGCAAAAATTTGAGCCGTTTGAGGAAAAACTGTTTACCAGTATTTAGTAGTACATGTCGAAATAAAAAAAAAGTCTGTATTGTGGGGGCCCCTCTTTTGTGGAGGCCCGGGGCAGTCGCCCCGGTTGCCCTCCCCTAAATCCGGCCCTGAAAGTCTAATACTATGATGATTTGTCTAAATTTTTTAAGATTTGTCTTGTTTGAGTGAGAAGATGAATGTCAGTTGTAACTGATGCAGGGTTACAAGGAAAGGGTATTTTAATTGGAAAAGAGCTTGTAACAACTTTTACTATGGGACCAACCTAGAATTCGCGAATATAAAATACCCTTTCTTTATAACCATGTGTGGGAAAGTGAGTTTGTTTGTCACACTCACACACCTTAATAACCAACCATCATGAAATTTTATCACTCTGCAGATGAAACCATAGGGCACAGCTAGTTAAGGAATAGTCCAATTATGCAATAATGTTATTATTAAGTCAGTTAAATATAAATGTAACTCGCTTTATTTCAATAAATTAATTTACAATACAAATTGTAGCTTCCCTGTACTGCCCTGCAATTTTAGTATCAAAAATTACTAATTAATATAATTTTAATGTTTTCATATCATAAGAATGGGATATAATATAATATAATTATGTATATAAATAATACAATATCATAATTGGACGCCGCTAGCCCAAGACCGCCAGAACTGGAAAAAATTGGGGAAGACCTTTGCCCTGCAGTGGGACAGCATAGGTCAGATAAAAAAAAAGAATGGGAGTTTGGAGAAATGTAGCATGTATATGAGTACTGTAAAACCTAAATAACAATCATTTATATGACTAAATTTATCACAACCACCAATACCATTCTTATATTGTACAATCTCTGCAAACTTCCAAAATCATCATCATCATCATAAGCCCACAATGGGCCCAAGTTTGAAGGCTTTACTTGACAGATTAAAACTAACTAAAAATATATCCGTCTTTGCCATTGCAACCTATTAGACAAGGACATCAATACTTAAAAAAAAATTGATCTGTCAATGAAAGTTTTCAAACTTGGGCCCAATATTCTGCTAGACAATAGGCCTCCCAATCACGCATCTTAACTTAAACTTAAAAACAATGACAGCCAAAACACAGATTTGCATTAAGTCACTGCATTTAATGAGTTTGCACAAAAAAATGTGTAGAGAACGGCAAAAAGACTGATTGCAGGCTAATTAGTTTGTTTGTCCTTGCTTCAAGATAAATTCAACGAGCAGTCAACCATGCAGGCTCTGTGAGTTGTTACGGCAAAATGATCAGTAAATGCATCCCATGCAATCTGAGAATAATGTAATTACTTAGCAATTTACATAACGCCCAAGTTTTAACTTAACCGAAACAATGATCATGTTATGATACATAGAGGACTAACAAACAAGCAAACAAACATTATATTTTGTATTTAGGTGTTTGCAGCAGAGCAAGAAAGCACTTTGACATAAAGTGCCATTAAATTAAAGAGAAATAGAAAGAGAGTAATTAAAGAGTTATAGTATTGTAAATTCTTTCTTATATGATGAGCTAATGATTTCGTTTATTATGAAGTAGGTATACCTTTTGTAGTATACCTTTTGAGCTTATCTCTTATGATGTTACTGTGTTTCGACTTTCCTCTTGTGGAGGATTGTTAGTAACTTTTTTGTAACGGGGGAAATCTTCTAATGATAAAATAAATAATGTTTCACACTCATAGCTCCCCACTATTATGATCCTGTATCGGGAATGCAAAATTATACTGGGGTACAGCCAAGTTACAATTATATAATGGAAACAATATAGAAAAGCGGGAAAATGTATAGGAATGACATTTCTATAATCTATTCATAGAATCTATGTTCTATGCATTAATCTATTTATCTATCTATATTTATAAAAATTAATCTCTATTTCCCTTGGTCATCGCATCACGCGTGAACGGAAGGAACAATTTCGCTAATTCTTTTTCGTTGTGTTTATTACTGTCAGGGGAAAGTTCTTATGAACGAAAAAATAAAGGAAGTTGAGCGGAACATTCGAAAATTTAAGACATTTCAATAATGATAGTTAAAACAGGACAACGTCTGTCGGGTCAGCTAGTCTGTTATAGTTCCTCAAAGATTCTATGACAGAAATGTCTTTCCCATACATTTTTCCATCATTTTCCTACTGTTCTGTATCGTTTCCATTATAGAATTGCAGCTTGGCTAGGGGGCTGGTTATACAGGGTATGGCGTAAGGAGTGGATAATCTTTTACTTACGGCTGGGGGACATCACGACTGTTCGGAAAAAGTCAACTTGTATTCAGTAAAAGGGACACGGGTTTCGAGTTATTGGACATATTTGAAATCTAATTTTACTCAATTATCAAAAATGTCAAATTTGACCTCGAAAACCGTGACTCTTTTACTGAATACAAATTGTCATTTTCCGAACAGTCGTGATGTCTCCCAGCCGTAGGTAAAGTATTATCCACTCTTTACGCCACACCCTGTATAGAACCACTTGTATTGTACCTACTATAGAATTAACCACAATACTCACGTGAAACAATTTCCAACAGTTTTCCTTCTGGACATTTTCGTGGGATTCCTCAGGCGGGTCAGACAGACCTACTCATGACTAATTGTACAGATAATTGTAACTAATTAATTGTGACCATATATATAATATATTACGTACTTTGTTACATACTATCTTACATTAATTTATTTACCTTATTTAGGCTGTTTTGTATCCTACTGTGAAAAGTTGCCTAGATGTTCATTTCTGTGCCCCTGACCCTGACCTGATAATGTACCGTATGTATCATGATGTAACAAACAACGGCGTAACATAATCATAATCAATTTATTGGTAATTTTCATTTCAGGTCACAACAGAAATAAAAATAAAATAATAAGTAATGAATTACCTATACAATATTGTCAAATTTATTTGACCTGTTGCAGTAAAAATAATATAACAAACAAACTACTAACTTATTAACTACTTTCGTATTTCAATAAAATATAGTTAGGATGGTAAACACGCAAACACAGCTTCATTTTCCTATCAAAAGCATATTTCCCACGCTATTCCATTCTGGCTAAATAGTTTAGTTTAGTTTTATTTTGTAACAGAAAGCTAATGTAATTTTTCAAAAAAATAAAAATACAGGATTAAGGAAAGGGTATGCCAAGCCGAAAATAGTTCTTAGCACTCATCGTTATGAACAACGTTTACTATGAGACTAACACGGAATTCGCGATAAAAAAAACCAGCTGTTCCATAGAAAAATGTCAATGACACTTAAAAAAATGTATGGATTGTTTTTTCGCGAATTTCGGGGTAGTCCCACAGTAAAAGTTTTTTTTTTTGTTTTTTATTTAATAAACTGATTCCCCGAATATATGTTCAGGATTGGAAGGCTACAAAAATCTTACAAAACCATAACTACTACTATTCTAGGTACTTACTCTACTGCTTAATTACTTATTCTAATGACTTACTATTGCTACGGTTTATATAAAATTATTATTTATCATAGCAATTGCTTATTTATCTAAGGTATTGTTTCTAGCTATAACTATTTTACATATTTCAGTACAGTAGTGCACAAAATCTAAGGAGGTCGCTTTGCCAGTAATGATACTACTTAGATTTCCGACTTCTATTTTTTCTCCTAGTTTTTGTTCTAGATTATATCTCAGTTTTGCGTGAATCGGGCATTGGGTTATGATGTGCGGTATATCCTCAATAGAGTCAGGCTCACAGATGCATGATGGGCTCTCCTTGCACTTGAACGGTTCAAGTACTGAGAGAACCCACCATGCCCCGTGAGTATCTGGGTGAGCACACCCCCTGGCTTGACCTTTCGTACGAACACAGTAAAAGTTGTTCATTATGATGAGTACCTGCTATGAGTCTTTTTCGGCTTAGCGTACCTTTTCCTTATAACTCTGTATAATTAGAATAGTGACATGCAAACACAGCTTCTTTCCCCATCAAAACCATATTTCCCTCTGCTATTTCATCGTGGACTAAATATATCTTGTTTTGTTATTCGGAATAGGGGCGATAGGTCCCGCATTGGCATACCGCTAAGGAAGCATTGTGCGTTTCCCCTTTGCCAGCGATATCCGAGCCAACCCAGCTCCTTAAAATAACGGAGCGACGCTCTGGGCCGCTGGCACAACTGCCGTGTCAAAGATGGTATGATTGGCGATGAGCTTCAGTCAAGCTGTTGATGATGGTGATGCTAGAGCCACTTCATGCAATCCGGTGGCGACTCTAGTCTCCTCCAGCAAATGCTCTACAGTTTCGTTCTCTAGCATGCATCCACATGGATGCATACAGTCAAGCTGTTGTGATAAAGATGATGCCAAAGCCTCATGCAATCTTGTCCTTTGTTTCAGCTGGTATTTCCAAGACCTGTCCCGCGCGGAGGCGACCCGGCTGCTGCTGAACGAGACCGAGAGCGGGGTCTTTCTGGTGAGGGACTCCAAGACCATCACCGGAGACTATGTGCTCTGCGTCAGGTGAGGAAACTAGGTCTTCGAGACTGGAGTGAATTGGGTTTACTAGAGTTAGATAATAATATAGTATGATGGGATGGCCTTGGTCTTCAAGACTGAAGTGAATTGGTTTTACTAGAGCAATAGAGATATTATAGAGTAATTTATTGGCCTTATAACAAAGTGTTGCACTGGGCAGGTCATTTAACATAGAAAAAATAATTAATAAAAAACATGAAAAGTAAAATGGTTTGGACAAGTTTTTGTTAAAATTAACGCGCGAGGAGGTCAGATCAGCCTTCCTTGCTAAGTTGCAATTCTATATTCGAAATGATATTATAGAAAAGCAGGAAAATGTATGGGAATGACATTTCTATAATCTATTTATTGATTCTATATTCTATCCCACCAAAAACATAAATGTAAAAAAGGAGAGCCAAGTTCAATACAAAAATTATGCTTGGCTGTGGGTTTCGCCGCAAAAAGAAGTGAGATCTAAACAGGTGCCAAGTTTGATAGTCAGTCCTGAAATTTATTTATAACAATACAAAATATCATTTTTCTTATAACTTAGGATAATACATTGAAGCCTAAGGTTTGACTTGGCTAGTTCTCATATACGAATTATTGTGTTCGATGTCTAGTTTCTACCAGCAAGCCAAATTTTCGAAATAATAAAATAAGAACCGACAAGTAACAGGTTTAGAACTTGCGAAGGCTAATAAGTATACATGTAATTCGTTGGGGTAGACGGGTTCTAGAGTGGAGACCACGGATCGGCAAACGTAGAGTAGGGCGCCCGGCAGCCAGGTGGAGCGACGACCTGCGTAAGGCGGCAGGTGGCAAGTGGATGCGTGAGGCAGAAGATCGTGCCTTGTGGCGTTCTTTAGGAGAGGCCTATGTCCAGCAGTGGACTAAAATCCGATAGACTGATGATGATGATAATTACGTATGTTGAGTCCATATAGCAGCAGTTCTAATTTGTATTTTATAATTGAAAAGCTGTGTGTCAGCAACTTTTGTGCTAACTAAAACATAGTGCTAGCCAGGTCCGCTGTTGAAGGATACGTCAAGGTTTTTTTTTTTTTGTGTAATTAAGTGACGAGACGAGCAAATCGCTCGCCTGATGTTAAACGTCACGTTTGCCCATAACAAGTCTGTGCCACCCAGAACCTTGAACTCGCAGAATTCATTCAAGACCCTGCGCGGCACAGCACTGCGCTCGTCACCCTGAGATATACTCGTAAGTTGTTTAATCTCCCATTTGCCCTGTTGGAAACAATGCCCTTCCAACCGGAACACAGTAATGTTTGCACATTACTGCTTGGCGGTGGAATAACTGGCAAAGGTGTGGTACTTCCCCAGGCAGGCTCTGCAAAAGAGCCCTACCACTACACGTCAGGTCGGCTCAGCCCTTTCCTTGTAACCCTATATAATATGTATGTTGTTGGTTGCAGAGAAGACGACCGCGTGTCGCACTACATCATCAACCGGGTGGTGTCGGCGGACGGCACCATCCGGTTCCGGATCGGGGACCAGCTGTTCGCGGACATGGCGGCGCTGCTCTCCTTCTACAGGCTACACTACCTGGACACCACGCCGCTCACGAGGTAGCTTCACGATACACTTTATACTTGCCCAATTGATTACTTACCAATTGATAACTTTCCAAGGGCATACCTTCTTCACTAGAGTTTTTGTTGTACTACTAAATAAAGTAATGAAAAAGCCTTTATTCAAGTTACCTACATAATATGTGTACCTATTTAAGTTTATTCACAATTTCTCAAATTGATGACTGTCTCGGTAAATGTCGCCTCTTTGGCATAAGCCTCCCCCAAATCGCGCCATAAATCTGTATCCCGCGGTTTCCTCATCCATTCCGGTCCACATTTTTTCGTAAAAATATCTCTTATCGCATTTTGGGCCTTCCTTGTTTCCTCTTACGCTCTAGTGGTATCCACTTTGCCGTTTGTTTTGTCCCACTACTGCTACTACTACTCGACCTCTAGTCATCTCATTGCTGGGATACCAGTGTATCTAGCACAACTTTAACGTAAACATACGCCATGTACGCCTGTCAAGAGCGCCCCTGACGGGCGTAAATGGCCGCACACTTTTCTATCCAATACTCGCTACGTAAGTTTACGTCGAAGTTGTGCTAGGCACACTGGTCTACCCCCAAAAGGTGGTTAGGCCGTATTCCATCACGCTGGCCAAGTGCGGGTTGGCTGATTCACATAGCCATCACATGGCCATGGGTTCTCTCACAATATTTTGCTTCACCGAAAACCCAGTGCTATGAGATTTCCTTAAAGTTATATATGTATAATACATAAGCTACGCTCCGCGGTTTCACCCCCTTTACAGCAAGAAATGTTAATTTTATTCCAGGATTGATATTTTTATTTCAGGATAATTAATAGTGTTGTAAGCCGTTATTGCGTGATTAAGGAACAAACATACGAACTTTCACATTTATAATAATAGAATAGAATAGTAAAGTTCTAGTCCACTCCGTATACAAGAGCTGATTTTTTTTCGCGAATTTCGGGTTGTCCCATAGTAAAAGTTGTTAATAATGTTGAGTACTATGAGCCCATTTCGGCTTAGCATACACTTTATGAATAACCCTGTATATTTCACTCTTCACGCGACCTCGGTCGTGAGTGTAACACGTCACATCACGGTATCGCTTCTGTTGACATATTCTTAGGAATTTAGACTACGAGAGTTCCCACATTGGTGTAATATTGACTTTGACTTCACAGGCCGCTGCCGCCGCCGCAGGGGAAAGCTGCCGCGTGCGACCACCAGGTGTTAGAACTGGTCATAGCCAAGTTCGACTTTGCTGGCAAAGTGAGTATATTATACAATACGCAGATCTTCGGTTGGCACGTCATGTTGTTAAAAACGAGACTATATGTATTCTTCTTCCCGATTCAGCAGTGCGAGTATGGAACTTTATCGATCGACAAACTGACATATGCACTCGACAAAATCCTCAAATTTGTCTATGGTCTGAACAAAATCGCGAAATTTTAACGAATTAGCCGACTTTGAACGTCAGTTTGTTGATCGATATCCACACTCGCGCTGCTGTTATTTTATTACGAACCTAAGAAAATTATGTATAAATAATTAAGACTGCTCTCGCCTCCTTCTAAATCAACTTAAATGATAAAAGAAAAGCTCCAAAACCTCTCACAATTACTAAATTCGATCACACTTTTCTGTATTCAATCTCACCGTTAATAAACGTCTTTCAAATCTAAAACAAAAACACAACACAATGCAAGCGCGTCACAGCCAAATTAAATCAATCCAAATTGCAGTCTCTACGTCAAATCATAAAACGGTTGTCATAAAAATCATCACCCAATCAACAGCATCATCAAACCGCGTCCCGCATGCCAAACGAGCTGATTATGCTAATATTATGGAGCTGCCAAAATCAAGTCCAACTTCATTGCTAGTAATAAGAAGCGTCCGTAGCGTACCTTGACTAGGTGTTGAGTGTTCGTAATCCATCACCGATATAGGGTTATAAGAAAATGGTATGCTGAGCCGAAAAAGGCTCATAGTACTCATCATTATGAACAACTTTTGCTATGGGGCCAACCCTGAAAGCGCAAAACAAATGAGCTGTTCCATACATTTTGTCGAGTGTCATTGACATTTTTCTATGGAACAGTTTTATTTTCGCGATTTCAGGTTTGGTCCCATCTTAAAAGTTGTTCATAATAATGCCCATAGCCCTTTCCTTATAAAACTGTGTCATCGTTAATTCTATGTCCCGGTTGTTTGTCCTATTATCCTTTTTTTTTTTTTTTTTTTTTTGTTGACCCAGTGGAAATCCTTTATGGATACCCCTAACCCGGGGGAGCCGGGGTTATGTGGGAGTCTCCACCCTGCGGCGGCATACCCACTAAAACCACTGGGAAGTTGACCTCATTCCCTTGTGGCCGGGGGCAGCGGGGTTCCCTTTCGGAGTCTCCGCCACCCTCAGCCAGGGTCGGCCCTTCGGCCCCGTCTTCCGTGCGTCAAGAGAGGGACGGCCCTGGTCACCCAAGGCCGCCCCCAGACGTGTGGAGCCGGTGCAAGCCAGCGGAGAGCCCCCCGACCCTCCGCCAGTGGCCCCACTACGGAGAGGGAAGGAGACGATGATCGGATCGCCCCCTCCGCCCTCCCCGTCGTCTGCGCCGGAGCGGATCCTGCGGGAGTCGTCCTCCCCGATCCGCCCCGCGGCCCCTTCTGCGACATTACCTCTTCGCAGAAGGAGACCACGGCCTGCCACGATCTCTCGCCGCCGAGCATGGCTTTCACCACGCCCGGCAACGAGCGATCCCCTCCTCCTTTCCTTGCACTCCCGACCGCGACCCACACGCGGCGAGGAGCACAAGGAAAACCCCCCCTGGTGGCATTGCTGCCACCAGCCAAGCGTGGAGCGCCGTATCCTCCAACGCTCCACACTCCACCACACACCATCCGCTGTGCCCTCTGCTAGTCAGAGGGACACGCGGACGGGCCCACCGTGTCGGGTTATTTGCCAGCGTGCGGTAATACTGCATAAAAGCTGCAGTATTACCGCACGCTGTTGCCCAAGGTGCACCACGAGGAGGTTACCCGACCTAGCACCCCTTGTCCTATTATCCTATACCAACAACCGTCAAGCCATGTCAGAGTCCATCAAGCGGCCTTATATCTCTGACACCAGGACTAGCCACTCGGCCTATACGAGCTTACTTACTTTTACCAATGTAAACGCCTTAGGACCCTATTCTCGAGCGCTCGAGATTATCTCCGTCTCCCTCACTGTCATGACATTTCTAATGAGAGCGACAGTGACCGAGATCATATCTCACTGGCCAGAATACCAGTCTCAATCATACGTATTGAGTTAATGGCGAGACAGCTAAATCATATAATAATTATTTATTAACACAACAAGAAGGAAAGCTAAACAAAAAAAGACGAGAAAGGCACAAAAGGCGTATCGCCAAGCGATCTCTTCCAAAGCTCGGTCTCTTAGAACAACATCCGAGTGATGTGTTCATCGAAGATGAAGCACGCAAACTAAGAAGATACCTATTCACTCTGATCTTGAAAAGCCAAGACTAAATATCAAAAAAAAAGAAAGCGGCACTTTCACAAAAAAATCTAAGAGTCAAATTGACGACCGTTTCGCGAAAGTTTCGCATCATTTTTTACAGCCAATCAATATTGAATAAACACTAACTGTTCCACGAAAAGATGTAAACGTTTGCTCCATTTGTAAACACGCCGGGTCGCTAGAACGCCGATCAAAGAATTTTTCACAAAATCTAGACCTATTTTTGTTCTGTGATATTTTTTTCGGTAGCGTCTTTATTGCGAGCTGAGTTGGGTTTGTTCAGCCTTGGAAATTCACTTAGAAAAAAAACTGCCTTGAGGCTGCAATTCATTACAATATTTAACACAATGATTTCACAAAAGAAAAATACACTCGTGTAATAGCGAAACTGTTACACGAGTGTGACTCGTTGGGAAAAAAAATCCCAACGAGTAACAGTGACTCGTTTTGGTGTGACTCGTTGGGAACCCCTCACAAAAAGCGGTCGTATCGTTCAAATTCAAATTCAAAATAATTTATTCAAATATGGGTACATCAATGTACACTTATGAATGTCAAATACAATTTTTACGAATAAATTAATACACAATAAATTAAATGTCAAAGAAAATAATATTATTAGAATGTCAAAAAATTATATAAAATAATTGCAATGCCAAATATCAATGTATAAAATAACTACAATAGTAGGTATAATCAGTCAAGTATTATTATAAAGTATTATTATAAAGTAAGTTAGCAAGCGTTCTCGTCCATCAAAAAGCCAAAACAAGGGAGAAAAGTTTAACCTCTCATAGCCCATAAAAGTTTCAGCGTTGAAATTCTCCACCGCTCATCCCGACATGTGAAATAATAATTACAGCATTAATTTTGCAAAACTCTTACCGTCCGGTTTTGGCCCTCCATTACTCCGCGCTTTTGTAAGTGATAGTACATGCTTACCTCGAGAGTTTTCCCACCTACTTACAAAATGATGGACTCTAAAAAAGGAGGTCTACAACTTTCTCTCTCTCTCTTTCTCTCTCTTTTCAATAAATATATCATAATTTCTCCAGGCTGGTAAAACATTGTCAACGCCTTGAGCAGCATGAGATCAGTCGGACCGCCAGCTCGTTTCCTGGTCGTCGTTTTTTCAACTTTTAGTTGGTTGAATTTTTTCCCATCAGAATCATAAGATATTTTCAGTGAATATGTTCTGTACCTACAATCGGTCATATCTAATTTCAAACGGTCTGTTTACGCTATAAATAACTCGGAAGAAACTTTTTTATGGCGCTCCAGATGTATGCCGGCCAAATTAATATAGCTTGGACAATATGTGTATACCTACTGCATATGACTACATAGTATTGGATTTTTTTGCGAGCTAATTATATAAGAGGGGAAAATCTTTCATTACGTAAGAGTTCCGAGTTTTAAGATCTTGAATTTGTTAAGTTTTACACATTTTGAAGCTTATAAATGAAAAAAAAATAGTTTTATGTACATTACCTGGGAGCAAAAATGGTTTTCACGTAATTAATGTATGGCCGGCCCGTAACATAATTAATTTCATTAATTTTGTTGGTATTATTTAGTCTAAATAGATTGTAACTTACGGTCTAAAAAAATGTTTTTACTTGGCTTTAGAGCTTCTTTTGGACTGGGGCTGGAAATGTTGGAAAGTCACAGGTTGAAAAACACTAGTAAAGTATTTTTTCTTCTTCGTCGCGTCGTATCAATGATCCGTTTGAACTTCACGCTATTTTCTCTCAGTATTTGGCCAAGTGGTGGAAGGACGAACTCGACGCTTTTGAGAAGGATTGACCCTCATTAGCAATAAACTCTTATCTACTCCATGGCATCCCCGACACAGGGTATCCTCGTGGGGAGCTATGAATGTGAAGTTAGTGAAGCTATAATTGTTGAAATGTGTGGAAAGAGCCTTTTCCCAACAATGGGACGAGGCTGAATAATAAATTTGGCTACAGCGAACACATTAGCAGTAAACCAAGTATAATATACAGGGTTATTCATAAAGGGTATGCTAAGCCAAAAAGGGCTCATAGTACTCATCATTAGGAACAACTTTTACTATGGGACCAACCCAGAATTCGCGAAAAAAAAATCATCAGCTGTTTCATACATTTCGTTGAGTGTCATTGACATTTATCTATGGAACAGCTGTTTTTTTTTTTCGCGAATTTCGAGTTGGTTCCATAGTAAAAGTTGTTCATAATGATGAGTACTATGAGCTCTTTTCGGCTTAGCATACCCTTTATGAATAACCCTATATAACGTTCCAGGACCCAGACGACCTACCCTTCCGCTGCGGCGAGAAACTGTTCGTGATCAACCGCGACGAGGAGCAGTGGTGGACGGCGCGCAACACGCAGGGCCGCACCGGCTCCATACCCGTGCCCTACGTGCAGCGGGTGAGTGGCCTGTGCAGTGTCCAGTCCAGGGTTAGGAGGAAAGGGTATGATGGGCTGAAAAGTAGTCGATGTCGTAGTACTCATCGTTAAGAACAACTTTTATTATGGGTCCAATCACGAAAAAAACAGCAGTTCGATACATTTCAACGACAGTCATTGATATTTTTCTAAGGATCAGCTGATTATTTCTTTGCGATTTCAGGGTTGGTGCTATTGCAAAGTTGTTCGTGATGATGAGTACTACGGGCCCTTTTCGGCTTAGAATACCCTTTCCTGACTTCCTTACTGCGCCCCGCGGTCAAAAGGTTAACATGAGTTGTCCGGGGATAAAAAAGTAGCCTATATGTCAATCCAGACCATGAAAGACCTTTATTCCGAATGTCTTGTAAATCCGGTGAGCCGTTTTAGAGTTTAGTGGTGTTTGACATACAAACTTTTCATTCATTCATTCTCAACCTTTAATCCTCCCACTGCTGGGATACAGGTCTACCCTCAAAGGGTGATTAGGACGTATTCCACCACGCTGGCCAAGTGCGGGTCGGTGGACTCACATACGCCATTGAATTTATAAAATACAAACTTTTACTTTTATAATATTAGTAAGAAAGTGAAATGAGACATGAGATGAGACTATAGTGCGGGAGAGCTTAGTGTGATACACACGCGGCCGCCGCCCGCACCTCTCTCAGTCCCCTTTGTCGTCATACCCTCGCGTCTCTGTACCGCGCAGGCGAGGACTAAGATAAACGGTTTGGCTATAGTTGTGGAACTTAGTTGCCTAAGCGGCTCGAGGAGAAAGGCCTTGTCTGTATTTATACTGGTAAAGGAAGAGCTTGTTTGTATTAATATAAAGTTGTTGCTCAGATCCTGGACGCGGCGGGCGGACCCGTGCCGCCGGGCGAGGCTGTGGCGCAGCTCGCCGAGCCGCGCGCGCCGCCGCGGACCAACATGCAGGTAGGGGGGGCGGGGGGGGGGGGCGCGGGGCGGGGCGCAGCTCGCCGAGCCGCGCGCGCCGCCGCGGACCAACATGCAGGTAGGGGGGGCGGGGGGGGGGGGCGCGGGGCGGGGCGCAGCTCGCCGAGCCGCGCGCGCCGCCGCGGACCAACATGCAGGTAGGGGGGGCGGGGGGGGGGGCGCGGGGCGGGGCGCAGCTCGCCGAGCCGCGCGCGCCGCCGCGGACCAACATGCAGGTAGGGGGGGCGGGGGGGGGGGGCGCGGGGCGGGGCGCAGCTCGCCGAGCCGCGCGCGCCGCCGCGGACCAACATGCAGGTAGGGGGGGCGGGGGGGGGGGCGCGGGGCGGGGCGCAGCTCGCCGAGCCGCGCGCGCCGCCGCGGACCAACATGCAGGTAGGGGGGGCGGGGGGGGGGGCGCGGGGCGGGGCGCAGCTCGCCGAGCCGCGCGCGCCGCCGCGGACCAACATGCAGGTAGGGGGGGCGGGGGGGGGGGGCGCGGGGCGGGGCGCAGCTCGCCGAGCCGCGCGCGCCGCCGCGGACCAACATGCAGGTAGGGGGGGCGGGGGGGGGGGGCGCGGGGCGGGGCGCAGCTCGCCGAGCCGCGCGCGCCGCCGCGGACCAACATGCAGGTAGGGGGGGCGGGGGGGGGGGGCGCGGGGCGGGGCGCAGCTCGCCGAGCCGCGCGCGCCGCCGCGGACCAACATGCAGGTAGTGCGGGGGGCGGGGACTGTAGGCGTGCTTCGGTACATAGGATGTAGTGTGCGTGCTTTGGTGCAAGGGATGCGTGCTTCGGTCTACGGGATGCGCACTCAGAAATCAGAAATATTTATTGACCTTTAATAACTCAGTATATGGTATGCTTGCTTCCATCGATGGGATGCATGCTTCGGTACGTGATGTGAGTGCTTAGTACATGGTATGCGTGCTTTAATAAATGGGATCCGCTTTTCGGCACAGGGATGCGTACTTGGTACATAGTTTGCTTGCTTTGATTAGTGGGATGCGTGCTTCGGTTCGTAGTATGCCTGCTTGGTATATGGTGTGAGTGTATTGGTACATGGTATGCTTGCTTCGGCAGATAGAGTGCTTGGTTTGGTGCATCTGATGCGTGCTTCGGTAGGTATATGGCATATGTGCTTCGATAGATGGCATGTGTGCTTCTGTGATATGCACGACTTGCACTTGCCAAAAAGTTCAGTCCCTGACCATAATCATGAGTTTTGAACACTTATATTTCGACGTGATTAATTTATTTTCTGAAATCTCAATTGGTTTTGTCTCGTTCCAGCGCACGCTGCCCGCGTTCGCTCGAGTGCGACAGACGCGAGTTCCCAACGCGTACGACAAGACGGCGCTGTCGTTAGAAGAGGGAGATATCATCAAGGTAACTGTTATAAAAAATTACAATGTAAAACTAAGCAAGACTGATGATAAAAATAGAAAGTAATTTTAATTCTAATGTCCAAAGTTTAAAGGTCCAAGTTAAAAGTTTGAATGATCATCATCATTCACAACTTTTAACCCTCCCACTACTGGGATACAGGTCTACCCTCGGAGAGTAATTAGGCCGTATTCCTAATAACTATATACTTATAGTTGTCACAATATAAGAAGCCCGTTTGGACGTTTGTCATTGCGACGTAACTAGTGATGTAACCATACGACTCGGTACTCGATACTCACGATAAATCAATTCAAGGGTATACACCCATTTGCTAGAATTTCATTTGCCATAATTTTATCTGCTATACTGGTCAACAGACATAATATTGTTTCTCATAATTTTATATGTTATACTCATTGTTTACTATATTAGTCACGTGCTAGAAACTTTGCCAAAAAGCCAATCGCTTTTTAGGACAAAGGCGTTAGGTTAATTTTCTACGGAAGCGACTTGGATCAATCATAGTGATAAGTAGGTATTAGAAATAAAAACGATCAATAGGTTAGGTTATGTTAGAACATGAAAAACAACGCAGGAGCCGAGCGAGCGTAGCGAGCGTGCCGCGGCAGCGGCCGGCGAAGTGCTAGAAAGCCAATCGGTTTTTAGGACAAAGGCGTTAGGTTAACT
This sequence comes from Alcis repandata, assembly GCA_949125135.1. Classification (NCBI taxonomy): domain Eukaryota; kingdom Metazoa; phylum Arthropoda; class Insecta; order Lepidoptera; family Geometridae; genus Alcis; species Alcis repandata. The sequence goes on from OX421247.1 coordinate 1,088,355, forward strand.
TCTACGGAAGCGAGATGGATCGATTATAGTGATAAGTAGGTATTAGACATAAAAACAATTTTAAAATATAATCATACTGTCATATTATATTTATTACAATTCACCTTTTACTTAGTGCAAATACAAATTTGATGCTAAAGCATTCAAAAACTCTTTTTTTGCATATTAACTTTTTGTATATTTCTTTTGTTTTCGTACTTTTTTTGAAATTAATTTAGTATGGCGTTGAAATATTCCGTTAAATAATATTATTGCAATTAATAAAATGGATAATAATACGTATGGCACTCGTATCATTATGAAATCTAATGTTCGGGCAAACAAGAGTATGTCACATAACTTTTATGGTAAACAAACAATTCGGGCAAATGAAATTCGGGCTAGTAAAATTCGGGCATTTGAGAATTATTGCTTATATTCTTCGGGCAAACATTAGACAACCCAATTCAAGTTTGTATTTGACCGATTTGATTTTGTATTGTAAAATACATTGGATTAAGGTTACGATTCGAAAATTTTACTTAAACTTGAATATTATAGGTATATTGAAATGATACGAAATGGTGCGAGAGGTCAATTTGTATTTTAATTTAATATTTTTAGTTATAATAACATTCATTCAATCACAAAAAAAAAAACAAGAAAAAACGAAAGTGATTGAATCTTCATTCAATAATTTTCTTCGGATGATGAGCCAAAATCGTCAGTTGAGCTATCGTCAATTCAATAATTAATTGGTTACAAGTTACAACACTAATATTTGAAAAAAGAAGACTGAGAACGTAACTGTTTTTGAGAGTTTCGTTATAATTTGACATGCTACCATAAAGTATGCGCGAAAAGCGTTCCAAGTTACATTCTACGGTCTTTCTCAAGTGTCCAAACGGGTCTCTTATTTTGTGACGACTATAATTAACATACATGTCGATTCAATACAGTTCACCGATTTGACAAAAGTAACTTTACCTCATCTTTTTTTGCTTGTTTTTGAAATACTTATTTTATTCCAGGTGACAAAGATCAATATAAACGGGCAATGGGAGGGCGAACTAAACGGCCGCGTCGGCCACTTCCCCTTCACGTACGTCGAATTCCTGGACGAGCCCCAGCCCAGCTAGACTACACTACACTACACTACTGCACAACTGAACTCAATTCACGTCTAAATTCGATCTCAATGCGATTGATTGAAAACTATCTCCAATAACCTCAACTTGGGTTAACTCAACTAAACTCAACTAAACTCAACTTTGACATCTAAACTCACCTTTGACATCTAAACTCACCTTTGACATTCTGGGTAAGATTGACAGTTTTGTGTTTCATGATTTTTGTTTATATTCTTTGTTGTATTGTCAATAGTTCTAAGCTCAATGTCTAGTTTGATTCAAACTCAATTTTTTACCGTTTTATTTAAAAAATAACTGTTTGTCTATTCCACGTGTTTTTATTTTGCGTAAAGGCTACCCAGAATCTATAAAATGGTTGCTAAAGATACCCAGAATGTTTAAAATTCAATTAATAAGCGATTTTAGTGAAAACCAAAATTACTGTCAAAGTTACCCAGATAGGGGGGGGGGGGTAACTTTGACATACCTAACTTTTGCATTTTTTCAAATTAACTTGTATATAATGAGGGTTAGATTATTTTACGCATCAATACACAAATTTGCTTTTTCACATGAATCTACGACTTTTTACTAACATTGTTATAAGCAATAATGTGCCCTGAACCTGTCAAAGTTACCCAAGTTGACTGTATTCTTATCGGCCTAATCATTGATTAGGAACACAAGGATACAAGTGAATCTAGGTGTCTTCAAGTCGCGAGTGAATTGGTTCCTTCTAGGCAAGCGTGCTCCATCGTAGACCGCATCATTGCTTACCATCAGGCGAGATGGCGGTCAAACGCAAGCCTGTAGTTGAATGAAGGTCCAGGTAGGAATGAGCGCCAAGCGCATTTTAAATGAAATCACAAAACTGGTTTTTTAACAATTTAATAACTTATCGAATAAACGCGAATATATGAGTGTTAATACATAAGACTTGATAGTTTTCTGACTGAGTTTTTAATCAATCGTATTGGAATCGTAAAGCATAATTCCTATAGATACCATACTTAAGACGTCTCACCACGCATCAGTCAAAACAGACCTATAAAGATTCACTGTGATTGGTTGATTGTTAACACTTGGACTAATGGACTACTAGCATGGCTAATGGACAAATTGTCTATTACCATTTTTATCCCGCGAGAAAGTAACAAACATTTCTATAACTAGCTTTGACACCTTTCCACGGATAAAAACGGGGAAGACTATTTCTCCCTCCCCGTGCCAGGCTTTGCTGATCTTGTAATGCGGTATCTATAGAGGTTAACCAGTGGTTTAACTCATTACGTGACAAAAACTTCCCACCATTGAAATTTCTCATTAGAAATACGGGAAAATGACTCTTAATGTAAATAGTGAAGGCACATTTTGAATTGAAGCTCTAGGACTTTCGAAATGCCCACCGAATGAGATTTTGGGCTAGTTATATCATATTTTTTACCGACTGCGCAAAAGGAGGGTTGTATTTTCTAGTGTTTGTAATTATGTTTGTTTGTTATCGTTTAAACGGCTTGACCGACTACATAGATAATGAGGTGTAGTTACATTCGTTTTTGTATCTGGAGTGCCATAGGCGATATTTTGCAATTGGATTCTTGTTACTATTTTATTAATAGTACAGATCTCAAACGGAAATACAATCACCCGACAAACTACCCCTCTTTTTGAGAAGTTGGAAAAAAATCTACGTATTCGATTGAAACTATAAACAAAATGAGATAGAGACCCTACTATGAGATCATAGCGCGAGCCAGAATGTGTCACGTTAGCTTTTGTCCCACTTTTTATCTAGCTAACAGAGTGAGACGAAAGTCAGCGCGATCCTAAGCTCGCGCTATGAGCTCATAATATGGCTTCAGCACTCACTGAGCTTTAACTAAAACTGCGAATATTTCTATCGCAAATATATCGAATATTATTTCGATAGTTTCTGCTAGAAATCCAGTTCTAGTGAGTATTCCTAAAATATGCTTAAAACTGAGTACCAAGCATGAATGCTGTATAAAATACGTAAGTATTTGATAGATAAATGTATGAAAACACGGGACAGTGCCCCTGTCGGGCGTTAATGGAAACTGAAGCTCTGTTTATTTGACAGAAACAACATTAGATATTTTTTTTTTATAACTAGTTTTTTTATTACTGCTTATTATCTTTAATCATCCATAAAATGACATTTTTTATAATGTGTACTTACGCTTTCAACTAAACACCAACGTTTTTCATACATTTTTCTATGGAATATCCACCACGTATTTTATTATAGAATTCACGCTCTGTACCCAGTCAGAAGAAGAAATTTATGGCCTAAGTCCATAATACATATATGTACCATAGTAATCTATCATGTTGGTATATACATAATTATATTATATATTACCAATGATTTAGGATGTAAGATTTATTGAATGTATACAAAAATCTGACTATTCAAGGCCTGATAGTCTGTCGCAACGATGTTTAAAACTGTGGATTCGAGTTTCAACATCGTAATAAAAAATACTGTTATAGTTAACTTTTAAATTCGCGTCTGTAGGTAATGTTTTCTTCCATCGTAAGCACCGAATTTTGGAGGCTCTTTTGAAGAATCGATCTAGAATCTATAGTTATAAACATCTTTGACCTGTGGCCTGGGTCTTACTTAAATCCTGCTTAAATTTAATCAATGCTTAAAATTCTGTCTTGTTTTCACGCGTGACAAATCACGACAGCGAAAAGTTGGCAGCATTTTGAGCAATGTTTTACTTTGATCAGTGTTTAAAAGTACGGCCCTTATAGTCTAACTGATTGGTCATTGGAACAGTCTTCATTTTGACACTTAAGTAAACACAAGGTCCAAATGAAGCTGATACCGATTACCAGTTAGTTAGATGATAAGGTCGCAGATCAGGCGCTGTATGACAAGTACGAATGGACGTGTCGAAATTAATCCTATTGAGATTACACGAAACTCATTTATTTATTTCATAATGCATTTAAATTTTATAAAATCATATTCGATTATTGCTATTGAATAAATTAAAAAACTCGACTAGGTTAAAGCCTGTCGGTTATGAATTATAAGCCCCCCCCCCCCCCCCCTACCCAAGATGCAATTTTATAATCGAAACGCTACAGAAAACTAGGAAAATGTATGGGAATGACATTTCTGTCGTAGAGTATAGAATCTATAAATAGACTAGCTGACCCGACAGACGCGGACGTCCCGTCTTAACTATGAGTATTGAATTCGAACTGTCTTAGATTTTCTAATGTTCAACTCCTTATTTTTTCTTTCACAAGAACCTTCTCCTGACAATAATTAACACAACAAAAAAGAATTAGCGAAATTGTTCCATCCGTTCAGGCGTGATGCGATGACCAAGGGAAATAGAGATTCATTTTTATAAATATAGATAGATTACTAGCGGCCCGTCCCGGCTTCGCACGGGTAGACACTATAAATTGAGATGTGAGCTATCCTATCTCCTAAGTTAGATCGAACTGCACACGGTGTGCAAATTTGATTGAAATCGGTTAAGTAGTTTAGGAGTCTATAGCGGACAAACAACGTGACACGTAATTTATATATATTAAGAAGAAGATAAGAAACGTCATCTCCATACATTTTCCTAGTTTTCTATAGCGTTTCGATTATAATTGAAACTTGGCTAGGGGGGGGGGGGGCTGACTCCCCAGGAAGGGATGTTTTCTACTCAACTTTTACAAAAGTTACCCATTTCACTTTAAATAATCTTTAGTCAGTAATTTAATGGAATTGAATGAACATAATTGTATACATCGAAAGTTATTTGACTGGTTGTATTTTGTACTGCATTTTTGTAATTTGTGAATGTTTTTTGAGTGAAAGGCATTTTTTAATTCAATAGTTAGGTTTTTAAATCGTCAAGTAACTATCTTAAGTGGCACCAATTCTGTTGTATATTTTTTTTAAACTAAACTAAACTTGACAGCTCTAAAAGTGTTGCCATCCTTTTACCCTATGCTTCTTCGTAACTGCCACACGGCTGAACCGATTTTAATGTGAGTATCTTTAGACACTCAAATTGTAAAAAAAAAAAATCAGATTTCTGGCACCAAAGTGTATTTTTTTCTATTTCCTTCAGTTTTTTTTTTCTACTTTTTACTTGTTCCCATGGTTATAAAATGAAGAAAAGTCGCGAATAATTATAATGCTGTCAAGTCAAGTTTAGTTTAGAAACTAATACAAGAGAATTCACACCTGTTTTTTTGTTAATAATCGCGGGTTAATAGTGTCGAATCGATACTAGTCTACTTACCCGAGATCATTCAGGGCTATTTTTAATTAACCAAAAGGCAGGCAGCTTGTGTACAAGTATATCATACCTAATAACTTCATAGTTAAAATTTCCATGACTTGAAGGAAAATTGAGGAATGCGTGAAGTTTAGTAAACAAACGAAACAAGAGTAAAGTTGCTAAGTTAATATGGTTCCTGAGATGTTATTGATTAATTAAAATTATCCCTGTATAAACAAAACGTGTCAAAATCGCATTAGTTTTCTTAATATGGAATTGTTTCTAAGTACTTGCATACTAACATATTTCAATGTTCATAGCTTTTCTAATTAACTGTCTCGACGGGATATTCCCTAAGAAATGTTACATTTTTTTACTAAATAGTTTAATTTTTAATTAATTTTAGTCAGTCATAAAGGTTTAATCGTGTACCTATGTAAATATTTTTTATATCATTATTTTAGCTTCGTAACTGTGCGATGGGTAAAAGAGGCGTCAATTCTGTTTGGTCGGGTCTAAAATAATTTGACAGGACTAAAACTTAGCGATTAATTTTTGATCTTGGTTTGTGAGAGATGGCAATTTTCGTTCTGTCAACTTTAGTTTAGAAAAGGGTTCAACCGAATCGACGCCAGTGTATTGCTTTTTCTGGTTATATTTATTAAATTTATAAAGTATCTTCTTTGAAACACGTTTTTAAATTTTGATAATAAAAAACTAACTTTTAATCAAATATCGAAATAAAAGTCAGTTCGATCGATTTTGAACTTTATTTTTTACGTAAGAGGCTTAATAACAAAAATATGTTTAAGCTAAAATCGTTGTTGTATCAATTAAACTCGTAATCAATTGAACTAACTAACTTAATTGAATTGAATATTTAATATTATGCTAATAAATTGTAAACTAAAATGTATCTTCCAAAATTATACAATAGTCAATATTTTTATATATACTATGCGGAATATGCATTGATATTTAGTTTAGTGTTAAATAAATTTAAGAACTGATCACGTTATTATATTTTGTCTCTCTTTAACACTAGCGGGAGAGTAAGACAGCATCTATGGTTCTCCCTTTTACCACTCTCGGTTGAAACAGAAACAAATTATAAAAATACTGTAACAACAAATACTTATAAAGGATGAAACCTGGATTAATTCTTTACATAACAGTGACCTGTAATGTTGTAAATGCACATGAACCAAATGTTTTAATCATTGTAAAAAATCATTTCGATAGTTTAATTTACATGACACGCGCCCACCTCCGTTTCAGATATAAATTATTTTTAACCTTTTGACCGACAAAATCACCCTTAGAGTCCCCGCAGACTACAAACTTTCTATCGGCCGATAGTTTGGTCGGCTTCTTAATCAGTATGAAAATGTATGCAGATGCGCACATTACAGTGATTCAGTATCGGCCGATAAAAAAGTTTGATGGGCTTCACGACTGCCTTCAAACAAAACATTGGCGAACTATCGGCCGACCGCTTGATCAGTATGGCGCTCTTCCCCGCCCGCACACTTGCCGATTGTTTGATCGGCCGACCCGGCCGGTGGCTTCAGTTCACTGTACCCAATACTCTCGATTCCTCTTCTTCATTCTTTTTCTCCTTTGTATCAAGTATAAAGCAATAATAATATTTTTGGGCAACATTCCACGCGACTGATCTCTTCACCAACTCTATTAAATTAATCAATCGGCCAAACCATTTGTTGGCTAGTCTGCGCACTCGCGACCAACCCAACTGTTTTGTTCGCACAGTGTGCGCACGAACAGGCCAACTCGACTAAACTATCGGCCGATAGAAAGTTTGTAGTCTGCGGGGACTCTTACTTGACATGCGTTGTGCGCCAACGACATACAAAAAACGAAAACCCCAAAAAAACGCACCTAACCAGAATATTAAACAAAATAAACATACTTTTTACTGGTATTTTATTTCATTGGGATTTTTTATTTTTTAATAAAAAAAAATTATGCTATGGCAGACAGCGACACGGCGTTGTAATACCGTGACTGTCAAAAGGATAGAAAAAAATATTTTACTGCCTTAAACATTTATTTTCTTGATCGCACAATCTAGATTTTTATCATAAAAAATGTTCAACATTACATTTTTATTTTACAAAAATGTTAATGGAGCAATATATATTCATGGCTGGAGTAGTTCACTGGCCTACTAAGTTTCTCTACTGGTGGGGTAAAAATAGTGTTCAATGTTGAAGTCTATGTTGCCCCACTTTGTTATTTATTCTTTGTCATGCATTTTGTTTACCATTTCTCGTTTTAATCCAAGCAATTTATTAATTTAAATGTGGGCCCATCTTGTATTTTAAACTATCTCTTTGAAAGTGTATTTTGAGATTATGTGTCATATAAATTAACACTTTTTAAGTCAAAAAAACAAATTTTTGTCTGTTTTATTTTTATAAGTTGTGTAACGGTTTAGTAAATAGAATATAAGAAATTACCTAATCGTTGTTTATTCTTATCCGGTACTTCCTTTTCCTTGCTGTTGTGTTGATATAACCACTCAGTGTCATATTCTCCTTGACTTGGACTCTTATCACGATATAAAAAGGTTGTCGCACCTCCAGGAGCACTGATAATACATTTATAGTTTATGAATATCAATAAAAGATTTAAAATGTAATAAAAATATTTTTATTTCATAAAATGTAAAAGTGTTTCATATAAAAATTATTGCTTCCTTTGCAAAAATAACCCATAACAAGTGAGCAAAACAGAACTTAAGTATTCATTACCTCTTTGTGGCACAAATAGTAAGAAAATAATGTTAGACAAAAATATATCCTTATATTAAATTATACAAACATTAACTTATTTATCACTAAACTTGTGATGTGTCTTGATTCGATTCAGCTCTGCTTAGATAAAAAGAAAATAAAGATGGTGAAAGACCAGGTAATTGTGTAAGCGAGACAGCAAGAAGTAAAGCGTGTTGATACTCAGTATGGTCTAACCAGTGAGTAACATGTGATTTAGGCATTGCTTATATCAAAGTATTTCTTTTTCATTCACGCATCATGATAATTTTAATAACTGTCTTTTAATCAAGGTTTTGTGCCGTTCCAATCTACTATTTCCTTGTTGCACCATATGTATTGGCCTGGGAGAGATTTGGTGATGTCCAATGCTGCATATAGAGGAGCCACGGCTCCTTGGTCTATAGTCAGCGGACCACGGTGAGATGTCATGTCAGTGTCCACGTAGCCTGGGTGCACGGCATTTACTATGATGCCTGGAAGTTAAAAGTTTTTATGTAATGTTTGCCAAACTTATAAATGTAGGCTGCAATGCTATGCTATGGCAATCAATGTTTTTGAGTAAGAGAAATGGTAACAAATGTATTAGCCCCCTGTGTCTTTGTCAATTCTTTACAAAAATGACTTCCAATTTCAATGCCGTTTTTGTTAATTTACACTATATGGAAGAGATACATTTTCAATGTTGCCTTATCAACTCAACAGGGCTAACAAACTTTAAACAGCGAAGGGGACCTCTGTGCTATCAATATTAAGATAAGTGTTTACAATAATAATTATAATCAATTACTGTCATTACCTCTGTCACTGAGTATCCTTTGCTGTACAAAGGTCAGTCCCGTGACCCCCACTTTAGATACTACATAGGAGGAGCCGCCCCAATCTTTAACCTGGGTTCCTTGCTTGGCTTCGTCTATGTACTTCTGCATGAGCTCCGACAACTCAGGCACAGTTAGATTTGCATCCTGAAACTTGTTTCTGAGTTCTTCATTACGAATATTTCCCAAATGACCCGCAGAACTAGACACGTTCACGACTCTCGCGCCATCTTTCAAAATCGGGAAAAGAATATCACAAGTCGACACCAAAGAGAAGTAATTCACGAAAAGTGTCTGCTCTGCTTGGACGGGGACAGGGTCCCGAGCGTGGCACTTGAACGCTATAGCCGCGTTGTTAACCAACACGTCGATTCCCCCATAATTTTCCTTAATGTAGTCGCGGAAAGTTTCCACACTTTTCTTGTCTGTGATGTCTAGCTGATGGTACTTTGGATTTAGACCTTCATTTTTTAAATCTTCCACAGCTTTCTTTCCGCGCTCGATATCTCTGGATGTGAGGTAAACGGCGCCTTCGAACCGCTTGCAAAGTCCTCGGACTATTGCGAATCCGATGCCTTTATTGGCCCCGGTAACTACTGCTACTTTTGTCGACATTTTCTACAGTAATGTGATCACGGAATACTATTTACTTGCGGCGGTGATGTATTATATGCACTTCGCGGCGGCCGGCACTAATTTAAAGACCAAAACACGACTTTAGCTAGTCTTGCAAGAAAAGCGCGAGTCAATGGTCACCTAGGACACCTATGATCACAAGCAATAGACCAAGATTATTACTTGCTCAGTGCAGAGGACTTATCTATCGTCGAAGAATATCAATAAGCATTTTCTTCGATAAAAATAATTAGTGCTGTATCTATTAAAAATAGAATCCAAACTTCCAAAGAATAATACTTTTTTAACTTGTTTTTTGTTTGATTGGCCGCTGGCCGTTTTTGTTGGTGACGTCATGACAATATCTGATATCATGTTTTAAGAGCGGACCGAAATAAGCGAACGGAGCCTACAACTTTCCCATGAGACAACACCACACAACACTAAAACTGCAGCACCATAATCAGTCTATGTGATAAATATATAATTTGACCACTGAGTGCTAACAAGTTGTGAGGTGAGCATGATATAAATTATATAGTGGCCATAATAAATGAAATAAATGGTGACCATAAATAATAATATATTTTATGGTCACTACTCTTCGCGTTGTCAAAGATAATTGCTATTTGTGTTTCGGACCGAGCTTAGTGTCTGCCATTGTCAAATAAAAGAATGAACCCATGAGAATATCCACTTATTCTTAGGGATAAAAAATTTTAAGTTAAACGGTTTTTAAAACAATAAAAAAATGTACTAAAAACCAAAAAATAATAAAATAGATACAGTCGTGGGAATTATAAACATATGCATAGACTAGACTAAAATAAAACCGTGGGGCAAGAAAACCGTGGGACGTGCCCCACGGTTTTATTTTAGTCTAGTCTATGCATATGTTTATAATTCCCACGACTGTATCTATTTTATTATTTTTTGGTTTTTAGTACATTTTTTTATTGTTTTATAAAACCGTTTAACTTAAATTTTTTTTTACCTATTTTTATTTTCTAGTTTTTAGTTTTTATTTTATATAGTACATTGTATTATACTGGTTGAGCACTTTCATTTGATACCCATATTGATGGGATCGATAAAACCTACGTTATCCGCCATTTTGTTGCGGCCGCCATCTTGTATTTCAATTTTTTATAGTATATTGTATTCTGCTTGTTGAGCCCTTTCATTTGATACCCATATTGATGGGATCGATAAAACCTACGTTATCCGCCATTTTGTAGCGGCCGCCATCTTGAATTTCAATTTTTTATAGTATATTGTATTCTGCTTGTTGAGCCCTTTCATTTGATACCCATATTGATGGGATTGATAAAACCTACGTTATCCGCCATTTTGTAGCGGCGGCCATCTTGAATTTATAATGATAATGAATAAACATAATTGTATTGTCACCAAAATCCAAAGTGTATACAAAATTTCAGATTAATCGGTTGACAGGAAGAGGGTGAAAGAATTACTAAATTTGACCCGAGAAAGAAAAAAGAAAACGTGAGCTAAAACCGTTTAAAAAACGGAACATGACAAAATTGTATTATTCGAGGTTGGGTCATTATTTTAAGGTAAAAAAAAACATAGTCTCCTTTTTGGAAGTCGGTTAAAAATAAGCAGGCAAACAAAAAAAACGTACGAACGGTTTTTTAGTGTTTTTATTTATATATTCTATACACCGACTTGATTAAAAATAACATTAATAAAATTTATGTATATTAGACACGAACTAGTTATTGAGTACACATAACAACGATACAACATACAATTTAAACTGAGTACTTAGATATAAATAACTTATATTTTAATTTACTTATTTCTACATGTGAAGTTAGTAATGCAGAAAATTAAAGCTTAACTAAGTAAAGACGATGCAGAGTATTTTTCTAAAATAATTTACTAATAAAACTAACAATCCCTACAAGATTACCTATTTTAAGATTTAAAGTAATTTAGGCAAACAAAAACACAACATTAAAATTTCTAAATAAGTAGGTAATTGATTATCTTATTTTTCTAACGTACCCGTGAAATATTAAAATTAAATTATAGTATTGATTCTGGACAAAGTAGGTATGCAACACAAGTGCTTAGGTGTTTCGTGATTTTGTAAAATTTTCGAGTAGGTAGTTACTACATCAACAACATATATAGGGTTATTCATAAAGGGTCATAGTACTCATCATTATGAATAACTTTTATTAAGGGACCAACCCGAAATTCGTGAAAAAAAATCAGCTGTTCCATAGAAAAATGTCAATGATACTCGACAAAATGTATTATATAATGTACGAATTTCGGGTTGGTCTCATATTAAAAGTTGTTCATAATGATGAGGACTATGAGCCCTTTTGGGCTTAGCATACCCTTTATGAATAACCCTGTATTTTACCTACTTCTGTCTGGTCACTCACTCTCTTTCTCGTTTTAAGGACAACAAATACAATATAGTTTCATGCAGCTGTTGTAATCCTTCATTTTCTTCTATATCTTCACTTATATGGAACAGGTCTAAGAGCTGACTTTCTGCTGGTGGCGGCAGTTTATCTTCAGGTGCTGGGGACACCAAACGATTGACCAAATCTATAAGCTGTTCTAGTACGTCTGTTTCGTACGTCGAAAGCTCCGCATGTTCAATATCTAGCATTTCTTCGAACCACACCTCTTGCGCGACCTCGTCAGCCGATTCTTCAACGTTTCTCGACTCTTCGATAGTGTTGGTGTCTTCATCTTCTTCTTCTTCTTCTTTCACCGTGATATCTTGTTCGTCTTCTGAAATTTCTTCCTTTTTTACGATATCTGTTACAATTTCAACATCTGGATCTTTTCCTTGCACCTGAAATAAAATTAAACTTTGTGCTCATCGTTGCTAAATCGTAGAAATTTGTAAAACCCAAGCGAGCTACTTTTAAATAAACCAACTAAAAGTTACACGGACGGAGTTACTTTTACCAAAGAAAAGATATACAAAAAACAAAACATTACTTTTACAAAACATTAGGTGTAAATAAGAGCTGACAATTAAAGATAAAGATAAAGAGCGGGCTCTTTTTCCGCAACTAGGCCGGTAATCGGCCCTTTTTGCGTGAACTACTCGTACATATGCAGGTTTCCTCACGATGTTTTTCCTTCACCGAAAAGCCAGTGGTATGTAAATTCGTACATAAGTCCTAAAGAACTCATTGGTACGAGTCGGGGTTTGAACCCGCCACCTCAAGAATGCGAAGCGGCGGTTCTCCCACTGAGCTACCACGGCTCGAGCTGACAATTATGTCAGCACCTATTTGTGTGCACTACATAAATAAAGGCTTACATATTAGTGTAAGCTCTTATTTAAATTCCTTTTTGGGTTGCTGACAAATCCTAGTTTAATACCTTTCGGCCGCCTATATAGCTGTAAGTAAGCACTACCTATGTATTTACCGTTTCTAAAAAAAAATATCTTTATTTCAAGTTAATTTTATATTTACCTGACATATAATTTGCCAAACATCATCACAGCCAGCATTTTCTTGAAAACTCAATCCTAAAATTTGCTCATTTTCGTTCCAAATGATAAATCGTCCTTGCTGCTTCAAATACGCTGTATCTTGCAGTATTTTACTTTCCAGAAGTAACGAGTCATCTGTCTCAGCGTTCACAAGCAAATAAGTTTCATTTATCTTCTCGAAATAGCATGCAGAGACTTGCCCGATTCCTCTCTCGCACCACTGGTCACCATCTTCGCTTAGGTTAAAAAGCCTCACGCGTTGTCTTAGATTGATTTCTAACTCTTCTTCATCAATGCTCATATCGTCAGTCATTTTCAATCTCAAATTATTAGTACAAGGCTTTTCTGAACACTTTGTGTTGTTTGTGGATGGGTCACTTAGATTCCTTCTGGCTCAAAAATTTTGACGACGTTCACTTGTAGGTATATTCAAAGATTATCTGAAAATAATGAGTAGAATTGTTAGATTTTATTGTTAGATAGGCACTTCCAGTACCTATTCATTTTAATAATAATTTCTTCGATAGCATTGTTCTTTGTTGTAATTTACACACCTATTTTATTTCTATCTTTGTTGAATAATTTGGATTTTTAGGAACAGGTTACGTCGATGATTAGAAGTTTAATAGGAAAAACATAAGGTAGACTTACTAATGAATTTACCTTCCCACAAGTACAAAACAAAAGAAATCGATTAGACGTGTAGAGTGCCATAGATAAATGATTTGTTCTTTCAACAGGAATTTATGTTTTCGGGTGCAAAAGTCTATCTGAAAATGTAAATTATTGACTTGAAATATTGAAAACGATGGTAGTAAATAAAATAAACGTACCTTGGATAAAGAACAGCTGTGACAGACACCAAATAATATCGCCATACCTACTATAGAAAATGTCTGATGTTTCAATGCGCCTCAAGGCAAAATTATTTTCATTGGGATGCGCAACTGCGCGCGCAATCCATAAAAATCGCGGGAGACTGAAAATACCTGAAAACAGCTACCTACTACCAGATGAAGTTATTTCCACAAAAAAATTATCAGTACATAGTTCTAGCATTACTTTTATTGATAAACTAGCGGCCCGTCCCGGCTTCGCACGGGTAGACTTTGGGATAAACGTAGAGTAAATTGAAATCGGTCCAGTCGTTCACGCGTGATGGCGTGACCAAAGGTGTTGAGAATAATTATAGGAAGTATAGGAACTCTTTGTTATAACCTCTATTCTCATGCTATTGCGTAAATAGAGCAACCGTAGTTTGTTGATGCTAACTTGTCAATTTATAGTAAAAATTATCAGTATAAAACGCACACTGTTTTGATAGATATGATTGAATTTGAACTTTGTACAGAGGTAATAAAGTGCAAATTGACTCTTGGACGTTAGGAACATACCTACATTGCTTAAACAACAGTGAGTGCTTGCAATTCAATATGAACTATAAACAATAGCAATAAAGCTCGTTTTAGTTAGAAAACGTTTGTATGGGAAAAATAAAAGGGCTGTTTTTAGGGTTTTTCAATATTTCTGAGAGATTTTCTTAATATTTTTTCTGTAAGAACCTTCTCCTAATAATAACAAATACAACAAAAAAAGAATTAGTGAAATCGGTCCAGCCATTCACGCGTGAGGCCGTGACCAAGGAAAACGGGTTTCATTTTTATATTTATAGATCACAATCCATATTCGATAGAAAAATCCAATTTTCGTTGATCGTTGCACGTCAACAATAACTGCATTTTTTTGTCGAATATGGGGACCACGTATTTTTGACTGAAGTTATGCTAGAGGTCAGGTAAAGGCCGTTGAGCATATCCATATAGGTATAATTTAGAGCACGTCAGCAGTTCTCTCTATTTTTTAACTTTTATGTTGGTCACAATTATTTATTTATAAACCAGTCTACTACCTAGCGTAAATGAATGAACCCGTTGGGAACTTTATACAATCCCTGATTTTACTACGTTGCTGCGACATCTACCAACTTTTTTTTCGTAAGCAATTTGAATAAAGATGACTACATACTCAGTCTGTTGTGGTCCGATTAGTCGGACAAAGCAGTCGGACCACGTATTCAGAGGGTGTTATCAAGTTACGGCAATTTGGAATGAAAGTAATTTATACCGTGGAATAACATTCGCTACATTTATCCCGGAAAATGCGGGTGACCATGGGGGAGGGAGGGGGGGGGGGGTTAGCTTTAACAAAACTTATTTACATTGAAGGCATTTTAAGACAGATCTAAACTAAAAATATATCTGTCTTTATCATTGCAAGCCATTAGACAAGGATGCCAATAATTTTAGAAAATTTAGATGTCTTAAAAAGCCTTCAAACTTGGGCCTATTGTTAATTAACCCAGGCAGCCAGAAACAAGTCAACGCTGCGGCGCGGTGTGCGTATGCATTTGCAGTTCTCCAATATTGCACACCCCGTTTTTCTATTTATTCTTTCAATCTTCTTCATCCTAAGGTTGGTTGGAAGAGATCGCTCTTAGCGATAAGGCCGCCAGTATTTTAAGTTTTTTTATCCGTTTGTAATTTCTGGTGTGAACAGTAAAGATATCTACCTATCATATGAGTAAGAGGGAAAGTAAGTGTAGGTTTGCTTCTGCCCCCACTAGGCTGTTAAGGTTCAAACACTGACAGTAAGATAAAAATTGCTACTAAATGGCAGCTAGGAAAAAAATCAAGAAACTACTCGTAACAAAAAATGGCATAAAAATGAAACAGAATTTATTTTAAAAGACTTTAATACACAATATATCAACTTAAAATTAACATTATTTACCCTGAACATGGTGGCTTGTCATACAAATCACTGTTTGAAAGTAGTCAACAAAATCTGACGCAATATCACCTAGGACTTGCTCGTAAACCTTTGGAAAAATGAACCAACATACTTCTTAATATACCCCATAACTTCTGGAGGTTTCTGTCCGTCCCAGTTTACAATTTCCTTGTTGTACCACACCAGTTCACCTCGGACAGAGTCAGCTGCGTCTAAGGCTAAGAATAGTGGTGCTTCAGCCCCTTGGTCAATGTTGAGAAGTCCCTTTTGCGAAGACATGTCCGTTGCAACGTAGCCAGGGTGGACCGCATTCACTTTTATATCTGAAAAATGCAGGAAACAAATGTTAAATATTATTGAATAGTCAGGCATTCACCAAGTGGTGGCCGAGGCTAGGCAGACAAAATGTTGGTTGTCCGGCGGCGAGATGGGTTGGTGACATTGTCAAAGTCGCGGTTAAAACCTAGATCCGATTGGCGCAGGGCCGAGGCAGATGGCAGAGTGGGAGAGAGACCCATCAATACCCAGCAATGGGATAAGGAAGGCTGTGGATGATGATGATTATAATTGACAGGTGTGACTTTATAATTTGTCAGGTCTTACTATCTAGTTTGGCAGGAATTAAATGATCTGTAATAATTTGAATGCTTGAGCCAACAGTGCCAAAGTAAGGTTAGAATATTTTCAAGTTTTGTTTATGAAATGCATATCTTTCAGTTCTAAAAATATACTTTGTCCATCGCCATGATTCATACTTTTCGATCAAATTTTATCAAGTTCTGTTCAGTTGTATCATGAAAAGTGACAACAAACAATCAGTCGGTTTGTTTGTTTTCACTTTCACATTTATAATGAAACTGATAAGAAATGCTCCCAACAGAGTTCAAGATAACATATCAGTGAGATGCACTAATAATAAAATAAAAATAGATTGCACCACTCTTGACAATCTGATGCAATGTATGGAAACAAATCTGAGTGCAAAGTACAAATAAAATATACTAAAAAACAAAGTCATAAGACTCACTTGCTTTGCTTTAACACTTTGGCTGCGGGAAACACATATGTACCTTGTGTTTTCCTTTGCGCGATGCGAGTGCGGCTGCACACGCCAGGTGTGTAAAAAACAAGGTGTTTGACTATTAGCCACTCCTGGGGCTAGAGCATGTGATTACTAGCCGCAGCCAAAGTGTTAATGATGTCCTTTTGACATTTTACATCCCTGTTTGCAATTTTGCAAACTAATTAACCAGCAATGTTTTAAATACTTTAATAGATGAATTCAAGAATAAAGTTGTCAGTGGAAAGTTAAAGGAAGAAAAGAAGCAGTTGTGCCAGCGACCTAGCGTCTCGCTCTTGTATTTCCAGAAGCTGCCTTGGCTCTGATGATTGCTGGCAAGAGGGAAACGCACAATGCATCCCTTGCAGGATGAAAGTGTAGGGCCTAATTGTCCCCATGTTGAATAAAAACTTTACGGAAGGCTTCACATTTGCAATAGTAATTTACACCTGTAAATTACTACTATTGCCAATAATAATCAGTCACATATATGGTTAGTGTTGTGAATAATCTGGCTTTCACTCCCGGGATTGTTCCGAAACTTTTTACTGACAAGTTTTTTCCTCAATCAATCTTAACGTATTGCTATGTATTTTAAAATCACTTTTCGGATCGACAATACTTCTAATCATAAAATAATGAAACAGTTAATGTAGATACAAGTCAAAATTACCTCTGTTATGGAGTAATCTCTGATATATCCTGGTGGCAGCTATCATCCCTACTTTGGACACTCCATATGATGAATTTCCCCACTCCGGAGCTTGCGTGCCTCCTTTTGCTGCATCTACATAACTCTGCATAAGTGTAGATAGCTCATTTATAGTAAGAGTAGGATCCAAAAACTTTTTTCGTAGCTCCTCACTTGGAATATGACTCAAATGTCCCAAAGAACTAGCAACGTTCACAACTCTCGCTCCAGTTTTCAGAAGTGGGAAAAGTTGGTCACATGCTTTCACAAAAGAGAAGTAGTTATTGGAAATAGTTTGCTCAGCTTGTACTGCGACTGGCTCGGTAGAATTGCGAGGGTATGACATGGCAGCGTTGTTGACCAAAATATCAATACCATCGTATTTTTGTTTTATATAATCGTGGAATTCTACCAGACTTTGCTTGTCAGTGATATCCAGTTGATGGTATTTAGGTTCCAAGCCTTCCTTCTTTAGTTCTTCCACAGCTTTGTTGCCGCGCACGGTATCTCTGGATGTGAGGTAAACAGCGCCATCAAACCGCTTGCAAAGTCCTCGGACTATCGCGAATCCGATGCCTTTATTAGCTCCGGTAACCACTGCAACTTTTGTGGACATTTTGATTAAATATGAATTATTTTCCGACACGACTTCACCTTCGCCTTCACACTTATTAACTGGTTTTTAAATAAAAAATCAAACACTAAATACGTTGATAATGTGGCGCAATGTAGCCGGTTTTGCGGTCTATAATTTTATCTTATCATGACAACAACAATGACCAAAGACTAAAGTCTCGAATCAAGCTTATCAACATATCTTTGCTCCTTGATTTGAGTAGAGTAAACAAAATTAGACTATTGATTTAATGACATGACAGTCATTGTTTGAATGACTTGTTGATGATGCCACAAGTCCACAACGTCAATTCTGCTGTATCATTATTTTTATTTAACTTATTTTTACGGATACAACATGGTTTGAGCTCTTTTTCACACATTAAAATGAAAAGAGATAGACGTTTTTAGTACTGTCAGATTAGTTTAGAGAGTAGTACACGTAACAGAATCAGAATCACATTTGACAACTCATAAAACGTTCCGTTTCACACCTGTAAAGTTACTAGCATTGAACGTCTTGCAACGCTAATAATATTATAGCAACGATGTTTTGCTGGTTGTGGTTTGTGGTCAATAATTTTCGAGTAGTAAAGTTCTTAATTATTATCTCTTTACGTATGTAATGTAAAAATGTCGAATGCAATAAGTAAAAAAATGTTTTAAATGCAAGTTTTATTTATACCGAGACACCAACATCAAAATACGAAACGTTTGGCGCGGCTGTGCGCCACTGTGTTCAATGTCAGTGTTGCCACTGCACAGAAGATGACGCGAAAATTGGGAAAAAAATTAAATTTAGTTCAATGATTTACGGATTTACTAGAGGAGTATTATGATAACAGACCGAGAGCCCATGGACGCCAAACCTTCGTCATTTTATTATTTGTAGTATTTATTTAATTTACTTGCCTGTCTTTGTATTAATAGAAATATTAAAACATAGACGAATACTGATATGTTTTTAACTAAGTTAGAATTAGAGGTGAGTGTGTTGGGGTTCGACCAAAATAAAACAGTTTTTGTTAGTACATTATTTATTACTGGAATATGTGTGATCTAATAAATGATCTTCTAGATCTTCCAAGTCCGACGCAGAACTGTCAGATGAGGTATCACTGTCGCTAGCAAGACATATATTAAAACTTTCTAAGCCGACATCATCATTGTGATATTCATCTTCTAACCGCTCAACGTGATCGCAATGCGTTTTCCATGTAGCAGCCGTTATAGTCTGAAAAGCATCTTGTGCCAGACCCAATATTTCCGATTTCGATCGACCCACATTAAATTCTGCCACCTTGCGCTTTACCGACGCCCAAACTAGCTCTATCGGGTTCAGGTCGCAATATAACCTTAATATAATTTTTCTCAAAGTTTCACGGCTACCATCAAATTGAATATCATTTCTTAGTTCCACCAAAAGCTTCGGTAATGTCGGAATTTCTTTTTTTACGGTATAAAATTGATGTATCTTTCTCCGAAATACACCCAAATCAAAGTCATCCAAATTACACTTGGTTTCCAGTCTTTTTCTTTTTTTTTCCTGGTGTAACAATTTTTGACGAGGTAGCTTCCGCTTGTTTGCCTTCTGCAACAATTCTTTGAACAGAACGTTCAGAAACACCTGAAACAAAATATGTATAAATGTAACCATGCAATTAGATTAGGTAGGTAAATTAATAAGTTAGCATAGTATTATAGAAGCCGTGGTAGCTCAGTGGGAGAACAGCCGCATCACATTCTTGAGGTGGCGGGTTCAAACCCCGACTCGTACCAATGAGTTCTTTGGGACTTATGTACGAATTTACATACCACTGGCTTTTCGGTGAAGGAAAACATCGTGAGGAAACCTGCATACGTCCGGAGAAGAAATTCAATGGCGTATGTGAAGAAGAAGTCACGCAAAAAGGGCCGATTACCGGCCTAGTTGCGGAAAAAGAGCCCGCTCTTTACCTTTTCTTTACCATAGTATTATAATTATAATTCATCATTACCTATACACAACCACATTTTATTTAACCACATATTAGACATAAACATTTTGTTATACCCACGGGTAATATTTACGTGTAATGTTGACAACACTCACCAGTCATTGCCGCCACCCTTGCATTTACGGATTTTAATGGTATAATCGGTTCGTTCTTTTCACATTCTTGTGTACAAAACGAATGTACTTTTATAACTGCTTCTCTTGTACCACTTTTTATCACTTTAGGCATGATGATAGCACAGTAGCAAATATAATAGTAGCAAAAATATTCGCAACGATGTTTACTATGAACTCGGAAGTGTCAAAGTGAATTTTCAAGATGGCCGATTTAGTTCCTCAAATCGCCACCGCCAACTTAAACTTGTGGCACTGTACATACAGATAAGCAAAAAAACATTTCTAAACTATTTTCTTTTAGAACAAAATAAGCAATTTACTTCAATAAAACATTACATACCCTTTTTCAAGACATACTTACCTAACCCAGAATTAATCAGGACTTAGTAATCAGTGTTAGTCGGCTTTCCGCCTCGCACTTTATGAAACCCACTCATAAATCAGAGAATAATATAACATCTTATGCGGCGTCCCGCAGTTACACCCGCATTTTTTCGGGGTAAAAGTTATCCACATGGTGCCTAAATATCAATCCAGGGTAGCTTCCTTTATATTATACCAAGTTTTATACAAATTCGTTTCAAAAGTTGTTTTTTCGGGATTGTCGAGTGATGCGGACGCTATTGTAGAAATCAGAACACAATTTTAGTACATAAAAATATTTTTATTTAACATTATAATCTTGCCCATTATTTTAATACAATTCTAGACAATTATTTTCAAATATAAATCTACAAATTAGTCTCAACGATATTCATAAATGTTTTTCATTACTTATTTTCGCAATTCGTTTTTGTTCTATCACAACACAATCTTCGATTAAATAGTTCTATTTAGTCATAACAGGGTTATAAGGAAATGGTATGCTAAGCCGAAAAAGGCTCATAGTACTCCTTATAATCAACAACTATGGAACTAACCCGGAATTCGCGAAAAAAAAAAAAATCAGCTGTTCCATACATTTTGTCGAGTGCCATTGACATTTTTTTTCGCAAATTTCGGGTTGGTTCCTTTGTAAGAGTGGTTCATAATGATGAGTACTATGAGCCTTTTCGGCTTAGCATACCCTTTATGAATAACCCTGTATAACAGCGATTCAAAATAATTATTAAGTCTTTAGTTGACAGGATCCAAACTTATAAAAAAAAGATGTCTATCATTGCAGTTTAATAGAAAAGGACATCAATACTTCTTTATCTATCAATTAAATCCTTTAGAATTAGCTCGATTATTTATTTAGCCATTATCAACATATAATTTTTACTTGTTGACAGTTGATTAAAAATGTACACCAAAGTTTAACAAAACTTGACCAACAATTCAATTTTTAACCATTTCACAACTATTTTAAGAAGTTAACAAAAGGCGATTATTAGATATCCATGTTAAGTTTCAACTTTGGTCTTAAACTAAATTAAGCTGCCTTATCAGTTAAGGACGGACGTATCTTGCATCACGCTCGCACATCTGCCGTGTTGCCCAGGATCGTATAATCACAAACAGTAAAGTGGGTTTGAAACATTTTGTTATAATTAACTTTAACACGGGAATACTCAAAAAAATTACATGTGCCATTGCCATGTTAAAGGCTAACACAGTGCCGCCGGGTTTTTGCCGAGCGGCCATGCCGCCGGCATATGCAAG
Source organism: Alcis repandata (assembly GCA_949125135.1). Taxonomy (NCBI): domain Eukaryota; kingdom Metazoa; phylum Arthropoda; class Insecta; order Lepidoptera; family Geometridae; genus Alcis; species Alcis repandata. The sequence goes on from OX421247.1 coordinate 1,110,363, forward strand.
CCGCCGGCACATGCCGTAAAAAAAAGAAAAAAGAAGCATAAAGCATCATTCCAGTTGTGACAGCCATGCCGGCGGGTCGTGCGTGCAGCAAGCCCGGCGGCTCGAATACCCGCCGGCACTGTGTGTAGTAGTAACAAAAAAAATTGTTCAAATTTTTAAGTAGTTATTAAGACTTAGGTAAAAAAAGGTACAACCACAAAAATATACGCAGCAAAGGGTATGCTTTGCCGAAAAAGACTCATAGTACTCATCATTATGAACAACTTTTGCTACGGTACTATTTTGCGATTTCCGGGTTGGTCCCATTATAAGTTCTACAAGCCTTTTTCGGCTTAGCATACCCTTACCTTTTAACCCTGTATTGATACATATTCTTTATCGCCACACCCCGCGGTTGTACTCGCTATCATAAAGGAACGTTCATTTATTCATACCAAATAGTACCAATGTTATTACTGTGATATCAAGCTACACTTACTATTAATAGTAAGGGCATTCATTCTCGTCACAAGAAACTTACTTAATAAGCATTTATATTCTAGTACATACATAGAATACATACATTTGTATGATGTGGTGTATTAACGCAAAAAGCGTCTTCGACCCTTGGAAGACTTAGATTTTTTATAATTTTGGCCTTGTAGCGTCAACTAAAGGCGGAGTAAAGCTACTCAGTACTAGAGTTAGTTACCGTCTTAGAGTGAAATTACACAATACTGAAGTGAAGTCACTCCGTCTTAGAGTCACTCAATACCAGAAAGAGTTACGCAGCCCGAGAGTCAAGTTACTCAGTCCTAGAGGTAAGTTAATGAATACTGGAGTAGACTTCCTCAACTCAGTATTATACTCAGTATAACTCAGTCCTAGAGCAAAGTTACTCAATACCAGTAAAAGTTACTCAGTCCTAGAATAAAGTTACTTAATACTAGAGTAGAGTTCCTCAGCCCTAGAGTAAAGTCATTCAGTCCTAAAGTTAAGTCTCACAGGACTACTGATATTACTCAGTCCGAGAGTAAAGTGACTCAGTCCTAGAATAAAGTTACTTAATACTAGAGTAGAGTTCCTCAGCCCTAGAGTAAAGTTACTCAGTCCTAAAGTTAAGTCTCACAGGACTACTGATATTACTCAGTCCGAGAGTAAAGTGACTCAGTCCTAGAATAAAGTTACTTAATACTAGAGTAGAGTTCCTCAGCCCTAGAATAAAGTTACTCAGTCCTAAAGTTAAGTCTCACAGGACTACTGATATTACTCAGTCCGAGAGTAAAGTGACTCAGTCCTAGAATAAAGTTACTTAATACTAGAGTAGAGTTCCTCAACTCGAGATTAAAGTTGCTCAGCCCTAGAATAAAGTTACTCGACACTAGAGTAGAGTTCCTCAACTCGAGATTAAAGTTGCTCAGCCCTAGAATAAAGCTACTCACTCTTAGAGTAAAGTCACTCACTCCTAAAGGAAAGTCTCTCAAGACTCCTATCGTTCCTGAGAAAGCAGATACGGGACCGCATCATCAATACACACATCACCGAGACACGCGACGAAGAAAACATCCTCTAGAAAAGGTGCTTGGAATGCCCTCAGCGCCGCTAGCTGTAGTACTAGTGTGGAGGCTCGCGCTTCGCCCCCGGAGCCCGAGCCTGAGCCCGAGCGCAGCGAGTGGAGGAGGGAGGCTTGGTAGTCTTGCAGTTTGCGGGTTAGGAAGTCGGGGACGCCGTCTGAGGGAGGAAAAGTTGTAGATGACTATGTGTTTGGTGTGGGGGGAGCGTAGCGTAGGCCGCTTCTTACTGAGTTAGTTTGTTGGGACTGAAAAATTGATTTGGAAATAGTAATAGATGTGCGTGATGATAATAACGTATGAAGAAAAGTAGTCTATCTTTTAAAATAAATTGGATTTGTGGATTAAAAAAGATAAAGTTGTACTGACGGATCAACACTGACTGGTACCTAATGAATAAATTTTGAAACTGCACATCAGCTTATATTCTGCTCGTATATGCTCAAATAAATAAATAAAAAGTGTGTTAACACAAAGTATAAGCTACCTATATTGCAAATTTCATCTTATTCCGTCCATCCATTTCGGCGTGAAGGAATTACAAACACAGACAAAATTTCGCATTCATACAAGTTTATGTAAGAAAGGCTAACCGGGTGAGAAGAGGCACAAGGCCCGCAGATGCGCATGCTCCCTCTCCGTCACTCTCAGCTGCTCCAGGCTGCCGGTGACCTGCTGCAGACGGCCCAGCAGCGCGATCACTTCCGTCACTCGCTCGTCCGAGTAGTCCGCTAGTGTTATCTGTAACCAATGTTTTACATTAATTAAATATTTGAGGGTAACTCTTGTTATAATACGGCCGTTCAGAGAATGCGTTCCTGACACGTCGCCATTGAACTGACGACGTAACTTTGTAATGGCGTTGCAGTTACGATAAAAATATTTTTGCTGGTTGTGTGCCGTTTTAACAATTGATGAGCATTAAACCAACAATATTATATCAATAATCAATTAATGTTATAATTTTGTGCCAAACTGAGTGTCAAACGTCAAACGCATTCTCTGAACGGCCAAACTACGATTAAAGTAAAAAAATTAAGCTTGGCGGTCTTCTGGCGATATAGCTTTTGCCCTGGAAGGCCTGGACAACATAATATAGCCATACATATATTCACATCGCGTTACACAAGAAATTTAGGGATTTACTAAATTCTTGAACACAATTTAAATTTTAAACGAAACAGATTTTAAACAAAAACTTTAAAGAACGCATGATCCAATAAATTCAACCCTACAAAACGTATTCATATTTCCGACTGTATCTATTATAATGCTGACAGGAGGGCTGTGCTTGACACTAGCCACAGGACCGAAAAAGATTTCGTGTTTAAGAAAGAGATCTACTCGTCTACTCAGAAGTGGGAGGAAAACGGTGCGACACTATCTGTGGCAGTAGCGAGCTTAGCGCCAGCGAACCCATCAGCTCCTCTCCACGCTACTTCCGGCTCCCCTCCTCCCGCCCCCCTACCTCCAGCTCGCTGCGCTCGCCCCCGCCCCCCTACCTCCAGCTCGCTGCGCTCGGCCCCGCGCTCGGCCCCGCCCCCCTACCTCCGGCTCGCTGCGCTCGGCCCCGCGCTCGCCCCCGCCCCCCTACCTCCGGCTCGCTGCGCCCGGCCCCGCGCTCGCCCCCGCCCCCCTACCTCCGGCTCGCTGCGCTCGGCCCCGCGCTCGGCCCCGCCCCCCTACCTCCGGCTCGCTGCGCTCGGCCCCGCGCTCGCCCCCGCCCCCCTACCTCCGGCTCGCTGCGCCCGGCCCCGCGCTCGCCCCCGCCCCCCTACCTCCGGCTCGCTGCGCTCGGCCCCGCGCTCGCCCCCGCCCCCCTACCTCCGGCTCGCTGCGCTCGGCCCCGCGCTCGCCCCCGCCCCCCTACCTCCGGCTCGCTGCGCCCGGCCCCGCGCTCGCCCCCGCCCCCCTACCTCCGGCTCGCTGCGCTCGGCCCCGCGCTCGCCCCCGCCCCCCTACCTCCGGCTCGCTGCGCTCGGCCCCGCGCTCGCCCCCGCCCCCCTGCGCGCGGTCCCGCAGCTCGGCCTGCAGGTGCGCCGCCATGAGCGGCAGTAGTGAGCCCAGCGACAGCGCGCCCGCCAGCTTGCTCAGCCCCAGCACGAACAGCTCGGGCCAGCACTTCTTGAACAGCGTCACTTGGATCTCGAAACTGGAATGGAGAGCTTTATGTTAACATCCTGGAGACGAAACTACTAATTGAAATTCTAAATTTTTAAACCCAGCATTTTTAGGTCGCCCAGAGGCCTGGTCTGCATTTTTAGATCGCCCAGCGCCTGGTACTACACAGATACTCACGGCAGCGCCTGGTACTACACAGATACTCACGGCAGCGCCTGGTACTACACAGATACTCACGGCAGCGCCTGGTACTACACAGATACTCACGGCAGCGCCTGGTACTACACAGATACTCACGGCAGCGCCTGGTACTACACAGATACTCACGGCAGCGCCTGGTACTACACAGATACTCACGGCAGCGCCTGGTACTACACAGATACTCACGGCAGCGCCTGGTACTACACAGATACTCACGGCAGCGCCTGGTACTACACAGATACTCACGGCAGCGCCTGGTAGCTGGGCACGGCGCGCGCCCACCGCGCGAGCGCCGCCAGCAGGCGCGCCGCCGCCTCGCAGGCCGCCTGCACGCGCAGCGCGCCCACGGCGGCGCCGCTCACCGACACACGCAACTGTAGAGACTCCGGGGTGCTCAATATGCTGGTTTCGCTCTCCGCTAGAAAAATCACAAGACATTTGAACTAGGGTCTCTGAGCACACCTTTGCTGGACGCCGGTGCAGGACCTATCGCTCCCATTACCAATAAGAATACTAAGATCTCTTCCTACTATATACTATATTGAATGTATCAGGCACCAAAAGCAACACAATAAGCTCTAGTATTTCCACTGCAAGAACGCTGATACGCTTCGTGCATGTCACGCGACGGTGTTGGTCGGTGACGGGATGGTCTAGTGGGCACTGGTAATCTTGAAATGGATTCAACATATATTTTTAAATCATAGCTCGGTAAGAACACTTGGTCGAGTCACCTTTAAACAATAGAGACTAAACAGGTTTACCAGCTTAATTGGCATGAAATCGTTAACTACCGTGATGGATGGTGCCTTTACTGGCCAAGACCTACTTTGGGGCTAGCGCACAAATATTACAATTATCAAAGTAACCAAATAGGGTCATAACCTTTATACTTATCTAAATTTTACTGATCTTTATAAACCCTGCTTAGCTTTAATCACTGCTTATATATACTTTTTGCTGATGTGAAATGTCACATGAAAAAGCAGCCTTTATAAAGCCCATAATGCATTATCTCTTACCGCCTTTTGAGCCTTTCTGTTGTGTTTATCTTAAATGTGGTCTTGATAAAGAATTATTGTATTTTTACATGAAAGAAGGCAGCGTATGAGACTGGCACAGAACCGGAGAGGATGGCGTGCTGAAGAGAAGACCTATACTCAGCAGTGAATAGAAAAAAGTCGATGATAATGATGATTGTAACGTTTTTCAATGCTAAACTGTAAACCATCACTAGACTCTTCTTATATCTTAGGGCGACAAGCGTAGTGCTGTGCCGTGCAGGGAATGTTGTTTCTCTTGTTGAATTCCAATAGTTCAAAATTCTGGGTGGCACATACCTGTGCCAAAAGCAAACCCAAACCCTGTGGCAAACTTGACGTTTCACATCAGGCAAGCGATTTGCTAGCCTGGTTACTCTATTGAAGACACAATAAAATAAAAATTAACTTGTCACTTACGTTCCGTATGCTGAGTCTCCACTGGGTGCACTGGCCCCTCGTGCGGGGTGGCTGCGTACGCCGACTGTAGATATTCATTGATGGCTCCGAACTGGCCCATTTTGAAGAGGTTCTTAGCGAGCTGGGTCTGAAGCAAAAGCTGCTGCCGTCGCGCACCGTCCATGTCGTTGGCGCTGCCTGGTAGATATCCTGGGACTGAGGAAATGGTAGAACTGTAGAATTGTAGAAGATACATGCCGCTTCGGCGGGATCTCTCGTTGCAGAGCGTGGTGAAAGCCGTGCTCGGCGGCGAGAGATCGTGGCAGGCCGGGGTCTCTTTCTGCGAAGAGGTGATGACGCGGAAGGAGGCCGCGGAGCGGGTCAGAGAGGACGACGCCCGATCTGACCCGCTCCGGCGCAGACGAGGGACGCTCCACTACAGTGTCCACTACAGTCCTCGCTCCTCTGCAGTGGGGTTGCCGGGAGAGTCGGGGGGACTCTCCCGGCCTGCACGACCCCACACTGACTGTCTGGGGGGTGATCCTGGGGAACAGGGTCACCCCTCCATAGGCGCGGGGGGGCCTAATCGGGCCCATCGCCGGGGCGAGGTGGCGAGGTGGAGGTGCCCCATCTCATCTCAGGCGGATGACGAACACCCCAGTGGTTTTAGTGGGTATGCCGCCGCAGGGCGGAGACTCCCACATAACCCGAGGTCCCCCCGAGGCCGAGGGTATCCATAAAGGATTTCCACTATGTAAACAAAAAAAAAGAAAAAAAAAAGGTAATTGTTGGCAAGGGGGAAACGCACAATGCACCCTTTTCGGGACCTATCGCCATTTCCATATTTACTTACAGTTTTTAAACTTTCTACTTGTGTCAATGCTTACCTGGATTGTTTTTATTGAAGGCGACGGCGGCTGCGAGCGCGAAGTTGATGGCGGGGGCCGGAGACACTGCACCAAATGCGTCGGCGGGTTCTTCTTTTGGATTTATCTGTTAAAATGATGATCAGAAATTATTTTTCCCTTTGAATGATTCAACATATTCTGTTCGTAGGTCTTCATTCAGTTTCTTCTAAATAGACATACTTCATCCTATCCTACACCAACACTTACCATCTGGCAAGACATGGGCCAAAAAGATCTATCTATGCTAATATTATATGGAGGTAAATTTTGAATGTATGTTTGTAATCTCTGAAACCACTGATCCCTTGAAAAAATCTTTCCTAAGTCCCACGATTCAGTTGTTTTGTTTTGTTCAGTGATAGGTTTGCTTTGAACTGCAATTTCCCCTGATGCTAAGCAACATGCAGTCTACGATGGAGCACACTTGCCTAGAACAAACTGGTTTTTAATAAATTTTCTCACCTGTCCCTGCTGCAGCCCCAGCAGCTTGGAGTAGTGTGCGCGCTCATGCTCCCTCGGCTCGCCCTTGCCCTTGTCCACTATGGGCTTCCGCTCGTGCTGGACCGCTGCCGTACAAGCGTACAAGAATTACTGTCCATTAGATGTCAATATGAAGATAGCTGGTCGGAGAATCTTGTATACAAGTAACTGATTGAGGTTACTGATCAGAGAATCTTGTATTTCCATGTAGCTGATGATATCTTCTTGAGATTAATGATATTTTACTATGGAAACTAACATGGTTCTGACACATTTTAATACAATCAAAAAAGCAAACCAATTTTGTTGCAATCTAAGCGGGAATACTCATTCCTCAATTTTACGTGAGTATTTTCGTTTAATTATAACAAAATGTATGTTGTACATATGTATACTGCACATGATATTGATGACAGGAAATCCTTTACTAATTGCTGTAGAATGAGGTTTGTCTATCCTATTGTCTTGATGGTCGAAGTTTGTGGAATTTGGATTAAATTTTAGTACGGTGTGTGCATTGTGCTATATATCTCTAGTGTAAAGCTCTATGGGTCCTGCCCGAAATGCACCAGAAGTGTCAATGACGCAAACTGTACTCATAATAACACCTGGCACACAAATAATAAATGTTCTGTAGATGTAGTCTTGACATACTTTTGATGTTGTTGAAGGTATTTAAGACTGTACCATTTACCAATTCTGGTACAGAAGACGCTTGCAAGACTTCCTTGTGTGTTATACTCACAGTCACTTCGCATCCCGCACGCGAGGCATTTCTGCAGGCGACAGTACTGGCAGCGGTTGCGGTGGTGCTTTGTCACCTCGCAGTTCATGCTGCCACGACATTGGTAGCCCAGCTTCTTGCGAATTGAACGCTTGAAGAAGCCTTTGCAACCTGTCGGTAGACGTTTTTGTTTATGTACACAGGGTAAGACAGAACAGAAATGCTGAAAAAGCCTAAGTAATTTTTTTACTTTGATACCATCTTTAATACGAGTATCACAAAATTCTGTCAGTTTTTAAAGGAAAATGTCAATTTCATACCTTCACAACTGATGGCACCATAATGCCTGCCCGAAGCTCTGTCTCCACAAACAATGCACAGTTCCAACCCACCAACATCATTGCCTGCACTGAACTTCATTTCCATGTCTTGACCTTCCATTGTACTGAAAACAAACACCCATATGGCTTGTACACTGTTTGGCAGTTTTGAAGGAATTTATTTTTGACTGATAAAAAAATTTTGGTAAACCAAGTTTCTTCAGCACTAGAAGTTTATGTAAGGCCCAAATTTCATAAAGACAAGAGTAACTTCGTGAGTTAAACAACCTCTCGGTTGTTTACGATGATCAACAGGTTCCTTGCTCAAGTTCCTTGTCCTTTCACTTTACTTAAACTCGTTTTAAGTCCATGTGCAGTAGATAGCAGTGCGTGGGCGAATTAGTTATGGTCTATCAGTGCGTAGAGAGCACAAAAAGCCCCACGCCATGGGCAGTCAAGTGAGAAATCCGAGAAACCACCACGAATGCAATTATGCATCGTGTACCTACTTACATTTGTTGGAAGGCTGCAAAACACTCGAAGTTTGCGCGCTTATTGCGGCTGGTTTGTTAATTGTATGATTATGGGATACAATTGGGACGCATTACGCGTTTTTCTGGATTTATCAACGAAATAAAAGAAAAGAAAATAACACAAACTTGAAAGAAAAGAAAAACAAATAAATGAGTGAGTGAATGAAATAAAGATAACAAAGTAAAAAAACATATAGAATGAACAACGACCATAGAATGGATCAATAATGAGAAGTCTATGAAGGCAAACATAGAGTAAAAAAATAAGGAAGTGACTATTTGTACGGCTACCGGACGAATAATTTATATTTATTCGTCCAGTAATTCAATTTTTTTTAAATTAAGAATGAATTGGATGATTAGCTAATATAATTATGGTAACAAGCTAATAATAGGAATCTTAAAAATAGGAATCCAAGTATGCAGCGCGACGCGAATAAAACGAATAAAATAATATAAAAATTCAATTTGAAATTTATAAGACAAGGTTCATTTTCTACGGAAGCAAACGATCAATAGGTTAGGTTATGTTAGAACATGAAAAACAACGCACGAGCCGAGCGAGCGTAGCGAGCGTGCCGCGGCAGCGGCCGGCGAAGTGCTAGAAAGCCAATCGCTTTTTAGGACAAAGGCGTTAGGTTAATTTCTACGGAAGCGAAAAAAGTTAGGTTATTGGTGCGTGCTACTATTTTTCAAAGTTTGCAAAAATTTTGAAGAAAATTGATGTTATTTCCAAAAAATTGTACTAATCGTGTCCGGTTAGGTTGTTAGGTTTTTTATTTTTTTTAAATATGATAACCGTATTATAATCATAAATTGTTCGGTACAGTACCCGTATTAATAGACTCAGCCAATAAATATAATTTATTCGTCCAGTACCCATACAAATAGTCACTTCGAATTGTTCGTACAGTATCCGTATTATTAATTACAAATTGTTCGTACGGTAACCGTCATAAATTGTTCGTACAGTAGGTACCCGTACAAGTAGATTCAGCCAAAAAATAATTCATGGTTGTCAAAGTTTTATTAGTGTTACTGTCATTATCATGTGGTGCTGTCAAATCAAAATCACCGCATTCACCTGATTCACCGCGTGCTATTTTGGTTGTAAATGTTTCTGATCGTAGAAGGGATTTTTTACATTTTTCCTTCAAAAACCATAATATTATAAATTGAAAAACAACAGGAATTTACCGTGTTTTTATGCGGTCTATTTTAAAATGGAGAAGATAATTGACAAGTTCAACGTTTTCACAGAGAAACCTGTAAAGTTTCTAACTGTTCAAACTGACCTAAAAGGCGACATCAAAAACTTGGTTAAATCTCTATACGATTATACGAAAGACCATGAAAAGAGTGAGAAAAAACACAGAAAAGGTGCCTTACCAGAGCTTATAGTTCAAGATTTTGATGAGGAGCAAATATGGCAAGAAATCGAGCTTCAAAACAACGAGTGTTGGGACGAACTCGTATCGGAGGTAGCCAACTGTATGACGATAAAAGACGACCTAAAGTTCCCTATTACGGTTGCTGAAGACCATATAGACGAAGACCAAAATGAAATTGATGACGGGGAATCTCCCCCAGTCGCACAAAAGAGAGGCAAAGGTCAGAAACAAAATAAAAAGCAAGTAGAAACAGATACAAAACCTAAAACCTCTAAAAACAAGAAAGACAAGTCGAAACCAAAAGTTAAACCGTCCATAGTAGATGACAAATTCTTTAAACTGCAAGAAATGGAACAGTTTTTACTGAAAGAAGAAAAAAATGACAGTAAAAAAGTTCCTGAAAACAGCGATGAAGAATCTATAGACTTATTTGAAGATATAGATAGTGAAGGAGAAGAAGAGGAGGGGGAGGGGGCGAGAGATGTGAAGTACTCTGCCTTCTTTGATGAAGGTGATGATCAGGAAAATGAGCAAGATCACCCTTCTGATGATGAACTTGATCAAAATAATGTAACTGATCAAGATGATGATCTTGAAGAAGAATCTTTAGACGATGAAAACAACATAGAAGATGACATTCAAAATGGTGTAGAAGTAACAAAACCACCAAAAACAGGCGACAAAAAAGTGAGATTTGCAGAAGAAGCTTCAAGTGACGAATCAGAGTCAGAAATAAATGACAAAGCCACAGATAACAAACAGAACACCAACGAGAAGAAATCTGAATTTGAATTAAGACAAGACAGATTAAAGAGTACTATAGAACGATTGGAAGCAAAGACGTTAAAAGACGCACCATGGCAGCTTAAAGGAGAAATTGCTGCGGCAAAACGTCCACAAAACTCTTTGCTTGAAGAAGTAGTAGACTTTGATTTAACATCTAGACCAGCTCCATTAATAACTGAGCAAACAACTCTCACATTAGAAGACATTATACGTCAAAGGATCAAGGACAAAGCTTGGGACGATGTTCAGAAGAAAGAGAAACCTGTTGATGATCAACTCAACTTCCGTAAGACGGAAATCCTTGACCATTCAAAGAGCAAACTCAGCTTGGCTCAAGTGTACGAAGCAGAATACCTAAAACAAAAACAAGCTTCATCAGGTGACGTTGAAGATGAAAAAGAACCAGAAGCCCACACTCAAATACGAGATGACATGCGCCAATTATTCGCTAAACTTGACGCTCTATGCCACTATCATTATACACCGAAAGCAGCTCATGCCGAGGTGAAGATTGTCTCCAATACACCTGCAATTTCAATGGAGGAAGTCGCCCCAGTAGCGACAAGCGATGCTACACTACTGGCCCCAGAAGAAGTTAAACGGAAGAACAAAGGAGAGCTAATGACTAAAGAGGAGCGAACCCTGACAGATAAGAACAGGGAACGTAGGAAAAAGAAGAAGTTGCAGCGCGCCAAAGGAGGTCAAGTGACTAAGATTACGGACCACAGGAACACTAAGAAGGGAGTGGAAGCAAATGATAAGTCCCTGAAGACGTCTAAGGCCTTCTTCCAGCAGTTGAATGATGAAGCCACTAGTCTAATTAAGTCCAAGAATAAGAATGTTAAGTTTGGTAAAAATAAAGGATAGTAATGTTTGCTAATGTTTAAAAGGAGTCTTTATTTTGTACTTTAAGACCCGTTTAAAAATTTGTTTTTCGGCTGTTTGTACGAGGTATCTGTCTGTTTCTATGAGATCTATCTCTGGACTTATTATGTTGACTATAGATTCATATTCCTACTAATATTCTAGATATCTTGAGTTTAGTTAGATGTTTGTATGATTGTAAGTTAGTGTTTGTTGCTCTATCGCACAAAAAGGCTGAACGGATTTGAATGAAATTTGGTAACTTATGCTCTGAATTAACATTTAGAGTAGTTTTTACCTCGGAAAACGCAGGTGAAGTCGCAGGGCACAACTAGTGATAAATAAATACGTTGGGTTGTTCGGCTTAACTTACCCTTTCCTTAAAACCCAGTATGCATAAGTTAATCCAAAAAATGTCAGTCTTAATGTAAAAAAAAGGTAAAGAGGGCTATAAAGATGAGATATGCTAAGCCAAAAGTGCTCAATAAGGACCTACTCATAATTTTAAAACCACTCACCCGGAAATCACTGAAAACAACAGCTGTTCATACATAGAAAATGATAGACAATGTTGTTACCATGGACCGTTTTTGGCTTAGCATACAGCATACCCTTTTCTTATAACTCTGTATTTACTCTATGACAAAACCGAGCTACGTTCAAAAGGCGCTGCTGCTGCTCCTGCATTTTCACTAGTGCGGTGATGATGTTGATGATGATGAAGAAAACCAGCCTATGTGTTAACCCAGAGCTTATTTCTAATTTCATCCAATTCCGTACAGCCCTTTCACCGTGAATGAGTAGGTACCTAACAAACATACATACAACTTTTACTTTTTAGAATTCAAGCTTGACTCAGTATGATGGCGCCTCACAGCGCTTTTTTAGGCTTCTGAATTTCTGATTTTAGTTTTCTCCAGGGAAAACCCCTTATAGTAAGACTCCGGTGTCCGTCTGTCTGTCTGTATGTTATCTGTTCGTTGAAAGCAAGTTTCGTCCAAGGTTGAAGTTGAAAGGCTTGCTTTTGGACCGCCATCTCGCCTGATAGTGAGCAATGATGCGGTCTACGATGGAGCACGCTTGCTAGAAGAAACCGTATCACTTGAAACTATACAGGGCTAAGCTGAAAAGGGCTTATAGTAATGAGCCCTTTTCGGCTTAGCATTCCTTTTATTTATACCCCTGTTTATCGAGGAACGGTCTACTCAGTGCGTTTCATCCTCTAGCAGTCCACTATCTGCGAGCAAGCTGCACAAATGCACATGTTTACCTACTTTCTAGGTCCTATAGTACTCTATGTACGTAGAATAGGACAGCACAGCATGTCGGCGTGTAATATGCAGCGCAAGTGGCTCGGCATTTAACATTGAGCCCTAGAAGTAAAAAGTAACGGCGCACGTTATGCAACTTCGACTCGACGGCTAACTGCAATAAGGACGGGGAGTCTCGAATGTGTTCGTAAATGGAGAAGGTAGGTAAGCGCCACGTTTGCTCATTTTTCTTTGAATAAATCACAATGCATTAACTAAACTAACTAATGCATATCGTTGAAAAATAAACTAAATTTAAAAATACTTGAGCCGATTTTATTGAATCATAGCTACTCGTAGGAACACTCTTGATATACCTACTCAGGTTTTAAAACAAAAAAAAAACAAATCAAAATTGGTTCAGTCACTACGATGTCATAGGAAGCACACTTAAAGGCGTTAAAGGTACTCCTCCTTTTTGAGTCGGATCTTCAAAATACATATTATAAGTATGAAATGAGGCAGGGTCTCTATCGAGCGTAAAAATACTACATTTTTAAAGCACCACGTATTTTTCGACTACAGTTAGAGGCAGAATTGAAGTCAAGCGCTTATGATAGACGTAGGTACGTAAGTACACACATTCATGTGGGTACTTTCACAAAAGAGTCACCTCCATCCCGCCAGCATCCCGTGCCCTCTGATTCGTCTCGCGCCATATCGCAGCGTTTTTCCTCGCTAATTACCGCCAGTTACGGCCCGAGTTAGTTTTACAAAGCCGAACATTTGTGGGATTTCCCGGCAGCGCGTGGAACGGCTGCCTTATTTGATGCTTGTTGGTAATGTTCCGAGGTATTTAAACTGAACGGTCTTAGTTGACGCAGATAGTAGTGCTTAGAAGCATAGATAGGTAGAATAGCATGCATAGACAAACCACATAAGTAGAAAAGCATGCATGCATATTGCATAGATAATAAAACCACAAAACACTGAGAGGATAAACTCCTTATTTTGTTATAATTAAAACGGATATCATGTAAAAATTAAGTCGTTTACTAATTTTTATTTTTATTTTTTTTTATTTTATTTAATTGAGTGACGAGACCAGCAAATCGCTCGCCTGATGTTAAACGTCACGTTTGCCCATAACAGGTCCGCGCCACCCAGAATTTCGAACTCGCAGAATTCAAGCCCCTGCGCGGCACAGCACTGCGCTCGTCACCCTGAGATATAAGATATTTAATCTCCCATTTGCCCTGAGTTCCGATCATTCGGTGATCTTCATCAGGAAATTACAAGCGTGACGCGCTCGTGGTTGCGTCTCGCCTGGCACTGCGGACCGCGGCGCGTTGCGCGTCTGAAACTTTATAGGTAATACACAAACAAACTATAGTAATTACTAATTAGGTATATTTTATCAATTGCATATGCACAAAACTATTACTTACCTATTCTATATAATAAAACTGTCCATAACTGCCAGCGTACTCGCTGAGAGTAATCTAACCCAGGCAAACTTATCGCAATTTATTCGTGAAGAAATACGTATTTGTAAAATTCATATTTATAGAAATATAAATATGAAGTTTGGTGGGTAGGTTCTACGTATTCTATGAAGGCAACCATACTCCGAAAAGAATTTACAATATTCAACATTTGAACGAGGCGGGACACAGTTTATCTACTTTAATTTTCTTTTTCATTTTAGTTTTATGATTCTTTTTGTCTGTTATTTCTGATGTGAACAATAAAGAGTATATCAATCTCTAAAGATTTTAATTAATAATTAAGATTCACGAACCCAAAGCAATAACAACACCAACAATGTCCGAAGTACTACAACCTAGTGGTATATTCCCCCAAACTGCCCGTCGAGGCACAATTCCGCCGCGCATTTCCCCGAACTAGTAATTGCGCCTGCAGGAAGTGTGTAATATCGTCCACCGAGGCGCACTTACGCTATTGCTGTTAGTTTTTTGCAGGCGCCGAGCGTTGACAATTTGGAAAGTGAAGGAAAAATATAAGTTTTGGTCACTAAAAATTCTTTTTTGTATCTATTGTTTAGTTTTGTTTACAATTTGGATAATTAAAACAGAATACAACCAAAATAAAGCTTATCCGACTGATTTTATAAATGTGTAAGTTTGTTTGGATGTTAGTTACCTACCCACTCAATCACGTAAAAAAGGCTAAATGGATTTGGATGAAATTCATCTCAAAATCTCCACCAAATCGAATTTCATTTCAGTACTCTAGATTCTAGGGTATTAGGTTCTTTCATTCCATAGTAAAATTCGCGGGCTAAACGCGTAAAAGTCACACAAAATGTAACTCGCCATATGTTCAAATTTTTACGAAAATACAGCTGTGGGGGAGATAAAGTAAAAAACCAATAAAATTACCGTGTACCGCGGGGCACACTCATATTTGTCACTCGTATGCGGATAAGAGTCACCGCAGACGTCGGACTTTTAGTCGACGAACTCTTCTTATCTATCTCTCTCAGTTACGGGTTAAATACAGGTAACGAGCACAGTGGCGAGAAAGTGCTCTCGGCCGAGTAAGTATTCGGTTTTTTTGGTTGGCAGTTTGACGAGGCGAGACAGTCACTTGCTCGTCCTTGGTAGTATGCTATTTTACTGTCACGCCAGAGTAGGGCTAGCACAACTTTGACGTAAAAATACGTAGCGAGTTTTCGATAGAAAAGTGTACGCCATTTACGACTGTCAAGTATGCTCCTGACGGGTGTAAATAGTGTACACTTTTCTATCGAAAACTCGCTACGTATTTTTACGTCAAAGTTGTGCTAGGCCCACTGTACTTGTTACGTGTAATCAACCTATTACGTGCTAAGTGAGTACACAATTACCGCCTTATATGCCAGAGGTCCCAGTTCGATTCCCGGTCGGCCAGATGTTTGAATAATGAATTGAAATAACTATCTGTTCTGGGTCTGGGTGTTAGTTACTGATGTCCTTGTCTTTGTGTGTGCTCCATGGCATCCTCTACTCAGGGTGTCCTAGTGGGGAGCTATGAGAGTGAAACGTTACTTTACTTTAATTTGTGAGCTGGGTACGTTTTTTTGAGAGGATTCATGCTCGAACCCTGTGCTCGCTCTAGTTGAGGTTTGAGTCCGTCGTCTATGGTCCTTAAGCTTGTCACAGACAAAGGATTCGTACTGTTATAACTATTAGTAAATACTATATTTTAGTACTTACCTAATATATTTTTAGGAAACTCAACCCTTATGATAATATATTAACAGTATTTATAAGTAGATACATATAAAGTAAGATTTACAAGTACGGGGTTATGAGGAAAGCGTATGCTGAGCCGGAAAGGGCTCTTTGTACTCATCATTATAAACCACTTTTAGTGTGGGACCAACCCTAAGATCGAGAAAATAAAAAGGGACTATTGCATAGAAAAATGTCAATGACGCTTGACAATGTATGGAACCGCTGATTTCTTTTCTTGATTTCAGGCTTGGTCTCGTAGTAAAAGTTGCTCGTCATGATGAGTACTATGAGCCTTCTTCGGCTTAGCATACCCTTTCCTGATAACCCTGTAATAGCTCAGTTCAACTGATATGGAGCTTTATCTAAAACAAAAACTTGTGTTTGTCCTAAATAAAGGAACAGTTGTATGCGGCGCGACGGCGCTGCGTCTCCGCTGCGTTGACTACGACTGTTTTAATCCGCTACAGTCGGTCACAAATTTGCAATTTGTACTATTACCCGCGCCCTCGAGACTTGGGAGCGGGCTTGGAAGAAGTAGAAATGGCAATGCATTTATTTAAGTAATTTAAAGTACTAAAATAATGTTTTATTAAGATATGCTAAACCGAAAAGGAGTCATAGTACTCATCATTATGAAGAAAGAAAATGAAAAAAAAAATGTGAAGAAAATGTGGACGCCGTTGTCGGTAAATCGGCATGGAATGCATCATTATGAACAACTTTTACTAAGCGGCTAACCCCGAAATCGAGAAAAAAATATCACCTGTTCCATAGAAAAATGTAATGACACTCAACAAAATGTATGGAACAGCTGATTTTTTCGCAATTTTAAGGTTATAGTAAAAGTAATGATATGAAAACTATCAGCCCTTTTCGGCTTGACGTACCCTCTCCTTATCAGCCTCATCATATGCAACCTTTAATCCTCCCACTGCTGGGATACAGGTCTACCCTAGAAGGGTGATTAGGCCGTATTCCACCACGCTGGCCAAGTGCGGGTATCAGCCTGTATAAGCCAAATTTTTTCCCGGAAATTTAACAGTGTGCCTTACACAACTTGCTCGCCTTGTCAAAGTTGTGCTAGGCACACAGTTTTCGTCGTTACGGATCAAACCGCAAGCCGCATCTGGATAAATATAGAAAACTGAAAACTGCCTTGTCTATCCAACTCGTAGCTCTTCGCACCAGGACATCAGAGCTCTCAGACAAATAAATTCAGTCGCAGATAACCGACGCATAAATCTAGTGAACGCACCCGGGGCCGCCCGGAAAAATGCCTCAGTTTCTAGATAGGATGTCTCGCTTGCTCGTGTGGGTTGGTGTGCTGCTGTCCTGCTCGCTCTTTCGAAATTTGGGTTTTGAATTTTTGTTACATTTCTGTAGTTTATAACTTGATAAGTTTTGGTTGTAGTATTTTACTAGAATATAAAAGAATAGATTTGATGAATTTGCAAACAATTTACAAGAAAAAAACTAAGACTAAGTAGAATTACATTCGTTAGTATACAAGGACAGCCTCATCGTCCAAAGCGATTTCTTCCAGACAACCTTTGGATGGACAAGACTGAGATTTTTGAAAAACGGTCGATGGGACACTATTTTAGTACTCTTTTTTAGTTAAGAAATACGGCGTTTACCATAGCTCAATGGATGTTAGCAAAGATCTAGTCGTTTTTGAGAGCTGGAATATGCAATGATTGTGTCGTAGCCATCGTAGAGATTTCGTAGCTCGTAGCATCGGCTGACTCTAAGTCGTAGCTCGTAGCACGGTATAAATCACCCAACAAACATCACAGCACAGCCAATAGAGTGAAATGCTAAAACTGTACATGGGTCTTATTTATAAACCTAGTTTAAACTTAATCAGTGCTTAAAATTCTTCGTATTATTTTCGGAGGTGACATTCCACGTCTGCAAGAAGTTATCAGAGCCTTTAAACCGGTGATATACCTACTTTAAATATTTCACACTCATAGCTCCCCACTAGGAATAAATCCTGTGTCGGGGATGCCATGGAACACACACAAAGACGAGGACAACTAACACCCAGACCCAGAACAGATATTTAAATTATTCTGCCCTGCCCGGCCGGGAATCGAACCCGGGACCTCTGGCATATAAGGCGGTTATGTTACCACTGAGCCAAACAGGCCGTCTTCAGTCAGTGTTTGTAAGTGAGGGCCTTAAGGCCTTTCGTCTTTTATCTTTTTCGATTGAACTTAAAAGCTTTTAAAAGAGAAAAAGACATAACATGGATTAACTAATAAAAGGCTAGTATGTGTTTATTAATAAGGGCCAAGGGTCTACTATTAAAGTGAGTTCTGCCGTGTTTCGAAATGGTACAACAAACCGTAGGACCCGATTTAAAAAAACCTTAAGGAAAGGACGAAGTAAAATACTCTTCCTCCCCCTTAGGAAACAGTAACATATTCCATTTTTTTGGTCCCCACTTTTCACACCATTTTTTCCTTTTAAAGTTTAATCCTCCATTTTAAAACTATTCCCTAAATGCTATACGAGAGGCGAGAACGCTGAGAAAATTGCAATTTTCTTGGACATAATGTTTCCGCAGAATTTGTGAATATTGGATAGGAATTTATATTACGTGTTACAACGCGGTTAGGATATTAACAAGAATATAGAAAAGTCTGGAAAGAAATTTTACTAATATTATAAACTGCGCCCCGCGGTTTCACCCGCATTTTCACCGATAAAAAGTAGCCTATGTCTTCATCCAGATTCCAGACCATGAACAACCTTTACTCCAAATTTCATGTAAATCCGTTCAGCGGTTTTAGCGTGAAAGAGCAACAAACATACTCACAAACTTTCGCGTTTATTATTCTTTTTATTAATGTACGTTGGTGGTGTTTGGATGTTTGTAATGCAGTGAAATTACAGGGCAAATGGGAGATTAAACAACGTATATCTCAGGGTGACGAGCGCAGTGCTGTGCCGCGCAGGGTCTTGAATTCTGCGAGTTCAAAATTCTGGGTGGCACAGACCTGTTATGGGCAAACGTGACGTTTAACATCAGGCGAGCGATTTGCTCGTCTCGTCACTCAATTATACAAAAAAAAAAACGACGGGTTGCATTCCGGGAGTGCCGGCAGAAGTGAAAACTTAAGTATTAACGTTGTGCGTTTTGGATATTTTGGAATGGTTAGGGAATAATTTTGCACGAATTGCTTTAATTATTTTAATAGAAAAATGAATCGATATCGTGTCCACTATAATCATAACACTATAACTGTCAAATTAGAACATTTGCGCAAGCGCCCTGCGCCGCCTAAACGAAACAGCCGGCGCGGCGCAGGCATGCATTTTCGCCGCGCCGTAGAAAGAGAGGGGGATACTAGCTGTCTACTCTCCACCCGTCTTACGAATTTTCGATCAGGTCACGTGACCCTGTCGCGAGTTTAACATTTTTTACCCATTCCAAAAAAGTGTACAACGCCGCTAAAGAAGTTTTCACTTCAAAAAACACGCAGAAACGGCTGATAGATTTGATGAAATATGAAGTTAGTTGGGATGTTTTTTTCCCAGAAAATGCGAGTGACTCTGTGGGGGCCAGTTAGTAAAATAAACAAATATAAACCTCCTTTACACAGCTTGAAATTGTACAATATTATAAAGTAAGTGATTGTGAAGTTTGCTAGTTCTTCACGCTGAAATGGCTAATCGGATTTGGATGATATTTTGTGTGGAGATTGCAAAATATTGTATTTAGGCAATAGTAAAAATTAAGTCGTTGGAAAGTCGTAGTTAACGACTTAATTTTTAAGTGAGTATTCCCGTTTTAACGTTAGTTTCCATTACAAAATTCTTTTAAACCCTCAACGCAAAACGACAGGCTGTTATAAGTTTAACGTGTCTAATTGTCTATGTTTGTGTGCATGTTTCAGTCTGCCGCATCGCAACGGATGGACCGATTTTGATAATGTATCTTTTGTTGGAAAGGTGAATTAGCCGGCAGTGTTTTCAGCTATGTCTGATGAAAATCGATTTAGCCGTTACACCGTTGGGTTTTCTAAAATTTTAAATGTAATCTGGTTGTCTGTAATTTCTTGTGTGAACAATAGCTTATCTATCTACTTAACTATTCCAGCACAGTCTAGCTCCTGAGCTTCGCAGATTATCATTTTGATGTAGGCAGGGACCGAGTAAGCACTTCCTATATTCCTAGACACCGGTGCTAAAAAGCCGCCGCATGCGGTTCCTTGGCCGAGATAAATAGTCCTTGCTATCTCTTTTGCACAGTTTTTGAAGACATAAAACCACTAATTAAGTACTTAATTTAGAAAAAAATGTTCTTTTAGATAGATAAACTCTTTATTGTTCACATCAGAAATTGCAGACCATATGAATCATAAAACTTAAACAAGAACATTATTTTTACAAAACAAAAAACAAAAACCGACTTCAAAAGACCGACTATTGAGTTATTCATCTATTTGTCGCGCACGTACTTAATGCAAATTTAAGACTTATATGGTTTTCTCATGGATACCATTATCACAACTGGACTAAATTGAAATGGGACCAAATGGGAAGCGTCAACTTTCTAATAAAAAAAGAATCATCAAAATAGAATTCACCCAGTCAAAAGTTATAATATAAAGGTATAATAATTTATACAAACATAAAAAAAAAAAAACATACAGACGAATTGATAACCTCCTCCTTTTTTGAAGTCGGTTAAAAAGCAAACAAAGCAAACTTTTTAGCAATGTTTCAAAACAATATGAAAAGTCTGTCTAGTCGTTTGAAAGCTATGAGCTTTTTACTGAGTTGATAATATGGGGTTGTTGTACAAAGATAAGGGTCGACCACTACAGACTACAGACCTATTAAATACTAGCTGACCCTTGCTCACTTCGTTGGGCATAATGTTAATTAAACCCGAAGCCATCGCGCGCCGTCCGGACCGTTTTTTCTCCGATTCACTTTGCAAAACGGACTACCACGTAAAAGCCTTTTTATTTTTCGGTTTTTTATATAACCTATGACACTCAGCAATAATGTGGCTTTCTATTGGTGAAAGAATTTTTAAAATCGGTTCAGTAGATCCCGAGATTACCCCTTACAATTTAACAAATATACAAACACACAAACTTTACTTCTATAATATTAGTATAGATGAGGGATAATTTTACACAGGGTTATAAGGAAAGAATATACTAAACCGAAAAGGGCTCATAGTACTCATTATTCTAAACAACTTTTATTATGGGACCGACCTTGAAAAGGCGAAATAAAGCAGCTGTGGTCGAGTATCATTGACAATATTCTAAGGAACGACTGTTTTTTTTTTGCGATTTCAAGATTGGTCTCGTAGTAAAAAAATCATGAGCATACTTTTTTCTTATAACCCTGAACGCCATAAGTTTTTAACCGACTTCAAAAAAGGAGGTTATTAATTCGACTGTATGTTTTTTTTTAATTTTTTTTTATGTTTGTTACCTCATAACTTTTGACTGGGTGAACCGATTTTGATGATTCTTTTTTTATTAGAAAGCTGACGCTTCCCATTTGGTCCCATTTCAATTTAGTCTAGTTCTGATAATGGTATCCATGAGAAAACCATATAAGTCTTAAATTTGCATTAAGTACGTGCGCGACAAATATATGAATAACTCAATA
This sequence comes from Alcis repandata, assembly GCA_949125135.1. NCBI lineage: Eukaryota > Metazoa > Arthropoda > Insecta > Lepidoptera > Geometridae > Alcis > Alcis repandata. The sequence continues at coordinate 1,131,812 of OX421247.1, forward strand.
GTCGGTCTTTTGAAGTCGGTTTTTGTTTTTTGTTTTGTAAAAATAATGTTCTTGTTTGAAATATTAATCCTACTTGTTAATATTAGTATCGTTAAATCAATCACATAACTATTTACACGTATAACCATGATCACAACGTCCCAACTCAGCGCCATTATCATCTCTAAACAGCCGACCACAATCACTGCGAAACCTGTTCCCGATTGTTTATCACACCTACGAATAGCCCATAACCGATAGCGGTTATTTCTCTATGGCAATAACCGGCCATGTTTTCAAATAACTATAAAATGACTAGCAGTGCCTCGTGGTTTCACGCGAGCAGTTAACTTTCAGTTCAGTTAACTCAGATCAAGTAAAAAGCAGATATAGTGCTGCCTTAGATACAGGTGAAGTCAAAAAAACTAACCTACTGCCCGTGTACGTATATTTCAAGCACATATTGACGCATAAAAAATACTCGAATGAATCGTCAATTCTTACGTCAGTTGCTCAGAGAACGTGGACAAGAAAAATAAGTAGTAATAAAGGTAGTTTTTATGCGTCAATATGTGCTTGAAATATACGTACACGGGCAGTAGGGTAGTTTTTTTGTCTTCACCTGGATCTAAGGGAGCACTATATCTGCTTTCTACTTGATCTGAGTCAGTTAACAGATCAAGTTTCGGTTGCAGAGAAAGTTTCTTGAGTAAAGGAGTGTGATATGTCATAAGTAACGATATAGTTAAACAAAGTTTTATCTTAATTAGTTCAGCTATCACAGCTTCTCTTACAGTTTAACATTTACTAGCACTTAAATTTAGATCTAGAAAACTACAAAATAAATGAACAGAATCTAGAATTAATAATTGAATTAAGCTATATAATTTTCAGATATAGGTAATGTTTAAATATCGTACTCGTAACAAAATAAGTACATACTCTTTCATACAAACATCCCCATTTGTACCCATATAAGTATGTATACTATATGCAGCGGGTAGGTATAAACGATGTGTTCCGATAGAAGTCGGCCCGCGGCGGAGTTCAGCATTTATCTGGACCTATAAAGTCAAACTGGGGGAAATTAAAAAGAGTAACGGTCAATAACTGGCCTAGACCGCCGGCGGGGCTGCCCCGCTTTTTTGAAGGAGGCTGAGGGGTTGAGCAGACGCGCTGTAAGTCTGCCGTTCTTATCAAAAGTGCAGTTACAATGTTTGGCATTTAAACTTGCATCCATCGCCGTCAAAAAAAGTTTTGATGGAATAAAACGGATTGGGTTCAAAGAACTTTTTGAGCATTTTCTTGAAGTCATTTCCGTGTTTTTTGGTCATAGCTCGAGGTAGTTTGCTTGCATCTGTACGTAGTCAAATTACACCACACTACCACTACCGGAGAGATTAGAATCACTCAGTCAGTCGAAACGTTTCATATTGCCGTGGACAGGAGGAAATGTTGGCGCAAGATAGTCAGGGACGTTTTGCTGATGGTTCAAATATGAATGAACGAATTGCGAAGGTAAGGTTGCATTTAGCTGTCGCTTTATTCTTAAAACCTTTTTTTGCCATGGCGCAAGCCTGTCTACCTTTCCGCAATTTCCTGCATAAAGGTATTTTTTTAGAGTAAAAAATCTGATAATACAGCTGCCTACGATGCCCTCTCGGCATCAAATTAAGTTCGAAACCATGGACTTCAAAATCAAACCGCATCACTGCAGCTCGTCTGACAGACTTCAAAAAGTTTATGAGAAAGGGAAATGAACGCAGTAGCACCAGCTCCAGTTAACTTCATTTCGAAATTATCGAAAAGGCTTTAAAAAGTTTTGAAAAAGTAAGTTTAGGCTATATAGGGCTAGCCTACTAGAGGTTAGCCTTAAGGATGAGCATGCATACGAAAAATGACAATAATTCATTGTTGATGTAAAGTAAATCAATAAAGATTTAGTACCTAATTAACATTACGTTAGAGTTTGACATTTCGTTATGTGTTTATGCATACTTTTAAACAGGCTTTCAGGCAATAGAAAGATTTTGAGAATTGTTCTGTAGGTCATCATATGCAACCTTTAATCCTCCCACTGCTGGGATACAAGTCTACCCTCGAAGGGTGATTAGGCAGTATTCCACCACGCTGGCCAAGTGCGGGTTGGTGGATTCACATACGCCATTGAATTTCTTCTCCGGACATATGCAGGTTTCCTCACGATGTTTTCCTTCACCGAAAAGCCAGTGGTATGTAAATTCGTACATAAGTCTCAAAGAACTCATTGGTACGAGTCGGGGTTTGAACCCGCCACCTCAAGAATGCGAAGCGGCTGTTCTCCCATTGAGCTACCACGGCTTTTAGTTCTGTAGGTATTTTGTTTAAAGTATAGAAAAATGAAAGATTTTTTTATAATTATTATGTTTTCCTAGACAATTTTGGGCATAGCGACTTTTTGATAAGTTTAAAAAGGAAATGCAGTGTAGATTGGATGTGTATTAAAAACTTAGGTCCAATACAAGGAAATGAAACATTATTGCTTTAATACCAGTTGGTACTTACATTAAAATTAAACCACAGAATAAAGAGGTAAATTAGTTTAACAGGCATTTCCGTCTCTTTTTATTTCAACACGCGAGACAAGTTTAGAAAGTCTTACTATGTTTAAATAGAGTAAAACACATTCGAAGGCATTAAAAAAGGGATATTTATTCAACCAAACGAACTGTAACAAGCGAAAACCAAACTAAATCTCAAGAATAGCACGATCCATTGCTCCACAGAATCAAATCTCGCATTAAGCTCAGCGCACACTGCGCTGGATTTAAGCTCCAGCGCACACTGTTGGCCTAATATAATATACTACCCGCTAATATTAATGTCGTGATGAGGAGGCGTTTGTTGGTTTGTTTGTCCTTTCTGAGACTGAGCGGTTGAGGCCAGTTTTTGTAGAGAGAATAAGAGGAAAGTAAGCTTTTGTTTTCTTTTGTTTTGAGTGCTTATTGTTTATCACTCTCTAGAGAGTAAGGGTTCGCATTTTATTATACTTTTTTATGCAATTGAGTGACGAGACGAGCAAATCGCTTGCCTGATGGTAAGCGTCACGTTAATCCATAACGGGCTAGGGCAAAGCATAAGAAATCGTTTTGGTTTTAGCAGGCAAGTATTTATGTTTGTACCAAGTGTTTCTGATTTTTGGCGGTAGCAGTTTTAGGACAAACAACCGAGCCACATAATTTTACATGACACCCGTTCCATATAAACGAGCAAGTCCTGTAGCACAGCGAGTGCAGCCGCGGGTCTCTGCTAGTATAATATACGCGCGGGTTTTGTGAATGCTAGTCGTACTATATTAGATTTAGTGCTCCCTGATTATTTGCAGAGTAGTGCGGCGGTAGAGACAACGGGGAGTGGAGGGCTCGAGGGCATGGCTTTGTTTATTAATTTTCTATCACTAGCATTGAGATACTATATAGTACATATAGAAATAGTATATAATAATATATTTTGTAGTAAATATTTATACAAATATAAATTAGACTGCAGATTATATCCCAATAATAGATATCCCAATTTAGTGACTCTTTCCCGGATTGGCTAAAATTGCAATTGACCTGCATACGAATTAAGACCGCGGTACTTGTTAACAAGCATTCGCACATACACACAAACTCTATCTATCGACGCGCTTTATCTAGTTGATAATAAAGTTTTCTAACAATGCCGTTCTAAGCCATCTCTCAAAGCACATCCTATTTACCCTACACACCCTGTATAACATGCCCTGCACTCTCTGTATCTGACTACTCTACGCTCGCTGCCGGCGCGCCGCCTCTGCAATAACATTACACTGCATCGTGCCTACATTACGTCGCTAATCAGTTATATACATACATACATACATACATTATATACATTTAAGATATATGGTTCATGCATGAAAACCGCAGGATTTAATATTCTAAGTAATTGAAATATTAAAGTGGTGTTCTCACTTAAGGGTATGTACGAGTATATTATGTTGTTTAAGTTTAGCATCATCATATGCAACCATTAACCCTCCCACTGCTGGGATACAGGTCTACCCTCGAAGGGTGATTAGGCCGTATTCCACCACGCTGGCCAAGTGCGGGTTGGTAGATTCACATACGCACATATTGAATTTCTTCTCCGGACACATGCAGGTTTCCTCACGATGTTTTCCTTCATCGAAAAGCCAGTGGTATGTAAATTCGTACATAAGTCCCAAAGAGCTCATTGGTACGAGTCGGGGTTTGAACCCGCCACCTCAAGAATGCGAAGCGGCTGTTCTCCCACTGAGCTACCACGGCTTCAAATTTATCTTGTTACCGTTTAGCTAAACCTTAAAACAAAGGAGGCCGAGATTGTACGCCTTTGAAAAATATACCAACTGTATGATACTGTATGATTCGAGGTGTTGGATCGTATTGGATCGATTTGCTGGGTTCCGTAGTTATCTTGAAATAAAAGGTTTCATCGACAATTTGGTTGGTTGTCAATCATAGCCTAGTTTTTTTATAAATGTTATCAGTTATACCAACCATAATTAATTATGGGTATTTCATTTAAAAATCTTAAGTTTGCTCTTTAAAAAATAAAAGGTCAAATAAAAACACCACAATATATACACTATCACATCTACAATAAAATTATTGTAACTAATATAAGATATTATACTAGTATGAAGATTCGTCATAGACCTAGACCGCCGTAGGCCCTCTACGAAGCACCGTAACTTTGGTACCGTAACACTACGCTTTGGTAGCTCATCGAGTACATTTTCTGTCTAAATCCTAGTTTTTTTTTTTTTTTTTTTTTTTTTTTATGTCATTGAGTGACGAGACGAGCAAATCGCTCGCCTGATGTTAAACGTCACGTTTACCCATAACAGGTCTGCGCCACCCAGAATTTTGAACTCGTTCAAAACCCTGCGCGGCACAGCACTGCGCTCGTCACCCTGAGATATAAGTTGTTTAATCTCCCATTTGCCCTGTAATTTCACTGGAAACAATGCCCTTCCAACCGGAACACAGTAATGTTTGCACATTACTGCTTGGCGGTGGAATATCTGGCAAAGGTGTGGTACTTCCCCAGGCGGGCTCTGCAAAAGAGCCCTACCACTACAAAACCTAGTTAACCATTTAAGACTTTTTTAAATCTCGATATACAGTAAAATCTTGATTAATTTTAAATATATTTTTTTAATAACAGTGCGGTAAACAAGCAGACGGCCAGCGTGATGTTAAGCCGAACCGTCGCCTGAACACCTGCAACATTACCTGCTATTTCTTATGGAACCTACAGTTTAACATGCCATCCGAAACACGGTAGCGCTCACCTGTAAGAAACAGATCGAGACAGACTGAGTCGCAGATCCTCGCAGAGCAAATCAGATCTTGTAATGATTGAACGTACTGAGAGCTGCGTACTGCGGTGTAGGCACGTGCAACACAGAAATGTGTCTATCCCGCTCTCGCGGCCTATATCTGTCTCGCTCTGCCTTGCAAGATCTGTTCTGTGCTGTGCTGCGTCACCTGCATCTCATACGCTTGGCCTGATTGCTTCGAAAATACTTCTATAAAAACCATGCCACTCTACGAAGACCCGTAGACCGTCTACGGAGATGTAGATCGTCTACAGTCGTCTACGAAGGGTCGTAGATTAGCTACAAGCTACAGCGAGGTCATTTTGTTTTTTATTTTAGATGAAAAGGGTTCATTGAAAGTTTTAATTAGATTTTAATAGATTTAATTGGATTTTATTTAAAAAAAATGTATTTGCGATAACGCCGCGAGTTGTTGCACTAGTTTTTAAGCGTTATTTGCATTAATTTTATTAATTTTTTCGTGAACAACAAAGAGATTATAAATCTCGAATAAGTATACTAAACTTTGTAACCCGTTAGTAATAATAAGTTAAAACATATGTTAAGTAGGTATTTGTATTACAAATACTTACAAATTTTGCTTAAACTTAATTGGTTTTAAAATTCTCTTTAAAAGTATTTTTTTTTGCACGTGACATTTTACGTCAGTTGTGTTACTGCATTTAAGCACTGTTCATAAGTAAAGTCCAAGATGTTTACGAAACTTTAAACCTGACCTTAAAAACGTGTCAAATAAGTTCACATCAAATAAATAAAAAAACTTGCAACAAAGACAAAAAGATACAGAATAAGATAAACAAAAATTAGTCCAAACCTCAGAAAGAAAACATTATCTTTACAGAAAAAATCTGCCTAAAACGCTACGAGCCCAAGATGTGTTTTTAACTCACACTGACACACTGACGCACACATCGAAAATAAATGTGACAGCTATAGACGCGTCAGCTGAAATAAGCACGCAAGCGAATATCGATCTTACTGCTTCAGAAAAAAGCTGTAATTAGCAAAAACGGGTGAGGTAAAATTAGGATATTTCGAAAGTCGAACGCAACACTTTAAGTTGATTCATTGTAGTTGAATTTCAGCTTTATGGCTTAGAAAATAAGGCTGAAATTTATATTTGTAACAGAACAGATATGTCACGTTTACGTTCCGCAAGCTTATTGGGTAAGTAAACGACTGCGAGCGGTTGTGCGACTTGTCGTGCAAAAAAAGTCGCAAAGAAAGTTGGTGCTATTTTTAAAGCAAATATTTTTCTTGCAAGTTTTAAAAATTGCACAGGCTCTAGCGCTTCTAGGTCTTCTAGTCGGTGACAATACTTTCAACTTGGAACCATGACCGATAACGTCGAAACGTCACGAAAGAGAGATTTATGGAAAAAGTTAATCAGCGAGATGCTTCGTCAAATAATTAAAAACTTAGGTAGAACTTGCAAAAGTTGAAAAGTTACACAAGCATTGCTATTTTGGCAGTTAACATATATGTATTATGTCTAAATCTAGACTTGGCTTCTCAAAGCGCATCACTGAACCAGATATTCAGGTTTCAGTATCCAGGCACCGCGAACTGCCTTAATACAGAATGAGAGACATATCAGCAGTGGTTAGTTTTCTCTATAATTCAGCTGCTGCTGATCCATTTCTTAATTTAATCAAAACCTGAAAGACTTGGAATACTTGGAAAAGATCGTTCTAAGCAATAAAGCCTTTTTTGTTTGTAATTTCTGGTGTGAACAATAAAGAGTTTATTTTTCATAAGCCTTTTTACTGACGGATTTGCGAAATAAAATACGATGGAGCAGTACAAAGATTAATTTTAATGCCAAACATGAATATGGGCTAAAATAATAATTTTATAATTACCTACAAATACCTAACATTACCTTTGGCTTGTAAGTTTTGGTGTGAATAATGAAAAGTTTATCAATATACCAAACTACCGATTTATCTTTAGCAAATCGGCAATGCCTGATATCGCGTCAGCTATTATAGCCAAACGGAGCGCTTAGTGTGATACACACGCGCCCACCGCCCGCACCTCTCTCAGTCCTCTTTGTCGTCATACCCCCGCGCCTCTGTACCGCGCAGGCGAGGACTAAGATAAACGGTTTGGCTATAGTCCCTGACAGCGATAGTCACAACAACAAGCGACAGTCGCAGTCGCAAGTTCCCCAATAGGCGTGCCGAATTTGAAAAAGCTTTCCGAGCAGCGCCGAGCGCGTACCGATCCGGTCCGAGCGGCGCCGACTCGAGGCGAGTGCGAATGCATTACGACGTAGTGGGGTAGGGCTGTCGCGGGGAAAACTGGGGAGTTTGGAGGCCTAGGTAGGTATGAAAAACTATAGAGAACTTTTTTTTTTGTAAACTTTGATATATTTTCAGACACAGATTTTGGAAAACTGGGGACTTTAGAGGCCTAGGTTTGTAATAGCAAACTAGAATGAACTATTTTTTTTATTTTTTTGTAAATTTTGTTTTATTTTCAGGTACAGAAGAAGTCTACAATTAAATGATCAAATTACAAGCACAAGTTTTAACTATGCCAAAGGTAAAAGGTAAGGTTATGTTTTTAGTAATCTACACTACGTATGTTTATATTTACCTACGTATGTTTTATGGGGAGAAGTTTTTGGAGGCCTAGGTTTAGTAAACTAGAGTATTTTTCTTTCCGACTGCGGCAATGCAATATGTAAGATTTTGTTTTTAACTATCTGTGTGTAGTTTATATTATAATATGTTTTTATTTACGTATGTTCCACCGCACACCGTAGCACATAAACTAAATAGTTTATAGTTAAATATTGAGATGAGATGTCAATAAAAAAGTCTCGGAATATATTTTTTCCATCTATTTTTCCTGTTTATTTAAATGAACTTTTTGTCTAATTTAATTCAAACTATTTATTTACTTCGGATCTCTAAAATATGATACAATTTTTTTATATAAATAGACATTAATTTTACATAAAGAACAGCCTAGAAAAAAATACATCAAAAATAAACCCACAAAAAAACTTCAAATCTACAGCAAAAGAAAACCACCAAATTCCGTCAATAAGCCCGAGCCGGAAAAGCTCGTTGCGAAAGCCCTGCGTGCTGGAAGGGAGGGGGGAGCCGCTAGTGGGGGGGAGGCGGGGTATCGCAGCCGCGTCAGTCAGTGTGTCGCGGGGCGCCGCGCTGCCCGCTCGCCATGCGTCTCTTATAACGTATTATGTTCCTCCCCGACCTCCCGCGCGCCTGCATGGTGGACGACGTAGCGACTTACCTCCAAGCGCCCTCCTCGGGACAGGTGGCTACAATATATTCACAACCCATATGTAATTAACAATGATCATATTAACAGATGTTGTGAGCTACTGTCGCTTACCTAAGCCGCGACCGCCGCCCGGGTATTTTCGGTGCGATTTCGCCGTCGGATCGATCTGGACCCACGTGATTGGTGGCTGAATGCGATTTACTATTCGTGCAAAATTACAAAAAAAAGTTGAAATTAAAAAAATATTTCTTTTACTAAAGTTTATATTGCAGTCGTTTGTTTTATTTTGATTTAAAAAAGTCATATTTCGGCATATAAAAATATGTAAATAAAAAACAGTCAAATCTTGTGTAAAGATGTAAAAATTAACCCTTAAATTGTGCACGTGGTCGGTTTTAGCCTAATTATTTTTTTTATTAAAATGGAAGCCAATAAGAAGGAGCAATAAAGGAAATGACGGGAGTGGAAACAAACTGTGTAAACAGATCAATAGAGGTCAGTTATAAACAGAGTGAAACGGAACGTTTCATGATCACAGAAAATGCTGTAATTTATATTATAAATACTACTAATACTTTGCTATAAAATTATGTCAAACTTCGATGCCAATTTTGTCATGTCAAAAATGTGTATTAATTTTTAATATAATAATTTAACGACTTCAAAACTCATATATTTTTTTCATCGCATAATTTTTGAAACGTAGTTTAACTAGTAGAAAATAAAACATGTTCCAAAATAAGTATCTTGTGTAACGATCAAAGATTTTACAGCGCCGAATTTCGTCACCGCAATAAATAAAATAACCTCTTAAAAACCGTATAAACATTTCAAGGAGAAAGCGTAAAACGAAACGACATTTGATTCATCCAATAAGAATTCAGAATGTTTTTTTTGACTCAGCATCCAATCTAGAAAGTTAGGAAATTATTCGAAAAGTAAACAATGTAATAAAAACTGTCGTTGGTGGCTTTTCTCAATTGTATTTACGTAAGTAAACAGGATTAGGTTTGAGAATTACGAGATAAAACGACTTAGAAACGGTTTAGATATATTTTCCTATAATTCCACCTTTATTAAAAAAAAAACCTATCGAATGAAAGCTTTTCAAATGCAACTTTCGTTTAGCTTATAACCATGTAATTAATAAATGAGCATTGCAATTATCGAATACTTATAGTAAATTTGTCTTTAAAAAAAAAAACCGAATTAATTATGAATAAATGAAATAATAAACCGATTTATATACAATCGAGATAAATTGAAACCTTATAAAACTTTTTCCTGGTAGCCTAAAACTAATCTTTCAAACATAAGCATTGAATTACTTGGAACAACTAAAATATGAAAAACCTATTCGGTAAAATGATTGTGAATCGTCAGTTTAATTCTAAAAACTAATAATTTACAAGTGTTAAAAAAAACTAGCAAAATAAAAAAAGACAAGAGTATTTTTGAACAATCCATGTAAAAATAAAAACCACATACTTATTTATTATTGAGCTTTACCTAAAACCCAATTTGATCAGACTTCCCGTTTACAATTAAATAGAATATGAATAAAGCTAACGACATTTTGACTCGAATACAATACAAAAACAATTACAATATTACCAGAAATTGATTTACCAAATCAAGTGTTCATTTTCCCAAAACATGTGTCAAAACCACGTTACATTTCATTGTAAAAAATGAAGAACTAATTTTAAAAGAAAAGTCGAATCAAAATGGGTTTCATAAAACAAATACCAAATTATAAAGTAATACCAATAATACAATACAATATAACTAATACCAATAATACAATGTTGCTAGTTTAAAAAATGTAACAATACCTTGTAATGTGCTGGTAAATCAATAAGGCCAAGATGTAAGGCAACTGCAGGGGAACTACGCCATTCTAGCATAACGCCCATTCCTATCTGCAGCCGTATCTACTTTAACGAGCGATTCTATCTGCGACTATCGGGCCCTTAACGATTCTATTTTTAAAAGTTATATATTTTTTAAATTGTTTATGAATTATAAAAGGTTTTTGTTACTCTTTGATGCTAAATTATTAGATACTTTTATTATCTGCGAGGTCTTTGATTTTTTTTCTGTTAAATATTGTTTTGTATGAATCACTTTTATTATTAGCGAATAACTTCTTCTAATTGCAGACTCTATCTACGGGTGTTATTCTATTTTAACAATTTTTTATTTGTCCCGATTTAAAATAACAAGTCCTTCATTATTAGGTACTTTTTATGTTTCTTAATGTTGCTAACATAAAGTGGTCCAAGCATTTGTAAAGCTTATTTACTTTTCGATAAGTATATTTTTTTAATAATTCACCAAAGGACAACTAATTTACACATGATAATTATATTAAAAAAACATGATTGTTGTAAAAAAATCACTAGGAAAAAACTTAAATTAAGTTATGAAAAAAATTACATAATGTAAATTTACATTAACCATTTACACTTTAACCCTTAAAACGCCACTTGTACACCTTTTATTTTGTTTAAAGCTCGAGGCGGAACCGACCTCACGATTCTATTACGTTCGGGCGCCGGTGCGCGACGCTTGCTTAGCTTCGGTTAACTCGAGCTTCGCATTTCAATTATATTTTCTACTACTGTCTTTATTTGGTCTACTTTATAAGGCTGAATAGACTTTTTTAACCTTTTGGAGAAACAAGTAAAACAAGAGAAACAAAATCAATAGATGTTAAATTTTTATTGTAGCCTTTTTATTACTCTAACTGCCAATAAGTTACAGAAAAAAAAAAACATTCTTAGTTTGAAATATTCATAAAATACGGCACCATTATTAGATATTCAAAATTAAAAAAAAAAAACAAACTGCAAGAGGAAAGGTATAGGATGATTGAAAAGCCCTGATTACTCGTATTTTTAGGTCATCTCCTGAAATACCTCTGGTAGGCTTATCTGATGTTATAAGACAAAAACACTGCAGAATCAATCATTTTTACAGATAGAGTAGATAAATACAGCATTTTATTAAAATCTTAAAATCTTAAAGAAAACATTTGTTAACCCTGCGCTACCTCAGGGCGGAACGGCCCAATGTTTCCATTTCCTTCACGGACCGACGCACGATGCTCACTGGCTCTGCTTACCATGCAAGAACGAACTTTGGCATTTCAATCCTACGATACTGAAGAAATTTAATCAATACTTAAAACTTGTAAACTTGTTTTTTGTTTTATAAAGATAACCATTTTTTGCAGTGATTTATACAAAATAATTGATGTTTATTAAAGTTTATTAAATTATTAAGTAATCATACTTATTAATAAAATAACATTTTTTTACAATAATTTAATTAATGAGTGAGTAAATGAAAACTGGAATAGGTACAGCATTACTATTAGATTCTAAAAAAAGGTATGTTTACTATCAACCAGTTCTTTTTTAAAAACAAAGCCTATCTAATTGCATCATTTTTAAAAAAGATGAAACATTTTATGTTAGTTTATAAATGGTTATATTTTTGTCTAACATTAAATAAAAATGAAAAAAAAGTACAACCGTTTCATCTGTAAAATATGTATACAATACAACTGTAAAAAAAATAACATTACATAAAATATGCCAACAAAAAGTTTCAAACCTAAAATGCAAGCTAATCGAGCTAAATATCCAGTTCTCTAGATATAACTAGGACAAGCGGAACCGAGCTAGCTTCGTATTTGAATTCTGCGATACAGAGCTAGCTGAAATTCTAATTTAATTTTGTTGAATTCACGTGGAAATGTGGATGTAGCGCGGTATGTGCTTGGAACTCTTACGAGTAAATGTTGCTTTTATCACACGATTACGTGAAAATATTGTGCAATATATTTTTTAATAAAAAAATTTTAGGAAAGCTGATCTTTTTATAGTGAGCTAACTTTAATATAATCTTGTATATTATTGACTATAGTTAGAGTCGAAAATTAAAAGTTACATAAGCTTTTTTATATATCATCAACGGCAGCGTACCTGTTAAGATATAAAAAACTCTTTTGATGCTTTTGAATTCTACGATATTCGACAACTGACTAAAAATTGTCCGAAAATAAAATAAAATATTTTCTTTTGGTAGGTAGTTCGATTCCAAATAGTCGTTAAGAAAAATGCTTTTTGTTGTTGCTTTATTTTATGTAAAGATTTTTGACAATAAACGTCATATATTCAAAAATGATCAAAACCAGCTCAGATAATCTCGACCAAAGCTACCCGGCCGGCAGTCGCGCGAACCCGCGTCGCATCGGTGTTAAAAAATATATTCGATGTTTTCTATCCCCCTCTATCGTGTGTTTGTTTATATCACCCTTTTCACTCTTCTCGATGTTGAATGTTTTTTCACTAACTGTTAATGTTGATATAACCCTTCGTATTTTAGTTTGTTTTTGGGTTGTTACTTGAAGTGTTGAAACATCTTTTTACAAAAAAACTATTCGCAAAAATATATTGTCTAAAAAAAAAAACTATTTAATTCCAAAAGGTTGTGATTAATTAATCATCCATAATGATAAAATATAACACTTCATGTATCAACCTTAACCGTCTTTATTTCTGTTCGAAGAACACTTTCAAATAGAAAATTTTAAACAAAATAAATTATAAAACGAAATTTAAAAATAATTTTATTGGTAGAGAAGTATTACTATTTGAAAGAGTTTTCACGTAATTTATGACAAATTGTGACTATAAAAATAAGGATTTTCTTTTGATTTGAACACAAATCAAAAATAGTTTTTTTTGTAAATATGTATTTCTTTTGTAAACATATTTTTCGTATTTTTCTAGTCACAATTTTAGTATTAAATTATGTAAACGTGCATGGTTCCCGAATGCACCCTACGAATGTATTGCACGAACCTACATTTTCTTTTCCCGATTTTTTAAATTTCACAAACTTCGATGGCAAAGAACGTCCATTAGCCGGATTGACTTTCAACATCGGCTATTTTTGCAAAGGTTTGCGAAGAACACGAGAATGTCTGAAAATTTAAGTGATTAAGGTTTTAACAGGTATTTTTTAAGCATTTTCGCTGGTAATTTGTTGACGTAGTCTAACAAGTGCTTGGATGGTGGAAAGCGGTTGAAATAAGGTACGTGTTTTGCTAATTGCGACAGGAAACGTTATAGTATTCTCTTTAGAAAATATTAAAGAGAAACGTGTTCCTTAGAGAATACTCAGAGGTATTCTTCGATGAAACGGGACTTTGAAATGTTGCGAGGTTAATGTTTTTAAGTCTATACTAATATTATAAAGAAGTAAAGTTTGTGTGTTTGTATATTTGTTAAATTGTAAGGGGTAATCTCGGGATCTACTGAACCGATTTTAAAAATTCTTTCACCAATAGAAAGCCACATTATTGCTGAGTGTCATAGGTTATATAAAAAACCGAAAAATAAAAAGGCTTTTACGAGGTAGTTCGTTTTGCAAAGTGAATCGGAGAAAAAACGGTCCGGACGGCGCGCGATGGCTTCGGGTTTAATTAATATTATGCCCAACGAAGTGGGCACGGGTCAGCTAGTATTTTATAAAGTAGTAGTAGGTAAGGTAACTGCTTCAAAAAACTCAAAAAAAAAATTGGTTGCCTGTAAAGTCGGTATACGGGCGAAAGTTTTACGTGACAACGACTTTGAGTGGTAAAATAATTTTAATGTGAATATTCATTCGTATAGTAGGAAAAAGGATGAAATAATAGTAACAATTTAAAACATTTATTTATACAAAGAATTATATTTAAAACATTAATTTATACAAAGAATCTCGCACTGAATTTCATATTAACAAAATTTTATGTCTGTCTCTCTCGCTCTTAGGCGGGCTAACCATGCCCGAGTGGAAGGGACGCGTGCCTCTCACTCGCTCTCATTGTGAGCGCATAACGTGAGCGGAGCGTAACGCAGTTTCTTGAAGTGTCACCCGGCAAACCAATTTAAAAGACGTTGTCACGTCAAAAGCTTAACAATATTTTCGTCAAAATAATGTTAGAAATGAGAAAAATAATATGGAAGAGAATGAGAGTTTTAAGTGTGTGATAGAACAACATGCTTGTAAAAAGTTTTTACTCTACTTTTCGTATATGCTAATCATGTAGCCCTGGTGTCAGAACCGGACCAACATCTGCAGTAATCGACCTTCCTTTTACAACCCGGTACAAACATACATTTATACATTCTCTATATAAATATATTTACGAAGAACTTCATCTATCTTTATTTATGTGAGTTTTCCTCCTTTTTTATGATTTCCACCGTTTCTGAACGAAACGGAAGAGTACCACTTATGGCGATAGTAAAGTTTATGTCTGTTTGTTCGGATATTATTGCTGGAGGTCTTTTACTTAGGGTAATTTTGCAAGTGTTACCAACTTATTTGTGCAGTTGATAACGTCACTAGTCTTTGAGGTGGTAGGTTTGATTTTGTCTACGTAGACAGCACAAAAAATTGTAACAAAGGATGTGTGGTACTCGCATAATGTGTCATGTTGATTAACTTAAAGTTTAGTGGTTAAATTAATTTTTGAATTGAGTATGTAATTTTGAGGCTTTTGATTTTATAAACACGTTGTAAATTATCTAAAGGGGTGCGGGGGGGTGGGGGGGGGGCATTTTACCCTATTTAAAAAGTAAAAAGGTAAGGCACCGCCGACTGAAGTTTTTCTTAGTTGTATTCATTGATCTGGACATAATAATATGGTTTCCCAATGGTTGTTTTGTCATCTTCAAAGTGATTACTAAATGCGCTTATATCCTTGTATAGCCCAATTGAAGATATAGTCAATATAGGCGAAAAAACATCAAATTACCAAGCCGTTAGAAAATCTGTGACGAGTTAAAAAACACAATTATTTTTAAAAGAGAAACAAAAACCCGGCTTTAAAACACCTACGACACGATACAAAGACAAATTTAACGACACCTTGCGATCTCGGTCAAGCCCTTCCGTCGGTACAATGATGACGGATCTTCAAGTGAATCGGTTCTTTGGACCTTCTAGGCAAGCGTGCTCCACCGTCACTGCCTTACATCAGTCGAGAAGGCAGAATTTATAAAATAAAGATAAAAATGAAATATGAATATTTAATGACTTATATATCTAGGTTTATTACAAATAAGTCACGTTTACAAAGAATTTATGTAAAGCTGTATAGTTATGTAAAGTTTACTTATACGAAAACTTAAAACTAATGAACTAACTGAACATAATTATGGCCGTTATATGCATTTATTGTGCTTGCTCCGTTTGTTCTTTGGAAAAATGAGAATTCTGAAAATTCCATTGACATATTTTCACTTTACTAGAATGTCACATAGAAACAGACTAACAAACCTATCTACATATAATACTTCAAAAAACACGATCCTCCCTCTTTTTGCACAATCGCGCAAACCCCGTCAACTTTTTCGTTGCTAATTATTCCGACGCCCACACTCTCCCAAATTGCCATCGAATGACGAGTGTTTTTCAGCTGTGACCTTCGAGACGATGATCAACATTTCCCATGAGAGCCGACATGATTTATAGTCCTCATATAGAAGTTCCCCCCATAAACAGGACGGGGACCGCATACTAATGCCCCGAGCGGAAGTTATCACGAAAAATATAAGAATAAAATTGCTTTATGTTTCTTACAGTGTTTTCTATTAAAAATGCTGTTAAGTTTGAGGCTGGCGTTGTTTTTGCGCTTTTTTTGTGATTCATCGTCGTCGTTTTTAACCTGTAATCATCTACTGACGGGCATGGGCCTCTTTTCTTGTACGTTACTCATCCCGGTCCATGTCAATCTTTGCCACGCTGTCTGTGATTTTTTTCTGTGTGATTATTTTTACGAAATTCTCATTTGAAGCTAATTGAATTTCTTTATACCCAATCTTTTTTTTTTTTTTAGTTAACCTGTAATGTCCCACTGCTGGGCAAAGGTCTCCCCCAAGTAAATCTTAATATATATAAATCTCGTGTCACAATGTTTGTCCTCAATGGACTCCTAAACCACTTAACCGATTATAATAAAATTCGCACACCATGTGCAGTTCGATCCAACTTGAGAGATAGGATAGTTTAAATCTCAAATTATAGTCGCAATTTTAATTTATTGCAAATTATATTATATATACTGATAATTTTTACTATAAATTGACAAGTTAGCATCAACATACTACGGTTGCTATAGTTACGCAATAGACGCAATGGCTTTTGACAGGATAACGTCTGTCGAGTCAGCTAGTTAATATATATAAATTACGTGTCACGTTGTTTGTCCGCTATATACTCCTAAACTACTTAACCGATTTCAATAAAATTTGCACACCGTGTGCAGTTCGATCTCACTTAACAGATAGGATAGCTCACATCTCAATTTATAGTGTCTACCCGTGCGAAGCCGGGACGGGCCGCTAGTATATAACTATATATATATATATATATATATTTAAAAATTATTTCGTTATGAATTTCATTAAAAACGTTGCTCTTCAATCTAGCCCATTTGCAATTCTATAATATAATCGAAACGTTATAGAAAACTAGGAAAATGTATGGGAATGACATTTATACAATTTATTTAAGTATAGGTTCTATATTCTGTGACAGAAATGTCATTCCCATACATTTTCCTACTTTTCTATATCTATCTTTGGCTAGGGGGGCACAACACAGTACGCTGACACTACAGCTTGGCAGTTCAACAACCAACAAAGGCTACTTTCGAGGTGGCTTATTTAAAATAGTCCTACCACTACAAATACTACCCTAGTCTAGACAAAAGACTAGAAGTATTAAAAGCTCTTTAGATATTTATTAGCCTTCCAGTCGATATAGTCTCCATTAGGGTGAACTTGATCGCCGAGAGAGATTACATAACGTGAATAGACACTTGACATCAGAGACCTTGTCTTACGTTTATGGTTATAGGGAGGAAATAAGGAAATGTAGGAGAAAATAAATTGAAGGGGTTAGGAGTAAGATTTAAAGCTTTAAAGATTAGATTAGATTAGATTAGAAGATTTAATTAGATTTAGATTAGAGTAGATTTAAAGATTTATTGCTTAGGAAGATGTCTTTTATCACTTCAAACTGAATAAAGGTCAGTTTTTAACTGCTAAAGTGAGATCATAAAGATCCCATACCTAACTTATTATTTTGCATTATTGTGTATGTTATAAATATTTCGAACACATGTGATTATAGTATGTTCAATATTAGAGTGGAAATCATCTTTTGGGTTACCATATTAGAGCGTCTATCTCGTACCTATGACGTCGTTTAAACCCTATATGACAATTTCTTTAAATGACGTTGGATTATTGTGGGGTCTACAAGGAAGCAAGGAAGGTGTCAAAGTAATCATACAGACTGTGCCCGTGCAACCTATACTAGGAAATATCTTTCAAGCCTTAATCAAATCTAAAAATACAAGCAAGTCAAGCAACCCGCTTCCCAAGGTCGGGAAGTGACGGGACCTCCTCGAGATGGGACCACCAACCCAACTTGGCAGCCTCACGTATCGACTAACGTTTACTTCGACATTAAAAGTAACTTGCCGCGGTTAAAGAATAGGAAAGGAGAGAAGGACAACTTGAAACATTCGTGAACGGTGCGATGTGGCTAGGGCGCATGCTTCAAATGACGGGACACGGTATCTGGCAAGTTTCGGTACAACAAAGCAAATGGCTTTCTAATTAACTTGAAATTCAAAGAAAAGCGTTTAAATTTGACACGAGCTGTCATTAACATGCGTTTTGGACTTATTGAGTACATGTGTACTACGCGCTACGCGTTATCAACATCGTTACATATTAAATATGATGATGTAATGTATTTTCAAGCTTAAACTTGCCAGGAGTAGGTATCACTTGTCTAATAAATAAACGATAAAAATCCTACATATTATCTACAAGATACATCGATAATATATGGCACAACGAACGCACGGTCAAGAAGTCTTTGCTACTACATTTGTATGTTAAAACAACTGCCAACTATTAGTGTTCAAACCATCGATCTAGGTTCAAACCTATCTCAATTCGTGTGATATTTTTCGTCGAGTTGTCCATCTGACTCTATTCTGCGCCGCGGTAGTCGGGACGAACAGTTACAGCAGTTCTGGTTGAATTGCATGCATTCGGACGACCTCATTCGGTTTTAAAAGTCCAAGTTTGTAATTAGAAGTTTCAGTTGAATTGGGAATTTGGTGCTCGAGTTTTGTAGTTTCGTAGTTACACATGAAATATCGTCTCGATAGGCTAAAGAAAATGCTGCACTATAAAATGCCTAATTTGATTTTTAATGTAAATTCTGTATATGTAGCGTTTTATATCAATGGAGTTCTCGGAATCCTCACTTTAGTGCAAAAAACAAACAGAGCAGGTATTTACAATGAATATCGAGCAGCAATTGTTGAAATATAATTTACTCAATTTATTTCCGAAATACCTTCGTAAAGTACAATAAAATACCTGCAAAACACGGATCTTTAAAAGTATTTCCAATTTCCTTCGACAACTAACACGAGAAGTTAAACAAAGTTGTCTTCACACCTTACTTCCCGAGTACATAAACAGCTTTTCCCAGGCAGTAAAGCACTGCCAAGTAGGGCTTCAAAGCTCCACTTGGCGGCTCTCTTGGCATCGCTCACGGTTTCCCTTACGTGCGGCCACCGTTACGAAGGTCACACCTGAGGAACGCTGGTATTTCCTTGTTTTATAATCCTAAGAATTTATAGATTTTGTAGCTAATAATTTGGTTTGATTTGTGACTACGTTAATACGTGATTGATTATGAACTTGGAGTATACACAAAAACTTATACTTATATCTATCTATATATATAAAAATGAAACCCGTTTTCCTTGGTCACGGCATCACGCGTGAATGGCTGGACCGATTTCACTAATTCTTTTTTTGTTGTATTTTTTATTATTAGGAGAAGGTTCTTACGGAAAAAAATATTAAGAAAATCTCTCAGAAATATTGAAAAACCCTAAAACAGCCCTTTTCTTTTTCCCATACAAACGTATGGCAGTACGAAGTCTGCCGGGTCAGCTAGTAAGTATATAAGTTTTGAGTATTTGCCTGAAATGCATTGATTTGATCACTGGTTTTGTTTATTTAACATGCCGTGTTAGTGTGTCAGTCTAAGTTAAATCTTACATTGAATTTTGAACCTAATTGAGCTGAAATTTGGTACAGGCACCCGTGTAACTCCGATGACGAAATAATAAAAGCTTGTTTTAAAAGTTTTATTTTATTATATTTCTTATGGCCTGATAAATAGTTAGATAAGTAAATTAAGGTCGTTTTTTCCCGCGGTTTTGTCCGCAGCATAACAATTCTTGTAGCTCTCAATCTAAGTAACGCTTACAAGGTCGAAAATGTTGATAATTCCTTACCCGAGGATGAAATACACTCAATTAAATAAACCAGACTTGAACCCATTTATTAATATACGCGTAATAGATAAATAGATATATAAACTCTTAATTATCTACACCAGAAATTACAAACAAAATAATAATCACAAATAGCACTATAGTGCAACATCTGGCGGTTTTACCGCTAAGACCGATATCTTCCAGGTAACCTTAGCACCATTGGAGTAGCTATATTCCATCTAGTCTTCCTTACTTCACGTCACAGGTATTCTATACTATCGTCACTTCAATGCTTCACGCACCTCACACCTCTTCCCACCGCGCGCTTTTTCCACGACTTTCTTGGCATAGCAACCGAAGTTATGAATTGTAAAAACCGCAATCATCGTAGTGACGCTGTCAGTGTCAAGGCCGCAGCAGTTGGCAGCGGCCTGACCACGTGGTGCCAACGTTTGTGGACACCAGTTGGTGCTTGTAGCTGGACGCTTTCTTCATTCATGGTTTACCTGGGTGTAGTTCTGTGGACGGGTTTAAATCGCACGCTGTGAAATTTACGCGATCTTTTATAAGAAGTAGTAACAGTTATAAGTTTTGTAAGTTTAATTATTCTATTACTAGCTGCGCCCCGCAGTTTCACATGCGTTTTCAGCCTATGTGTTAACCCAGACCATGAAAAACCTTCAATCCAAATTTCATGTAAAACCGTTTAGCCGTTTTTGCGTAAAAGAATTTAGTAGGAAGGGTAGGATAATAGGGTAGTAGGAAGTAGGATGGGATTAAAAATCTCAGGCTTCAGACAAAAGTTGTAGCATTATGGGGAAGGCTGTACGCCGAAACAGGCTTTAGGTAGTTTCACTCCAGTTACTCGATTGAAATGTACAAGTTTTTCTATAGCTATTAAAGACCATATGTACGAGTACCTTGGTATCATTTTTGCTAAAATCTGAAGTGAGCTCTCAAGTGAGCTGTTTTTCCGAGTAACTACAAAATAAGGTTCTTCAAAAGAGCCGTAAAGTGGAGCCAAGCCCAAGGTAGACAACGTATCCGGGACAGTAATCGTTGACCATCAGACGGACTGTCTCCTTGTTTGCCAGCTCAATTCAAATTCGAGATCATTATTTTCAGACACAATATAAAACAATAGAATAATAATAATATATAGGTACGAAATAATCAACTTCAATAAGGTCAAATGAACTAGCTCAGGTCTAAAATATATTAGGAAACTTTACCGAAAATTTCTCGAGGTAGCTTACCTTTATGTCAAAGTTTGGTTTTAAGAACTTGATTGTTAAATAACTTCCAAAAGGACATTCGTTCGTCATCTAAAAACATAAAAAAAACAACCGTAGCCTATTTGCCTATAAATCATCTTATACAGCTTCTATCCCACTATTATTTAGGTACCAACTATGCCCCTCGGTTTTACCCATGCGATGATGATGATAATGACTAAAAGTACCCTATGTCCTTTTCTGTACCCTTCACAACATGGATGCAAAAGGTCATGACAATCGGTTGATTAGCAAATCCGTGAAAGCGTAACAAAAAAACTTACTTTCGCATTTGTGAGATTAGTCGGTAAAACCACCGCGTTCGCCACACTTCATCCCACTGGCGCCAAACATACAATATTTCCTCGCAGATTTCCTTCCCTTTTCTTCCAATCGTCTGGTAGCTTTAAAGACGTACGCATTGCAGTGCCTCGTCGGCAAGAAATGCATCATATTGTAATGCATTGCCGCGTGCGATGTCAAATTGCAATGCGGTCGCATATGGAGAGATTTTGTGTGAATTTAGATTTAAAAATTGAACTGAATAAATTGATGTGGTGCAGACATATGACGTAACCAGGGGTTTTGGGAAATTTCTAGTTATGTTATTCTAGGAACTTTAGGAAGATACGAATTGCTCTATCTTCAGTCTTGTTGTCTTTTTATAAACTGATATTAAAGTTGTTTTTTCAAATACCGAAATCAAAGGTTGTGTCGTATGAATATAATACTTTGATTAGACTTTGAAAGTTGTTTGAAAGAGATTAAAGCAATAAGACTTTTGTGTCTATCTTTTATATTTATCGCGTTGGTTCTTTCCTTTTGTAATTGTAAATCTTCCAGAGAAGAACCTATCGTAGGTTCTTCTATTTCACTTTTGTGTATTGCTATGATAAAGGCTTAAAACTCCCGTAAAGGTGCAGCGATCGGGAAATAATTTCACTTTTCCCGATGCTATTTCTCGAATTTATCTGCGCCTGGTGCAGACGTCTGCTTTCTGATGAGGCCCCCGATACTATATCGGCCGTTTCAGAGGTTTTCTTCGAGTGAAAATGTTGAAAATATCGAAAATATTGGAGATGACAATGATAAAGTCACGGGTGAAGTTTTTAACGTGAATAGTGTTACTATTTGGGTTTCTAACGATGATTAGTACTGAAAATCGGAGTAACAAAAAATTACCTTCCTTGACAAGTTTTCAATAAATCACGAACAGAAAATATGTTAAGAAAACAATAAAAAAAAAAAACATCTCTGAATTAAATTTTGTTCTGTTTTTATTAGCAATGGTTTAGAAGAAGTCTGAAACATATTGGTATCCATATCTTGTGAAACTCCCTTATCACGTCTTATTTAATATATTTAGACTGAAAAGTTTTATCTAAGGCGGATACATTATAGAAAATAACCTAATATAAGATGGTTTTAACGCATACTACGCAATCTTTATCTTTTTTAGAATCTAGATAATCTACAGCAATGAATGGAGTTCATAAACGTCCAAACACTGTTGGAAAGTTGAAACAAACAGACTTTGATGCGAGATATACGTATACTCTAATACTGTAGTTTTGTGCATGAAAAAATTAAAAGCTTTCTGCCGAGAATTATGGTCTGTCTATGACGTCAACAATGGTTTCTTTGAACTCTCGTAGAACAGACTCAGTAGAATTCGAAAAGTAATTTTTCTAGGCTAAGGTTGATTTTTCAAAAAATTCTTACAAGTATATGGACTTTAGCTTTTAGATTTTATTTGAGGCAGCTCTATGGATGAAACGATTTTAAGTGGCCTTCAAAAGTCTAAAAAGATGTCTAAAATGTAGATAAGATCAAAAGATGTCTAGTTCTTGGTGTGTAGGTAAGTATTAAAAATTCCTCAATAGGTATTTTATAGCTAATTGACGTAGACACAAATTCACCAATCACCAAAGAACCAGCAATGTCGCTATGAACAGCAGCTTCAATGAAGAACTTGCTGTAAAACATCAATAGAAACATTTCCTTTTGCAATGAAATTATTAGGTGCATTTGGATTACTCTCAGCGTTTCTCGTTCCTCAAAGACCAGAGAGCCATCACCTTCAACGCCAAAAAGCGCCTAAAATGCCGTCTCGAGCGCACGTCGTCGTCCATTTTTCCGATAATAGAACAGCCGAGCCGGGCGTTGCGCAAACAGCTCCCGCTAAAACAGGCCTTCTCTCGGCACTAAATATAGTTCTGCAAGTTGCAGCGTGTCGCCGTACAAAACATTACCCCACGATTTATGGACACCGCATATTACGGCAGCCAGATTTTCGGCAACACAAATTGCCGTATAATATTCAATTAGGTCGAGTATTGATGGCCGGGCCGGCAGTTTTGGTCGGCGCATCTGCCGCCGCCTATACGCGTTGATATACGATTAGTTTTACATCGGCTCACGGTTATTTCGATTGTTATGCGCTCCGGGTGCTCGATATTGAACGTGGAAAAGGATGATTGAAAAAGTTGAAGCGACTTTCGGTCTCGCTGTGTCGATTAGATATAGATTGCAGCAAGTAGAGTCCCGGCGACCGGCCGCCGTCCCTCAAGGTGCGCCGCGGGGACGGAGCTATATTTAAAGCAGCACGAGTCTCGGTTTTTCGTCGAGCTCGTACGTCCGGCATTCTGCCAGGCGACGTCACGCGCCCGTTACCTCATAAACGCCAAACTTTGAGAAAGGACTTGGAAATGAGCAAGGACGCGGGTTCACAGACTGGCTAGATATTTCTGTAGCGACGACAGCGCCTCGATAATTACGCAAGGCGATTCGGAACGAAGATGGCGGCCGCGTCTCGGCCGAACCCGCGGGAGAGGAGAGATGAGCTGTCACGGGATATTTATGAAATTCGAACCGAAATAGAATCAGTAGTAGCTTCGTCGAGTCACCTTGACGGCGCGTGCGTTATATAACCGCGCGAATCGAACACGCATTCGAAAATCGAATTCGAAAATGTCAAAATCGTGACGCCATGAGTGACGTGTCGATATGTGACGTAAGTTTAGTGTTGCCACTCCTCCGTTCGACTAATAAATTTATTGTTTGGCATGTAAACGGATGCGTTCGAGCCAAGAAATTACAGCGTTCGGTAAAAAAAATATTGAATGAAGCATGATGATGGCGCAGTCTAATCGGGCCCGTCTTGCAGCTTTGCCAAACACAATCTTGTTTATCGTTCAACAGTTGCAACATTTTTTTGATTATGGAATGTTTACACTTCCTACGCTACGTTTATCTTTGAAAAAAGGAAGGAAGTAAAGAGGTTTTTGTTCACTCGCAATTTTTTATCAGACTTTTAATTACTCTTTCTCCTAATGACGGCGGCGTCCATTGAAACGGGACGACTTAACTTAAAGTGGGGACGTGACTTTTTATTTTAAAGTCGTATATTTTAATGAGCCTTCCCGTTGTTCTTTACGCGCCGCTTTCAACAATGATTTTCATTAATTATTTCACGGAAAAACCCGACGCTTCTATAAAACTTGAAAATGTCCTTTGAGATTGTGCATTTCGTACAACTTGTTTACATCCTAACCCTTCTCAGTGGCGGAAGTTATTCATTCCGCGAGACAAACCGGGCACAGATTAAATAAAAGTTGGTACGCCGAGAGCAATAACAAAACGCAGTGCGGTAAAAGCGCAAAGATGCGGTCTGTTTGCCTTTTTCATCTTCGTATTAATAGAGCTGTGACGCACGGCTGTATTGTGAAGAGAATCTGTAGTGTTTACATTCAGTTTTATGGTCTCATCCCTAAAGCCAAGTTTCTAAAAGCTATCAAATTCAAAAGTTTATTTGCGACTAAGTGTTAAGACTAAGTGTTAAGTGTTAAGACAGACAGGGTTGTAAGAAAAGGGTAAGCTAAGTGGGAAAGGGTTGATAGTTCTCATCATTATGACCAACCCAGAAATCGCGAATCAATCCGGCTTTTACGGAGAAAATGATGCTATACTTATAAACAAAACATATACACATCACTGAACCGGGTAAGTGTGATTCTTAACATCTAGATAGATAGGTTCTTTGAGTAGCCTCCCATATTATTTATTTGAGCTGATATCGAATGAGGTCGCACATGTATTTCCGAGTAACTAAACATAGGGTTCTTCAAAAGGCCCGTTTAATAGAGTCCTAAAAGATCGGCAACGTCCGTGACGCCTTCGATGTTCGGTGCCTTCGATGACAGGGCCAAAGCCGACCGTGATCACTTACCATCACGTGGCCCGATAGCTAATTTACCGTATAGCGTAAAAAAACATAACAAAAACAATAACAATCAATTCTCGCAATCAATTCTGTAGCACTCAATGTTATAAGATCGTTTATTGAATCAGGTGCTACTTCGTGGAAGTTCATCTTCAAATAACAGTTTTGAAATGTTTTCTAGACAAAAAAAGCTAAATAAAGTTGTTTAAAAAAAAATCTGTAAATATTAAATTATAACATTGTTACGGTAGACATTATTATTTTATTACGATATAAAAAAATTGTAAATCCCAAAATTTCTTGTTCATACCCGACGCGATTTGAAGGTAGATTTATTTGTTAAAAGCTCAATAAATACGAGTATGTCTGGTTTCAAAAAAAATCTGGCTATAATCAACCTCTTTTCAAAACTCTTCTCGTGAGTAAAACTTACAATAATTTTATTTGGAATGTAATGAAAAGCCACTATCAGTTACCATGCTGGCCGCGTGGCACTGCAATGCAGGAATTGCAATGCCTGGAACTCAGATAAATCTAAGTGAAAGATAGAGCATGCGTTAGATTTGGGTGAAGCCAAGAACTCTACTTTCACTCGTACTTCAACAAGGTCTACAGTGCCGCGAGTAGGGGAGTAATGATATGTTAAGATTCAGATTCAGAAATATTTCTTGAACAACTGATAGGTACATTGTAATTTATAATACCCACATCGGGCATTCAATATGTACACAGTCAAATACAGATTTTAAAATAGTAATTATTAAGAATTTCCAATTCAAATTTTTAATTCAATGCATAATATGTCGACAATATGTTAACGTCTTGTGTACGTACGCGCGAAAGTAGAGGAGTTCATAGCTTCACCCAAATCTAAACACAGTGCTCCATCTTTCTTTCTTAGTTTATCTGGGGCTTGGAGTTACTTGGTGAATTAATGCCGGGACCTATTGAGATGTGAGGCGCGTTTGGCGCCAGTTATCGCTGTTACAATTCGAAAAACCTGCAGCCGAGTGTGGGAGCCACTGTCGCGTTATCTGAACAGAAGTGATAGTTTTCTGGGGGAAATTTTAGTTTGCTCTTTTGGCCACTTACTTATGCAGATGAGTTTGTTGGCTGTTGTGCGTTATAAGTGAGTGTGTAGAGAATATTCTTATTATGGGATGAAGGAGTTTAAAAAGTTTTCTTATGACTTCGTTCTGAATCCTATTTTTTATTTGGAAACGTAATTTTCTAGAAACAGAGGCACACATACAATATATACTTTTGATGGACTGAATGTGCTTGTTACTTCTTCACGCTAAAACGGCTCAAAGGATTTTAAATAAAATTTGCAAACGAGATAGTTTATATTCTGGATTTAAAAAATAGACCACTTTTTATCCCAGAAAACTAAAACTTTTTTTGGGTGTGACGGCAGGGTCTACCAATTTTTTTTGACAGAGTTCCTATACTTAGAAATCTAGCCCAGAATCTCGCTAAAATATCCTACAAATACGATGACATTGTGTAACATCACTGCACTGTAGTCTTGCACTGATATCGCGCTCGCAGTTTCTTCCGTGTTAGTTGTAACAGCCATTGTCCTAACTGAATTCTTCTTTATCGCTGTAGACAGCAGTTTCTTACCCAGAAATCCTGGCAATTAGTCCCGGAATCTCGCTAAAATATCTTATGCATTACTCTACAGTCTCGCTTCTAGAGTCTTGATTGTTAGTTGTAACAGCCACTGTCCTAACTCAATTCACCTTTATCGCTGTAGACAGCAGTTCCATATGCCCAGAATAGTCTCAAAATCCAGTAAAAATATCCTACAACACGAGACGCCATTATGAAATTCGACTCCACAGTATTGCACCGATATCCCGCCGCCAGTATCTTATGTTACTGGTATTGTCCTAACTCAATTCTTCTTTATCGCTGTAGACAGCAGTTCCTTACCCAGAAATCCTGGCAATTAGTCTCGGAATCTCGCTAAGACGTCCCGCAATACGCGATGACGTTTAACGAGGATAGCATGCAAATATCGCCGGTGTACAGTCTGTAGGGGCTTATGGTACCACATCACTAATCCGGAGAGTTAGCGCGCTGGCTTTGGGTAAGATATTGTGTGTATTGGGGAGTGGATCGGCTGGGGTGGATTAAGGGCGGAGGATAGGGCGTTTAGGTCAGAGTTCACGTCATTATCGGCCCAAGGGCGTCGCCAAGGGGGGGCAGGGGGGGGCAGTTGCCCCCCCCTAGAGTTCAAATGTAGCTAGCCGCAAAGCGACCAAAGTGCGAGCAATTCACTTCCTTACCTATTAATAAATTCCGCATCGCATGACAAAACGTTAATAAATTCACAAGGTTTAATGTAAATTGTAGAAAATATTGAAATATTCAGAATAACATTAAGATTTAGACATCCGTTTTATAAATCGCCGCCATTTTCATCACGATCATCAGATTTGCCAAAACGCAAGACCATTAAACAGTGTAATAAAATGTAGATCCAGATCCAAAATTTCACCCTCATAGGATCACTGGAAGATCCACTGGAATTTGACGAAAACATGAAATACGCCATCTTGGATTTTTGTTTCTGAATCTCGATTGTCGTTAGGAACCTCTATAGTATTTCTTCAAGTACATTCCATCCATCTACAGCGGTTCCATAGCTGTGAGCATTTCCTTTTTTTTTTATTTGTATGACTGTCAAACTTTTTTGTATGGCGATGGCGACTATATTTTTTTTATCATTTCCCCAAAAATTTGATCTACATTTCAAAAGTCGGGTGTACCCCTCTATATCCTTCTACCGTTTCCGAGATACGAGAGGTAAAATTTTTCGTCAGCCATCATCATCATTTATCCGATTTGAGCCACAAAGAGTCATTTTTCAAAGTGTTTCTTGAGATTGTCGGATTTAGCGATGTTGAAAACTTGAGGAAAACTCATTTACAAACTTGTGATATGATCTACTGCTAACCGAGGCTTCGTTAAGAGAAATTGTCATCTTTTTGGCCTGGTCTGAAATGAATATCAACATATCTCAAAACCATGAGTCCTACCAACATGCATTTAAAAGCAATACTGTAGGGAATGTTATAGAGAACATACTTGTCTTGAACAGTTTCCTAGTAGCTTGAATTGTTTTTGAGAAAATCGCGAAAAACCCATTTTGGTGACCTTCTACCTGGAGTAAGATTTTTTGCACGTATCGGATCGATAGTGACTTTTTAGATTTCATTTATGATGGTGTTTCAAACAATCCTACCAATTTTCAGCTGGGTGGAAATTACTGTACCCTCCAATGTCTAAATTGTCCCGACTCTATTGTGCTGTCGAGGGCTTGTGAAGTTTTATACATTGATATTAGAACCGTGTTCTTATTACAATCGTCATCGAGGCAAAGACTTCCAAAGTGTAACGCTTTATGCTCTCGGCGTTTATTTTTTTTATCCTCCATAATATTGCCCCATTGCCCCCCCCTTAGTCATAAGCTGGCGACGCCCTTGTATCGGCCTAGCATAAAGCAATGGACGGGCGAAGGGGGAAAGTGGTGGAAGGGTAGTCATAATTAATATCAACTCAATCCTGATTAACCCTCTGCTTAGGGTTCGAGTATCTTTGTTTATCACAATCTCACTGATAGTAATCGCAGAGAAAACAATATCTTCCACCTTTTTATAAACGTTTGGTGATTTAATTTGTGTTTTAAAATGATGTGTTTAATTTTTACTGTCGAAAAATGTTAATGATGCGCGTAAAATTTTACTGAGTCAGTTCTTGTAGATAATTTTTTAACCAAATCAGGCCTAATATTTCATCTCACAAATATAATAAAAGTGAAAGTTTGTGAGTATGTTTGTTACTTTTTCACGCTAAAGCGGCAGTACGGATTTAATTGTAATTTGGTATGAAGATAAGCTCATAACCTGGATTAATACATAGGCTACATTTTACCCCGGAAAAACAGCCGGGCGCAGTTAGTAGTTATACCTCTATACAAATGCAGCACTGTACGAGTACACACTTGCATTCAGAGCGGCCGTACTCAAGGCGGCCATTACTCTCCCCCAGCCCCTTTATCCCTTAATCCATTCCTGTCCCCACAAGATATTACAGCCGTATGTGTATAGAGTTATGATTATGTCGGTCGTTCAGCCGATTTGCAGTGTGTAATGTGGGAAGTAACGACCAGGGGCGGATACTAGGTTGTAGAGCCGATCAGAAGTTGTAATAACTTCGTAAACAGGGTGTGTCAGAAGTTATATAAATTGACATACAGGATGTGTCAGAAGTTAAAATAATTTCGTATATACGGTGTGTCAGATATATAATAACTTCAAAATACAGGTTGTATGAGAAGTTACAAAAAAACTATATAGGTATAATAATTTTGTATCTTAATAATGACTAGATCAGCAAAAATAGATCATTTATAATTTTACTTTAACTGTGGAATTTCTCCTTATAATCATTAAAAAATCATCTGTGCCATTTTTTTTTTTTTTTTTTTTTTTTTGTTGACCCAGTGGAAATCCTTTATGGATACCCCTAACCCGGGGGAGCCGGGGTTATGTGGGAGTCTCCGCCCTGCGGCGGCATACCCACTAAAACCACTGGGAAGTTGACCTCATTCCCTTGTGGCCGGGGGCAGCGGGGTTCCCTTTCGGAGTCTCCGCCACCCTCAGCCAGGGTCGGCCCTTCGGCCCCGTCTTCCGTGCGTCAAGAGAGGGACGGCCCTGGTCACCCAAGGCCGCCCCCAGACGTGTGGAGCCGGTGCAAGCCAGCGGAGAGCCCCCCGACCCTCCGCCAGTGGCCCCACTACGGAGAGGGAAGGAGGCGATGATCGGATCGCCCCCTCCTCCCTCCCCGTCGTCTGCGCCGGAGCGGATCCTGCGGGAGTCGTCCTCCCCGATCCGCCCCGCGGCCCCTTCTGCGACATTACCTCTTCGCAGAAGGAGACCACGGCCTGCCACGATCTCTCGCCGCCGAGCATGGCTTTCACCACGCCCGGCAACGAGCGATCCCCTCCTCCTTTCCTTGCACTCCCGACCGCGACCCACACGCGGCGAGGAGCACAAGGAAAACCCCCCCTGGTGGCATTGCTGCCACCAGCCAAGCGTGGAGCGCCGTATCCTCCAACGCTCCACACTCCACCACACACCATCCGCTGTGCCCTCTGCTAGTCAGAGGGACACGCGGACGGGCCCACCGTGTCGGGTTATTTGCCAGCGTGCGGTAATACTGCATAAAAGCTGCAGTATTACCGCACGCTGTTGCCCAGGGTGCACCACGAGGAGGTTACCCGACCTAGCACCCCATCTGTGCCATACCTCAATAATACTTTACACAGAGATACTGCAAGACAGCTTATTTCACATTAATAAAACTACTACTGGTGACCGCGGTTTCAACCATTATCCTGTAGGAACAGTTAGTTTTCGATATAAAAAACTAACCTCTACTCCTGCATAATGTTGCAATAGCATTCATTTTCAATTTATACATTTTTTTACATTTATAGCCTAATTATTAGCAAAACTTATAGAAGACTTAAAGTGCAACATACAACATTAATTTCAAATTTAATGACAAACAGCAAAATCCCACGGCAGCACCGTTATACAAAATCCATTTGCCACCACATCAGAATTCCGCCTCCGTAACACAAGGTGAATCGCGACCGATGCACCGCGGACAATTATTTGCAAATCACGTGCTTGTATTCGACTCACGCGCACCTTTTTTTACAATGGCACAGGATTGTGCTGACGCGCATAAGTGTTATGTTAATTTGTGCATTGTTTTGTTGCGTGTGTCACTGTTGCGTAAGTGACCAGGATATTGGTGTAAAGTGGAGTTTGGTTGAAGAATAGATGGGGGAAATGTGTTCTGTGTGAATGAATAAATAAACGTTACACATTCATAGCTCCTCACTAAGATAACCTGTGTCGGGGATGCCTTGAACACATACGAAGACAAGGACAACTAACACCCAGACCCAGAACAGATATTTAAATGAATGAGGTTCTTAATCCGTCTTACCCAGTCCGTTCCTGCACACCCCGTTTTTCTATCATATTATGTATCTTTTCCCTCCTAAGCTTGCCTGGAAGAGATTGTTCTTAGCGATAAGGCCGCCAGTTGTTGCACTAGTTGTAAGTGTTGTTATCCTTTTGTTTGTAATTTCTGGTGTGAACAATAAAGAGTTTATCTATATTATATATTTATCTATCTTTATACAGTACTTAGTTAAGACACAATTTGAATTTTTGAGTTACCAAAAGCTGTAATCATCAGGTGATCATCCCATTGTCTGAAATAAAAATTGAATCGTATGTTTGTTCCATCCGATAAACCGACTAGACTCCCCAAAAAGCGCAATGCAGTTAACCGCTGCGTAAGCTTTCATCGGTGCACTTCCTTTCAGATATTTATCACTGAAATATTTGTTCCGCCTTGGGTACCTACTGCTATGTATGCCGTAGCTTTAAAACGGGAGAAACGGTATCCGCTATCTCTTTCATGCTTTTAAGATTTCAAAAACACTACGTGTTGTTTAAAAAAGAAATAAAGATTAAATCATTAAAATTAACAGTTTTTAAATCTGTAAATTTTATGGCGGAATTTAAAGACGTGTTTTTTTGGTTTCTCGTGTTTTTCCGTCAAATGAATTGATGCCAAAACGAAAATTGGTTTAAAATACTTAAAATGTTATTTCAAATAATATTGTGTTTAAAATGTCCTAGAATTTTCCTAGCTGGTAAAACCTCATAGCATAGCTAGTAATGTATACAGTATGTACTAGTAGGTACTAGTAGTAATATTAATAGATAAAATATGCACTTCGCTAAAATTCTGAGTCAGAATCTTGGTTTATTTTTGGAGGCGATTGCGTTAATCGTAGATTTTATAAATACGTCCCTGCATTCTATTCAATGTTCACACGTGTTTGCAAAAAAAAAAAAAAAAAAAATATAAAAATTAAGTCTAGATTTGATTATTATCTTGTTATAATTAACAAGGGAATACTCACGTAAAAATTAAGTCGTCTATTACGAATAGTTTCAATCACATTCGGTGATCGATTCTCGTGTTAATTATAACATTTTTTTTAAACTACGTTAGTTTCCATAGTAAAATTGATTGTCATCCGGTAGTTCTCTCGTTGCCACTGCAAAATAATCAGACATATTTATTAACCTTGAATAACAGTGAAATGTTACAGGCAAGTCACGTTTGCAAAGATATTTTAGAATTAAAATTACCTAAGCAAAATTAAGTAAAGTTAAATAAAATGTGAATTATATATTAACATTATTACGCATGTTAAATTACCGTTGTGCTTGCACCGTTTGCACTTTTACAGAAACGAAGATTCGGAAAATTTCATTAACAATTAACACTTAATATAAAAAAGGATCGTTTTTGAAAAAAACTAAGTATCTGTTTATGCTGTAATCTGTGAAACATCCAAACCAACAAACCTTCAAGCTCACAATATTTTCAGTTGGACAAATTAAAATGATACAAAATGCTATGTTAAAGTTAACTCCATTGTATTGTACCTACTTAGAATCAATAAGTTATCGTGTCCTCCAAAACCAGCAATTCTCGGAACGAACTTGAGACTTACCTCAAAGTTTTACAGCGGTACCTACAGGTGCTGCATTGCGTTGAATGAATTTCAAATTTATTAGTGCATTCTCAGTGAAATGGCGCAATGGGCCGTAGTTACTTTGATTTAGGTCTGCTGGTGTAAAAATATACCGCCGTGTTGGTTTCCTATTCATTTATTTGAAGATAGACGAGTAGCATAAACTGAAAAAGTACTAAAATATACTTATTTTTATCCATGAGAACAATTTGTCTAATTTGTTTTTTAAAGTTTCCATATCAAAATAATGTAAAATATTTTTTGTGTTAAATATTTCATCATCATTATGATCCGCAGCTTTTATTTTCCACTCCTGGGTCTCTTCGTCGTTGTTAGTTATTTAATTTAATAAGAGTTTATTTGGTAAAACTCAAATTATAAATGGTTAGGTGTAACTAACCTGATTTGGTTTTACATGTATGGATGTAGATTTAAAAGAGGTAGAGTTTGACAATAGACAATTTTCTGAACTTCTACTAATCCCATTTAAAAAAATGTTTCACTGATAGAAAGGTTTACTATAATTAGCTATGTTTTATATCCCCATACCTGTGTGTGCGAAGGTCGAGCAGCATCGGGCACAAATTCCCAGTCTTCAGCAAGTTTATATTAGTCCACACAGCGACTAATAATATGTAATACCTAAACTATTAAAAGATAATATAAATAGATTGCTAATAGAAGATAAAACTGCATCTTCTTTGCATAAACCTGTCAATACTCTGAAACATAAATGCCCCACAAAAAAGACCTTTTAGATCTCCAAACAAAAATATTGACTCTCATTCGCATAGAAAATATATTCTAAAAATGTTAGAGTAACCTTGAATAGGAGACGTAGTAACTGTTGCGTGTTCTGTGGTCACCGTTGACCAAGTGCCAAATAAAATATTAGCTCTCGACAACTGCCGAAGTTGGGGTTCTTCTTGAAGGGAAAAGTGTGAGAGGCGGCGGTCAACTTTTGTAAGGTCAATAATACGGTTCGAAGATTCAGTATGTTGTACAAAAAAGTATTTGCTTTGAGTTAGTAGATACTCGCGCAACAATATGAGATAACGACTAAGAGAAAACCAATTCAACATTACCTATTTTTTATGTTTACCTGTTTAATAGTCATGTGTTTTTTTATCACAGTAAATATATTGCGCCATTTCAACCATCCGTAAAACGCAAAGTTTAGTTTCGACTAGTAAGATTTATGTTAAGTCTTTCCTCACTTACTGGGCAAAGGTCACCCCTTTCTCTGATAATATTTCGATCGATCCAAATGCTAGTCATAGTATTTGTATCTCATTTTTCAGTACCAACTCAAAACGCAATAAATATTGACCAACACCTCCCCAACTACGACTACTTGTAAAAGCTATGAATCGTAAAGTCTGATGGCAAGAGTCTGCACCAATTTGGTGTCGATCGATAGAAATAAGAAATGGAACAATTTTACAAGCTCCGAGCATAACTCTATTGATTGCTCTACATACAAATGTAGCTGTAAAACGGAAACGATCTATGAAGATGGAATAGGAAAATATTGCGAGAAAACATAGACACGGTAGGGTTCTATATTATTATTTGTTTTGTATTTTTATGTTACATAGTAAAGAAGGTTATAAGGAAAGGGTATGCTAAGCCGAAAAGGGCTCATACTACTTATAATTACGTCGCCAGCCTTTCGGACACTTTACTCGCGTATAGTGACTCGTATATTGCTCTGTATTTTATCTGGAATATACCATTTACGATTATTTAAATTTATGTAGGTATATTTCACAGATTTATTTATTAAACCACTGATAAATTGAAATGAGATGACAATCTTTTTTATTTGCTTTTCCTTATGCATTGTCATTTGAGTTAAAAAATATTACAAGTTTTGTTTTACTTACTCGTATTTTTCGTTAAAGTTGAATTGTGAGCTTGCTTTCTTTTCAGTTGGCTCAAAAGTATTTTTAGATGTATTATTAGATATTTAATATCAAGCGTAGCATTAGGTACCTATTTAATCTACCTCACGTAAATAGTTGGGTTTTCCCGCAATAAGACCCTGCATTTGAACGATCCATCATACTGTATAAGGTTGATATTGCGTCACAAGTAAGTTTCTAATGTTCTGGGTTTTCTAATGCATCAACCTAGATCTGAACATGGATAAATGTAATAATGCTGGATGCAACGTCTTCGACCCGTGTTGGAGGAGAATACTAAATATTATTAATTACTAAAAACTTATTTACTAAAGAAAAATCCAAAAATATATTTTGGATTTATTTTTTCAATGGAAGTATTTGTTTGCTCAATTCTTGGATTAATCTTCATCATAAAAACGTTGAAATAAAATCAATCATAAATCGTGAATCGTTGGTCAATCCTAATCTACAATGATCCAACGAAAAATACGTTAAATGAAAAATGAACCAGTTTCACAAAAGTTTGCCAATGTAGAGTAGTTCCTGTTGCTATATTTGGATAAAGATCCTAAAATAAAATCAAATTGGGCTAGACACGGTTAGAATGCATCCTGAATGATGCCGGGAGGATCTCGCAGCAGTAGGTGCCCTCAGATCAAGTAGAAAGTGGGTGCCTGAAAATCGACGAAGGATTCGAGACAAAGAAATGTTGTTGCGATGACCTTGATATGTTCTTAGTAGACTCGTCGAATATAGCGGGTGATCGTAACTTTTGGAAAGAGATGAAGATACATTTTCCCTCTTCTCAGAAGTATACATTTTTGGTATACTTTTGCATACATTTTTCATATAATTAACTCGGGAATACTCACGTCTTAGTACACCTTTCGAAAAAAACTAGAAAATCATTGGTCTCTCTTCTTGTCCCAAGTCCCCACATCGGGACAGAGGGTAGAAACAACGTCACACCATTGGTAATGCACATTTTTCCGCAGCGCTCGTATCCGCGATCGACCGTTACTTATGAATACTACGCCACCGCTTACAAACGTTTAATTACTAACTTGCCACAGTTTCGTAGTAAACGTGGGAAATGCGAGAGTGCCTGTGGGTTGCGTGCACGTGTTCTGCAGTAGTGGAGGTCGGCACAGCGAGTACGGTGTTTAATCCATCGACAAAACATTTGCGGCTGATAAAGTTAGTTTAGCCAGTTCTAAATGCAGATGTGGAATTAGGATTTTGTTCAGGGAGCGGCAATTGTGTTGACCTTTTTAAGATTTATTGAACAAATACTTGGTTGTCAAATGTTTCTTGATCTTTCTCGACCTCTTCTAATTTTTTGTTTCTTTCAATTCCTCCTAATCTCTTGATCTTTCAATCTCCCATCGCTCTTTCAATGTCTATGGTCTCTCGATCTCATTCAATTTCCCTCGGTCAAAAAACGCAAATAACCGGGGCCTACCATTTCACATACCACCCGATCCAGCGTACTCAGGATGTGTTTAATCCGTAGAAAGCTAACGTACTGCCTCTCCAGCCAACCGATCGATCCCCATAGTAGCATAGTAATGAGACACGCGCAACGCAGTCGTGAACCATCCCGGATGTCTCTGGAGACGCTCCGTCTGAGATAGCGCGGACTAGCACGATCATACGAGTACTGCACCACCATCGATAACTACCATACCTAGTAGAAAGTCCTTGAGAAAGTTGTGAAAATATCTGATCCAAAGAACAGAGCTGAGTGGAGAAGAGTTAGCATGCGGGATGTTCTAACCCAGAGTTTTTAAAAGGTATGTTAGATCGGAAAAGGCTCATTGGGCATCATTATAATCAATTTTAATAGTATAATACATACAATAAAATTGCACGAAAAAAAATCAGCTGCCTCATAGAACAATGTTAATGGAATTTAATATACTCGTATTATGTATGGATCTGTTGATTTTTCTTGGGATTTCAGGGTTGGTCTATAGTAGAAATTGTTCATAATGATAAGTACTATGAGCCCTATTCAACTTACTCGTAACATACACTTT
This sequence comes from Alcis repandata, assembly GCA_949125135.1. Taxonomy (NCBI): domain Eukaryota; kingdom Metazoa; phylum Arthropoda; class Insecta; order Lepidoptera; family Geometridae; genus Alcis; species Alcis repandata. The sequence goes on from OX421247.1 coordinate 1,168,899, forward strand.
TTTAAAACCCAGTAGGTATAAATGCTCAAATATTAACATGCAAAGTTACTTGATTAATACAAATAGACTAAATGCAAACGTACTGAAAAGAGCACACCTCATATAGCGGAAATTCCGTATAAACGAGCCAAGCACCTTTTTAATTTGAACAGCAGAGGTGTGGAACTCATTACCAGCGTCTGTCTTTCCAAACAGGTAGGTACTACAACTCGAATTTGCTTAAAAAGAAAGTGAATGGGTATTTCCTAGGTAACGTAGGATTACATTCGATTGTGATTAAAAAGAAATTTAAAAATATAGCTTTTATTGCATTGTCATCGGATTTACTCACGCATATCAAATTTCTACTCAATTGGACATTGGGAAATGGTTCAAAATTCAGTTACAAGATTTGACCCAGACACGACAAGTTGAATAAAAGCTTTTAACACGACCAATTTAAAATTAACACAAAATTAATCCTCAAAATCCCGGGTAATCTAATAAAAATCACTTAAAAAACCAAACATAAAGGCTGACTTAAAAAGTCCAGAAGCCGACTTAAAAATTTACCGCTGACTTAAAAAAATTCCAGTACAAAACTCCAGCTTCGAGCCATAGCTAACTTGAAGCCAACTAAAATTCTCTAGTTTAAGTAAAGTTAACTTGATTATTCCCGCGAGCGTGTAGCGTAATAAATTCGCCGTACGGGAAGAATCGTAATGCCCTCTTGAGTTTTAATGGCACGTCCTCTGCCGGGTTTTCCGAGTGCTCGATCAGGATGCTACCTATATCGTAGCCTCACAGGTAGTGGGTACCCTTTGAAGTCCGTTCTCAGGTCCTGGGAGCTGGGTTTACTCTTCATTACAATTTATTTTAAAACTAACGGACTGTTTCTTCGCCTTTTTTTTCTAAAATTTTTCAGTATCATACTTGTAGTGTCGATAGTTTTGTTGTATTATATCTTATTGTTCTGAGATGATTCGTTTTTTGACAAGTTTTCGATATTTTGGGGCAAATTAATTCGTCAATTTCAAGGGTCAAAAAAAATTAAATCAGAAACAGACAGTCAATTCTGTTGTACAATTTTGTTTTAGGTAACCTAAATTTGAAGATCTAATATTTTTCTATTTAAATGACGTGGATCTACAATATCTATCGTCGGAGTATCCGACTAAATCATACCTACGTGAGAAGTCCATGTACATAAGTTTAGTTCTAAAACTGTTGCTACCCTTTTCACACATGTTATAATGAAAAGAGACGTAAATAATTTGAGTGCTGTCAAGAGAGTTTAGTTCAGAGCGGTACAACAAAACAGGCACTAATAAAATGTGACTAATATTTGGTTTCTTTTTGAAAACTTCTAAAATTGATGTATCACTTTTTTTGGCTAGGAATACATACACATAAATTTCCGGCTAGTGTTGCCAAACTATTATAGGTGTAGAAGGCCTTCCTCATATCGTGTCCTATTAGACGAATATTCCTTATTTTTTTATTTTTTTTTATTTTATTTATTTATTATTATTATTATTTATTTTTATTTTTTTCTCTTATTTTTATTTAAGTAAGTTAAACTTAAAGTGGGCTCTAAAGTAAAACTTGTCAGGCGACGATTCGATCATCGGTATAATTGTACTAGAATTGAGTCTTATAACCCGGTCACAATATCTGTGCACCTCGCTGGAATGCGTATAGCCTTATATAGTCGCACTGTCGCACCGGGGAGTGCGCGGAGAGGTGACAGGGGAACCCTGTCACGACTATTCGATATAATATATTCGATATATTCGACTATTATAAGGCTATACGCATTTCAGCGAGGTGCACAGATATTGTGACCGGGTTGTACATTATGTTTATCCACATTTCGTTAGATACATAAAAAAGAATGAAATAACGCAGAGCGTAGGACAAAGATAACTCCATAATCTAATTTCACAGGAGTATAGTTTATTTTTTAAAGTTTAACTTTTTTCACGTGACGATGCCGCACGAACAAATTTAGGGTTCCATATCTAGGCAAAAAAACCTTACCTATGGTGAGAGTCCAGCGCCTGTCTATATATCTGTTTGTCTTTATGTCACAGCCAATGATTTATATTAATACCAAGGCATATTACAGATTCAATAGATGTAGATATCTACATCTATCGAATATGAAATCTGAGTTCGAACGTGTAATTGAAAGCTGGAGCGTTGCATTAGCCGGCGGGTTTGAATGGAACGACCCGATAGCAGAAGGTCGGCCCGATTGCAGGCGGGGCGTGGTGCCACTGGCAGCGAGAATTTGATTCATAAACACCATTTTTATATATAACTAAAACAAGTTACAAAACTCCCAACGTTGAAACGACTGAACCAATTTTCATAAATTAAAAAAATACATGCCTGAAAAACTTGCTTTTTAATAAAACAATCGCATCAAAATTGGAAAACCCGTGTAACAGCTATGGTGCCTGCAGAATACTGCAGATAGATACATAAACACCGAAGTCGGATTAAGATCGATGTACATAAAGCAATCAAACTTATAACGCATCGGAGGTTAAAAAAGAGCGGCAAACAGGCAGGTCAGCTTGATGGTAAGGACAACCGCCGCCTGAACACCCAACACTAGCGGCGTTGATGATGCTTTGCCAGCTCGAAGAGGTGCTTGACCTTTTTTTAAACACCCCATGATGATGATGCTGAGACAAACAACAGAGCGAGATTTTTGTGCAACTATATTATTAATATTGCAGAGCTCCGCTTCAGCGGACAGGCCTTACAGACTTAGGTACTGAGTTACTTGAGAACAAGATCCTATTTCGAGGGAATTACAGCTAATTTTTAGGGCGAGCCATTACTGAATTGCGTTGGCTTTTGTCTCACTTTTTCTCTAGTTGACAGAGCGAGGTTAGCTGAAATATAAAATCCTATGAAAAACAAAAATGTATAAAATACAACTTTTGCAGCGAAGTCCTTCTACCGCATAAAGTTATGAAATCTTATGTAAAACAAAGTCAGTTATTATTTTACTTAGTGACTACGGAAGCACAAATTCAACTACTTTGTCATAAATGGTTATCTATTAGTTGTTTATTAAAATTTTATAGTGAGCACACCAATATTCTTTATTTCTGCAATAAATAGGTATAATGATTTGGCAAACACATTGCAACATAATCTACAATTTAAAATACTTAAAAAAAAAAAACTTTTTACTATCAATGTTTTAAACGACATTTCTTTGAAAAATAATTTCACTAAAAACCCAAGTCGTTAAACTTGCGCTTGCGAGTAAAAACCTGAATTAAAATATCAATAAAATAAAGTGAAAATAACTCGGTGACTATCTCACAGATTGAGATACGACTCGGGCAATCGTTTAAACTTTATTCTAAAAACTAAAAATACATGTGTTGCGGACGTACAGAAATAAATAGAAATACCGACAGATTTTGAGAAGTCTCCTCTGACAGCTGCATCTTTGTTATACGCCCGTTTGTCAAATAACTATTTTTGATAACGTGTCTTTAGATATTTTGGTCCGTTTCAGTTTTGTCTCCCGGTGGTAAAGAATTCAAAACTGTTTAAAAATCCCTTAGGTATCACTTAGTCCCTTAGATTGAAGGATTTCTTTCGTCTTTTAGTTTCAATTTGATGACTTCGTATTGTAGCTAATCAGAAGTTTCAGATACTTACTTATGATATTTTAATCATTCCCGTACAATTTCAGTCGTAGTTATACTTAATTTCATGTGTAATTCTTTGTTATACCTACTTGTGCAACATTTTGGCGTGCTAACTAGCACAATAAAGGGAAAAAATCATATTTTCTGCATCCGAAAAAAAAATCCGAAAAATCATCCTCGAATCGCCCTCGAGTTATAATTATCGTATTATTTTAATTCCCAAAGAGTTTTTATCAAAGTTAGTCAGATGTAAATGTCAATGTCATAACGGACATGCACAGACGTCAGTTTTTATAAAACATCTGTCATTTTAAATAGAAACTGACATTGAGGTGAGCTGTAATTGGTCGGTTAGTTATTCATAGATAATTCAGTTGCTAACCTAAAATGTTTGCTAGCCGCTTGAAGCACCGCGGACACTGTAGTGTCCGATTTCAAAAAACCCGTAGAAGCACCGCGGACACTGTAGTGTCCGGATTTTTATTTCGCGCCAGACTCAGAAAAAGTCTCTATCCTGCTTTTACTAAGGCAAAAGACTTATAAAGTATGAATGCCATCTCGTTCCGCTTGAATAGGTCAATAATTTGAAGCAGCAACATTATAAACTCAGTGGATATTCGATTGGAAAAAAAATAATATTCCGCGAGTCAAAGTCAGTTTGTGTTGACTTTTTCTGGGCGGCGGTGCATCGACGGTTTTTATGTAAATAAAACGTTAGTTATGCTGGTTTTCTTGGATAATAAGCCTTAAATTCTTGTTAACAAGGCTGATAACAATATATTTTATGGTAAAACAGTCTTTTGTGTTTCGAAATCGGCGACAAGTGTTGCATCATCATCGTAGATGGCCGTGTGTGTTATTTCTCAAATGTTATTCTAATTACTGTGATAAATGTTATGATCTATTTAAAATATAGAAAAACGATCATCCTAGAATAGTTGTGTGCAGTTGTTTTTGTGAAAGAACAATTTACGACAAAATGTAAACAGTGAAGTGAAGTGGGAACAAAAAAAATCGCGGAAAATTTTTTTTTCGCTGGTTTTTAGATGCCTGATATTAAATACTTTTAAGGTGAGTAATGTATTCTTATTTTGTAACAAATAGATAGATTGAGTCTATGATTAAATCTAAATAGTATAAAACATACATTATCGCTTTACTTTTTTTAGTAAAAATATGTAAACTTCAAAGTCCATGTTTTTTTGTAAAGTAAGCGGTTATACGCTGATTTATATCTATACCAGGCCAACCAATGTTATGATAACATTCGTCATTCGACACGTGTATACAACAGCTCTAAGATAACAATTACAAGTGGGTCCTTGTTCGAATGTTTAAGTCATAAAAACCATTTAAGTGGTCGACCGCCCGGCGCGTGACGTAACATAAACAAACGATGACGCGCCGGTGCTTCTACGGAAAAAAACCCGCGGGAGGGGGTGCCTCAAGCGGCGTATCATGTGTGCCTCAGCTTCGTCTAAGCTTATATTTGCACGTAAGTCAACTAAACGCTCTCTGTATGTATCTCTCTCTGTTCATAGTTTCTATTCTTGTTGCTTTTTACGACTACCCAGCAAAATTGATCTTGATGAAAGACAAAGAAATATGCGTCATTGGTAAAGACGAAAATGTGAAAAATATGGTATATCGGAGCACTGTTATAACATTAACATAGATGCCAATTGTTGAAGTCCAAAAGAATGTATTTACTTGTTATTTTTTTGTCTTATTCTTAACAATATTAAAGCAGAATCCCACTAGATATCCTTAAAGATTTAGTAACCAACTTTCTCCATAAAAAATCTATTAAGACTGAAATGGACCACTTAAGTCCTACCAAAACCTCAGTCCGCTAGATCACCCAACCCGCCCTTAGTTCTTGAAACTATTTTCTATTTCTGCAGCAGTTCAGCTGTTACCATACTTCACTTGTTGGTATGCTGATATAAATACGTGCCTCCATGTACTCTAGAACTAGGATAGATTTATATTCGATTTGCAGTACATTGTTGAGACAACAACGCATTGTTGCGAAAGGAAATGTTTAGTGTTTGCTTGGAGTTTTATTGGAAGCTATTTTGGGTGACTCGTGGATTTATTGCAATAAACTGGAACCCTTATGATTTTAGACGATTATTTTTCAAATATTTTAGAGCAAAGTTTTGAAATTATAGCTTTCGAGTTAGTCGCTTGCTACTAGCGTCCAGTGGTTGTTGCAGGCAACACAGCACAGCACACTTCCCGGGATCAAAAATCCTATTGTTAACCCTGGCGTGGCCTGCCTCTGTACCAGAGAAAGACCTAGTATCTTCATCGTTAGGTACTGGAGCTTTACCAGTATCTAACGATCCAATTAAGTAGTCACAGTATCTTCTTTAATGCAATCCAACCTAGACTTCAAACGGAACCAAACCGTTGTCTCCCGTCGCTCTTACTTCCACATCAGAGTTCCAAATCTCACTTCGAACTAGTTCAGAGTTCTGAATATCAAAATCGTATTCTGAAACCTCGGCTTCAGGGTCGCAGCTAATTTAACAGCAGTATCGAACAATCCACTACAGCTATAACTCGTTTACTGTTATCTATTCTGGGATCCTTTCTTATGCGTTCGAGATTATCTCCGTCACTCTCAGTCTCATGACATTTCTAATGAGAGCGACAGTGACCGAGATAAACTCTCGCCAGAATCGCCAGATGATCAGAATATTATCTTGACACAACACACCGAGCGACGAGTGTCGTAAACTGTCTGTATGGTTGTAAAAATAGACCGGATTTAACTGAGACTACCTACTTACGTTTATCATAGATACGAAAGCTTTGAGCTATTTGATTCAGTTGTAAAGTTTTGAGAATCTTATTTTATAGTGTCTTTTAGCGCTGTTTAAAACGCCACATCGTGCAAAAAAATACAAATAAGACTAATATTGGACAATAGCAAAATTTGTCCAAATCTACTGAATCAAGAATTATTTAATTTGTTTTTCCTAAATTTACCAAAACATGTATCTAGAAATGATCTTCCTTTTTCTGTGCCTACCTCATCAACTGGCTACCTTTCAAAAGGAAAACCAAGTCAAGAAATAATTTAAACAGCCTACCTAAAAATTACTTCTATCAAGTCATTTGATCCAATCACACTCCTAGATCTTTTGCGCTCGTCCCATTTGCTTTCAAATCAGCTCCGGGCGAGCCCAGTGTCCTGTCAGCAGACGACACATCAGCCAAGCTTTATTGTTATTATCTACTGCGACTACATACTCTGTTGTCCTTCACTTCGCTACGTGACATTTCTTGAGGATCGCGGCAAATTCCGCATGCGTCCCTTTAAGTACCCAAATACATATGATCGAATTTGCAAGTATTATGCATGCAAAACCACGATAGGATTTATTGTAGAAATACGTGCACTGTCCGCAAATCGTATGCACTTCTGGACGCGGCTACTTGTTGCGTTTGCGCGCCAAAACGGCGCGTGGCAAGATGGCGTCGGTGCGTAAGTTTTTTTTCTTTCCGCGTGTGCCGTGATTTTGGCCAGTGTTCCTGCGTGACGTAGCGCCCCAGTTAGGTACGCCAACCGGTGCCACGGCCAAGAACAGGCGGGCATCCCCAATGAACCAGCGCCAATATCTATAAAATAAATTGGACCGCTGCGAAATAATGCCGGAAAAAAAAAATAATGAAGTAAACGTTAGCACGCGGTGCGATTTGCCGCCAAAATGTTCGGGGTGAACGCACTCCAGTGTTTTGGCATGGTCCGACGTTTGGAAGTGGTCCTAATAGTTTGTTTGATTCGATTAGGCATAGCTTTATTGCCTATCAGATGTGATTTAGCCGATAAACATGGTGTTCGACAACGTCGTTTGTCTTAAATAATGTAGCACAAATTCAGCCTTTTAAATAAATAAATTATGTAAATTAAAAAAATTGAAATAAAAAAATAAAATCGTACTAGGTAAAAATTAAAAAGTAGAAGAGATCAACTCTCCTTTCTGTTTGGTTAAAGCCCATGCCAACCATCTTTGCACTTATGATAATTATTTAGAAGATGCAACGTGCGCAAAACAAGAAGAATTCCTTCGCCGAACTTTAATAACCTTAACTTCAAACGTAGTTGTTTACAAAGAAATTATACCGGCAAAAAAACCAAGCATCCGAAATCCTTGATCACCGGTAACGTAAGCAATCATTTCATGCCTACAATAACGTAGGTACTTACTACGGTATTCCACTATAACCCGCACCTTTGCCAACAATCTTACTATCCAGTGTTGTTCTTATATTTGCCAAATATTTGCACCTTATCGCGCGATTTGATAGCTTTATGACGCCATTTTGTATTTCACTTTTTTTCGTGGTTTACCGCGCTTTTTTGGCCCGCTCCGGGTTTGGGTCTTATTTGAGGTTTTATGCGATATTTGTTCGTAAATTGTGTTTATTACTCGAAATGCAGTGGAAAATCTGTTGCAAACTTTTGATAAGCCAAAAGATAATTTGGCCTGTAAAAAAAAAAACACTAAGCCAAATCAGCTTCAAAAAATTAAAACAATTAGGTAAGTCTGTTAACTTAGAACGGCTAGATTTCGGCAAGCTTCTTTGTTTAATGAACTAAATGTTTAAAAATGACCTGTCCTACCTCAACCTGTTTAATTGTTCAGAACGTACAATGAAACTTTAACTCCAAGACACCTGATGCCAGAAGATTCTCAATCTACAATAGTTAATGTCGCAAAACGTGCAAGCATCAAACCTTAACTCAAAGATATCTGATGCCAGAAGAACCCAGTCAAAACAATATCTTGGCGTGAGCTCCCGAGCAAAGTTGGACGTGGCACAGACATGACTTGGCGTGGCCAGGGGGTTGCCCGCTTGGCAGGACCTTCCGAATCTCCTGGCACCGCGGGTGCATAGTGAAAACCTGGCTGGTCACCCAAATATGTAGGGCCAATGTCTCGGCCAAAATCAATTAAGAACTACGTAGTCTTTTACGTATTCATTGATGGTTGAACTGACATAAATACAAGGTTATAAGGAAAGGGTATGCTAAGCCAAAAAGGACTCATAGTACTCATAATTATGAACAACTTCTACTATGGGCCATTGACATTTTTCTATGGAACTGCTGATTTTTTTCGTGATTTCCGGGTTGGTCCCATAATAATAGTTGTTTATAATGATGAGCACTATAAGCCTTTTTCGGCTTAGCATATCCTTTCCTTACAACCCTGTGTAAAGGCATTTTTCAAAAGTGCATCATTTGTTACGTACCTAGTCTTTTGTAACGTAATATTTAGTAACAAACTCTGTGAAGTGAGCTTTTCTTTTTTATTTATTTGTTCTAGCATTCACAGCGGCCTCGTAGTCAGTTGCTTGGTTCGTTACGTCTGGTATTACTGTCTAACCACTGTCCCTGAAACCTGCCAGTGAGTCTCAGAAATACAACAGTTATTTCTAGAAACTCGATGATGATATGAAGTCACCGGTAACTTACATGAAATGTTAGTCTATGTCATGACAGCAACATTATCAATGAAGTCCCCGGAGCACCCGGCTTATTTGTGAAGTAAACTAAGGAGCCACTGTCGTATTTCTTAAACATAACCTACCAAAAGATGTAGTTCACTCATTTGACCAACTCTATAAGTTGCTTGCTGTGTTGTCCGAGTTTCAGTCCCTTAGCATGGTGACCGCTCCAGTTGGCAACTAGAAAACAGTAAAAATAATCCGATTCTGAATGAGAGTCCACGTGGCGGAGGTCCTGCCAGCTGGCCTGAAGCCGGGAGTCTGCGACGGCAGCCAACTCTTGTTATGACTGGCGCTTGTTTATGTACTGGTATAGACGTGTATGTCGAGTATTTTTGGAGGTTAGGTTTTTAGAATGATTCTATTTTGTCCATGGAGCAGCAGTTTGTTTTGTTGTTGGTGTTGGCTGAAGAATAGCGTTGGGATGGATGGCTGTTGGTTTAGTTGATTGTGTTTGGTTTAGTTTATCCATATAAAGGTAGGTAGGTATTTATGTGTCTTTGGTTAAGTTAAATACGAGTATGTTTCATTAGCTGATGCGTGGATCTTTCTACCCCAGTGCTGCTTGGCTTTCGGCCTTGCAGTTTTGGGGCTATATAAAATAACCTTTAGCACTCACATATAAATTACCCTGTGGCTTAGTAAAAATTGTGTCCTCTAATAGTTTTTTCTTAGCTGGTTCCATCCCTGGCGCTGCTCGGAAAAGGTCATAAAGAAAATTACAATCTTAAGCCGTCTTACGTTTTCATCAGATTCGGTTCTGTAAACGGGTTGTCTTGCAAAGGATTTTAGGAGTTTTGTTCCAACATACAATAAGGAAAACTTTGCATACGTCGATATGGTAATACCGTACGGTTATTCCACGAATATCAAAATGCAGATACGATCTCCATCCTCAATTCCCCGAAAATCAAATACTTTCACGCGTTCAGATAAAAACAATCGAAAATTCCGATACAGTGTTACCAGTGTCAAGTGCCCAATAAATCACAATTTGCACACGCATAATGAATACATAAAGTTATGATTCAAGTGGCAACACAGGCGTACATTTGTGCTTTGTGCGCGGTATGAATATGAAATTAGTTTTAAGTTCTGTTTTGTATATAAAAACCAATGACCCATATAGTACAATGGCTCAATTAGTTTATTTAACGTGTAGAATTATGAAGCGGCTAGGACACTAGACGTCATGTTTTTTTTTTGTATATTATGTCTTTTTATTCTTCTACACAGATCAATATTATTTTATCTAGTAATTTGTAGTTATAAAGTTGTATAAGATCTACATAATATAGTATCTGTAGTTTAGGTGGTTAGAATTTATGGTAGAGCAGATAAACTAGTATACGAGTATACCTACAACACATAGGTAATAAATACGTGTGAGTTCCGTAAAAAATGAGGCTCCCTTTTAGAGATCAGTGACCCACTTTCCTGAACCTTCGTAGAAAAACTTTGGGCCATAATTATGGCTATTGGTTTACATTTGATTTAATTTTTTAGTTAAGCTCTTCGTTTCTGTTTTAGATATTATGACCAAAAATATATAAAAAACAAAAATTAGAAAAGTGTTAAAAAAATTGCACCATCTTAACTATCCAAATAAATAAGTCCAAACTAATGAGGTCTACAAAAACACAGTCGTCTTGTATTCATTAAGGTCTAATTTAAGTAGTAGTAATGGGTCAGAGCGGCCATAAACTTCGTGAGGCAATTAAATGGAACCTAGTTTTTATGTCGGAACTCTTTATATCAAGAATGATTTGCTAATGTGTGGTGACAAAAATATTTTTAAGTTCGTCCACATTGGCAATTTCAAAACTTTTTCCTTTTTAACACGCTTTTATTAGCTTCACCTGTATGTTTGTAAGTATGTATGTTTGTAACCGACTCCTTTGAGCGCGTTTTTGACCCACTTTAAACGGTCAGATTTCTTTCAAACTTTGTAGATATATCGAGGACCGATGACAATACACTAAACAAAGCGTGTTTTTTAGTTTTTTTAACTATTAATTTTTATTTTGGATGCAAAAGAGAAAAGTAGCTAACCCAACTTTAACCTAACCCCTTGTTCACCAAAATGTAACATGGCCATTATTAATTTAATCGTCTATTGTTGACATTTAACTAATCGAATAGTTGTCAATACTGGATTAAAAATGTGTAATCGCTTTGTTAAGTTTTGGTGAACTCCGGTCTTAGTGTTATAATATTACTAGGATAATACGTTTAGGATAAGGCTGCTTGTCCACTGGAGCGGAGAAAAGAGGAGCAGAGCGGAGCTCTTCTTCGTGCCACTCCTGTGGATAGGCAGCTTAAAGCTAGAATTAATTTTAAGAAGGTATTTCTTAGGAATTTGACAGACATTCTCGTACTTCGCAAACCCTTGCTTCAAAACTGCTCAAGTATCAAGATTGTTTTGAATCTTTCTTTACTCGGTTTGGATAAAGTATCACTGTCTGGATTGTGTAACCCTGAACGATGTGTACTCATTGTTTGCAAGCGCTTTTGTATGTAAATAAATGTTTTATACTTCGATATTAATCATTGTCGTTAGTAAGTTTTACATTAAGAAATTGGCTCTTGGGCTCAGACAGCGTCTGACTTTGTGTCAAGTAAATGCATAAGTAACTACCATAAATGAGCATGAGTTTTTCTATTGAGTCATGTTGTCTGCACCAAAAAGCTGATAATTGAACAGGAACAAGTCATTAATTCAACACACCAGACATTAGTTACAATTCAGTACAAAAAACTAATGAGAATTGAAATAATTAATGGAACATACAAAACAAATCACAAAAGAAAATGCCCCACGGTGAGCGCCATTGTCACACCACGTTGGGCGCCACATTCACATGAGAATCTAAAACTAGCTTTGTAAACTGTTTGATTGTTCACAGGACGAGTTCCATCCGTTCATAGAGGCCCTGATGCCATTTGTAAAGTCCTTTTCGTATACTTGGTTCAATTTACAAGCGGCCAAACGGAAATATTACAAGAAACACGAGAAACGGATGAGTCTCGAGGAGGAACGCCATACTAAATATGAATTACAGGTAAAATCTTTTTGATTCGATTCTTGTCTGTTTGTGAAGTAACAAAATCAGAAGGTAAGTCATCAATAACAACCAAATCTGAAAACCACACACGTCTGAAGTGCATATTATGAATTTAAAAAGTAAATGTTTCTATCCTATCAACACAAACTTAACAATAACGTTTCAGGCCTCAATGATGAGACTAAAACAAAATGTCTGACAAGGAAATTACCAAATTAATTTCGCAAATAGGCAATTTTTTTTTGCGTTCCAGAATTAACACAGAATATCAAACATGTTTCAGAACGAAAAAGCAGAAGTGAAACAAAAATGGGCGTCCCGTCTACTAGGCAAGCTGCGCAAGGACATCACGCAGGACTGCCGCGAAGACTTCGTGCTCAGCATCACGGGGAAGCGGCCGGCGGTGTGCGTGCTGTCCAACCCGGACCAGAAGGGCAAGATGAGGAGGATAGACTGTCTCCGGCAGGCGGATAAGGTGAGCACTTGGTAGCCTATGAGAAGAATAGAGGGCTTATCTTAAAAACTGCAATCTGCCTTTTAACATTTGGTTCCTTTAGAATTTAGATTGAGTATCTTGAAATTAAGCTTTCGAACTAAATTACATTTTTAAGAATTGATTAGAGTAAGAAATGAAGTCAAACTTTTATAAGAAACTATTTAGTATAGTTTCGAATCAAAGATAGTTGAACATTTAATTTTTAATGAGATGAGGAATGATTACGCTTCCAGAAATAAATAAATAAGTTCACAAATAAGGAAGAAACTGGCCCTCACTGTCGTGGCGATGTTCTAGGCTAGTCATGATAAATACGGAGTACCTGTTCTACTAACCTTAAAAACTATTTGTATGATTGATAAAGAATTAGAAAAAGCTAGGTATTTACGAAAACGTCTTGTTATTTGTTTGTAGAAAGTCCGGCTCGCAAAACAACATTTTATGAAAAACCTCTGCTACACAACGTAAATAGAACAGATTTAGTTTGGAGGTCAAATCTTCAGACTTGACATCTAACGGGTTTATTTAAAAACCAATACTTTTAAGAAATTGCTACTGAACTACGAGTAGCTGCCTGTTTGTAACTTGTTTGTATTTTATTTTACGTGACACTTTTGACAATGAAACAAATTACAAAGTACAATAGGTTTTGCAAAAACGACAATACACATTTATACTTTATTGACACCAAAAAAAGTAGAAACTCTAAAACAATTGAGATCTTAAGACGGTTTCGTCGCTAAGAACAATCTTTTCCAGGCAGTTCAGACAATACTCGGACCCCTTTATTTATAAACGCGTAGTAGCCTTGGAGTAGTTAATCCGTGTTTTGTGTTTTTCTCTCTTTGACATTTTAAACTAAATCCAAAAAGATAAAAGGCAGAAAAACTGTCCAAAGGTTTCGCCACGGTTATTAATAAAATGGGATGTTATTTACCTATTGGAACATTTATGAATCATTTTCGAGTTCATTATCACTATCGAGTTGTCTATTCACGTTCCAGGTGTGGCGACTAGACCTGGTAATGGTGATCTTATTCAAAGCCATACCGCTGGAAAGCACAGACGGCGAGCGGCTGGAGAAGCACCCGGAGTGCACGCAGCCGGGACTCTGCGTCAACCCTTACCACATCAATGTGTCAGTCCGAGAGCTGGACCTGTATCTCGCCAACTTCATCAATAGCTACGGTAATGGGAGCGACGGTCTGCCAGGTCTCTCGCTCACTTACTTTTTATGCTTGTTTGTTTGGTTGTGCACTTTGATGGCCACGATGATTGACCACGATCAGAGACTGAGCTGTGGCCTTATTGTGTAAGTAGGCCCAGCATACATTCTCGTGTAGAATATGTACAGAGTATTCGATAGACGCCATTTACGCCCGTAAAGGACGCTCCTTACGGGTGTAAATGGCACTCATTTTGTATCTAATACTTGCTACGTATTTTACGTCAAAGTTTTTGCTAGGCCTACTGCCTGATCGGAGTTCGCTTTGTTTTGACACTTTGAGTTTTATTCAAGTGTTAAAATGAAGTTATATTACGATTCCCAGTCACCCAGACAACGAGGCTATTGGTCAGTTTATATTTAAACCACTGCTTAACAGCATTATTATTCCAATCTAACGATTAATTGTCTTTCAAGAGCAAAATAAAGTTATCTCTTAATTGATTGTCGATTGTTTTAGTTTAGCGTTATCATGGCCATTTCAGTGGACAAAGAACTTTAATTTGTGTTATGCCAGTTTGTTTTCTAATCTTGGTAGCTTTTGTCTTATCCTTATTTTGTCATAATATGAGAAAGTAAGGATAAGATCTAAATATAAGATATATAATATATCTTATATATCTTATATAATATATTATATATATATCTTATCAATATATTATATTGCGCGTAATTTCAAATATTGACACTTGAAGTTTATTCAGTTACAAAATCTCAAAATGAAACTAAGGAAGACAAATTGGCATAGACTTTGTAAAAAAGTGTTAATGCTCTTGATTATTATACTAAAGTTGATGCACCTTGACAAACAACTAACGGAAGATTATAATATATGATAGAAATAATAAATTATAGTACGTGTAATAAACTAAAGCATGATCACTTTATCTAAATTTTTAATTTGCTAATTTATTCATTAATAGTTTTAAGTATGTATCTTGATATCGCGTCTGTCGGTTGAGTAGTTGAATTTAGTGTCTGAAGGTCTCACTTATAAACCCTGAATAACTGCTTAAAACACTGACAAGTTCTTGCGGACGTAAAATGTCACCTGCGAAAACGAAACGGAGAATTTAAAGCAGTGAGTCATTAAAGCAGGGTTTATAAATAGACCTAGAGTTACTAAAAAGCTAAACAGACAGCATTTTTTTCTGAAGTATTATATTGAAAGGAGATGCAGATAGTTTCAATGTTGTCAGATTTATTTAGAGTTTAGCAAAGGTTAACACTAAAATCTTCAAAACTCTTTTGCCAAGTAATTTTCTCTGTAGATATTTTTTTGTATTTAATCTAACCTAACATAACCTAACATGATTGAACTAACATTCTACAACGTCAGGTCACGTTTCAGATATACTGAGCGGCTCTCTCTCCCCCCAGCCTAGGGACAAAGAGAACGAACACGAGGCCAAGAGCAAAGGTAACCACCGCGCTGAGGCTGCGGTGTGGCTGTTGGTTGTACTTAGTCTGTGGCAATCATATTCTGACCTTTCAAATAAAACACTTTTATTGTTTATTGAGCTCATTTCATCTTGGGCAATCGTTGTCTGACCTCTCAAATAAAACATTTCTTATGTTCTCATCTCACTGGCGGTAACTTCGCCTTGGGGTGCTTCGAAAAGACCGTAGAGTCTTAGAAGGACGGCAACGTATCCGTCATGCCCTGGGTGTTGCAGATATTCATACGCGATGGTGATGGCATTCCATCAGGTGACTAGTCTAGGTATTTATTACTTACCTATGACTCAAAAAAGTTGAACACACAAAATAACAAATTCCCTTCTTTCTTAAAATGCCTTTGGCGATGCTAAGATCAGTTTACGCAGGAAGCTACACATATGTAAAGACGGTGTTATACATTGGCCACGCGTGTGTTATGTAAACAGATTGTAGTAGTAGTTTTATTTATTCCAGTAACAATTTAAGGTACATACAATACAATACATCTGCCAATAAACTTGTAGATCCAGGCAGCTTAACTTTGTATAGATCTTCTTCTAATAGTATTTATATACGTAGGCTATTAAATCAGATTTTTAAAAATGGTTCTAGAATTTGATTGCCACAAATACAAAATTACAAGAGTTCCTGTTTGTGATTGGCACTGCACAAGACGTGTTTTGAAATGTTTTCCATATTTTTGTTACTTGCATTTTAAAATCCAGTACGAGTATTGGCTTGCACTCACCTAAGCTTTTTCCAAATTTTACGGGTTTGCAATTGCTCGTTTATCCAGTTTTTGTATTGTAGTCGGTGTTCTTTCTCTTTTTCGATGTTTTTTGATATTTGGTGTTGTTTGATGTTTGTTCTGTTAATGCTATTTTAATAAGTCTGGGCTTAATTGATGACAAGGATAATAAATGCCATTGAAATTCCAGCTAGTACAAACACACTTGCTGGAAATTCAAATTTATCCAACGTAGATCACATCTTTAAAGATGGCGGTCAAAAACGCAAGCCATTCATCGACGACGGACTCGTGGTCACACCGTTTTGCTACACCAGTGTGACTACGAGTAATTTATATTCCTCGTGGTTACACTACTTGGCTTTCTAGCACTTCGCCGGCCGCTGCCGCGGCACGCTCGCTACGCTCGCTCGGCTCGTGCGTTGTTTTTCATGTTCTAACATAACCTAACCTATTAATTTATTCGTCCAGTATCTTGCAATCTCGATCCTTTTCAGAGTAGTGTAACCACGAGGAATATAAATTACTCGTAGTCACACTGGTGTAGCAAAACGGTGTGACCACGAGTCCGTCGCTCATTCATCATATAAAAAATGTGTTAAATATAAAACTTTTACAAAATGCAGTACCTATACATATTTATTGAAATAGCATTGACTTAGGTTTATTAATTTAACTAAGATTGTTTAATTGATGTTGTTTGTGGCTTTTGTGAAACCATGACTAAACCTGTGAATGAACAGGCACACTTAGTTCCCCTTAGAATCATTAGGTAACTTTTTGACTTATTTCATCAATCAATTGAAAATTTTAAATTGTAGAGACATTGGGCCTTACTTACAAAGCCTGTTTAAAGTTAATCACTGCCCAAAATGCTCTGACAGAAATATCACGAGCAAAAACAAGACGGACATCTTTAATCATTGATTAACTTTAGGCAGTCTTTATAGGTAAGATCCCATGTCAGTCGCCCTTTAGACAACTTAAAACTCTCTCACCTGGGCTAGCCACTTGGTCTAAAATTAAATATCAATATTGATGAAATAAGACACTGGTGTTGATTCTGATGTACTTTTAATAAACTCTTGAACGAAACTTTCTAAATTACTTAACATTAAATCTAACTGTAATTATTTTATTCCCGTTCAGACTTTTTGTCTCAGTTAGTTTATCAAATGAGACATCAAAATTGACACCATAATTTTATATGAAATCTAAAATTATTTTTAAATGGCCAATACTTTTAACTTTGAATTGAGACCCTACTATTTTCATATCTTTAACCTTTCTCTTGAAATATTGACACAATTTTACTGTGACTAGCGGAAAACCCCATACTTTGTTTCTAGAATTTTATTTTTCAAGTTAAACTTCTTGAATTAACCGAAGGTTTAACTGAAGTTTAAGTTAGTTTAACCGGTAGTTTAACCGGTAGTTTAACGACTGAAATGGTGGGTTTCAGGCTATAGTCACAATCCTTACAACGGCGTAATTTGCAACGATATTATTCTAGCGACTGGCGTCTTCTCGTCAAAGGAACTGTGGAAGCTGTCTAAAGGTACGTATTTTGGATTGGTTATTTTGCTTATAATTTTAATGAACCAATTAAAACTATTATCAAAGAAACAAAAAAATAGAGTCATTCCCATTCGATATTATCCCAACACTGTTGATGACCGGCCATTGAAAGTTGCGCTCGTTCACAGAAAGAGATCAGAACAATTGGGTATTGCGCAAGTGTCCATAGGTGGCGGTGACCACTTACTATCAGGGGGCGCGTTGCTTGTTTACCACTAATTTTTAATAATATTTTTTTTTAAATATACTTTTTCACACATTCCAGCTTCGATCCTCCAAGAGTCGGGGTCGGAGTCCCCGAGCGGGTCCGGCGGCGGCATCAAGCTGGAGTCCGGCTACTACTGCGGGTACAACAGCCCCGCGCCGCCGCCCTTCGAGCCGCCGGCCGAGCGCGCCACTCCCTCCGCCATGCTCGTCGGACAGTGTTTCAGTGAGTGCCGTATCTGTTTTGTGGATTCTTAGTTTAGACCTCAGACCGTTTTTAGCCGAAGACCTTCAGGAATTTGAAGTAAAAGCCCGGCGTGCTAGCTCAAGATAGGGAGAGATGGTGCCTCATAGTATCAAATACCAAAACATAATATAGTTTGGCTTTGTCAAAGTACCTGTAAGTAAGTATCCCACTATAGGACCTCTGCGACTGCGAAACACAAAGCTATAGAAACTTAGAAGAAAAGATGGCTGGATGGATCTAAGATTTTTCTTAGCTAAAGACCTTCAGGTACCTGAAGTTTATGCCTGGCATGGTTGCTCAAGGTAGAGAGGGATGGTGCCTTTTAGTATCAGAGGCCAAGACACAGTTCAGGTCGCTGCGCCAACAAAGTAAGTTGCTACTGCTACCGCGCGATACCCTCTGTAATGCTAGTCGGATAGTTTCTCAGTTAATGGCGTATCTGTTTTTGTGGATTCCAGTAATAAAAGAAGGCCTAAAGATCTAAAACCTCTTTTTAGCTAAAGACCTTCAGGAACTCGAGCCGCCGGCCGAGCGCGAGATGCCCTCTTCCATGCTCGTTGGACAGTGCTTTAGTGAGTGCTGTCAGACCTATGGTTTCTAATAATTTTGTTTTTATCACGAATAAGTCTAAGTTTGACAACCAACTCGCCTGTTGGTAAGCAACGATGTGGACGAAAATGAAGCACACAGACCTAGAAGATACCTGTTCTCTCTGACCTTGAAAGCCTAAGATTGTATTTCTCGAAACAAGAAAGCCGGCAGTCTGTTCCATTTCTAGTTCAGATACTTTGTAGTCGTCTTTCGTCTTGTCATTTTGCTGCAAAAACATATTGGGTAAACGTCCAGTTTAAATTACAAAAATAGGCTATTTGACACTATTAAAAATATGCTACGAAATGTGGTCATTCTATTAGGCAATAACATAAAAAAACATATTTATCTCTGTTTTATCCAAAAATATTTATAGATTTTTCAAAATAAACAAAATAAATTCAAATTATTTTTTAAAATTCTTCAGCCACAAGAACGCTCTGTGATTGGCTACGCCTCGCGTGACGTCACACGCAAGTAAACATTGTTTAATGCTAAGACACTTTGTGTGATTTTATAATGTACACTTGCCTGTGACGTCACGCAAATCACATGTCGTCCGCCATTACCGAAACAGCGTTTTTAGCGCGAATATTGTAATTTAAATTTTAACACAGTATTTTACGAAAAATACTGCAAATTTCGCAGAAATATACATGTGGTGTATTAATCATATGCCAACGACAATTTAAAACAGTTTTTCAAAATCAGTCAAATAGCCTATTGCATGCAAACATGCGAAACTAAAGTATTTCATATTTAAATTTCGCATTTCCGAAAATCAAAAACAAAAGACATTCGCACTAATCGCAAACAATCTAAAAACTAATATAACAACAACACCATTGTACCTTGTACTTTAGTATACTTAATTGAGTATTCCATACGTGCGCACTACAAGCCGTCGCTCTAAATATAGTGTTCAATCGGTGAATATAATTAGTGAGTGATTCAGTGGGTTGCTGAACCCTGCAGGTTAGGTAGCAGTTTGTACGGAAACGTCGTCAACTTCGTGGGTGGTTCTTATAGATAACTAAATAGATATCCTTTGACATACATAGCTTCCCGGTAGGATTCCCCGTGTTGAAATAAAAGTAGAACAAAGTAGAGGACCAGGAACACTAAGCAGAGCATTTTTAGAAAAAGAAATGAGGTAAAAAATAAAAGAAAGAATGAAGGAGAAGATAAAAATGTCATATCGTGAGGACGCTGGCTAACCGCCAAGCCTGTAAGTTCCTCTGCAAACAAGACACACAACTGTCTACACCATTCATAAATGATTAATCAATTAACAAATTATTTATTTCAATCATTGTCTCAACTTGTATAAATCCAAGCATAAATCCATTCAATTTTACCCTAAAAAGATCACTTAAGTTAAAACCAACTGAATATCCTAACCCAAGCGTTCTTCTTTCCAGGCATACCCCACAGCTCCTCCGGCCTGAGCACGCAGTCCCCGCTCGTGCCCTCCAACACCATATTCTACCAGCACGCGCCGCCGCCCACCGAGACTCATCCTACAGGTAAGAATAAGAATCTTACTATGGAAACTAACGTGGTTTTCACACATTTTTGTCATAATTAAACACGGGAATACTCACGTAAAAATTAAGTCGTCTACTACGACTAGTTTCGATCATATTCGGTGACCTTCATCAGGCGAGTTGCCAAACGAGACGCAACCGCGAGCGCGTCACGTTTGTGATCGAAACTAGTCTTAGTAGACGACTTAATTTTTACGTGAGTATTCCCGTGTTTAATTATAACAAAAATAAGAATCTTTTGGTAAGAATAAGAATCTTTTGGTAAGAATAAGTATCTTGTGGTAAGAATAAGAATCTTTTTCATTAGGGGGATAAGTTTGCCCTAGTAGTTTTCTGGTGAATGAAAAATTATCTCCGTCACTCTCGCTCTCATTAGAAATGTAATGACAGAGAGAGTGACCGAGGTAATCTTGAGCACGTATGAATAGGGTCCCAGCCCAGAATATTCATAGTAGATATCATCATAACCATCATCACTACTATTGCTTGCAAGGTGTCATCAATTTTAACCCGACTACGGCGAAGCAAAAGTGAGGGTTATGTTTACGACTGTTTGTTTAAAGCAACCGACTAAGTAACCTAGGTTTAGATTTATTTATTAGAAAACTGATACAAGGTACCAGTTTGCCCTCATCGGGAAATATTGGGATTTACCTACATAGTCAAATATGTATATTGATTGCAGTTTATTTTGTCAAGTATCACGTGCCTAATAAACTCTATATTGTAGTTAAAAAGTCTTTCTGTCTCCAGAATCGCTGTCGTCCCAGCACAGCAGCGCCAAATACGAGGCAGCGCCGCAAGACTCGCTCGGGGACTTCGTCACCTTCGTCTGTCAGGAGCCCAGCGATGTGCAACAGTTACAGGTACCACAGCATCTTTTTATATTCGACACTAACTTAATGTGGACAGGGTCTAAAGTTGTCTAGGGTGGGACCCGTGGGACACAAGTTTTATTTATGCAATAGCATAAAAAAAACTTGCATCCCAACAGAGCGTGTTATTGCGTACTCAATAGAGTGACGAGACGAGCAAATCGCTCGTCTGATGTTAAACGTCACGTTTGCCCATAACAGGTCTGCAGCACTCAGAATTTCGAACTCTTACAGTTCAAGACCCTGCGATGCCCAGCACTGCGCTTGCCACCCTGAAATATAAGATGTTTAATCTCCTATTTGATGTTTTATCACGTCAATCTTTAAGATATTTGTGTGACATTTAAGCCTTTCACGATTTAACATACCATTCTTGACACCTCCAGACAGCTTATCAACGTTGACACTTGGTCAAGCCACTTGGGCTAAATTAACTTGACTTACGCCATATCTGCTACCCGCGACACAGTTATTTAACTACTGCAGGTAGCATCGTTTTTTCTTGCTTTTAGCCAGTAAAGTTTTTGCACGAATAAAGAATTTGAATTTGAATTTGAATCTAATTCCCAATATGTTACCAGGTGCACAGCCTCTCCCGGAGTCCAAAGCCGCCGTACTTCAGCAGCTCCATGCTGCCCCCGCCGCCGCTGCCGCCGATGGCCCGGCCGGTCGCCATCATCAGATCTACAGGTATGGCTCTGACTGCCTTCTAACTGTTACGATGAAAATTATTAAGATGAATTATAAATAGTGTGTAAGGAAGTCTTATTTGAGAACCAGTTTACTTCTTCCATCTTAATCGTTAGTTTATTTTTTCAATTTAATTGCATTGAACAAAAAAAAAAAGAATGCTTTATAATATAACTTTTTTATGCTATTGAGTGACGAGACGAGCAAATCGTTCGCCTGATGTTTAACGACACGTCACTATTTTAATAAATATAAACATTAATTGAATATTCAAGATAAGATTTAATTAACAAACACATAGTTGTCATTTATCAGTTTAACTTGTAAGATTAAATATGAGTCTAAACTAATTTGATGTTTTTCTTCTTAATTCTCGCTTCAAAATCTATCTGTATAAAAAAATTATCTTGTCTAATATTTTTCAATTTTCTCTATCCATACTTGTATAATTTTTCTGTCTTTCTACTCACACTCGTATCTTTTCTCTTCTACTTTCCGTACTGTTCTTTGAATGTCCGACTTGATTTCCCAAAGATATCTACACGTTTCCAGCGAGCGAGCTGATCGGGAACAACGCGGGGGGCGCGTCCCCCTCCTCCCCGGAGGTGCGCTCGCCCCCCGCCTCCCCCCGCCGCCGCTCCCCGCACCCCTACCGCACCGACTGCCACCCGCCGATATCGCACTTCAATCATTTCCATTCGCAGCCTCAGCAGGTGAGTCTCTTATCTCTTTCTATTATAGGCTTGAATTGACAGAAGATTGATTGCGTTTGCTATCAATCGTAATCGGACCATCCTACTCAATATCGTTAAACATGCTAAATTTCATTCAATAATTTTGTATCCCTAAAGAAGAAAAATTTATTGTCTCAAATACTGCCTAAATTACTCCACCAATTATTAATTTTTTTTTAGTCTCATCTGTACTTTGCAAATGAATTTTGTAATATAATCAAATATTAAATTCAGAAAATTGGGATATTTTTCGGTTTTTATGCGAAAAGTTTTATTTCGACAACAAAAGCGCTAACATTTTCATATCTACCTTCGCAAAAACCTGAAAATCCAATTTTAAAAATACAAAAAACGATATCAAAAGTTTGCGCCAACTACGTCTACAAAGCTCTGTAGTAATATTTCAATCAATATGTTTCAGATGTTCCCCTACGGGTCTCTGGGAAGTCTAGGGGGTGGGGGCGGTGGAGGGGGCGCGGTGCTGCCGGGGGGAGGGGGAGTGTCGCCGCCGGGGGGACTCGGGCTCTACGCGCCGAGGGCTACCACTAGAGCTCCACCGAGGTACGCCTAATGTTTTTAAAGAACGAAGCTCAGGTTCAGGTCTAATACGTCATCATCTTCTCATCCTTATCCCACTTATGCGGGATCGGTACAGTATGTGTACTTCTTCCATTCATCTCTATCACTCGTCATATCTGAATTCACTCCCTTTTTTTCATATCATCTTTCACTCAGTTTATTCAAATACGTAATGAATCTAATTGTCAATGGCCTTGTTAATTAGACAAATCGGCATTTGTATGTTTGTGTACTTGTCCGACGATAACTTGAAATGTTAACTTGTAGTTTTTTTGTAATTCGTTAGTACTAATACTATTTTAAATTATTTTTAACAACTAAGAAACAAGCCGGAACCAGCCAGATCTTTGTTTAATTTCACTGATTTATTTCTTCTATCTTCTAGTGAACTTAATGCCTAACGAGGGGTTTCTAAAGGTCTCAAGAACTATACAATTCAAGAATAATCGGCTATCGGGGTCTTAAAGTGGATGCCTGGCATTAACACGCTCAAAATAGAGAACGATTTCGCCTCTTAGTATCGATCAAGACACAATTTGGGTCTCAGCACCAATTAAGTTTTTTTTGTATATAAAAGAGCGGCAAATAAGCAGACGGCCAGCCTGATGTTAAGCAGAACCGTCACCTATGAACACTGGCGACACTAGCGGCGTTGATGATGCTTTGCCAGCCCGGAGAGGTGCTTGTAGACTCCTTGTTTAAAACGCCCCATGTTGAAGTTCGGCGAAAAGACCGTCGGTAGTAGGGCATTTCACATCTTGCAAGTCCGCAGTTAGTCGACGTCTTAAGTTATTATCTGTGGTGATTCCAGGTGGAACGCACCATTCCCTACCCTAGAAGAAGAGTTCAATATAATGGCGGCGCCGGCCGGCCCCGACCATGTCGTTCTGCTCGATGACGGTGAGTATTCAATGCTAAGGCTGTTTTGAACCTTATGGATACGGCCTAAGTCGGCTTTTGCTACCACCGAGTGAAGTCAGGTAATCAAGAATCTATGATGAATTTTATAATCAAAGATTTTATTTATTGTCTCAATAGAAATCGGTAGAACTTCCTTTCTACGATTTTATGTTTTAATTATTGTGAAATAATATTGTGAAAGTATGCACTTTGAAGATTTATCCAATGCCACGTATCTACTTGCACCATTGTTGTTAGAGGCAGTTGCCATAACAAACTAAAACTTAGTCCTGTCCACAGAGCGGTTCTTCCAATCGAGCGTCATCACGTCGGAGGCGAGCGCGATGGACACGGCCGGCTCGGTCGGGCAAGTCGTGGACACGTCTGACGACATCGCCCCGGACAAACCGGCGCCCGATCTGCGGTCGCCGTGATCTACGCCCCAATCCGCCTCATGCGACGCAGAACTGTCAATGTCAATGTCAAACTCAGTGTCAGAATTTGTGACAGAACATCCGACGTATGCGCTTGCGACGAACTCGGTTCTCCGGTGGACGCCTGCCCCGCTGCCTCACTGGCGGCCGGTCTCGCACCGAACCTCCTGAGTTCACGGTGTACCCATGAGGGCGGTATTGAATTGTACATAGAGGTTGTAGTTGAAAAAGTAGTGTTGACGTCCGCAACGCATGAGGTGACTTTGTCGCGGCGGCTTCAGCTATTTATAACAGCGCCATCTAGTAGGCGTTGCGGATGGATGATGCGACGTTCATTTGTTATTTAAGGCGAACAAAATACTCCAACTATAATTATGTATTAAAATACAAACGAAGATAAAAAAAATGTAAACATTATATTCTAATATTTTTATAGAATATAAAATTAAACGTATGATTATGATCGAGCCTTCCAGTAATTTAGTGAAATAAAAATATTGAAGTGCAGCTTAAAATTATTCTTTGCTGAGCTGTGAGACAGTTAGGAAAGCGGATATTAAAATTGAATGCTTCCAATTCTAGCGTCAAACATAATTATTATTGACGAAAGTGTGATATTATAAGTTGTTTTTTGTTTCGTTGTTGTGTGTTTTGTATTAAAAAGAAATTAGAGTAAGCGTCAATTAGTTTAAAAATATTTTTCTTTAATTTATTGAATATTTAAGAAAGACGAGCCTTGCTTAAGAGATTAGATTAGTTGTAAATTAGTAGCTAACAGATTAGGAGATTTATTATTGTTTTCACATTTGATCGGCTATGGTAAAATTATTTTTATATAATTTTCAGTATTAAAATGTAATGTACTTAAAACATTGTGATCTCAGAAACATTATTATTTCATAATCTTTGAAATTGCTTGCAAATTATGGGAATCGAATCGAAAACAATAATAAATCTGGGTAGATCGACAATCGTCGAAGGACATTTTATAGGTGCCTTTGAAAACTTATAATAACTTACACTATAGGAATTTGTAAATTGTAGTGTTCTTTTGATAAAACAATCCGCTCATAAATTATGTGAATTAGACGATGACAATTGGACAATGTTTACTAAAAAATCGAAGAAATTCTACTATCGAAGTAAATACTGAGGTAGGTACTTACAAGTACTTCTGTGGCGCGGCGTCACAAAGTAGTTTTTGGCCTTTGACGCTAGAGAGCGCCGCTGGTCCCGGTTTTGCGAAGAAGTAAATAAGTAGAGAAAATATTTCTTTTTCACTAGAATTTCGATTAACTAAAGCCTCTTATTTATTTAGGTCTGGTAGATTTTGCTTGAGTTTCATTCGAAAACTTTTTTCAGCTAACACCGTGGCCATACGAGACAAGCTAGTCATTAGAAATACAATGTAAATTTAATGTTACTTAAAAATAAAATATTTACAATTATTAACGCCCCTTACACTTATTAGTAAGGGGGTCGAAACTAAAATTGTGGCCAAATTACACGTAATGAAATCCAAATATATATACACGATTTTATAGATATAGATGTATGTAAGTACGGTACGGTTAAGTTCAACAGTTCGTAGCTAATACTTGGTGATAACAAAATGTGACTTGAAGATCATACAAATTGATTATCTAGTTTTCAAATACTTTTTTAGTTATTCGATAGCAATCATGGAAATCTTCATTCTCATTGAGGCCTAGAAAACTATAATTTCACTAGTGACGTTCTTAATTTTGTATTTCAAGAAATCGTAACATAAAAAAGAATGCCTTATGTTCTATAAAATATAGTAATAGTTTGTAGGAATTGTAGCAATAAATGACAAGCAATAATTAAATATATAATAATTACAAAACAGCTTTAGTAAAGCTAGAAATTGGTACTGATATTAGAATGATCCTATAATCGTAAAGTTGATTCGCAGAATATTTTTTCTATAGAAAGAGTGGCAGACAGACTGGATTCTAAGTATAAAATTGGTATAAAGTTAGGGAAGCATTTTGGTACAATTATTACATAGCAATCTCACAGAACAAAACTATATTAGAATATTTGACAGCTCTAATAGTTCAACTAGGCAGAGGCGGGAAGTAGTCAATTGCTAGCTATAGTTGAGATTAGAAGATTATAAACCAGTTAGATGAATAAAATAGGATTGACACTAAGGCTTGTTGATTATAATTCAAATACTCTCGTCATAAATCTGCAAGAGACGACCTATGAGATGGTAAGGCAACGTAGAAATGGTGACGAATTTAATAGCTCATTGGTGCCGAAAATTCTAGACTGTGATTCAATTGTTCATTCAGAACGTGTCTTATATTGAAATAGTTGTTTTGTATGATTGGCAATAATGCACACGAGTGCTCGTAAAGTGGATAAAGATACAAACTAATATAAATGTGTTGTTGGAAAGAAACTTGGATGCATTTGTTAATATTGTAATAAAGGTATGTAAACAGTAAAGCGAAGCTGGAAGTTATATTTGTTTCAGCATGAGTAGGATTGTTGGTTGTTATAGCTTTGCAATGATTTTTAATGTGACAAATACAAAATTTTGTATGCCATAAACGATCTTCAAATTGCTGTTACCAAAATTTGATACTCATTAGTTAGAAAATTGTGTATTCGTCACAACGATTAATGTTTATTTTGTTTATTGATTAGCACCATTGATACGATATGGAGTAATAATTGAAAGCCTAAACATTATGTGCCTTAGATACAACAATATTGTATGATATTTATGATGCGTTCTATACAACGTGCTAACTAGAAGTTAAAGATTAACATTATTTTGAATGCCTGTACTTTGAATGGATATCTTCATTATTAGACTTCATTTCTGCAAAAGCTTGATTCTAAACCTTCCCTGAAGTTTTGTATCACCTAAATGTTTACCCAATCGTATGAAATTTTTCGTAAGTTTAAATTTGGTAATCCTCTAATTTTTGGTGCTAGTTTTTCATGTGGATGTGCAAGCACAAACTATGTATTTAGTTTTTAGATGCATTATTTTGGAATATCCTTCAAAATTGTGACAAAACTGGGCACCCAGCAGTCTGGAAGTTTATTTCGAATCCAGAGTTTCAAATTATAACCCTCTAATATTAAATTATTGTACGATTAAGTAACGCTTCGACGCGTAGTTGCGCTGACATATAAAATAATTCTACTATATCTATAATTTTAGTAATTACATTGTACCCATTTAAGTACCTATATACTTTACTGGCATTATATGACCTAGTCTTCGCGAAGTTTGAATTAGGCACGCTATGATAATATTTTCATAAAATTACCCACTTGGAAACAAGTTTTCTTCTCGCATGGCTTCTTGACAAATTATAATCTCCTATCCTATAACTTCTATTGTTTTCTTTTATTTCTCCTAAAGTTAATTATGGAACATAAATCCGTCTTATTATTAAGTTTTGTGGATTTCATAAATCGAAATAACTTACATACGTAAATAGAAAATAATTGTAAGAATAATAAATTAACCGGTAGAAAAATACTCCTAGTTATGACTTTGTTAGTTCATCTGACGTGCAATTTTTATTAACAATGTTTTATTTAGTGAATTTATTAGTTAATTATTATTTTAGTTTATATCCATGTCCATTATAAATTTTTTATGTAAATATGTTCTGAAGAGTGTATTTATAATTTTGGTATTGGTATAATTTAACAGTAGTACACGAATTTATATAGTTATTAATATAATTTGTTGTGTTGTTTGTCACATTTCATGTCCTTACAGCGCTTTCTTTATTTTCTCATAGATTTTTTACATTTTCTTAAATTACTTTAAAGTAGATACAACTATCAAATAACTTATTCTAATAATTAAAGAAAAATAACACCAATTAGAATACGTTGTTTGATAAACTAAAGATAGACTTGTAAAAATGTTATAACATGTATTTTTAACCTATATTATAGTAAGATATTTATAGAATTTTAGTCGTTTAATTATTTCGAACGACTTGTTATAAAGAAAATTGGTGCTTAAAGCTTAAAACAATTATGTGACGGCGAGTGCCGGAGTGTTGTCATGGAGGGTCAGAGCATTGACATAGCATGCGTTGTTATGTTTGCATACACACATCGAATTGTTTAAGAAAGTTGTTTTTTGTTTGTTTTGTTTGTTTTGTTTAAGAAAATATAACTTAATTTCTACAGACTTGTTGAGGCTTCTCAATAGATGGCGCTGTCAGTCGCAGATAACTTACTGTAGAGTTGCTGCTGCTGTCTTGCTGCACTTAAAATGTTTGTTTTGCATATTAATAAAATAAATCAATTCATATTCAAACAAGCAATAAGTGATTTTAAAACAAAAAAAACTGCGATAGTAAAATAAATAATAATGAAGTGCCGCTCTTACAAAGACACTGCGTTCAGATTTCAGATGATGGAAACTTTTTTCTGTTTTTGGCTTCTGAAATAATATTATTCAGCTTTGATTCTTCTAATGTGTATCGAAACAATTTAATTAAAATATTGAATAAATAACAAAATAAACAATTCAATGTGTCAATTGCAAACAATTATAATAATGTAGGTAAATTTGCTCAATAACGAAGAAAACTGAAAGAGTTACAGTTGATGCAATACAAACAAACAAACACATCAGATGAGTTTTATTTATTGTCCTTTTTCATAGAAATTAAATGATACTAGCTGTGCCCCGTAGTTTCATCTTATCTTACAGCTTTTATATTTTCCACGATAAAAAATATCCTATGTGTTAATCCAGAGTAGGTATAAGCTTCAAACCAAATTTTATCCAAATCAGTTCAGCCGTTTTTGTAGAATTGATTAACCATGTAACACCAAAACTTTCAGATTTAATATTAGTAGGAAAAGCAGTGTAAGTATGGAATTTTAATAATTTACAGTTTACCATTAAAAAAAATATATTTAGTACAGTATTTCAGAATATTTCAAACTATGTTTACCATGGAAGACCTATGGACCTTGGTTATCTAAGTCCCGAGGATCTCCTAACCTACGTTATAATTGATGCCTATTATTAGTATCAATTTGATTCGATTTAAAACATGACAAAAAAAGTTTTAGAAATATTTGTAGTCCTAAAAGTATATTCAATATTCGTATATATTTTGGTGCAATGAAAAAATCGTGATTTTGCAGTTTCGATACCGTCAATAGGCGCAGTCGATTTGTTCTTAGTAAGAAACGTACAGAATGATGCATGAGGCTCTTTTAGGGCTGTTATTTGTCTTAAAAGGTCAGCAACGTATCCGTGACGCCTCCGGTGCTACAGCTATCAGAGCTATCCATATGAAACAGTGATTACTTACCATTACGCGGCCCGTTAGCTTGTTTGAAACCTATGGCATAATAAGTTAGTTATTAATATATTTTTAAAAACAAGCTTTTATTGCATTGTCATCGGAGTTACACACGTGGGTACCTATACCAAAATTACAGTAGGTACAATCGGACATCGGGAAGTGGCTCAAAATTAATTTGAAAAATTCCACCCGAGCAAACATAGTTTCATACATTGCAAGTTAAATAAAAGCTTTTAAAAAAAGGTCAACAAAATAAATAAATAAACGTTTCACGCTCATAGTTCCGGGACTAGGAAAATCCTGTATCGGGGATGCCATGGAACACAAAAAGACAAGGACAACTAACACCCAGACCCGGAACAGATATTTAAATTCATCATTCAAGTACCTATCTGCCCGGCCGGGAATCGAACACAATAGGTTACCTTTTTTAGCAGCGCAACCAACATCTTTCTACTTGTTGACTCGCCATGGTTGCGTGGGTTCAACTCCATCTATAGGTTTTTGGTTAAACGTAACAAGAAGTTCTTTTAACAAACTAATCTATTCGATAAAGTAGCCATTTGACAACAAGCTTATTACTTAGGCAAAAATAGCTCTACTTTTCAGTAGCTTTTTTTTTCTTCTTTTTGGCCAGTTAGATACGAATAAAGATTTTTTTTTTACTTTATTGTTTTATATCATAATTAAAAAAAATATATATTTACATCTTAAATTGAAAATAAGCTAAAATAAAAAACTAAAGCAAATAAACTTACAAAGCTAAAAATAAAGAATTTGAATTTGAAAAAAAAAATTAGGAAATAAAGATTACGTAACTGTGACGTATTTAAATTTCAAATGTTACCGCCAAGAAAAAAGGTACCTATACCTGCTTACTTAGATATTTTCAACTATCTAGGTAGGTACTAGGCCCAAGTTTGAAGGCTTTTTAATTTTAAGACAGATCTAAATTTTCTAAAACGATTGGCATCCTTGTCTAATGTCTTGCAATGATAAAGACAGATATATTTTTTGTTAGTTTAGATCTGTCTTAAAATGCCTTCAAACTTGGGCCTAATGTCGGCATCTTCATAAGCTCTGTGTAATGCTACTGCAAGAAAGAGAAGACCCTCTCTTCATCTTATCACCGTCTCAGCATATTTAGGTAAGTAAGTGATTTAATAACTAAATGTGGGATACCTACTCTCCTATCTATTTTTTTAAACATTTAAAAGTAAAATAAGTACCTAAGGCATTAAAGGCTCGCGCACATTTCAACGGGTCGCATCTTATAGTTAGAATCCTACTGCATAACTTTAATACATTTCATATACCTAAACCATCGCACACTACAGCGAGCGGGTCGCAGTAAAAATTGCATCGAAATGCTACTACGCCCGCTTTGTCCGCCATAATATGCATAAATCAACTAAAACCCCATAAGCAAGACCTCCCTAACAAAGATTACTCTATCTCAAACCAATACCGAAAATCATCTTCGCTCGAAGCGAAATCGAGTCAAACAAGTGTAATCCAATAAATCGAAAACGTCGCAATTCTCTAGCATGTTGTGAAGGGATCGCGAAAATCAATAGTCGATGCCGTGTACCACGCGGGAACCTACCGCACACTTTCCGTGCTTACAAAACCATAATAAACTAACGAACTACACAAAAAACTACTTTATTCAATTTGATATTAGAGTCAAATTGAAATGGGTACAAAAGTCGCTTGAGTTGTTTTGGTTGCGAACGCTAACGAACGGATAATCGACGCCTAGCCTTGTGCGATATCGATTTTACCAAGCGACACTTTTATTCAAACGCAACGACTAATTTGTATCTATCTCGTTTACGCGTATGATGAAGTTGAATGATGCAGAAAGAGACAGGCGATGGTTCTTGTTTCGCTTTTCGTTGGGTCACCCAGTCGCAGCGTTGCCATGGTTACGCGCTCTGCGAGGGTGATATTTTCCAATACGATCTTCTACCAATATCGGATATTTTTAGCTATGTCAGAATTCGTAATAAAAGTCCACGTAAATGGAAAATCCGTGGAAATTAGCACAGATTACGGCAGTTTCCAGTTGAATATAGATGGAAACGATCGTAATATCGATTTGGTAAGAATCTCGATGTTTGGTTTGGGAACCAATATTTTGTAGGTTAAGTACAAAAGCTTTGATTATATAGAGTATATAGTCAAAGTACAAAAGTATCAAATCAGTTAGTACCTTAGTACATAGTACATACCTAGCATTAGGAAACTACAGTTGCGTTAGTAGAAGGAAATTGATTTCCAATAGCAAATTTATCTTGGTGGAAGTTGACGTTATTTTGTAGAAACATTTTACCTCAATACCGGGTTATTTTCAACATATTTTCTATTAATCAAGAAAACGCAGGCACCTCGCCTACATCATACTTAACATTTACGACGGGTCTAATTTTCCAGTAAAATCGATATTTTCTCCAAAAATAATGTGGTATTAAGTTTGCATGATTTATTTTTATACTTAAGCAGGGTTGTATTTTAGATGCGAAATTGTAATTGGCTTTGCCCTAATCCTTGTGTTACATTTATAGATCTGTAATTTTATTATTTTTTTTGGCGAAACGATTTGGGAATAAATTGTTAGGTTAGGTTAGTATAGTAGGATAGGTTTTTTCATTTAAAACATACTTGTTCAGGCACATACTCGTAGAACTATAGAATAGATAAGTAAATTTACTTTTACAAAGCTTTGTGGGTTAATTACACGTAACGAGTACAGTGGTGAGACAGTGCCCTCGGTTCGTATAAACATTTTGACGAAGTGAGACAGTCCATGACCATGACTTGTTTGCTCGGCCTAGTAGGTATGCCTATTCACTGTCTCGCCACTGGACTCGTTACGTGTAATCAACCCATTTATGTTGACATTGGAAATGCATTGATAGAAATAGAGTCCGCATAATTATTTATCGATAACTAGTCTGCGATCTGCGGTTCCACCCGCTGTCTAGCAAAAGCTTTTGATATATTTCCGAATAAATTAGTACCTCAGAGTACCATATGTTTAAATCCAGGGTATAAGCTACCCGTGGGAGGCGCTCCGGGCGTCGGGGGTCACGTGACGACCTCCGGCCACCGTAGACGCGGGCCTGTGGACGGTGAGCTATTGGGCTAGCTCGCTGTCCGTCCGTCTTATGACGACACAGGCCGTGTCGACGGCGCGTTCGTGTTCCACGCGCGCCTCAAAGAGATGTCAGCAACATGGAAGGGGCCCGAAAGGGCCCATGCCCGTCGGGGCTGCGGGTAGAAGTTACCGCGGCCTCGGCGTCACAAGGGCGTAGAAGGAACATGGGTGGTTTTTGGTCAGTAGAAGTCTGACACTCCCTTCCGCTCTGCCCAAAGAGTGGGAGGGGTCATTTGATGATTTCCCACCCCCCAAAAAAAAAAAAAAAAAAAGGGGAATAAGCTACCTCTATACTGAACATCCAAACCCGTTCGGTTGCAGCGTGTATAGTCGTCACAAAATAAGAAGCCCGTTTGGACGTTTGTCATTGCGACGTAACTAGTGATGTAACCATACGACTCGGTACTCGATACTCACGATAAATCAATTCAAGTTTGTATGAGTATTTGATCGATTTGATTTTGTATTGTAAAGTACATTCGAAAATTTAACTTAAACTTGAACATTATAGGTATATTATAATAACATTCATTAAATCACAAAAAAAAAAAATCAAGAAAAAACGAAAGTGATTGTTTGAATCTTCATTCAATAATTTTCTTCGGATGATGAGCCAAAATCGTCAGTTCAATAATTAAATGGTTACAAGTAGTACAACACTAATATTTGAAAAAAGAAGACTGAGAACTTAACTGTTTTTGAGAGTTTCGTTATAATTTGCTAGCATGCTGCTACAATGCTACCATAAAGTATGCGCGAAAAGCGTTCCTAGTTACATTCTACGGTCTTTCTTCAGTGTCCAAACGGGCCTCTTATTTTGTGACGACTATAGTAACATACATCCCAGACATACAAACTTCCACATTTGTAATGTTAGTAAAATAAGATAATAATTATCACGGGTAGTAAGTATACCCGTAAAAATAATTAACAGTTCAAAAAAACAAAAAAACACGCTTTGTTTAGTGTATTGTCATCGGTACTCGATATAAATATCTACAAAGTTTGAACGAAATCTGACCGTTTAAAGTGGGTCAAAATCGCGCCCAAAGGAGTCGGTTACAAACAAACATACAAGTGAAGCTAATAAAGCGTGTAAAAACACCTCCTGATGCGGTCACCTGATGAAGGTCACCGAATATGATAGAAACTAGTTGTAGTAAACGACTTAATTTTTACGTGAGTATTCCCGTGTTTAATTATAACAAAATGTGTCAAAACCACGTTTGTTTCCATAGTAAGATAAAATTACTTATATTATACCTATTTGCTTTCATTAATTATTGTTATTGTTGTTTCGTAAATACGCAAAGGCTCCACGAACGACGTAGCACTCACCGTTTTATTTTTAGAACTGTTTTGTAACTTTTTTCAAGTCACTTCGTTACTGCGTCACACTTCATCTTTTCAAACGTTGGTTTGGTGAGTGGGAAGTGAAATGAACACGTTGACTGTAACACAAATGTAATATAATTTGGGTGTCTTCAAATCGCGAGAGAATCGGTTCCATCGTAGACCGCATCATTGCTTATCATCAGGCGAGATGGCGGTCAAACGCAGCCTATAACTGAATAAAAAAAATACAAACTTACTTCTAAAAACATTGAGTCAGAAGCCATTAAAAAAAAGAAGCCGGCCCACTAATGTTACAAAGTATTTTTCATGCTTTGATTTGGCTCATCACGGTTCATGTATTTAGCTTGACAAAAAATAACCGCGGATGTGGTTTCAAGGGGTGCGTCAGTACAATACTTCCTCTGGCAATGATATGAAGCCTTAGAAAGCTACCCTCCCGTCCTAGCTTGCTTGCAAAAGTCCTTTGGGAAAGGTACACCTTTTCTAAGGTACTTTAGTTTTACAAGAAAATTAAGGTACCTACCGGTCTTTTGATACCGGAACTGGGGCCTTATTTTGGCGAGTGAGATATTATCTCGGTCACTGTCGCTATATCTAGTAAGAGTGAGAGATACGGAGATAATCTCGAATGCTCAAGAATAGGAAGCTCTGCTATGTGGCTTCTGCCCGATTTCACCAATTGCATAAAATGAGTTCAATAGAAGTAAGTCCTGCTTAAACAAATTGGAGGTTTGAACTCGGTTTAACGCGTAAACTGAGTTAAGGCTGAATTGATCGCATTCAACGTTTTGGTTCTACGGCAAAATTGGCGATTTTCTTATTATATTTCATCTCATAAATATATAAAATATTTTTTTCTTTAAAATAATGACTAATTTATGAAGAAAACTCGCGTACCGGTCGAGATCTTCAATTAAAAATCCGCACAACCCCAAACATAGAACAGATAATATAAGTGCAAGAAAAAGTAAAAAGGTCAATGCCCCAGGAAGTTAGTGCGGCACGGGCCACACAGGTGTGCGGTCGATAAAATCGATACCGGCGCAAAAGATCGATGTCGATATGACGTCACGCAACATGGCCGCCGGCGCAGCTGCCACTTGATAAAGTTAGTACTAGGGTGGTAAATCAAGCGTGTTTTTTTTAATGTAGGTTAGGGTTCTGTATCGTAATTCTAAAGGAACATTGATCATTGATTTATTTAATTTCATAAACGAAAAGATAAGGAGTGTCCTTACATGTAGGTATTTCTTCAAATATTGTGAATTTGATAATTATACAAAAATCGAAATTAAACCCAAAAATAAAATAAAATGTTTTCTTTTAGAAACGTAGACATAATAAGCCTGTTTAGCTAATACATTTACTAATTTTAAATAGTTTAGTTGTGCTATAGCGAAAAATAGAAATTATGCAATACAGAGAACCCCAAAATCGTGACGTTGAAAAAAACATGTTATGCAAATGAATTAGGGTGATTTCTAAAGGGTGATTAGAATATTATTGTACATTTTCGGAGCGCAGATAATTTTTAAATTTAACGACGTGTGCCGCTCGTGTTAGGGGGTTGGCACGCGAGAAGGAGAGTTAAAGCTGGTTTTATAAAATAGCACATTTACAATTCATACTTTTTTGAGGCCTGACAATTTAAGTATAAAAAAGTTATCAAATGTGTTATAAAGGATTAGCCTTAACCATAAATCCTTCTTACTAATCCTACTATTCTTTAAAGGTGAAAATTTGTGCGTCTGAGTGTGTCTGAATGTTTGTAACCTTCGTAACTACTAAACTTATGTCTTCGTAACTACTAAATATATCTTCGTTACAAGGTTACAACTAAACCGATTTTGACAATCTTTGGAATTGACATAGCTTACACCCTAGAAACGTGGGCTACTTTTGCTCATCACCGTTTTTCAAATACGCGTGGGTGAAACCACTGAACTCCACTAGTTTATTATTAAAATAACAAAATAGTTAAAAAAACTAAAAAATACGCATTGTCATCGGCCTTTAACAGGTGTGCAAAGTTTGAATTAAATCTGATCGTTCAAAGTAGGGCAAAATTCGGAGAGCTCAAAGGAGTCGGTTACATACGTACATACATACAGGTGAAACTAATAAAAGCGTGTTAAAATAGACGTCAGAATTTTCGATATATTCCTAACGTCCTCAATGATTTCCCCATCCCTACTAAGAAATGTTTGATATTAAAGTCGTTATTATATTTTCCAATACGTCGCCTGAGTGCTTGTTTGTCGTGTCGATATTTGGAAAATTAACTTTAAATGCAACAATAATTGATAAGCTTTCGAATTCAATCCTGTTAGATTTTTTTTTTTTTTTTTTTGGTGGATACGACAAAAAAGTACATATGCAACGTATAGTTATTAAGTTATTCTACCAGTATTAAAATATAAAGAATGCTGAATTGCTGAGACTAAGAACTAAGTAGGTATCTAGAAAGAGGCTCTTTGCCTAGAGTTTAAAAGGGAAACAGTGACGCAACAGTAAGTTAACACCGCTACGGACGCGATATAGGGGCGGCAGCCGCACTTTGCGCTAGTGATGTGCTATGTAGTAATTACATTTTATCGATAATTACTTATTACGTATGTATTTTGTCGGAAAATGAAAAAAAAAATCATAAAAGAGGAGTTACTTCTAAATAACACTAAAAGCTAGACGTAAATGGCTTTGCAGTTAGAGATTCATTTTAGTACCTTTTCATTCATAACAAAAGTCTCACTGTTCTAAAACTATTTTTCACAAACTTAATTACAAAAACAACTACCAAGTAAGTTTATTCTTACAACGTTTATTTTTTTTAATTGACTTCTCATAATAATAAAAAAATATAAAAAGTTTCTGAAGGATCAGTTCATTAATCAATTCGATTGAACATAATACAAAATGTTGACTTAAAACGTTGTCAATGTAAAATATCGATATCGATATTTAATTCCACTTCCACATAATCATTAGTAGTCCATCCCTAGGCGCCCTTTGTCGCGAGCCAGGTGTCGAGGGGTCATTACGTTTGTTTGTGTGCGTTGCCTACTGTCACACACACAGACATGTGTTTTTGGGGCTCATAACAATGTTAGAGACATTGTTGCCTCTATAACTTAGTTTTTAACTAACGTAGGTATAGCTATTAAAAATATCGGTGAAAAATAGTTTCGATAATGAGTCACAGATGATGTTGGTAAAATGTTATAGCCCTATTTTTTCAAAGGTTGTCTAGGATGCTTTAGGTGATAAGCCTGCTCTTTTACACGAGATGTATTGTATGAAGTTTCCAAACATTTTTTTTCGTGTTTTTGAAAAAAAGATATTTCATGGTAGCGGTCAAGTAATAAGTACTACTTAACATTGAGATTAGTAAATACTGCATAATTCCAGACTTAAATGAATGTTTCTTAAAAACGTTGCTTATATTGCAACTGTCACTTTACTTCTCTGAAATACAAAAATGAATAGAGCAGTCGTAATGGGTTGATTACACATAACGAGTACTGTGGCGAGACAGTAAATGAGCATACTCGGCCGAGCAACCAAATCGTATTTCTAGTGGCTGTCTCGTCAAAATGTTTACACTAGCCTAGTACTCGGCCAGGGCTCTGTCTCACCACTGTACTCGTTACGTGTAATCGACCCCTAACTAATTTCACTCAAATTTTAGCAGCTTTAACAAGAATTACCTCTCATTTCTGTATTTCGCAGAAGTTAATTGACGTTTGTCAATTCAAGCAACGTTTATAAATAAAGCCGTGAATTCACATTAAAATGTCACATATACCGGGACGTGATCAATTTTAATTTGGGAAATATACCGAGTGTGGTGTTAATGCCGAAAGGGAAATGTGGGGTATGACAGTTACGTGAAGTAAAATATATGCCCTAGTTGTTTTAGTTGTCTTTTACTAAAATTAATCTTTTAATTCGAATTTGTATTACTCATCTTTTTATTTTCGAATTTGTATTTCATATTTTTAAATTGTCTCAAATTTTTAGTGTTTAGCGTTTTAGTGGACAACTGTAAGTGTTTGATAAATAAATAATAAATGACCTGTTTTCGGAATCCATAATTCTATGAAAATAATTACCACTACTAAAGTATCGAGTATCTGTCCTGCATACAATGCGGTTAATTCTAAAAGTTTTTATTTTAACTATACTTTAGCATGAAATTTACTAATGTAAATTGACTAAAAGTGTTGATGTCTTTGTCTCACAAACCACAATGACAAAGAAAGCTATATTTTAGTAAATTTATAAGTTTTGATCCGTCAACTAAAGCTGTCAGAAGTGACTGTTATAATAAGTTTGAAAGTTTAACAATTCGCTAATAAATCTATGATATTATTCTACTCCATTATATCACATTCAAAATTTTCAGTTTCGGTAGAAAAGTCATCCTGCAATGTCATCCTATAACAAAAGCTAAAACTTTATTTTTAAAATATAACAAAAACAGCTTCTTAATTTGCACCAGGCCTGAGCTTTTACTTTTAAATATGAGCTAGATTAAAAGAACTACTGGAACCGGGACACCCTTTACCATACAAGCTCAAAATCCTTTAAAAGATATAAATAACTTTTTACTCACCATTGCGGTTTTTGAACTATGGAATATATTGCAAAGGATCACAAAGCGGTATTAGATTAGGAACTATTTCTAATATTGCAGCTATGGCCGAGGTACGAGTTATATTAGGGATGCGTTGTATAGTGTCAAATGGCTGGTGTTTTTGCCACGTTCAAAGGAGTTTGAACTCTATCGTGGGGGGTGAAGGTCGGTTAACGGGAAGAGGGATGAGAGTTGAAGTCGAGTAGGGTTACCAGGTCGGTGTTGAATTTCGCAACCAATTTAATAATCCTTACTGTACTATTTACAGGATTATTTTGATTTAGTTATAAATTGACTGCTTAGTGTACCTAACTGTTTTTATTTTGTTCGTCATAAATGAGCACACACGGCTCAGGACACAAATCTTGACAGATGTAATTAAAAATAAATCATACTGATAAAACCAAAAACTCAGATGTGTTTGTGTAAACAAATTAAGTCGCTTTTTCTAATTAGATTGGTTTGGAAACTGCGTATATGTTTATTTATTCGGTCTGTAGAAACTTCAATAGTTTGTAAATTATGGAGAACATGAGGGTTAAGACCGGCTCAAAAACCACGCATATCGTGACGGTCCTGACAAACTGAAACGGTTGGCAGCCCTAAGCGAGGGTAAGTACAGAGACAGGGGTGTGTTGCAGAAAGCGGGGTGTCCGCGCGGCCCCGGCGCAGGCGTGGTCCAGTCGCGCGCGCGACCCCGCTGCCGCCGGCCGCGCGCCATGGAGGAGCCCCGCTGCCGCGACCGCGTGCTGCCGCTCACCGTCATCGTCGCGCCCAGCCACGCGTCACCGCCGCGGCTGTCCCCCGGCGACCTGCTCCCCGACGGCGATGCGGCCTTCCACCCGCTCTCCGCCGTCAACGGCCGCCTCACGCCGCCCGGGCTAGAGCCGGCCTCCTACGCGACGCTCACGCCGCTGCTCCCTCTCCCGCCGATCAGTACCGTCTCGGATAAGTTCGCGTATCATGCCGGAGGCACGTTCACGGTTATCCAGCAGCAGCAGTCGTATGCATCGCTGTCGCCAGCCGCTTACAATGAGCCGCTGTCGCCTCAATCGGCGTACAGCAGGCGGAGCGCGTCGCCCGGCTCGTTCGAGAGGCGGTCGCCCACTCCGCCGCTGCCCAGCCCCGGGCTCGACCTCAACGCCGCGCTGATGGCCCGGGAGGAGCAGCAGCACGCGCAGCAACATGCCCAGCAGCAAGCTCAGACTGACACCGAAGAAATTAACACAAAGGAGCTGGCGCAAAGGATAAGTGGAGAGTTGAAGCGATATTCGATTCCCCAAGCGATTTTTGCTCAAAGGGTGCTCTGCCGGTCGCAAGGGACGCTCAGCGATTTGCTGAGGAACCCCAAGCCCTGGTCGAAGCTCAAGTCCGGTCGGGAGACGTTCAGGCGGATGTGGAAGTGGCTCCAGGAGCCCGAGTTCCAGAGGATGTCGGCGCTCAGGCTAGCAGGTAACTGCATGATGCTTAGTCATAGACGCTACTCGTTGTTGTTTTGTTTTTGAACAGGCGTGTTATGAAAGACCTGCCGGTAGGTATTGGTACGTGTTTGATACGGGTTTGAATAATTAATCAACAATTGAAAGTTACGAAAATACGGGTCGAGCCGTGCTGACTTGATACACAAAACACATGCCTGAGTACACTGTACTTATAGGTAGGTACATATATTATTCACTAAATAACATGTACGACAAGAAGCCACAAGGTTGTACCCCGCTATATTACCGGAACCTTACACGAGGAACATTTTTTCACTAAAAAAATACCCATCTTTTGAAAACGAATTCCTTCTGTGCACTAACCCCATCTCAGTTGCCTGTCTCTTTCTCAGTATACATAAACTGACCTGTTACGTAGTACACACTCACACATAAACTTTTGCACATAATAATAGCGTGGTAAAGTTGAAATATGTTTTGTTGAGTTTCGACGACAATTTAATTAGCTTTTTTCGGTTTAAGAATTATTTATTAATCTCAGAAAAAATAATACAATTATTCACTAGTTGGGATAACACACTAATATTAAAAATTAATATTACTTAGCACTACTGGTATATACTACTTAGTGCTGCTAAGTTTTTAATTAAGTAATGAAAATAATCAGACAACTATTACATAAAACTAAACCTAATCTACAAGACCGCTGTAGGAACTGTTCCCAAAATGCTGGTTATTACCAAGTTGTATGTCGATGCTCTTTGGGCCTGATACGAAGTTAGCTTTTGGCGCATCTTCTTATTAGAAGTGACAAAACAAAAATGTTATCAAGGGATAGCATTCTCTGCACAAAATTGTACGGAGAGTGCAATGGTGGCGCCACCAATTCAAATAGATAAAGTTTGTTGAACAGTTCTTGGTTAATGTGGGGTTGATAAATATGATCGTGAGTAAGGGGGATTATTATTATTTTTTAATTCGGGTCCAGTTTTTTCTCCCTAAAAGGAATTTTCTTAATGGAATAGTAAAATAAGCCATGGTACACACTTCACACGTCCCTGTTTTACTATCATCACACAAAACATTGATGTGAACGCCTCGATCAACGCCTCAGGGATCGAGTGCCTTACTTTCTTCTTCATAACAGATGGACGTTTTGACACAGTTTCTTAAAACATAGCTAAGTCTCTGGGATCAAAATTAAGGCTATATTTCTTCGTTATGTTCAAATAAATGATTTGTATTTGGAATTGGGACGAGTTTCCGGCTTCCTTATTTCCGAAGAGATACAACCTTAGACTTTTCAATGTCAAAGCGAATAGAAATATTCTGAATCTGTGTGCTTTATCTTCGACCACATTTTCGCTTACCATCCGTATTTGAAAACTAACTGACTTAGAAACAAAATGCGGAGAAAGCTATAATTAATAATCATGTTCCATAGCTTTTTAAGTCGAATGAAGGATTCTGCATACAGAACGGTTT
The DNA here is from genome assembly GCA_949125135.1 of Alcis repandata. Lineage (NCBI taxonomy): Eukaryota > Metazoa > Arthropoda > Insecta > Lepidoptera > Geometridae > Alcis > Alcis repandata. The sequence goes on from OX421247.1 coordinate 1,210,843, forward strand.
CAATGGTTATCATAATAAAATAACAATTGAAAACTTTGAGACAAAACGCAATTTTCTCAATATGTCTATTTCTTTTTCTGCCTCTCTTTTATTCTAGTGCGTCCTATTCTCTTAATTAGATCTTAAACTGGTTAATTAATCCACTTCAATAGTCTATTTCATTTCGTATACTAAGCAGAAAATTAAATCCTAAGCCAAAAGAAAGGAGTTCTTTATGCTGAGTCATGCTGTCTCACCTCGCAGTTTTTTTTTAATCCAACAAACTTAAGTAAGCCTCTTTCGTAGACTGCGCTACGGCGTAGATCGTAGTGGTTAGTAGCGGAACTGTATTATTTCAGTTTGGTTCTTTTCGAAGAAAAATAGCTTTTTTAACTAGCTGTTGTTGTCTCAGTTACTCTAGGGGAGGCCTTGTCTATTATCTCCTTTTTTACATTCTTAATTCTATTTACATTTGATGGAAAGTAATGGCGTTTATCAAACAAACATTCACGTTGTTTTTATGCCGCCAATTTTCAGTAAACCTCTACGCTCGTAGACTACGCTACGGCGTAGATCGTAGGGAGTGCGTAGAATTGTAGATGCCCCGTTATTGTGTTATTATTGGAGGTTAGTCTTTTTGGTACAGGTACTAAAGCAGGACAGAGCTATTGTCATCGATTGTTTCTGTCTCTGTTACTCTCGTGTTTATCTCAAGGCGAGTCACTGGTTACGAAACTGCTTTAATAATTATGAGTGAAACTTGGTAGGCGGCTAAGTTAAATATGAAGACAATTCAATTTTTATTAATTGATAAAATATGAGTTCGTTAATAAAAATCTTTGACATCAGTTACAATATTGATTTCGAGAATGTAATAAACATGTAAAATCCTTTTTGACTAGAAAAATATAAAAGCAATTGCCAAAGCCGCGGGAAACTGCCAGTTTATAAATATTCCAAATCTAGTGACAAAGCAACATTCGATGTTCTTAATGGCTAACGGTCGTTAACCTAATTTAACTAGGCACTCTAGTCCATTGAAGCCAAAATAATGGCGCCATAAAATGCCGCCATACCGCGGAGGTTACAAAAAACCATAGTTTACAAACACGTACCGTCAGCTGCGCATCGATTGTCGACAATTTGTGAGGCGCCGCCCGCGGTCGATGCTCGTCACAACACTAGAGTAAACGTGTTGGTTGGTTATCATTCGCGCGAATAAGTCGCAAATGTCGCAATGTTTGGTCGTGCGAAGTATTTAGGACTTAGGACGCCATTTTAAATATATATGCTAATTGCTAATACGCTCCCAGTTAGAAAGAGAAAATGGGTAGAAAGCAAGGTAAAAAAAATCTATAGTTCGGAAGTACGTAACGTCAGCTGCGCATCGATTGTCGACAATCGATGCAACGCGCCGCCCGCGGTCGATGCTCGTCACAACACTACGCGGGCAGGCGTGTTGGTCGCGCAGTAAGTTACAATAAGAACTACATACGAGTAAATGCTTCTCTTTCATTTGGAAGAGTTATTGAGTAAAGAAAGTAGCACCAAAAAAACTAACCCCTTTTACTAGCTCACAATCAAGTGTTTAAAAACCGGCCAAGTGCGAGTTGGAGTCGCGCACGTAGGGTTCCGTTCCATTATCTATAAAAACGGCAAAAAATTACGCTTGTTGTATGGGAGCCCTCTTAAATATTTTTTTAACTCTGCTTTGTCCCTATTTGTTGTTAAAGCGGCAACAGAAATACATCATCAGTGAAAATTTCAACTGTCTAACCATCACGGTTTATGAGATACAGCCTGGTGACAGATAGACAGACGGACAGCGGAGTTTTAGTAAAAGCGTCCCGTTAAACCTTTTGGGTGCGGAACCCTAAAACTCTGTAGGTTACAAGGACGTGAGTTCAGCTGTGACGCATCGATTGTCGACAATCCACGCGTCGCGCCGCACGCCGGTCGATGGTCGTCACAACACTAGCCACAAAGATGGGCCTCAGTATGGTAGCTAGTGCAGTGGGTTACGATAACTTTTCGAGAGGCTTAGTCTTTAGGCGGGTACCGACTTGTGCTGCATTGAGTATTGTAACGCGTGACAAAAATTCGATTCATTATAAGCAAAATTATAATTTTGGTGAAACAAGATGTGTTAAAACTACGTGAGTTCTCATGGGACATTAAAGAAATTCAATGATTTAAATATTTTATACGGATCTACTCGTATTATAATAAAGCGAGAGTAGGTAAAGCTGTATTGAATTGAGGCGAGGCTCAGTTTGAGAAAATAATGCAGATGTACGTGTTTTAATGATTTGGTTTGCTAATTCGGTTTCGAATGTTAATTTTTTTATTCATTTATAAGTATCGGTCAAATTAGGAATGCACTTAGCTTACTAAGTTAACTCAGACTCGTATTGTAGATAACTGTGCATGGCAAATGACTTGTACAATTCTAACCTACAAACATGCTATTTGATAACACTTATAAAAAGGTTGTACCTTTTTATTTGAGGATATTTTAAAGTAGGATACTACCAGGCATGTGTGAAATGACTGTCAAACTGTGTTCTAACCTGATCAGTTCTACCTACTTGACTCTATAATATCGACCAGTGTTAATATCAGCTGAGTGTATCGATTGCTCAATTATCGATATGCCGTTACAATCGGTCGATACGTCACATCACTAATCTAAAAAGGGTCGCGTCGCGATTTCGAAATGAAGGGGATGATATCAGTAGGGGAGTTAAGTGTGGGGTCGCACGTACCTTTGGAATATTAAATGGATTCTGGTGCGTGAGTTTTAGATATTTTATTATTTTAGTTATTGTTTACAGATAGAGGGTTCATGATTTTAAAGTTTTGTCAGTTTTGTTTCGGAAGACTGTGTGTTAGCGTTGATTGTGTCAACTATAAAAAATGTTCTCATAACAAAGCTTTTATTGCATTGTTATCGAAGTTACACACGTCTTCCTTTCAACTCAATCGGACATCGGGAAGTGGTTCAAAATCGAGTTGTAAGATTTTACCGAACAAACATAATTACAAAGATATTACTATTATTATATATTACAAGTTAAATTAAATAAAAGCTTATAAAAATAATGAGTATTCGAATGAGAAATGTATGATTAATCGCAATTCCCAGTAACGCCTGATAAGGGCGCTGTCCCAAATTGCATTTTTGTCATATAAATATGTAACAAACACTTCCTATGTAGTTACGGATAAAATATTCTGGTACAGAAACTGGATGCTTACCTTCTTAATCTCCTTATGCATCAATACTTAATAAGCGGACCTAAGCTATAAAATACGGAAAAAGTTACTCGTGCAAGAGAAACAATATTCTATTAAAGTATTTTATGTTATTTCATTAATTTTACACTGTTAGGAAAACAGGCAGACTAACTTTATAAATATAAATTATAGTTAGAAAACTGAACAATAGACTTGTGTCCACTAATAACAAATTGCTTGGTAGTTTCTAATTATAAATGAAGTGACGTAGATAAAGAAAAACCAGTCTATTTCTCATAAAAGTGAAAGATAAATTAATATAATTTTTAGAAAATAAATTCGAAAAAAATAGGCATTAAGTTTAGTCACGTGACAGCGAACACCAATCAGAAAGTGTTACGTCACGCCTCGCAAAACATCGTTGTTGTTGACGTTTTCATACAACAGAGCAGGTTACATTAGCAAGTTTCGCAGACTGTGACGTCATAGATATTAAAGTAAGATATTAATATATTAAAGTAAATAATTAACCAAGGTTTCTTTAGTCAAGTATTACAGGTTTCTCTCAAAAGACATATCTCACTTCCGCACAAGTTTGTGGTAAGATGTGATAAAAAAGACATTGACAGTTGACAGTGGCAAAGACAGTGGCGCAGACCTCTTATGGGCAAACGTGACGTTTAACAGCAGGCGAGCAATTAGCTCGTCATGTCACTCAATTGCTTAAAAAAATAGTTTTTAAGATTTTTTGACATAAAATTTACAAAAATCGAGAAAAAAACATAAAATTTATGATTCGTAAATTTATTCCGATGTAACTATGTAGCAGTGCTATCAGACTGAAACAGAATCGATTGGGAACCATCGATTGCTCTTTTTTATTAAAAATCGATGCGTGACGTCACACTGATAAGCTAACTGAGCTTTACTTTCATGTTTAATGGGTTGATTACACGTCACGAGTACAGTTGCGAGACAGTAAATGGGCACACTCCGCCAAACAAATGATGGTTCTAGTGACTGTCTCGCATCTTGAAACTGTTTATACAGACTGAGTACTCGGCCGAGGGCACTGTCTCGCCACTGTACTCGTTTCGTGTAATCAACCCATTAAAGGTTTATTTTGACCAATTTGAAGAGGTAGCGTCGCTATATATAGTCTTGTGGGTATTTTACACTCGGATAGCAAATTGAACTCTGTTTTTAACCCCCGACGCAAAAAAGATAGTAAAACTTTAACTTGTGGATCTGTGTGTCTGTATGTGACATCGTAGCTTTCAAACGGCTGAAAAGATGACTCGATCGAGAGTGCAGATTCTTAGCTATTATTCCAGAAATAATATTCAGAGATCATTTTACCAGCGGTTTTCTTGTCGGGATTTAGTAAAATTTTATATTTATTACCTTTATGTTTATTTAAGTTTTAGCAGTTTAAAAACTAGCATATAAAATAAAAGTGCTCACTAAAGTGTATAATTTGTATTGCATACCTAGTTATTTTTTCTATTTTTTGCCGCGCTAAACACGCTATACCGGTTTCAAGGAATCTGCTGTACAATATCCGCAGCCCTATCCGCTAACTTTTCTAAAATTCAAATCTAGTTCCATAAAATTGAAATTCAATAATCTAGCTTTTCTCAAGCTTGAAGTGACGGACGACGCTCTGGCCATGAATTTACTAACTTCATGATTTTGAGTCGCCCCGGCCTTTTACGAACTTCATTATCATAAGTCGCTCTAGCCTTACTAACTTCATGATTTTGAACACAGATGGGTGATCTAAATCGTAAGCTTTGATATACAAATTCAAAAAGCAAATCGGAGGCCAAAGTGGCCTTAAAACTTTGACTCTAGGGTTGGGCATTCAGTTACCAATTCATTCTATAATATTTTACTATGGAAACTAACGTCGTTTTCACAATTTTTTGTTATAATTTCATTTTCATAAATTTCATTTTGTCATTTTCATTATCGCAACCGCGAGCGCGTCACGTTTGTAAACTCGCCTGATGAAGGTCACCGAATGTGACCGAAACTAGTCGTAGTAGACGACTTAATTTTTACGTGAGTATTCCCGTGTTTAATTATAGCAAAAATGTCATTCTATAATACTTTACTAATAACATAGTCGTTTTATCGAACATCTTGGTATAGTCACTCAAATATCAACAAAAATACTCAATTCAAGTCGAAAAACGGTCAAATGTACCTAAATAGGCATGAGAAAAACGGTCCAATGAACTCGTTATCTACGTCAGCTGTCAGAATCGATGTCCCGCTGACGGAGCGGGATCGATGCGGCACGTCACTAGCTGGTGGAGGCGTGGTCACAGTTTGCATAAACATTTTGTTAGTAAAATATAGTAAACTAGCGACCTGCCCCGGCTTTGCACGGGTATGAAATATAGCCTATGTTACTTAAGAATAATGCATTAAAGCATTCTAATACATACATACATACATATTATCACGCCTCTTTCCCATTGGGGTAGGCAGAGACTACATCCCTCCACTTGCTACGATCCTGACATATGTCTTTCGCTTCTTCTACTTTCATAAGTGTTTTCATACAAGCTCGTCGGTTGCGGGTACTTTTTACGTGGCCTTTATTGAGAACGTCTTCGATTTGATCGTGATACGTTCGCCTACGTCGACCTCTACCAGCTTGTCCATTCACACTCGCCTCATAAATCTGTTTCGTCAATCGTCTTTCATCCATCCTCTCTACGTGTCCGAACCATCTCAGCATCCCTTTTTCTATCTTTGTCACTACATCTTCTACCACACCACAACGTTCCCTTATCACGCTGTTCCTCAACTTATCCATCAATGTCACTCCAGCTATACTTCTCAGACTTCTCATTTCCACAGCATTAATCTTACTTTCATGCTTCTTCTGCCAAACCCAGCATTCACTACCATACATAAGTGTGGGGACCAGCACTCCCCTATGTACAGCCAATCGTGCCCTTTTCGATACGTTCTGGCTGCTCATAAAGTTATGCAGGGCCCCATTCACTTGGTTTCCTGCCAACACTCTTCGCTCAATATCACAATCATACTTGCCGTCTCTCGTAAACTTTGATCCCAAGTAAACAAACTCTTTCACTTGCTCCACTCTTTCTCCTTCAATCATAACTCTACAATTCGACATACTTTCTTCTCTTTCAAAAATCATTACTTTCGTCTTACATACATTCATTTTCATACCTTTGCTTTTTAGGGCACCATGCATAATATCAACCATCGCCTGCAACTCCTCCTCTGATGATGCTAATATAACTTGATCATCAGCGTATAGGAGGCATTTGACAGTTAAATCATTCATTCTTAACCCATACGCACTTTCTTTCAAATCCTTCAAGCAATTGTCTATAAATAGGTTAAACAGCCCCGGCGAGGCTACACATCCCTGTCTAACACCTTTTTCGATGCTAAACCAGTCTGTGTAAGCCCCGTTTACCCTAACACAAGCACTGGAACCTACATAAAGTGATTTCAGCGCTTGTATCAAGGAGCTGCCTACCCCATACATAGACAAGGTCGACCACAATTCATCCCTCACCACTCTGTCAGCATTCTAATGGTGAAAGAATTTTTGAAATCAGTCCAGTAGTTTTTGTGTTTATGATATAAATATGGTATAAATAATATTTTAAACTTTTTCTAAGATTACAATTCAAATCACAATTGAATTTAAAAGTGTAAGCCCGAGTTTAGTGCAAGGGCTTACTATTGTCACGAATCCAAAAGTTCTAAAATCAAAAGACATTAAAAAGTCATAATGTAGAGTAATCACTCAACATTCCATGGTATTGAATAATTAAAAACTTACGTAAAATAATTTGTATGGTAGGTTATTGATCATAAAAAAGCCAAGGGTCAAAGGTTTAGCAACATGCAATAATACAAACCTTTCTTACACTTCACTACGGAATCACACTTTTCCATTACATTCGTTAACAATCTCAAACCCAAAACAATCGCGACCCTTTTCTTTGTTCTTACATTAGAATTCCGAATAATCGCGTGACACACAGTCCGTCGACTCGTAATCTCCGCCAGCTGGCCGCATCGATTCTTCACAATCGATGCCCCGGTCCCGGTCCCGGTCCCGGTCACGATGTGGTGACGATCGATGCGCCTCGCTATACACCGTCACCGCGTTACCAACTGAGTCGTGCGGCCATAAACATTTCTCTATGTCTATCTCGCTCGCACTTGTGGGTCTTATGGAGCCGCATAGTGATGTGCGTAAGATGGTTATAGGCGCATATTGATAAGAATAAAATCAGATAGAAACATACGACTAACGACTACGACGAAGGCCCTAAGGCTGGTTTTAGGCTGGTTTTAGTCTCACGCCGACGGCACGCGCACCGTCAGCGCTGATGGCCGAGATACTCGTTTATGAACTTCTAGGAACCGTTTTTGAATCACGCGTAGCTATCAGCGCGTACGGTGGTCGGCAAACTACGCGCTGAGTTATGAGCGCTGACGGTGCGCGTGCCGTCGGCGTAAGACTAAAACCAGCCTAAGACTCAGTTAGTTGGTAACGCGGTGACTATAGCGCTTCATAGATATGAGGTGTCTCTTTCCTTTTTAAAAGCTTTTAACTTGTAATGTAAGAGGAAGAGGTCTTAATTTAAGGTATTCCGGTTTTGGAAGCAACTATTTCTGTCATTTCATGAATGTTTAATCTGGTGCAGTTCAATCGATTATTGGGAATTTGTTAAGTTTCCATTTGGGATCTGTGGCCGGTGAAAAAGGCCATTTTTAAATGCTTTTATTTAACTTGCAATGTTTGTAACTATGCCTGTTCGGGTGGAATCTTGCAACTCAATTTTGAACCTTATGGATGTCCGATGGAGCTGAAATTCGGTAGACGTGTGTAACTCCGATGACGATGCACTACAAAGCTTGTTTTTAAAAATGTTTTCAAAATTACTTAATAATCGACTTAAAAAGGAGATGGTTCTCAGTTCGACCGTGTTTTTATTTTTAAATTTAATCTAATATTACTTAGATTTTGTTTAATGCAATTATCAAATAAAGTAGTGGATGTGGAAGTTTGTATGTCTGTGATTCATTCTCGTAAAAACAGTTCAATTTGTCAAGTTTCAATTTGTCCTCCTACGAGTACAACAACGATGCTGTTAAATGTAAAATGAATGATTTATAGATTGGTCAAATACAGAACAATAATTATGAACAACCTTTACTATGGGGCCAACCCGGATATTGCGAAAACAAAATCACCTACTCAATACATTTTGTCGAGTGTCATTGACATTTTTCTATGGAACAGCTGATTTATTTTTCGTGATTACAGGGTTGGCCCCACAGTAAAAGTTGTTCATAACAATGAGTACTATGAGCCCTTTTCGGTTTACAATTTCCTTTTAACTCTGTATGTCAAAATTGGCAAGAAATCAAATCCGAGACGGAGTAGAAGTAAAGTAGTTGAACTTTCCAAGCACACATTAGCTTATAGCTTTTATTAAACTTATTTATAAGCTTTGTTCAGCTTAGTTAAAGTCAGTAAGCGGATAAGCTTAGGTTTCAACATGCGATCCGAGCGAGGATGTAAGCAAAGCGAAGTTAAGTCTCTCTTTGAAGAGTGGAGAGATGTTCTAGATAAAGTAACTTCTTAATTGTAGGTCAGATACTGTTTTAGAGTCTTACATAATTAATTATATCCTACTAATAGTATTATCTTCTTCTTATTGTATTTCTTTCTTATATATAAAAATGAATCGCTGTTCGTTTTTCTGGCTATAACTCGAGGCCGGTTGGACCGATTTCGCTAATTTTGATCTTGAAATATTTGTGGAAGTTCAGGGAAGGTTTAAAAGTAAAAAAAAAACAGCGGGTAAAACCGAAGGTGCAGCTAGTACAGTAATAAATATAATGTACTATCTGCGATAGTGCGCGGGTGTATGTGAATGATTGTCACCACGTATCACTATACCAACTAAACAGTTTTTGATAAAATAAGAATAAATAAAGAAGTAGCGTATGCCCTACATTAACACATAGGTTTCATTATCACGCGGGTGAAACCGCGGGTTGCAGCTTGTAAAGAATTTTTATTTTCGTCCAAAAGGTCACGTCTTGAACATTTCTCTAAAGAGTTGTTTTTATCAACTTACTGAAGGTTTTTAACATGACATGGTTATTTATTTTGTTCTGCCGGTTTTAGGGTTTCCGCGTTCGAAATACGATAGATACGGAATTACGGAACCCTTGACGATCGAGTTTTAGTTTGTCTTGCCTCGGCCACCACTCTATCTGTCACCACTTCGCTTAGCCGGCTAGCCTTGGGCTGTCAGTAATTTAGTCAAATATTTAACTACTGATTTGATTTTTAGCCACCGACGCAAAAAGAGGAGTGTTATAAACTTTTACCGCTATGTTGTGGAACCGAAGCTATTAAACGGGTGAACCGCTTTGTGTTAGAATGCTGTTTTTTATTTAAAGCAGGTTTTGTAGCGGTGGTTCTTAGACATGTTTTATTAAAATCAGCTCAGCCGTTTCATCGTTGACTTCTTTTTAGGATACCCAATTGGTAAAACGGGACTCTATTACTTAGTTCTTATGTGTTTAAACTTGGACACTAAATTTTCTTCTCGATTGAAATAATAGCATAGTGCGAATATGGCTTTACCGGAAGTATTTGATGCTAATAAAATTTAATAAAGAATTCGAAAAAAGTTCTCGTTTTACTGAATAAATGAAATAAATTCCATTGCTTTGATAAATGAGTCGAACAGTACGGAATAGCGTTTCAAAGAAAATTAATTCAGAAACTGAAGCACTTAAGGCGAAGTACAATGAAAATAATCCGAATGATCTTACTTCTAGTTCTACTAAGTAGAAACCTGCTTAAAGTTAGTTACTGTTTAAAATGGTCTGACAACTTCTCGCTGATGTGAAATGTCACGTGCGAAAAAAAACGGAGTACGTATAAGTATAAGCAATGATTAACTTCAAGCGGGCTTTATAACTAACTAGCTGCGCCCCGCGGTTTCACCGGCGTTTTCTGGGCTAAAAAACAGCCTATGTGTTAATCCAGATCATGAACAACCTTCATTCCAAATTCCATGAAAAAGGAACAAACATTCTTACCAACTTTCGCGTTTATAATAATTATTAGTAGGATGTAATGTATCTAATGTTGAAATGTGCGAGCGAGATAGCGAGTCAAAGTCTGCCCCAAGGTAGAGCACAATTTAAATAATCCGAATGAACTTACTTCTATATAGTTTGTTTGTCTTTAAATAATTGCCTTAATGTATCGTCGCTTTTTTTACTATAGATTATTCTCAAACATCGTTTTTGGAGTATAAAAGTCTGTTAAACGTTAACGGAATTCCCCCAAAAAATTACTCCATTATGTCAGTAAAGGGTATTTGTTTCCATAGTAGGCATTTTTAGCAACTTCAATTGATGCGACATCGACCAACACTGATATGCATAGCAATGGCTGGAGATTTTACTGTCAACATTTGCCAGATGTGACTTCCAGTTTAGATTTGTATCCAGAGTTACTCCAAGAAAATCCGTCTGACAAACTTCGACAACAGAAGAACCGGCAACATTTACATTGAGATTAATTGGAGTAGCTTTATAATTGTGAAACTGCATTATTTTAGTTTTAGATAAGTTTGTCTGGAGGTTTAGAGTGCTTAACCAATCTATCAGAGTTTTTAACGTACCTGTTATTGTGTTATTATAGTCAGAATCATTCTGATCACTTTTTACAAATAGTATGGTCGCATCGTCGGCATAGAGAATAGTGAGATGTTTTATTAAAGATGGCAGCTCATTAATGTATTTCAAAAACAACGGCGGGCCTACGATACTACCTTGAGGTACACCAAGGTTCACTATACCTGCAGCAGATTGAGTGGTTTCAACTATTTTTGTCTTTGTATTATACTTAAGTATTAAGAACCGTAGTTTGCGTCCTATTACTAAGATATGATTGTAGTAGATCCTGAGCTGTTCCGCGGAAACCAATTCGCTCAAGCTGTTCTAATAAGATCTTTGGAACGACACAGTCAAATGCTCTAGACATATCAAGGAACAGGGCTGTACAAGGTTTCTTCTCATCCAACGATTCCGTTACTTTACTTAACATTGTGTAAATTGCCATGGTTGTAGATCTACCTTTCTGAAAATCGAAAGTGATCGAAACAATTGTACGGATATGCGACTACCGTTTTATTTAAAACAAAAAGTCTTCCTTATTTAAGTTATAGAGTTACGAGACGAGCAAATCGCTCGCCAGATGTTAAACGTCACGTTTGCCCATAACAGGTCTGCGCCACCCAGAATTTTGAATTCTTTGATTCAAGACCCGGCATAGCACTGCGCTCGTCACCCTGAGATATAAGATGTCTAATCTCCTATTTGCCCTGAAATTTTACTGGAAACAATGCCCTTCCTACCGGAACACACCTCCTCCTCTATATCTCTTTTCATATTTTCCTCTGCTATATATACCACTTCAAACAACTTCAAATCTTTACCAACATTAAAATGTGCTAATTCTCATAGTAATCCAAATGTGAACTCGGAACCTCGTGAACCGAAAGGGGCGACCGCACCGCACATGGCGCCCTCCTCGTGACGTCACACCCCCTCTCTACCCGCCCTGCTATCGATCCACGGCCACCCCTCGCGCCCCCTCACCCCCCTCTCCCGCCGCCTTCACCCTGGATTGCTCTAGTTGTGCCGAGGGTTTTCTTGGGCTTTTTACCTTTCCTATCACGGAGGTTTTTACTACAGATTTTGGAATTTCAAACGATATTCCTGTAGGAATTTCGATGCTTTGATTTTGTAAAAGAAAAAGAAACGGTAAAGTCCAAATAGATCAATAATATTTTAAATAGGAAATTGCATGAACAGATTTAAAAAGCACATGATTCAATATTCAATAAAGTGAGTGGAGCGGAGTATAGTGACAAAAAATAAACAATAAAAATACACAAGTACTGGCTAAATAATTGCATGAAATTAGTAACAAAATGTTTTCTGAGACAAATAGCTTTGATTTGACTAATGTTAAACTTGGAAAAAATATAAGTTGAGTATTTTACTATGGAAATTAACGTAGATTTGAAATTGAAACATTTTATTATAATTAACACGGGAATACTCACGTAAACATTAAGTCGTTTACTGCGACTAGTTTCGATTACAACAAATAAGAAATTTATACTATATTTTATCGTAGTCACGATATAAGTTAACCATCAGTAGCCGTAACTCCGAGTCTATACAAAGCTACGAATTTATTATGCGTTAAGTAGATAAGTAGGTAGGGACATTTATGACAGTCTACCTGAGCGAAGGTATTTTATACACGTACTGGTGTGGCATAACTAGACTTGAATAAATTACTATATTACTCTTGAATATTGACTAATTCAAGTCCCAACATTTATTACGATCAGACATTACCATATACATGATTATAAAATCTATATAAACTATGGGTTTACATGACTAAGTGTACACTAACATCTAAAACATCACTAAGTGTCCACTAACATCTGAATTGGCAACCATTGAGTGTAGGTATATTAACATCTAACACATCATTAGGTTTCCACTAACAGCTGAATTGGCAACCACTAAATGTACACTAACATCTAAAACATCACAAAATGTCCACTAACATCTGAATTGGCAACCACAAAGTGTACACTAACAACAAAATTTATATCACTAAGTGTACACTAACATCTAAAACATCACTAAGTGTCCACTAACATCTGAATTGATAACCACTAAGTGTACACTAACATTTAAAACCTCACTAAGTGTCTACTAACATCTGAATTGGCAACCACTAAGTGACACTAACATCAACATTTGAATCACTCGGTATCTATTAACATCTAAAATATCACTAAGTGTTCACTAACATCTAAATTTACAGATACGCCAAATCAGCACCAAACGAATAAAGGCGACAATGTAAACAACATGCCGCAGCAGGCTTACTGCCAGCCGCGGGAGTACCAGGGTGCTCCACCGTCGCAGGGCTCCATGTACCCCGGGCCTCCGCCCTCCTGGGACACTGCGTACGAACCGGCCGGGGACGTTTCTTGCTTGTGAGTCCTCCCCTCTTGATTTCTGTCCTCTTCCAAAATATCCTCATCCTTTCCTATACCGGAGTACTTTCATTGTTAAGATTGATTACTATAATATTATACTTACTACGTACGGTAGTACGTATCGTACGTTATACGATTATTACTAGCTATGCAGCAAAACTTTTCAACATTGTTTTGTTGGAAAAAAATTGATTATAGAACAGAAAAAGAAAATTAATGTATAAAAATTATGAATATTTTTTTTTATCTTGATTAAAATAGATCTATCTGATCTTTATATTGTTTTATAATTAATTGTTTAAAAAAATAATCTATTAACATTTCAAAGTATAATTTGAGATAGGTTGACAATTATATTTCATTACCTAAATGAATTTATAAATACAGTGTCATTATCTGAATACATCCCATTGTCCTATCCTTCCCGTAACTTACCCGTGGCTGTGTAGCAGTGGACTTGGTTTCTTATAGGTATTACGAAATATGTAAATAGACTTGTCCCAAAGGTAAAACAATAATTCATATATAAAATATTTATTTATAGCAAGTATTATATAAGAAATTTTCATAATATTTATTTTATTTTATTTCAAACCGGTCGCTTTGTGACAAGCCTCTTTATAGATTGAGAGGGGAATGTCTAAATGTATTTCTTTTATTTATTTGTTTATTTATGTCTATTCTCATTAAAAGTAAATGTGTAAAATGTATAGAGATTTGCTCTTATAGATGTCGTTTCATTACAATAGGCAGTATCCTTCCCAGAGCTTTACGTATATGTTTATTTTGTTCAATTTTGCTTTCGTACTGTTTATATATATTAAAAATTTCAAAAGGAGAAAATTGGCAAAGATACTGTCTGTACAGTGGATCATTGTTTTAGAAGATGTTTTAAAAGATTGTTTTATAGCTGTAGGTATGTGTATTTTGTTAGCTTCGAGAAGCCAAGATGAATGTTAGACTGCTACCGCTGCTCCCCTCCCTCCCTTTTTGTTTTCCTATGCCCGGGCTGCTCTAGATTTATTTTCAACTATGATTTTTAGGTGCCTGCGAGATTTCAGAACCTTTTGTTAATGTTGTTTACATTGTCGCCAGGTATGCGTTTTTAAATAATACTTTTATGTTTAGATGTTACAGACATTTTGAAACAACATTTTCATAAGCTTGGACAATACAATTTGAATCGTCTATAGTTGGTCTGCTTAAATAATGACTGTGTATTTGTTTCAAAATGTCTTTCTTAGTTATAACTAGAAAAACATAGTTTAAAGATGAATATAATTCTGAAAATGCTGGTGAAACAAACTGGGTATTTAAATGCCATTTTGTATAAAATAAGAAAATTGTCAGCATATATAAAAATGTTTTAGATACTCCTTGTGACATATTGTGATTTGGTATTATACACAGTAACTCGAATAACACCATATTAAATTCCGACAACCCAAAACGGAATTTATAGAACTTGTATATAAAAATAAAATCTGAAATTACTGTGTATATAATCAATTAGTAGATACATGTTTAGAAGCATGTTTGTTGTCTTTAGACAAATATTATTAGTGGTTACGACAACATCATATCAATCAAATAACTTTGATATATACCGACAATTGTCCGATTAATCTAAATAATGATTTGCTTTTGTTCCAGCGGCCCAGATTCCTCAGAGAGGCAGTAAGTATCTATAACGAAAGTCACTTTATATAGCTACTCGTATGTTAAATATAGCGAAACTTATTCCAGGAAAACTTATCAGATAACACGGATTATTATAATAGGAAGCTATACAATGTAGTTGTGCTTAATGAAAACGTATTTACGAGTATTGTAGATTCTCAATTTTAATTTAATGGGTTGATTACACGTAGAGACTACAATGGCGAGACAGTAAATGGGCACACTCGGCCGAGCAAACGAACCATGGTTCTAGTGACTGTCTCGCCTCGTCAAACTGTTTATGCAAACTGAGTACTCGGCCAAGAGCACTGTCTCGTCACTGTACTCGTTACGAGTAATCAACCCGTAAACGACACTTAAATCCGTCAGTTGCAATAGTTTTCTTTTTAATTCTAGTGTTGACATCCTAGAATCGATTGAAGAGTAGTTGAAGCCATATTTTGTCACTTGTTTTTAGTCGACCAGATTTCTAGAAGATTCAATTCCTTAAGATTATAGACCAATAAGATATTGATATTCTAGCTAGTTCCAGATCAAATTTCATTTTCTAGAACTAACGCTAGAGATGATGAGCCAAATCAGATAGTTCTAAATGCTAACAGTAACAGTAATAGCTAACAGTAATAGTTCTAAAGCTACAGTATACTATATTCTAAAATAAAATTTTAAACTGTTTGTAAGGTCACCGGTCTGACCTCTTGCTACTGGTTTCCTTCCAGGGTGCAAGCGCAAGGAGGACATGGTTTCGGATACTCATCCTTCCCCGAAGAAGCCGCGCTTGGTTTTCACAGACCTCCAGCGGCGTACTCTACAGGCTATTTTTAAGGTGAGAATTGTCGATAAACTAAAGTTATTGGCTTAAGCATTAATTTCTGCCATAATTAACCTGTTTAACATGTTTTGTGTCAGTTTTTGTAAAAACCTTCATATAAATACGATTCTATACAAAATTAAACCCAAATCCAAAGTTATACAAATTGGGTAGTCTGCTAATTCACTGCTTTCTCATTCGTATTCACGGAAAAGATGTAAATGTGACCAAAAAAAAAATCGGCTAAAAAATATACGACACGTACCCAATATTACCATGATAAATGTTTACTATATCAAACTTATATTTCCCCTTTTCCACATTCCAGGAAACAAAACGGCCATCGAAGGAGATGCAAGTAACCATAGCCAGGCAACTAGGACTAGAGCCCACCACCGTAGGCAACTTCTTCATGAACGCCCGAAGACGGTCCATGGACAAGTGGAAAGACGATGACGCACCCAACGATCTCGAGCAGTGCGAGAGCCAAGACATGGACCACGTTCCGAGCCTGGACTCTGCGGACTCTGAAGAGGAGCACGACGAGCAGGATGACCATCTCTTGTGACGCCGTCTACACCAGCAGCAGCTTTTGGTGCTTTGAGTCAAGGTTGTGGTTGCTGATGATGATGTGTGTTCTCAAGATTCTGGTTTTGACGCTTGTTAAAAGTTCGTAAGTCCGAAGGCCGAGGAAGAAACTACTATCTACATAGTACTCGTTCTCCTAGAAGAGTTGTGCGACGGCAATAGAATTTCGATGGTACTGGCTAAGAATACGATTTTTTACGTACGGTCTTGAATCATTTGTGATTGTTCTGTCATTTTATGATACTGACAATATAGTTGGATTAAACAAAAAGCAAAAGCACGGACAATGTACCGGGCTAGTAATTTTATACTAGCCGTAGGTAATTGCAGCTATAATTTCTAAGTAAAACCTAGTAGTATACCTAGGTATCCACCTATCCACTGCTGCGTATTGATTTTTTCAAAACTTTTAATACGGATTAAGTAATTGTACTTCTTTGTTTTTCTAGTTCATTTCGATTCTAAAGCAAAGACAAGAGGTTTCTGAATTAGGGACGCCTCTGTTTTTTTGCCATTTTTCGATGGAAATGCTTGGGAATATTTTTCACAAAATTATAAAATTTCATGCATTTTATATTTTGGGCATCACAATTTTTGTGTGTACAGTGGAATGAAAATGGACGAAGAATAGTGCGTGTAATGAGTAATAATTATACATAAATGATATGGGTGGGTATTGAGGTCTGTTTACATCGTCAAGCAAGCTTGATGGTTCTATTGTTTTATCAGGAATGCTTGACACAGAATTGTCAGCATATAAAAGTGTATTGTAGTGCTTGAGAACTATACGGGGCTACAAGAAAAATGTCAATGACACTCGACAAAATGTATGGAACAGCTGTTTTTTTTCGCGAATTTCGTGTTAGTCCTATCGTAAAAGTTTTTCATAATGATGAGTACTGCGAGCCTGTTTCGGCAAAACATACTCTTGTCTTTTAACCCTGGATATGATACCTCAATCTATATTCTGACTAAGTATTTGCTGTAGAATGTATATACATAATGCATGATGATGTAAAACAGACCTTATAGTAACTGAATTGATCTCTATATCAAATGTTGCTAGTCAAACGTGGAATATGTAGTCATTTAGTTATACTATTATAGACAGATTTTTAATTTAAGTGTTTGAAATCACTTGAGAATTTATAAACAGTGCTTAAACTTAAGTGACATTAGTACTGAACACTACAGTTTTGTATTGCACACAAGTTAAATGACATTTGATATCTAAGCAACGATTATAAGTCAAGTCGCAACTACCTAGTCGTGATTAGGATAGTTTTAAATTATTTGTTAATGCCATATTTTGTGACATAATATTAGCAAATAAAATATTAAATATTTCTCCACATTTTAAAGCACCATTTCAATGTAATAATGTGAATGATAGATTAATAATTTATTTTTAAAGGAATTCAGTTGGTAAAAAATTTGCAGAATACGTAGGTACATTACAAAAATACTGGTTCAAAATTGCAACCAGTTTGGAAATAGTAATACACTATATTAATGAGACTTTAGAAATTTTGATGTTAATTTGATTTTATTGATAGCAGTTCGTAGCAATACAAATACTACTAAGTCTGTAATCTACAGGGTTATTCATAAAGGGTATGCTAAGCCGAAAAGGGCTCATAGTACTCATCATTATGAACAACTTTTACTATGGGCCCAACCCGAAATTCGCGAAAAAAAAATCAGCTGTTCCATACATTTTGTCGAGACTGAGTGTCATTGACATTTTTCTATGGAACAGCTGATTTTTTTTCGCGAATTTCGGGTTGGTCTCATAGTAAAAATTGTTCTTAATGATGAGTACTATGAGCCCTTTTCGGCTTAGCATATCCTTTATGAATAACCCTGTATAAGAAAAATGTTGGAAATCTCAAGTGGTTTGCTAGCTAATTATGTGAAGCGTAAAACAAAATGTTTTCAAAAATGTTAGCTAAAATGTCCGATCAAATCGGATGATGTTCGGATGTTCCGAGAAAAGTAGCAAGAATTCAGGAATGTAATTTATTTATTTAATACGAGTCTGATGCTTTTTTTATTTATTATTTAATGATTGGCGGAAAGACCCAAGGAGGGTCTTGGTCTTCGACGCTAGAGACATTGGTTTTAGTCTTGCGCTGTGTCTTGCGAGTCTTATAGTCATAGATGTGATTCTCTAATATGTGCTCACAATGCCAGTGGTTGCCTATTCTGGCGAGTGA
Organism: Alcis repandata; assembly: GCA_949125135.1. Lineage (NCBI taxonomy): Eukaryota > Metazoa > Arthropoda > Insecta > Lepidoptera > Geometridae > Alcis > Alcis repandata. Next base: position 1,229,481 of record OX421247.1, read on the forward strand.
TACATTATCTCGGTCACTGTCGCTCTCCTTAGAAATGTCATGAGAGTAAGAGTGACCGAGATAATATCGAACGACCCAGAATAACCAACTTACGCGAACTTCTGCTCGACTTTCAAGAAAACGCAAAATCGAAAGTTACCTCTTTAGTGTTTTTAAATAATTTTGGTAAAAATATAATAATTTATTTTTCTCAGCTCATCTTAAAAAAATACATAAATATATTAACGACAAAAACCTTTATTTTTCAAATTATAATGTATTAAATATATATATATATAATATAGGTATTAAAAAGTGCTGGTACGGTTTTATATTGTATAGTTTTTCTTACGCTTACGTCTAAGTTAAAATGATAATATAAAACTGTTTTAATCAGTTATTTATTATTCAGTTCTAGTCAAAAGATCTCGATTACATTCCAATATGACAAAATGCAGTTGAATTAATAAAGTAATTGTGCGACGGAACGTTTTAGTTTAACTTTGTAAACAGAAACGTTAATTCTGTTGTATTATTTTCTAAACTAAACAAATTTAGAGGTGATGTTATTAAAATGGTCTGTAAATTTTTCAAATATAACATGTGAGAAAGATTTTAGAGCTGTCAAATTTAGTTTAGAAAATGCTACGATGTCATTGTATTTTATACATATTTAAATATCTAATTTACATTCAAATATTTATTTCATTTCACAGTATTAGCATTGTTACAAATTATTCATAATTTCACTTCGTAAGTTAACTTAAATAAAATATTCTTTAAAATTTAAACACTCGACCGTTTTAGGTCGTTTGCAAAAACTCAAATTTTTTGCTGTTTTTTTCATACAACCATTATAATAGACGAATAAATTTACATTTAATTTATTACAGTCATGATCGTTTTTGCGCGTGATATTACTTAAATAATAAAAAAATAATTAGAAAATAATATTACTTTTAAGAGCAGCTTAATATAAGTTTCTTCTTGTATGATTTTTGAAAAGAATTTAGCTGAATATAGAAATGAAATGTGAATAAAAAAGATCTATGATATAATAAGTATCATGAATTTTCTGATCTATAAGTTTTATGCATAATGTCCTTTTGTTACCAATTTTCCAAATAGAAATTGTAAAACATGACGTCCAAAAATTTTAATTTTTCATATATATTCTCATCTTAACAAATATATTATTATTTATGTAAGCAAACAATGAAACATACACTGCTCACGTATCAAAGTAATTATTTTTAAGAAATTAATATATTTTTACTAAGTTATTTTAAAGTTTTATTTATATACAAAATGTGGCTTTTTCGTTGACAGTTAACATCAAGAGCAAGCGAGAGGCGAGATTAGGTTCGGTATACTGGGTTATAAGGAAAGGGTATGCTAAGCCCAAAAAGGCTTTTATTACTCATCATTATAAATAACTTTACCATGGGACTAACCTGGAATTCACGAAAAAAAACCAGCTGTTCCATACATTTCGTCGAGTGTCATTGACATTTTTCTATGGAACAGCTTAATTTTTTTCTCGAATTTCGGGTTGGTCCCATAGTAAAAGTTGTTCATAATGATGAGTACTATGAGCTTTTTTTGGGTCAGCATACCCTTTTAACCCTATAGAGCGCTGTACTAATCGAAATTAACAGAGTACTTCTCTCTCACTTGCTCTTGTAACTGACAACTTGTAAGTTATATTGTATTATTATATAAGTTCACTTACTGCTTGTAAGTAAAAGTTTTATTTCCAATTTTATTTTTTCATAAATTTGCTAGTCACATAGATATTTTAATATCCATTTTCACCAAAGAACTTGTGCAATTTCTCATGAAATGTTCGTATTATATAAGTTGTAAAAGTTAGATTCATATGCATATATTTTCTTTTTCAGTTATATTTGTGTTCAAAATGTTTTATCTTATAATTATTGTAGTTATTAAAAAAGGCGTGATTGTTTGATTAATTAGCAAAATGTTAAGGTAGTCGGATCTTGACTAACCGAGCATGCTTCCCAAGTCATGTTTCTATCTTGATCTCGGGCCCTATTGCGAGTACCTAAGACATTATCTTGGTCACTGTCGCTCGCATTAGAATTGTCATAAGAGTGAGAGTGAGGGAGATAATCTCGAGCGCTCAAGAAACCCCTGAACTACGTATTAGCCAGGGTGAGACAGGATCTTGTTTTGCATGCGCGGTCAGTCAGGAGCCGTATTGCTAACTCTTAGCGCGAGCCTGGATCGTGTCTAACCTGACAGAGCAAGACGACAGCCAGAGTGATCCAGCAAGCTGATTCAGCTATCCGAACATCGAATGTATTCGACGAAAAGTCTTCCGCCTTCGGAAAGAATAAGTCAAATCTTTCCGAGATTTGACATATAAATTCGAAATCTTTCCGAAGGCTGAAGACTTTTCGAAGATAATCGTAGAATACATTCGATATTCGGATATCTGAACCAGCCTGCTGTTTACAAGTAGTGACATTTGTGCGACAAACTTGCATTGTTTTATGTGCAAATTAACTACGTAACAGTTACCTACAGCGCAGATTTTAAAAAAATCAACAAGACCATAATTTACCTACATTTGCCTATGTAACCGTATAGTTTTGGGAATGATGGCATGTAACTTATCTACCGGGTCATGACTTCATGACTGCCTGAGCATGCTTCGCTAGTCACACTTCTATCTCATTCTGGCTGCCAAGCTTACCATGTTCTAGACAGAGATAGAAACGTGACTAACGAGGCATGCTCGCTCAGTCAAGACTGCGGCTATTGAAAAGTTGACCTAAAACAGTTGGGTAACATTAAAGGTCTTAATTATAAAGCCTGCTTAAAGTTAGTCAATGCTTAAAGTTTTCCGTCTCGTTTTTACACGTGACATTACACGTCAGTCAGAAGTTGTCTGAGCATGAAATAAGTTAATTTAAAAAAATATTTGTAAATACACGCTTTTATTGCATTGTCATCGAAGTTACACACATATACCAAATTTGAGCTCAATCGGACATCGGGAAGTGGTGCAAAATTGAGTTGCAAGATTCCACCCGAACTAACATACTCGTAATTACATATATACATACATACATTGCAAGTTAAATAAAAGCTTTTAAAATGTGATGTGATGTTAAGAAGTGGCTAACTTTTAGCATGCTTTATAAGTGAGGCCCAATATCACCTGTAATTTTCGGTGAACTTTGATCTAAGTCAGTTTTTTTAACATTCCAACATATTATTTCTACATTTCCATAGTATTTTCATATTAAATTAATTAATTATATTTATATAAGTAGGCAATAACTAGCAGAATGCAATTTTTTGTTAGGTGCAAAAATTGCGCACAATTTTTATAAGTAAATTATTATTTATAACTTGACTGAATGTAATCATCAAAAATAATTTCTGCTCTTCACTTTTATTTTGTCCAAAAATGGGATTTTAATTTTAAAGCCCGCTGTACACAATTGAAAAAAGTATTTTTGTGTATGTATAGTATTATAGTACGCTTTCAAATGTAAATAGTTCGTGATTACATATAAGATTAAATGTACATTTTACAAAGATTTTTGAATGTTATTTTTAACCCTACTATCTGGCAGGGTTATAAGGAAAGGGTAAGCTGAAAAAGGCTCATAGTACTCAATACTACAATAGGCATGACGACAGTATCAAAAAATCGCCGATTCAATGCTTTCAGGGGACTAGCCAGATTAAAAAAATTTAAAACACATGTTTAGTTTTATTTTAAAAAAACAGATTATTAAGATTTTCAATAAATTAAAACATTAAAATACAGCAATCGGCCATCTTGTCAGAAACAACAATCACAGCGTATGACGTCACGCTTCAGTGAACTCAGGTCATCCGCCGCTCATCACGCATAGACACAATGACATATTTACTAGCCGTGACGTCAAATCGACGCCATGACACAAGCAAGCTGTTTTCGGGCACTGTTGAAAAAATATGTGAAAAATGGCTTCAAACTTCGTTAAACTTAAGTTTATTACCGAAATAAAGGCTTTTTTGTAAATAGTAAATATGTACTCACATTATGGAAGAGGAATTTAAAATCTTTCGTCACGCCTATTACAAACTAAATTTACTACGGGACCAATCAGGAAATCGCGAAATAAAATTTGATGTTCCATTGAAACACGACAAAATCTTAATCTTATCTTAATATATTATATAATATAAATCTCGTGTCACAATGTTTGTCCTCAATGGACCACTTAACCGATTATAATAAAATTCGCACACCATGTGCAGTTCGATCCAACTTGAGAGATAGGATAGTTTAAATCTCAAATTATAGTCGCAATTTTAATTTATTGCAAATTATATATACACTGATAATTTTTATTATAAATTGACAAGTTAGCATCAACATACTACGGTTGCTATAGTTACGAAATGGCTTTTGACAGGACAACGTCTGTCGAGTCAGCTAGTAATATATATGGAACACCTGATTTTTTTTGCGGTTTAAGGGTTGGTCCCATATTAAAAGTTTTTCGTAATGTTGTCCGTCTTTCTCGGATTAACATACCCTTTCTTTATAACCCTGTATATCCTGTATTGTGTTATACCGAAATTAGCCAGGGTTACCATTGACTGATACTAAATAAGTGTTATGGGACAAATTGCCATTTCGTACGTTTATATGTTTGTATGTTTGTATGTTTGTCTGACAATAACTTGAGAAGGTACGCTTTATCCAATCTTCGAAGGCAAGTAGTTCGTTTCAATACAATTTCTAATTTCAAATATTATGAGCTAATTCAGTCAATAGGTTGGAGAGATATAGAGGACGCGGGGTTTAGTTCGCTACGAACTACTAGTTTAGATTTTTAAGCTATTGCATAGCTTCTATCGCGGGCCTTGAGCGTGGAGGCCGAATCCAGAAATTCCGTAACGAAAATAACCTAAGCCTAAGACCACCCACTCCGACCGGCACAGCGGTGATACTTTTTAGTCTTGCCATCTATCGATGAAAAGCAGAACTTTTAATGACTTTTTGAAATATGACGCTTGTCTCTTTAGTTCAGCAACTCGCCTCTAGGTCTGCCTGTCCTTGTTTATATGTAAATACTCATCATCATATGCATATGCAACCTTTAATCCTCCCACTGCTGGGATACAGGTCGACCCTCGAAGGATGATTAGGCCGTATTCCACCACGCTGGCCAAGTGCGGATTGCTGGAATTCACATCCGCCATTGAATTTCTTCTCCGGACGTATGCAGGTTTCCGCACGATGTTTTAAATACTACAATATACAAATACATGATACTACCGATACTTCCAGTCAGACAATTTGGATCCTATTCCTCCTCGAATCGTGCTCCTCCTGCCTGAGGGTCGTGACTACCACCTCCAAATAGTTTCCTGTCTTCAGCATAGGTATGGAGCCTCATAGACGGAGGTGTCGAGAGTGGTCCGAAATCACTCAATCACAAGAACATTATTTTTACAAAACAAAAAACAAAAACCGACTTCAAAAGACCGACTATTGAGTTATTCATCTATTTGTCGCGCACGTACTTAATGGAAATTTAAGACATATATGGTTTTCTCAAGGATACCATTACCAGAACTGGACTAAATTGAAATGGGACCAAATGGGAAGCGTCAGCTTTCTAATAAAAAAGGAATCATCAAAATCGATTCACCCAGTGAAAAGTTATGAGGTAACAAACATAAAAAAAAAAAAAACATACAGACGAATTGATAACCTCCTCCTTTTTTGAAGTCGGTTAAAAAGATTTGGATCCTATATCCCTACTAATATTATAAATGTGAATGTAAGTTTCTTTGTTACGCTTCTACGCGAAAACTACTAAACCGATCATCATGAAACTTTGTACACATATTCTTGGAGGTGTTAGAAGTAACACAAGATACTTTTTATAAAAAAAGTTACCGCGGGTGAAACCGCGGGGTGCAGCTAGTAGGGTTATACAGGAAAGGGTGTGCTAAATTGCTAAGCCGAAAAGAGATCTCTATACAGGGTTATTCATAAAGGGTATGCTAAGCCGAAAGGGGGTCATAGTACTCATCATTATGAACACCTTTTACTATGGAACCAACCCGAAATTCACGAAAAAAAATCAACTGTTCCATACATTTTGTCGAGTGTCATTGACATTTTTCTATGGAACAGCTGACTTTTTTTCGCGAATTTCTGGTTGGTCCCATAGTAAAAGTTGTACATAATGATGAGTACTATGAGCCCTTTTCGGCTTAGCATACCCTTTATGAATAACCCTATATAAGATACCTTATCTTTAATATACCTTTTCCTTAATAGCCATCTATATCTATAACTACGTCCATGCTACCAACAATCGAATATTCCATTTAAGACGCCAGATGGCGTAAATTGTGCTGCAATTAATTCAGCGCCATCTGTTAGACTATTTCATAACTATTATGAAAGTTATAAGCAGAGGGTTAAAATATAAACAGGGCGCATGGTTCCGTTTGTTTTATGGTTCTAGCTTCTCTTCGCGGTTTCACTTGCGTTTTCAGGATAAAAAGTAGCGTTTATGTTAATCCAGGATATAAGCTTCTTTTATTCCACATCTAAATCCGTACAGCCGTTTTAGCATGAAGGCGTAACAAACATACTCACAAATTTTCAGTTTTATAATATTAGTGAGACGAGATTTGATCTAAGTTTGAGATGCAGTTTTTATGCCAATCTCTAATTATATTTATGTTCGCATAAAATCTTGTTATATAGTGTGGATTTCATAATATTTAAATTGCATTATTTCAATTGCATCAATATTTAAATTTAATATTTAGCAATGTAGCCTACGAAAATATAGTAGGAAGTTAAGAAGCTTTCTTTCTTTAAATTCCTTAAGACTGAAATGGCTCAAAAACTAATAAATTTTAATTAAATATAGATAATTGAAATAATTATCATAATAAGAATATTATCAAATAGCTTCGTTACAAAAACCTTACGGGAATCATTACAGCTCTCTGTTAATTAAAAAAGTTCTAAAAATACTTGCAATATCAAATCGTATCAAAATTCCAATTTAAACATAGAACTCAATTACCCACCGGCAAATCTTATCAAAGCGAATAAAATTACGTAGAGATAGGTCACGTTATTTTTAGACCTGCATCGTTGCCTATAACCGGCCTTCTTCTCAGAGGACCAATTATCGCGGATACACTGGAAAAAGATATTTACGAACACATACGTCGACTTCAGGGCTATAAAAAAATAAAGGGAGCCGCCAGCAATATTCAGCTCTTTTAGCCCAAGACAAAAGCCTTTGAAACACTCTTTTGAAGCTGTAAAAAATATACAAAAGGTCAGTGGAGCTTTAAGCTGTTAAAGAGAGACGGGTAGACGTAAGAAAGAATAGGAGTGAGCGAGGCGGGTATATGAAAATCAATTTATTAGTCAGTGACGTCACGATGTGCGCATGCGTAATGAAAACTCTCCCGGGATAGGGTTGCCAGGCGCTTGGAAATATACTTTGAGTTAGGGTAGTTTGGAGTATTGTAATTATATTAATTATTTTTTGATAACAAGCTTCCATTTTTTTTTCAAAATATCATCATCATCAGCAACCTTTAACCCTCCCCCTGCTGGGATACGAGCTCTACCCTCGAAGGGTGATCAGGCCGTATTCCACCACGCGCTGGCCAAGTGCGGGTTGATGGATTCACATACGCCATTTTTATTGAATATACTAGTTGGTTATTATTGTTTATTATTAACGTTTTCAATTGTTGTTTATCTTTTGACTACAAAAACGTTAATAATAAACAATAATCCCTCAGATGGTTAGGAAAATGGCTTGAACAAGTGTATGTGGATAACTATATATTAGCATTACTTAGAGGCTGTATCGTATGTAATTAAGTAGAGATTGAAGTTAATTAGGTTCAGATTTTATTGGAATTTAATCGATAACACAGGTAAAGATGTTAGTCCTTATGGTATAGAACCTTACATTTGTTTTCACTCTGATCACCTAATTTTTCTTATATCAAACTAGCTGACCCTTGCCCACTTCGTTGGGCGTAATGTTAATTAAACCCGAAGCCATCGCGCGCCGTCCGGACCGTTTTTTCTCCTATTCACTTTGCAAAACGGACTACCACGTAAAAACCTTTTTATTTTTCGGTTTTTTATATAACCTATGACACTCAGCAATAATGTGTCTTTCTATTGGTGAAAGAATTTTTAAAATCGGTTCAGTAGATCCCGAGATTACCCCTTACAATTTAACAAATATACAAACACACAAACTTTACTTCTTTATAATATTAGTATAGATAGTATAGATTAAATTTTTCAGTTAGTCATATACCTATATATTAGACATGGGTCGATTGTTTGATTTTAGTTTAAATTAAGCTTAGTTTATTAAGCTTTATTGATAGATTTTATATAAAAAAAAACTACAAAAGCGGAAAACATTTTTCTCTTGCGTTTTTACGAAAATTTTGAAATAATGTATATTTTATTTTAAACTAGAGCTTTTTATTCTATGTTAGGCTTGCGTTTGACTGCCATCTTGTCTGATGTGAAGCAATGATGCGGTCTACGATGGAGCACGCTTGCCTAGAAGAAACCGGAGGCCAAGACTGTGTTTGTTGCGGTTGGGTCTTCAGCCTTGCTGGCTAAGGGCTATAAAAGATAGCCTATTGTACTTAGATAAAGTGTAGCTTTATATTTCAGGAATACTTTTCAAAATCTATTTGTATTTCTGGAGATTACTTTCTACAAACATACAAACCATTCCCATAAGTGTAGATTTATTGACGGTTCTAGGAAGAACTGAGTGGGAAAATAGATTCCTAGAAATGTATTGGCATTGATCTGCTGTATTGTAAAAGCTTTCTACAACATAGTTGCGTTACCTTTGACAATAACATTCGAGCTTTCAATCAGCATTAGACAAAACATCAAACGTAAAGTCGTAAACAACAACGTTGTATCGCGGCAATGCTAAGGCAATTCGGTTCTTGAAGTAGTCTATAGTTTATAGAATTATAGTTTTAACGGTGTTTTCAGCACTAGCCCTACCTATTTATTACATGTAGGTACTTGTATTTCTAATGTTACGTTTTTTCTTTTCTAATTTTCTGAAGATTGCTTAATATTTTAATATTTGTGCTATATTTTGATTTAGGGTTGTAAAGCACGCATTGTTACATGAAGTGTTACAGTTATGCTAGACTGTATGTGATTTTTTTTAAATCGTATTAAAAAAACAAATAAAAACCTACTTTGATTTACAAAATACCTACCTACTGAAATCGTAAAGTATTAGTCACGATAATAGTACGGGTAATCATAGTCCCACGTATGGCAACGTGGCCGTCATCTGGGCGGGCTGCCGAAAATAACCGCGGGGGGAGTCAGTGTGCGCGACGCCGGCGGCGTTGTCAGTCGCCATCATGGCGTCGGTCGCCGCGTGGCTACCCTTCGCCAGGGCCGCGGCTATCGGCTGGGTGCCCATCGCGACCCACCCGCTGCCCCCACCCCCCGTCCCCAAAGACCGTCGCCGAGCTGAAGACGAGAAACTCCTCATCAACGTCTCCGGGCGACGCTTCGAAACATGGAGGAACACCCTCGAGAAGTACCCGGACTCCCTGCTCGGATCCACCGAACGGGAATTCTTCTACGACGAGGAGAGTCGAGAATACTTCTTCGACAGAGACCCCGATATATTCAGACATATATTAAATTACTACAGGACTGGAAAGCTGCATTATCCAAAACATGAGTGCTTGACGGGATACGACGAAGAGCTGGCGTTCTTCGGCATCCTGCCCGATGTGATCGGGGACTGTTGTTATGAGGACTATAGGGATAGGAAGCGAGAGAACGCAGAGCGTTTGATGGATGATAAGTTGAGCGAAGCAGGAGACCAGAGTCTTCCGCAGCTGACTGATTTACGGCAGAAGATGTGGAGGGCGTTCGAGAACCCTCACACGTCGACAGCCGCGTTAGTGTTTTATTATGTTACTGGATTTTTCATTGCCGTTTCTGTGATGGCGAACGTGGTGGAAACGGTTCCGTGCGGGCACAGACCCGGCAAGGCAGGGACGCTGCCCTGCGGAGAGAGATATAAGATAGTGTTCTTCTGTCTGGACACAGCCTGCGTGATGATCTTCACGGCTGAGTACCTGCTCCGGCTGTTTGCAGCTCCAGACAGATGCAAATTCGTGCGATCGGTTATGTCGATCATCGATGTGGTGGCCATATTGCCGTACTACATCGGACTGGGGATCACTGACAACGACGACGTGTCAGGAGCCTTCGTGACCCTCAGAGTGTTCAGAGTGTTCCGTATTTTCAAATTTTCGCGACACTCCCAAGGACTGAGAATCTTGGGTTATACCTTGAAGTCTTGCGCCAGCGAGTTGGGATTCCTGGTCTTCTCGTTGGCGATGGCTATCATCATATTCGCTACTGTCATGTTCTACGCTGAGAAAAATGAACAGGACACAAACTTCACTTCCATTCCTGCTGCGTTTTGGTACACCATCGTGACTATGACGACGCTCGGGTAAGTCTTTACTACTTTTTTATTACACAATCTTCATTAAAAAGTCGTAGAAAATCCGTATTGTTTATGAAATAAAATCGGACATGTCCGTGCTGACACCTGTCGGCGGCATTAAAAATTGACGCGGGAAAATAACTGTCATGGCGGATTCCCCCCATAAATGGTTTACTCTCTGGTTGTTATTTCATTTTCATTTGCGAACTGGTTACATTCCAAACGAGCCGTAAACCATTTAACATGACGAATGTATTCGCCGCGTGCGTGAAAACATCTGGCTCGTGCGTCGTTTTGATACGATTTCGCGTCTACTCGTAGGTAGGTATTGACATTTTCTCATGTCTGGCCGTCTGGTCCCAATACCGTATTGCGTCTCAGCTCTTGGAAATAGTTTTACATTTACACTGCAGAGCTGTTTACACGTTTACACTTTACTGTAGGGTTTTCGAGAATTCTGGTCTAGGTTGCGAATTAGATTTAAATTGAATGCGGTAGTATTTTACTGCTTCGATTTATTTAGACTGTGTAGTGTTCTGAAAAACCAATCTAAATACTTTCGGCGTTCAATTCTTCCCAAATGATTTTTTCTCATTGAATTTGATATAACGTAACCTAGTAAAACCTAGCCTATTTTGGTAGACCACCTAAGAACAAAGAGTAAAAAAAATAGTCTTACAAAGAGATTTTCTATTGTCAAATTTGACAGGTAAGTGGATAAAATAATTACGTTTAATTAATTTTTTGTTTGTCTTAATTCGTTAAGTAGGCATATTTTTGTGTAAACATTTCAGGCTGTAAATCAAAGCAGATGTCTGCATACTCTTTGATATAAAAACCACGTACCCATTACTGCTATAATAATTAATATTTACTCTTTGATCGTTTAGGTACAGATGTCATTTCAAATAGCATCATTTGTCAAGAAAGCTATTAGCGAGATTTGAGGCAAATGGATATTAGCATTAGCATTCATTTATTAAATGCTATGTATGTCTATGTATCTTGTAATTAATAACAGCTGTTATTAATCAATTTATTCACAGATGCAACGTTTTTGGCTGTTTCTAACTACAGGAAAGAACAGTCCAAACTTTGAATGAGTCTAAACAGCTAAACCAATTGAACTTCGTACACTGAGAAAAAAATCACCTAAAGTACGGAGCATAGTGATAATCACCAAAAAGTACGATGATAAGCATCATGTTTTTTGGTGACAACTATCATAATATATGGTTCTCACCCTAAAAACTGGTGCTCGTACTAGTTTTTACGGTGACAACCATTTATGATAGTGGTCACCGTAAAAATTGGTGCTTGTCATCGTACTTTTTGGTGATTATCAGTATGCTCCGTACTACGTGAATTCATCGGAATTTTGATGGCCATTTTTCTCAGTGTAGTTAAGCTTTGTATCTTAATTGAGCCTAGAGTACTACTTTTCTAATCGACAAAACTGGTTGTGACTATGGGAAAAAGTTGAAACGGCTCAACTACAGCCTCGTAGTCAAGTTTAGTATCCGAATTGAGCTTTCAAGCAATATTTTTCTGATCTATAGAATTAGACATCTACCTAACTTCTTCAACCATGAGAAAGAAAGTCCTAATGGCTAGACTAACTAAGGCTTGCAGTAGAGCCAATGCATTGTCCGAAACGCTCTAGCTGAGATAGTTACCTAACTTTGGCACTAAACTTTATGTTTAGTCCCGTAATAAAAACGTAAGATGTGTAAACGAGGAATTAATAGAAGATTTTATTGACATGTCCAATAAATGTAAGAGTGGTCGTAAAAACTGTTTATTAGCTAACATACCTAATGGTAATAAATTGGTATGAAGTGGAGCGAAGATAATTAAATATAATTAAATATAATCATAAGATCATGTGATTCTATCATTTAAAAATAATTAAAAGACTTAATCTTCCGACAAAAATAACAAAACCACCCGTCATCTTGGACGAAAATACCAGAACCGATGGTCAAGGTCAGCTTTGACAAAAATAATAAAACCAATGGTCATAGATAAAAATAGTGGCATTGGAAGCTGATCTAGTGATCTAGGATATGATCATGAATACTGTTAATTACTTTTCATTTCGATTGAAAAATAAATTGAATTTTACAAACTGCATTCTAGAGTTTCCTTTGAAACCGCGTTCTAGTTTGTAGGGTATATTACAGTGAATTTCGATAACTGAAAACGAAACCGATTTCGGAAAAAAACATCTACACTTTTTAACGGCCAGCTGCCTTTATAAACTTCCATATGTATAAGCATATAACTACCAAGGTCTATGTAACCAATAAAATACAGAAACTATGAAAAAAAAAGACACAGAATTACCTACAACTTATGATCTGCCTGAATGGGTGTTCCCCGATGGATATAGGTAATATGGGTGTCTCCAAGTCGAGAGTGAATCGGTTTCTTCTAGGCGCGCGTGCTCCATCGTAGACCGCATCATTGCTTCCCATCAGGCAAGATGGCGGTTAAACGCGAGCCTATTAATGAATAAAAAAAAAAAAACTATTTAGACTTATTAATTTTACCTAATCACCTATTTATATTACATTACCTAATTATCTATTTATAAATATATTACCTACTTAGAACTTGGATCTAGAGATTATTCTTTAAAATAATTTTCCAAACATACTGCCATATCAATTTCGTAAAACGATACGGTATAATATCTTATCGGCATCGCACGTAAAGCGGTTTCCACGGTATTTGCATAATGTAGGTAATTTTTTTCGGATATACCTTCATACCTTCGTGATTGAATTCGTGTCTTATCTATTAAATCATCTTTGAGGTTTTTTGTTATATTCTGAAAATGTGGCAATGTGTGTGTTAGCTGCTAGAAGAGCTTACGCTTTTTGGAAGTGTGATTCAGAGCAGGCTCTCAAACAAATTCTATTGGCAACTAGCTGACCCCCGGCGGTTTCACCCGCTTTTTTTTTATTTTAAACCTTTCCTGAACTTCCACGAATATTTTAAGGTCAAAAATAGCGAAATCGGCCCAGTCATTCTAGAGTTATAGCGAGCCAATCGAACAGCGATTCATTTTTAAATATAAGAAAATAATGATCTATTATAACTTAAAAAAAAATTGGATCGTTTTTGGTGCATTTTGTCTACAGTCCAACATACATGTATAGGTAAAAACATCTATATGACTCTTATTTTATTTCTCTTATTTTAAACTCTCGAAAACGGCACAAAGGATTTCAATGAAATTTGATTAGTGATAGTTTTGGGGACAAAAATTGATCTACGAGTAGCTATAGCTAGGTATTATTTGTGGAAAAACGCGTTTTTCCGAGTTTTTCGAGCAAAGGTGGCTAACTGTTACCTCGCTGTAAAAGTAAAAGGAACCGAACTGTAACCTAGCTGTAAAAAAAAAGTAACCTGACTCTAACCTAGGAAGTTTGTGTCGAGCGGGTGTTTCCCGATAGATATAATCTGAGCGTCTTGAAGTCGCGAGTGGAACAGTTCCTTCTAGGCAAGCGTGCTGCATCGTCGACCACGTCATTGCTCACCAGGAGGCGAGGTGGCGGTCAAACTCAAGCCAAAACAGGGTTATATGGAAAAGGTATACCTACTAAGCCAGCTTTTAGTACTTAACAACTTTTTTGAACCCGGAATTTGCGAAAACATCAGCTGTTCCATAGAAAAATGTTAATGACATTTGACAAAATGTAAGCGACAGTAGGTTTTATTTTATCACGAATTCCGGGTTGGTCTCATAGTAAAAGTTGTTCATAATTATGTGTACTATGAGCCCTTTTCGATACCCTTTCCGTATAAACCTGTCTACCCGACTTCGGTCTACCTCATGCTTTCAGACACGTCCATCAATCTAGATTACCCGAAGTTGTCAAAACGCCGCGACTTCATACCTGGCCCTTTCAACTTCGGAAGGTATTTGGCAGGTAGGTTGCCGTGACATGATGAAGGTATAAGGCCCTGTACACATGTGACACGTAATATAGTGGAATCGATTTTGGCGTCACTGTCTAAACTAAACCTATAGATATAATATTGTGCAGCGCTTAATGCATTCCAGTCTTTCAAGTATTTTTTTTTTAGTTAACCTATATTGTCCCACTGCTGGGCAAAGGTCTCCCTTTTTCTAAATTAGAAAAATTAACTCTTTGAGTAGAAGTGACATTAACTCTCTTTCAAAATTGACTTTTTCACTTTTTTATAAATTGCCTAAAATACGACGCACATTTTGGTCTTACCCTAGCTCAAATATGATAAAACTATTGACAACTATAAATACACCACAAAAGAAAACAAGAAACCCAAAAAATATCGAAAAAATCATGCTTTTTCTATAAGTGGCAAACACTATTAGAACCAGGCACTCTGGAAATTAGAAAGACAATATTTGCCCAATAAATATCTACTTTTTATTTGATCGTTCAGTTCGTTGACTTTCGCTTTCGGAGTAATATGATTTAGCGGTGACTCCTCTATTATGATATAGCAAGCATGATTATGTTACCTAGCCATACCTACTAATCAAGCCTAATTGCATGAACTATTATTAACATACCTACTTTGGTGCCTTGCATCTACCTATTCGATTAAAAATGGTATAGTGCCCTGTAAATTAGGGCACTGTCCCATTTTTCATACAACAAACACATAATAAATAATAAAAAAACAACGAGTAAAATATAGTCTTACTCGATGGGAAAAGTAATTCCCAACGAGTAACAGTGTGACTCGTTGGGAACCCACTATTTTATCTATTGAATACTTGCTACGTATTTTTCGACAAAGAGAACAAACAATAACTAAGTTCCATACATCGAATTACTTGTCAAACAATTTTTTGTCTAGACGAATGTTCAAGATTTTTTTTTCTACCTGAAGAAAAAGTATTTAAAGTCTGATTGAATTACAAAAAGTGTAATCCTTTTTTCGAGACATAAGAAGTACCTAATTCAAATAATGAAACAAATACCCAAATCATCTGTCTGACAGGTAAAATCTGTACATGATTCTTTATACTAATTACTGTTAGTGTTAAGTGGTTAACACATTTGGGGCCTTACTTATAAAGCCTGCTTAAAGTTAGTCACTGCTTAAAATGCTCTGACAATTTCTCACTGACAACACAGAAAATTTTAAGCAGTAATTAAGTTTAAACAGTGTTTATAAGTAAAACCCTAGATGCGCATGAACTATTTATGTTGTGCGACAAATATTTCCCTTTTCCGTAACGTAAAGCTATATTCATAAACTTCAATAACCCTTCACTTTGCGTTTGACCCAGTTTAAGTTCTAGTAATTTAACAAACTTCCTGGATTCCAGCTACTCGACCGGCAGCTCGCTTCGTCTGAACTATGCTTAACTTGTATGCGACATACAAAAGTGGTATAAGTTGTTATGCAGTTGTTTTGTTTTGATTACACGTACATAGTTATACTTAGATTGTTACTTAGTTTTAGTTTCTTCTCTTGTTATTGGTTTGGTGCGCAATGGAACTATTTTCTATTAGATGAGTTCACGTTCACAACGAGTCACACGGTTACTCGTCGGGAATTATTTTTCTCGACGAGTAACATTGTTACTGGGGCGGTAGGTCGCATAGATCCAGACAAACTAACACCTGAAAACATTGTCCTGCATTTGGGCAGTCGGATAAAAACTGTACATATAAAAACTGTATTGTAAAACTGTTTGTTTATATTTTTTGGATTTTAAATAGATAACACAAACATTAAAGTTACAAAGCTAAGAGTCCGTAAGTTATAAGTAGCAGTAATTTAGTTTGACTTGTCAGGGTAAAGCCGCCTTTATCAGTCTTTTAACAACTAAAGCCGTTGCTAAAGCAGCACTTAAACAGTGTTTAAAATTATCTGTCTTGTTTCTACACGTAAGCAAAAATTTTGTCAGATCATTTCAAACACTGATTTAGTTCAATCAGCGCTTATAATTATGTAGGACTCTAAAAGTTTTAGTATAGTTAGTATACTTACATAAAGTATAGATAGTATAAACTATTGTGAGCAGAGATATAAATCACAGATATAGGTACTATTAGAGTACCTTGTACCAGACTAATGTTTAACAAGACTGAGCAAAAACCGTACAGCATTAACTCTCTAGGGATCAGTTACAGTTCTGTTTTCATCACGCCAACTCAAAGTTTCACTAAAGCGGTGGTCTCAGTTCCAGAGATCCTGCAACTTACGTGTATTAAGCTTAAAACGGCCTCGGAGGTTAAGGCTATCGTATAACTTAATCACCAGCTTAAGTGGACAGGCCCGGAGTGGCATATGCTTATCCGTTACTTACCGGGCTCGGTTAGGTGGAACTTAACACGATTTCGAGAGATACGACACTCGTAGCTTTAGTAGGTATGATATGGGAAGACCACTAAGGCAGGTTTAGGCATGATATGGCTGACCACTAAGGCTTTATGAACTTACTTATTGCGGGGTATGGTGGAAAGTAAAATTAAAAAACTAATAAAAACATTAAAAAAAAAATTATTCAAAAATATAGG
This sequence comes from Alcis repandata, assembly GCA_949125135.1. NCBI lineage: Eukaryota > Metazoa > Arthropoda > Insecta > Lepidoptera > Geometridae > Alcis > Alcis repandata. The sequence continues at coordinate 1,246,546 of OX421247.1, forward strand.
CTTGCGTTTGACCGCCATCTTGCAATAGTTTAAAAAACTAAAATACACGCTTTGTCATCGGTCTTTGACAAGTGTGCAAAGTTTGAATCAAATCTGATCGTTCAAAGTAGGGCAAAATCGAGTCCAAAATGATCGGTTACAAACATACAGGTGAAGCTAATAAAAGCGTGCTAATAAAATGGATTGGAATAATAATTTAAGATGCTCTTTTGGAATCGATACGGTGTTGCTCGGCCTTTGGCTTTGAATTTAGAAAGTTTTGGGCAAATTGGTCCAGCTGTCAAGAGAAACCCTAGTAACAGCTAACATTAAGTGTAGATATAGATTAAAATTAATATTCGTCCTTTACATAATTATATGAACTCGATATTCGTTAGTCTCGCTAAAACTCAAAAACGACTCGAACGTTGTGAGTTTTTTTTTTGCTCTTATGCAGGAGGTTTAATGGAAAAAATAAGAGTGTGAAACCGCGGAGAGCATCTCCACTCCATTTTGACACATTTAGGTACCATTTTCAGCAAACATTTACTGCTCCTACTATATTATTTCAAATCTGTGGTAGGTATGTAGCCAATGGTCCCAAGTTTGAAGGCTTTATTGACAGATCTAAATCAGCTAAAAATATATCTGTCTTTGTCATTACAATGTATTATTAGACAAGGACGTAAATAATTTTAGAAAATTTAGAACTATCATTTTAGCCTTCAATTTGGGCCCAAACTCCTTACATACGTAGGTAAGGTAGGTACTTAAGGTTTTCAAAGTGTTATTCCAGTGACCTTCCAGCTTGCGGCTACTCGACTGACTAACTGATTGCACGCACGCCACACGCTTACATTTGCCCAGTTTGCCCTCACCTATTTGCTTACGTTTTGATTTATGTCCGCATTTTAAACAAGCTTTTTTGGGAAACTTTGTGAGTGTGTACAAGCTTTTGTGTGATTTCAAACGTAAGTGGTCATTGTGTAGTGGTTTTGTATAGGGCGGAATTTTGAAGTTTGTTTCAGTTTTTACCGGTCAAAATACATTAATCTGAGAGGGTTTAAAATCGTATCTGAGATACTCGTATTAAAATAAAACGTTGAACGTTTCACACTCATAGCTTCTTACTAGGATAGCCTGTGTCGGGGATGCCATGGAACATACACAAATACAAGGACAACTTTACTAACACCCAGACCCAGAACAGATATTTAAATTCATCATTCAAACATCTGCCCGGCTGGGAATCAAACCCAGGACCTCTGGCTCTGAATTTATTTGAAAGTCTTAAGTAAAATTATCTGTAAAGTAAAATAGAGACATGCAAACGTCAGTAGTAAATAACTTCGATTACGAAATTCCCAAATATAAATAAGAGTATCGAAGCAGGTGTGTGACAGGAATCGAACCTTGGTCCGTTGACGCAGACACTGACCCATTTACCCAACGGGTCGTTACAGCTCTTACGACATATTTACAAGGTTTTTGGAAACTTTCGATTGTTTACGACGGAGTAAAAGTTTAATTAGCGTTAAAATGATTGATTTGTGAGTTGGCAAGTATTTTTCTTGTGAGTTTTATCGCTGAGTTGATATTCTGTCAAAACTGTGGTTCTCAGCTGATTTCAGCTGTGGTGACTACAGATTTTGTTAAAGCATATTATGGCTTCGTACTGTATCTTCATGTGGCTACAATGCCTTATTTTGGTCTTGAACTTTGCCAGTTATTCCACCGCCAAGCAGTAAAAATGTGCAAACATCACTGTGTTCCGGTTGGAAGGGCATTGTTTCCAGAGAAATTACAGGGCAAATGGGAGATTAAACATCTTATTTCTCAGGGTGACGAGCGCAGTGCTGTGCCGCAGACTTCTAAAAAATTCAAAATTCTGAGTGGCGCAGACCTATTTATGGGCAAACGTGACGTTTAACATCAGGCGAGCGATTTGCTCGTCTCGTCTCCAATTATGTAAAAAAAAACTAATCATTTTCTAACACTGCAAATGTAGCTAAATTAAGAATTACGCAGAAAATATTTTATTTGAATGGGAATGTATTATATAATGAATATACATTTCATGTATGTTTAGAGTGTAGGTTTATATGACACATTTTTCGATTGCTGAATAGTATTGTGTATAACTTTTTTTCTATTTATTTCTATCCTAAAGTTGCCTGGACGAGATCGCTCTTAGCAATGAGGCTGCCAGTTTTGTACTATAGGTTGAAGTGTTATCCTTTTACTTGTGATTATTAGTGTTTTTAAAAATTAAAAATAAATAATAGAAATGAGCTAGTGATTCAATTTTTCTCAGAAATGGTTAACTATTGCATGGTTTATGTGGTCAAAGTTTATAATAACTAGTAGCTTATAGGGACATAAGCTACTAAAAGGAATAGATTTTCAATAACCAGTAACCCTGTATAAAACTTCTAAAAGCTTTATTACAGTAGCTTTGGTATTTTTACTGAATTTATTTAAACTAGAAAATATATTGGTCATAGCCAAAATAAATTTTATTCAGTCAATGAAATGTTAATTATGCCTCATCAAAAAACAAAATACGACTACGAAGAGATTGAAATACAGGACGGCTTTTTTCCAACCAGCATGATTATCATATCAAAATCATAACACGGCCAACTCCCAACTCGCACCCACTGACAGAAGCTCATAAAACCCATCACATGCCTGAGGCCGACCTTCGCCCGTCAATGGGAATCATCTTCGCTATATAATAACCTTCCGACATCTTTATATTGGGGTTGGAACGCACTACGCTCTACGACGCGAACGATAACAAGTCTAAGATACGCACTCGATACGACACGATCGCACTAGTCCAAGATACGCTTTCTTGACATTACTATCTGCCCCATCCTAATGGGTTGATTACACGTAACGAGTACAGTGGCGAGACAGTAAATGGGCACACTCGGCCGAGCAAACAAATCATGGTTCTAGTGGCTGCCTCGCCTCGTCAAACTGTTTATACAAACTGAGTACTCGGCCAAGGGCGCTGTCTCGCCACTGTACTCGTTACGTGTGATCAACTCACAAGTAAGTGGCTTACCCAGTGAAGTCTTTGATTGATCTCTTCCCTTGATCTCTATGTTGGGATAGTAGAAGAGATCGATTGATGAACCAATCTTGGTACATCATGTCTAAGAACCACCGCTACAAAACCTTTTCCAGTGAAATTACAGGGCAATTGGGAGATGAAACAACTTATATCTCAGGGTGACGAGCGCAGGATGCAGGATTTTGAATTCTGCGAGTTCAAAATTCTGGGTGACGCAGACCTGTTATGGGCAAACGTGACGTTTAACATCAGGCGAGCGATTTGCTCGTCTCGTCACTCAATTACATAAAAAAAAAAAAAAAAAACCTGCTTTCAGATAAAAAAAGCGCTTCCAAATCGTTTCACCCGTTTAAGAGCTACGATGCTACACAGATGCCAAACTTAGAACATCCCTTTTTTGCATCGGATGTTAAAAACGTCACAAAAGAGAAGCTATGACCAGCAGTGGGTCAATACAGGCTGATATGATGATCATGATAATACTCCATTGGACGTAACCGGGTGCATATTTTATTTTAATCCATTCGATTGCCACTTATTTTTTGATAGTTTTTATACTAGAGATAAAATTTGTTTTAAAAAAGTAATCGTAAAATTTTTCTCTTACTATTTGTCGTGTCCCAACGTATAGTGCAGCTCAGTGCGTTTCAACCCTTAAATCTTACAGCATAATAAACGTGGAATCTTGATGGATGGTTGAATGCATTACTTTATTTCTCAAAACAGCTGTTTGTGTTTTAATATAGTTTTCACAGAGAGTCAACGAGAGAGTTATTTTTAAGCTCGATAAGTATTTTGGAAAATGGTTTTTTTTACATGCAATCAAAAATCAAATCTATGAAGCTGTTATTATTGGCTTTTTCTTTAAATGAAAAGCATTTTTCAAGAAGAACACAGTTTTTTTTGATAATTTATTTACAGAAATAAATCTATTAAGATCTAGCTATCGAAAACGAAAGTCATCGTTCTTAGCGATAAGGTCGAAACGTGTGACACACTAAGTCGTAATCTTTTTTTTTTAGTAACTTCTAGAAAAGAGGATATTTGTGTTTTTTAATTGTTTGATATGCACAATACAGAATTTCTATCTTTTGACAAAAAATTACCAAAAATAAGTAGATAATATTATTATTATAACACTTAATATTTAGATGAATTAGCAATAAAATTATCAATCGAATAGGTATGCTTAGTTTGTTAGCTCTTTTCTTAATAATCGTAATTTCTTCAACTTTTGATAAAACTTAATAACGGACCATCCTCTAAAATCAGAACGCTCCGTGGCCGCATGTAGCCCGTGCCTCATACGAACTACTAGTTATGCAACTAATATTATAATGTTAAGTTATGTTATGTTATCTCCGTAACTACTTAACCGATTTTGATGAAATTTCAAATCTACAAATTAAAATTTTGAAATAACACGTTCTACTTTTGGTCATCGTCATCATCCTCCGTTTTTCAACACCCGGGTGAAACCGCCGGTTGCTTCTAGCAAGTTATAGCATATGAATTATGAATTGATTCGCTCCTCGGCCCGTATTTTGAAAATAAACAGTGCGTTGAACTCGTGTGAAGTTTAACTGCTGTAAGATTTAGAGGTGCGGGTTGTTTGTGCTGGATGGCCTTTGAGGGCATCTGGAGCCGGGCTGTGGTAACTAGTTAGTTAGTCTGCAGGTGTGGAGCTAGGAGTGTGTTCGGAGGGGGTCGATGTTATGGATAGTGTTCGGGAGAACGGTGCTGAGAAGTTTCGATTAAAATTGAATATTTCATGTACCTACAAATCATGGGGTATTACAATTTATATTTGTTGTTTGTAATGTTTTAAAATAAAGTGAAAAAAATATGAAACACTGAAAAAATATTTGTAGTAGATAGAGACATATAATAGATAAACTGTTCACACCAGAAATTACAAGCAAAAGCATAATAACTGAAAACTAGTGCAACAACTAGCGGCTTTATTCGGCTAGAGATTTCTTCTAAGAAATGAGGTAGTGCTTCAGTTCTGGCTCAGGGCGTGGGAGTGTAGTTACACCTGCCCCCCCCCCCTCCCCCCGCCTGTTTCCGAGCCTGTAATCAATAGTGTATCGGTCTTCATCACAGCAAGGTTGGGAAGTTCATTCACGCATATGTTCGCTATAGGGTGACCGCCGACAGTCGACAGCTGCAGTTAATTATCTGAAAGTAAATTAAACTAGTTTGCCTTTTTTGTTAGTTTTTCTCACGCAAATTAGTATACTAAAGTAAATTGTACTGTGAAGACTAGTGTGGTTTTGAATTATTGATTTATTATTGGCTTTATGATTTATTGACCGGGGGGAAATAGAGTATAAAATTGGGGCCCCGTCCTTGTCACAGTTGGTCACGGTTGTGACAGTTTGTGTGTTTGTCACAATTTTTGCAATTTTACATCCAGAAAAATGTTAAGAAAAACTTGTTTTAATACTTAGATATTCGATTTTGAAATGTGATTTCATAAAACTTAAGACCCCCCTCCCCGCCCTTGACACACTTTTTTGACCCCTCTTTACGAATGAAATAATTTATGGATGGCCCCCAAGCAAAATAAATGCGTAGTGTTTAATGCCAAAATGTATATTGAATATCAATGAAATAATGATAGCCACGAGTGTGAGCTAGACTTTATAAGAAAACGTCGACCATCTGTTTTAAATATATTACGAATAATACAATAAGTAGGTCTCTTGGGCGCGTAGCGTTTTATTCGAAGAGCTGGACGTGACCTGCCTCAGTAATGGCGAACGGTATTCAGGGAAATGATAAGATGTTTTTTATCGGTGTGTAATTGTAAAGAAAGGCAGTGGATTAGACTAGCACGGGACAGAAAAAGAAAGACGGAAATGTATGTTCAGCAGTGGGTGGAAAATGATTGATTATGATGATGGTGTGACGTGTGACTAGTTTGTTATTAAAAACTGTTATTTAGCTTGCAATATTATGTAACCATGTTTGTTCGAGTGGAATCTTGCAACTCAATTTTGAACCACTTCCCGATGTCCGATTGAGCTGAAATTTGGTATACGTGTGTAACTTCGATGACAATGTAATAAAAGCTTGGTTTAATTTTTTTTAAATTAACTTATTTATTCTGCACAGGTCACAAAGTCTGATTGAAAAATTCGGTTTTTCTCCTATAGTTACTTTTTTATTTACAATTTAAATTGCAATCGGCTTTAGCATGTTTTTATCTGACAAAAATTAGGTTATGGTTTATTCAATTTTTATACGAGTTTTAAGGGTTTGAACTCTTACTTTTCACTTTTATTGTACGTGCTGCCCTTTTGTCTAACTAAGATATTGGTATTGTGTGAAATGATCTATCTAAGGGAGTGCTCCTTAATAGATATACCTAATTATACATAGTTTCTTCTAGGCATCTTCCTGCATCTCTTCCAAACCAAACCAAAATCTCTCTCTTCATTTTCTTAAGTGCAAAAAGAATGACAACACTTTTAGGGCTGTCAAATTGAAAGTGACTCAAAGAGTTTTGATTCATCCTTCAAAAAAATGTTCCAAAACGTATATGATTCACCGTAGCGTAGGAACGCCAGTAAAATCGTAAAAAACATCAAACACCGTTTTATCTGATCATCATTTTTAAAATCAATTTCCTGCCTCTAATCTAATGCTCGATATTTATAGCTCATCTGGAAATATTAGGGTTCCTTGCTGCTGAAGAAATGAAAGACGGAATCTTTTAAATGTGAACAGAAACAAAACACTGCATCCCAGGCAGTGTTTTCAGTGTTGTCAAGTAAGTATATATTTTTGGTTATTGATGAATTTGAGTACGCATAAATGTTAAGCGAACCAAACAATTTTGCTAATTATTTTCTTATTCGATAGAGCGTACATTTAAAAAAAAAAAGCGTGTTAAAAAATGATCTCATTTCAATACTTCCTGATAAAACAAAATTAGGTTCGAAGTAAAACGTAAAAAAACTGTTTCCACAAAAGTAAATTACATTACGAAGTAAAACGTAAAAAAAACTGTTTCCACAAAAGTAAATTACATTATCATTATGGTTGAACAGATTTTCTTAATTAATTGCAAACCTCCCATATCATCTTCGCAGTTCCACACATACACTCCATTGCATATTGATGAATTGCACAGTCTTAGCATGCAAGATCTCTAATGAGATTTCCACATAGTCAGTCAGTGAACCAGTGTACCAGAAACCTAATATGTCGGTTTCATTACGATTAGGATGCACCAATTGCACCAGTGCATGTACCTACATATATTATGTATTTCACTATCAAGAACCCTCCACATCCGAACTAAACTCCCACTTGCCCGATCAAATTTAACCTTGTCTGACACAATCCCGCCTTGTTAATAATTAAGATCAAAGTGTTAAAAAAGCTGGTTAAATTGGCCTTAACACTGGTTTTACAGAGATAGTGTGTCAAGGAACCGCTTACGAGTAAAACGAGAGAATCTGGATTAGTCGATTCATTTTCTTCAATATTTACAAGTCGTAAATCTTACGGAAAATAGTCTGAGAAAAAATTTCACGGTTTCGTCGGCTAAGTATCAAAATATTTACAAAAATAAATTTAACCTAATTTATCACTGCGAGTCTCATTTTTAATTTTTAATGATTGCATTATTAATACTATTCGGCATTCAAGTTTTCTTTTTCTTAAATCTAAGTTTTTGCAATAAATACTTCATTAAAAAACAAACCAATGAAACCTCATTTAAAACGTAAACCTAGGTTCCCACCGGCAGCGGGGCAGGACCCAAACTTCCAGCAGTTTTTATTATTATTTTAAATAAGGCCCAGCTTGTAAATTCTGTTGTTTAAGAGCCTACTAGCTTAGCTACTCTACCTGGCTAGAAGACATCCTAAAGTCACAAAGAAAAAAATCTACATACATGCTAATGACAGAAAAAAACCAATAAATAACGTACCAACGAACTTGCAATCATTTTGCAATAAACTGCTTTCAAATTCAGTTGCAAAGTTTGTCCCGAACATACATATACATAATAATATTATACTTCATACAAACATTGCAAGTTAAATAAAAACATGGAAAAATAGGCACTTGCCACATGATTTTGGATGTTTTGCTCTATCATGTTTTGGATTTAATAACAAGCTAGTTAATAACCTAGACATAAAACAGGCTCATTTTCATCCCAAAAAATGCGGGTGAAACCGCAGGACGCAACTTAGTAACTCATAATGCCAAACGTAAATGTCATATTTCTTCAAGAACATAAACCCTACGCCCTACACTAACTTACAGCCCACTCTTTATCCCGGAAAATGCGGGTGAAACCGTGGAGCGCACCTAACATAGTAACTAATAATGCCAAACGTAAATGGCACATTTCTTCAAGAACAAACTGGACGCTTTGTCTTTGTCTTTCCCTATTCCGTGTAACAGTTAATACTTATTAATTTTAAATTACTTGGAGACCGGCCAGTGCCACAGATGAAGTAGCAGTTGGTTCGCGTGTATAGTGTCCATGAATGCGGGAATTAGAGTTTTGTTTTTAAATAGATTACGATGAGCAATGCTGGCAGTAATGAGTGTTAATGTCTGGTTATTCAAGGGGAAGGCTATATTTTGATACTTTGTGGTTATTTTTGTGTCACTTATCGTTATTTTAGCGTGGACAGCGTCTCATTCTCAGGCTTAGTTCGAGTGGGTGTTTCCCGATAGATATAATCTAGGTGTCTTCAAGTCGCGAGTGAATCGGTTTCTTCTAGGCAAGCGTGCTCCATCGTAGACCGCATCGTTGCTTAGCATAAGGCGAGATGGCTTTCAAACGCAAGCTTATCTATCTATCTATCTTCTATATATATAAAAATGAAACTCGTTTTCCTTGGTCACGGCATCACGCATGAATGGCTGGACCGATTTCACTAATTCTTTTTTTGTTGTATTTGTTATTATTAGGAGAAGGTTCTTACGGAAAAAATATTAAGAAAATCTCTCAGAAATATTGAAAAACCCTAAAAACAGCCCTTTTCTTTTTCCCATACAAACGTTTTCTAACTAAAACGAGCTTTATTGCTATTGTATAAAGTTCATATTGAATTGCAAGCACTCACTGTTGTTTAAGCAATGTAGGTATGTTCCTAACGTCCAAGAGTCAATTTGCACTTTATTACCTCTGTACAAAGTTCAAATTCAATCATATCTATCAAAACAGTGTGCGTTGGAGCACAGATAAAACAAAAAAAAAATAAAACGAAATCGAATAGTTCATTCATTTGTTTCAAAATTTCGAAGGATTTTACTCCAAGTCATATCAAATTTAAAAAAAGTTGAAACAACAACAAACTGTCAATGTCAGTGTTTTTTTTTTCATGGATGAGTTTGCTTTTGTCAACTGATACACGAAACAAATTCGTACCTATAATTGTAATATATTATAAGTATAAAATTGTAAATAGTGTTTTGTGCAGTGTTTATATTTAATTAGGCAGTACCATAGAGAAGTATTGTATGGCAGTACGAAGTCTGCCGGGTCAGCTAGTTACTAAATAAAAAATATATTAACCTAGTGAAAAAAGCAGTAAGTACGAGTACGTTAGATTTGCAAGAAGCCAAAAACTCTTCTACTTTCGCGTACGCATACAAGACGCACTCATTGACATACCATGTTACTTGTGTTTTGTTTTGTTATTTCATTTTTATATTGTTTTGTGTTTAATTTGTTATAAGTCACCACTTTTTAATTTTAATTTAATCATTTATTTGTTTGTTGTGTTTTTTTTTTTTTATTTTATTTGTACTCGTGTTTTGTATAACGTGCGTTACGTCACCCGCCAGTCTCAACGGAAGACCAGCGCCGGTTGTTTACGACCGGCATTATGCTGAGTTGAGACTGGTTTAAGACAAAAATTGTGTTGTTTTTTCTTTTAATTTCTTTAGTATGTTTGTTATTATTATTTTTGTCTTAAATAAATATTTGTCTATGTCTATGTCTAATACTTACTCCTCTACTCGCAGTACTGTGGAGCTTGTGTAGATACTCGTACGTGCGGAAGTAGAGGAGTTCTTTGCTACACCCAAATCTGATGCAGTGCTCCATCTTACTCCCTATGTTTATTTAAGGTCTTATACACTGAGAAAAATGCGCATCCAAATTCCGCTAAAAGAATGATGAATTCACCTAAAGTACGGAACATACTTGTATCACCCAAAAGTACGATGATTAGCGCCAGTTTTTACGGTGGCAACTATCATCATACAGGGTCATACATCATACAGGGTCGTAAAGAGTGGATGATCCTTTACCTACGGCTGAGGGACACGACTGTTCGGAAAATGACAGGTTGTATTTAGTAAAAGAGTCACGGTTTTAGAGTTGAAATTGGACATTTTTGAAAGTTTGAGGAAAATTAGACATCAAATATGTCCAATAACTCGAAACCCGTGACACTTTTACTGAATACAAATTGACTTTTTCCGAACAGTCGTGATGTCCCCCAGCCGTAAGTAAAAGATTGTCCACTCTTTACGCCCCACCCTGTATATTGTTATTCCTTATAATTCTGTATAATCTGTGTTACTTTTCAATTTTATGCAGAGTGTCACTTTAAATGGAATCTATTTATAGAAACCGTCACTAGAAAATCTCTTGCGAATTTCAGGTAGTAAAACCACGTTACTTTTCTTAGTATAAAATTGTAGATTGGTTTGTAGTATTAGATCACATTATTTTTGATATTTTCACTCGACTGGCCAAGTTTGAATATACTCTTGCGTGTTTGCAAGAAATTCATACATTCAATGTATGAATTTCATACCACTGTCTGTTCGGTGAAGGACAACATCGTAGGAAACCTGCATACGTCCGGAGAAGAAATTCAATGGCGTGTGTGAATCTAACCCGTACTTGGCCAGCGTGGTGAAATACGGTCTAACCAGTCTTCAAGGCCTAGTATTCTAGATTTTTTTTGTATGTTTGTCAGTATTCTCCCCCAAACATAGGTCGGAGACGTTATGCGACAAACATTCTAGTATTTAACAGGTAGGTAGGTATTCTAGCATTGAAATTATTAAATTTAGAGTTGATTGCAAGTATATCGTAGTATTAGTACGGAAGTTATTACGAGAATTACACCTAAAGAGCATGATTAATATTCAATTTCGAATTTTCGTTATTAGATTTGTTTTACATCTGAATCCTCATAAATCTTTCGTTTTTCTGGATAATTTATTATAATTGTAAATATTTATCAAAAATTGCCAAAAACACTTTAAAAAACCAACGTTAGGTACTATTCCGCACTTAATTTCGTTTATGCGCAGAACTAAACTAACATTAGTGAATTTAAGATATTTTACAGTAAGATCGATGTCAAAACACCATAACTTTTCTAAACTAAAAACAACGAAACGTGGTCACTTTTTCGCCGGTAAACAATCGTCAAACCGCGTCGGGGCGGGCAGTGAATCATACACTCGTGTACACTGTAAACAGCGCAGGGCGGGCGGCGCGTGCGCTGGGCGGAACGACCGGTTTTATGGCTGTATTGTTTTTACTTTTGAGCTGGAAGTTTAGTACTTTTGTAGTTAGCGTGTGTAAAATGCTAGACTGATTTACTAGCGCGCAGTAGCTAGTTTTGCTTTATTCAGATTCGACCTTATTTTTTGGCAGGAAAGATCTAGATTAGGATAGATTGATCTACATTTGGTCAGCAATTAAGGTGGTGGTGTAGACTAAAATCTAGATTATTTATTCCTCAGAACATGGTGGGTACACAAACACAGTTGCATAAAAGACCTTATTTATGTAACTGGATGAAGTACTTTACCTAACAATGGCCTTTTGTGTCTTTATATTTTTTTACTGTTTTTTCCCCTTTTGGTGTAGTCAATTTAAAATTATTGTATTTAAGTGCATGCACAGGCACGTTGTATTTAAATGAACCGCTGTAGAATTTTAAAATATAATCATTATCATAGTCAGCCTCTATCGACCCACAGCTGGGTGTAGGCCTCCTCTTCTTTATGCACTTATTCCTTGTCTCGGGCAACTTCATCCAGGAGTGACCCGCGATAGGTCCGATATTGCAACCCATCGGGTTGGTCATCGCCGTCGGAACGCTTATTCGCTAGCTACGCCTCGCAGCTTTACCTACTATCCTACAAGAGCTATTATTTTTTCGGAATCAAAATAGTCTACAGGGCTATTCATAAAGGGTATGCTAAGCCGAAAAGGGCTCGTGGTACTCATTATTATCAACAACTTTTACTATGGGAACAACCCGGAATTCGCGGAAAAAATATCAGCTGTTCCATACGTTTTGTCGAGTGTCATTGACATTTTTCTAAGAAACAGCTGATATTTTTACACTACTAACTAATATCACTTTTTTTAAAGCAAACTTATATATATAATCTGGGTGTATTCGAGTCCTGAGTGAATCGCTTCCTTCTAGGCGCGTGTGCTCCATCGTAGACCGCATCATTGCTTACCATCAGGCGAGATGGCGGTCAAACTCAAGCCTATAAAAGAATTAAAAAAAACTTTGGAAGTAAAGCGTTTGGTACTCAACAAAATTAAACAATTCAGAACTACTTGTCATTGCTATAAAACCTACATTCAATAATACAGTTTTAAAAGTCAAGCTTTGTTCAAGTCACAACAGTCGATAGTCGGTAACTACCCACGTGGCACGTAGGGCTATTCTAGGCACTGGGTCAATCGCCTAACTAATGACTAATGGGCGATATATATAGGCGATCGGCGATCGGCGGTTAGACTTTACGAGTAGGTAAAGTGAAAGTGCAGTATTGCACGAGTGGTTAATGTTTCTGATTCAGATTTTTGTATACGTTTATTGAACTGGTTGGTTCACTGATTTTTAAACCAAAAAGCTTATACGAAGCACTTACGAGTATCATTATGAACAACTTTTACTCTGATACCAACCCGGAAATCGCAATAAAAATCTACTGTTCTACACGTTTTGTCATTGACATTTTTTCTCGATTTTAGAGTTGGTCAGATAGTAAAACTTGTTCATAATGATGAGTGATATGTGCTCTTTTTCATAAGCTTGTATAATCGTCGACATCATTGTAAATCTCCATAAGGCGTCTCCATCTCCATCCATTTATTTTCATTTCATTTCATTTCCATCTCCGTAGGCTACTTTTTAACCGACTTCAAAAAAGGAGGAGGTTATCAATTCGACTGTATGTTTTTTTTAATTTTTTTTTTATGTTTGTTACCTCATAACTTTTGACTGGGTGAATCGATTTTGATGATTCTTTTTTTATTAGAAAGCTGACGTTTCCCATTTGGTCCCATTTCAATTTAGTCCAGTTCTGATAATGGTATCCATGAGAAAACTATATAAGTCTTAAATTTGCATTAAGTACGTGCGCGACAAATAGATGAATAACTCAATGGTCGGTCTTTTGAAGTCGGTTCTTGTTTTTTGTTTTGTAAAAATAATGTTCTTGTTATCCGGTAAAATTAACACTTCTTGTAGGATATGTGTTAACTACACGACGTGGTTAGTTTGCCATAGATTCAGATTGGAAAAACAAAACTACTATTTTACAAAGGTTCAATTTTCAGGAAGTTTCTACCAGTTTCATAAAATTGTACTCGTTTTACGAGGCTGCTCTCAAACGCCTTCCGGTTGATAAATTCAGCGTTCCCAGCTCTTTGTTTCGTGACAGCTCTGCTCGAGATTGTCAACTAGCTGCTATAGTAAGGTTGGTGCTATTTTCAGGAGCGACAGCGACTTTTACAGCCCTTTTTAGGGTTGGGAAATTTCCCTTTTTTTACCTTCAATGGGAAAAACATTTAAGGTGAGACCTGTCTGTTTGTATGTCACAGCTAATTATATTTTTTTGCAAGGGGAGTTCTTCAAGCCTTACGGTCCTCTTCCATTCCATGCCCCCACTATTTTCTGAAAGTTTCCAGTCATGCTACATGTATAAAACACTAGGAAAATCGACACGCCAGGTGTGTTCTTGGCATGGCGATTGGAATTCGTGAGGACATGCTAGGCGTGTCTTAGGCACCGAATGAGTTAATCGGTTCTAACTCGGTTGGTTTATCGGTTAACTAATGTTAACCTTTTGACCGCGGGTGAAACCTCGAGGCGCAGCTTGTAATAAATGTTTTTTTTTTTTTTTTTTACATCGGACTAGGCATGCGTTTGACCGCAATCTCACCTGATGGGAAGCGACGATTTGGTCGAAGATGTAGCACGCTTGCCTAGGAAAAACCTATTCACTCTATTTTTGAACATCCCCGGGTTGTACTTTCTAGGAAAAACAGACGCGGGCAGTGAGTTTCATACCTCTGCCGTTCGGATTAAAAAAGACGAATGAAAGCATGTTTCTTAACATGTTGTCATATACAAGAGTTACTTCACCCCAACTCCGCTCACGTGTATCACAATTAATAACAACCTAATTGCCTAATTAGTACCAATCGCCTGCAGCATTATTGATATCGATTGCCGGTCTTCAAGTCTTCATCAATGCCTATTTATATTATTTATTCAACCTCAAAGCTTTTCAATTAAGTGGCTGGATCGGTTCAGTTCTATTTTTAGCTGGTTTTTAAAATGGAGTTGTGTAAGTTTTTGGTTTTGCGCACTTTTTTTTATTCAGTGATGATAGGCTTGCGTTTGATCGCCATCTTGCCCGATGAAGCAATGATGTGGTCTACGATGGTACACGCTTGCCTAGAAGATACCAATTCACTCTCGACTTGAAGACACCATACTATAACCATCGGGGAACACCCACTCAGGCAGAACGTTCCACACTCGTGCGGTTCTTTGCCAGTTTTTGTAGCAGTTAACGAGGTTTTATCATTTGCGTCTCTTTAAAAAATTATACTGGTAGGTCTAGCTAAAATCACAAACTACAGTTATTTTTACTAATTTCAAAATGGTAGGATTTTTATTTGTCTTTTTGTCTACCAAATATAGTATTCTAGTATCAAATACAGGTACCTGTAACTGCAATGCGCTTAGCTTCTTGAGACATGTACTGAAATCATAAACCTGCAGTCTTTGTACCTGGCACCCACCCAAAGTGTATCGACAACGACCGGAACAATACTTACCTTTGTTCCTTTTTGAAATACGTGCAGTCTGAGACAGTTAACAAGGTAGTTTAACAGCGATAAACTAACATAATATAATATTGCATCTATCTATATAGTGAGATATACCTATATGTATGACTGCATGGATGAATATGTGTAATGTGTATATATGTATGCAAAAACTCCGAAATGGCTCGACCGATTAAAATATTTTTAGCTTTGTTTGCCAGTGCCATTGCCGTGATTTAGACAAAATAAATTTGAAAAAACCCAAAGGAACAGGAAAATCGAATTATTAAAATATTCCGATTTAAGATGGTACGAAATTCACCGGCATTTGGTATGTAATAATAATAACGTCCCTTTCCACCAAACCGAATAGAGTTTGGTGGAAAGGGACGTCTAAGCAACTTTTAATACTACTTGGTCTTTCCACTAAACCAAAATTAGTTTAAGTGACTTTTATGAAAACGCCTTACAGCATTAGACTTATTTCCTCCCAGCTAAGGGTAAAATCTAAAAAAAGCTTCGTCTGGAGCACCCTAGGTAGACTGAACGATTTTCAATTTACAGAATTATCGGTAGCTTGGATTGCTTCCGGCGGCGCGGCACTCTGGTTTATAAATTTTCAATATTTATTTTTTAAAACCTTAACAAATTAAAAGAAAATCATAAATCGGTGTCACAAGGAAAAGAGGAAAATGGTGGAAGAAAAAAAAACGATGACTAGCAAGGTCCTATTACATAATTATAATACTACTAGCTGACTCGACAGACGTTGTCCTGTCAAAAGCCATTGCGTAACTATAGCAACCGTAGTATGTTGATGCTAACTTGTCAATTTATAGTAAAAATTATCAGTATATATATAATTTGCAATAAATTAAAATTGCGACTATAATTTGAGATTTAAACTATCCTATCTCTCAAGTTGGATTGAACTGCACATGGTGTGCGAATTTTATTATAATCGGTTAAGTGGTTTAGGAGTCCATTGAGGACAAACATTGTGACACGAGATTTATATATATTAAGATTAACGTAACCAGGTTGTACTTACCTATACGAGCATGCCATGAATCAATGAAAGTTTTTATGTACCTACTCGTAGTCTCGTGTAGGTTAACTTTATTTCAGATATTCTAAAATTTTCGAAAACTCCAAAGTAAGCTAAACTACTATTGTTTTTTTTTTTCTATTTTATTTTATCACTCAATCTTTTTTTCTGGCTGCCCATAGAAACACCTTGACAGAGTATCCCTATCAATTAACACGCACGAGGGCCTTCCGTCCGCATTGTGAATGGATCACGTCCGTTTTCCACCTCGTGGACTCTTGTTTGGGATTCGTTACTGGATGTCCTCAAGTCATGAAACGGATCTTCCTTCGAAGTCGGTTCCTGTCTTGAAAGATTATGTTATTGGACTGTATTGGAAAGAAGTGTTTTTTTATTTTGTGATAGGTTTGCGTTTGATCGCCATCTTGCCTGATGGTAATCATTGATGCGATTTACCATGGGGTTCGCTTTAGCGTGTTTATTTAAGATCGGGATGACGATCTTGGTAGTTCTTTTATAAGTTGTTTTGGGCAGTAATCTTTGCCATCGTCTTAACTATCTTTAATACAATTCATAACACCATTTTTAAACTCATTTTTGAAGTCCGACAAAATGACCCGCCGATTTAACGACTATACAAACTCTTAGTTCTGAAATAAGTTATTCACATACATTTTATTTAACCCATTCGAGTACAGGATAAATTAGAATTTTAGTTTTTTTTTTGTTATGAGTTTTGTGGCAAAAAAATTAAACCCAGGTCAAAGCAGTGAGTGTTAGCAAAAATGGACCAAATCAGAAAATTTGTACGTAAAAGTGCAGACTCGCGTCTCTTATGCAATGAATCAAATCCCGGCCCCGTATAGAGTGTAAGAGCGATAAACGTTTGACCCAGTTCCGGGCCGCCCTAACTTAATTGGAGGTATTCCGGTTCTGGAAGAAACTATTTTTGTCATTTCATTAATTTTTAATCTGACCCCATTGCTGGGTATTTGTTGAGTTTCTATTTGTTATCTGAGGACGATAAAGGACAGTTTAAAATGCTTTCATTAAACTTGCAATGTACGGGTGGAATTTTGCAACTCAATTTTGAACCACTTCCCGATGTCCGATTGAGCTGAAATTTGGTATACGTGTGTAACTCCGATGACAATGCAGTTAAAGGTTGTTTTAATATATATTATTTTGTATTTTTTTAATTAACTCATTTCAGCTTGGTACACTCGGCTCGAAGGATTGTGAATTTTTTGTGGATGGTACACTAATCGTTTGGCTTCTTATATGAAGTTAGCAACGGTATTGTCGAAGAATAGAATTTGAAAAGCGTTTGAAATAAAATAATTTTTAATGTTATTTGAAAAATCGCATTTACACTTTGGATGGGCCATATTTGTCTGAGTAGGTTATTAATAGAGCACGATTCGTCAGCAGGTTCAAACGTGACGATGAAGCAGAAAGAAAAAAGTTGGAGATAAATATTAATAGACTGGTAAACACTTTATTGCGCACATTATTTAATGAAACAACTACAAAATCAGAAACATAATAATTGCTTATTATGTTTCTGTTTTTATATAACAACAGCAAACAATATTGTGTTAAAAAAATTGTTACACAATAGAAAATTTCAGAGAAAATCATCTTATCCTAATTTAACGAGCAAAGCTCCGTATCCTGGGTACTTACGATTGATTTTCTAAACATTACATACACAAGTGTATGCAAGTATTGCACCCCAAAACTGACTGTACCATCACCCTCACATCTTCCCTCTCACTGCTGGTATACCCGTCTCTTTTGCACAATCGATTTAAGTTTAAAATACCAACTTTTGCGGGAAATCTGGAAAGCCGTCTGCGAATCTACGGCCCGCAATATAAGCTAATTTCTTTAGCTTTGCTCATTTCCCTGTGTTTTGTGTTTTCAATCTCAGTCAGTTATTTCTTATTTTACCCTTCGTTTAGTTCTGCCGAGTCCTGAAGTAAGTTAATTTGTGTCGGTTGAGAAAGCTGTAAAAGGAATTGGAAGATATTTCGAGTTTTTTGAGTGATTGGAAGAGGGTTGATTGTGGACGGTTTTGATGGAGTTCTTTTGAATTTTGTTTATGGTTTATAGGTTAAGCGTTCCATGTAACTCAGTTGTTTTTGGTCGGAGATGAATCGTTTAGCTTATCTAGATCGATGTTTAGCTTGGAATGAGATCTGGCTCTACTAAATAACTAAGTATTTCATGTATTAAGGCTTTACATACCTCATATGTACGTAATAAATTAATATCGCAATAATTATCAATTTAAGGATTTTTGCCCGATTTCATAAAAAAACCGGAAATTGATTTCATTTCGAAATATACGTTGAATCGATTTTTTTTTAAGTTAAAGAGTTTCTTCCAGTTCTCATTTCTTTACAGAAGTTTTTAAGCTTGGCTCCGTTTAATGTAAATTAAGTCAAACGAGAATTAATAACAATACTCCGAAGTAGATCACAAGTAGGTAACACTCGTCACCAACTCATCCAAAAACGGACTGGACAGAACGACAGCTTTGCTACATACCTAGCTATACTTATATACTAAATATATTTAAGTAAATACCTCAAACATAGTCAGCTTAGCGTTATTTCAGCCCTGGACTAGAATTCGTAACATTCGAGTAAGGTCATAGCACGTCTAGATCTTCGAGCTAGATTTAAAACCTAGGCAAAATAACGTTGTTAATCGAAACTTGGTAGTTTTATTGGTAGCCTTCTGAAAAATAGTTTGAGAGATAACGAATATTATTATCACACGATCGCCAGTGAAAAAGTTTGAGAGAGATATGTTAGTGTGGAAACAGATTTACGGATTTAAATTGACTTTGGTGTGGAGATAGGTTATAGTTGGAATTAACACATTTGCTACTTTAAATCTTGAAAAAATAAACAGTTCCTATCTGAAAACGGATCCTGCACAGTGTAGCTAACATATCACATGACTTTCAAATTAACGCGAAGTTTTTTATATTATCAAAAACTTGTAGAGGTGTCATTATTCTTTGACTGTTCACCTAAAAACTGGTATCTAAAGCCCACATAAATTTTTACCCAAGACTGACATATTATTTTGGAAATAAGTTCCTCTACAAAATGTAAACCACTACTCCTCTAAAAGCTGCATTGACCTCCCCGCCTCTAACCTGACTAATCCCAACGTCAACCGAGATTGTTTACTTATTGATTGTTTACCCAAAAACTTATTTCCAAAGGCACACAATTCTCTTTTTTAACTTTTTCTATAAGACGTAAACAAGTACCTCTCCAAAGCACCCGACCTCTCCGCCTCTAACCTGTTTAATCCCACCGACAGCCGTGATTGAGCGCCGCCGGCTCCGGCCGCTCCAGATCCATTCATTACTTGCACGTATGAGAGGAATTGAGTAATTACTTTAATTACTGCCTAACGGGGAATGGCAGTTGCAGCCGTTTGCACGGTAGCAGTTTTTAGTGTTAGCTTTTTCAACAAACAAGTTTCTTGTAAGCAAGCATGCTCCATCGTGGCCCGCATCATCGCTTATGACTTGACTAGCTGCGCCCTGCGGTTCACCCGCGTTTTCCGGGATAAAAAGTACCCTATGTGTTAATCCAGACCATGAACGACCTTCGCTCTAAATTTCATGTAAATCCGTTGAGCCGTTTCAGCGTTCATTATTAACAAATTTACATACTTTCGCCTTCAAAATATTATTATAGTAAGATTAAACGTAACGAGTATAGTGGCAGGACAGTGCTCTCGGCCGAGTACTCGGTTTGTATAAACAGTTTGACGAGGCGAGACAGTCACTAGAACCATGATTTGTTTGCTCGGCCGAGTGTACTCATTTACTGTCTCGCCATTGTACTAGTAACGTGTAATCAACCCGCTACCGTTAGGCGAGAAGGCGGTCAAATGGAAGCCTATCACAGAATAAGAAAAAAAAGTTCCTTCTAGGCAACCGGACTCCATCGTACCTCATCATTGCGTAACGTTAGGCAAGATGACGTTTAATGCAAGCCTATCATTGAATAAAATAAACCGTCCTCGTCGGGGAAAGGTGTAAATTAGTTAGACAATAAGGGTTTTTTTCCTCTATAGAATCTATTAGCTACTTACTAAGTTACATGAGGAAGAACCCCTCACGGATGGGCAACTAAAAAGTTACTGAAATATTTATTGATCAAAAATAGTATTGAAAAAATTACTAAACAAGAACATTATTTTTACAAAACAAAAAAACAAAATCCAACTTCAAAAGACCGACTATTGAGTTATTCATCTATTTGTCGCGCACGTACCTACTTAATGCAAAAAGACTTATATGGTTTTCTCATGGATACCATTATCAGAACTGGACTAAATTCAAATGGGACCAAATGGGAAGCGTCAGCTTTCTAATAAAAAAAGAATCATCGAAATCGATTCACCCAGTCAAAAGTTATGAGGTAACAAACACAAAAAAAAAAACATACAGACGAATTGATAACCTCCTCCTTTTTTGAAGTCGGTTAAAAATTAATCGCTGTTCGTTAGTCTCGCTCGAGAACGGCTGGACCGATTTGATTTTTTTTTTGTTTGCTTTATTACAGGGGTGGTTTAAAAGGAATAAAACGGCGGGTGAAACCGCCGGGTGCAGTTAGTAGACAATTAAATTGACGTGATTATGCACCCCTCAATTCTGGTAAAATTTACTTATCTATTAGCATCATAGAAAATGATCATAAGTCTTATGTAACATACTTCGATATTCAAATACCGTTGGACTACAATGAGAACTGACCCTCAGTAATGAAAATTGTTTCAGGAGTTAGGTCATTTTATTTTATTGTTCTATTTTTAACCGACTTCAAAAAAGGAGGAGGTTATCAATTCGACTGTATGTTTTTAATTTTTTTTTATGTTTGTTACCTCATAACTTTTGACTGGGTGAATTGATTTTGATGATTCTTTTTTTATTAGAAAGCTGACGCTTCCCATTTGGTCCCATTTCAATTTAGTTCAGTTCTGATAATGGTATCCATGAGAAAACCATATAAGTCTTAGATTTGCATTAAGTAGGTACGTGCGTGACAAATAGATGAATAACTCAATAGTCGGTCTCTTTAAGTCGGTTTTTGTTTTTTGTTTTGTAAAAATAATATTCTTGTTCTACGTTACGCTTTCTTACAGACTAAGGGCCTACTTTCATATAAATGGTGCTTAGCACTCGCTAAGATTGCTAATTGTCATCAACTTATGAGCGATACAAAAATTTAGTGTGCACTACTGAGGCAGTACTAGGGTAAACAATGCCACCTAACTTTCAGAAAACTATAATAAATAAAATAAAATAGCCTTTTATTCCTTGCAAAAAAACACATGTTTTAGCAAAAAACAACTAATAAAACCAGAAAACTATACAGAATGATAAAAAAGGATAATATATGCTAAGCCGAAAATGACTCGTAGTACGTACCTACAGCTCATCATTATGTACAACTTTTATTATGAGACCAACCTTACATTATTACATAAAAACTTAACTTGATTACATAAAAAAAAACCTTAAAATCTTGAAAAATTATCAGCTGCTCCATAGAATAATGTCAATGACACTCGACAAAATGTTGCCATACATTGATGTTGCCACACAGCTGATTTTTTTCTCGATTTTTAAGGTTGTTCCCAATATAAAAGTTGTTCATAAAAATGAGTAGGTACTACATGCCTTTTTCGGCTTAGCATACTCTTTCCTTATAACCCTGCAGTAAAATAAGGTCCTAAAACACTAACTGCTACTGTACAGCACAATAAATACTTTTTTACTGCTATTACAAACCAGCCGCACCCCCCGGTTTCATCCGCGCAATTATGAAAAACCATGACTTTGAAAAGTAGCCTATAATATATTTGAGAGCATAATTATTCCAAATTTGATCAAAATCGGCTAAGTAGTTACTGAGATTGTTAGCAAACATTCACCCACACACACTTAGCATTTATAATATTAGTAGATACACACAGTCTCATTTGTTTTACATTTACGAGTAAAGCTGTCCGCAATGCGCCTCAAACGTCTCTACAGTCTATGATTTTGTATAAAATGTTGATAGTTTCGAATAAAACCGTCTCATAAAAACTGAGCGTCTCAACTATCTCAGAGGTCCTGACGCTTGCAAACTGGAGGCAAATAGTCGTAGCGTACCGTCCCACCCGCGCTAGGTTACTAGCGCCGTACGTGCGAGCGAGATGGCACGCGATTACTGTTGCCATTACGCTTCCACAATAAGGGCCTGGTATTAATAAGGGTCTTCTGTTTTTATGATACAATTTCTAATCAGGGGCGGTTTGAGTTTTTGGAAATAAAATTGAAGGACTTTTGAATGGAACAAAACAAACCCGCCAAGTTTGAGTTTCTTAAATGGATTTTAATTTGACCTTGAATTTTTAACTAAAGTTACTAGTAAATTACGCACGAGACGAGCAAATCGTTCGCCTGATGTTAAACGTCACGTTTGCCCATAACAGGTCTGCGCCACCCAGAATTTCGAACTCGCAGAATTCAAGACCCTGCGCGGCACAGCACTGCGCTCGTCACCCTGAGATATAAGTTGTTTAATCTCCCATTTGCCCTGTAATTTCACTGGAAACAATGCCCTTCCAACCGGAACACAGTTAGTTTGTTAGAAGTTGTTAATTTAACCGATATGAAATGAAAAAATATATTATACCTATTGAAAATCTTGTGTCAGTCCAAGATATAATCTATTTTCATTCCAAATTCGTTGAGCTGTCTCAGCCAAAAGAAGCGTCAAACACACACACGCCTACTCATATGGCCTCATATATCCAACTTTTCAAGTTATCGCTTTTTAGTAAAGAAAGGCAGAATATTAAAGGAGCAAATACCCTCTTCCTGCTTCCTCAGTGCAAATATTCACAAGTGCTTTCGACAGAGTTAAGAAATATCGCGACGCCCATTGACCTTCCCCTAAATAAGGGTTGGCAATTAATTACACCCGTGGAGTTTGTTGCAGCCCTTGACGGTAGGGCTGCTCCAGTTAATAAGGTACAGGCTTAGTGGCAAGCCCTAGTGTTCGTGTTTTGAGGCTGGGAAAAGCTACCACGGCTTTCGATGCGTTTTGGTAGCTTTGGTTTTTCTTAGAACAAAATCAACTTGTTTTGGCTAGGGAAAAATACTTTACGGATACTACCAGCCCCAAAGCAGGCAACGGCAGGGTGGTTACATGGACACCTTAACAGTGATGCCTTCTCAATAACAACCCTGGAGTGTTCCATTTCAGTGCTAATTGTCGGAGCTACGGGAACGCTTTCAAACTCGTCCGATCCCATCAGCGCTAACCTAGCTTGGCTCGCGATAAGCTTACGCTCCTTCTAACAATTATCATTGTGTTTTAACACCAAAAAAATCTTGAATCCTCCACTTGGAGACTAGCCGACACAATAGGCATCAGACAGCGCCCGTGTCTTGACACCCGTGATCCTTATGCAACGCGTCAAGTAAGTAGCGTCAAGCGACAGGCGGTGGATTCAACCACAGAAGAAAGGGAAAACGGCGCATTGCTATACTGACACTCCATTTATACTCGTATAGGTATGTGAGGCTCTACACGTACGTCATCAAGGGGCAACGACCCCGTCAAGGTGGTAGAACGTAGGGAAAATGACCAGGCTATCAATGCCTCTTTCGTGGGCTCCACCTTGCAGCTGCTGTGCCTCCCCCCTCCCATACGACACGGCACAGGCCTAAGCTGGGGTGCCGCTTATATACTTACGGTACTTAGGCCGTTTCAACTTGGGTTTCAGGACCAAAATCCCGAGATTCGGCCCCATCTCGGGTATATGTAATGAGTTGATTACACGTGACGAGTACAGTGGCGAGATTGGACCCTCGGCCGAGTACTCGGCTTGTTTTTTTTTTTTTTAATGTAATTGAGTGACGAGACGAGCAAATCGCTCGCCTGATGTTAAACGTCACGTTTGCCCATAACAGGTCTGCGCTACCCAGAATTTCGAACTCGCAGAATTCAAAACCCTGCGTGGCACAGCACTGCGCTCGTCACCCTGAGATATAAGTTGTTTAATCTCCCATTTGCCCTGTAATGTCACTGGAAACAATGCCCTTCCAACCGGAACACAGTAATGTTTGCGCATTACTGCTTGGCGGTGGAATAACTGGCAAAGGTGTATGAACATGATTTGTTTGCTCGGCCGAGTGTGCACATTTACTGTCTCACTACTGTACTCGTTACGTGTAATCAACCCATAAGCTTTGCCGTGGTTTACCTCCACTATTACTGGATCCCCTCTGCCAAAGCAACGGTTGTTGTTAATATTCTAAATATGAAAACGATATTAACTTTGTCTTCTACTTATCTTTACAAAGAATCTGCTGAACTAATTTTGAAAAAACGGGCTTGGAGACTAATTACACCACAAGATAGTTTTTTCATCAGAAAACTAAAAAAAAATGAAATTCGTTCAATCTCTGTGTTTTAGTTTGGGTGGCAGCCCTACTGCTCTTAAGGGGTGTGAAGGCGTTGAGCTAAACGAGTGCGCATTATTTTATAATTTGCTAGGGTTGCTGCGTTCATGAATTTATTTAAGGTCAGTTTTGGGAAAGAAACTGAACTTTTTTTATTACAATAAGTTTAGAACCAGCTGCTTAATTTTCAGGTTAAAAGCCGGTGACTGACCTGAGCATTTTGCCGGAACGTAGCATTCGAAGCGAGCGTGGTGGAGTACGCGGCGCTCGCAGCAAGCAGATCAGCTCGCTGTACTGACCTGCAACATTTCGTCGTAACGTAACGTTACGTTACGACGAAATGTTACAGGTCAGTCGCCGGCTTAAGGTTTTATTGTGGGCCCTGGTTGTTTGTCCTACCAACTGCCAAGCCATGTCAGAGGCTTTCAGGCGGCCTAAAACCTCTGACACCTTGCTGCTTGCCTGTATTAACTTAAAACTTACTTTTTATTTTTTAATTCTTAAGTAATAATAGATTTCAAAGAATAACATAGACACAGATAAATATCTGGCTACTCAAACAGCATAGATAAAAGAAACAGATATCAAAATGAACCATTTGCTTAAGTGACTGAAACTAGTCGTAGTAAACGACTAAATTTTTACGTGAGTATTCCCGTGTTAATTATAAATAACCTCCTCCTTTTTTGAAGTCGGTTAAAAATCATACTTATCATGTCTCAAAATTTTCTAAATTTTCACTCAGTGATTTTTAACCGACTTCAAAAAAGGAGGAGGTTATCAATTATCAATTCGATTGTATGTTTTTTTTTATGTTTGTTATCTCATAACTTTTGACTGGGTGAATCGATTTTGATGATTCTTTTTATTAGAAAGCTGACGCTTCCCATTTGGTCCCATTTCAATTTAGTCCAGTTCTGTTAATGGTATTCATGAGAAAATCATATAAGTCTTAAATTTGCATTAAGTACGTGCGCGACAAATAGATGAATAACTCAATAGTCGGTCTTTTGAAGTCGGTTTTTGTTTTTTGTTTTTAACCGACTTCAAAAAAGGAGGAGGTTATCAATTCGATTATATGTTTTTTTTTTTTGTTTATTATCTCATAACTTTTGACTGGTTGAATCGATTTTGATGATTCTATTTTATTAGAAAGCTGACGCTTCCCATTTGGTCCCATTTCAATTTAGTCCAGTTCTGTTAATGGTATTCATGAGAAAATCATATAAGTCTTAAATTTGCATTAAGTACGTGCGCGACAAATAGATGAATAACTCAATAGTCGGTCTTTTGAAGTCGGTTTTTGTTTTTTGTTTTTAACCGACTTCAAAAAAGGAGGAGGTTATCAATTCGACTGTATGTTTTTTTTTTTTTTATGTTTGTTACCTCATAACTTTTGACTGGGTGAATCGATTTTGATGATTCTTTTTTATTAGAAAGCTGACGCTTACCATTTGGTCCCATTTCAATTTAGTCCAGTTCTGATAATGGTATCCATCAGAAAACCATATAAGTCTTACATTTGCATTAAGTACGTGCGCGACAAATAGATGAATAACTCAATAGTCGGTCTTTTGAAGTCGGTTTTTGTTTTTTGTTTCGTAAAAATAATGTTCTTGTGTAAAAATAATGTTCTTGTACATCGTCAAAAATGTACATGTGAGCGAATAAGATAGCTGAAAACACTCTTACTCTTGTCAATACATTTCTGCCTTTATTTCGATTTAGTGCAACCCAAAAGCAGTCAAAAAGTGCTGTGACAAAGTATTTTATACTCCAATATTCTTCAGATCCCACACTGGAAACAAAGCACAATGGGGCGAAATTGTTTGAAGTTATAAATATAGTCCTTTTTTAGAAGCTTTTAGGGACAAATAATACCTTAATTGAACCTTGAAGGCTGTAGAGTTTGGTAAAACAATTCAATGGCCATAGACAGAGCGGTCATCTAGCGGTCATTCATTTTACGATATGGTCATTGAATTTTAGAATAGGTACAGAAAAAAAATAGGAACGGAGTTGTTGTAATTAATATAGGAGTACTCAATACTCGTGCATTATTTCTAATTTTATTTTACTGGTAGCTTGCGGTGAACTGAACGTCGTAAACCCTATTTATCCTATAGACCGAATTTGTTCACATTTGAATTGTAATAGAACGATCTAAATATCTGCTAAATTTCATCAAGATTGGATTAAACGTACCTATTCAAGTTATCGTCTGACGAATATACAATCAGGCAAACGCCGATTTGTTCTTATAGACTTTGAGACTTTACTTCAATAAATCAATCAATCAGTCAATTTTCCAAAAATGTTCAAAATGATCCAACACTATGCTAAGGATTATTTTGCACTAATACAGTTGCGGCTATTGAATAGGCCCGTCGAAGGTAATCGCGAATGTGATATACAGTAACTCCTTTTCAAACTTTATCAAGATCCGTTCAGCCATGACAACAATACAAATAGACAGACAGAGTGACGGAATTTATTTCGTTTGAATAACAATTAGTGATGAACTAGTGTGATGGACAGATGTACCATAAAATTTCGAAAAACGTGAAAAATCTGATATCACTCACAAAATCGTGAAGCTAAGTACATAGCTAATTTGCTAGAGCTAAAAGGAGAAAGCGAGAGAGATATATATTTGTAAGAAAGAGACAACCTCACACCAGTATCATTAAAAAACATCGATATTACCAAGAATCTACGACTCAAGCAAGAAAAGTGGCGCAATACAAACTTATTCCGTAACCTTCCCGTTACATTCTTAACTTTATCGCTTTACTAATAAAGTCCATGATAAAATGCACAATACTCTTGCTTGTAATAAAAGTTATGAAAGAAAACCTGACAGTAAGAGGTAACATTGTAAATTAATAGATACTGCAGTGGGGTTTTAATTTAAATTAATAAATTTATGAAAAGTGAGAGTAGACAATAGACAATGGTTTATTTAAAACAAAAATATACATATACACAAACATACTAAATATAAAAAAAAAAAAAAAAAAAAAAGAAAGAACACAATTTTTGTCTTAAACCAGTCTCAACTCAGCATAATGCCGGTCGTAAACAACCGGCGCTGGTCTTCCGTTGAGACTGGCGGGTGACGTGACGGACATTTATATAAAACACGATACAAAATAAAAAATAACAAAGAAAATGTAACAAACGAACAAATAAGTGAATTAAAATTTAAAAGTTAGTACATATATTGATTTATAAAACAAATAAAAACAAAAACACAATACAAAAGTGAAACAAAAAAACAAAAAACAAAAACTTTGGCCTGCTACATAAAAATAAAAATAAAATAAATTGAGGTAAGTAATACAAAATATTAAATTGCAGAGAAAATTGCATTAGTGTAGTTTGAAACAAAGTGCTTCGTGGAAAGTATGGTTGGAGTCGTGACCTCGTTTTAAAAAGGTTTTATTCTGAATCATAAATGGCGAAATACTGTTGTGTATTCCTATTTTCATTCATTTTATTTCCTACAATTTAACTTTTTTTCCGTTTTTTTTTATTCTTTGTGAATAGCATAAATCCCTATTTACTATGGATCATGTTTTACTATGGAAACTACATTAGTTTCCATAGTAAAACAGGTTGACAGGTTGTTTCACATTGGTTCTGAAATATTTTGTGTTTTTAACCGACTTCAAAAAAGGAGGAGGTTATCAATTCGTCTGTATGTTTTTTTTTTATTTTTTTTTTTATGTTTGTTACCTCATAACTTTTGACTGGGTGAATCGATTTTGATAATTCTTTTTTTATTAGAAAGCTGACGCTTCCCATTTGGTCCCATTTCAATTTCGTCCAGTTCTGATAATGGTATCCATGATAAAACCATATAAGTCTTAAATTTGCATAAGTACGTGCGCGACAAATAGATGAATAACTCAATAGTCGGTCTCTTGAAGTCGGTTTTTGTTTTTTGTTTTGTAAAATAATGTTCTTGTTGTAGTTTTGAATTTTACGTGAGTATTCCTGTGTTAATTATAACAAAATTAATCCTGTAGTATTAATTTCTAACCTAAACTTATAACTGACAAAAAAATCTCTCCATCAAATAGAAGACAATCATTCATTATTTACAAGAACCCAAATGAAATAACGATGGCGAGACAAAACAAGAATCAAAAAGCGAATCGAAATTTAATTGAAGCGTTGGTTGAGTTTTCTTTAAAAAAAATTACATACATACATACATATTATCACGCCTCTTTCCCATTGGGGTAGGCAGAGACTACATCCCTCCACTTGCTACGATCCTGACATATGTCTTTCGCTTCTTCTACTTTCATAAGTGTTTTCATACAAGCTCGTCGGTTGCGGGTACTTTTTACGTGGCCTTTACTAAGAACGTCTTCGATTTGATCGTGATACGTGCGCCTACGTCGACCTCTACCAGCTTGTCCATTCACACTCGCCTCATAAATCTGTTTCGTCAATCGTCTTTCATCCATCCTCTCTACGTGTCCGAACCATCTCAGCATCCCTTTTTCTATCTTTGTCACTACATCTTCTACCACACCACAACGTTCCCTTATCACGCTGTTCCTCAACTTATCCATCAATGTCACTCCAGCTATACTTCTCAGAAAATTAGATAATATAATTTATCATATCATCTATCTTACACTAACTGTTACTTACATGCGAGTGCACACGGACTCTTTAAACGCATTTAAAAAGTATCTATCAAAATATTCATTTTCAAACTTACCAAAAAAATTAATGAAACAAAATTGGAGAAGCAATGTGAAGTAACCAAACTAACAACAAACTCCCCTCAGTTAGTCTCACGTCATTTCCCCACATTTCCCCACTTTTCCCGACTTTCTCCGAACTTCCCCGAGGTTACACGAAGGAAGTCGAGACTATTAAATATTCAGCGGACGACATTATGATGTTGAAATTGTCGAAAAGGGAATATCTAATACGCGTAGAAATAGGTATTTCGCGATGGCTGGCTACTTTTGTTAGAAAACTGGAAAATAAATTCAAACAAACGAATACCTACTAATATTTTTTACGCACCCTTATGCGATAATTACACGTAACGAGTGCAGTGGCGAGACAGTAAATAGACACACTCGGCCGAGCAAACAAATGATGGTTCTAGTCTTGCCGTGTTTAAATATTTTTACTCGGCCGAGGGCACCGTCTCGCCACTTTACTCTGTACAAGTAATTAACGCATAGCGCCTGATGTTTATTATGATGATATAGGCGTCGAACCCTGGTAACAGATATTCATAATATCTTCAAAGTACATGACCTGTTTGGCTCAGCGGTAGTACGTCTACCTTATGAGCAAGAGGTCTCGAGTTCGATTCCCGGCCGGGCAGATGTTTGGATGACGAACTTAATTATCTGATCTGGGTGTTAGTTGTCCTTGTCTTTGAGTGTGTTGTGGCATCCGATACAGGGAAACCTAGTGGGGAGCTGCGAGTGTAAAACGTTATTAAATTTATTTATTAAATTTATACTAGCTACATCCCGCAATTTTACCTGCATTTCCAGATAAACAGTAGCTTATGTAGTAATCCACCACCAAATTTCATCTAAATCTGTTCAGCCGGTTTAGCGTGAAAGAGTAACAAACATCCGAACATACAAACTTTCTCATTTACATTATTAGTAAGGAAGGATACTAACACTATTTAATACAGGGTTATTCATACCGGGTATGCTAAGCCAAAAACGGCTCATAGCACTCTTCATTATGAACAACTTTTACTATGGGACCAACCCAGAATTCGCGAAAAAGAAAGCAGCTATCCCATACATTTTGTCGAGTGTCATTGACATTTTTCTATGGAACAGCTGTTTTTTCTCGGGAATTTCAGGTGGTCCCATAGTAAAAGTTGTTCATTATGATAAGTACTATGAGTCCTTTTCGGCGTAGCATACCCTTTATGAATAACCCTGTATAATAGGCTAAGCTTCTTGTGATTCTTCATAAGTTATTATTAAGATAGATATATTTAGGCTACGGCCGGCAAGTCAACATAATATATGTGAAGCCGACACAACATAATAATAATATCCCGATCATTTCAGCAACTTGGCTCAATTTCAGGTCGGTAATTAGCCCCACTTTGCAAAACAATTTAACTTTTACTGCACTACTTCTTAACACGGATTACTTATCCGTAATTGGCAACAATTACCACTTAACAACACGTCGTCTGCTTTTATCGTTTATTTTGGTGTTTTTCACAATAATGTTGTGTAAGTACGACAGAGAAACACGCATCACTTTAAGTTCACTTTTACGCAGCTTTTTAGGGTTCTTCCCCGAAGGAGGGGAAGTACCCTTAACACGATCGAGACTTCGGTGCCTCTCTGTCTGTATGTCACATAATTATTTTTACAAAAAACAAAAAAACTAAAACCGACTTCAAACCGACTATTGAGTTATTCATCTATTTGTCGCGCACGTACTTTATGCAAATTTAAGACTTATATGGTTTTCTCATGGATACCATTATCAGAACTGGACTAAATTGAAATGGGACCAAATGGGAAGCATCAGCTTTCTAATAAAAAAAAGAATCATCAAAATCGATTCACCCAGTCAAAAGTTATGAGGTAACAAACATAAAAAAAAAAAAATTTTAAAAAAACGTTTGTCGAATTGATATTAACCTCCTCCTTTTCTGAAGTCGGTTAAAAAGACTATTTTGTACGAAAAATCTCAAGGAACTAAAAATAAATTTGTCTCTTTCATTGTTATTGTAACCTATTAGTGACATTATTACTTTAGGAAAAATAAGATCTTTTAAAGCCTTTAAAATTGGGCAAAATATCATAGTTTAAAATCTAACTTTCACCCTAAATTTTTCACCCCTCCCTTTCTAAAAACTATCTACAGCATATAAACCCCGGCACCCGTTTAAAGCGGTTAAAAGTGATTATCATTAATACATAATGAGGGCTCAGTTAATGAGGGTAATGAATTAGCCCCGACATGCCCCAGGGTTTATGGAGCGAGATATCTTTGAACAATCTCTCGCTTTTCATCACTTTTCATGGTATTTAGCTTTTATGGAAGGTCTAATTTCTGTCGAAAAAACGGAGCGGTTTTTGATAGAAAAGTTCTCCATAACAACGACGGTTTGAACTTCGTTTTTGCGGAATTTTTCTCTGGCAGTTTAGTATCGAAGTGAACAAAATATGTTTTTCAAGCCATTTCGTGTTTTTGCGAGACTTAAAGCATAAACAGACGCTCCGATTCGGTTGGTGCCATGCCAACCATCCGACCACGACCAAATCGGAAAGTGAAGAGAGCGGTCGGTACGACATAATTATTATTAATATTGGTTGGACGTGGTCGGATGCGCCGTCGATCCGACCAAACCAAATTCCTATCCAGTCCAACCAAATTGGAACGTTTGGAAGCTTTGTTCCGACCAGTGTTGCCAATTTAGCGACTTAGTCGCTAGAACTGGCGACTTTTGCTCAAGTCTTAGCGACTAAAATAAAGTTTTGACGACAAAAAATTGTTTAGCGACAAATCTGGCGACTTTTAGAAAACCAATTATCAACCAATTACCAATCATTCGAAGATATGTTCGGAAATCTTCATCATCCAATTCCATAAGGAGCCGCATATGACTGTAATATTCTCTATTTCTATAGTAGAATTTAGCCCATTCTCTTCGTTTTTTCCTTGGTTCCTTTTGTAGCGGTGCTGTAGCAACAATGATAGCAAAGTCAACTGACGGCTGGAAGGCCAACCGTCGGACAATCTGTAGCAATGTTGGAATGGTTGCTATGTCGGTTCCAATATGGCTGGCACCAACCGAATCGGAGCGTCTGTTTATGCTATTACGCACGGCAATTGATTTTTATTCAAATAAAAATCGATTGTTGTACGAGTAATTGTGAATAATAAAAAAAGAATCATCAAAATCGATTCACCCAGTCAAAAGTTATGAGGTAACAAACATAAAAAAAAAAATAAAAAAAAAAACATACAGACGAATTGATAACCTCCTCCTTTTTTGAAGTCGGTTAATAAACCAAGCCAATTAAGCATGTTTTCATTAGTTTGTACATTTTTAGTTGATTGTTAGTTGATCTATTTTTTACATGTCTGCTCAGGATTTTTTGTGAATGTATTCTCATAGTTCTTATGACGTTAACTATTTCTTCCCATTTCATCAAGATTGAATCAGCCGTGAAAATTAAAGGACAATTCTCATCCTGAAAAAAATACAGCGTCCATTGTGTCCATTGTGTCCATTAGTGGATCAAATTGCGCTGTTTTAAACTTTAAAATATTCTTCTTCAGTTGTGTTCTACAAACTAGGTGGAGCAAAATCAATGCTTACATCACTGTCTATCAGTCCTTTAGTCCAGCTTTAGTCCTTATTGCCTAGGAATAGAGCTCATATTCCAGGCTCTAGCACTAGTTGTAGGTAACTATTACAGTTATTATGTAAATCGATATCAGCGCCACTGTGGTGCGGTCGGCGAACAACTTTGTGCCTTGTTTTCACTGAAAATGAATTCAGAATATGGTATATGCTCCACTTTGGACCAAGCTATAATTACGAGGATGGTCAACTGAGTGTGCAATTTGCTTCGTTCTAGAGTTCTAGACTATGCAATTACGTGTAGTAGAAAGACGCCGTACTGCTTCTTCCTACCCTACCGTTGTTAGTAGGTAACAACCTATAGGTGTACGGTTAAGGTATACCGTTGTTACTTATCTACCCTAACCACCGACGCAAAAAAGGGGTGCCTGTGGCTGTTTGATGCACTTCAGCTCTTAAACAAGTGCACCGATAACGATGCGTTTTTTTTATTTGAAAGCAGTAGGCCTAGCACAACTACGACGTAAACTTACGTAGCGAGTATTTGATAGAAAAGTGTATGCCATTTACGCCTGTCAAGAGCGCCCTTGACGGGCGTAAATGGCGTACTTATACTTTTCTGTCGAATACTCGCTACGTAAGTTTACGTCAAAGTTGTGCTAGATACACTGGTCTTTTAGCGGTGGTTTTTAGATTTATAGTATACTAGCTGACTCGACAGACGTTGTCCTGTCAAAAGCCATTGCGTCAATTCTATGTCAAATGTCAAAAGTTACATT
The DNA here is from genome assembly GCA_949125135.1 of Alcis repandata. Taxonomy (NCBI): domain Eukaryota; kingdom Metazoa; phylum Arthropoda; class Insecta; order Lepidoptera; family Geometridae; genus Alcis; species Alcis repandata. The sequence continues at coordinate 1,280,354 of OX421247.1, forward strand.
AAAAAAGTTTACATTGTCCAAAGCGCCATATGGTTTAAGTATTTTTAAATTTTCTAATTTTTCATGTTTTTTTACTATAAATTGAGATGTGAGCTATCCTATCTCCGTTAGATCGAACTGCACACGGTGTGCAAATTTGATTGAAATCGGTTAAGAAGTTTAGGAGTCTATAGCGGACAAACAACGTGACACGTAATTTATATATATTATGATTAAAATTGGATCAGCCGTTTCAACAATGGGGGTTTTTGATTTTAAATTAATCAGTTTTCAGGTATTTGTACTATTTTTTCCATCTAACAAGAATACAATCGCGGATCGTTTAGTCTATCTTTTTTAACACGAATTAATCCGCGTCAACTCGCCTACCTAGAAGATAGAAGAAGAAGAAGATACCCAAGAATCCCCAGAAGAAACCCCTAGAAGATTCCTATTCACTCTGACCTTGAAAAGCCCATAATTTTAACTCTCAGGAAATAAAAAAGTCGTCAGTCTGTTCTATTCCCTGGCTATACGAAAATCTTAAAACTGACTCTAGTTTCCTTCAATGTATTCGGGGAATGGTTGATATTTTATTAAAAAATCATTAAAACAGGCCAATTATGTATTCATTTCGAATGTTTGCACGAATCGGCAATGAGCATCAAAATTGAACGTTTTAACGAATCATCGATAAGCCTATCAACATACATAATTGAAACAGTATGGATTCTAATTATACGTGTACATGTTCAAGTTAAAATTAAATTGCTTTCATCAGAGAGACGTTAGTTTGAATGAAATATCAAAATAAAAACAAAAATAAATTAAAGAAAATGACTGTTTTTTGACACTTTAACAGTTCTTAAGATCTGAAGTTTACCAATAGCGCGCTTGAATTGCAGAAAAATACCTTAAACTTTCAGGTGTAGACTACGTCCTTAAGCGCATTTTTTTTAATGTATTTTAACGACATTCAAATAAGACAGTACGACCAAAAGTGCGCTCAAGCCATTAAATATTGCTTAGAATTTTTCCATCCAAACTCATAAACGTCATACAGAACCAAACCATCCCTAAACTTCGCGAACCACGCCACGAGCTGCAGTACACATACTGCGCACATTCTTATAGTGTGTGACCGGGATGTTAATGACAGCCATAAATATTCGTGGGCCGCTGATTGACGTGATTCCGGTGCCGTGAGCCCCGGCTTTACATTCCAGATCAGATAGTATGACATCCAAATATTAAGAGTGAAATACACGTAACGAGTACAGTGGCGAGACAGTGCCCTCGGCCGTGTACTCGCACTAAGAAAAACAGCCATTATTATTGCGATGAATTCATTTAAAGCACAGCATACTGATATTACTACAAAGTACGATGATTAGCACCAGTTTTTGCGGTGACATCCATCCGAAACTTGTGCTAATCATCGAACTTTTTAGTATGCTCCGTACTTTGAGTGAATTCATCATTCTTTTAGCGGAATTTAAATTGCCATTCTTCTCAGTGCGGTTTCTATAAACGTTTTGAATAGGCGAGGCAGCCACTAGAACCATTATTTGTTTGCTCGGCCGAGTGTGCCCATTTACTGTCTCGCCACTGTACTTGTTACGTGTAATTAACCCTTCACGGTTTAACAAATCGTCATAATTAGTGCACTTTTTAGCCTTAGCTTTAGCTTCACCTTAATTTCTTCTCTGTCCTGCCTATGCAAAGGTTTTCTGGAAGAAATCGCTTTAGGCGATAAGACCACCCTTGTACTGCCAAAAGTAATTCTACTAAGTCATAGTCTTTTCTTGTAATTTGTTGCAATAAAGCTAAATTATTTAGTTTTCTTTCTTACTTTATTATTTTTTAGTTAAATATTTTTAACAAAAATAAAGTAATTGTTATTTTATATCTGTTTTAGTTATTAGTAAATAAGCAAATTACATCAAAAACTAGATGCGCCCGCAGTTCCACCCGCGCTTTTGTACGACCGACTTTCCTTTCCCATCGATATAAGTAAAGTAAAGAGCAAGCGCTAATAATATCTAACGGAAGAAAATACTCTACAAGCATGCGATGGTTTCCTCACGATGTTTTCATTCATCGGCTACTCAAGCTTATTGTTTGAAAACGATCCCACGCTAATGACACACGTACACGTAACAAGTTCAGTGGCGAGTCAGTGCCCTCGGCTGAGTATTCGGTTTGTAAAAACAGTTGGACGAGGCGAGACAGTCACTTCACTATGAAAAATGGCCATCAAAATTTCGATGAATTCACCTAAAGTACGGAGCATAGTGACAATCACCAAAAAGTACGATGATAAGCACCAATTTTTACGGTAACAACTATCATATATAATACTAGCTGACCCTTGCCCACTTCGTTGGGCATAATGTTAATTAAACCCGAAGCCATCGCGCGCCGCCGTCCGGACCGTTTTTTCTCCGATTCACTTTGCAAAACGGACTACCACGTAAAAGCCTTTTTATTTTTCGGTTTTTTATATAACCTATGACACTCAGCAATAATGTGGCTTTCTATTGGTGAAAGAATTTTTAAAATCGGTTCAGTAGATCCCGAGATTACCCCTTACAATTTAACAAATATACAAACACACAAACTTTATTTCTTTATAATATTAGTATAGAGATATGGTTGTCATCATAAAAACTAGTACTAGCACCAGTTTTAGATACTATAGGTTTTGGAAAAACACATAGTCGTCTTAAAATCAATACCATCACACCATTTTTCAACATCGCCCGGATGAAACCGCGGGACGCAATTAGTAGGTAACTAATTGTTAAAATGTACTTCCAATAGCGTTTAACATTAGGCGAGCAATTTACTCGTTAATTGTAAGAAAATACGTTTATTTAAAAAAAAGCTTTTATCCCGTTGTCATAGGAGTTACACACGTAGGTAAACGAGACGCAACCGCGAGCGCGTCACGCTTGTAAACTCGCCTGATGAAGGTCACCGAATGTGACCGAAACTAGTCGTAGTAGACGACTTAATTTTTACGTGAGTATTCCCGTGTTTAATTATAACAAAAACACGTAGGTAGGAATACCAAATTTCAGCTCAATCGGGAAGGAGTTACAAGATTCCATCCAAAAAAATATAGTCACATAGTTAGTTAAATACCTACATGTTAGAAGCTTTTAATTTAAAAAGTAACAAACTAAAATCGCTTTACCCCGCGATCTCAACACAGACCCCGAGAGTCCACATCCGGCATAACATGTTCCGGTATGACGTCACAGCCGTGTCACACGTCACCAGAACAGCTGCACTCAGGCGCCCCTTTGTGCAGCTGTGACCTGGTTTTGTTAACTTTGTAGAGTTACTGTGAAAATGGGCAGGGAGGATGACTTGTTACAAAATACATAGCGAGTATTCGACAGGTAAATTATTAACAAAACGATACAGGTTTATAGGAAAAGGGTGTGCTAAGCTTTTATTACAGGACCAACTGAGAGTTCGTGAAAAAAATCAGCTTCCAGAATTCCATAGAAAATGGTCAATAGCACTCGACAAAATGTATGGGATGTATGGGAATTCCGATTTGGTCTCATTGTAAAAGTTGTTCGTAATAATGAGTACCTTTACGTAATAGTAGCCGAAAAGGACTTAGCATACCCTAGTATACCCATATGGGTAAACTTTTACTATGGAACCAACTCTGCAATCAAGAAAACAAAATCAGCTGTTCCATACATTTTGACGTAGAAAAAATTTCAACTACACTAGTTGAAATTTTTTCTACGGAACAGCTGATTTTTTTGGTATTGATTGGTCCCATAGTACAAGTTGTTCATAATGATAGTACTATGAGCCCTTTTCGGCTAATCATATACTTTCCTTAACTTGGAGTAACTTTTATAATATTTCTCACATCTTATTACATGAACTAAGCGACGTATTCTTTCTTTATCCCCATAAACTATTTCCCTAGGAGTAAATAACGGAATAAAAGTTTCTTCTAGACCCCCTGGGGATAGAAGACATTTTTTACCGTCGTCATTCCGAAAAAGAGGACATGCATAAGTAATGTTAGTTAATACCGCAGACTATGTAGCCCGTTGACATATTGTAACTATTCGCCTCTCACGAAAAAATTACGCTCAAAAAAGCACAAAGTTCGTTAATATTCAATCGTTTCTAGGTTTTCTTTTATGCTATTGAGTGACGAGACGAGCAAATCGCTCACCTGATGTTATAGTCATCACAAAATAAGAGGCCCGTTTTGACAATTGTAATCGCGACGTAACTAGTGATGTTACCATACGACTCGGTATTCGATTCTCACGATAAATCACTTCAAGTTTGTATGAGTATTTGATCGATTTCGTTATGTATTGTAAGTTCATTGGATTAAGGTTTTGATTAGAAAATTTAACTTAAACTTTAATATTGTAGGTATTTTGAAATGATACAGTGGTACGAAAGGTCAATTTGTCTTTAATTTAATATTTTTAGTTACAATAACATTCACTCAATCACAAACAAATAAGAAAAAGCGAAAGTTAGTAAACCACTCTGTGAATTTATTTGCTTCCATTTATTCGTGATATTCTTTTGTACTTTTAGACTCGAATCAGTAAGGCATCATTAACAAAACCTCCCCCGGCTGATCCAGCTGATCAATATTTAATTACTATTAAAATCGAATGAAGCTGGTGAAATTCAGTAATTAATTGGTTACAAACACTAACTAATATTTGAAAAAGAAGACTGAGAACGTAACTGTTTCTGAAAGTTTCGTTATAATTTGACATTGCATGCTACTATAAAGTATGGGTGAAAAGCGTTCCAAGTTACATTCTAGGGTCTTTCTCAAGTGTCAAAACGGGTCTCTTATTTTGTGTCGACTATAAACGCCAATATTTTAAGCTAGTCAATCCTCGTTTGCGCAAAAAGCCGGCTAATCATAAAGCGCGTATACTAATAATTCCGAGACAAGTTTAGTTGGTTTTTTTTGCACGCGCCATCAACTAATTTTATAACTTTTGATACAGACCAACTGGCCAGCAATAATTTCCGGACAATTGCTTTTTAAGGATAAAACGAAAGAACCACGAATACCCCTAAAAATTGTTATAAGTGGAGATGCGAGAAAAAATAGCGTACAGTGTATAAAACTTAAGTGGCGCGAAATTGTGCCATTTGTATACAGGAGATGACACTACTTTTTCCCGCCGCTGTATATTCTCTACAACCCTATTATACCGCACTCTACGTTTTATGAATTTTTGTGGTTATGTATAAGGTCGGAAACATGTATTGAAATATTCTCTGTTGAAATACAACGAAAAGAACAGCAGTCAATCTCTAATTCGCACCTCAGTCTAAAATTACCCCAAGCGCAATAATAACTTCTAAAAATAATAGCTAGCGCAATAAATCTTGGACAAACGGATAATTCCATGATAATTCATCAACCACGCAAACAGTCTGGTTTAATGGTTCTCGCACATCGTATGCTTACGACTCGGCCTTGTGTTGAGATTTGAGTCTTTGAATTAGAGTTTCCGATTTTTATTCTGCTGCAAGAGCACGCTAGGTTATTTTAGATGTAAAATAAGTTAATTTTAAAATTATTTTTTATACGTAGCAATCCATATCTATACTAATATTATAAAGAGGAAAGATTTGTATTTTTGTATTTTTGGATGTTTGTGTAGAATAAATTCAAAAACTACTGGACCGATTTCAAAAATTCTTTCACCATTCGAATGCTTTTTTTTTTTTTTTTTTTTTGTTTACCCAGTGGAAATCCTTTATGGATACCACGCCCGCCCCGGGGGAGGCAGGGTGGTTATGTGGGAGTCTCCGCCCTGCGGCGGCATACCCACTAAAACCACTGGGGTGTTCGGCATCCGCCTGAGATGGGGCAAGGTGGGGTCGCGTTAGCAATCGCCACCTCGCCCCGGCGATGGGCCCGATTAGGGCCCCCCGCGCCTATGGAGGGGTGACCCTGTTCCCCAGGATCACCCCCCAGACAGTCAGTGTGGGGTCGTGCAGGCCGGGAGAGTCCCCCGACTCTCCCGGCAACCCCACTGCAGAGGTGCGAGGAGACGGGCGAACCGCCTCCTCGCTCCCCCGTCTGCGCCGGAGCGGGTCAGATCGGGCATCGTCCTCTCTGACCCGCTCCGCGGCCTCCTTCTGCGTCATCACCTCTTCGCAGAAGGAGACCCCGGCCTGCCACGATCTCTCGCCACCAAGCACGGCTTTCACCACGCTCGGCAACGAGAGATCCCGGCCTATGTAGGCCGAAAGCGTTTGCCGCTGGGGGGGCCCCATGCGGCACACGCTTCCAGCGTCCACCCTCCTCCTTTCCTTGCACTCCCGACCACAACCCACATGCGGCGAGGAGCACAAGGAAAACCCCCCTGGTGGCAGCAATGCCACCGTCCAAACCATCACGCTGTGCCCTCTGCTAGTCAGAGGGACACGCGGATGGGCCCACCGTGTCGGGTTATTTGCCAGCGTGCGGTAATACTGCATATAAGCTGCAGTATTACCGCACGCTGTTGCCCAGGGTGCACCACGAGGAGGTTACCCGACCTAGCACCCCACCATTCGAATGCTACATTATCCCAAAGTAACATAGGCTATATTTTTTTTATTTATTATTTTTTTTCTTTTTTTATCCACAGCGAAGCGTGGCAGGGGGAACAGCTAGTCTTTTATAAAGACACTCACATACGTAGGGACAGCAGAGGACTAACATAGGCGGAGAGGTGCACTTAAAGAGGGGGTGGGGAGGCTATGGCATATCCTTGTTTAGGGTAGCTTTTATTGTTTTGTCGTCGGAGTTACACACGTACTCGTACCTATACCAAATTTCAGCTCAATCGGACATCGCCATGTTGTTCCAAATTGAGTTGAAACATTCCACCCGAATCAGCTTACATTTTAGAAAGTAAGAAAGTTGCATTGGAAGTCAAATAAAAGCTTCTAAAATGTAAAAAATTTCAAATCGTACCTACTTAGTAACGGTCTATAAGTTAAACTAAGAGAGAAAAGTTTGTCTTACAAATTTTGAAGGAGATTGGAGATTTCCGTTTGTGGCATGGAATTTATGTGTTTCTGTTTAATTTGCAAAAACAAACATGGTTCCTTTGTAAATACTCTAAGAAAAAAAAACATGGTGAGTTAAAAATTAAAAACATTTTTCAGTACCGGTAGCAAAAACATTTTGACAACCGATCGAGAATTACAATTTTCAATTTTAGGCACTCTTGTTTGCAGATCAAAATTCAGTCACTGTCGTGTATTACACAATACATGAATAATTAATCTCATTTGTACACACTGTCCAGTGTCCACGCAAACCGCGGCATGACGTGCGCACATTAGCACGTCAATGTGTGCAGTGTAACACGAGCCTAATGTCTGTCTGACAACACTCGATGTTACGATTTGTTGACTTTACAAAACTGGAAACATTTCTGATTTATGTTTTAATTATTTTCTGATTTTTAGGGTTTCGTACCTAAAGGGTAAAACGGGACCTTATTTCTGAGACTCCGCCGTCCGTCCATCTGTCCGTCTGTCACCAGGCTGTATCTCATGAACCGTGATAGTTAGACAGTTGAAATTTTCACAGATTATGTAAATATATTATTTCTGTTGCTGTAAAACAACAAATACTAAAAAACAGAATAAAATGAATTTTTAAGGGGACTCCACAACAGACACGACTTTTTTGCTATTTTTATAGATAATGATAAACCCTTCGTGAGTGAGTCCGACTGGCACTTGTCCGGTTTTTATACAAACTAGATGCTTTAAACTTTTCATTCGGTTTTCGGCTACGCAGGTGGTTTTGGACTTGTAGTTTCGGAGATTATCCTCAAAAAACTTAACTAAGCCGTGATTTTGGTTTGATTACTGTAGTGTACGAGCTCTAATGCATTAACAAGGTGTTAAGGCAAGGTGTAGTAATACTTAAAAGTGTTCTTCTACACGTTTAAGTGATCAACTTCTAGAAGCCAAGTTTTTATATTCGAGAAAAATAACGTGACGTAATGTGACTAAATTTTTTTTTAAAATTTTATTATGATTATTTATTTACATATATTTACATCTTAAATTTAAAATAAGCTAAAATAAAAAACTAAAATAACAAGAACAAAGAAATTTACAAAACTAAAGATCAAAAAGTAGGTTTTGCCCGTGTGGCAAAGTACCAAGAACGCTGGCTGCATTCCCGCGCTGAATTGCCAGTGAAATTCTTTGCGCGAGGAATGAGCCAGCCCTCTTATCAAATATTAAATATTTTGTACGGAGATTTTTTATTATTTTTTTCTCGAACTTGGCAAACTTGTGTCATAAAAGTTGTGCGCTTTGACGTGCAGAAGAACACCCTTAAGTATTAGTACACCTTTCCGTTACACTTTGTATAATAATAATGTTTTGTTGTTGTTTATATCTAATATAATAATGTTTTAAAAACTAAACCATAATAACATTAATCAGGCTAACCAAATCCAAATAATGAGTAATGCAAAAACCATTTCCCTTAATTATTGTTTGTCAGAAAAGTATTCGCTAAACATAAACACGTTGCGCTTTGAACGGAATTAATTGCTTTTTCCGCGCCGTGGAGAGCCAGAGTTTGGCAAACATTCACTAATGCCAAAACCTGCTAAGATATTTTAAAAGCTAATGTAAAAAGAACATACAAAATCTTTACAATACAATGTTATTGATAAACATATTATTGATAGCATATTATTTATAGCATTTTATTGATAAACTAAATTTTAATATAAAGTACAAATCTGCCGTCCACTAACTATAAAGCCGTTAAGCCACAGGGGGTCGATTTTTACTTTTAAACATGATAGGATAGAGTTTAAAATTCTCTATCTACCTGTCTAACAAACGTGTTCCTATCTGTCATAGGTCCTAAGATAAAAATAGCACAAACGCCGATAAATGACATTTCTTTTCAACATTACACGTCTATAAAGTCGTCATATAACATTATCTAACTAACTAGCCGCTATAATCCCATAACGACATAAATATGTATTAAAATATCAAATAATAGCTTACCTATAAAGCCGTTTATAATTTAATTACTTTTAAGTTGAGGTGTGTGTTTTAATTTATTGAAAAATTCCTTAACTAAAACACAGTTACAAGAAAAACCTTCGAATAAAAGACGTTAAGGTCGCTTAACCGTTTTTTAGATAAGGATTCACCTTATTCCATTATACAATTTACTACACTTGCAAGTCGTCAAAAGAAATTCGAAAATTAAAATGTATATTTTTTTATATATTTCCTCAACTTAAAAGACGTTAAGCAGCATTCCTTAATTAAAACGCCGTTATCTGCCATCACCCCGCGCTTTATTTTTTTTTTTGTTATACTAATATTATCACTGTAGAACAAATAACTAGATCTGATAATCATTATCTAGTTAGTGGTAGACTTGTGACTCCCGCGTTAATCGTCAAAAAAGATGTCTGGTTTTAGTGTTACTTTGTGATGGCGAGTCTATCGTTTTATTCTGCAAGATAAACAGTGGTTTCAACGCAGTAATTTATTTAAGATCTTCGCCAGTGTGTTATTGATATTTGCTATTGTCGTTTTAATTCATGATTTTACTCATTACTTCATCAAACCCGAAAAAAGCCCCCGGAACCGACGGGCTCACCGTTGACATCTGCGCTGCAGCCATCCGAAGCGAACGGGAAATCTTCTTAGCGATAGCAAACAAATGCTTGTTGCTGAGGTACTTCCCCAAGCAGTGGAAAGCGGCGCACGTGATTATCCTACGCAAACCCGGTAAAACAGATTACACACATCCGAAGTCATACCGTCCTATAGGTCTCCGATTCCAATGGCATCTCCTCCCGACCATCAGTCAGAAACAGTACGGTTTCATGCCCCAACGAAGAACCGAAGACGCCCTCTATGACCTGGTAGAGCACATCAAAAAAGGAGTAAACAGCAAAAACATCGTACTCCTAGTCTCCCTGGATATAGAGGGCGCATTCGACAATGCATGTTGGCCCGCCCTAAAAGACAATCTAGCGAAGAAGAGGTGCCCAAAAAACCTCTACGAGATGGTAAACTCATACCTTAATGACCGAAAAGTCAAAGTCAACTATGCAGGAGCAGCACACGAGAGCGAAACTACCAAAGGGTGTGTCCAAGGATCTATCGGCGGACCCACCTTCTGGAACGTAATCCTAGACTCGCTGCTGCGACTGCTGGAAGCAGAGGGAGTATACTGTCAAGCCTTCGCGGATGACGTTGTTCTCGTGTTCACAGGTTCACAGTCAAACATCATCGTTGGACATGATCGTGAAATGGGAAAAACGTAACAAGCTCAACTTTGCAGCGCAGAAGACTAATGCGATGCTCTTCACCAAAAAGTTGAAGTACGAACCCCCAAACCTGGTCATGTCTGGCATCCAGCTTAATCTCGTCGAAGAAGTCAAGCTGCTTGGCCTGTTGATCAACCGTAGGCTCAATTTCAAAGCACACATGAAAGCCCAGTGTAAAAAGGTGGCGGATATCTCCAAACAGATTGCACGTGCGGCGAAAGTGACCTGGGGTCTAAAGAACGCGATCACGAGGACCATCTGCGTCGCAGTGGTGGAACCCATCATCATGTATGCCTCAAGCGTGTGGACGCAGGCGATAGACCTCGAGGAAAACAAGAAGCGCTTGAACATTTTATAATTGTAGGTAATGTAAGAGCGATTTATTGTGTGTACCTATACTTTTGTTTTGTAAACTTACTTGATAAGGATCTCAATATATATATTATAAAAAGTCATATTATAAAAATTGCCATATTTTAAAAAGTCTGATAAGAGTTAGAATATTACTAAACCAATCCCCAAATTATTTGTAAGGTTTATTAATTTATTAATTTATTATTATGTTTATTTTTTCTATAATATATAGCAAAAACCGAATATTATGGGTATGTATATAATACATTATTTTTAACTAGAATTGCAAAATTCATTAATAAACATATCTTTTAAGTTTGATAGTTGTAGTTTTATTTTTCAAGTTAACTTATTTTGAAATGGTATTCTCAATTAATAGTAGTAAATGCTTAACTAAATAGTGACTATGTCCCAGATGTTTTATGTTTAACTGCTTTAAAGATAAGTATTTGAATGTTATTAACGGCTTAAATATTTTTTTTTACATAAGTTATCCTCAATGCTTGTTAAGAATGTGGCTAAAATACATTAACGGCATTTTAGTTAAGTAATTTAAGTTAATTTTATGAAACATAAATTTCAATAATCAGTTACCTAAAAACACTAAGCTAAAATGCCGTTACGGTGAACTTAACTGCATTTTAGCGTTTGGTTTTCACTTTTATCAAAATTTAAAGCACGGCTATAAAGCAAAAAATGTATTTTACATTTAAATAAATAGGTGTATTCATTTTAAAGTACATTTATTAGAAAGTACTATAAAAAACATGTATTTCTATGTCAGGAAGTCTTGTATAAAGTTTATCGTTAATCGTTATAAAGTAGCATTCATTTTAAACATCTCCCGCGTTTTTTGCTGATATCTCCAAACTTGGTTTTGAGGCTTAACGGCATTATAGATAGTGGACGGCAGAAATACAGTTAAACATAAGTGGCGTAAAATGTTTATCGCCAAGAGCGATCTCTTCAGGACCACCTTTGGGTAAGTGATAAGAAACTGAAAAAAAGGAGTATTAAAATGTTGATGCTTACTGGGTAATTCATATTCTTAATTAAATTGCAGACTTTTACCATTAATAAGTGTCGCTTTATCAAAACTTGTTACGAGAACTTGTTAGCAGATGTTTTAATATTATAATCTGGCAAAATTTTGCTGATATTAATTATTTCGAGATCAAATGAGAGGGCCAAAATTACAATACTGCGATAAAATGCTACGTATCAGTGAAGGCCAATACATTGAACTTGACATCGGAATGGACATCCAAAAAAAACAAATCAGTACTATAATACCAAGAATACCAACACAGACCAATACTATAGTAACAAGACAGGGAAAAATGGCACAAGGGAGAGGAGGCCTATACCCAACAGTGGGTCGATACAGGCTGACAATGATGATGACGAGAGTACTGTAATAATACTGTATCGGTTTACCGAGGCCTTAGCTAATCGTGTCAGCTGTAATTTTACATAGGATTACATCGTAGTTGCCTTCAAACAGAAACTGGGCCAAGCTTCATACAATGTATCTCAAGGTCCTTTGTGCAGCGATGTTGGTTTACGAGTACCTACCTAACTTATCTTTTCGTTAAGTTAGTAGGTAAGTTTTTTTAACGCGAAAAACAGTTTAATCGAAATGATTTTTAAATAATAATAATCATTTATTTGACCAAAAATTTTTAAAATAGCTCATATTTAACTTTCAATGTATGTAACTGTATTTGTTCCTGGAATCTTGCAACTGAATTTTAAACCACTTCCCGATGTCCGATTGAGCTGAAACTTGGTATAGGTGTGTAATACCGATGACAATGCAATAAAAGCTTGTTTTTAATTACCTTTTTTTTTCGCTCTAATATAGAATGCTGTAAAGAAAATAAAAAGACGTGTGGCACTCGGGGACTGCCGCGGTAAAGCTATTGCATACGGTGATACTTTTTAGTTTTGCCATCTATCGATGAATAGCAGAACTTTTAATGACTTTTTGAAATATCACGCTTGTCTCTTTAGTTCAGCAACTCGCCTCTAGGTGTCGAGTGTAAGGTTTCGTTGACTTTTCGCCATGTTTATTTTATTTTGAAAATTATTGATAATTATTACAGAAATTCATTTGGATACTTTTTTGAAAAATAGGCCTTCCAATATTAAAAAAAAAAATGGTTTTCAAACGTCAATATGACTCTCTCTTCCCAGTGTACCCCCGGTAGTTCTATTAAAAAAAATGTCTAAGTTTTTATCTTCCTTTTTTGTAAGGTTATTTTCGTTACGGAATTTCTGGATTCGGTCTCCACGCTCAAGGCCCGCGATAGAAGCTATGTTAAAAAAACGTTAAAATTAAAAAGCGGGTGAAACTGTGAGGCTCTGCTAGTAAATATTAAATAGTAGTGGATTCTTATCCTCTACTCAAGTATAAATTAAAGATTGATTTGAAGGAAGGAAGAAGGCGTGTTTAGTTTTAAAATGTACCTAATTCAGTCTGAGTGCTCGCCGCTTGCGAGGTCGACTTGAAGCCGTTTCGTCTGGACACGGTCTGAAATTGGTCATAACAATACAACAACAATCTTCATATAACATTTTTGTTTAATACAGCTAGAGGTAAAAGCTTGTAGAGGGTAAAAAAAGCTCTCAAATGTGAAGAATAAAGTAAGAAAAGTAAAAAGCTATTGCATAAAACTGTGTACAATGGTGGAATAAATTATTGTAGTCTCAACAGTCTATTCTAGCGGAGATACAATGCAGTAAGATTTTTTAAGAAAAAATAAATTTATGTTTGTTACTCCTTCACTCTAAAACGATTCGACCAATTTGAAACGAGGATAGCAAAACAAAACCCTGGCTTAGCTTTTCCCTTTTTTTCCTGTAAAATATTAATATTATATTAATATTATTTACTTATTTATTCAATTTTCTTAAATTTAAATTTTTACAATATTTTTATATAAAAACCTAAAAACGTTAGCTACTACTGTCTCCTCCCGCTCCTTCCGAGAGAGTAGTATCCTAAACCCTAACTCCTCTCCCAACTTCCACTTTCCTGACCCCAAATCCACCTCCGACCTGGTCCTTTTCCCTTCCTTTCCGCTAAACATGGCTGCCGTGCCATGGCTAGGCCAAAATAGCCTAAAACGTGCCAATCTGCCCTGGGACCGGGCGACCCCAGAACAAGGCTAGCCTTACCCAAGCACGCGGGGCTCTGTTTGGGTGGACGATCCTTTCCCTAGCTACTCGTGGGAACGCAATGAGGAGCACAAATTTTAATTCTTCGCCAAATGGCGGCGACGTGGTTCGCGACCCGTCACGTCTCGTTTCCCGGGGGGGCGAAAAGTGGGCTGCGGATAGCCACTTTGCTACTTTGAATGTTAGAGGAGGTATGAATGACAAAATTGAGGAAGTATGCGAGATGATGAGTGAAAGACGGATTGATGTTCTTTGTGTGAATGAGACCAAGCGGAAAGGATGCGACACCACCACGCATGGACCCTACACAGCCTATTGGTCGGGAGTCCCCGAAACCAGCAGAGGCTGTCAGGGTGTTGGTGTGCTGCTTTCTGCTAGAATGAATGAATGTGTGACTGATTTTGAATGTGTGAGCCCGAGACTCATGTGGGTGAGGTTGAAGGTTGGATTAACTCGCATCTTCGTGTTAGGAGTTTATGCTCCACAAGATGCTAGTTGGAACCGCTGCTCAAAAGCCCAAACCGAGAGGCAAGAGTTTTGGGATAGTATGAAAGATGTTTTGAATAAATGCAACCAAAATGAAAGAATTATTATGCTAGGTGATTTTAATGGCTGGGTAGGAGTTAAGCGTGACGGATATGAAAGTGTGCTTGGTAAGTTTGGTGACGACAGAGTGAATGCGAATGGAGAAAGTCTGCTGGAAGTAATTATGTTTGGAGTGGAATCTTGTGGTAACTAACACAATGTTTGACCACAAAAAGATCCACTTGTATACGAGGGAAGAAGGAAGCCTGAGAAGTATGATTGATTTTGTGATTGTGGATGAAAGATTGAGAAAGAAAGTGCTAGACACTCGGGCATGCCGCGGTGTTGGCATCGATACAGACCACTTCCTGGTGTTGAGCCGTATAAGAGGTCTTTTTAAGCGGTGGCGACATCGTGTGCATGAGCCTGTGAGTGTACTAGAACGCATAAAAGTTGAAAAATTGCAAGAGAAAAGTGTGAGAGAAGAATTTGTGAAGAAGTTGAGCGAAAGTTTTGACAAATTAGACGAGGTATGTGAGATTGAAGAATTATGGAAGCCATTGAAAGAACGAATTGTGGAAGCTGCTACTGACGTGTGTGGTGTATGTAAGAGAAGAAAAGGGTGTGAGTTCAGGACTGTTTGTGTAGAAGTGCAGAAGGCAGTGTCAGAGAAGAAGAAAGCTTGGAGAGACTGGTTGGCTACAAGAGCCAATCAAAGAATACAAAAGGCAACGAATGAGGACGTAAGCAAGGCAAGGGAGGAGTATAAAAGATTAAAGGGTGTGGCAAAAGAGGTTGTAAAAAGAAAGAAAGAGAATGATAGAGATGAGTTTGATAGAAGGTTATCTGACGACTTCCGGAATAACATTAAGTTCTTCTGGAAGTCCATAAGGTCAGCCAGAGGCAAAACCACGACCTCAGAGCTGAATATAATCAGAGACCAGGATGGAAATATTATGAGAGGAGAAGAATGTGTTCTAAAGAGATGGAAGGAATACTTCGAAAGTTTGTTTGAGAAAGAGGATATGCAAGCAGAGACCCCACCTGGAGACATGCATGAAAGTTGCGATGAAAGTGAAATTAGTATGGAAGAGATTGTAGAAGCGATGAACAGTATGAAAGTCGGCAAAGCTGCTGGGTATGATAGGATTACGGTCGAGATGCTGAAAGCTGGACAGGGCCTGGTAGCTAGTCAGCTGTACCGCCTTTTTAACCTTTGCTGGAGGAGCGGCAAGGTACCAGTAGACTGGTGCAAGGCCGTTATCGTACCGCTGTATAAAGGAAAAGGGTCGCAGCAAGACTGCAAGAACTACCGAGGCATTAGCTTACTCAGCATTGTCGGTAAACTGTATGCAAAAGTGTTGATTAAGAGAGTGATAAATGAAACTGAAGAGAAAATGTGGGATGTGCAAGCGGGATTTAGGAGAGGAATGGGTTGTACGGATCAGGTTTTTTCCTTACGAAGCATAACCGAAAAATTCTTGGCTCAAAGTCAAAAGGTTTATTGCGCATTCGTGGACTTGGAAAAGGCCTATGACAGAGTGGTGAGGGATGAATTGTGGTCGACCTTGTCTATGTATGGGGTAGGCAGCTCCTTGATACAAGCGCTGAAATCACTTTATGTAGGTTCCAGTGCTTGTGTTAGGGTAAACGGGGCTTACACAGACTGGTTTAGCATCGAAAAAGGTGTTAGACAGGGATGTGTAGCCTCGCCGGGGCTGTTTAACCTATTTATAGACAATTGCTTGAAGGATTTGAAAGAAAGTGCGTATGGGTTAAGAATGAATGATTTAACTGTCAAATGCCTCCTATACGCTGATGATCAAGTTATATTAGCATCATCAGAGGAGGAGTTGCAGGCGATGGTTGATATTATGCATGGTGCCCTAAAAAGCAAAGGTATGAAAATGAATGTATGTAAGACGAAAGTAATGGTTTTTGAAAGAGAAGAAAGTATGTCGAATTGTAGAGTTATGATTGAAGGAGAAAGAGTGGAGCAAGTGAAAGAGTTTGTTTACTTGGGATCAAAGTTTACGAGAGACGGCAAGTATGATTGTGATATTGAGCGAAGAGTGTTGGCAGGAAACCAAGTGAATGGAGCCCTGCATAACTTTATGAGCAGCCAGAACGTATCGAAAAGGGCACGATTGGCTGTACATAGAGGAGTGCTGGTCCCCACACTTATGTATGGTAGTGAATGCTGGGTTTGGCAGAAGAAGCATGAAAGTAAGATTAATGCTGTGGAAATGAGAAGTCTGAGAAGTATAGCTGGAGTGACATTGATGGATAAGTTGAGGAACAGCGTGATAAGGGAACGTTGGTAGAAGATGTAGTGACAAAGATAGAAAAAGGGATGCTGAGATGGTTCGGACACGTAGAGAGGATGGATGAAAGACGATTGACGAAACAGATTTATGAGGCGAGTGTGAATGGACAAGCTGGTAGAGGTCGACGTAGGCGAACGTATCACGATCAAATCGAAGACGTTCTCAGTAAAGGCCACGTAAAAAGTACCCGCAACCGACGAGCTTGTATGAAAACACTTATGAAAGTAGAAGAAGCGAAAGACATATGTCAGGATCGTAGCAAGTGGAGGGATGTAGTCTCTGCCTACCCCAATGGGAAAGAGGCGTGATAATATGTATGTATGTATGTAAAAACGTTATAAAAACTTAAATCTAGAGTTCCACCGGCAGCGGGGCAGGGCCCAAGCATACCGGTGGTTAAGACTGTAGAGTGAGGAACCTCACTCTGCAGCCTCAGAGTAGGTGTGCATGCAGTTCTCCGTCATTGTTTGCGTCTAATCTCATGCGACGCACTACACCACCGGTAGCGGGGGCCGGGCGCGGAGCAGGTTGTCCCGCAGGCCCCAAGCGTGCCGGCAGCGGTGGACGTCCCCGTCGCGCTGGTGTTGGCGGCGGCGGCGGCGTCGGCGGCCCGTCCTCGTCGCTTGACGCGCTCGTGTCGGGGGGAGTGATGAACTTATCCTCCGACGAGGAGCTCGGAGACGACGGGGCGGGCGGAGGTGGTGGGCGTGCGTTAATCGTATCCGCTTGCAGTCGTTTTTGTAAACGTATTGGTATTTTTCATTATTTTTGCCTTGTGAGTTCATTATTTATTTTTTGACGTATGTGTCAACTATTGTCAAATCTTGAATTTTTTTGTAAAACTTTGAAAAGGGATTGATATGATTGATATGGTAAAATAAATATAAAATCCGGGCTATTTAAACTTTTGTGCAGTAAATTTTGGTAAGAAAATGGATATATAATGGATAAAACAATTAAAATAAAATTACACTACAAAAATCGACTGATAAGTGTCAGCGGTTTTTTTTTTTTTCGCGATTTTAGATTTTAAATATTATTGTTTTTCCATTATGCTTGAACAGCGGGTGAAACCGTGTGGCGCAGCTAACAGTTTTTTTTATTTGTACTTACGTTTTCATGATAAGAAAAATATATCTAAATCTATTCAAAAGCCTTCATTCATCTCTTTTATGATAAAAACGTCATTGAACCATTGTAGGCGCACTCAGCACTTTTGTGGCAAAAAGTGTCCACTTCGACCTTCGTAATGGCTGCTTTAGACGCGTGTAGTGAATCTAGCGAGTTACTGATTCGCATGATTTATTTTTTTCTAAATTTTATTTTTGCAGGATCATAAGGAAAGGGTATATGGTAAGCCAATAAGGACTCATAGTACTCTTCATTATGAACTACTTTTAATAGGGGACTAAATCTAAAATCGCGAAAAAAAAAATCAGTTGTTCCATACATTTATTGTCGAGAGTCATTGACATTTTTGTACAAACACTGTTTTTTTTGCGATTTATATGGTCCCATAAAAAAGTAGGCCATAATGTCCGACGAATATATAAAGAACGCTGAAAAATGTTCTCAAACCCACAACTGTTTGCGAACGAACAAATGTGGATTTTTACTAAAAACTCCTTTTATAGTTTCTTAAATGCAAATATTTTTTTTTATGTAATGAAATTAGTAGTATAGTTTAATTAATCCGTTTTTCACCTAGTGTTTTAACAATATTCCTTCTACCACTGCCCCGTTCCATCACTATTTAACACTTACTCACCGTCGACACTTGACAAACGAGGCCAGTGCTCGATCAAGCCACTAAGCTCGTGTAAACCAGCCCAGCGAAGTGCTTACTCGCCCGTATTCAAGTGCCATTATCTCAAACTGAAGATATCGCTGACTATGTAGTATAAGATAAAGGTAGATACTAGCGGTTTGCTTCGGTTTTACTTGGTTTTTTCGTGTTATTATTTTTAACCAAATTAAATTAATTAATTAAGTAATTAATTAATTAAATTAATTATTAACTTTTTTTTTTTAAACAATAATCATATTCTATTCTATTCTAACCCAAGACATAAAAACAGCGGGGTGTTATAAGTTTGATGTGTCTGTGTGTGTTTGTCTGTGACATCGTAGCTCCCGAACGAATGAACCGATTTTGAAAGTTTTTAACCGACTTCCAAAAAGGAGGAGGTTATCAATTCGTCTGCATGTTTTTTTTTTTTTTTTATGTTTGTTACCTCATAACTTTTGACTGGGTGAATCGATTTTGGTGATTCTTTTTTTATTAGAAAGCTGACGCTTCTCATTTGGTCCCATTTCAATTTAGTCCAGTTCTGATAATGGTATCCATGAGAAAACCATATAAGTCTTAAATTTGCATTAAGTACGTGCGCGACAAATAGATGAATAACTCAATAGTCGGTCTTTTGAAGTCGGTTTTTATTTTGTAAAAATAATGTTCTTGTTTATTTTAAAGGTGAAGTAATTCGGATTGTTCTTAGCTATGTTTGATGAAAATCGGGTTAGGCGTTTCAACGTTTGGGGTTTTTAAATTTTAAATTGAATTGTTAACTTTTTCTATACACTTATCATAAGAGATAGCTTTTTTGATAAAACAGACAGTTTTATTTTATTATTCAGTTTCAGAAAGACCGTTGTTAGCGATAAGGCTGCCTGTTATAGTTGTGATGGTTATAATAATTTTGTTTGTAATTCCTTGTGAAATGAGCAATAAAGAGCTTTATCTATTTAAATTTATTTTCGTATAAAATCATAAAAAACATTTAAAAGTATTAAAACAGTTATAGGTTACCTTTAAACCTTTTAACCTTTAAACGTTTAATCAAAGTATTTTTCGCAAACTTTTACAAAGTTACTTTTAAACACTAGATACTTAGATCGTTTCGTTAGTTTCCGCGACGTCGCCGCGTCGTTACCAACGGCGGCGTTACGACACTAACGGATTATACTATTCCAGTTTCATCACACTTGACAGTTACATTGTTGTTTTATGAGAAGCTATTTCATGATTGACAATCTTTAGGACATATTTTATACTAGATATGACTTGCGGGTTCACCAACAAGGGTTCACAAAAGTAGTATAAGCTATCTTTACTCAAAATTACGCAAACTGTTCGACTGTTTAAGCGTTAAGGAACTTGACATACGGACAAACTTTCTTATTTAAGTATAATATTAGAAGTAAAATACGGGGCTATTTACAGCTCAATGCTAAGCCGAAAAGGGCTCGTAGTATCATCATTATGAACTGATTTTACTACAGGGCCAACTCGGAATTTGCGAAAATGAATCAGCTGTTCCATAGAAAAATGACAACGACACTCGACAAAATGTATGGAAGAGCTGTTTTTTTCGCGAATTCCGTGTTGGTCCTATAGTAAAAGTTGTTTATAATGATGAGTACTATGAGCCTTTTTCGACTCAGCATACCCCACCTAATTTACAAATGATAAAAGATAACAAATAACCAAACAAAAAACCCTTCAAATGCTAAATACAAGCTCGCTACAAGCTACAACCCGATGTCCGATCGTAAAAAATAACGGTTCCATAATCCCGCGCAAAAATAATGGCCGCTCCGTTCCAAATTTAAATCTAAATTGACAGTTATCGACGGATTTAACGCGCGCGTTCCACGGAACAGCTGGAGATATTGTTTGCGTTGGTGCTGGAACGGAATTGCTCTTGAAACGAAGTTCTTAGAGTAAGTATAGGAAAAAAATATGCTTGTATGTAGGTATGGTTTGTATGTAGGTATATGTGTAGAATATTAGGTTATTTAAAAAAACATTTTATAAAAGCGAGCTTTCATTGCATTGTCATCGAGTTACACATATAGGCACCAAATTTCAGCTCAATCGGACATCGGAAGGTGGTTCAAAATTGAGTTGCAAGATTCCACCCGAACAAACATAGTTACATAGAGATACATAGATATTATACATTGCCAGTTAAATAAATGCTTTAAAAATATGATATACTAAAAAGATATGTGTTTATTTTATTTTATGAAGGCTACAGGGGCCTATTGCAAACTCTTAGCTTGTGCCTAAACCATGGCGATCCACGCCATGGCTTTCGTGTCTCTTTGTTAGTTAGAGAAAAAGATAGACAAAGCAAACGAGGTTCAGACCAGTTTCGCGCTAAGAGCTCCAGCCCCAGGTAGCAAAGGCTGCTCACCAACAACAACAACAAGGGTCATTAGTTCATGGTTTATTTTGAATGATTTTTATGGTTGAAAAGCTAGACGACTGACCATAGCTCGCTTGATGTTAGATTAGGTATAACAATTGAAATAAGCGTGAAATGATAACTCAAATTCATTTTAAACTTTTAGGCCTCTTAGATTAGTTTAGTTTTTAATTTAAGTATAATTATTTTAATATTCATGTGTATTTGCATAATTTAAGTCTCTGTAAATAAAACTATTTAATTAAACTTATGGTTAAAAAAATATTCTCATAATCACAATTATAATCATTAATTTTGTAGCAATTTAAGCTTCTTGTTCATTTATTTACGTGAAAAGGTTTTTAAAAAGAAAAATTGTGAAAGTTAGCGCCAAACTTAAGAGCGCGGCTTTAAAGAATAAGGGTATATACGTGGCTTGCCCTTAAATTTTTATTAGAGAAAGATTTAGGTTAGCTTTGTAGCGTTAGCAACAAAGTCGACGGAAATAAATAAAATAATATTTTTTTATTTCACCTCCTTGGGTGAAATAAATATTTGGGTGATTTATTTTTAGTTTTTACCATAAAGACATAAATACTTTTGTTTACTGAATAACGTAATAGTTTCTACATTTGCTCAAAAATAATCTTGAAAAAGTTACAATAACAAAACAATTACTAACATTTATTGTTCTCGTAAACCGCTAGTTGAAAGACACCTAAAATTGTAGGTCCCAGTTATTTGTCTAATAACAAAACTGCCAAGCCATGTCAGAGGCCTTCAGGTGGCCTAAAAACTTTCACACCAAGGCTAGCTATTATACGAGCTTACTTTTTAAAGAAAATAAACAAAGGAAAAGTAGTAAGAATAAGACGCAAGAGAATTTCAAGTAATTGCTGACTGGAATTTTTTCAATCCATATTTTGCTAACCATACATTCTCGTGCCTATATATAGAAAGTGATAAATAGCCAGTCTTCACGCTTTGTTATGCTAATATTTGTGTATTTGTTGGACCGTGCTTTTGGGGTAATATTCCTCTGTAGACACAATCGTACACTCCATGATCTTGTTTGGCATGACAAGTCAAATATGGCTACCTAATTCTTTGGTAATATCATTATTTTTTTGTGTCGTAACATGGAACAGGAAGGAAAAGTAACTATTAGATTAAAAAAAAAAATTAAATTGAAATTATTGACCAATGACCAGGTTATATTGCTCTGTAGACAATCGTAGACTCAATGTCTATGTGCATGTCTACAGGGTGTGGCGTAAAGAGTGGATAATCTTTTAGTTACAACTGGACATCACGACTACTCGGAAACAGTCTATTTGTATTCCGTAAAAGTGTCACGGGTTTCAAGTTATTGGACATATTTGAAGTCAAATTTTTGTCAAATTTTCAAAAATGTTTAATTAAAGTGACACTTTACTGAATACAAATTGTCATTTTCCGAACAATCGTCTCCCAGCCGTAAAGGATCATCCACTCTTTACGCCACATCCTGTATAATATATATACCTATACATAATCGTGTTTGGTATGACGGGTCTGTATCATGACAAGACAAGTCAAACATAGCTACCGACAACCCAGTTCTTTCGTAATAGCATTATTTTTTGTGTCATTACGCGGGACAGGAAGGAACACTCACAGCGGGGATATTGTTACTAATCGGAAAATATAACTGATTGAAATAAATGACAGAAAAATATTATTTGCTACGGGGAAATCACGCTTTGTTACGCTAATGTTTCTATATTTGTTGGCCCGCGCTTTGTTGGGCAATATTACTAATTGATAAGGAAGTATTTGAATTGCAACAGGGAAAAACAAGGTAATTGAAATAGTTAGATTAATTTTGTTCTTGCTAGCTATTTCAATAAGTATTTCCGTATTTAAAAGAATATTTATAAGATACCGTAGTTAAAAAAAATCCTGCTTAGGATTTTTGTTTTAAGAATAATTTTATCAATAAAGAATACTCGTATCGTCTGGTTGTTGACGACAAAACAGCTATGCCGATCTTAAGGGATTGTTCTTTTATGCTACATTAAAAACTATCGTTAAATAATAATGGCGATCTAAACCCAATAAAAAAACAGAAAACCTTTACAAAAACATGAAACCTTAATTAATACCTACCTTAATCTTGATAGTAGATACCATGGTAACACGAAGTGTCAAGAAAATGGTTATCAATAAATTTGAAGAATGTCTCAAGGGCGGAAAAACCTTTACTATAATTGCTACTTTTCACGAAAAACACGTATACTTATATATGTATATAAGTACACGTACGTCGTACACAACGCACACCCATACTGACATATCATGACGCTTACTCACACATCCTCACAGATCATGACGTAACTAATAAAATTCATGTTGTTTTTCTCACACATGTAAATAAACATCACGCGAAGGATCTTCGTGACGTGATATCGTAGATTACGTGCTAGTTAGTGAAGGAGAAATTCGGGGTGGTACAGAATATGGACAGATGGGAAACTCTAAACTTCTAAAATTTGTGAAAGAAAACCTGCATTGCTACTTCTTGTTCCTATTTTTTAATATGCATAGTAGGTATATGGACATGATAATACGAAATAAACGAATCGAATTGAATTAAACGTTAAAGCCTATTGTTAAGAGCGAGCTGTTGAAGGCGTTTTCGGTCTTTTCAGTTACAATTTTTAATTTTGTTCTATTTTTCACATTAAATTTGTCGTATATTTATGCCACTGGAGCAGTAGTGCTGAAGGCCCAGAGTTTCGTTGTGGTATTTTAAACAGCTGGATTGTCTTGGATGATTGCAAGCGGGGAAACGCACTATGCAATTATGCATCTCTTCAGGAATATTGGTGCTGGACTTTATCCCCATTTCAAAATGGAATAAAAATGATAAGTTTTACCTAACTACCTATATTAGTTTTCTATGGATAAAGGTAATCGTAAAGAGAAAAAGAAAAAAAATCAATAAGAGTATCTATCTGTCTATCATTACCTCGATTCTCTTAAGGTAAAACGTATTCCAATATATGATACTATGACTTTGTACGTTTTTGCTCAGTTACTCATCTGCTGCTTTCCTAATCCCGCGATATAGGTCACGGCATTCCAGCGGTTACGGATATCGGTTCCGGAACTCTGCCGGCTACAGTTACGGTTACGGATTATTATTTAATATGTGACGAGTGACGATTGTTCGGCCCTCGACTGAAATGCTATTTCTAATCTAAATGCCAAGGTAATGAACGTGGTTTTAACCGATTGGGTAAGAAGGAGGGTTATATTTTTCTTGTGTTTGTTTGTTTGTGTGTTTATATGTAACTAGCGGCCCGTCCCGGCTTCGCACGGGTAGACACTATAAATTGAGATGTGAGCTATCCTATCTGTTAAGTTAGATCGAACTGCACACGGTGTGCAAATTTGATTGAAATCGGTTAAGTAGTTTAGGAGTCTATAGCGGACAAACAACGTGACACGTAATTTATATATATTAAGATAAGATGTGTACAGTGGCAGAAATTGAAATGTGATGTGTCGTTAGTCGTTAAATTCGTCTTTGTGTCCTTAGTGTGCTGCTGGCTAAATGATTCGACTGCAATAGTCGGATTTTTCCCATTCAATAGTTTATTTTTAAAAATGAGAAAATAATATTCAGCAACATATTCATACGTTAGCAACTAAATACATAGTTAGAATAGATATTTTCCTCTTAATAGTTTATTTTATAGTAACGAAATTATAATAAGGCATTTTCATACATTTTGCAATTAAGCGCCCGCCTGTAATAACCAAGTCCCTTTGTTCAACGTGATACTGAATTGCGATAGCAGGAAGTACCTTTTATAATTTAAACATTGTGTTCTTACTCGAAAAATATTAATGTAGGTATTTTTTTTGGCATATTTGTGAAAGCTTGGTAATCAGAAAAAAGTATTTATTCTGACATGGGCATTAGGCCCTCTTTGACATAAATGTATCTTTTTTCTTATCATTTGTGTTTATTGATAAAGTTTTAGTCATATATTTATTTGATTTATTTAACTGATTGTGACAATTGGGGGAGATCTTTGCCCAGCAGTGGGCTATTGAAGGTTAACTAAAAAACTGTCATCGTGTCAAAAATATCCATCTATTTAAACTCTTTCTCTGTCGTAGCTTTTAATGTTACGTCGGTAATCCGTAATTACGATTTCCGTCGGAAAGCAGCACAACTCTATTCGCTCGTACATAGATCCGACTTTTTACGCGAGCAAAGCTGTAAATCAAATGCGTCTGCGATCGATGGGCGCGTAAAGATTTTTGTGGGATTTTGGACCTTTCGCATATGGCATATTTTAGGGCTTTTGGGAAAAGGTATAATATTAACAATATAATTTTGATGGCGTCGTTTTTGTGAGGCTATTTTATAATTTTTACAATTGAGCTTTACCGTGGTTTAGATTATAGTACGTGGCATTTATATGTGGTTATGGGCATTGGTTATTTTTTAGTCGTATAATAACAGCCGAGCTTTATTAGAGGCCTTACGAGGGCCTAAAGATTCTCACATCGGGGCTAGCTTTTCGGCATGTTCGAACAAAAAGCCAGTTTCTATTGCATAGTCATCTGAGTAACACAAGTAGGAAACAGTTTAATACGTCAGAAGTTATAATTTAAGTTAAATTTTAATTTAGTCTTCAAGAGTTGACCCACTCAAACATAGTAGGTACCTACTACTACTGTAACACGACAATTTAAACAAAAGCTTGTAAAATTGTCATCGAATGAACTAATTCCGGGTGACGCAGACTAGGCAAATGTGACGCTTAGCATCAGGCAAGCATTTTGCTCGTCTCGACACTCGATTGCTTATAAATAAAAAAATAAAATTAAAAACCCCCGACAAAGCTAAGAACACTCCTGACTAATTCACCTGTCAAACAAAAAAAAACAAAAACAAAATCAGTTCATTCGTTCGGATGTAGTAGAATGCCACAGACAGACACACATACGCAGACACGTCAAACTTATAACACCTCGTCGTTTTTGGGTCGGGGGTTGAAACAAGAACATTATTTTTACAAAACAAAAAACAAAAACCGACTTCAAAAGACCGACTATTGAGTTATTCATCTATTTGTCGTGCACGTACTTAATGCAAATTTAAGACTTATATGGTTTTCTCATGGATACCATTATCAGAACTGGACTAAATTGAAATGGGACCAAATGGGAAGCGTCAGCTTTCTAATAAAAAAAGAATCATCAAAATCGATTCACCCAGTCAAAAGTTATGAGGTAACAAACATGAAAAAAAAAACATACAGTCGAATTGATAACCTCCTCCTTTTTTGAAGTCGGTTAAAAATAAGACTTCAACACACCATCAATCAGAAACAAAAGCTGTCTTCAATTATCAGATGACAGAACAGCGCGGGGGAGTATCTATTCCGGTGCACGTGCGCACACGCAGTTGTAATCTCGATGTAATTACAGCGGTTATGAATGTTATGATCGGTCAAAACATAGCCTAGATGTGTCGTGTTTTATTTTGAGATGGGTTTAAAAGTGAGGTGTGGATCGATTTTTTTAGCTTCGAGATGTTATTATCCTTCTGTTTGTGTTTCTAAGATCTAAGATTTTAATGTTCCAGAGGCCAAATTAATTCATAATACTTTTATTTAATATTTTTACAACAGACTTTTATTATTTTGTCATCGAATTTACACAAACTCTAAGTAGTTATACATCGAGTAGTTGTTCAATATTTAGGTGCAAGATTTAATTCGAACATACACACATGATCATGTACCTACTCGTATATAGATACATAGTATAATATGCACACATGATAATGTATATAGATTATAGGTACATAGTATAATAAGTAGGTATGCACCTACTTACATACAAACATTACAAGTTAAATAAAAGCTTATCTTAATATATATAAATCTCGTGTCACAATGTTTGTCCTCAATGAACTCCTAAACCACTTAACCGATTATAATAAAATTCGCACACCATGTGCAGTTTGATCCAACTTGAGAGATAGGATAGTTTAAATCTCAAATTATAGTCGCAATTTTAATTTATTGCAAATTATATATATACTGATAATTTTTACTATAAATTGACAAGTTAGCATCAACATACTACGGTTGCTATAGTTACGCAATGGCTTTTGACAGGACAACGTCTGTCGAGTCAGCTAGTAGTTTATAAAACTAAAAAACACACATTGTCATCGGTCTTTAACAGGTGTGCAAAGTTTGAATTAAATCTGATCATTCAAAGTAGGGCAAAGTCGAGCTCAAAGAAGTCGGTTACATACATACAGGTGAAACTAATAAAAGCGTGTTAAAAAAGAAGAATAATGTTTGCAAACACTTACATATTTTCACGTTTTTTATTAATTTATTCAGCATTTAAGAGAATCCAAAAAATTCATCGCTAACACAATTTCTTAGTAAGAAGGTACGAGTAGGTACACTCTAATTAGAAAATTATAAATCAAAGAAGATTCCAGCGTTAGATTTGGAAAACTAAAGCGAGTTAAATCTCTTTGAATTTCCGTTTAATCTCGATGTAAGACTGTTATTTCCGGTTCAGTGCTTTCCGGTTGAAAATAACTGCTTTAAAATAAAACTAGATTCCTATATTTCAGTATTGGTTCAGTATTCAGAAATTCTCGGTAAATGGAGTTAAGAAAATAAAGAAAGATAGAAATATGCAGGGTTATGAGGAACGGGTATGCTAAGCCGAAAAAGTTTTATGAACAACTTTTACAATAGGACCAACCTAGAAATACCGGGTTGATTAGTAAAAGTTGTTCATAATGTTGAGTACTATGACCCCCTTTCGGCTTAGTATACCCTTTCCTTATTAGGTACTCTGTAGAAATGTTATTCCAATACATTGTCTTAGTTTTGTATAGCGTTTACGATTATGGAATTGCAACGTGACGTTTAACATTAGGCGAGCAGTTTTGCTCGTCTTGTCGATCTGAATAAAATATGATAATTCGAGTAAAAGGTACCTACCTATATATAATTGAATATAGGAATAAATGGACTAGAATAGTAACAGAATGGAATCTACAAGATAGTACAAGGAACAGAGGCAGACAGACTTAGAGGTAGGAAAACGAAATTGTTAAAATAGCAGGACCATTATGGACCTGTTCAGCGAAGAAATGGCAGAAATTTAGAGGAGTTTGAGTTGGGAGACAAGCTGTGACGGAATAACCGTTTACCGATGCTTTAAAATTATCAATTTTAGGCATTTTTATAAATAAAATGTAAAACTTTGAGAGTACAGCAATTAAGGGTTTTTATTATTTTATTCTAATTTTCATTGTATAATTATGTAATTTGGACTTTTTTATTCAAATAGGTTAGAAATGAATATCTAAGAAACTTATCAAATAAAATAGGTAACAAAGTCGGTAAGCAATCCCTTTGAGAATCGGCTACAAACTATATGAACTCGGTAGGTTAATGCCGCTGATATAACGTGGCTCGGCGCTATCAACTCAGTGTTTTATTACCTATCTTGTATGGATAAATTGTATTTTATGACTGTGAGGTACTTATTAGGTATAGGTATTTTTGTTATACTTACACGGTAATACTGTAGTAAATCCACCTTATAAGCCAGAAGCTCTGGGTTCGATTCCCGGCTGGGTAGATGTTAAATTGATGAATTTAAATATCTCTGTTTGGTCTGGGTGTTAGTTGTCCTTGTCTTTGTGTGTGTTTCATGGCATCCCCGACACAGGATTTATTCCTAGTGTGGAGCTATGAGTGTGAAACGTTATTATTTTTATTTTGTGTACCCAAATTTTTCTTTCACGTCGATGTTAGGTAGTATTTTGTTATTTATCAAGTTATCTACAGGCTTTTATTTAGTTTTACCGGTCCCGGTGTCAGACTGGGTTTGTAATCTTGCAAGACTTGAATCTTGGAATCGTGCAAGATTACCTTTCCAGTTTTCGATCGAGCGAAATTTTTATATATTTTATTACTGGAACCTGAGTTAATCGCGAGTGTTGAGTCTATGATACCTACATAGAGGACTTTGGAAGACTGTTTAAAAAATAGTCTTTTAATCCTCCCACTGCTGGGATACAGGTCTACCCTCGAAGGGTGATTAGGCTGTATTCCACCACGCTGGCCAAGTGCGGGTTAAAGGTAAGGGTATAAAGGTATATTACAATGAGGTAAACTTTGTAGACCACCGAAACCCTAAGACCACCGATCATCGACTCTCAGAATTAGTGATCCCAAGCCCCATTGCACGTGAGTACCGCAGAGTTATTTGATGACGGCACTTCCGACGTTTTACCGGTTCCCGCGGGATTTGTTATTGTTTTCCGAAGTGATTACGTACTTACATTGATTAACTGCCCATACGCTGTGCCCACTGTCTGTTTACAAGTTTAAATCTTTCTGCTGCGGCGAAAAATAACTGGCGGAGCTGGTTCGGACTTTGTTTTGTGGTTTGAGTTAAAAAATTAGAAACAATTTTACTTAGTTTTTGTTTCTAATTTTTTTACAATTTTATTGGTACTATTTTTCTTATTGTTTTATTCTGATCGTCTCACCACTTAATGGCATAAAAAAATATTACGGAAACTAACGTGGTTCAGAAACATTTTGTCTTAACTAAAACGGGAATACTCAAGTAAAAATTAAGTCGTTTACTACACCGTAGACGCGGGCCTGTGGACGGTGAGCTATTGGGCTAGCTCGCTGTCCGTCCGTCTCATGACGACACAGGTCGTGTCGACGGCGCGTTCGTGTTCCACGCGCGCCTCAAAGAGATGTCAGCAACATGGAAGGGGCCCGAAAGGGCCCATGCCCGTCGGGGCTGCGGGTAGAAGTTACCGCGGCCTCGGCGTCACAAGGGCGTAGAAGGAACATGGGTGGTTTTTGGTCAGTAGAAGTCTGACACTCCCTTCCGCTCTGCCCAAGAGTGGGAGGGGTCATTTGATGATTTCCCACCCCCCCAAAAAAAAAAAAAAAAGTCGTTTACTACAACTAATTTGAATCACATTAGGTAATCTTCACATCGCTTGTATTCTTGATGAAGATGATCGATACTAGCCATGGTAAACAACTTAATCTTTATGTGAGTATTCCCGTTTTAATTAATTAGAAACAGTATCTTGTAGAAACTTTGTTACTACTACTCAACCTTTAATCCTCCCACTGCTGGGATACAGGTCTACCCTCGAAGTAATTAGACAGTATTCCACCACGCTGGCCAAGTATTGGTACGTGGATTTATTATAGGCCATTGAATTTCTTCTCCGGACGTATGGAGTATGCACGTTTGTCTAGTACTAAATTCTGTCTTCAATTGCGAGTGAACCAGTAATTTCAAGACGCACCTGTTTCACGTTGAACTGCATCATTGTTTACCATCAGGTATCAGACAAGATAGTAGTCAAACGAAAACATATCAATAAAATAAAAACTTTAAAAATGTAACATTTTTACACCGCTTCGTAGCTGCTACTCTTTACATTTTGTCGAGTTTTCTTTACATTTTTCCAGAATTTTGAATTTTTTTGGTATTTCAGTGTTAGTTTGCTACAAACCTTCTTAGGTTTAGTATACTTTCCTCTCCTTCTAACTCTGTATATTGTTTAAAAGATACATAAAACTACTTTTTTTTCCATGTCAATGCTTTTACGAGTTTTGATTTCCCCATTTTCTCAGCAAAACTCGTGTTGTATCAGAACCGGCCAAGCCAAACAGCGCGTGTTGACAGCCGCTTGTTATTCTAGTCTTTGTTAATATTTATTTTGGAACTCGCCGCAAAGATGTGGTTAGAATGTGTTTTAAATGTTGAAGTAAAGTTTGAGTTGTAGTGAGCTGCGATGCGTGGCGCGATTCTATTAGAACAAATTCCACCACCACCAATAAAATAAACGTTTCACACTCATAGCTCCCCACTAGGAATAGATCCTGTGTCCTGTGCCATGGAACCAGTGCCGTAACTAGGGCGGTGCCAGCAGTGCCCAGGCACAGGGCGCAGACCCTGGAGGGGCGCAGAAATGACCAGACTAGTATCTAGTTTTATCTCATGCATGGTAGCTAGTTAGGTCAGGGGTGCAGTTTTGAAAGCTCGCACCGGGTGCATAAAAGGCTAGTTACAGCACTGCATGGAACACACACAAAGACAAGGACAACTAACACCCAGACCCAGAACAGATATTTAAATTCAACATTCAAACATCTGCCCGGCCGGGAATCGAACCCGGGACCTCTGGCTTAAAAGACGGATACACTACCGCTAAGGTAATCAGGCCGACAACCAATTCTCACCAATTTCCGATTTGTTCTATTCTTGGGCACTCGAGATTGTCCCCGTCAGACATGACGGGACCGCACTGACATGACATTTCTAAGAGGAGCGACTCTAACCGAGATTATATCTTGCTCGCCAGAATAAAGCCTCTGACCACACACTTGACATTTCACATCTATTCCCTTCTCGTAAAAAGACTCCCCTAAGGGCAGCATACACTATCTTCTGTGGTTGGCCGGTACTTCGAACCCGCCAATGCCAGGGAAGTGAGTTTTGGGGCCACCCAATCTTAGCGCAGTGACAGTGTCTTGCAACTGGCATCATGATAAGTTAAGGCCAGTTTGTGGAAAACAACAAGTCTTCTACATTTAATTTTCTAATTTTTTTGGGTTACAACTATTGGTAATAAAATACAATTTCAAATGTCGTCCAGCGAGTGATTTTATATCTTCAAAGCGTGAAAGAGATTCTCGTAGCTGAAAACAATTTACCTATTAGTTACGGCCTTAAACAGTTAAAAAAAAAAATAAGTAAAGAAGCGACGGGCCACCTGATGGTAAGTGGTCACCGCCGTCTAAGGATACCTCCAATATCCAAGGCATCTTCAGTTGCAAACTGTAGGTTTTTCGAATTATTACGTTTTGTTCAACGCGCTGCACATCACCCAGTGTACTCCAACCCTAATCTTTTGAGGAAAAATGTTTTTTTAGTGGAATTCAGGTAGCCGTTTGATGGATGTTGTTTTGATTCGACTGTAAACGGTTTAGGTGGTCGATGCCAATTCGAAATGGTGCTACGTTTAAAACATGTTTATCTTGACAAAATGTTACAAAATCCTTGTGTTGAAAAAACTACATTTCAAATCTGTAAGGTGACAAATTGTGTTCCTACCATCGATTAAATAATATTTTTTGTTAATATGGACGGAGTTGCTTGATACAAATAAATTATCATGATTATTATTATTTAATACTAGTGGTTCGCGCCGAACTGTACCTCGCGACAGAAAAAACTCCACAAACTGTCGACTGATTAGCCTAATAAAGAATCTTAGACCAGATCAGTAATTCATTTTGTAAACTGGCTAAGTCACGATGCCCATCTACGCTACATAGCTAAGCTTGTTATCTTCAGATTACAAGTCTAGTTATGAAGCGCTTGTGTACTTTTCAAAGTTCACAAGCGCTTAGCTTGTCACGTCTCAACATTCAACTAATTAGATATTTTGCTTTGTAATCATTTATCATTAGTTGTTCGCGACAAACTGAAACTTGTGACCCCTAATATCTCCACAGCAAATCGACTCATTTTGCTCATATTTGAACTTTAAAATTGTATTTAAATGAACTACTTGCCTACTATCACTGGGTCTAGCTGGCCATACACTACAACCCTCAGCAAAATGTTTACTTTATTATAAAGAGAGGGTACGCTAAGTCGAAAATGGCTAATAGTACTCATCATTACGAATAACTTTTACTATGGGATCAAAATGAAAATCAAATTAACGGTACTTAGACAACGTGTTTCTTAGGTAGGTAGGTACGAGTATTATGCTGTTATAGGCATTTCGCTTTTGACGTAACTAGTTCAAAAGAAAACTCGCTGCACAAAGAAATCAGTTCACAGTGTGCAAGTTGACGCCGGGGTTTATAGGCACTATGTTACACGGCAAAGTCAAGGTGTCACCTCTCCAGCTAAATATACGACGCAGTTACGAGCAATAAAACAAACGTGACGCGACGTGTAACAATAAACATCACGTACGCGTCAAACTTGCCTCCTTCAGGGACGCACTGTACAATGTACAAATACACTGGACAAAGTACCTGTATTTTGTCGGCTTACTGCAAGAAGTCAGTGCCAAGAACGATGTGACTTTGGGTGCATCACGCTTGTAATTACTCCTTGAAAAAGATTACCGAATGTGATCTAAGCTAGTCGGAGTATTAGACTCAATAAATCGTGAGCATTCAAGTGTTAATTATGATCTAAAGAGTGTTCATATAGCAAAATATAGTTAATGACTTTTGCAGTTAATGACAATAGCTCTTCTTTTTCAATCGGTCCTTCATTTCTGAGAATCGTGGTCACCAAATACACTATCCCTGAGTGCTATAGGCTATATATTATGCGAGTAGCCCCAAACCTGCGAGATCGAAAGCCGAGTAGAACCGGAAATGAAGTCCCGGGCGTCATAATAATAATATATAGGTACAGTAGCTTATGAAATTATAATATACATATAAATATGTATTAGCATAGATTTGTAACTGTAGCTTGCTGCACGCATGCACTCCTTGTAAAGACAGCAATAATTTAAACAAAAAACAAACAAAATAAAGAGTGCTCAATACAAGTACCTACCCGTTTTACGTCATAGGCTTGTGCAACGGCAAATCGCAGTGCGTCAGCACCACGCTGATATCGAGAGCTGAACGACCTACTCCTAGATTAGAACGAGATGTCGCGAGTGTAACCGGTGTTTATTGAAGCTAGACATATACAGGGCTGTGAGGAAAGGATATGCTTAGCCGAAAAGGGCCTGTACTACTTTTCATTATAACCTACTTTTACTTTGGGACCAAAAATGGAAATTGCGAATTTTGCTGTTTCGTAGAAAAATGTCAATGACAAAACTTCACCCTACTTTATGGAACAGCTGATTTTTTTCGTGATTATCGATACTTGTATTACTTAAATTTGATTTGAACTTCAATTTCACAAGACACAGGTTAAGGAAATTACAAAATTCCTGTTTACCGTAATTACAACGTTTCAGGAATTTTACATCGTAACAACTAAACAAGAAGTATAAATGACACATTACGGGAGGAATGTAACCCTCTCCAAGGGAACTGCTACAAATAGCGGTAACACAAATAATTGTCTTAGTTTACAATGTACGTTATTTAAATAATTATAATTTTAGCTCGACAGATTTAGTAGCACTTAAGATTTTAAGCTTTAACCAGTTTACTATCTATTTTCGATTCTCATAATGTACAACAAAGTTGATTGTTTGTGTCCAATGGGGTTTTAGCTATTTAACAAAACATATTTCGATATAGGTCCCTTTTGAATAAATCTGTGGATTTTATTTCTTGAGAAGACAAGTTTTAATCGACCTTAGTATGAAGAGTTAAGGTTGAATTTTGGATGTAATACTCGTAGCGTAGTCCTAGCTAGTCCTTGAAAATAATGGGTTACACGTAAAGAGTGCAGTGGCGAGACAGTGCCCTCGGCCGAGTACTCGGTTTGTATAAACAGTTTGACGAGGCGAGACAGTCACTAGAGCCATCATTTGTTTGCTCGGACGAGTGTGCCCATTTTCCTGTCTCGCCACTGTACTCGTTACGTGTAATCAGCCCATAAGTGGCTGGGCAACAATCTTTGTAATATTTTTCTTATTTTTTATTTGGAGACGCTGCAGATGTGGCCCATCCATCATAGAGTGTTTTAGAGACAGAGCGTAGACAGCATCATTGGCTCTCCATCAGGCTAAATCTCGGTCAAACGCAAGTCTATAATCGAATAGAATTAGTTAGATATTAAAAATATAAAAAAATACATGTTATTTATTGCATTTTCATCGGAGATACACAAGTATCCAAAAAACTCAGCTCAATCGGACTTCAAGAAGTTGTTCAAAATTGAGTTGCAAGATTCCACCCGAACAAACATAGTTACATACATTGCAAGTTAAATAAAAGCTTGTAAAAGGAAGTCGTCGTTATCATAAAGGGTTTTCCTGTAGTATCTTGTGTTGGTAGCTAGTGGATCGTCTGCACTGAAACTAGAGGTAGAATAGAATACAAGAACATTATTTTTACAAAACAAAAAACAAAAACCGACTTCAAAAGACCGACTATTGAGTTATTCATCTATTTGTCGCGCACACACGTACTTAATGCAAATTTAAGACTTATATGGTTTTCTCATGGATACCATTATCATGGGACCAAATGGGAAGCGTCAGCTTTCTAATAAAAAAAGAATCATCAAAATCGATTCACCCAGTCAAAAGTTATGAGATAACAAACATAAAGAAATAAAAAATAAATAAAAATACAGTCGAATTGATAACCTCCTCCTTTTTTGAAGTCGGTTAAACACTTAAATTAAGTAGAATTAGGTACATTCGGTAGTAGGTACAAGAGCGGTTTAACTACGGATAAACTTATTCTTATATGTATCTTATTTCAAATTTCATTCAATTCCTTCCAACTGTTTCAGTGTGAATGAGTAACAAACACACAAACAAACTTTCAAGTTTATTTTGTAACATTAGGGTGCTTACGCGTATGGAGATGGCGCTCAACCAAGTTCTTTAAACAACTATATCAATTTAACGCCAACAAAAGCTAACTAAATATGGAATACCATTCCATACGTTTTGTTTGACTAAGGTCTATCATAACATAAGGCATAGATTATTAATACCCAGGGCCATATTATTATACAATATACAGAGTGACCACTTTATTTGTAACAGCGACCAAATGATGGCACTAAAATATCTATCACATTTGTAAAGAAAACGGGGTAGTGGCGCCCTCGTAGATACGTTGGTCGATATAGCAGAGGACAGACGTAGCCATCCCTCCATTGTTTCCTTTGAAAGCGGTATGAAAGGGCTTGTTTACTTTGTGAATATTACTCATTTGTTACATAGGTTTAGGATATGGATAGATATTCCCATTGTACAAGGAAAATTAAAATAACCTTCGAACGAAATAGTTGGAAACTGTATCGTACGAATAGCTGAAAAAACGCTATGGAAAAAAAACTAAGACAATGTATGGGAATCATATTTGTGTAATCTTCTTCTTCTTATCTTCTATATATAAATTACGTGTCACGTTGTTTGTCCGCTATAGACTCCTAAACTACTTAACCGATTTCAATCAAATTTGCACACCGGGTGCAGTTCGATCTAACTTAGGAGATAGGATAGCTCACATCTCAATTTATAGTAAAAAAACATTAAAAATTAGAAAATTTAAAAATACTTAAACCATAATTTAACTTTAGAGCTTTGGACAATGTAAACTTTTTTAATGTAACTTTTGACATTTGACATAGAATTGACGCAATGGCTTTTGACAGGACAACGTCTGTCGAGTCAGCTAGTATTTATATAAAAAATTAGTTAAAAAAAACTAAAAAAACACGCTTTTTATAAAAAACCGAACTAAAAAAATAGAAAATAAAATTTTATAAATTTAAATTAAGAATAGGGTTGAAAATTTCAATAAATATAAATTAATAATAGTGTAAATAAATAAATATAATATATGTATTTTATTTTTAAAAAGCGTGGGGTGCATGGGTCAATAAGTAGATATTATATATTTTGTAGATACATTTTGTATTGACAGACATGAGTAGAGTGATTAGCATTTTGATAATATCTTAGAAAGCACCCCACGCTTTTTTAAAAATAAAATACATATATTATATTTATTTATTTACACTATTATTAATTTATATTTATTGAAATTTTCAACCCTATTCTTAATTTAAATTTATAAAATTTTATTTTCTATTTTTTTAGTTCGGTTTTTTATAAAAAGCGTGTTTTTTTAGTTTTTTTTAACTATTATTTATTTTTCGCTTTTTAGTTCGATTTGCTAACTATTAACCATCCTTAATATGTACAAATGTGTTGGTGTTATCCGATTTTGGCCGTCTGCTCAAGCAAATTAAAAATAAAATTGATGCATAACAAAAAATATTGAGCAAAAAGATTTGTAGCCGCGTGGTTTCGATTCTCAGACCTCATAAAATAAAATTGATGCGTAACAAAAAATATTGTGCAAAAAGATTTCTAGCGCGTGGTTTCGATCCAGGGACCTCTGGGTTATGAGCCCAGCACGCTTCCACTGCGCCACTCTGTTCTCTGACTC
This sequence comes from Alcis repandata, assembly GCA_949125135.1. NCBI lineage: Eukaryota > Metazoa > Arthropoda > Insecta > Lepidoptera > Geometridae > Alcis > Alcis repandata. The sequence goes on from OX421247.1 coordinate 1,317,481, forward strand.
GAATGACGAAACTACCATTTGTAAGTTAAACGGTATTAAAAGTTAAAGAAACTTTATAGAAAAAGCGTGTTAAAAAAATTAATAGTTAAAAAAACTAAAAAACACGATTTGTTTAGTGTATTGTCATCGGTCCTCGATATATCTACAAAGTTTGAAAGAAATCTGACCGTTTAAAGTGGGTCAAAAACGCGCTCAAAGGAGTCGGTTACATACAAACATACAAACATACAAACATACAAACATACAAACATACAAACATACAAACATACAAACATACAAACATACAGGTGAAGCTAATAAAAGCGTGTTAATGAATCGCTGTTCGTTTGTCTCGCTAAACATACTTTCGAAATAATATTAGTAGGATAAGAATAGTGTGCACAAGAATTGCTTGACCTAATCCTGCTATCACCATTCTACGACAATTGCACCAGACGCATTAAAAACAGGCAATCAACCTACTGCGGTGATAATTCCGTTTAAACGCACTAAACGTTTCTATTGCACCTTTCCAATTACAGACTACAGAGGGGTGGAACTTACTGCCTGCGTCTGTCTTTCCGATTAGGTACAACACGGGGTTGATTAGCGTGCTACATCTTCGATCACATAGCTGGTTCGATCACACATCCCATCAGGTGTGATTATGGTCAAACGCGGGCCTTGCCCGATATATTATTTTTTTGCGAAAACACTCATTTAGGTCAATTCTTTTTAAGTTTTTATTTTACTTGCAATTACAGTTACTACTTGCAATTACAGTTACTAAGTAGTTTGTTTAGATCAAATCTTGCAACTGAATTTTGAACCATTTTCCAATGTCCGATTGAGCTGAAATTCTGTGTAACTCCAATGACGATGATATTAGATGGTTTTTAAAACTATTTCTTTAACCTCAAACGCAAAATGAGGGGTGTAATAAATTTGACCGTTACGTGTGTGTGTTTGTCTGTGGCGATGAACCGATTTGGATGCGATTTATTTTATTTGAAAGCAGTGCAGAGCGGGTTTATAGCAGTGGTCAAAGAACATGTTTTATCAAAATCGGTATGGCCGTATCAGCGTCGGTTTTTTTATAAGTAGATGTCTTGTTACTCTTAACAAAAGCTAGGTATTTTTGTTCTAGATTCCAGTTGATATAAATCTAATTCCATGTAAGCGAAGTAAACTTTAATCTCAATCGACTCTGCTATAATCAATAGGATTACTGAGACAGAAGATTAACCGCTTAAGTTATAAGCCAGGTTTGTTGCGGTTTTAGTTTGTTCATAGTCGGAAGTGGGGTTGCTTGTGGCCCACTTTAAAGGGGAGAAATCATCTGCCATCTCTTTAACGCATAGAACATATAAAATCACTGACTGGAAATTCGAATTTAATCATGAAGTCTAATGGGCTCCGTGGACAGTTACTCACTGAAACAGGCCGCTCAGTCGCACGCCTTCTTATTAGCTTCACTTGTATGTTTATTTGTTTGTAACCGACTCCTTTGGGCGCGATTTTGACCTACTTTATGGCCAGATTTCGTTCAAACTTTTTGTAGATAGGTATATCGAGGACCGATGACAATACACTAAACAAAGCGTGTTTTTTAAATGTAGTTTTTTTAAACAATTAATTTTTTACCTCGTGTTTGTCACGCTACTTGAACAAAACCGCACTCATACATACGTTAAACGTATAACACCCATCTTTTTGCATCGGGGGTTTAAAACATGGCAGTAACAATCTAATCTGTAATCGAACTGTGTCAATTTTAAAACTTTCTTTCTCAAAATTCTCCCAAAACCTCTTTGTGCTGTCAAAACAAAAATTGATAGAAAATACTTTCATTTCTTCGCTCGAAGTTTCTATAAGGATCTATCAATTTGATGATCCACTCTTCATCACTGTTATTACAAGAAACACTATAAAAATGTTGTTTGTTTGTCCATCACATCAAAACGGAGCGACGAGTGGCGTGATTTTATAACCTACTCTATGCGAGCGATTTGAAGATCTCTAGGAAAAATGTACTGGGATCTGTGTATTCAGCGTGAATTCTGCAGAAGAATGCGTAGCGGGTATTCGGTAGATACGTGCATGAAAAATAAAACTATCGGAAGTAAATGGAAACTGCATTTTTCTACCAAAGTCTATTCAACTTTATGGTGGCTGTGAAGTTAAATCAAAATCAATTTACTGAGCTTGTGGGCCTGGGTTACAAAGTTGTTAAGGTGATATATAAAGATCTCCGCCTGCCCCGCCTGTCAGCGTACAAGCGCGTACTTAAATTAAAAATTACAGAATAAAATTTAAAAATGAACATTACAAAATTAAAATAAATAATAATGCATGTCAAAGTTATAATAATATTATTAAAAGTCAGATACTCCTGTCATTTAAGAACTTGAGAACTTAAGCGCGAGGCGTTATTAAATATAATATTAGTAACAGGAATAATAACTAATTTGACTTTGTAATAATATTTAATTTGAGTTTTGTTTTTGATTATGGGTACATTTAACCTGAAATAAATTAATTTTGAATTTGAATTTGATAGCGAATCTTTGGATTTTATTTTATACCTTCTGCTAATCACGGAAAAAGGTGGTAATTTATTAACCGACTTGAAAAAGCAGACCGTTCTCTATTCTACTGTTTTTTTTTATGGAAAAATCTCATAATGCACTAAACTATTTACATACATGCTATTTAACTTGATTAGTATCGCTAGGAAAACTTGGGCTGGCCGTCTAGTCAGCCCCTAGATTAAGCCAGACTGACTTTATTTACGAGTGGCTGGTTTTGAATTCCAAAAGCTCTTGAAGCTCTTTTGTATTTAAACTTAAAATTAACGAGCCACTGGCTGAATAGACAAGACGCTGGAAGGCAGATGTTATTTATAGAGTAATATAGTTACAACGTTTGGAACAAAATTGAATAAAAAACTTTGTGAGCATGTTTTGGCTGGAGTGCCTTTTCAGTAGACATACCATTACTGTATTTTTAATATGATACTCATTGCCAATGTTGCCTTATCTTACAAAATACAGAAAACATAAAAGCTCATACCGGAACATCCACTCGATCAAACTTCGACCCGAAAAACAAGTCCCAAAATAAACTTTTCCTCTAAAAATACATAAAGCGCACCTGAAATCAAACAATGTCTAGATTTGGCGCCGTCCCAGAATAGCAGCAGGACCGTCTATCCGTCCGTTTGTTTATCTCTATGTTTTGCTAGAAGCACATGAGAGTGCAGATTTTTTCCAAATAAACTATAGGCAGCTGCGCTTAGCTGAGCCGGGGTAGCTCAGTGGGAGAACAGCCGCTTCGCATTCTTGAGGCTGGTTTAAACCCCGACTCGGACCAATGAGTTCTTTGGAACTTATGTATTATAATTATAATTTATAATTTTAATTTAAAATAATTTAAATTATAATTTACATGCCGCTGGCTTTTCAGTGAAGGAAAACTTGTGACGAAACCTGCATGCGTCCGGAGAAGAAATTCAATGGCGTATGTGGATCCACCAACTCGCACTTGGCCAGCGTGGTGGAATACGGCCTAATCACTCTTCGAGAGTTACTGCTCTACTCAACTTTTAATGCTCGAATTCGAATTAGTTGTAGTAAAAACGTTTTGTTTTATTTCTAATGAGTCCGCCTTTGACTACCAATATGCCTACAATGTAAGCATATTATTTCTAGGCTGGGCCAGGTCGCATTAATTGGTTTATTCTGTATTAGTGAAACTAGCTTGAGTTTCTGAGAAGGACCATGATTTGCAAGATGCCGAAGGCTATACTGCATACAAGGATATCGTAAGGCATTCCAAGAGAGAATACAGCTATTATAGTTTACGTATTATTTAGTTATAATGATGTCATTATATTTATAATCTGTATAAAAAAAGGTTGGAAAAAACCCTGCAGCCCATGGAAGCGGGGCCACGTTAAAGTCAGATGATTTAAAAACACTTAAGAACCGAACATTTGGGACAGCCTTAAATAGATACAGAGACTGACAAACTGGTAAACAAAAACCCTTTCTTTTGCTTTCCCATAGTCCGGTAAAAGAAAACAGTGACCGTTGACTGCTGCGACGATCCAGACTACTCCAATTTCTGATCATAGCTTTACGATAATTTGACGCCGACGTAATTACTGCACTTCGTATACATTTTGCTCTAGGTATAAAATTAATCTCGTGTTCACTTCAAAGCACTAAATGCAGTTAAATGCAAGCTGAATATGTTTGCAGAAAGGTTTATCTTACGTCTGGGCTATAACCTGCCGAGATATTGACCGGTGTAGCAGTTAGTCAGCCTAGACACAAAACATAGGTACATAGTATAGAAGTAAAGGTCGTGTATGTATTTGTACTGCCAACGCACACAGACGTCGCTCACGGGCACGAGTTTCGGATCATGGGTTGATTAGTAACGAGTACAGTGGCGAGAGAGTGCCCTCGAGTCGGTTTGTATGTCAGAAATTAGAAATCAGAAATATCAAATGAACTTAAATAACATTGAATGTAAATTCCAAGTAATTTTTTTGTCATTTTTTTATCCTAGTGGGGAGCTATGAGTGTGAAACGTTTATTTATTTATTTATTTGCAAAGAACTTTATATTTGAGAATTAAAACTAATTAACGTTATAAACGATTTGACGAGGCGAAACAGTCACAAGTACTATGATTTGTTCGCTCGGCCTAGTGTATCCATTTACTGTCTCGCCACTGTACTCGTTACGATTAATCAACCCAAGCATCTTTGACCGTGGCACCGCAATCTCTCTAATCGCAATTGGAAATCTAAATTGCTAACTTTCTGCGGTCAACTTACAAGCTTCAATGTGGAAATATTCCGTTAAATGGATTTTTGTATAATATCCGAGATAATATTCCGATGTGACGTCTTTGTTGAGAATTTGTTTTGTTCAGACACAAAAAATACTTTAGTACAAATTATTTTCGTAAGAAAATGTACGTCTATCAATCGCCACTTCTTGTTACTGTCTGGTTATAAAAAATGTGTTAATTAGGTGAAAAACGTGAAAAGTAAGCTGTCTCATTTAATATATATAATATTACTAGCTGCGCCCCGCAATTTCACCCGCGTTTTCCGGGACAAAAAGTAGCCTATGTGTTAATCCAGACCATGAACGATCTTCATTCCTCATGTTAATCTATTTAGCCGTTTTAGCGTTCATAGATTGTGTATTATGAGATACACAGTTTTTGAGGAAAAAAATGCTTCTTGTATTTCTTTAAGTTTGTACTACTCTACCTACCTAAAGTTTTTGATTCCTTTATACTTCTTCATCTTTTTTTAAACAAATTAACACGAACGTTGAAACGGTCGTTGCTTACCATCAGGCAAGATGACGGTCAAATGCAAGCCTATCACTGAATAAAAAAAAAATAAAAAAAAACGGCAATTTCGATTTTGAGCTACGCTAGAGCTAAGAGCTATGTACGTCACACATGTCATATCGATCAAACTTATACCACTTCTCTTTTTGCGTCGGGGGTCAAAAAAACAACTCTTAAACATCCTAAAACAGCTGTTATCTAGTTCTACAGTATCGCCTCTCTTTCCCACAACAGTTACCTGAGGCTAGAAAATCAACCCTCTCTTTCCCCAGTGAGACAGTGAAACTTTTAACCGCTTCATCGTGAGATGCGAATATAAACGTGTCCCGGTTCCACCGGCAGTAAAACAGCCGTTCCGGCGCCGCAACAGCACGCCCCTGGTGTAAGGGTTTACTACCACTGGAAACCTAAAAACGCTTCTGTAATAGTTAAACGTGAAAACAAAAAAAAATATATATAAACTTACCTATACAGGGTTATTTATAAAGGGTATGCTAAGCCGAAAAGGGTTCATAGTACTCATCATTATGAACAACTTTTACTACCTCTATGGGACCAAACCGAAATTCGCGAAAAGAAAATCAGCTGTTCCATAGAAAAATGTCAATGACAATCGATAAAATGTATGGAACAGCTGATTTTTTTTCGCGAATTTCGGGTTGGTCCCATAGTAAAAGTAGTTCATAATGATGAGTACTATGTGCCATTTTCGGCTGAGCATACCCTTTATGAATAACCCTGTATAATACAGACAGACAGAAAATGATTATGTTGTGTGATAATATGTGTTTCATTTTTATTAGGGTTCTGAAACTTCTGAACCACATAATGGAAAACCCCTTACTCCGGACACTCCGGTGTCTGTAACATATGTCGCAGCCAATTATTTTCTAAACGATGATTTGTGGAAAAAAAATTGAGCGGCTTTCGATACAGTTGCAAAGAGTTGTTTGTCCTATAACACTCAAAACTACCGCCAGCTCGTATCATAGGCCTGAGCCGTCTGAAACTCTAACAAGCCTATTATCTTTTATTTTTTTGATGTAATTTGCGTTTTCATTTGTAATTGTAATTGCGGAAACACAGGTAAAACCACGGGGCACAACTAATCCAAAGTGAAACTCAAACAAGTGTGTTTATACCCTTACGGCCATCCCTCAAGGTTGCCCCTTGTTGCAATAAAATAAACTTTATTATATTTGGCGAAGACTTAAACTGGCTCGAAGTGTTTATTTCATAAGTCCCTGGTGCTTTGAAGCTTTCCTGTTACGATGTAAACTTGTGTTGCAGTACCTAAGGTTTACTGTTTTCTGACTGACTGACAGACAACGACTGATTGGATTAAATTTTTTTTTTCTGTAATTGAGTGACTACAGCGTCTACAGCCCAAACTAGTAAGTCGAGTCGCAGAAAAAAACTAGGTTAATTTTATTTAAGTGTGGGAATCTTGCAGTTAGGTTTATGGTACAGATAAATAAGACCAATTACAGATTTCCACATTTAAAAATATTAACATAAAATTATTTTTTTTTAATTTTTTTTTATATCAAGTAAACTAAAAAATAAAATGAAGCAAAAAGTTCAGTCGCTAATTTACTATTTTCTAAGAGGGTTTCCCTAAACACTTTAATATAATTAAAGACGTCTATTTGACATTTTAATAGTTTTACACTTCTAGTAATTATATTTTCGTCAATTTTACAAATTCTTATTATTCTAAAACTCAGTCTTATGTACTGTTTTACATTGCACCATTTAAATCCCTCAAATCGTTTCTCTTTGAAGAGTTTTAATTAGTTTTTTTTTCATAATTGCTGTTTATGAATTACGAGTGCTACGAGCTACGAATGCTACGCCGTAGCCGCGTAGTCTGTAATCGTTATCAGTTCGTAATTGCCACCGTTGTAGTTGTAGCTCAAGCTAAAAAATACTTAATCATGTTGGCTTTAGGGTTGAATTTAGCTTCAAAACTGTGTGAACAAAAGTTGTATAAAATCCCAGCTTTCTCTCAGATCCAGAAGTCCAAAGCTCCCGTCGGGGCTGCGGGTAGAAGTTACCGCGGCCTCGGCGTCACAAGGGCGTAGAAGGAACATGGGTGGTTTTTGGTCAGTAGAAGTCTGACACTCCCTTCCGCTCTGCCCAAGAGTGGGAGGGGTCATTTGATGATTTCCCACCCCCCAAAAAAAAAAAAAAAAAGAAGTCCAAAGCTAAATAAATCACCAGCTACGTACCTTTTTTTTTTTTATTGAATGATGAGACGAGCAAACCGCTTGCCTGATGTTAATCGTTACGTTTGCCCACAACAGGTATGCGCCACACAGAATTTTGCATTCTTAGAATTCAAGACCCCGCGCGGCACAGCACGTCTCGTCACCCTGAGATATAAGATGTTTTTTAATCTCCTATTTGCCCTGAAACTTCACCAGAAACAATGCCCGGAACAGGAATACAGTAAAGTTAGCAAATTGGTTCTCCCTTGTTTTACAACTTTTAATATAATTTTACTCGGGCGAGCTGCTCTTTATAACTATCGTATAGTTTCTGTTCACATATTTTTCGTAATTATGTAACTGTCTGTCGTAGTAAACGATTTAATTTTTGCGTGATTATTCCCGTGTTAATTATAACAAAATGTGTCAAAACCACGTCAGTTTCCATAGTAAGATATTTTTAACCGACTTCAAAAAAGGAGGAGGTTATCAATTCGACTGTATTTTTTTTTAATGTTTGTTACCTCATAACTTTTGACTGCGTGAATCGATTTTGATGATTATTTTTTTATTAGAAAGCTGACGCTTCCCTTTTGGTCCCATTTCGGATTCCCATTTAGTCCAGTTCTGATAAATATTATGTCTTAAATTTGCATTAAGTACGTGCGCGACAAATAGATGAATAACTCAATAGTCGGTCTTTTAAAGTCGGTTTTTGTTTTTTGTTTTGTAAAAATAATGTTCTTGTTTACTTATTTAAACAAACATTTCAAAATATCAACATCAAAAATTGTATTGGTTTATTCGACCTTAAGATTTTATTGACTGTACTTCAATCACATATTACCTTCTAATAGAAGATTCTATAGCTGAAAGTATCTGTTGTTTACGTTTAGAACAAAGCCACTCCTTTGTTCTAACTTGTTTATTGTTGCCGGAATGTAAACACATAAAGTTATCAAATGCAATCGGTACATGCTGAATAAGACTGCCTCGTGCCGAGCAACTGTCCCGCTCTGGCTGCTGAGTTTACCACGGTCTAGACTGAGATAGAAACGTGCCTCGTGAGGCGTTCTCAATCAATCTAACGCTGCACCGACTAAATTGAATCGCGTTGGCTTTTGTTTCATTTTGTACTTTAGTACAAGCTTTTTTTTTAAACTTGCAATGTATGTAACTGTTTGTTTGGTTGAGTTTTCAACTTAATTTTGAACCACTTCCCAATGTCCGATTGTTACTCCGATAGCAATGCAATAAAAGCTAATTTAAAATTAAATTATGATAATTATTTTTTTATTTACTTAAATTTAAATTTTTACAATATTTTTGTAAAACTTAAACCTAGGGTGCCGCGGCAGCGGGGCAGGGCCCAAGCTACCGGTGGTTACGACTGCAGAGTGAGGAACCTCCTGACAATGCGGGCCGCGTCAAGAATGATCATAAATTAAATTTATTGTTATGTTTTCCAGACGTGTACGTAAACTTAATATTTATCTTTGATTGCTTAGATTATTTCAAAGTTTGATATACTTTTATGTTGTAAGAATATCTTATCCTATCTTACCTCTAGGACTAAACCGATTTGGTTGAAACTTGTTGCAGACCAGAAACTTACGTATTTATATTATCCTGAATTAGAAAACATTTTTGTTTTAGAAAAGCATAGTTGAGCTAAATTATTTAGGATGAAACTTGTTGTAGACTAAAAACGAACATTATTCTGTATTAAACATACGTTTTCCGAAAAAATATACCGTTTTTTATAGGACAGTCAAACCGCGAGACTACGCTAGTAGCTACACGTGAAAAAGAAATTCGACACCGCAATAAATTACAATCAAACATTTTTATTCTTCATTAGACGAGCATCAAAATAACCTCTTACTCAACAGAAATCGTTAAAGTCATCTTTTACAACACTTGCTGCTCAACTCTTGACTGTTATTCTTTTTATGAAGTGTTTTGAAATATAGAAACGTAAAAAGCTAATGTAAAATAGTGTCAAGGAAAAAATGTGGTTTCGAAATCGATATGAACGAATTGGTCTTTCAAAATGTTAGGAAATTTGTCTGTCAGTCTGGAACTATCGTTTTATGGTTGACATAACAAAAACTGGCACGAAACGCTTTGATACCTCTGTACGATTGATACTTCTGTACGAACCGCCAGAACGTCGAACGCTCTGTCTGAGTGTGTTCTTCGATAGATATACTTACGATGCGTGTCTTCAAGTTGCGAGTGAATCCGTTCCTTCTAGGCAAGAGTGCTCCATTGTTCACCATCAGTACCCGATCAAACGCAAGCCTACCAATGAATACGAAAAAAATAAATCTTTGTATGTTACATAGGTACTACGATTTACCGGACAGCAATATTTTAGGGTTTGAGCAAGTAGATATTCATAATTAATAGTTAATACAATTAATTAGACGTACTGAAAAAACGAAAAAAACGATGATGAAAAAACGTACAGTATTTGTGTATGGCTCGATTAAAAATGCAGCGCATCGTTTACGTTTCCGAGCTGCCCAATTTTAGTTAAATAACTTAATTGGAGACCAACAGGTTGCTGCCAGGATTTTTTTGTGGCAAACTATTTGATTTATAACCCTTTGTTGCTTTGGTTACTTACGTAAGATAATTTTGTTAAATGGTTGTAACTAGGTTTTAATATATCTATCATACTAATATCATTAAAAAATGTCAAAGTTTAGATGTTAATTAATCACGTAAGTTTTTACGTGATTTACGTTTTCACTGAACGAATTTAAATAAAACTCTGTATGAAATAAACGTAGCACATAATACTAGTAGAATAATAGGTACTTAGGCTACTTTTTATCCCTAAAAATTAATGGTACCAGTAGCATAGCAGGTAAAACCGTGAAACGGAGCTGTAATACGAGTAAAAGTACCTACCTCCGTTGAATATGTTTCTGGAAAAGTTAGTTAATTCAGTTCAGGTGCAGTGTTCGCAGGCCGCGGCACAAGGTTGCTTGTTCATGTTACGCACGAGGACATGATCCTTTGTCTCTTGAGAGACTAAGTTTAAAAGCCCAAGAGCATCCGTACCTACCTATACATGTATTAACTAGCTGCGGCCCATCGTTTCATCCGTGTTTTGATTAAAAAGAATTAGGTACGATTATGATAATAAAAAATAAAATCCATATTAGTTTCTTTCCTGACAACGTGCAAGCAAAGTTTTATGATGATCGTTTTACTATGTAGTAAAGACATTGACTATTGCAAGAGTTAGGATGTTTTTTTGCGGTTAGCGTTTTAGGATCCATTTCCACAAGTGGTCTTATAAATTAATTTCATACCTTTTGTATGAACTTATAAAAAATATATTAAAAAAACATGAAAAATAAATAAAGAAACAAAACCTTAAATAAGTTTAATTTTATTTAGTGTAGTATTTTATGTAATACTTTTCAACTCTTTTGTTTTATTGAATAAACATTATTTAATTTTTGTATCTAAATTGTCTTTATCCTTGTCCACAGCTACGGAGACATGGTCCCGGGGACTATAGCGGGGAAGATCGTCGGCGGCGTGTGTTCCCTCTCCGGAGTGCTCGTGATCGCCCTCCCCGTGCCCGTCATCGTGTCCAACTTCTCCCGGATCTACCATCAGAATCAGAGGGCTGATAAGCGGAAGGCGCAGAGGGTATGTGATTGTTTTGGGAATTTGGAAATAGATGGCGTTAGGTGTTGTTTATTGTAATGTATAGTGATTAAACTAGATGGCACCACATGTACGGGAAGTGCAGCTAGTTTCCATTTAGCAATGGTGGAAAGCTGATGAGACAAATAGCAGAAAATAGAAGTAAAAAATATTGTAATGTTTTAGGCTTTAACAGAATTACAACTTTGATTTACAACAAAAAAAATACATTTAGAGGTAAAGAAGAAAAATTAATAACATCTTGCTATGTGACAATTCCCCATTAGTAAATTCTATGCATCCATTCTTAAATAGATGAAAAATAGGTAATTTACACAGCATTCTTGCTGAACATAACCGTTTTCAATTCCAGAAAGCTCGCCTTGCCCGCATTCGCATTGCCAAAGCCTCATCTGGCGCCGCCTTTGTCTCTAAAAAGAAAGCCGCTGAAGCTAGACTCGCTGCTCAGGAGTCAGGGGTGGAACTTGACGACGCTGGTCGAGACGAAGACATTTTCGAGTTGCAGCATCACCATCTTCTTAGGTGCTTGGAGCGTACCACGGTAAGCTCCCTTGGCAAAGTCTATGTTACCGAACTGACTTCCAAATCTAATGTCTCCAAGAAAAACCTCAAGCTCACAGCACAGACAGCCATCGAAGAAGCTCTCGGATAAACGATTGGATGGTGAGTCTGATTTGGCTAGGTTTGAATGTCAAAAGCAAGCTTTTGTCTGCGATTTTAGATTTTGCAAAGACATCGTTCTTGTCTTTGGATTGAATTTGAGCTGTTGAAGTTCTCAAACTGTTGTTTTAATAAAGAACAGAGATTTTAATATTACCTAAGTTTCTTTAGAGTTTTTTGAGCTCATGAGTTTTGTTCAGATTTTTGTTTGTTTGTCTTTAATCTGTGATGATTTATGAAATGATTAATACAAATGCTTAGCAATAGGCGTTTATGATTCTTATTCCATAGATGATAATTTTTATAAATCTGTTTAATAGATCATAATATTTAGATCGCTCTTCAGTATGACAATGTTATTTTGACAGGGCTTTTTCGAAGCTCCTATAGTTTAAAAATTGCCTAATTGAAACCGGCTTTCTAAAATATGCTATCTGGCTTTGTATTACTACACTCCACTTTTCTTTAGGGCTGTACTGCGCCTTCGGACCTACCATCTTTGCAAGTGTCCTTCCCAGCGCCGTTTGAGGTTAGTCGTAGAATGCTGACCTTCTGAACTGAGCCATGTCTTTGCAAAGTAGACCTTGTTAACAGAATGGAACGCGCTGTTGTGAGGTTCGAGTGCACTTTTGAGAGCATGATCTGTCGTGTCGTCTCTGTGGTATTGTTGTTGTGTATATAATCTTATTATAATGTAATTTTGATGAGTATATTGGTAATGTGGGCACCTAACATCGTAGTATATTTATTATACTAAACGGTTTTGTTTTGACAAGTAATATGTACGGTATATATATCGCACACGAATAACTTGCTAAACGCGCTTAACTAGGTTTTAAGCTTGGAGAGTGAATTTAAAATGAGTTTAAACTAACTAGTAATGTTACTAAAACGGTAACTATCTAACTACGCAAAAATAATAACAAATCAACAAAAGTACATGCCGTTCAAAACACGGCAACATAAATGCTTTCGGTTTGATTTTTATTTAGATATTCAAAACCTTAACCCAACTAATGATATACAAATCAAAAGTTATTAAATTTATCGATTCGTTAAAAACGCCTGTATTTGACTTTGTATCAATAACCGCAAAAGCTGCAATAACCGTCTTACCTCACAAGTAACCCGAAATACTCACGTTCCAGGATCGAGAATTTGTCGAAATGGAGAACCCGTTCAATGGAGCGGCGAAGAGACCGGGCTCCCCCTCCCCCCTCGCGTCCCCCGCGCACTCGGGCCACGCGCCCGCGCTGCTCGCGTGCTGCGCTCGCTGCGGCTGCTGCCCGCAGAAGTACCAGGTGACGTCATCATTCGTACTTGATCTAACACGACGGCTCGAAGGACTAGATCATTTGACAGAAAAATCAAAGTTTCAAGAAGAAACTTTCGAGACACGATTGAAGCTCGAAATACTATCGATTTTCAGAAGAAATCATGTCTATAAGTCAGTTTTACGCTGCATAAGACGAGGGTTGAGAGACAATGATGATTTACCAATTTTTCCGAGCTATGGATTTTGTCTACTATCAGTCATATTATAACAGCGGCAACATACATGCAAACATAGAAGGTAACAATTAACTATAGCAACGCCAAACTATAACAGAAAGTATACTTTTACAAATAGGTGTGACTCTGGGTAAGCAACTATCGCCATCTATGAAATAGTGCCTGAAACATTATAATAATATGATGATTTGAGCATCTGGCGCCATCTATGCGTGGTATCAATAACTGGACGTCTGTAGAGCCGCAACATACCTACAATTAATAGCTGGTTGGTGAGAAATGTAGTTTGAAGGTAATGGAACTAGATGGCGCTGCCTGTCTTCCTCAGGCCTAGAAGAACTTTGAAAGGCAGTACGACTGGATAAAACTATATTTATGCTGACAGAGAGCTCTACTGACTGTTTGCAGTCCGCACCTTTAGCAAAATGCTAGTCTGCATTTTGCAATTCGATAAAGATAAGTCAAAGAGCGCAACGTAAGTATTTTATTTCCTCCGCCATTGAGCAATGGCTATCTACCAGCAATCAAAGATTGGTTTGTACCTAAGTATCATCGCCAAGCTAATCATATTTTTTTCAGGATTTTTTACGACAGTTTTTTTTTATATTTAAAATAACACTTTAATGAACTCAAGGCACAAACACTAATATTCGAATGACACTAATAATGTATTTTCACTTTCTACACCGAAATAAAGCTGGCTATTCATTTCACGACAGAAACGCCGTCGATCGGTCCGATGCGTCAGTCCGATCGCGCTTGCAATTTCAGCGCGATCACTTCGCGAGGTACACGAATGGCATTTTTATGAAATTAAATGTGCTATAAACACAGTATTTTGGATCCTATTACGTGAATTGTGAACCATTTTATTGATAAATTAAATTACAAATGAGAAGTCATTAAAATTCATTGGCAAGACACGTAATTAGGATCCTTAAATTGATGTCGTCGTGGCTTCTGCCATGTCGTCGCTAAATTTATTGTCATGTGTGGCTAAAAGCTGTTTGCCACGCTACAAATATAAAAACAGCTATATACACAAATAATACTGCCATAGTTATACACAAAAGCTAATGTCACGTATATATATTATACAGCGCTAATTTATATACATTTATAATGTTATCACGATGCTTTGCTGCTATGCATTGGTAAGTATTTAAGGAAGGTTTGGAAAAGGTAAAAAGGGCTATAACTTGAAAAATATATATTGTCACTTTTTTTCAGGCAAATTAAATATGTGTAACTTTATTTTTGTGTTTGAATCTTTGAATGCAGTAATTGTATGACTAAATGTTTTAAAATATAATAGAGAATCAACGTCTATTCATGAGCAAGGATCTAGTTGTCTAGAATCCTAGTTGTTTATTTCGTTTGCCTTTCAAAAGTTAATTTTCTCTATACACTACACTTATTTTTGACACGAGGACTCTTTTCCCTCTAACTAATTTTATTTTTAATTATTTATATATATTTTTTTTGTAATGAAATATTAATTTCAATTGGTTTCAAAAGATATATGTGATTATCAAAATCTCAGTCTGTTTACGAAATCTCAGTTGAGTGATTGGCTCTGACAGGTCCTGCTATTAGATTCGAGTAGAAAGGGCCGCATGAAGGGAGTGCGTCGGTACACTTCGACATCTCGACCGTCCGACACCTCAATGTCGGCAGCGCCGAGCGAAGATCCCTTACCAGTACGTCCGCGAGTTGTTACCACGCAGTGATCGTCGAGCCGTGAATAGGTGGCCTTATTTTTGTTCATTTTTAACTATTTTACCTAAAAATGACAGAGAGTAGATTATAAAGTAAGCAAATGGTGTACACTAAATACATTTTTATTATTTTTGTTCACTTAAGTTTAATCTTTTTTTTTTATGAAACACAACCTGTGAGATGTAGATTTTTTTAATGACCAATATTAAAATTGAATATCATTTAAATTACAAATAATTTAAGTATTGATTCGACACGTAATATAGAATGTCCTTTGCCGAAATAAAATTAACAATAATAAATTTTTTCTTCAGCAAAAAGATAGATCCACATAAGAAATTATTTTGTGCGATTATGAGCTGACGTTAAGAATAACTTATTTTTCCCCAATTTTTTTAATTTAAATATTAAAAAGTATTACTGTGTGGTAATAACCGTGCAAAATGAGGCTTTAAATGTCTGCAGGGTGTTGGCTGCCAAAAAATTGTCGCTTTTTATATAAAATTGTAATGAATATTTTTATATATAACTATATTCGTATTTAAATGTTGTATTACTGTTATATGGGCTTCCGCTGTTGGTGCTGATGTTGTTGAGTATAAATGTCTTATTTTGTGTCCAATTTTTTTATTTATTTGATGTTTTTGAATCCCAATCGTTTTATTCAGTGTTTTCTGAGAATAAAACGATTTGAAAAGTAGATCCAGAAGTGTTTGTAAATGTATACTGATATAATATTTTAGATTATAGTATATTTACAATATTTATACATCAGTGTGTGAGGATGTCGTCAGATTGTTTTTAGATATTATTTGCAAGAAATGTGTTATTTTATAACAATGACAAAGTAATAATATAACTTACCACTTGTTCTACTCAGAATGCCAACACACTGCACACATTTTGACTAATTGGCGAAATTGTTTCCAAATTGCAGTAACTAAAGCCATTTTATTCCTTTGCCGTAGTATCATGAAAATAAATACAGCAATCATTGAAGAGTTTATTTTCAGGGTCTTTACTTGGATGAATATCAACTCGAGGACTTGAATTGTCGACATCCATACATTTAGGCTAACGAAATCATTTTTATCCATCATACATTTACATTACACGTCAGTGGGTCTACATTTTGATATTATTGGCATGTAATGCACACTCACACTCATACACTTTACTCTCACAGCTATTGACTGTTCACTACACACTTCATAATCGATGTTTTTTAATTGTGTCTTGTGTATATTTTAAAAATTTATACTATCCTCTTAAATAAAACTGAAAATAGTGTCAAATCTGTTCATCTCTCTCTTACATTAGAATAACAAGCGAGAGGGGATTACGACGCCATTTTCAGTCTTATTTTTAATGTGCGGAATATTATAAAGCTTCTTATCGATGTTCAGCTTAAATGTGTAATTAAGGTATGTAGATAGAATAGGTAGGCTAAGTCGAGGCTACACATGAATGTTGCTCAAATTTGGGAGCCGACAGAATGATAACTTCAGCTTTCTTGTGTTGCAGCAAGCCTGCGGCAAGTACATTCCTGCTGGCGGCACAGTGCAAGGAAACCAGACAGGTGTTGCGATGGACGGGACTTACCTTGTGGAAGCGTCTTTCTAGGGTCCATCCACTAGCTCCCATATTGTGGAAAGCTATGTGTAACTCTTGTGTTGGAAAGACCCAAACTAAAGAAAGTCGAACCCACTGTGAACGACGACCAGAGACATTCGCCAACTCAGCGGCATTTTGAACTAGAACCACAATTACTAGGTTATATTACGAGTCTGTGTAAATTTAATGTCTTGTAAGTCTAACACGATACTGCCTAAAGTTGAAATTGATAATATCAGATTTGTTAACAGTTTTGAAAGTGCAGTGATTGTAGAAGGGACTTCCGTTTCATGAATCATTCCATTACAAAGACTTGTCTAGTCAGGCATTCCAGAGTTCTAGTCATTCTCGATAACGGATCGGAGGCAACCATGGATTGGCTCATGAAAGGGAAGCCGGACTAGA
Source organism: Alcis repandata (assembly GCA_949125135.1). Taxonomy (NCBI): domain Eukaryota; kingdom Metazoa; phylum Arthropoda; class Insecta; order Lepidoptera; family Geometridae; genus Alcis; species Alcis repandata. The sequence goes on from OX421247.1 coordinate 1,334,646, forward strand.
AATGCGTAGGCTAGCGTTTCTAGATGAACGTCTGGTGTAAATTGAAACTAAAATAGCTACTGTTCGAACTCTACAAGTTCTCACGAACAAGTAACAGATCAAGACTCTTCGCCAAAGAGAGAAGTAAGAATCAAAAGTACTTATATGAATTGACAATTGTTTATATTCTGTTGTATCACTCCAAAGTAAACTGATTTGTCAGCGCTAACATTAACTGCGTCTCTTTTTATTTTAATAAGTGAAAAAGAAATGGGTAACAAATTTAGAGCTGTTAAATTTTGTAAAGCTTAAAAATGATTCAACAGAGGTTATGCTTGTCTCAGTCTCGGATCTTAGTATCTCGTTTGAGAGAAAAATTGTCTTGGCTATGTTAATTTCAATTTATTCCAGTTTTAAATAGAAACACGAATGGTGTTATTTCGTGTTCTCTCCGTGTAGATTCCTTTAATAAATTTAGGTGTAATGAAACAGTATTAAGGATTTAATGTTATGATGAATGAAGGAATGGAAACTATGGTTATGAGGAAATTATGCTTATTATGGAATGGAAATTAATGATGAGTTATGGATATGGATTTGCGTGATGTTAAAAGACAAATAGTTTCAAATTTCACTATAGTCAATAGTTATTTGAATCATATCAATTAGGTCAGTAAAATTAGTTCTTACCGACACGGACTTGTGTTCGTTACCGAGTCATGAATAAAATAATTTTTCTCTCTGCAAATAGTTACTGATTTTAAATTAATAAAGTAGGTCTTACATAGTTAACAATACTTGTGAAAGTCAACTGTGTAGCAGTGTTTTCTAAAGTATGGACTGCGATCCGCTGGGACGTGTACGAGTACGGATTAGTGAGCCCTGATTGGTTTTCTTAATTGAACCGCTCTCGTATGATGTGTATTTGAAAATTTTGCAACACAAATTAATGTTGCAGCACCATTAAAGGAATCACGCTGCGTAGTTGTCATGTTTGGCATGGATGGGTCCGTAACTTTGTATATTGTTTAGAGGTCGCGGTCATAACTTTGGAAGACGCTGGTAGTTTCTGTATCAGGATCCAGCACTTGTTAAATATCCATATATACAGCTGATTTAGTTTCAGAATGTATCCACTAGTACTCTAGTGCCTTCGATGTTAGTTATTTTCGAATAATAATCATCTATCTTTACTCTGTGTTAGTGAGGCATTAGATATTCTGGTATATATAATTATATAAACTCATATATATAATTATATAAATCTCTTATATTATTATGTAAATCTTATTAAAAATTAAGTATGTAATAATGATAGGTTTTGGATGCGGCAGATTGTCGTTGCAATGACTTGTTTGATAACACAAGCATTTGCTTTGGAGCAATGAATATTGGACAATGAAAATGTATAAGATCCATATAAATTGGATGTATAATTATTTTAGAGACCCTTGAATAGTATTGTAGTTATAAACGTCTTATGAATGCAATAGTTCAGAAAATGTTGAATAGATAGATGAATTTATGTGGTTAAAGCATAGAAACTATATAAATGTATTAGCGTAAGATGAGATATAAATAATTATTATAAAACGAATGTTTTGCATTGAATGCATGATATTTTAATGTGGTATTTGTAGGGATAAATAATAATTTAATTTTGTAGTCCTTATTAAGCCGAATTCGACGTTAAAAGTAATTCTTCCAAAGTATTGCCACAATTTCTATTAAACGTTATTTAAAAATGTAATACTTACTCAAATTTGGTAATGTAATAAGTACATAATGTTTAGGAATCAAAATAAAATCTTGAAATCAATTTTCATTAAAATTTTAATAAAATAGCGGTTAATGAATTGATGTGGTGATTTTCAATTTACTTGTGTAAATAGTTACCGGTTTTTATATCCCTTTTGTCCTGAATTATTTAAACGTGTCCATAATAATAATATTTATCGTATTCGTAATCTTTTGAAATTTATTTCGATCTTTTTTAACAATTAAAATATGGATTAGTGAGAGCTAATAATAATATAATTAAATGCGAGATTTCTTGCCAAATTATTTCTTTGTATTAAATAATTTCTAAGATATTCATTAAATAAAATGCAAGATGATACTAATTAATTCATTATGAATTAATCACAATATTACTTACTATACCTACATCTCTAAGTATATAGCTGATTTGTGCGAAATTATTTGGCAGCAAATAAAAACAGATGGCACTATTCTTACATAATGCTTGTAATTTCTTCTTTTTTTGTATGAAATAAAACATAACAATAAACCAGAATGCAATATCAATACGTCCCTGCATGCGGCCGCGCCCCGCGAAAAATACGGTAATACTTACTTACTGTATCGTAATACGGTATAAAATACCGTGAAATAATGACTATACCGCTAAAGCTCTCACTATTAATTTTAATAATAAAACGTCCTATTTTACGTTCATATTTACTATCCCTGTGATTATATGGCTGTTTTACCATTTATTAATTTATTGCAATTTATTGATTATTTTGTCAGTCCATTGATGTTACGATAATGTTACGTCATTATAATATTACACTTTTTGTCAATAGTAGTAATAAGGCCTCAACTTGTTAAGTTTTCTGAATAAATATTATATATCTATCGATCTATTTATATAAAATGTATCTTGGGATTTGGTTTTTTCATTACGCTTAGAGACCTCAATTTTTATTTTTGTTAAAATTTCATATTTTTATTTTATTATTACTCGCTTGTTATGTTTTTCTAATGTTAAAAGTTATCTTTATTTGACAACAACGCGTGCGTTTTTTTTTTTCTTATTTTTGTTAGAAAACCTAAAATGAACGAATAATCGCAATGTTGGAGAAAATCTTTTTAAATAACAGTGCGTTTTTAAGACTGTATTGTTTATGTGAAAATGTTTAACTTTGAATAATGTCATGAACGAAAAATATAGGTACGAAAACGGCGATTTAATTTTGTTTTGCCGATTTCTAGTTTGACTCCATTGATGAATGAAATACTTTTAGCTGTCAAAACTAATCTGTCAGAATGCCAGATCCAATTTTCAGATATCAATGGTGGCAGGAAGAAAAAGTCGCGGATATGTCAAATTTGGACAGCTTCGGGAGCTCAAAGGGAGCCATTTTAAGCTCATAATTGTTCAGTCCTAAAAAAATTACTTGACGCTGAGCTCTACAATGAATGTGGATACCTACATTTACTACAGTTACTCTCATATTACTTTTATTATCTTTATGTAAAATCACAGTTCATTATTTTGCAAAACATACGCAAGAATATCCATGTGACTTTTCAAGATGGCGGTTTTGGTTCTTCGAAACGCCACCGCCAGCTTTTACCTGTGGCGCTGTAGATATGTTATTTTTAGTTGTCATTTGCCTGCCTTTGCTATTTGTAGGGTTCCGCAATAAAGTGGCAAAAGGAATCCTTATTTCATTATGTTATCATCGGTTATCCTTTTTTATGTGATTATCGTTTTTTTCCCAAAATACACTACCTACTATCATGGGTTGGAGCCACCATCGACAAAACAAAATTGTCAAGCTTTAGGGATGTTTGTCGTCGGACCAAATCTTGGGATGAAACTCGTGTGTAGCGGTCTAGACTAGAGTTGCATGTGTTATCGATAACTTTTTAATTTCTAGCTATCGAAAATTTTAAAATTAAAATGTTTTTAACTTAAGATCCTCGGTTCTGAACCTCTAGCTTAAAAATTCTTTGTTATTTTAAAAAAGAAAATAAACATTATTGTACAATTTCTGGCGTAGTATTCATTACCCAACCTTTGACTTTCATTTTTGTGAATTTATTAAGTACAATTCCTCATTCATTTTTATTTATATTATTTGATACTAGTTGCGCTCCGCGGATTCATCCGCATTTTCCGGGATAAAAAGTAGCCTATGTGGTAATCCAGGTAATGAGCTATCTTTCTTCATGCCTTTCATCCAAATTCATCCAGCCGTTTTTGCGTGATTGACTAAAAAGCATACAAATTGAATTTAAAATATTAGTGGTATTTAGATATGGTTAATAAATCTATCAATATTTTAAAATCACACGAAAGACACCAAAAATGTCAGAAGATTTCAGTTGTGTTTCTAATCATATTATAAATGTGAATGTAAGTTTGTTTGTTATGCTTTCACGCGAAAACTACTTAACCGATCATCATGAAACTTTGTACACAATTCTTGGAGGCATTAGAAGTAACATAGGATACTTAAAAACTTATTAAAAAAAATTGACCGCGGGTGAAACCGCGGGGTGAAGCTAGTTAAAAATAAAAGTACATACCTACTTACAAAAAAGTGAATGTTACAACATTGCCATCTATCGAGAAACTTTGACACTGTTATAACAAGCTTGATATCAAATTACTTAATCTTCGACAAAAGCTATTTCAAATTAAAATTATCTTGATGTCGACAACGGTGGGTAGATGTCGCTTTACAAAACTTTACATACTTATCACGCCATCTATGGTGTAACGTTGGAACTACTACCACTCGTCGCATTTTAGGAAGATAAAACGAAACTTTCTTATAAAAGGGTTTGTAAATAATTCAACCAAGTGCACAGATGTCGCTTTTATTAGTTTTAGGAAATTTCTTTCATTCTAGCCTGCCCATAGCTCGAAAAACCCAAAATCCTACCAATATTATACCTCTAAATTACCTCTGCCTGTGGGAATTATTTCAGCGTTTTGGAAACAATTCCCACAGGCAGCAGTCTTTTAGGTTAGTTCAGTTTTAAAAAGTGTTCCTACGGACTTGTATAATCGCAGCTAATTTTAAGTTGGTTGATTAGATTATAATTTGAACAAAACTGAACAAAATATATAAGAAATGTCAATGTTTGTATGTTTGGTACGTTTTACTTGATATTCAATCATGCAGAAACGGCTGGTATTTAGGATTGGATGGCGGGTGAAACCGCGAAGCACAGCTGCTGTTTTATAAATTGGTCAATAAAGTTTGTAAAATATTTTTACTGTACTAAGGTAGTTTGATATTATTTCGATTCATTTGACTTCCAAGTCAGTGTGGTCGCAGTGATAAAAAAATATAAAGAAATGTAAATTGCACACTACACAAGATCGCATGTGAATTTATAAAAGGTAATTAGCAGATTCAAAGGTCAAACTAACTCCTGTATAAGCCACCACTGACGATGGACTTTCAATCGTATAAAAACTACTAAAGTTGGAAGCGAGCTGTAAGAATAACAAACCGAATAAGTTAAAGCAGTGAGAGAAAAATTTGCCAACACTCATTCGATATAGTACGTCGTCTGTGGCTATAAAGGCCATTGCAGACGACACACACAACTGTAGCGTTGTTGGTCTCGAGAAATGTAGCACTACCAGTCGCGTACAAAATCTGCGAGCGTGACTAGCCGCAAGAAAAACATTTCGTGTAAGTTAGAACGCAGACTTCCGACTAAAAGTCCGTCGTTTGCGATAGCCATTAGACTCGCTTATTATTCTTAGTACTCGGAACCGGCAGCAAATGTACAATATGGACGCATATTAATCGCCTTCTTTGACGCATCACCGCACAACGATGATGTATTGAACTACTTGTGGATACCTACTTACTGCACTTATATACGCATACGCAGTATGCTTGTATGGCATTTATAGATCGTGTTTTGATTCGTGTTTTGAAACGTAAGTCTAGTCTTTCGTGTGTGCTACCTTGCTTCGAATAGCACAATAGTTTTGCATGACCCTTTACATAGACATGGGGCCCAGTTTAAAGGCATTTATTTGACAGATAAAATTTTTCTAAAAGTATTGTTCTTCTAGTCAATAGGTTATGGGTTGATTACACGTTATGAGTACAGTGGCGAGACAGTAAATGGGCACACTCCGCCGAGCAAACAAATCATAGTTTTAGTGACTGTCTCGCCTCGTCAAAATGTTTATACAAACCGAGTACCTACTTGCCGAGTGGCACTGTCTCGCCACTGTACTTAATCACACGTGTAATCAACCCATTACAACGACAAAAACGGATATATTTTTAGTTAGTTTAGGTCTGTCAAATTAAAAAATAGCCTTCAAACTTGGGCCCATTATCAGGACCAGGACTTAGCTTTACTAAGCTAAGTTCTGGAACAGCATGGCATGCTGTCTTGACTTATCATCATGATAATCATTCCTAAATCTACTACTGGATTCTCCTAAGGCACGTTAACATACCTACTTGCTACTGACTACATAGGTAGGTACTAATATTAAAAACCCTAAAGTTAAAAAAAACGTGTGGCACTCGGGGACTGCCGCGGTAAAGCTATTGCATAGCATTTTTTATTAACTTATGCAATTATAATTATTTATCGAAACCTTACACTCGATACCTAAGGGCGAGTTGAACTAAAGAGACAAGCGTGATATTTCAAAAAGTCATTAAAAGTTCTGCTATTCATCGATAGATGGCAACAAAACTAAAAAGTATCACTAAAAAGTAGTATAAAAGCTTAAAAGAAAATTCGTAAGCGAGTATTAGGGTATGTCTGTCACTTCTTCAAGCTGATATAGATCAACGATTTTGGATAAAATTTAGAATGGAGCTAACTTATTTCCATCGTACCTAATACTTTTTATAACAAAAACGAACCGGTAATTTTCGATATTTGTATTTGAACCACCGAAGTCGTACTAGATCGATGCTAAAACTATGACTAGATCGATGATTTGAACCGACTTCAAAAAGGAAACGGCTCTCGATTCGGTAAAAAGCATCCTGTAAGATATCGGAATAAACCGCTCTTTTGACTCTGATAACGACATTATATTATAGTTAATTTTAATTAACCGACTTCAAAAAAGGAGGAGGTTATCAATTCGTCTGTATGTTTTTTTTTATTTATTTTTTTTATGTTTGTTACCTCATAACTTTTGACTGGGTGAATCGATTTTGATGATTCTTTTTCTATTAGAAAGCTGACGCTTCCCATTTGGTCCCATTTCAATTTAGGCCAGTTCTGATAATGGTATCCATGAGAAAACCATATAAGTCTTAAAGCATGAAGTACGTGCGCGACAAATAGATGAATAACTTAATAGTCGGTCTTTTGAAGTCGGTTTTTTTTTTTGTTTTGTAAAAATAATGTTCTTGTTTTAATTCATTATATTATTAGTATCGTTGACATTGTATTCTTTCCATGATTTTTTTTTTAATTTTGTGAATTGTTTTTTTTTCTGTGAGGCAATTGTAACTGCACCAAGCATTTTTACTTCAATAAATAAACAGATAGATAAATAGCACAGCTATAAAGCTTAGACAGCTCGTCTTGTTTTACCAACATTGTTATTAGCCAAGCAAAGAGCCTTGCCCACAGAACCAACAATCTGCCGATCTCGAAAGTAGACTCAAGATCTCTAGTACTTTATATTGCAACCATTTCGAGTTACAGTTACCCTTACACACACACGTACCTACTAACGAGTCACTATATCACACTGATTTGCAATAAGGTTCAAGTGGGAGGTTTTGTCTGTCGGTAAGATATATGTACTAACTAGCGGCCCGTCCCGGCTTCGCGCGGGTAGACTTTGGGATAAACGTAGAGTAAATTGAAATCGGTCCAGTCGTTCACGCGTGATGGTGTTGAGAATAATTATAGGAACTCTTTGTTATAACCTCTATTCTCATGCTATTGCGTAACTATAGCAACCGTAGTTTGTTGATGCTAACTTGTCAATTTATAGTAAAAATTATCAGTATAAAACGCACACTGTTTTGATAGATATGATTGAATTTGAACTTTGTAGGTACAGAGGTAATAAACCTACCTACATTGCTTAAACAACAGTGAGTGCTAGCATATTGAATTGCAATTCAATATGAACTTTATACAATAGCAATAAAGCTCGTTTTAGTTAGAAAACGTTTGTATGGGAAAAATAAAAGGGCTGTTTTTAGGGTTTTTCAATATTTCTGAGAGATTTTCTTAATATTTTTTTCCGTAAGAACCTTCTCCTAATAATAACAAATACAACAAAAAAAGAATTAGTGAAATCGGTCCAGCCATTCACGCGTGAGGCCGTGACCAAGGAAAACGGGTTTCATTTTTATATATATAGATAGATTAAAAAGTATAATTTTTCTTTTTAACCGACTTCCAAAAAGGAGGAGGTTCTCAATTCGGATGTTTGTTTTTTTTTATGTATGTTCGGGCATAACTCCGTCAAATATAGACGGTTTTGCAAAATTATTTTTTTACTTCAAAGTCACATAATAGTAGAAAGAGCATAAAAACAAATTCAAGGCATATGTCTATCGGGCATTCCGCACTTGGAGGGTAGACCTGGTATCCTGGCAGTGGGATGATTAAAGGTTGAACCAGAGAAACGACTAAAATAAATACTTTTGCTGTCTCAATATTTATGAGCCCCAGATTAAAAATAAGACCGGTATCTCGGAGCTCTATTGCAAATTTACCAAAATTAAACCAAAACTGTAAAGTTATTTTGCTATTGCTCTGGTGTGTCCTGATTTTGCTTTGAATGCAAATTTTGGGAAATTGCTATATCAAAATTTATGTAGCAAGCCTAACTTCGCTTTTCCTATCTGAAATAGCAAGTGAAGCAGCGAAGCAGAGCTAGTGCTACACACACATGTAGTGTAATTGTGGAGAGAATATAAAAAAATTGCGCTAAGTGTGCCTTACTTGCTTGGCGAGGTGAGTAGCGCCGCTGGTTGTGCTGGATTTTCTAACATGTGGAGAAAAAGAGACGGAAGGTAGTAAAGGATGCCATGGCTATTCGTATAGAGAATTGTTAATTATAATATATGTATTAAAATATTATTTTAAAATCTATATATGTGTACATTTTAATATTGAATGCCCGATGTGGGTTAACTGATAATTTCAATTAATGCACTAACATCTAGCTTATAAATTACAATGTGTCAGTTGTTCGATAAATATATTTGAATCTGAATCTCAAGAAAATTAGTTTCGAAAGGACCCAGTCTCACGTATACGAGAAAGAAATTAAATTTTATTTCAGAGGCCTTCAAAACTTGCTTTTGTCAAAAAATCTGTACATCTAAATTTATTCCAGTGTACTACTTAATTAAAACAGTAGGTATGTTCGTATAAATAATCTAAAACTATCTGTCTGTCTGATTCGGTTGAGCGATATATGGTAGGGTAAGACAATCGACTGTGGAATGTACCACGCACCTTATTGCACCAAGCGTTGGTTGGCTGGATAGATCCAGATGAAATGTTGCAAACAGAGTCTACAATCTGCATTAACACAACCTACTTCTTATCTATCTTATTCTTCTTTTCATCGTTTTTCGGGTTCTAGAGTGGATACTACGAATCGGCAAACGTAGAGTAGGATGCCCTGCGGCCAGGTGGAGCGACGACTTGCTTAAGGCAGCTGGTGGCAAATGGAGGAGTACCTAAGGCTATCATGCCTTATGGCGTTATTTAAGGAGGCGTATGTCCAGCCCTGGCGACGGCCCAAGCCGAGGGTCGTACCCTTCGAAGTGCCCTTGCGCTTGTCGCTCCCAAAAACTTTAGGCCCAGCGCCATTTGCGCTCGCCAAACACCCGGTACGCTGTAGAGGCCTTAGTGGCCAACAATATTAAAAACAAAGAAAAAAGAGGCGTATGTCCAACAGTAGACAAATATTCGATTGGCTGGCGATGATGATGATGATGATACTTTTTATCAAAAGAAAATAAACGAATACTGTGAAAGAGCAGATAAAACTTCAGTCTTATAGCGTAAAATTAAATATAATTTTATTCCTCTCGGTCCAGTTTGGCCAGCGGCAGCGCATAGCGGCCGCCGTTCCGACTGGCCACAGTTGGCCGGCGGAGCGAGAAGTTCAGATCTCCTCGTAATTGATAAATAAACGACGCACGTGCGCCCGGGTCAACACACTTGTATCCAGTGTGCACCTGTCTTAACTGCACACATCATCAACATCATCAACATCATCAACATCACATCATCAACATCATAGAACATAATTGCATGACTGTTTGTATAGTTTAACCATCATAGAGGGAAAGATTGAAAGAAGCAGAAGACCAGGAAGACTAAGGAAAACGTTCTTGGACCAGATTAAGAAGAAGGCAGATGTCATGTCGTACAGGGAGGTGAAAGCACTTGCAGAGGACCGCCAAGCCTGGAAGTTACTCCTCCGCCAAGAGCAACGCTCTTAAATCTCTGGAACGGCTGAGCCGATTTCGCTAATTTTGATCTCGATATATTTGTAAAAGTTCAGGGAAGGTTTAAACGGTGAGAAACATGAATAATAAGTAAAGAAAAATACTAAAATCGATAATTTTATTTTTCAATACAAACTGTTGCTACCTGTGAAACATTTGATGTTCGGTACGGGAAACTCGGAATGTCCGATCTCTTTTGTCTTTTTAGAAATAAAAAATAGTGTCACTTGGTTGTCAAATATTTATAGGTGTGTTCAGAAATTGGTCCGATCTTTTTGGTCTGCTTTGTTGTTTTTTTTTTGTTTTGTTTGCTCTAATACAGGGAAGGCTTAAAAGTAAAAAAAAAACAGCGGGTGAAACCGCCGGGTGCAACTAGTTTTTAATAAATGACTGTTTGTAGGGATCACAGCGCCACGACTTTCCGTCCCCTATCGTAAATCCAGAAGTAAACCCAAGCCAAATGATAAAAGTACATAGGAACATTAAAAATTACTTAAATTAAAAACCAAACCAATCAACTAAAATCTAAAATACCGCTGCCTGTAGGCAGTGTAAAAATGTAGTGGGAAAATGTAGTATATTGAAGAGGACATAGTTGATTGAGGATTCGGATATGAGGGAGCTTACAGAAACGATGTCAAGGATAGAGCGAAGTGGAGAAGAAAAGTGAGAAAGGCCGATACTACCTATATAACCTACCTTTATTTATTATTTCTCACAAATTGTTTTTTTGTTTTGTTTTTTTATTTATTTATTTGTTACGTATTTTATTCTTCCCTACTACTATTATTATATATTTATAAATTATTTTTGTATGTTTTAGTATATTTTCGCAATTATAGGTAGTTTTAGTATTTGAATGTATTTCTAAGTATTTATTATTTTTTATGTAGGTTTATATGACACAGTTTTTCTTCTATATTGCACACCCCGTTTTTATATATTTTTTTATCTTTCCTCTCCATCCTAAGATTGTCTGGAAAAGATCGCTCTCAGCGATAAGGCCGCCAGTTGTCGCATTAGTTTTTAGGTGTTATAATCCTTTTGTTTGTAATTTATGGTGTGAACAATAAAGAGTTTATCTATCTATACAGGGTTATTCATAAAGGGTATGCTAAGCTGAAAAGGGCTCATAGTACTCATCATTATGAACAACTTTTACTATGGGACCAACTCGAAATTCGCGAAAAAAAAATCAGCTGTTCCATACATTTTGTCGAGTGTCATTGACATTTTTATATGGAATAGCTGATTTTTTCTTCTCGAATTTCGGGTTGGTACCATAGTAAAAGTTGTTCATAGTGATGAGTACTATGAGCCCTTTTCGGCTTAGCATACACTTTATGAACAACCCTATACATACAACGCTGTGACTGTTTGTGTTTCTTGTCATGTTTCAGACAATGTCAATGTCTTCGATAAAATGAACGAAACTGCTTATTTTTTGCTATTTCTAGTTTGGTCCCATAGTAAAAATTGTTTACAGTGAAGAAGTGCTATGAGCCCTTTTCGGGTTAGCATAACCTTTCCTTATAACCCTGTAGTTTCCTTTCTACGCTACACAAACAACATGCAAAAATATATATTTTTTTAAATACAGTTTTAAATATAATTACACTAATCACATTTAGCACTAATAGAAAGAAACTCTTTATTATGCAGTAAGTAACAATGCTCCAAGTGGCGGCCTTATCGCGCGAAGCAACCTTTTTCGCAATAATATTTTACATATATGCAAAAGTTATCCTGTTATTGTTCTAAAAGTTTATTAACCCAAAAAGTATTTTTAGACCCGAAATACCTAAACAATGATCCCCAGTTCCTATATACCAATTTTCAGATAACAATCTTCATAATGTCAAGTCTGATATTCATTGCGACTAGAAAATTCCGTTTTAACCATATATCACACACACACGTCAATCCCACATGTGTGGGTAGCACACATGTGGGCTGAGCATGTGTGAGTGAAATAAAAAGGCGCGCGTGCGACGCTTTACGCCACAGAAAGACTGTTTCTGTTTCGTTCCCTCGCCTTGTTTCTGATGTTTCTGTCTCTATCGCTCTCGTGTATATGGTCGTACCGTTGTGACTAATACCTAGCCGTGATTGTATCATATAAGTGGATGTAGTATGTACAATATGATAAGTGTTCCTTGAATCGGACTGAGAAGGTTTTTTAGTAGGTATCGGTGATTTGCTTCGTGCAAGCAGTTTTTAGCCCCCGACGCAAATAGAGGGGTGCTATAAGTGTATTTGTGAGTCTGTGGCATCGTAGTTCTGATAGCTGAACCGATTTTGATTTTGCTCGAAAGTGTCTTTAGCTATGATGCTACAAAATCTGATTGGGCGTTAGAAGATTCTCAACTTTTTGTGGTTTTAAACCTTTAATGCGAGAATTGGGTGTCTGTCTATCTGTATGCCACAGCAATAGTTGGCTATAGCTTGAGTTTAGTATTTCTTTTAAATTTATAACTTGCTCTTTAACTACTCATACGTGAACTGAAGGGGCATATCGGACAGCCGGTGCGCTGAGCTCACTGCACTCTGCATTTACGTTGACACGAGTCCCTTTTGACAGTTATATTTTCTATTATTGCTTGTTTTCGGTTTTTGCTATAGTTTTAGTCTTTTATCATGAACCAATGGTACACATTTTATTACACAACAAAATTAACTAGTTATGTGTATAAACATGAAGAAAAATAGAGTTCGAATAGTTTGGAATAGTGTCAAATAAATATATTTATTTATTACTAGCGACCTGCCCCGGCTTTGCACGGGTATGAAATATAGCCCATGTTACTCAAGGATAATGTTATAGCACTCTAATGGTGAAAGAATTTTTGAAATCGGTCCAGTAGTTTTTGAGTTTATTCAACACAAACATACAAAAATACAAATCTTTCCTCTTTATAATATTAGTGTAGAGTAACTAACTTAGCTCTATTCTTAACTTTGTCTCAAGAGAATAGAAAATGTAAAACGAGAAAAGATGCACTACATGTTTTTTGGCTAAGAATTTATTCTTGATTTGTTGGTATAAGATTAGGTGCTATTAACTAATTATCATTGATTCATTGTCATGTCACGAAAGGTAGCCAAGCAAAAAAAGGAAAAAATGAAATGTCCCTTCTGTTTCATTTATAGGTCTGAACAAGCAAACGGACCGCCCGATGGTAAGCGATCACCGTCGCCTATGAATACATGTAACACTGGAGGCATTACGGATACGCTGCCGACCTTCGTATTTATTTTTTCTATTTTCTTTTTTTTTTTTTTGTTAAAACATTTATTTTTCATAAACCACCTCAAAGACTTTCAGGTTGGTTTTAGCTGTAGCTATCACGAACTTATTCCTTTACTTATATTAACTTATTTCTTCGGTAAAAGGATTATGTTATACCCGAAACAAAGTTGTAATAATAAGAAAGTGCGACGGTCAGAGAGGGGAAGACGATCACAATTATAGTACTTCCGTTGCAGGACGCTAGGGAAGGGACACGGGAAACGAGACGCCTGTCCGAAATGTCGATAAAGTGTAATTTCGAAAAGATAAAAAAAAATATGATAAAAAGTTCCAGTAAAAAGAGAAATAAACCAATGTAATGTTTGTCTAGTTCTCCACTAAAATAAATATATTTATAAAATTTAAAAGATAATTATCGAAAAACACAAATTTTATTACACATCAGCTTAAAAAACTGAACGATCTGTTTTGAAGCTTTCTGTAGAATCCTACAATAAAACTAAACGTGTCCCAGCGTAGACTGTTTTATTATATTGAAGTAGTGTGCAAAATACTTTAATTAAGAAAATCGTAAAACATAATAAACACCATTACATTGAGATTTGAAGTAAAAAAGGTACTGTATTATGAGTAAAACAAAACTATTTTTATGAGATAATTTTTATGAATAACCATAAATCATAAAACGAACAACTATACTAACTAAAAGATTAGTATAATAAAGGCTTGTAAAATAATGACACGTGTAAAAAGACCTCTACCTTGAGGGTCAAGATAAATTGTAAGATAAAATCTATTTATACCTTATTTTAATTAATATAAAATAATGGTCAAAAAAAAATTTAATGAAGCACCAAATATTCATAAGTTTTTACGTCTAAAATAATTAACTACATAGGTAAATACATTTTTGTGCTTTACCTGAAGGTACTTTAGATATGTATTAGCTTAGAAAAAGGTGGTTAAATACATTAAAATTAATATAATTGTTAATGAATAATATAATTTGTGGGTATTTTCTGTAGTAAAATTTGGATTTATAATAAGACACAAATGAGGTTTTTGTTTCATACCCAAATTATGTGGTAATTTTTACAAAGGAAAATATATAAGTTTTTTTTTCACTAAAACATTTAAATAAGTAATTTTATAATTTCTTAATTATTATTTAAGTAGGTGATCATTTTGACCGTGAAGTAAATTTAGGTTTAAGCACTCGTTTTTAAAATAAGATAGGGACGAAATGAAACAAGCTAGTTTTCGCTTTATTGGTATATTTTTTCATTGCTAAATATTTAATTATATTTTAAAAAATCAGTTGTTCCATATAGAAAAATGTCCATAACACCCGACAAAATGAAACCGCCATTTTTTGCGAGTTCCGGGTTCCTTCTATAGTAAAAGTAGTACTATGAGCCCCTTCCGGCTTAGCATACCCTTTCTTTGAAACCCGTATAAGCCAAAACAGGAACCATCCAACCACACTTGCCCCACAAAAACCACCACCAAACAAACAAGCTCAACAAAACATCGCAGTTGCACAACATCGACAACTCGCCGCCCAACACTAGTGGCTACCCCGCGGCCGCGCGCGGCGGACCGCGACGAAGAAAGTACAACCGACGCCGACGTAACGGCTCGAGGGGAGCGAAGAAGAGGTTTCTGAGGAATAATAAGAACAAAGTCGCTAGTGCGTAGGACTCTTCGACTCGTCAAATTATTAACAAGACTAAGAACAAATAAAACGAGAAATGTTCTACGAAAATTAACGTGTAATTGACGCATTTTATTTTATCCGATTAGGCATTGACCACATTCTCATCTGATCCCATCAGGCGACGATGTGGTTGAAGATGTAGAAGGTGTAGAACGCTTGTCTAGGAAAAGACCGCGGATATTTTCAAAAAACAAAAACAAATGAATGACCAAAATACTACTAAAACTTAATTTAAATATCTTATTTTATTACTACCTATTGACTAACTTAAATGAATGTTTATAAAATATTTTGGAAAAAAACCTTAAATACCAATGATAATTCCCTGGTCGAGGTATACACAGTCCCTTTGGTCGCTTGAACTTTCCACCAGCCTCTTTGACAGTTATAAATAATTTCTATACAAAAAACTTTAAAACAAAACAACATACTTACCTACTTAGATTATTTTGCATTAAATCAAGTAATCTTAACTAAACAGAAATAAATTACATCATTTATATTATTTAAATTGAATTGTGCATGCAATTTTTTTCTCATTTTTGCTCTACAAGAAAATTGTAGTTACCAAAAGTTACCAAACTCTTTGCGCTTCAAGTTTATAACAATAATACATCCTATTTCAATCCTATAGTAAGAATGGCCCGTCAGTTCAACGATTTATTAGTAAGTAATTTTGAACTCGATATTTTTGATCGCAAGTTTAGCAAATATGTTAAAACCAATAAAGGTATCCTCCATCTCTAACCCATTTATATAGTTTTAGTTTTAATTTTAGTGAATTAGTAATAGTTAATATTTCGTGCTTGAGCTGCTCATCTACATAGCATAATGATGTGTGGATGGGCAGTCTCAAGACAATTTTGCCTTTGTACTATTTATGTGGTTTTGCTGTACACACTGCTTTGGATTACAATTCAGCTCAGGATTTTTAAATGTAATTTTTATTATTTTTTTTTTTTAATTTTTATTTTGATGTAATATTGATTGTAATCTGTTTGTATGTATAATAAATAAATAAATAAATAAATAAAAGTAGTGGTACAGCTCATTTACAGAGTCCACCTCGGGAATACCATAATATTCAATAGTAGTGTGCAAATATTGCTGTGTTTCTAAAAGCAATGTTTCCAATTAAATTATGGGTCATAAAAAAATTAGCATCTGAAATATGACGTAAACCATAAAGAGTTTTTATTTTTATGTCGATTTCAGAGTTTATTACCGCGCAAGAAAATACTCTGGTGGTTGATATAGGCACGTGTGACGCTTACCTTCAGGCGAGTAATCCAGTCGCGGATGCTCTACTCTACGTTTGCTGAACAGTTTTTGATTAAATTTCACCTCAACAAATCTTACTTCATCTAGTGAATAGGTATCTTCTAAATCTGCGTGCTCCATCTTCGACCACATCGTTGCTTACCAACAGGCGAGTAGGTGGTCAAATGCGGATTTATTCTTTACAAAAATCTAATTACATCTTATTTACTTGGCTAGGTATTAATAGACCAGGTGAAAGAGAAGCCAGATGTCAAGTCATACAAAGAGCTGTTTGGTTTTAATTTCCAGTCTTTCCAGGCTGTAAATTCCTACTGGATTAACTTATATATAAAATTCTCGTGTCACAATGTTCGTTCCCGTACTCCTCCGAAACGGCTTGATCAATTTTGATGAAATTTTATATGCATATTCAGTAAGTCTGAGAATCGGCTACTATCTATTTTTCATACCCCTAAGTGATAAGGGTTGTCCACCCCTAACATTTATTTTTATTTTTTGGACAAATTTTTTATTTTTTATAATGTGGCTTAAGTGGCATTAAAAAATACATACAACCCTAAATTTTCACCCTTCTATCACAAACCCCTATTTTTTAATAGTCACTAGAAATAATTTTTATTTTATGGCAAAACAACGTTTGCCGGGTCAGCTAGTAGAATATAGATTTATTGAACACCAAACAAAAGATGATGATGTTGATGAGACCTTACTTCTTGGACTACAATATATTTGGAACTTGAAGTCGATGCCTGGCATAAAAATTATCATATATTCTCAAGATTTTCAGAATCAGAGGCCACACAATTTTTGTCGCTGCCCAACAAAGTAAGTAGAGAAGGGTATTCTAAATCGAAAAAGGCTGATAGTAAAAACATCAGATGTTCCATAGAAAAATGTCAACGACAATCGAAAAATGTGTGGGACAGCTATTTTTTTCGCGAATTCCGGGCTGGTCCCATAGTAGAAGTTGCTTAATTATAATGATAAGTACCATATGCTTTTTTCGGCCTAGCATACCCTTTCTTATGACCCTGTAGCTACCACTCAATACTAAGTTAGTACGGAGTAGTGCGCCGCGAGTAAAGTACTCGGTCGTCATGATCTAGTTCATAGCTCGAGAGTTACCGATCGCGGCGCGTGCGCATGGGCTTTGTTATAGCGCCAGGGGTGCTCAAACTTTGAAACATTTTACTACATAAATTAAGGTAGTGATAACTTTTTTTGTCAACCTGTGTAGTCCCATAACAGAGTAAAAGTCTTGCTCATTTTTTTCCAGACAGCGCGGTCACCAGCCAGATTTTGCCAGTCAGCAAGAAATCGTATCAAGGTGATTTCGCCAGCTCTTTTTCGGCCTGTCTGGGTTGCTTATTTTAAAATTAAATTCAAATAGTTGATTTCAATTAAAATCGTTAAAAATAGTAGCCTAAACAAATTATAACAGTCGTTATGGTGTTAAATTATTTAATTCATTGATTAGTTTTATTATAATACTAGCTGACTCGACAGACGTTGTCCTGTCAAAAGCCATTGCGTCAATTCTATGTCAAAAGTCAAATGTCAAAAGTTACATTAAAAAGTTTACATTGTCCAAAGCGCTATATGGTTTAAGTATTTTTAAATTTTCTAATTTTTCATGTTTTTTTTACTATAAATTGAGATGTAGCTCACATCCTATCTCCTAAGTTAGATCGAACTGCACCCGGTGTGCAAATTTGATTGAAATCGGTTAAGTGGTTTAGGAGTCTATAGCGGACAAACAACGTGACACGAAATTTATATATATTAAGATGTTACTTTGGGATAATGTAGCATTCGAATGGTGAAAGAATTTTTGAAATCGGCCCAGTAGTTTTTGAGTTTATTCCACACAAACATACAAAAATACAAATGTTTCCTCTTAATAATATAGTACAGATTAAGTTCAGTACAGTCTTAAGTCTTATGCCTTTCCAGCTTGCGTGAAACTATAGTCCAGTATAATCTAATAAATAGATATAAACTCTATACGGGTTTATAAGAAATTTTTCATCATTATGAACAACTTTTACTAGGCGACCAACATGGAATTCGCGAAAAAAAATCAGCTGTTCCATAAATTTTGTCGAGTGTCGTTGACATTTTTCTATGGAATAGATGATTTTTTTCGCAAATTTCGGGTTGGTCCCTTAGTAAAAGATATTCATAACAATGAGTACTATGAGCCTTTTTTGGATTAGCATACCCTCTCCTTATAACCCTATATTATACAGAAAAATATTATAAAACTAATGCTACAAATAGCGACCTTACATATCGTTAATAGCAATTTCTTCCAGGCACAGTTCAGTTTATTAAAAGTATGGTATAGCTAAAAGTTTGAAAGCCACAGTGCAACAAAAGTCAGTTACGACAACTGGCCGTTACAGTTTACCCATCAACGCTGTCTTCCGGTAGACAGAGACGGCTACACACACCCGCACCTGCGCCAGAACAAGACAGCTATATTCCACCTGTCTGCCGGCGTCGTTTTTTGCTCTATTCCACTTTTTTAAGCCTTAATTAGAATAGTAATGGTGAAATATCTGAAGTTATGCTACTGAAGTATTTATTAATTAAAATGATTTAGATTGGTCACTTGTGAGTTTTCTGAATAACTTTTATTAGATAGGCACCTACTAACTCTGCCCTGCGGTTGCACTTGCTAATTTTTATAAGTATTTTATTTATCCAAAGTAAAAAGTAGCGCGAACATGAAAAGTTTTTGATCTGCTCTATTTATCTATTAATCAAATCGGTTCCGGAAATATCCATTCCTGTAAATAACGTTACAGAAATTGATGTTTTTTATATTTTTCATAACAGTGTTTTTGATATAAATAAGATCAAACGGAAAGAGATATAGCTAATTTGATTGCAAATATTAAGTTTTATCAAAAACTCATTAGTTTTATGAAACTATCTGAGCTCCGTTTCACTGTTAGCCCAGAAATAAACTATCTCCGTTCTAAACTTCACTTAAATCCTTTGAGCCGTTTCAGTATGAAGTAGTAATACAAATCCACACGCAAACTGTCTTATTCATCATAATTTTTTTTAAATGACTTAAAATAATCTATTTAGAAACTGCCACAAGTGACTGAAACGTAGAATTTTCTTCAAATCCAAAAGTTAAATAAAAAAAACTGAAACCATCTTTTAAAATAAAACCACTTATAAGTAAAAAATTAATTAATGTTAAACCAATACATTTTTTTTTCTTGCTTGCTAACTTTCTTTCTTTTCGCCTTAGAAAGCGCAGGGGCGCGCGTTGATGTCTTTTACAAAGAAAGTTGGCTTCGTACACTTTTGCCATTTATATTTCACAATTTCTTCTAGTTTTCGTTTTTTAATTGTAAAAGTAAGAATATTTTTTTGAGAAAAAAAAATCCGTTTTTCTTTTTTTGGGTTTCGTTGGAAATATTTTAGTTTGGGTTATTACGCAGTGCAAGTTATCCCCCCCGACTTTGTAATCGTCTGTGGGTTTGAAAAAATGGCCCTTTTTAGCAAAGTCGAGGCCATTTTTCAGACTTTTGAGAATAAAAAAAAACGTTATGAAAAATCTATTAAATCTAAATCGTTTGGATTATTTTGACTTAAGTTTTTGTAAGTTTTATTATTTTCATTTTTATTCAACTACAGGCTTGCGTTTGACCGCCATCTCGCCTGATGGTAAGCAATGACGCAGTCTACGATGGAGCACGCTTGCCTAAAAGGAGCCCATTCACTCGCGACTTGAAGACACCCAGATTATATTATCTATCGAGAAACACCCACTCGGGCAAAGTATTCCACACTCTGGCAGTGCGCACAATAAAAGCGGAATCAAAGCGTTTCGTACGAGTTTTATACATATTTTAAATAAACGTACGTATAATTATGATTACGTTTTTATAGTAAGCATAGACTTCCTACTACCCGTACAGTGAGTCCGATTGTGTTATACCTCTCTAAGTTAAACTAATCTATCACCAAAAACATATCTGCGTCTCAATTCTTTACGATATGTGAGAAAGAGATAGCAACAATATTAATTTAAAAAAATGGTGCACTAACCACCACCAATGAACAATAGAATTATAATTGACACCAATGTATTTAATTCGTAGTTGGTTTACTTTTCACATCCTGTATTTTTTATTTCCACAAAAGAAAACACTCTGTATATTCTGTATAATGAAAAAAATTGGCGCTCAGATGTGGTGCTAACGGTCAGATCTAAAATATTACTCTTTATTTTAATACACAAACCAGACATCCTATTCCTATCTGATTCAAAACTCAAAAATCTAATTTGCTTCTAGATTTATACTAGTCAAACGGTACCCAAATTTATTACAAGTAAGTACAACCTATTTAAAAAAAAATAAGAAAAAAACACTCGTATATTTCATGAGTTGTTTACTGTGGTCATCCATTGAGGTATAAATCTAGAGGTGGTCATCCGATCATTGCGTTCCAAGACAATTCGTAGTAGTCTGTATCCAGTAATCCCGCTAGTTATTGCTCTAGTTATAAGCGTTATTATAATTTGGCTATATTTATCATGCTTGTGATTCCTAGTGAGAACAATAGTATCAATTTTTATTTGGTGCTTATATTGGCGCTATTCAATTAATATACTTACACTGACTATATCGCATTGTAGCATGTGTAAACGAGTGAGATGTGCGTGTGTGAGTGAGTCTCCCGTCGGAACTAATACGTGTGTCCACTAGCGTGGATCGTCAACGACAGAATTCACGACAATAGAGTTCTTATGAGCACCATGGATATTTTTAATTTTCATATGATCTATGTATTTATTAATCACGTTGTATGTAGATATAAAGTTTAAAAAAACACTTTGATTTTAAGATTTTAAATCCATTACAATATAAAATCACATCATGTCGGCCTGTTTGGCTCAGCGGTAGTGTATCCGCCTTATAAGCCAGAGGCCCCGGGTTCGATTCCCGGCCGGGCAGATGTTTGAATGATGAATTTAAATATTTGTTCTGGGTCTGGGTGTTAGTTGTCCTTGTCTTTGTGTGTGTTCCGTGGCATCCCCGACACAGGATTTATTCCTAGTGGGGAGCTATGAGTGTGAAACGTTTATTTATTTATTTATTTATAACTGCGTTTTGCTGAACAATGTCTCCCATATTTGTTGTTTGTTTTCCATATTTGTTGGAGTAGATAGTAGCATTGGAAATGTTCATTCGCCCATTCCTAACAAAGCAACATGTAAGTCAATGACCGTGATTTACTCTTTCAAAAGTCATTCCGAGTCCGTACGTAATGACTTTAAGGCTTCATTTAAATTTTTAATTACATGTTCGTTAAAAAGTTAATTACTCTCTTGATGCAAGAAGGTTAAATGTGTTTTAATAATTCGCAACGGTTTTTTTAACCTCTATTTGAAGTGGTTTTGGAAGACAGACGGTATGAATAACCGGTGTTTAGGTTGTGGTTTTGGTTTTGGTTCTGGGTTGCTGGTTTGCTTTTGTTTGTTTTGTTTGGACAGTTGGATAGTTAAAAAATATGAAAAATTTAAAACTTTTTTTTTTACAATTTATTTGTAGTGTGATTCATTTTTTTTTCTTAGTAATTACTTTATTAAAGTAGACGTCTATTTGTCCTGAATATTTCTTCAATAAGTCTGTTTTTCAATTGATAGCAGTCAATCACCTTCAATTAGTGTGTTTATCAATCTACAGCAATAATGTGAAACAACCACTACGAGTATTTGCAAGATAATTCCATTTTGCATACCTTTACGGTTGAAGTATGGCGAACTAAAACAATAATAAAACTTATTACTAACAACAATTGTAAATTTCAAAACCCCAAGTTTCGTGAATGAAATATTTGAATTTGAATCTCACTGTTAAATTGGAAATCAAGCAGCTCTATCAATTACCAATTGATTTAAAATCATTTTACTTGCCCATTAAAACGATGTTCTTCATCATTCTTCAGATAATCATTTACGAATAGATATTTTTAGACACTACAAAGATCCTTGAAGTCAACATCCTTACGCGAAAACCTTCGAAAAACATTAATTAAATCTGTCATCTGCAATCACAATCACGAAAAGGTAATCGCGCTTTTCCGTCCAATTTATATACTTTACATAAGGATCCGCCTTACATAAGTGGTGCTAGTGTGGGTATGTGCACATATGTGCGCGTACTCACACGAGCGGCCGACCAGTCGCGAGCCGCTGCGCTCGCGCACAAGCTGTTCCACTTAGTCGCATTTCAGTGTAAGACGCCGCGACGAGCGGACGTATCTCCGCTCCAGACATTCTAAATTCAAAAACACTCAGTGCTGTGCCAGTGTGTCTTTGACTGTGAACTGTGAAAGTTAAGTTACGTGATTAACCGATTTTTCCCGACTTGGTATGTTCTTTTTTCAATCGCTGTTACGAAAGTGGTTTTACCGTGTTAGGTACTTGGTTTTTCAGGAAGCTCGCTTTTTGTTGTACGTTTCTAGAATTTTTATGGAATGTGTAACACGAAAGTCGATTTTGAGGTTTGAATTTGGAATGTGTTTTTATCGGAATCAATACTTTTTAGGTGTAAAGTTTAGGCTTTGATAAGGTTCTGTCGTTTTTTTGAGCGCCGAAACTACAATGCGGTTTTATTTTTATTGTAGACGCCATGATGGCTAACTCTAGAATGTTTTATCGTTGCAAAGACATACAATTTTTTTTATTACTTGTCAAAAATTAATAGGTTTATTCTAAATCCTGAATGTATAAAGTGGAAAGACCTTTTGTAAAGCAACCTTACTGTGGATTATTCTAACTTGTGTCTCATTGAAAATATAAAACAGATTAGACTAAAGTTTTTATTAGAAATACAAAACTAAATAAAAATATAAATTTATCGGTGATAAACGTGACAATTATTTTAAAACTAAGCTTGTTCAACATTTTATTATCAGCTACGATGTTTATCATAATTTTTTTTTTTAAATCAGGAGTAAACAGTGGCACATTTTGTCTAAACACAAACAATAAGAAATAGTCCTAATTACTTTTGAAAAAATTTATTGCACATAAGAAATTGCATAAATTAATTTTAACTTAATTTTAACACACAAAGCAATTTCCAACAGCTAACACATCACACACACTTATGTTCTACACTTCTTTTGGAAAACACACAAATTCAAGTTAACATGCTATCTATTTTTTTTAAAAAATAATTGCCTGAACAAAACTCAAACTGACGTCCTTAAAATTAGCTCTATCCTTTTCCAACGTTTTATAGTAAAAAGAGATGCCTAAGATAAATTTAATTTAGAGAATAGCCGATAGAATCGACTTTATTGTGATTTTTAGTGTTGTCATCATGCCAGTCTTAGCTTGAGCAATGTTGTTGCATTCGGGTTTACGTAATTTGATTCTATTACGAATTTTCGCCGACGGAGCTAAATGGGAACTTTACTTTGTTTTTTTATGGTTTTTTGACTAGGAAAACTAAATTAATTATAGTTTTATTGCTCATCAAATTTATGCCAAAGTTAGTTGGAAATTTTTTTAACTTTTGAAATTAAAATACACCACACAACAGCTTACAACTTTTTTTTAAATTGCTCTACCGGTTTGATCTATTTTTATAATCATATTATTTACTGAATATACTAATCGTTTTTTTTTTTCAAAAAATTATTTAAAAATACTGCTATATTGGTCCGGGTAAAGTTGCTATAAAATTAAACCATAAGCAGGACAAACCTGAAAAGAAACTTAATAAGTATTCGTCTTCAGATTTGTGCATTTTCAAAATGATATTGTTGAAATGATATTGATGGATATAAAATAAAAGGTTTAAGTAAAAAAAATCTAGAGCTCGACTTTACACTGAGTAAAGGAGACAAAAAAGGAACGACGGAAAAACAAACAGAAAAGATCAATAGTAAAAAATAGTAAACCGTCCAAAGTAAATCTGACTTTGTTAGTTAAATCTACTCTCGCACTAATATTATAAATGTTTATGATTGTTCTTAAGTATCTTTGTCGCTTTTAGACGGCAAAACGGCAAAACCATATTTGAAATGAAGATAGATAGCTTTAACCCAGGTTTAACAAATAGGCCAATCCCGACGCACAAATATATTCTTAAAAAAATGCTACAAATCAATGGTACTAATGACACTAAGGCCTTTTATTTCGGTTATATCGCGATATAAACTAAACTTAATGAAAACTAACTACAAATAGGTATGTTTATTGACCGAACGAAGTGATATCTTAGAGTCTAGAGGAACAAATCGGCGTTTGTATGTAGGTACTTATATGTATTTTGTCCGACGATAACTTGAGAATGGTTGATCCGATTTTGATATTATTTTACAAGCAAATCCTTCATTTCAATGTTAAGTTTTTAAATTTGAATTTGAGTGAAACCGGTCGTGGGGTTGGGGAGATTTAGGCGCTGTGAGGTCTCAGTTTGCCATTAAGTACTTATAATAATTTGATGAGGCATTCCTTATTTTATTAACCTACTGTTGTGATACTAACTCTACCCTCGAAGTATTCCACCACGCTGGCCAAGTGCGGGTTGGATTCACATACATATGAAATTAACTAAAACCACGCTGGCGAAGTGTGGGCAGGGGAATTCACATACACAACTAAAATCCCTTTCATCGAAGTTTTACAAAATCTTTTTTTTACGAGACGAGCAAATGTTTTCCTTACATCAAACGTCACGTTTGCCCATAACAGGTCTGCGCCAATCAGAATTTTGAATTCTTAGAATTCAAGACCCTGCGTAGCACAGCACTGCACTCGTCACCCTTATACCTATATGAGGTGTTTAATCTCCTATTTGCCCAAAAATTTTGTTCCAACCGGAACACAGTATTGCTCGCACATAATGCACATTACTGCTTGGCGATAGAGTAACTGACAAAGGTGTGGTACTTACTTCTCCAGGCGGGCTCTGCAAAAGAGCTCTATCACTACAAAACTTATCAATTTTATCCTCCTACACACTTACTCATCTTACCTCCAAGTCAACGACAAAGCTTACATAAGCCAACGTAAGTGAAAACACGCTTTTTTATCTAACACCAAGTGTGGGAACCTCGTATCAGGTCTAGGTTACCCTTTGTTTCCGAAACTATTTTCTCATGGATCTACCGATGTCTGCGGCCACAGACGGAACTTCAAGAATGAGTAGTTTGGAAAAATTATGTTGGGAACTCGGTGATTAATTAAGCTATACGATAAGGAGATGGTGGAGTTTAAGTTTCGAAGATGTAGAAATTTCTTTTTGATACAGCTATCGTAAATACAATATGTGTATATAGTAAATACTATTAACATACAAGACTATTTAACCAAAGAAAAATAACTAAAGTAAGCCGTAAAGTAAACTTTAAAACTAAGTTTAAACGTAACTTTAAACTCAAGACCAATACAACTTAAAATTATCAAAAATTCAGGTGTTTATGACTTTAAGATACAATGAGAATTAAGTACTCATATTTTTCTATTTTTGTACGGTTATTTTCTAAACCAAAATGTTAATTTTTAAAAAAAGCTCTAGAAGTAGCACTTCTAAAATGAATAAGAAACCCTGGTGTCAAAATGTACAGTGTAAATACTTGCTCAATAGGCCCAAGTTTGAAGGCTTTTTAATACAGATCTAAATTTTCTAAAACTATTGGCATCCTTGTCTAATGGCTTGCAATGATAAAGACAGATATATTTTTAGTTAGTTTAGATCGGTCTTAAAACGCCTTCAAACTTGGGCCTAATATTTGCTTATGAATAGACAATACAAATGTTGTTGTTTTAGAACAAACTACGTACTTTGTAACGCTACACCTACAGCAAAAAAGAGACAAAAACTAGCTTAGTCTGTCTTGTTACTTTTGACGCCTAAATGCTGAACCAATCTTAATGAAATTGAGTAAAACAAAACAAGCAAAATTAAAACTTAGCGTATTTAATATTAATCAAAAATCATGTAAATAAAATAATCGGGAAAACTTGTATAAGTCGTCGCTTTTGCGAATAAAATCTTAATCTTTATTTATATCAACTTAACGTTATCAGAATCAAAAGCAAACACATCGATGTTCAAGCGACGGCTACCGGCACCTTTCGATCACTTTTTATATAAAAATAGTAAAAGAACCACAATGGCGGGTCGCTTTCTAAAACGGCCGGCGGCGGCTGCGAATTTCAATTATATTGCCGTAGTAGTGTTTGGTGTGATAGGAGATAAGAAAGTATCAGAACTGTTAAAACACTGAGTTTTTTTTCATTAAAAACAAGTTTCTCCGCTCTTTCGTAGAAGAAAATTTAGGGAAATTGGTTTGAAAATTGTCTTTACAAGCAAACTAGCAATGCCCCATTGCTTGTGCAATATCAACTCTTACTGTGTTGAAACTATTGACTATCTGATTTAATAATACGTGAGTAGTTCCGTGTATTTTTAACAAAATTCTCTTGCAGGTGTATTTTTTCTCGGGGTAAAAAAGCTGATTGAAAAAAAATTAGGTTCTCATTTTTTGTATAATATGTATACTGCTTATAAAGTTAAAAGGTGACAAACGTACTCGGAAGTACTTACACTTTATAAACTTTGATATTTACACGTAGTCATCAAAGTAACAATTTAGATTATTCATATGTTAATAACATAGCTAAAACTGCTTGGTAACGTTGATCCAAAGTAATGCTGGTTCTACTGTGAGTGAGTGGTGAAAAGTACACAATTTTGTTTTAAAAACATGGGATCACTCATGAAGACTGAGTCCAATTCTGAAAAACAAAAAAGTTATAAATTAAAGTGAAGAGTCAAACCACGTTAGTTTTTATGCAGTTCAGAGTTCTGTCTAACTTCTCCAGGGTCAAACGTTTTCACACTACGATCGCAGAACTCTCGCCGGGACCGGCGCGTCGGCCCAACTATCAATAGTCAAACTCGAGTAAACCCAGTATCGACACCCAGTGCGTGAAGTACCAGCTGAATGGAACGCTGACTCCACGTGGGACATGCTCTACTGAAGCACTCAGGACAACAAATACTTGACTGCTCTTATAGCGACACTTTCATTCACCAAATTCTAATACTCTTGGAAATGCAATGAAGTGTAATGGGTTGATTACACGTAAAGGGCCCCATACACGGTAAGATTTATCTGTACGATCCGTCGCATCAAAACGATCGAAACGACGAATCGATGGTGTATTTCAAGATCGTTAACGATTTACTTAATCGAAGACGATGTCGGAAATCGCAACAAAAACCCATGCAATCATGAATATCGTAACGATGAATTTAATTATTCACGTCCTTATTATCCTTCAGCTTCAAACAAGTAAATGATCGATCGTTACGACCAGTTCGTTTCGTGTATGAGCGACATTTTTGATGCGATCAATCGTCACGATTTTCATCAGATCGATCGTATAGACGAATCGTACCGTGTATGGGGCCCTTTAACGAGTACAGTGGCGAGGCAATAAATGAGCACAGCCGAGGGCACTGTCTCGCCACTGTACTCGTTACGTGTAATCAACCGATATTGAAGAAGAGTAAGAAACACGTTAGTTTTCATAGTAAAAGCGTGAGTGCCCAGAAAAAAATGCAAAAAAACAGTTATCGTGATGTGTCCTAGGATCAGATAAAAAAATTCGTACAGGTATAGGCCTATAGGCCGTGTGACTAGCTCTGGTGTCAGTTTTTTGGGCCGCCTGAAGGCATCTGACGATGCTTGGCGGTTGTTGTAGCATTCAATTAAAGATGCCATCCTACTCAATCTAGCACAAATTTCCATGCCAAAGATGCAACAACTTTTGCACGGAAATTTGCATCATTTCATTTTCCACCTGTCTCATAACGGCTGACCGGCTCCTGACCCTGCCAACTGAAACTGTACCTACTAACCTAATTATTAATAGTCAAACTCGAGTGAACCCCAAACCGTACTGATACCCAGTGCGTGAAGTACCAGCTGAATGGAACGCTGATTCCACGTGGGACATGCTCTACTGAAGCATTCAGGACTGACTGCTCTTATAGCGACACTTCATCAACCAAATTGTGATCAATGGAGAAATAGTCAACACTCAGCACAAAGCTGGCAATGCAAAGTTACTAGGAGTAAGAAAAAAATTCAAAAGAAACCTTGTTAAATGAACAAACGTACGCAAATTTCCATGCCAGCTATACCTCTATTTTACTATATCATCCAACTTAAAACGGCTGACCAGCACCTCACTCTGCCAACCGAAACTGTACCTACTAACCTAATTATCAATAGTCAAACTCGAGTGAACCCCAAACTGTACCCAGTGCGTGAAGTACCAGCTGAATGGAACGCTGACTCCACGTGGGATATGCTCTACTGAAGCATTCAGGACACAACAAACGGCTGTACTGCTGTGGTCTAGTGGCTAGCTGGCTACTTGACTTGTACAGGTTCTTTATTTAAATCCCACAAAATGTGTGTTTTTCTTTTTTTGGTCATAGGCTCGTGTTTGACGCCATCTTGCTTGATGCTGTTTTAGCAATGATATTGTGGTCAAGTTTTTGTTTTATTTTAGGCCTTCTTAACGAGTCGATGTTTCATGTAATAAAACATTCCAATAGCATTAAAATTTCTTCCCGCTTCACTTAAGGCTTTAAAACCTTCGCTTCGTTTATTCAATGACTTCGAATTGGTTAGATGGTTGCCTTAGTTTAGTTTCAATAAAGCCGCCAACTGTTGATCTATTTTTATTAATGTCTTAATGCTGTTGGCCACTAAGGCCTCTACAGCGTACTGGGTTGGGCTCTATTTTTAAACATCCTCCTATCTTTATCATCTTTTGCTTGCAACTTCTGGTCAACAACAAAGAATATCCATCCTCCATTCATCAATAGCATTCGAAGCTGGTGAGTGAGCACGGAGCGCAGTCACCGAGCGAAACACCTGAATGCTTCAGTGAAGCATGGCCCACGTGAGCCCAACGGCCCATTCTTCACGCAACTTTACGTTCTCAGCCATTTGGTTTTTGTGCCAAAAGATTGCTTGACCGCTCACCGCGTGTCAATGGCGAAGTGGTTCAAGATGTGTGTTTTGATTTGGTCTACTCATTCATAGTTATGCAATTGTGGACGTTATTGTGGATAATCAAGGCTGCGTTTCGTATGGCTGGTCTTTTGATGCTCCTGGTAACCAGTTCAAAAGTTCAATATCGAAGTGTTCTTTGAATTAGAGTCTTACGCAATACTTGTAACACTGGATGTTTGGAAATGTGGATAACGGAAAAATCATATTATATTTAAAAACCGCAATCCAAAAGCATTTATCAATGGTTCATTTCATATAGAGTTCCAGCTATATTATCCATATCTAAATTAAATCTAGTGATTAGAAAAATACATAAAAGGAACAAAAATACACTGAAAAACAAACCTAGTTGTTTGTAATTTAAAGTTCAGTTGACAACGGCTGCATTGCAATCGTGTTATGGCGGGAACAAACCCCGAACCGTTTCAATGGGTTCTTTGGAATTTATGTACAAATTTTCATACCAACTGACTTTTCGGTGAAGCAAACATCGTGGTGAAACCTGCATACATCCGGTAATTAAACTCAATGGCATCTGTGAATTCACCCGCACTTGGCCAGCGTGGTAGAATACAGCCTAGTCACCATTCTAGAGTTGACTTGGTGGAGTTTGAAATATAGAGATGTGGAACGCTCTGGGTGGGTGTTTCCCGATAAAATCTGTATAATGTAAGTTATAATTAACTCGTGAATCAATCGGTTTCTTTTAGGCAAGCGTGCTCCATCATAGACCACATCATTGCTTAACATCAGGCGAGATGGCGGTCAAACGTAAAACACCCCGTCGTTTTCACTTAAAAAAGCTTAAAAAAGATAAGTAAATGCACTATCCTCGAAGTCAGTGATCTGCCAGAACGTTCCATGACGTACTGCATCACGCACGCCGCGTCACCGGTGCGGGCGCCCAACCATGTCTCCTGCGGGCCCGCTTCTATCTACTGAACTTGACCTTTTGTTGCTGGGGGAAGTAAGAAGTTTCTTTAAATTCATGAACTGTGTTTTATTGAACTGCCTTAGAAAGAACATGACTGTGTTTAAATAGTGCCAAGACTGTTTGATGTTGATCAACGTCTGTGGTGCGGCTTACATGAAAATGTTTTATTCTAATTTACTCGATTAGTTAATTTACTCAATAAAACAGATTAAAGTAGGATCTTAGAATTAAAAAAAATATATGATCTTTACAAAAAGTAAATTCGGTTTCTGTGGTAATGGGTGAAAGATAGCTACGCTGTAATTGATTACCACAAGATACGTTCAAACCTAAAATAGCTACCTATGGTGCTACTAGCTATCAAATTAGTAGGCGAGTTAATTTGTATACATGAAATGTTTAACCGAAATTTCAATGAAGCCATTTGAAGGCCACTAACATTTGATTTTAGATAGATAAACTCTTTTTAATCCACACCAGAAATTACTATCAAAAGGATAATAACGAAATTATGCGACAACATTGCTAAGAGCGATATCTTCCAGGTTAAAATGCCTTTCCGACCTACGCTATGAACACTAAAAAATTTAAACTATTGACTAGTTATATTCTCAACAAAGGTACTAACTGATACAAATACCGAACTTTCAGGGCAGTTGCACAACCGTACTTAAGGTTGTTCGGCCTTGCCAGTTCTTAATAAAAACTATTGAGAAAAAACGCAGAGGTCGACGGTTTTTCTACCCGGGATGCGACGATGATCTGGTTTTTTGCCGGTTATTATTAGGGTCAGTATTTAATGAGGCGATTTGGGACAGCCCTGACTTTGTTTTGGTCTAGGTGACCTGGATTTCGTAGATTCGTTTTTTTACCAAAATATGCAGGAAACTTAACGATTGTTCGGATTTTTTAAACCTTTTTTATGTAGGGTTTTTGTTAAATGTTTCTGTTATGATGGAAAATAAAGTAAAATTGGCTGATTTCTTTCTCCAAGTGCCAGTGCAAACTATGCGTTTAGTCGCTGTAATAGGTTGGTTACACGTAACGAGTACAGTGGCGAGACAGCAAATGGGCAAACAAATCATGGTTCTAGTGACCGTCTCGCCTCGTAAAACTGTATATACAAACTGAGTTCTCGGCCGAGGGCACTGACTCGCCACTGTACTCGTTACGTATTATCAACCAATTACAAATGCCCCTGCTTTTGTGGCAACTTATTCAAGACTAAGTCTAAGAACTATTGATTTCAAAGTCAACTAAAAAAGTATCTTGTTTTGCTTGCATCAGGAGTCCTCGTATGCTGATGTCGCACTCATCGCGATTTTCATTCGTCACAAAATATTCGAGTATTTCATTGCGATGTTACGATATAATGAGGTCCCAAAATTATGAGTTTCATTTTAAAACGAGCTAGTTGAGGCATTAGACCGATTAGATAGTCAATACGACAGACTAAAACAAAGTATTTGGAAAAAAAAGATTTTTATTTTTTCCTTTTTTTACCAATTTGATTAAAAACAGATAGAAGAGCTATCCAATTAATCAGCAGCCTTCCAAAAATCCATTGGCTCCACTCATCACTGGCCAAATTTCATTTAAACTTAAATAATATCTTCGAGGCTAGGCCAATGTTACTCAAAGGCCATTCCGATTGTCACGCGTTTTTTATAACCTCATTGTCATAATGTATTTTTATACAATTAAAGTAAACAAGATAATATAAAGTTGGAATTCTTTGAGATTTTTTCCTTTGATTAAGCGCAGTATTTACGCTGTAGGTAGGTTATGTCATTGTTTGAATGAAGCATACAATCGGCGTTTATATTTCCTGTTGTCTGTTTTTGGAAAAAAAAATGTATTTAAGACAAAAAAGAAACCATCCAACGTATCTTGAATATATTCAGATTATCGCAATGTATGTAGCCAACATAATCGCGAAGACGTTTTAAAAATCATAACATCGCGATGACATTCGCACGAAGTTTTATCCTTCGTCGTTGTAGCAATGTAATCACAGCTTATAAAATGTACATAGCTTGTAACACATTTCTTTTTATAGAAGCAATGCTCTTTTCAACAATAGATCAAAGAACATTTCCCATAATAACTATAACAATAATTCGTAGTCATCAAACTAAAAAATCCGACTATTTAAAATTCCCCATAAAAATTAACATCCTTTCCTGAGGGAACTTGCTCCCATGGACACGGCGAGAGCACACGACAAAATGGCGGCCCGTGACGTCACACCGGAAACGGCTCCGTTTTGAATTTGGAACGGTCGAACGAGCAATGGAGGTACATCCGGTGAAGACGTTGCGATGAGTGAGCACGGTAAATCGTCGTGATCCAGATCGGTATTGTTTCTCGAATTTATTGGTTTTTCTTCGTGGTTTAGATTAGTTGGTTAATATCAGGTAACTACTTACTGAAAGTAGTTTTTTAATTACATTACTAGATGCCGTGGTTTCACTCGCTATCTTATAGGAACCGTTAATTATTTTGCCAAAATTACAATAGTTTGGGGAAAACAAAACAAATCAAAAGAATTAAGAAGAATCAAGAAGAAAACAATTTCAATCAGGTATGATTTTTCTTGGAGGTTGTTTTGAGTGTTTGCAAAACTGAACAATTGATTTTTAGTAAATAGAAGAAAATAGAAAGACAAGAAATAATGTATTGTAAAGAGATGAATAATTCTAATAGGTCAAGTTCTAAGAAAGTCATAATAGCCATAGACAGGAAGCCAAAAGACTAATGATATTCTCGGAGCAGGTGGGAGTGACCACAACCGCTTCCGCGACCTCCCGAGCTGATCACTTAGGTAGGTATTGAAAGTATTGATTCATTCCAGTCTGGAGCTAAGGTAGTGTTATCATGGACGTTTTTATTACAAGCTTTTATTTGTACTTGCCGTGTTACACTAAGAAAAATGACCGTTCAATTTCCGATGAATTCACCTAAATTACGGAGCATAGTGATAATCACCAAAAAGTACGTACTACACCTACTCCGTACTTTAGGTGAAATTTTTCTCAGTGTAGGTATGTATGACTGTGTGGGTAAAATCTTCGAAGTTAAATTAGAACCACTTCCTGACGTCGTTGAGCTGATATTTGGTATACCTGTGTTATTCCGATGACAATGCAATAAAAACTTGTCGAGAGTGTAGACTAGAAAGTCTTAAATATTTTCTGTAATTTTTGTTTCCTTTTTTTTTCAAAAAGAGCTTATGAGGAGCATTTCTTAGAAATTACAGCCTAGCTTCAGGCTAGGAAGTCAATTTAAATATAGTAATAAGTGACTGGATGGCGACAAATCGACCACTTGCTAAGCTATTACGTTCTTGACTGTAACATTCGTATTATGTAGATAGCTACAATACATCTTGATGACATTTTATAACATCTGTGAAATTTTCAATAGTAGAAAAATTTTTAAATCTGTGATTTTTTTTACTTTTTTATTTAAAAGTATCAAAAACATTCATTCAATTCTACAAATCCACAGACTGTCAAAAATCTAAACGACTCAAATATTTCAAAGCGTGTACCGTTCATATTTTGGACGAAAACTTGTGGTTTAATAATTCGGCAGCTACTGTCGATGGTCTACATCTCTACAATTGAGAAAACAACAACTGAGAAGTACCAATAACATTATTAGTGTAAAACAAAACCATCTGCAAATAAAAACATTAAAAGTCGATATCGAATCCAATATTGTGTTTCTAGCCACCGGTGTTCCGATTGATTAGGGATGTGGCATATTATGTTTGAGTGTGTTTAAAATATCGATAAAAGTCGTCCATTCTTTAAAACTAGGAATAATCTATGAATGGTTAATAATAATAATAACGCAACTAAAAAGGATACAACAATATTTTTAATAGTTATTGTAATAATATATAACCAAACTTTTTCACGATAATTACACAAAAATTTTAAATACCTAAAAAATAACTCGCCCATTATAAATAAACGTTAAATAAACGTTTCACACTCACAGCTCCCCACTAGGAATAAATCCTGTGTCGGGGATGCCATGGAACACACACAAAGAGACAAGGACGACTAACACCCAGACCCAGAACAGATATTTAAATTCATCATTCAAACATCTGCCCGGCCGGGAATTGAACCCGGGACCTCTGGCATATAAGGCGGCTACACTACCGCTGAGCCAAACAGGCCGACATTTATTTGTGTCATCATATAAAAACAGAAATATGCTAGTGATCGGGGCAAATTAGACCGAAAAATAGGAGTAAGCTTACATTAATTCCCACCCAGCTGAAAATTGGTAGGATTGTTCAGAACACCATCATAAATGAAACCTAAAAAGTCCTCATCGATCCGATACGTGCAAAAATTTTTACTCCGGGTAGAAGGTCACCAAAACGGGTATTTCGTGATTTTCTCAAAAACGGTACAAGCTACGAGGATACTGTTCAAGACAAGTATGTTCACTATAACATTTTCTACAGTATTGCTCTTAAACGCATGTTGATAGAACTTATGGTTTTCGAGATAAAATATGTCGATATTCATTTCAGACCAGACCAAAAAATTGACAATTTCTCTTAAGATGCCTCAGTCAGCAGTAGATCATATAACAAGTTTGTAAATGAGTTTTCCCGAAGTTTTAAACATTGTTGAATCCGACAATCTCAAGAAACACTTTGAAAAATGACTCCTTGTATCTCAAATCGGATAAATGATGATGATGGTTGACGGAAAATTGAACCCCTCGTATCTCGGAAACGGAAAGAGATAGAGGGGTACACCTGACTTTTAAAATTTAGATCAAGTATGGACCTTTCTAGGGAAATGATAAAAAAAGATAGCCGCCATACAAAAAAGTTTGACAGTCATACAAATAAACA